>OY728155.1:1783653510-1784964970 GCA_963277665.1 Viscum album | reverse complement strand
GGTAAGAGTGAGTGTTGGTATGGAACTTCAAGAAAATTCTTAACATGTGAAAGTAACTATACATTGGTTATATGTGATTCCTATTTTTTTATAGAGTAACAGAGTGGACAACCCACCCCCTCCCTGGATAACCCACACCCCCTCTACCCCTACATCCCCCACACCTGGATAGCCCCCACCAACCCACCTGGACAACCCCCCCACCTGGATAGCCTGCCCCCTCCTCCCTGGACAATCCACACCCCCTCCCCCACCTGGCCAGCCCACCCCCAGCCCACCCCCTTGGACATCCCACCCTCCCTTGACAGCCCACACCCCACCCCCACCTGGATAGCCCACCCACCACCACCTTGGACAGCCCACCCCCTCCCTGGATAGCCCACACCCCCTCCCCTATAGCCCCTACCCCCCTACAACCCCCTGGACAACCCCCCCACCTAGACAGCCCACCCCCACCCCATCTGGACCCCCACCCCACCCCCAACTGGACAACCCCCCAACCCCACCTGGACAACCCACCCACACTTGGACAGCCCCCCCACCCCCTCCTAGATAGCCCCCACACCCCACCTGGATAGCCCACCCCCCACCTGGACAATCCCCATCCCCACCCCCACCTAGACATCCCCCAACCCCACCGGGATAGCCCACCCCCCAGACAGCCCCCACCCCCCACCTGGACAACCCACCCCCACCCCCACCTAGACAGCCCACCCCCACCACCCCCCACCCCTCACCTGGACATCCCACCCCCCCAAATAGCCCACACCCCTTACCCCACCTGGACAACCCACCCCCATACCCAAATGGACAGCCCCACCCCACATGTACAACCCACCCCCCACCCCCCCACCTGGACAGCCCCCCCCCACCTCGGACAACCCACACCCCCTCCCCCACCTCGACAACCCACCCCCAATACCCATATAATACCTTAATAATTACCTACACCCCCATCAAGCATACTCTGTTGAAGAGTAAACGATGGTTATTTTTATAGTAAAAAAATTCTAATACTTTATATTCTTCACTTTTATATTGATTCTTTTATTATAGATCATTAATTTTATGGGTTTTCTTCTTCTACCAATTTTATTAGATAAACCTCCAAAACACATCACTTCATTGGTTGAAAAACAAAAAATCATCTTATCTCTCAAATGGACACCCCCACCCCGACCTGGATAGACCACCCCCAACCCCACCTAGACAACCCCCCTGGACAACCCACACCCCCTCCCCCACCTGGATAGCCAACCCCCCATACTCAAATGGACAACCCCCACCTCCACTTGGACAACCCACCCCCACCCCCACCTAGATAGCCCCCACCCACTGCACATCCCCACACCTGCACACCCCTCCCTCCCACCCACTACACCCCCACCTGTACCCCCCTCCCACTTGTACAACCCCCCACATACACAGCCCACCCCCACCCCCACCTCACCCTAACATACTCCCACTCCCCCTCCCCCCGACCTGCACACCCCCACCTACATAGCCCACCCCACCCCCACTTGCACAACCCCCACCTCACCCCCAACAGACTCCCCCTACACTGCCCCCTCCCCTCCCACCCACACCCCTCCCCACTTGGACACTACACATCCCCCCAACCTGCACACTCCCCTCCCCCACCCACTTGCACAACCCCCCCACATGCACCCCCACTTGCACAACCCCCTCCCCCCCACCCCCACCTTCACAACCCACCCCACCCCCACCCATACAACCCCCCTAGACCTCACCCCCAACAGAATCCCCCTACACAACCCCCCTCCCCCCGACCTACACACCCTCACCTGCATATCTGACCAAACCATTACATAAAAAATTTCAAATATTAATTGTTGGAACTCCATTTTCGAAGAAAGAAATTAGTTTTCAAGGTAAAATTCCTGAAAATATGAATGTGAACATGACCAATGGGAGAAAATATAGTACCCCTAAAACACTAATATTGTGTTAGTGATGGTAGTGGTTTGAGAAGGGAAATTCATTGTCTATGTATAGGATGGAGTATTTGGAACATGCCATTTTCACATTCAACAACAACCAAAAACCCTAAATGATGAGAGATTATAACAGATGAGGAAATAAAATAAACGCGGTATATAAAAATCCAAAATAAATGAATTCATAAGATATAACTCCTAGTAGTAATAAAGCAGCCAAATGTTAAATACTTCATATATTAGAATTCTTTATAAAAAAACCTTTTATATGATTAACAACATATCCAAAAAGAATTTACATGGATTATTCTTAATAATATATCAATTTGAGTGTTATAGTATGATGTTTTACATGTAAAAAACCTTATTAACCTTAGACATATGATAAATAAGTATTATAGGCTCAAAGTAAACCAAATAGATACAAACTTAAAATTATAAATAGTTAAGATAAAGTAAACTAAAGTCTATAGAAACTACCATATCACCCCACTAATAAAAATAGAAAACCACATACACCAATACCCTAAATATCCCCAATCCATTCATATGGTTCATTAAATCTACATAGGAGTGGCTATAAATACTTAAAATAAAGTTTATTCACACAATCATGACAGTTTAAGTGTAGAACAAAAATAGACAAATCAAATTGAAATTATTGGGTATACCATACTGCACAGACCTCGGGTTTAGGCTAAATAAAAAAAAAACACAAAAAAAGATGCAAAACATTAAACCTAAGGTACCAGTTAAAAATTTGAAGTGTAAAACAAAATAATTTCCTAATTGAAGATGGATCTGGTAGAATAATTTTTAGAGCGAGAGAGATCCACTTTAGGTCTCTGGTTTAGGCCTGCAATCATGCAGATGGGGGATTGGGTCTATTGACAATTTAGTGGAAAACTTTCCCAATAGTTTAAAAAAACAATTGGTAATGGTAAGCTTTACCAATGGTTTTAAAAACCATTGGGAAAGCCTTCCTAAAACTCACATATCCAAACAGTTTGATAAAACCGTTGGGTAAAAGTCATCTAAAACTCACACATACTAATGGTTTGATAAAACCGTTGGATAAAAATAATCTAAAAATATCTATTCCAATAGTTTAATTAAACCATTGGGTAAGGTCCTCTCAACATCCCTACTCTAATGATTTATAAAATCTGTTGGAAAATTTCTGTTGGTATAGAATCCATTTACAGTAGTGCCTGCTCCACCATAGTCTGTCCTAGTGGAGCATACATTGTTTCCCACTCCACCTATACAAGGTGCTCCTTCAGTTTCTGAAGATCTAGTAGTTCCCATTGATCAGACTTCTATAGGTATATTTATCGAACCCTAATTTTTTTATACCATTATTTATTTTCATTATAACATGTATTGAAAAAATATTTGTTTTCTTTTAATAACAGATACATCTACTGATAGGAGGTAGGGGCTAGGGAGTACATGCATGTGTGTTGTGTGGAACCACCACATGTAGTTGATGGTGGACTACAATGAAGACAATCAAATGATTGGAAAAACAGGACAGTAATGTCAGAGTTTTTTTGGAGATGCTTACCAAATACTCCGACACCATTCCTGTCATCCTTCTCTCATGGAGAAAGTTTCCAAATGAAGTCAAGGATAATTTTTGGGAAGAGATATGGGTAAAAATATATGTTGTATTTAATGTAATATATTATTTTTTTATTTATATGAATTAATATTTTTGTGTCAGCTTCAGTTTAATTTCCCTGATGGTGAGGGTGCACGACCAGCACGTCTAAAGGATCTTGATGAGCTTTTGAGAGCCTATAAGCACGAGTTGTATATTAGTTGGTGTGATAGAGTTGGAACATAGTTAGAGGCAGTACCTGTCATGGATTATTGTCAAATATAACAATATTAGCAGATGATTACTCATTGGATGACTATCCAATTTAATGTATTAATCACCTTTGAGGTATTTAAATGAAAATTTTCATGTTTTTCATTAATAATATCTTTTTTATTATTGAATTTTATTTAGGAATCATCTAGAAGAAATAAAAAAACATTGATGCTAAAAAATACCTCCACACATTGGGACATACTATGATGTAAGATCACGAGAGGAAGCAGGTGTGCCAGTTATTTATAATTTTTCTTTACGACTTGCAATTTCTATCGTTTCCTCCATAATTTATTCAATTGATAAAGTTTTCATATAATTTTAGTAATGAAATTAATTATTGGTAACCTATTTTTAATTATGGTTTCCTACATTCAATGTCATTTTAGAGTTAAACATTGAATATTGAAGGACATGTGCCTCGAGTAAAACTATTTTCTCTAGTAGAAGGAAGAAAGATGGAAGTGTGGTTAACAAACCGACTCAACAGAAGATTGTAAGTTGTACATTGTTGATTTAAAATTTTAATATCTATTTTGTAACTTAATAATCTATTTATATTTGTAACAAGTATCTTTAGAGGCCCTTGATGCCCAGGAACCTGAAAATTAGGTGTTGGGAGAAGAGCACCCTGGCAGAGTACACTACCAACCTGGGAATAGTATAGTCCTGACGAGGTATTGGACCTCCTCAGGTATGAGTTTTACTTCCACTAAGTTTCATTAGGTTATGGAACTATTATAAAAGGCTGAAAAAGGGCCACAGAGATGGAAGAACAGTCTTCTAGGGAAAACATTGCATTTATGAAATTGATGGAAGTTTTACATCCAACACTTCCACCATAGACCATCATATCTTATGATGAATATATGTTGTCGATGCATTTTATATATGGTACACCAGGTGAAAGTTCTAGTGGTTTTCAAGATGATTTCATTCCTAGCGATGACAATTTCAAGGAGGAGTACAAGGTGGTGGAGGAGGGCGAGGAGGAGTCCAAGGTGGAGGAGGAGGGTGAGGAGGAGTCCGAGGCAGAGGATGAGGGTGAGTAGGAGGGCAAGAAGGAGGTTGAGGATAAGTATGAGGTAGAGGATGAGGGTGTTGAGGAGGTAGGGGATGATAATGAGGATGACGATGAGGAAATTAATGAGGATAATGATGGTGGTGATGATAGTGATGGTGATAAGGGACAGATTGATTCGTTACATTTTTGACTGATATTACTGACATTTGATGTTTGATGATTTGTTGTGCCTGAATATATGTGTTATTAAGCAGGTCACATTTTATCTATTTCTTTATCTATAAATAATAAAACTTAACTTGATTATTTACTATGACTAAATATATGTGTGACTGATTCACCCCTCCCCTGGACACCCCCACCCCCTTGGACAACTCCCACCCCCTAGACACCCCCACCCCCTTGGAAACACCCCCCCGCCTCAGACACCCCCACCCCCTGGACACCCCTGCCCCATGGAAATCCCCCACCCACCTGAACACCCCCACCCCTTGGATACCCCCCTAGACAGCCCCCCCACCCCCTGGGACACCCCCACCCCCTAGACAACCCTCACCCCCTGGACACCCCCACCCCTAGACATCCCCCCACCACCTTGGAAACCCCCTAGACACCCCCCCATTGGAAAACCCCCACCCCCTGAACACCCCACACCCCCCGGACACCCCCACCCCTCGACACCCCCACCCCCTAGACAGTCCCCCACCCCCTGGACACCCCACATCCCCTGGACATCCCCCACCCCATAAACATCCCCCACCCCTTGGACAACCCCACACCCCCAGACACCCCCCTGTACACCCCCACCCCCTTGGACAACCCCCACCCCCCTAGACACCCTCGCCCCCCTAGACACCCCCACCCCTTGGACACCCCCACCCCCTGGACACCGCCACCCCTAGATACCCCCACCCCTTGGACAACCCACACACCCCCTGGACACCCCTCTGGACACCCCCACCCCCTTGGACAGCCCCCACCCCTTGGACACCCCCGCCCCCCTGGACACCCCCACCCCCAGACACCCCCACCCCATAGACATCCCCACCCACTTGGACAACTCCCCCACACCCTAGACAGCCCCCACCCCCTGGACACCCCCACGCCATTGGACATCCCCCACCCCCTAGACACCCCCACCTCCCTAGACACCCCCACCCCCTTGGACAAACCCCACCCCTGGACAACCCCCACCCCCTTGGACACCCCCATATTCTAAATTCAATTTTTATGCCATATTCTATACATGTTATACATAATTAAATTCTGTATTTAATTAATTATGAATTGAATACACTATACATAATTCAGAATTCTGTATGTAATTCATAATTCATTTTGTATTTTTGTATGTGTTATTCATTCATAATTCAGAATTCAGTACATAATTCATTCTGTATGTATTCAATTGACAATTCAATCCTCAATTATGTATTACATAGGGTAATTGGGTTCTAAATTGAATTTTGAATTCCCATGTGCATAGGGGATTGCTGAGGGGGAGGTAGGCCGGCCTGCTGCTACAATTGAAGCAAGGCTATACCAATGGTTTACAACCGTTGGTATATGTGTGATCAGTAACTTTATACTAACAATTTACATAAAACTGTTGGTATATATTTATAACAATGGTTAGTAAACCATTGGTATAGAACTTGTAATCATTATTTACCAATGGTTTTATGTAAACCATTGGTAAAGGGTTATTACAACATTTTTAAAATTGTTGGAATAGATCTAAAATGCCTTAATTTTCAATGGGTATCAACTGTTAGTATAAAGATATACCAAAAGTTAGCTGAAACCATTGGTATAAGGTGCATTCCAGAGCCATATACCAATGGTTATACTATAACCGTTGGTATATTTCTATCCCCATGAATAACTTTCCAATGGCTTGAGAAACCATTGGTATAGTTTACACCAACGGTTTTCAGGCTTTTCCCAATAGTTTGAAACCGTTGGTATAAGTCAAGTTTCCTTCTGTGGGTATTAAAATCCACTAACTTTTTCTTTGGTTCATCATCCTCTTCTTTATTAACCTTCAATTCTTCCTCGTACATCATCATCATACCTATCATCTCCTTTACTGTCAAAGTGTTGATGTCATGGGATTCCTTTATTGACACTAAAGTTACTCTCTATCTTTTTGGTATAAATTTGAGAATTCGCATGATTTGTTCCATGGCTGTAACATCCTTTCCCAAATATATCTTAGTATTTAAAATTTCATTAAACCTAAGATACATGTCAGAGATAGGTTCATAAAGATTCATTTTTATGTTATCATATTTAATAATATATGTATTGAGTTTCATTTCCTTAACACTAGTGGTTCCTTCATGTGAAATAGCTAGAGCATCCCAAATTTCATTGGCTGTTTTACATACAGAAATCCTATTGAATTATTCATATCCTAAGGCACGATATAAGGTATTCATTTCTTTGTAATTATTATAATAATATTACTTAGTTGGTTCATCCCATGTATTTTGGGTTGGAGTAGGAATCTTATATTCATTTATAATTGAAGATTAGATTTCAAAACCCATACTTTCTAAATGAATTTTCATCATAATTTTCCATTGAGCATAATTAGTTCCATTGAAAAATGGATGTCTGTTGGTAGCATAACCTTCTAATATATTATCCATAATAAATAATAAAGAATAGGTTTTTAAAGAGCCAAGAATTTAGAACTAATATAAATGTAGATATATTTAAAACACAACTAAAATCACTGTTGAAAATATTTGGAAAATATTTGAAAACTTTGAAAATAGAAGATTAAAAAAAAGCCTTTGATACCAAATGTTGGTCGGATTAAGACACTCAAGAGGGGGGTGAATTGAGTTCCTATCAAAATTTCTATTAAAAACCTTATTTAAAAATTCACCCAATTTAAAATCTAAACATCATAGTTAACCAAAGTAGCATATTTATAAGAGTTTTGAATGTTTAATTAATTTATAAAAAGATTGATTAATTCTCAGTTACAACAATTTAAAATATTGATATAAATTTTTAAAGTGATTTATTAAATCAAAAATAGTTATAAACACTAAATAACATTAACTATCAAAGTAATATTTAGTTTTCTGAAATATGTGAGAAAATAAAGAAAACTAAATTTTAAAAACACAGTAGAGAAAAACAAGTGGTCCAGTCTCAAGCAGAGATGTAGTCCTCTCTACTCAGTGATCACCTACCATAAAGAATCTTTTATTAATAAACTTTATTCACACCCTAGATCAGGGTTCACAATAGTACACAAGGGTGACCAGGTAAACTAGACCTCTACCACATTTATTTATGGGAAAAAATAGAACCAAACCACAAAATTCCCTCTTCCATAGTTATATGTGGGATAAAAATGGTGTAAATGAGTGAGAGAGTGAAGATATATTGTATCTTACAGCTTAGCCCTAGAGACAGTATGTGTTTGTGATATAGACACACACACACTACTCAAAAATAAATAAGAATGTACAAAATAGAGTATAAAAAATGAGAAAAGGTTCAGAATTCTCTATGTGATGTACTTGAAGCTTTTGGACTTCTTAGGTGTAGCATATGTGAAGCTCGAGTCCACTTCTGGAAATAGACACCAAAACCGAATTTCATGGAAGCTTTGTGTTCTGGTTTCTAATGAGGTGAGATGCTTCTCGAAGGTTCTATTCACTTTGGTTTGTTGCTGCAAGGATGTTGGGATTGTTCATTCACATAATATCCTTACTTGTTCACAACTATAAATAATAAGTGTTTTTCTCATATATTATTTTCTTCACCTCATAAGTTCTCTCTATATGGTTGCGACACTTTTTTCTCAGGTGAATTCTTTGTATACTATAGAGGTTGATAGTATGCATGATCCTTAACATGAGGGATTCCTCATACCTTATACTAGTCTCTAAAAATGTCTAAAAAAGATAGAAAAGGTAATTGATATAATATAAAATACTATGTTTCATAAATATGAACGTTAAAATTAAATTGTAATTTAAGAGTAAAGAAAATTCTCTTAGTGTTGATCAGTAGGTCATTCTGTTAGTAAGTCCTTTTGTCAGCAAGTCCTTCTATCGATAGGTCCTTCTATCATTAGGTCCTTATGTCGGTAGGTTCCTCTATCAGTAGGTCCTTTTGTCAGTAGGTTGATGTGTCAATGATTCATTGTTTTCGGTGAGTTTCTCTATCGGTAAGTCATACTATCGGTGACTCAAACTTGTATCGATGACTTAACATGTCAGTAGGTTGATGTGTTGGTGAGTCATTGTTGTCAGTGACTTGATTAGACAATAAATGAGGCTAATATTCATTGTTAATATATATAATATTCATGTGCTTTATTATTCATAAACATCATTTTAGTTCATTTTACACTTTGAACATCATTTCACATTATGATTGTAATACCTTCTTAAAATGCACTATTATGTGGTACATTTTTGAACATCATTTGAAGTACCCAATGATTCATCTGATTTTAAGGAATCTAATTGTACATATTTTAATTTGATATTTTTTCAAATTGATATAAACTTCAATATGAACCTTTTTCATTCAGGGATCAATGGATGATTCATAAAGGATGAAGGAGATATTTGGCGATGAAAAGAAACAATTCTAGAGAAGGCTGATTGGAAACTAGCCTACTGATGAGAATGTGGGGCCCCCAATAAAGGCCCAATGAATTCCAAATTTCGTAGGCTTCTATAAGACATATATAGGAACAAATAATTATTCAGGATCTAGTGCTAATTTTTCCTCCATTATGGTTATTTAAGCGGCCCAATTTAGAGATAAAATTATGGGCCATATTCTGTGGCCCAGAAAAACATCCCACTAATATAATCATATCTCGAAATCCACAACTCCAAATGGGCCAAAATTTTACAGAAGGTTATAATACATCCCAGGATCCATTTTATTCTTCTATGTCCCACTCTTATTTTTCCATATAGAAGGTCTTATAATCGCGTTTGTTCGGTGAAGGAAAGATGGCTGCCACCTTGGGTCAAAGGTGGAAAAATCAACTCTCCCTTACTTTCCACCCACATATGGAATACCACAATTAATTGAGGAGACTTGGACTGTTGGAGGATCTACCCAAGGGCTCAAAAATTCCTATTTAAGTTAGTGGTGTTGGAGGATTGAAGAATCTTTGATCTTTCTTTCATTGTAATGTTATGCTGCGGTTTTGTTGTCTCAAATTTGTCTTCTACATGTAAGTTGTTTTAATTAATACTTTTTTCTTAATAAAAGTTCTTATTCTATTATTATTCTGTTATTCTCCTTATCACTTTGATACCGTTGGTTCAAGGCATGAACTTGTTCATACCAAACCTTGTGATATTATCACATAACGGTGGAGTGATTGTTATTTTATTATGTTTTTTTTACTTCTCCATTTCCTCCCTCATGAGTCTACTTCCCGCTTCCATTGAAACCATAACATCAATGGAGGGATAACCCACTTATGGGTTGATCCAAGGGAGTATAAAGGGGCTGTATTGGATGTTATTTATCACCACATTAATGTATAATCACTTCTTTAATTGATATTTTTATTTGATGATTTTTAAACTCCATCGTCCTTGTTGAATTTAAGGCCACACACTTCATGTGCTAATACGAACCTTTACCTTGAAGTGCTCAAAACTTTGATCCTTCAAGAATATAGGTGATTAGTATTAAAGGGTTTAGTCATTAAACCAGTAAGTGATGATGTTGTTTTATCTCCTTAAATGAACCCATCTCAAATATAAGAAATTGAAATCATTGAAAAGAAAATACGTCCAATCCAACCCGAGCGATAACCTAGGATCAACTCATTCTTTTAAATTGAATTCACTTAAATCTATTAGTTATCCTTTAAACCCATATAAAATCAACCCAAGTTGGCCACTTCATATCCAAAAACAGTCCATAGAATGTACGTGTCTATAGTTTTCTTCTTAGGTCTCCGAGGATTCGATAACCCAAGCTAAACTATAAGGACCGTTCTACCTTCATCTCTTGGGTAAATTTGAGCGAGAATCAAATTTTGGTGCCATTTCCGGGGACCTAAGTAAGTTATCTTAGAAACTATCATCCTTTTTTTTTCATCCCTCTTCTATGTTCTCACCCCCTCACTCCTATGGAATTCAATTTTGAACAAGTCCAAACATGGGGGAAACCTATACCTACTTTGATCACCCAACCCCATGTGTGATGTACAATGACCATACTAATTTCTACATGTGGGATAATAAAAAACCTAATGAACCAAATTTTTTTTACTCCTATGATCCACAAAACATTCCAATTTATAATGAGTTTCAATCCACACAAAGCCAATATGAATACCCTCCTATGAAATTCCAATAACTTAATTATCCACCTAGAATAAAACATCTTTCTCAACCCCTTGACCATAATGATACACAACCATTACTTGAAAAAATGTGTCAAAAAATGGAGAAAATGAATTTTGAGGTTTCATCATTGAGGTTAGAAATACAAAGCATTAAAACTTGTGAGGAACCCATCCCTACACAAACTGTCCCTTCCATAACCTTATGTGAAGTGTCTAGTTTCCCAAAAACCTCTCATGAATTTACTAAAGAGAAAACATTTGGATTTGGGGAATATGAGGAGGATCAAGGAATTGTTTATAGGTGTTTAAATAAAGAGGAAACTGATTTTTTGTATTCACAAGATGAGAATTTGACATCATGGATTGAGTGTCCTGAATATCACTCCATTGATTCTTTAGAACAAAAAATTACTGAACCATTGAGAGAAATCACAAACTTTGAGTCCATAAACATTCTTAACATGGATATTTCCAGTTTTTTGGTTGAATCTTATATTCAAAAGGAACCAATTTTGTTGAGAAATTTGGAAAAAGAAACTGATTTGAATTCAAAATCTCAACCTGTGTTTGAATGTACTATCCAACCAGAGCTCAAAATTATTTTCCTTCCTTCCATGATCAAGTATCCATTCATAGGATATAACCATGAACTTTTAGTTGGAATTCATTTTTCTCTTGAAACCAAAAAAGTTGGAATAACCATTGATGTCTTTGGAAAAACTACAGTGGAAACTGGATCAACCATTTCAAACATTCCTTGGATTTTCCCACTCATTGTAGAACATAGGTTTGTACATGACACAAATTATAAACATAAAATCAATATAAAACTAGTAGAAGGGGTGAAACATGTGGTCCTTAAAATGTTAAAGTTGGTATTGGGTAAGTTAGGGGTGTTCATGTCGGGCTAAGGATGTTAAACAAAGCGCTTCATGGGAGGCAACCCATGGTTTTCAAGTTTCCAATCATTTTTTTGTTTTAATAAAATTTATATTTTAATTAATCATTTTTATATTTAAAAAAATATAGACTGTTGACCTGTTCTTCTATTATAAGTATGTATGGGTATGAAAGGGGAGCACCATATTCATCCGTGTCACGTGGTGTGATCCTTGAGTAATGACTTACCCAAAAATTTAAAAAGAAGACAATGTATCATCAATTTGTTTTATTTTAATGTTTTTTTAGGTTAAAATAAAAATACAAAAAAATAAATAAAAATATAATAATAATAATAAAAAGGGACACGTCATGGGTCATGGGTCAAACCCCGTCACAACCGGTGAAGCTGTTGGGATTCAAACCTGGGACTGAAGGGAGACAGGGGCGCGTGCTTACTACTGACCTACAAATTATTGTTCTTACTTATTCTATATTTTATATATATATAATTTTATTTTACTTATATATATATATTGTTTTTTTGTTTGTTTGTTTGTTTTCCTTTTTCCACTAGGGAACTCTGCATGTGACCTGGATATCAAAGGATTAAAAGGGAGCAGCAAGAATTTCAACTTCAACCATAAGGTGACTTCATTCCATGATCCTCATTTTCAATTTCCTTTTTGAACTTTCATTATCTACCTCTACCCCATTCTAAATTTTCTTTTCTTTAACCACTGGGGACAATGTTATTTTAAGTTGGGGGGGAGATAAAATAAAAAAAATTCTTTTGTGTCAAAAAAAATGAATGATTTGAAAAAAAAGTGTAAATGGAAGGAAAAATTACTTTAACTTTGAACATGGTAATACCCATTGCACACTTTGAAACTGAATATCAAATAATTTAGCATGCCCTGATTCTGATTTTAATCCTTGTATAATTTCATGAGCATA
The DNA here is from genome assembly GCA_963277665.1 of Viscum album. Taxonomy (NCBI): domain Eukaryota; kingdom Viridiplantae; phylum Streptophyta; class Magnoliopsida; order Santalales; family Viscaceae; genus Viscum; species Viscum album. Next base: position 1,784,951,918 of record OY728155.1, on the reverse strand, counting down.
TATTTTGGAAAGTGTGGCTCTCCAATGTGATATTTAATCATTTATATTATCATCCAAATAAAAAAAAGATCACAATGAACGTCCTTTGGATAGTGGGGTATTAGTTTGAGTTCATGGGGTCCCCCAAATAAATAGCATAGGTTTGGTTATCATTTTAGTTTTAATATGAGTATTCAATAAAAAAATTAAAAAAACAATAAATTTGCGCGTAGAGCAATGAAATGACCTAATGCGTGCCTTTCGGCACTTGGGGATCGTGACTTCATAGTTTTCTAACCTAGAGTTAGTAATTTTATCTCTATTTTTGGTAATTTGAATTTGTTTTTGATTGAGTTAACTCGAGATGATGCCCGAGTATGTGGGATTCACTTGGTGCCTTAAGGCCTTTGAGCCTGGGAGTCATCGACAAAGTCTTGCTATAGGGGTTGACTCTTTTGAGTGCAATTTTAATTACCATGGCAAAATTGCAAAAAAAAAAACAAAAAAATATGATACAAAAAAATTGAATACTCATCTTAATATTGAAATGTGATTCCACCTAGTGCTTCCGTCATTTCCCCCTTGAATAAAGATGAACCCCCATGTCTATTGTGATGCACAACACATCCTCATACTTAATTGATATTGGATGAAATATAGCAATTAATTTGAATGAAGGAATGGGCTTGGGATTGGGATCTGATTATGAAACTATCTTGTATTAAAATATTTTGATGGGTTTTATGAATTTTTGGTATAAGGGTTTCTGGTGATCATTGTGTATTAAAATGTTTTTGGAAAAGGGAATTCGAATTTCATATTGTTGAGATATATTTTGCTCGGGACTAACAAAACTCAAGTTGGGGGGTGTGATTAGACACTAAATGAGGCTAATATTCATTGTTAATATATATAATATTCATGTGCTTCATTATTCATAAACACCATTTTAGTTCATTTTACACTTTGAACATCATTTCACATTGTGATTGTAATACCTTCTTAAAATGCACTATTATGTGGTACATTTTTGAACATCATTTGAAGTACCCAATGATTCATATGATTTTAAGGAATATAATTGTGCATATTTTAATTTTATATTTTTGGAAATCCATCTAAACTTCAATATGAACATTTTTTATTCAGGGATCAATGGATGATTCATAAAGTATGAAGGAGATATTTGGCGATGAAAAGAAACAATTTTGGAGAAGGCAGATTGGACACTAGCCTACTAATGAGAATGCAGGACCCACAATACAGGCCCAATAAAGCCCAAATTTAGTAAGATTATATAAGACATATATAGGAAAAAATCATTCTTCAGGGGACAATGCTAATTCTTCCTCTATTATGGTTATTTAAGCGGCCCAAGTTAGAGATAAAATTCTGGGCCAGATTCTGCGGCCCAGAAAAACAGCCCCCTAATATGATCATATCTCGGAATCCACAACTCAAAATGGGCCCAAATTTACAGGTGGTTAGAAGAAATCCAGGGATCCATTTTCTTCTTCTATGTCCCACTCTGATTCGTCCATATAGAAGGTCTTCCAAGAGTGTCTGTTCGGTGAAGGAAAGCTGGCTGCCACCCCGGGTCAAGGGTGGAAAAATCAACTCTCCCTTACTTTCCACCCACCTATGGCCTACCACAATTAATTGAGGAGACTTGGACTGTTGGAGGCTCTACCACAATTAAGGCAGTGGTGTTGGAGGATTGAATAATCTTTGAGCTTTCTTTCATTGTAATGTTATGATGAGGTTTTGTTGTCTCACATTTGTCTTCCACATGTAAGTTGTTTTAATTCATCCTTGTTTCTTAATAAAAGTTCTTATTCTCTTATTATTATTTTCTTCTCCTTATAACTTTGATACCGTTGGTTCAAGGTGTGAACTTGTTCATACCAAACCTTGTGATATTATCACACAAAGGTGGAGTGATTGTTATTTTATTGTGTTTTTTTACTTCTCCATTTCCTCCCTCTTGAGTCTACTTCCCGCTTCCATTGAAACCATAACATCAATGGAGGGATAACCCACTTATGGGTTGATCCAAGGGAATATAAAGGGGCTGTATTGGATGTTATTTATCACCACATTAATGTATAATCACTTCTTTAATTGAGATTTTTATTTGATGATTTTTAAACTCCATCGTCCTTGTTGAATTTAAGGCCACACACTTCATGTGCTAATACGAATCTTTACCTTGAAGTGCTCAAAAATTTGATCCTTAAAGTGTATAGGTGATTAGTATTAAAGGGTTTAGGCATTAAACCAGTAATTTATGATTTTGTTTTATCTCCTTAAATGAACCCATCTCAAATATTAGAAATTGAAATCATTGAAAAGGAAATACGTCCAATCCACCCTGAGCGATAACCTAGGATCAACTAATTCTTTTAAATTGAATGCACTTAAATCTGTTAGTTATCCTTTAAACCCATATAAAATCAACCCAAGTTGGCCACTTCATATCCAAAAACAGTCTATAGAATATACGTGTCTATAGGTTTCTGCTTAGGTCTCTGAGGATTCGATAACCCAAGCTAAACTACAAGGACCGTTCTACCTTTATCTCTTGGGTAAATTTGTGCGATAATCAAATTTTGGTGCCATTTCCGGGGACCTAAGTAAGTTATCTTAGACACTATTAACCTTTTTTTCATCCCTCTTCTCTATTCTCACCCCCTCACTCCTATGGAATTCAATTTTGAACAAGTCCAAACATGGGAAACTTATCCCTACTTTGATCACCCAACCCCATGTGTGATGTACAATGACCATCCTAATTTATACCTGTGGGATCATAAAAAACCTAATGAACCACAATTTTTTTACTCCTATGATCCACAAAAAATTCCAATTTATAATGAGTTTCAATCCACACAAAGCCAATATGAACACCCTCCTATGCAATTCCAACAACTTAATTATCCACCTGGAATAGACCCTCTTTCTCAACCCCTTGACCATAATGATCCACAACCATTAATTGAAAAAATGTGTCAAAAAATGGAGAAAATTAATTTTGAGGTTTCATCATTGAGGTTATAAATACAAATCATTAAAACTTGTGAGGAACCCATCCCTACACAAACTGTCCCTTCCATAACCTTATGTAAAGTGTCTAGTTTCCCACAAACCTCTCATGAATTTACTAAAGAGAAAACCTTTAGATTTAGAAAATATGAGGAGGATCAAGGAATTGTTGATAGGTGTTTAAATCAAGAGGAAACTGATTTTTTGTATTCATAAGAGGAGAATTTGACATCATGGATTGAGTGTCCTGAATATCACTCCATTGATTCTTTAGAACAAAAAATTACTGAACCATTGAGAGAAATCACAAACTTTGAGTCCATAAACATTATTAACACCAATATTTCCAATTTTTTGGTTGAATCTTATATTCAAAAGGAACCAATTTTGTTGAGGAATTTGGAAAAAGAAACTGATTTGAATTCAAAATCTCAACCTGTTTTTGAATGTACTATCCAACCAGAGCTCAAAATTATTTTCCTTCCTTCCATGATCAAGTATCCATTCATAGGATATAACCATGAACTTTTAGTTGGAATTAATTCTTCTCTTGAAACCAAAAAAGTTGGAATGACCATTGACGTCTTTGGAAAAACTACAGTGGAAACTGGATCAACCATTTCAAACATTCCTTGGATTTTCCCACTCATTGTAGAACATAGGTTTGTACATGACACAATTTATAAACATAAAATCAATATAAAACTAGTATAAGTGGTGAAACATTTGGTCCTTAAATTGTTAAAGTTGGTATTGGGTAAGTTAGGGGTGTTCATGTCGGGCTAACGATGTTAAACAAAGCGCTTCATGGGAGGCAACCCATGGTTTTCAAGTTTCCTATCATTTTGTTGTTTTAATAAAATTTATATTTTAATTAATCATTTTTATATTTTTAAAAAAATATATACTTTTGACCTGTTCTTCTATTATAATTATGGATGGGTATGAAAGGGGAGAACCATATTCATCCGTGTCACGTGGTGTGATCCTTGAGTAATGCCTTACCCAGAAATTTAAAAAGAAGACAATGTATCATAAGTTTGTTTTATTTTAATGTTTTTTAGGTTAAAATAAAAAACAAAAAAATAAATAAAAATATAATAATAATAATAAAAAGGGACACGTCGTGGGTCGTGGGTCAAACCCAATCACAACCGACGAAGCTGCGGGGATTCAAACCCGGGACTGAAGGGAGACAGGGGCGCACGCTTACCACTAACCTACGACTTATTGTGCTTACTTATTCTATAATTTTTATATATATACTTATATTTTACTTATATATATATATTGTTTTGTTTTGTTTGTTTGTTTGTTTTCCTTTTTCTACTATGGAACTCTACATGTGACATTGATATCAAAGGATTAAAAGGGAGCAACAAGAATTTCAACTTCAACCACAAGGTGACTTCATTCCATGATCCTCATTTTGAATTTCCTTATTGAACTTTAATTATATACCTCTACCCCCTTCTAAATTTTATTTTTCTTTAAACACTGGGGACATTGTTATTTTAAGTTGGGGGGAGATAAAATAAAAAAATGCTTTTGTGTCAAAAAAATGAATGATTTGAAAAAAAAGTGTAAATGGAAGGAAAAATTCCTTTAACTTTGAACATGGTAATACACATTGCACACTTTGAAACTGAATATCAAATAATTTAGCATGCCCTGATTCTGATTTTAATCTTTGTATAATTTTATGTGCATAGATTTTGGAAAGTATGGCTGTCCAATGTGATATTTCATCATTTATATTTTCATCCAAATAAAAAAAAATATCACAATGCACGTCCTTTGGATAGTGGGGTATTAGTTTGAGTTCATGGGGTCCCCCAAATAAATAGCATATGTTTGGTGATCATTTTAGTTTTAATATGAGTATTGAATAAAAAAATTAAAAAAAAACAATAAATTTGCGCATAGAGAAATGAAATGACTTAATGCATGGCTTTCGACACTTGGGGATCATGACTTCATAGTTGTCTGGCCCAGAGTTAGTAATTTTATCTCTATTTTTGGTAATTTGAATTTTTTTTGACTGATTTAACTTGAGATGATGCCTGAGTATGTGGGATTCACTTGGTTCCCTAAGGTCTTTGATCCTGGGAGTCATCGGCAAAGTCTCGCTATAGGGGTTGACTCTTTTGAGTGAAATTTCAATTACCATGGAAAAATTGCAAAAAAAAAAAACAAAAACAAAAACAAAAACAAAAACAAAAAAAAAATGATACAAAAAAAAATAAATACTCATCTTAATATTAAAATGTTATTCCACTCAGTGATTCTGTCATTTCCCCCTTGAATAAAGATGACCCCCCATGTCTATTGTGATGCATAACACATCCTCATACTTAATTGATATTGGATGAAATATGGAAATGAATTTGAACAAAGGAATGAGATGGGGATTGGGATATGCTTATGAAACTATCTTGTATTAAAATATTTTTATGTGTTTCATGATTTTTTGGTATAAGGGTCTCTAGTGATCATTGTGTATTAAAATGTTTTTGGAAAAGGGAATTCGAATTTCATATTTTTGAGATATATTTTGCTCGGGACTAGCAAAACTCAAGTTGGGGGGGTGTGATTAGCCACTAAATTAGGATAATATTCATTGTTAATATATATAATATTCATGTGATTTATTATTCATAAACACCATTTTAGTGCATTTTACACTTTGAACATCATTTCACATTATGATTGTAATACCTTCTTAAAATGCACTATTATGTGGTACATTTTTGAATATCATTTGAAGTAACCAATGATTCATATGATTTTAAGGAATTTAATTGTACATATTTTAATTTTATATTTTTGTAAATATATCTAAACTTTAATATGAACATTTTTCATTCAGGGATCAATAGATTATTCATAAAGGATGAAGGAGATATTTGGCGATGAAAAGAAACAATTCTGAAGAAGGCAGATTGGACACCAGCCTACTGATGAGAATGTGGGGCCCACAATAAAGGCCCAATGAAGCCTAATTTTCGTAGACTTCTAGAAGATATATATAGGAACAAGTAATTATTCAGTATACAGTGCTAATTCTACCTTAATTATGGTTATTTAATCGTCCCAAGTTAGAGATAAAATTCTGGGCCAGATTCTGCGGCCCAGAAAAACAACCCCTATATATGATCATATCTCAGAATTCACAAATCCAAATGGGCCCAAATTTTTCAGAAGATTATAAGACATCCGGGGATCCATTTTCTTATTCTATGGCCCACTCTGATTCTGCCATATAGAAGGTCTTCCAAGCATGTCTGTCCGGTGAAGGAAAGCTGGATGCCACCTCGGGTCAAGGGTGGAAAAATAAACTCTCCCTTACTTTCCACCCACCTATGGCCTATAAAAATTAATTAAGGAGACTTGGACTATTGGAGGATCGACCCAAGATATCAAAAATTTCTATTTAAGGTATTGGTGTTGGAGGATTGAAGAATTTTTTGGATTTATTTCATTGTAATGTTATGCTGCGGTTTTGTTGTCTCAAATTTGTCTTCCACATGTAAGTTGTTTTAATTCATCCTTGTTTCTTAATAAAAGTTCATATTATCTTATTATTATGTTCTTATACTTATCACTTTTATACTTTTGGTTCAAGGTGTGAACTTTTTCATACCAAACCTTGTGATATTATCACACAACGGTGGAGTGATTGTTATTTTATTGTGTTTTTTTACTTCTCCATTTCCTCCCTCATGAGTCTACTTACCGCTTACATTGAAACCATAGGATCAATGGAGGGCTAACCCACTTATGGGTTGATCCAAGGGAGTAGAAAGGGGCTGGATTGGATGTTATTTATCACCCCATTTATGTATAATCACTTATTTAATTGATAATTTTATTTGATGATTTTTAAACTCCATCGTCCTTGTTGAATTTAAGGCCACACTTCATGTTCTAATACAAACCTTTACCTTGAAGTGCTCAAAACTTTGATCCTTCAAGTGTATATGTGATTAGTATTAAAGGGTTTAGGAATTAAACCAGTAAGTGATGATGTTGTCTTATATACTTAAATGAACCCATCTCAAATATAAGAAATTGAAATCATTGAAAAGGAAATACGTCCAATCCACCCCGAGCGATAACCTAGGATCAACTCGTTCTTTTAAATTGAATTCACTTAAATCTGTTAGTTATCCTTTAAACCCATATAAAATCAACCCCAGTTGGCCACTTCATAGCCAAAAACAGTCCATAGAATGTACGTGTCTATATGTTTCTTCTTAGGTCTCTAAGGATTCGATAACCCAAGCTAAACTACAAGGACCGTTCTACCTTCATCTCTTGGGTAAATTTGAGCGAGAATCATGACTCATCTATTAGTATCTCATACTTCTATCTGTGACTCATACTTCTATCGATATCTCATAATTATATCAGTGAATCATAATTCTATCGACGACTTATACTTCTGTCGGTGAGTCATGATATTAGTGACTCATACTTGGCCATTTTTGTTTGTTTGCCTGTCTTATATTATAAAAATTAACAGAATATGTTAAAATTATAGTTGAACATAGACAATCATAATTAATCATATTTTAACTTAAAACTTTAGACATGATTAAACATTATTTGACATGATTTTTGATCATTAAAACTGGAAAGGGATAATAGTTTGTAAATAAGGGAAATCTTAGTGAAAGATACATCAGCCCCTTTGATATCCTTGATCACATCAGAGTTGTGTCCTATCAACTTACACTCCCACCTAACATATCTCAAGCACATGATGTGTTCCAAGTATCCCTCTTAAGGAAGTACATACCATACCCCTAACATATACTAAATATATAGTTGGTACCATAGGATAATGATCATTCAAATGAAGATAAATCAGTGAAGATGTTATATTTTAGAGACAAATTTTAGTGAAAAAGGAATCTAACCTATAAAAGTAGTGTTGCAGAACTAAAAATTCGAGGAAGATACTTGGGAACCATAATATTCAATGCAACAGAAGTACTCTCATTTGTTTTAGTGTGTGAAATGAAATTTATATGATGAAATTTATGAAGTGGGGAAGAATATAGTGACCCATTTTTTTATAAATGGAATTCCCTTTTTAAATGAATAAATACCTTATTAAGAAATGAAAATATAGAAAACACATTCACTAATTTGGTTATTCTAGACCATTATAAGTTATATCCTTTTAGATTTAGAAGACTATTAAAGATTTATGTGATAAAGTTGTTGTATAATTTTCATTATGATTAGTACATATAAAGGGTTTCAATAAATCCAATTGACATATACAAAAGAATAAGTGGCCTCAACCAATAGGAACATTCCCTATAAATCCCATTTATCAGTTCTTCCAAGGGAGATTGAATCACTAGGCTTTGCACCTGGACAATACCAAGCCAAGATTCATCAACTAAATCCTAAATGAAACCATTTATGATAGAAGTTCCAACTTATCGAGATCATGAACCAATCCATGTTTGTTGAACCACCCCAAGAATGTTTCACCATTGCACACCAAACACTGAGGGAATACTCTGGTGTAATTAGGGGTTATATATCTCAACCCTAATATTATGAATTTTTATGTATTTATTTTATATAAAATATTGATTATATTTATCCATTTTAATATTACTTTTTTACTTTATTAAATAATGAGTTTGATAAAAATTGGATTTTGATATGACAAAACCCAAATTGTATTTTTGGTAAATATATAGTTTCAATCAAAACACACTTTTTGATGAATTTAAGAATTTTATAAATGAATTATGTTTTAGTAAAATATATTTAGTAAAATATATTTAGTAAAATTTTATTATTAATCTATATTTAGTAAATATAATTGATAATATAATTTTATGAATTAAAATGTAATTTTTTAACGTTCAGAAAATTGTTATTGTAAAAAAAACACGAGTTTGTCAATAAATGGGGATCTTTGATTTAAAAGTGTAAATTATAATATTTATAGAATTATTTTGATAAAATAAATATTATTTTTTAAATTAACTTTTCAAAATTACCTAATGGTTATTTTTTCATAATTTTACAAGATAGTCTAATTTTTGGGTAAAAATTTAATATGGTATAATTATATGGTAAGTATTATGACATCATAGAAACCCAAAATAGACGTAATAAATACTATTAAAAGTATAAATGACCAATTTTTTTTATCCTTTAAAATAAATTTTTATAGTTATTTTATTAATTTAATATACCCATAATGAATCTTCTAAAACCTACATTATATTGTAAGGTTCTAAAATCAATTATTTATAGACAAAACTCATTTCCACATCACCAACTAAATTATTTTATTGTGTTATGTTATTTGAATAATAAAATAATGAAAAATACTCACATTTGATAGAAATCATTATAAATAATCAAGGTAAGGTTTGTGTTTTTGACTACTTTATCATATAGAGTCAAAAACCTATGTTTGGAAATTAATAAAGAATTATCCTCTCTTACACTATATAAACCCACCCAAACTCCCATTCCTCCTCACTAAAAACTTTTAGAACACAAAGTTTTATAGACCTTAAATCTATAGATCCCTCCCATGGTTCCCAAAATCTATTAAGAACACTACTAGAAAATGGGGTTTTGGAGACCCCTTACACAGGCGACCGCCATTGGCGGTCGCTATTGGTGCCCTATAGAGACTGCCAACGGTAGTCGCAATACTTCTAAATATATATATCTATATATATATATATATATACGAAGCCCCTTCCCCCTAATCCAGAACCCAAACCCTACCCCCGACCCCCTGCATCCGCCCATCCCCTCCCTTGCCACACAGGCTCCAGCTCCCCTGCACTGCCTCCCCTCTCTCGCTGCACCGGTGAAGTTGCACCACCGACACCGCACCAAATCCGCCTCCTGTTTTTTCCAGCTCCTTCGCCCATCCCCTCCCTTTCCACACCACCCATACCCTCCCTCGCTGCACCGGTGTCGTATCACTGCCTCCTCCTCTGGCTCCCCGTTATCGTTGGCACCCGTCCCCTCCCTCACCACACAACCTCTGACTCTAGATCCCCTCCGCTGCCCCTCCTCTACCTTTCAGCACCACCTCCAGCTCCCCTCGATTCCAAATTTGTCATGCTATAAGGTATTCCCTAATTTTCATTTTAAGGTTTTAATTTTGGGCAATTTACAGAATAAATTTTACATGCATGAATATTATATGAATATTGTGTGTGAATAAAAAGCGTGGAAATGAAATTTCATGTGTATACGGGTTTGTGTGTATGAATAATTATGAAACAATGTGTGTTGAAAGTGTGTGAATGAGAAGACTTCACACTTTACTTGAAGTTGGAAGTTACATACAATGCATAGTCCATGTATATGTTGATTGGATCGATATTATAAGTAGTGTTGTTATTTGATTTATACCATTCTTGAGTTTATCACATGTCTCTCTGTGTGTGTCCCATGAGAAAATGTTTTAGGTTTGACCACATGTGTATGCTTGCATAGCCCATAAGACTCATGTTTGAGTTTAATCACATGTGTTTCGATACTATAGGTTATTATTAATATTATATGATGTTCCTTTATATTATATTAATCCATGTTTCAATGTGATTTACTATGTATATTTTAGAGGTAGAATTGAGATGGAATTTAGAGTGATGTTTCAATATTTTTTCACATTCTTGTTATTTCCCACACTTTTATTGACCTAACACTTTGGGGGTATTTTGGTTTTTACTATATGATTTGTGATACCTACCATGGATTATGATTTTAATTTTTTATTGAATCTATTATGTTATTATTTATCATTTAATTTATTGATACCAAGGGTATATTTTCTACACTGATGACATTTAGACCCTTACTACTAGTAACAAACATCTTGCATAAAAGGATACCTGCATAAGGCCATGAGGAACACTATATTAGACCCTGTGATCCAACATGGGGCATCACATTCATTTTCCCACATATTCTCTATTGATAACATAAGTGAAGATAGATTGGTATTTTTTATTCTAGAATTGTATATATTTGATGTTATCCTTGATATAGATTATTTAATTTTCCATAAATTAGAGATTTATTGATATGTTTGATGGTTAATATTTACTGCATCTGATGGCACAAAGGCATTATGAATCCAATAGGTAGTGAGAAATTATTTGTACAAAGATACAATTTCTCTAAGTTTGAGAAGACTGTTCATCACTAATTCATTTTGGGAACTTTCATCACAAATTATATTTGTTGATTTATTGGTAGTAATTAACTTAGTTGCTAAGGTTGATAGTTTAATATTGGTATTTGATGAATTTTTTCATGTACCATATACGCATGCAAGTTATAATATTCCTTTCTTGAAAAATGTTTATTCTATGGAATTTTAGACCAAATTCATTCTTAATATAGTTTCTTGAATATAGAATCATCATTATATTTACCTTACCAACATGGTGGCGATGACATGGGATTTCACTTCTATTCCATTATCTATTCTATTTTTTATTATTCAAAGATATAAATTGTTTATTTTATCAATGGTCTATATACAATTGGACAGTATTTATTTTAAATATATTTGATATGAAAAATGCATGTAATATGAAGTCTTTTGTAAATGCTTGTTATAAAGATATAATTATGGATAAGAGTTGGATTGATCTTCCAAATCGAATGTCTATAGAATATTTCAAGGGAATTATACAGTTTATTAAGTTCACTGAAGGATTTAAAAGTGACTTTATTAGTTTTCCATGTATAAAATGTGAAAACAGATATCAATTCACATGAGATAATTTAAGGGAGCACCTTTTCTTGAATGGATTTCTGAAAAATTATAAGAGTTGGACTCGTCATGGGGAAGAATATATTATTAATCAAAATAAAGATGTAGTTCAGATGGATATTGATGCAAGGATGAATGATACAATGCATGAAATGTTTATTAAAATGGTATGTGGGTTGTCTCCTGAAGGCATTGGCATCCAGAATGTTGAGACCAGTGAGATAAATCTGCGCTCTAGTGCAGATCATGATTCGAGGAGGTTTTATGAAGTACTTGATGATGCAAAAAACAGAATTATATCTTGGATATACTACTTACAATAAATTGTCATTTATCGTAAAGTTGTTGCATTTGAAGACTTTGAATCAGTGGTCCGACACATCGTTCGACACGTTGTTGGTGCTATTGAAAAAGGTTATTCCTGTCGACACTAAGATTCCCGACTCGTATTACCATGCTTGTAAGTTGACAGAGAACTTAGGTTTTACATATGAGACCATAGATGCATGTGAAAAAAACTGTATGTTGTTTATAAAATAAACTACCCATTTGGATATTTGTACGGTTTTTGGCACTTCTAGGTAGAAAGAGAACAGGGGAAATCAGACTCATCAAAGTCAGACTGTGAAATAGGGAAAACTGATTGTTTTAAAGAAAATGTGTTACTTTCCCATAAATCTGAGGTTGAAAAGATTTTTTATGTCATCTAAAGTTTCTAATTTAATGAGATGGCATGCAGAAAGAAACCATGAAAGTGATATGTTAACCCACCTGGTAGACTCTCATGCATGGAAGGATTTCAATAAGATACACCCCGACTTTCCTAAAGATGTTCATAATGTTCGATTGGGGTTGACAGCAGATGGTTTCAATCCATTCAAGTATATGGTTGGTGAATCTCATAGCACATGGCTCGTGGTGTTGGTTCCATATAATTTTACTTTGTGGATTTGTATGAAGCAAAAATTTATATTACTTTACACTCTTATTGATGGACCGTAAAGTCCAGGGGATAAGATTGATGTTTACCTTCAACCATTGATTAATGACTTGAATGAATTTTGGGGTGATGGTGTGATGACTTATGACTGTGAAATGAATGAAATGTTCAAACTATAAGCTTCTTTATTGTGGATAATCAATTACTTCCCAGCTTATGAAAATTTATTAGGATGGAGTATGAAAGGGGAATTTTCTTTCCCTTATTTCAATAAAAGTAAAAAATCTTTATGGCTTAAACATTCTAGAAAATGGGCATACATGGGTCACATACATTTTCTCCCCCCTCATAATAGGTTCAGAAAGGACAGAGTGACATTTTATGGTTCTAGAGAGTTTAGCCCACCACTAAAGATCATGATAGGAGTCGAAATGTTATTGTAGATTGGGGAAGAAAACATCCACACAATATATGAATTTCAGGATTTGGTGGCTCATCCACTACCTAATATTCATGGTGCGGGTAGACAGTGAGTCACAATTGGAAAAAGAAAAGTATTTTTTACAATACTCCCTATTGGAAAACTAACATGATAAGGCATAATTTGGATGTCATGTACATTGAAAAAAATGTTTGTGATAATATATTGTGGACCATTTTAGATGTTAGTGGAAAATCAAAGGACCATGTCAATGCACGTCGTGATTTGGAAGAAATGGGTTTAAGGATTAGTTTCATTTATAGTTAGCTGAGGGAAACAATTCATATATGCCTAATGCATAGTATACGATGACTATAAAGGAGAAAGATACATTTCTTTCCATTTTGAAGATGCTCAAGGTGCCTGATGGTTACTCTTCTAATATTTCAAAGTGTGTGAATCTTATGAGCATGACATTGAAAGGGTTGAAAAGTCATGAAAATCACGTACTACTTGAGCAGTTGATTCCAATCACAATTTGTGATTGTTTTCCCCCTTAGTTTTGTTCAACCGTTGATTGAGATGAGTAATTTTTTAGACATATTTGTTTAAGAAATCAGCGAAAAAGTGATTTAAAAAGTTTGTAGGACCGAATTGTACTTACACCTTTTCACTTTGAGAAACTGTTTCCCCCCTCATTTTTTGATGTTATGGTTCACTTGATAGTGCACCTAACTGATGAAGTAATGGCTACTAGTCTAGTGTAATTTAGGTGGATGTATCCTGTTGAGCGGTATCTGAATACATTGAAATGATTTGTATGCAACAAAGCTCATCCATAGGCATCAATATCCAATGGTTATTTGATGGATGAGTGTAATACTTTTTGTGTAGAATATCTTATAGATGTTGAAACAAAATTAGATAAGCTGTCTCAGATTTATGATGGTCCAATTGGAGAAGGAACCATATTTGATATGGAAAACATCGAGTGGATACAAGCGCATTGATATATCTTGTTCAATACTCTATCAGTTGAACCATTAATGCAGTAAGTGTCTTATCACTTTTATTGTTTAAATTTTACATGTTTTCTTGCATAATTTTATCATTTAAACATTACATTATCATTTGTAGGAAACACATTAATGATCTAAAAGAAGAGATGTCTCGTGCGACTGATTATCATATTTAACGATCTCATTATGCGTCATTTCATGATTGGTTCAAGGATTTTGTATGTATAAATTGATTTTCATTATGAGTAAAGTATTATACTAATTTCTTTCTAAAAAAATCATTATTGAATTCTGTTAATTATGTAGGTTCATAACCTGAGGGAGTTAGGTGACCCCACGCTAACTAAAGAATTTATCCAACTAGATGTGGGTCCATCTATAATGGCTCATCGTTATAAAGCTATAGATGCTAATGGTTTTATATTTCACATTAAAGATGTTGACGACAAATGAGAAACACAAAATAGTGGCATCGATTGTCCATTCATTGATTCTGGTTATTACTATGGTCAATTGATAGACATCATTGAAGTTGTATATGCACATGGGTTGAAGTACATATTGTTAAAGTGTAATTGGGTTGATCCAGTGCATGGAAGTAAAGTCAATCAATATCAGTTTACATTGGTGAATTTTAACTATATGTTATATAGAAATGAATGATTTGATAATGAACCTTTCATTTTGACATCACAAGCTGAACAAGTATTCTTCATTACTTTGCCTTCAAATCCTAGTTGGCAAGTTGTTGTGAAAATGTCCAAATGAGGAGTGTTTTTATTTCAATAAGATAAACCCGAGACTATTACCTTTGTTACCCAATAGCTTGATCAACATACCGTAGTCAACATAAAGAAGATATTTATTGGGTTAGAGTGGTTGTTGAAGGATAAACAATCGATTTTCATGTTTAATGAAAGGTATAATTGATTTCCCGCTCTTCAGTTAAAAGGATTTTTTTAAAATTGTTTAAAACAATCGAAAACTAATTTGGTACATAAGAATTTTTATTTATTATTATTCATCATTAACCTTATGTTTGATCCTTTTTTATGTCTTCTCTTGAAGGCTTGTGTGTACCATGATTCTGGTATCTGGTTCCGTCTCTAGCATTTGTTGGATGAACTATATTTCTTTGGTTTTATAAATTGTTTTTTAGGTCAAATTGAAAAGGTTGATTACTTTGAGTAAAATAATTTTTTAAATAAGGTGATTTCACCCTAGTTATGGGTAAAGGAAAAAGATGGTATTTTCAAATAATTGAAATGTTTTGTGACCTTGTGGATTAAGTTTTAAGGTCCCCATTTCCCTTTCAATATCCTTTCAATACTTGTTGTAATTTTTAATCAGATTGATAATTTTTTATGGGATGATGACTCTACTTTGAGCTTGAAAGATCCATATTTCACACAAATATGTGTTTATATAGATATAATATCCCCCTGGACAGCCCCGCCCCACTTTCCCCGAACATCCCCACCCCCAACTGCACAACACCTCTACCTGGACATCCCCCCTAGAACCCCCCTGGACAACCCCCCTCCCGGACAGCCCACCCCCCAAAACTCCCCCCGGACAACCCCCACCCCCCAGCAGACAGCGCCCCCCTTCCGGACAGCGCACCCCCCCTTTGGGCAGCCCCCTCCCCCTACACTGCACCAGCCCCTCCCCTACCCCCTGCCCAAAACCATCCATCCCACCCCCACCCCACTCCCCCACCAGACAGCCCCACCCTACCTGAACAGCCCTTCCACTCCCCCCTTCCCCCTCCACTCCACCCTAGATTATAAAAACCCTTCTTTTATTACAAACTTAAACATGATTTATTACATTAAAATTCACTTGATACAACAAAGAAGATCGAGAGGTTTAGTGTCTTTTGGGCTTAGGATCATTACATAAAAACTTAAAACATGAAATACAACATATTTATTGAAAACTTCCTTTACATGACCACTACATTCACTCGTACTTATCATTGCGTGGGATAACCTGAGGACATGCATAAGAAAAGGGTGAGATATAAATCCCAGTAAAGGAGTAAACATGGAATATCACGAGGAGTACAATACATGTTAGACAATAGGCATATCAAAATATCATAAGAGAAACATGAACATAAAGGCACGATAAAGCATGATAATCATAACATGGAAATGTGTCAACAACACTTAACATGGAATTAGCATGAGCCAAGGCTCATTGCACATGGAGCATGAGTAAATCCTAATTGAACATAAAGCATGAGTAAACCCTCATTGCACTTGAATTAGCATTAGTCAACACTCATTGCACATGACTTATCATGATACTATACTTTACCCAATGCATTGGAGCGCTATAAGGGTGCACCCTTTTTAAACATTTTATTTCATGCATAAGTGTGCCACATGGATCATAAAACATGGATTCATAAAACATAATCATTTATTCCATGATAAAATAATGTAGAATTAATACATGAAAAATTATAATCAATAAGTAAATGTGCATAAAGGTGAATACCCTTGATGGAGAAATGGGCATGGTATTCACTACACAATGGCATTGGCTTAGAAAATCGGTGCGATTTCAGCAGCGTAACAGCGTGACATAAGAATTCATAGAAATAGTTGATGAGAGAGAAAGGGGTTCCTCATCATATTTACATGTAATGGATGGTAAGGAGGTCATATGGATACATGTCCCAGCAATTTTAATGGAATTTAGATTCATGATACAAAAGTATTGCTTGAATGTAAATGAGGAGAGATAAGTTCCTTTCAGAATTTCAACATAGTAACGGGTGTACATGGGATGAATTTAATGCGAGAGAAAGGGGTATCCCATAATTCAAACATAAAGAGGGAAGTATGAGGTATGTTCGAAACCATACCCCAACATTCATAATTGAAATTAAAAGGGAAAAACAACATAAAGAAAATTGGACAAAAATGAGAAAGGAAGAAAAAACCCTTACTTGGAAGTGTGCTTCCAAAGGCTAGAGAGAGGCTTGTGAGAGGATTATTGGGAGCTTGGGGAACCTTGGGAAGATTCTATAGAGAGTAGGGTAGAGTTTGGATGAACTCCAAAGGCTTTGAGTGAGGAGGAAGTGGGAGCTTGGGTGGGTTTATATAGGAAAGGTGAGGGAATTCTTTATTATTTAGGTTTGGGTCCCCTTACATTAAATTAATCCAAACCACAAACCATCCCATGGTTTTTTCCCATGGTTTTTAGCGAAGGGAAGAGAAAAAAAATATTTTATAAGGCTAAAGTCTGAACTTCTTAAAATAAAAGGGTTTCTTATGTGGAGGTGAGTCATACTCCCATGGAAATTAATTTAAAAATACAAGGTGTTTAATAAGTCTTGAGGGGTTCATTAATTCTTTGAAAAGTAAACCAAAAAAACCCCAAATCACATTATTTTAATGGTAAAACATATATTTTCCGAACATAAAGATTATAGTATTTTATTACATCACTATTGGGTCATTATGATGTCATAAAACACATTATATATTTAAACGGTATTTAATTTTTTACTAAAAAATTTAACTGTCTCAGAAAATTATGAAAAATTCATCATTGGATAATTTTGATGTACTGATTCCAAAAATAACATTTATTTTATCTAAATAATTTTCTATATATGTTAATTTTCACTTTTAAAATAAAAACCGACATTTATTGAAAATTCACGGGTTTTGACAAAAATGGATTTCAAACCTTAACAAAAATTACAATTGCATTCATAAAGTTATAAGATCATTTATATTTAATAAAAATTAATTTAATAATAATATTTTATTAAAATATTATTTAATTCAAAAATCCATTAATTTAATAAAATATAATTCTTAATTAAATAATAACTAAAAACATTATTTGTACTTTAAAAACTATTTACAATGTATTAATAATGACAAGAAAGTATATTCATTATTATATACAAAAAAAATAATGTACATGAACATAATACTATTTATTTGTTACATAACCCCTTAAAACAGCCACATAAGACCTAAGGTTAAGGTGTACGATGGTGACAGACTCTTGGGGTGGCTCGGATAACATTGATCGAGTGGTAATCTCTATAAACTTCCACTTTTCCCGTAGACGATCCCATTCGAGCTTGACATGATGAAGCTCAGCTTAGGCTTGGTCAAGAGTGAATCCCAAGGACGCTACCTCTTTTCTGAGCTCTGAAAAATGGTCTTCGTATGAAGCAATTCTACTGGATGAGGCCATCGCTTCTTTTGTCTGAGTAAATTTG
The DNA here is from genome assembly GCA_963277665.1 of Viscum album. Lineage (NCBI taxonomy): Eukaryota > Viridiplantae > Streptophyta > Magnoliopsida > Santalales > Viscaceae > Viscum > Viscum album. The sequence goes on along the minus strand of OY728155.1, from coordinate 1,784,933,480 downwards.
GATTTTTTAAAGCCCTATATTTATACTAATCATGTGATCACTGTTTAATGTCTATATTATCAACAGTAAAAATTCTTGACATAAAACCAATGAAGTTGACATTTTATATAAACATAAAGAGACATTTAATTAGATCAAAAGAGATTTCCATTAAGGAAACTTTGGGTCATTACAATATTCTCCCCTTAAGAAATTTCTCCCTCGAAATTTTCCTTTTCCCACACTAAAAAAGATGTGGGTAACTCAGCTTCATCATTTCCTCCGATTCCCAAGTCACTTCTTCAAAATTTTGGTTTCTCCACAACACCTTGATGAGGGGAATTGTCTTATTTCGTAAAACTTTTTCTCTACGATCTAAGATCTTCACTGGTTTCTCCTCATAAGAAAGATCATCTTCCAATTGTACCACCTCAGAAGAGAGTACATGTGAAGGGTCCAGTATGTACTTCCTCAAGAGGGATACATGAAAGACATCATGTACTTTGGACATGGTAGGTGGAAGTGCTAGTCGATAGGCCATAGCCCCGACACGATCAAGAATCTCAAAGGGGCCAATGTACCTTGGACTTAACTTTCCTTTCTTTCCAAACCTCATGACATTTTTCCTTGGAGATATGCGTAGAAAAAACATATATCCAACTTTAAACTCAAGGTCTTGTCGATGATTATCTGCATAACTCTTCTATCGACTCTGGGCTGCCTTGATATGATGCTGAATGGTTTTCACCTTCTCCACCATTTCCTCGACCATTTCTGGTCCAAGCAGCTTACGTTCACCGACCTTATCCCAACATGCCAGTCTTTTTCACCTTTTCCCATACATGGCTTCATATGGTGCCATTTGGATGCTTGAGTGGAAAATTTTATTATAAGAGAACTCAACCAGAGGAATATGTTGATCCCATCCTCCTTTAAAGTCTATTGAGCACTCTCTTAACATATCCTCAAGTGTTTGGATAGTCCGCTCGGATTGGCCATCAGTTTGAAGATGATAGGCCGTACTGAAGTTCAGTTCAGTATTCAGAGCATGTTGAAGAATCTTCCAAAACTTAGAGGTGAATCTTGGATCTCAGTCAAAAACAATAGATAGTGGTACTCCATTCAACCTCACCACTTCCCTGATATATATCCGTGCCAGTTGATACAATGAGAAATCCTCCCGAATATAAATGAAGTGTGCAGTCTTTGTAAGATGATCCACAACAACCCAGATTGTATTATTGCCTTTGGATGTCCTCGGATGTCCGGTGAAAAAGTCCATGGTGATGTTCTCCCATTTCTATTCTAGTATGGGCAATGGTTGCATCATCCACTTAGACTTATGCCTCTCTGCCTTCACTTTCTAGCACACCAGGCACTTTGATGTATATTCAGCAATCTCCTTCTTCATATTATCCCACCAAAAGTTTTCTCGGAGATCTCGATACATCTTTGTGCTCCCTGGGTGAACAGAGAAATTTGAACTATGTTCATCATCCAAAAGTTCCTTCTTCAGCTCTGGACTTGATGGATCACATAGTCTTTTACCAAACCGCACAATTCCTTCTTCATTAACATTAAACTCCAAGGATTTCCCTTTTTCGATAGCTTCCACTTTTTCTTGAATTCCCACATCATTCTTTTGAGCATACTTTAACCTTTACAAAAGAGATGGTTGATCAATCATTTGTGAAAGGATTGATGATGTTCCCTTCTTTATGATTCCCATGTCCATCTTCATCAAGTCTAAGAATATTGGATCCTTCTCAATTCTCATCGTTGACAGAATCACTGGATCCTTTCTACTTAGGGCATCTGCCACCTTGTTCACTTTCCTAGGGTGGAAATGGATTGAACAGTCATAATACTTGATGAGATCTATCCATCTTCTCTGGTGAATATTAAGCTCTTTTTGTGTGAATATATATTTAAGACTCTTGTGGTCAATATATATCTCACATTTCTATCCATAGAGATAATGCTGCCAGATTTTAAAGGAAAAGATCACCGCCACCAACTCCAGATCATGCGTTGGATAGTTTTACTCATGGATTTTCAACTACCTTGAGGCATAGGATATAACTTTATCATTATTCATCAGTACACAACCTAATCCCTTCTTTGAAGCATCACTGAAAACAACAAAAATTTCCCCACTTGTGGGTAAAGTGAGCATGGGCGTAGTGATAAGCCTCCTTTTCAACTCCTTGAATCTTTCTTCACATTCATCACTCCAAGAAAACTTTACTCCCTTTCGAGTTATCTTGGTAAGAGGGTTGGACAATCGTGAGAAATTTCTCACAAATCATCGATAATATCTAGCTAACCCTAAGAAGCTACAGATATCTGTTACCGATGTTGGCCTCGTCCATCCCTCAATTGCATCTGTTTTGGAGGGATCCACAGATATCCCATTGCTTGTGATGATATGGCCCAAGAATGAGACTTCCTTCAACCAGAACTCACACTTTCTGTACTTTGCATAGAGCTTCTCCTTGCGCAAAGTCTCCAGTACAGCTCTTAAATGCTCCTCATGATCCTCTTTGGTTTTGGAGTATATTAGAATATCATCTATAAATACTACCACAAATTTGTCTAGGTAATCTCTAAAGGCTCTATTCATTAAGTCCATGGAGATTGATAGAGAATTAGTTAGTCTGAAAGGCATTGCTATGAATTCAAAGTGCCCGTATCTTGTGCGAAAAGCAGTCTTGGGGATATCTTCCTTCTTCACCCTTACTTGATAATATCCCGACCACAAGTCCACATTGGAGAAGTATTGTGCTCCACGCAGCTGATCGAACAAGTCATCAATTCTTGGAAGAGGATACTTATTCTTTATCATGATTTTGTTAAGTTCACGATAATCGATGCAAATCCACATTGACCCATCCTTCTTCTTGACGAAGAGGACCGGTGCACCCCATGGTGAAGCACTTAGGCGTATAAACCCTTTATCCAGATTCTCCTGTAGTTGTTTCTTCATCTCTTGGAGCTCTAAAACATCCATTCTATATGGAGTATTGAATATTGGTAAAGCCCTAGGTATAAGTTCAATTGAGAATTCAACATCTCTTCTAGGAGGAAGACCAGGAAGTTCCTCGGGAAACACTTCAGCAAATTCCCTCACAATAGGCTTTTCTTTAAGGATGGTTTCTTCCTTAGACTCAATCATCTGAGCTAGATACACATGCTCATAAGGAAGTAATATCCATGCTTGAGATGATGGAGCTTAAGGAGATTCATCTTCCTACTTACACTTGCAAAGAATCGGGGGTCTATTCTCCATATGGAGTGTGATTTCCCTCTCTCGACAATTTATGTTGGTTCTATATAAGGAAAGCCAATCCATGCCAAGAATTGCATCAAATTCCACCAGAGGGAGTATGACGAGGTTTTCCAGGAAATTAAATCCATATATTATAATAGGGGAGGACTTATATTCATGGGATGCAATGATTTCCCCATTTTCCGTACTCACTGACATCTTCACTTACATGATTTGTGGTGGTGCTAGGATTGTTCTAATAAACTTTTGAGATATAAAAAAATGCGTAGAACCTGAATCAAAAAGTACATTCTCTATTATTGAATGAATAACTAGCGTACTTGTCACCACTTCGTTGTCGGGGTTCACTTAGATAGAAGTGATGGCTAAAGCTCTTCCTTGTTGCCTTGGATGTTGTTGGTTGCCTTCGAAAACCCTTGGATTAGGGCACTAATTTGCAAAATGACCCAGTTCATTGAATTTGTAGCATTGAACAACGCGTTGAGGTTCGAACGGAGCGTTCCTATCCTCTGTCGTAGCCACGAGTCTTTATTGCCGATAGTTAATAGCTAGGTGCCTTTCTCTTCCACACCTGAAGCATTTCCTCGTCCCCTTAAGGAAATTTCTAGGGTGCTTCTTTCCGCACTTTTGGCAAGTGGGGTGATGGATCTTCTTAGCATCATTGGATTTATCCATCGGACCACCAACATTGAATTCCACCTTGCGCTTATTATCCCCATGATACCCCTGTGATTCTTCAATCTCCATTTCAACCTTGAGGGCACATCAAACAATTTCCTCCTAGCTATCGAAGTATCGGATTGCTAATGCTTTCTGTAGGCTAGGCTTCAACCCACCAAAGAAGCGGTAAACTTTTCATTTTGGGGTAATGACAAAGTCGGAAGCGTATCGTGCAAACCTTGTGAAGTTTTCCTCGTACGCTCCAATAGATTCTTCGTCTTTTTGCTTGAGGGAAAGGAATTCCCTTTCCATCTTAAGCCAGAGGGTGCGCGGAAAATATTTATCAAAAAACATCTTCCGGAAATCCTTCCATTCCAACGCCTTGATCTCCTCCTCAGGCTTCGTATTTTTGATCAACATCCACCATTGATCAGATTCACCCTCCATACGATAAGCCGCCAGGAGAACCTTCTCTTGTTCAGAACATTGAAGGATGAAGAAGATCTTTTCAATGGAGTTGATCCATTGTTCAGCGATCATGGGATCTGATGATCCACTAAAATTAGGATGCCTTTGTATCATGAAGCTATCGATAGCGACTTGTTATTTCTTAGGGGGGGTTGAACGTTCCTCTTGACCTGTGTTTCTATTCAAAACTTGAGTTAGCTGAGAGAGAAGCATGGCAAAGTTTGTGATTCCTGCTCCCATTGGATTGGGCATCTCATTAGTATAGTCATCAGACTGATCTTCACAACGGTTGTTAGTTCGAGTCCTCCTATTACTAGCCATTGGATGGAATAAAAGGAAATTTAGGGGTAACACATAAAGGGTAATCCAAAGACAAAAGTTGATGACTTATAAATAAACTTTTATTTCCTTAACTCATGAGTCTATAGGCTTCAATCTAGGCTTTTCATGATCTACTTTCTAACATATATTCTTAGGGGCATTTTTTTTAATTCCCTTAATAAGGGTTCATACTAAGCTTGTGAATTTATCAAAACATATCCCACGGGAGTGTCGCAACCAAGAGTGCAACAAGGCTCGTTGTTTTACACCAGTTCCCATTCGAGTCTATCTCAAAGCGGTGTTTTCAGGTTTTACCCCTAGGATACATCTGTGCCAGAGCCGCCTCTACCTACTCGTATCCAGATAGGGATGTATTTGCTTGATAAACCACTTAATCAGTACTTATAAAAACTTAGGGATATTATTATTATACTTAGTCTTGTCTCTAAGGCTTTACTAGGGTTTTCTAATCCTAATCCCAAAAATAACTAAACCTATCCTTTGATACCAACTATGACAACCCTGATTTTATTACAAACTTAAACATGACTTATTACATAAAACATCACTTGATACAACAAAGAAGATCGAGAGGTTTAGTGTCTTTGGGGATTATGATAATTACATAAAAACTTAAAACATGAAATACATCATCTTTATTGAAAACTTCCTTTACATGACCACTACATTCCCTCGTACTTAGCATTGCATGGGATAACCTGAGGACATGCATAAGAAAAGGGTGAGCTATAAAGCCCAGTAAGGGAGTACACATGGAATATCATGATGAGTACAATACATGTTAGGAAATAGGCATATCAATAGAGCATTAGAGAAACATGAACATAAAGGCACGATAAAGCATGATAATCATAACATGGAAATGTGGCAACAACACTTAACATGGAATTAGCATGAGCCAAGGCTCATTGCACATGGAGCATGAGTAAATCCTCATTGCACATAAAGAATGAGTAAAACCTCTTTGTACTTGAATTATCATGAGTCAACACTCGTTGCACATGACATATCATGATACTATACTTTACCCAATGCATTGAAGCGCTATAAGGGCGCACCCTTCTTAAACATTTCATTTCATGCATAAGTGTGCCACATGGATCATAAAACATGGATTCATAAAACATAATAATTTATTCCATGATAAAGGAATGTGGAATTAATACATGAAACATTATAATCAATAAGTAAATGTTCATAAAGGTGAATACCCTTGATGGAGAAATGGGCATGGTATTCACTACACAATGGCATTGGCTTAGAAAATCGGTGCGATTTCAGCAGCGTAACGACGTGACATAAGAATTCATAGAAATGGTTGATGAGAGAGAAAGGGGTTACTAATCATATTTACATGTAATGGATAGTAAGGAGGTCATGTGGATACATGTACCAACAATTGTAATGGAATTTAGATTCATGATACAAAAGTATTGCTTGAATGTAAATGAGGAGAGAGAAGTTCCTTTCGGAATTTCGGCATAGTAACGGGTGTACATGGGAGGAATTTAATGAGAGATAAAGGGGTATAACATCATTCAAACATAAATAGGGAAGTATGAGGGAGGTTCAAAACCTTACCCCAAAATTCATAATTGAAATTAAAATGGAAAAACAACATAAAGAAAATTGGACAAAAATGAGAAAGGAAGAAAAAACCCTTACTTGGAAGTGTGCTTCCAAAGGATAGAGAGAAGCTTGTGAGAGGCTTCTTGAGAGCTTGGGGAACCTTGGGAGGATTCTATAGAGAGTAGGGCAGAGGTTGGAGGAACTCTAAAGGCTTTGAGTGAGGAGGAAGTGGGAGCTTTGGTGGGTTTATATATTAAAGGTGAGGGAATTCTTTATTATTTAGGTTTGGGTCCCCTTACATTAAATTAATCCAAACCACAAAACATCCCATGGTTTTTGCCCATGATTTTTGGAAAAGGGAATAGGAAAACAATATTTTATAAGTCCAAAGTCCGAAATTCTTAAAATAACAGGGTTTCTTATGTGGAGGTGAGTCATACTCCCATGGAAATTAATTTAAAAAGACAATGTGTTTAATAAGTCTTGAGGGGTTCATTAATGCTTTTAAAAGTAAACCAAACAAACCCAAAATCACATTATTTTAATGGTAAAACATATATTTTCCGAACATAAAGATTATAGTATTTTATTACATCACTATTGGGTCATTATGATGTCATAAAACAAATTATATATTTAAACGGTATTTAATTTTTAACTCAAAAATTTGACTGTCTCAGAAAATTATGAAAAATTCACCGTTGGATAATTTCGACGTCATGATTCCAAAAATAACATTTATTTTATCTAAATAATTTTCTAAATATGTTAATTTTCACTTTTAAAATAAAAACCGACATTTATCGAAAATTCACGGGTTTTGACAAAAATGGCTTTCAAACCTTAATAAAAATTACAATTGCATTCATAAAATTATAAGATCATTTATATTTAATAAAAATTAATTTAATAATAATATTTTATTAAAATATTATTTAATCCAAAAATCCCTTAATTTAATAAAATATAATTCTTAATTAAATAATAACTAAAAACATTATTTGTACTTTAAAAACTATTTACAATGTATCAATAATGACAAGAAAGTATATTCATTATTATATACAAAAAAAAATAATGTACATGAATATAGTACTATTTATTTGTTACATAACCCCTTAAAACAGCCGCATAAGACCTAAGGGTAAGGTGTGCGATGGTGACAAACTCTTGGGGTGGCTCGGATAATATTGCTCGAGTGGTAATCTCTATCAACTTCCACTTTTCCCGTAGACGGTCCCATTCGAGCTTGACATGATGAAGCTCAGCTTGGGCTTGGTCAAGAGCGAAGCCCAAGGATGTCACCTATTTTTTGAGCTCTGACAAATGAGCTTCTTATGGAGCAATTCTACAGGATGAGGCCATCGCTTCTTTTGTCTGAGTAAATTTGGATTTGTTAAAGCCCTATATTTATACTAATCATGTGATCACTGTTCAATGTCTATATTAGAAACGGTCAAAATTCTTAACATAAAACCAATGAAGTTGACATTTTATATAAACATAAAGAGACATTTAATTAGATCAATAGGGATTTCCATTAATGAAACTTTGGTTCATTACATGGATAGCCCCACCCCACTCCCCCCAAACAGCCCCACCCCCACCCCACTCCCCTTGGATAGCCCCACCCCTACCTGAACAACCCCTCCACTTGGAAATCCCCCCTTGGATAGCCCCCCACCCCACTCCCCCAGATAGCCCCACCCCACCTGCACAAACCCTCCACCTGGACAACCCCCTTGGACAACCCCCTCCCAGACAACCCACCCCCCAAAACTCCCCCCGGTCATCCACCACCCCTCCCGGACATCCCCCCTCCCAGACATCCCCCCTTTGGACAACCCCCCCTCTACCTGCACTGTACCAGCCCCTCCCCTACCCCTTCCCTACACCAACCAGCCCACCCCCACCCCACTCCCCCAGACAATCCCACACCTACATGCGCAACCCCTCCACTTCCCCTTCCCCCCCCCACTCCCCCCTAGACAGCCCCACCCCACTCCTCCCTGCACCCAGCCCCACCCCACTCCTCCCTGCACCCAGCCCACCCCACTCCCCCCAGACAGCCCCAGCCCCACCCCTCCCCCCGGACAGCCCACCCCTACCTGCACAGCCCCTCCAACTAGACAACACCCCCTTGGACAACCCCCCTCTTAGGCATCCCACCCCCAAAACTCCTCCTGGACAACCCCCACCCCCATAACCTCGATAGACCCACCACACACCCTCCCGGACATCCCCACCACACCCCCAGCCCCTCCCCACTCCCAACCCCCCTCCCAGACAGTCCACCCCCCATAAATCCCCCTGGAAATCCCTTGGACATCCACACCACACCCTCAGCCCCTCCCCACTCCCAAACCCCCTCCTGGACAGCCCACCCCCAAATCAATTCATGTTAAAAGAACCCTCTAAATACAAGCCTTTTTTGTACATAATTTTATTTCTATTCTGTTAAGTTTTAAATTTTTTAAAATCCTATCCCTTTTTGTTTTATTAACAAACTGTACAAGTTTTATTTTTTTAAAAACAATCCAAATTATTTTTTGACACTTTGGATGGTCCCATTACTAATGTTTTCTATGACTACTAACATGTCAGGGGAACAAGTAGCACATCCAAATCATCCATTTGAGCCATCTACATCTCAGAGTCGAGGTATGTTTGAATGTAACTATGTTTATTTTTTTATGTAATTATTAAATATATATATGAACATCTTTCAAATTATGTATAAATTTTTTTTCAACATGATCAGACTTGACCACTTCTTTCTCTCGCAAGAGAGGCCCTGGTCATGGCATTTCATCATGGAATTCCGACACGACCATTGATGTTTCATTTGATGAGAGATTTCATCCTATGGGAATGAATGACCCTACATTTATCCATCAACTGGGCCATATCATATGTGACCCACATTGATTTCCATTTACCACACATGACCGGGCTTCAATCTCTCAGGATACATTAAACCATCTTTAGAGGGAAGTTCAGGTAAGAAGACCATTTTAGTTTTTTTCCTATGTTTAAAAATTTTTAATATGTGTCATTTTTTTTCTTAAATAGAATAATCTAAAAGTGTTCCCTAATGAGTTTCAGCTGGTGTGTATGAGAAAATTCCGTAAGATGTGGAAATATTTTGAAGGAAAAATCAAGAGGGAGTACTAGGTACCAAACGCGGGTGCCCTAGACATTCTAGAAAAAGTCTCGAGAGGTGTTCTCCCATCTCTGTGGCATGAATTATTTGAATATTGGTCTAATTAGGCCATTTTAGTTAGTATATTTATTTTGGTATATATATTTTCAAGAATGTGTGACATTATATTTGTTTGAAATTTGAATTAATTGAATGTAGGAGGTGTCAGCACGTCATTCTGAGAATCGAGCGTTGTAGGGACCACCTCACAGGCTGCAGATCATATAGTAAGTGGTTATACTCATTACCAATACTTAAATGCATCTATATATAAACATATATATGTATATATATTTAAATATTTCATAGGCTCAATTTGAATCTGAGTTAAAACAGCTGCCAGAGGACCAGCAACAACTTCCCATACGAAGGGATGAGATATTCCATCACATTATTGGTTGTGAAGGGCATGAATATAGTTTGACCTATGTAATGGGGACTCCTTATTCTGTAGTATCACATGATTAGGTTATTGGTCTTGTTGTTGCTCGGATGAAACAATAGCTGTCATATTTCAAGGCACAATTGTGTGCTTTTGAGGAGGTAAATGCACAATTGATCGCTGAGGTTAGAACACTGCAGGAAAATGTGCATCCGGGTGATGGTGCAGGGGATCATACGACGTAGGTTTATACTTAACTTATTTATTTTCTTTCTACTATTTTTGTTATTAAAATCTTTATAATTTTTATTTGTTGTAGGCCTCTGGCACACTGGAATGAGGTAACAGACATGACCATGCATGATGCATCATATTCACGAGGTGTGTTTATTTTATATTTATTATTGAATTAATGTTATATATTGATTTAGAATTTAAATGTTGAATTGTTTGAGATTATAATTTTTTTTAAAAAAACTCCACATTTTTTTAATTTTAAGAGCATGATCAGTAATTGGATACATTATTATCATATATAATTTCTTAGAATTCCCATTGGAGGATAGGAATTAGGCTAGGTGGCCCAATGGCATAATGACCTAATGGCCCAATGGCCCAATGACCCAATGTACCAATGTACTAATGGCCTATTAGCCTAAGGTCCGAATGAACTACTGGATATCATGGTAATTTCAAAGTGCTTGAACTTCTCTCACATATGATTTATCTTATATTGTAATTGTTAGAATTCATCTTTGTCTTGGTCTTGTGAAAACCCTTGTAGAGCTACCTCCTTTACAAGATTATACAAATGATCTTCATAACGAATACATTTATGAATTGTGCCATTTCTTTTTCTTTCAACAATGATTTTATTTTTATTTACTTCTATTTATAATGATTTTTGGTTTGCATGTTCTCCCTCCACTTCACTTACTGCCTATCATGTTATGCTAGAACACATCTCAGTTTTGTATAAATGTATTTTTGGTGAGTTTTTGATGGTGTTGGTGGATACATTCAATATATATGGTGAAACTTGGTTGGTCTAATTCCTTGCTATGATTTCTAGTTGTTTTAGTGGTGGCATGTGATGTGTTTTGGTGTCCATCCTCTTATGGATTTTTCCCTATCGGTGTTACTTTGCTGGGGGAATGGGGCTGTCCGAGGTGAGTGGGGGGGGGTGTCCGGGTGGTGGTGGTGGGGGGGGGGGGGGTCTTTCCGAGGTGAGTGGGGGTAGGGGGATGTCTGGGGGGGGGGGAGTGGGGGCTGTTTGGGGGTGGGGGGGGGGGGCTATCCCGGGGGAGTTTTTTTTTCGGGGGGGGGGGCACGTGAGGGGCTGTCCGGGGGGGGGGGGGGGTGTGTGGGGGGGGGGGGTATCCAGGGGGGAGTGGGGGCTGTCTCGAGGGGAGTTTGGGGGGGGGGGGGGCACGTGAGGGGTTGTCCGGGGTATGTGTGTGTGTGTGTGGGGGGGGGGGGCTGTCCGGGGATAGTTTTTTTTGGGGGTGGGGGGGGGGATAGGGGGGTGGGGGTGGAGTTATCTGGGGTTAGTGGGGGGGGGGTGCTGTCTGGGGGGGGGAGCTGTTCAGGGGGGTGGGGGGGGGGTTGCCTTTTCGGGGGGGAGTATGGGTGTGGGGGGGCTGTCTGGGGGTGGGGGGATGTCCGGGGTGAGTTGGTGGGGGTGTTCAGGGTGAGTGGGGGAGGGGGGATGTCTGGAGGTGTGGGGGGGGGGGGGATGTCTGAAGGTGGGGGGGATGGGGGGGTTGTTCAGGGTGGGGGTTATCCGGGGGGGGGGGGAGTGGGGGTTGTCTGGGGGTGGGGGCTGTCTCGAGGGAGTTTGGGGAGGGGTGGCTGACCAGGGGGGGGGGGTCACGTGAGGGGATATCCAGGGTGAGTGTGTGTGTGTGTGGGGGGGGGGGGGGGGGTTCCGGGGAGAGTTTTTTTAGGGGTGGAGGGATAGGGGGTGGGGCTGTCTGGGGTGAGTGGGGGGGTTCTGTCCTGGGGGGAGTGTGGGGGTGGGGGGGGGTGCTGTTCGGGGGTGGGGGATGTCTGGGGTGTGTGTGTGTGGGGGGGGGAGCTATTCGGGAGGAGTTTTTTTGGGGGGGAGCTGTTCAGGGTGGGGGCTATTTGGGGGGGGGGGAGTGGGGGCTATCTGGGGGTGGGGGGGGGGGCTGTCCTAGGGGAGTTGGGGGGGGGGGCACATGAGCAGTTGTCCGGGGTGAGTGTGTGTGTGTGTGGGGGGGGGGGGGGGGGTCCAAGGAGAGTTTTTTTGGGGGGTGGGGTGATGGGGGTGGGGATGTCCGGGGTGAGTGGGGGGGTGGTGCTGTTTGGGGGGGGGGCTATTCAGGGGGGCTGTCTGGGGGGTGGGGGACTGTCCAGGGTGAGTGGGGGCTGTATGGGGGTGGGGGCTATCTCGGGGGAGTTGGGGGGGGGGGGTGGCTGTCCGGGGTGAGTGTGTGGGGGGAGGGGGCTATCCGGGGAGTGTTTTTTTGGGGGGGGGATGTCCGGGGTGAGTGGGGCGGGGGGGGGGGGTGAATTTGGGCATTTGTGAATCTGGCCAATTGGAAAAGTCTCCATTTAGCCTATTGGCCTAATGACAAAATAGCTTACTGTGATATTAGACTATTGGCCTAATGGCCAATTGGCTAAATGGAGACATGGCCAATTGGCCAAATTCACAAATGCCTAAATGACCAAACACCCTCACGCCCTAACGCCCTAATTCCCTAACTCCCTAACTGCTTAACTGCCTAACAAACCAATGACCCAACAACAACACAATGACTCAACAATAGCTGAACAATGTCCTAACAACCAAACAATAACCCAACAGCCGAACAACATCCCAATAGCCTAACAACAACCCAACATCCTAACAACATCCCAGCGACATAAAAATGGCCCAATGTCCTAACAATGGATTAACAATAGCCTAAAAATGGCCCAACGACCTAAAAAAGCCCAACGTCCTAACAACAACCCAACAGCCTAACAATGGCCGAACGACCTAATAGAATACTATCCTAATTACCTAATGTCCTATTGGACTAATGACCTATTAGGATTTTGGACTAATGGAATATTAGCCTATTGGCCTAATGACCAAATGGCCAACTGACATATTAGCGTATTGTCCTAATGGCCAATTGGATAAATGGAGACTGGTCAATTGGAAAAATTATCAAATGCCCTAACGACCTAACTACCCAATTTGATTATTATATATATATTTTCTAACTAAATAAATATTTCCAATTTTCATTTGATTTGTTTAGTTGTATATTTTTTATCTTATTGTAGTTTTATTGAAGAAGAAGATTGGAATGGATTAGAGCTGTTTAGATCACTAGATATGAAGGAGTATGTCTGTCATTTATTGTTTTTGAGGATCCTGGTGTTTCTGCTGTTTCGAATTGATTTTTTTCCTAATTTTATCTTTGTTTCTGCTATTTGAGAAGCGGTGCTGTAATTTTTTTTAAAAAAATTTCCCAGGTTAGCGACTGCCATTGGCAGCCACTAATGGGTCCATTTTTTCCCAATACCCAGCAACCGCAAATGACAGTCGCTATAGCTCGACCCAATAGTGACAACTATTCAGCCGAGCCTTAGGTCACAAAAAACGACCACCATTGGAGGTCGCTGTTGCCCTACAACGATGTGAATAATGCGACTACCAGTGGAAGTCACTATGGGTCTCATTTCTAGTAGTGGAAGATCCTCCCAATATTTCATAAAAACTATCTCAAGGTATGTGATCCTATCTTCCTATTTATTCATGCACATTCTTTAAATTATGCCTTTGGTTTTCCAATTTTTCATTTTAGAATATGTTTTTAGACACACCTCTTCCTATATTTTTGATTTCCAAGTAATTAGAGACCCCATTAACTCTCATGAATCCCTTCCAAGAACACTTATGTTCCCTCTTTATGCTGCAAAAAACACTATGTGATTTTCCATACTAATGTTTTTATAGTGAATACCCATTCCTATTTTCACTCAAAGGTATTCACCTATTTGTATATATAATTAATTGATTATGTATTTCTATGTATATAATTCACAATACTTAATCATGGGGTTAAAATTGATTTCATACATCCTTATTTTGTATGATCTATGTGGAACACTTATGCATGTTGATGATATGAAAGTGATGGGTGGGTCCAGAATTATATAGCCCTCCAATTCATTGGGTAATGTTTTTACCTCAACAGATTCCATGTGTAGTGAATATGAGGTTATCCTTAGAACAATATGTTATGATTTATTAGTTTTTACCCTTGAATTATGTTTATGATTTCATGTTTTAAGTTGTTCCCACATTCCTATGTTGTCTTGATGTTATCATGTTGTATCATGCCTCATTGTTTAGGATTATGATTCTAACACATTTTTGTATCTTTGATATGCCAATTGACTCACATGTATCACATTCATCATTTTATGCATTGATTATTTCATTATTGGGCTTTATATCTCATCCCTTTCTTATGTAAATCCCCAGGTTATCCCATACAGTTTTATAATATCCAAGGAATATAAGGTCATGTTTTAATGTTATTAAATAATAATGTTATACCTTTCACAAACCAAATATGGACGCCATCGAAACCGGTGCCAAACCCAGCCTGTGACAAGGCCCGAAGGGTGTTCCCGATCCCCACGGGCCGACACAAGTGCCCGAGTATCATAAAATGAAAACTGGGAATGATTTTCCTGAGTTTATAAACATAAAACAACAAATGAACCCAATAAAACGAATCTGGATTTTTCAAACCAAACGATCTTTTACAAAAATTCAGAACTGAATTACATATTTTAAAATGACTCTAAATGACTATAACAAAGGTACAAAACCAAATAGAAATAGCTCAAAAACCACCTCAAGTATAGGGCCACTGCCCTCAAGCCATCTCCATAAACATCACTGCCAAGGACCTTCTAGAAACCCGAACCACTAGAACTAAAAACTGTACCCAAACTGTGACAAAAAAAAAACCAAGTCTAATTACACCCAAGGGTGTAAGTAGGGTGTGATCCATTTCCCAGTAGGATATCACCACTAATAGATTCCATCTTATAAACATTCAAAGATGAAAATCTTGCAAATTTTCATAAACAGGAAATGCTAGTTACAATTTCTAAAAGATGCAACTTAAAAATTAAAACAGTTTTCAAGTGGGATGATTTAAAGAATCAACACTTTTAAAATAAATTCCAAAGCTACTAAATTTTCCATCCAAATATACCATATGCAGACGGTATTTATAAACGATATAATGAGCAGAAGCAATAGGAAATAACCCTATGCACTATCTAGCTGTGGGTCCCAGGTACCTCGTATCTTGGTGAGAGTAACCATAAAAAATATCCCTTCTCATGAAAGATCCAATAGTAGGGAACATACCCATAACCTAGTTTCCCCCAATCATCATCATAATAGTTTAGTTAGAGTTGTAAGTGTCAATCTTTCTAAGCAAAACTGAGGACAAACCCCACGGATTCACTAGCATACTAGTACACGTCCACCCACCTAGATACCTAGGTTTTCCCCTTGTGCTCAGACAAGTTAAACTAGTCAATAAATATAACTTTCACATTCAAATATCATTTCCACATCAAAAATTAACCAAACATCCCACATGTATACCACACAAGTCAAAAAAGTGCACTTTTCATTCAAATTGATTTTGAAATCCGACTCACACTAAAATAGCCCACAACACTTTTCACATTTCTTTAACACTTCCAAAAATACATTAAAAAATTTTATAAAACCAATCCAAGATATTGAAACTCACATAAAATCCCACTAAAATGTTACATAATACCCTTTTCATAACCAAAATCAATTTTTCACATCACACTCGCACAAAACATCCCACATCACTTTCACATCTCTTACACACTTTAGTAAATCCTTTAAACATTTTTATAAAAAATTTCCAAGATGGAAGACATCACAAAACATATACTTTCACATTTAAAATATACCATTTAAAAATATACACACTCCAAAATAGTTTTCCAATATGGTTTCACTTCTTACATAAATCATTAAACCATTCAAAAACTTTCATAAAACAATTCCAAGGAGTGTACCCAAGTTTTTCACATAAAACTCATTCCAAAACCGTCTTTAAAGGAAAAAATAACACTAATACCAATTAATAACAGAATTTTCTTCCCCCAAAACATTTATTAAACCACCCCCAAGTTTTATAAAAATACCTCAAACAATACCACAAAAGATCTACCTAAAAAACACATGTTTTCAAAATCACTTTCAAGAAGTACAACATGGTTTTACACCTTAAACCCATTCAAAAACCCTCTTTCAAAAAAAATTGAACACCAAGACCCTACCAAAGAATAATTTTCAGCCCAAACAATATTTATTAAACCAATTTCATATGTTCTAAAATACACCCAAATAATACCCCAAGTGTTGAACATGAAAAACACCAAATTTCAAGCTAAAATGAAACTATAAAATTAAAATATTAGCCAAATTAATCATGAAAAGTTTTCAAACCACACAAAAAATATTAGGAATATTAATAATGAGTAAATATAGAAAGATAACTCATCAATAATTGTTTACACATGGAACCACCTACCAAAATTGTCGAATCCCTAAAATCTTGGTGCGAAACATCAACCACACCACCGCCACACCACAAAGAAGTTAAGAGAAACCTAAAACATCAAGATTACACCAAAAAGACACCAAATAGAAGCCTAGGTTAGAAATATAACTTCTATACATTTTAGAACATCAAGAAATAGGGAGGAAACCTTAACGAAATGGAAGAAATCAAAAAGAGAAACACATACTTGAAGAGAAGTTAAAGAAATCACCCAAATCAATCTCCAAGCAACAAAACCTAATAGTGAGGCTCGAATGAGGATAAGGAGGTCATATGGGGACTAAAATGTGGGAAAAGAGTGAAAAAATGAATGATTTGTGAAGGATGAAAGTTACCCTCTCAAATCTGGATGGTTTGAGAAACCCTGAAAAAATTTGCCCTAATTCATAGTTTAAATGAGCTCAAAAAATGCGAAACCAATAATGGTGGTGATCCTAGGGATATTGGATTCGATAGGGAGGTGGAAGCACCAAAAAATAATAAAAAATTAAGGAGATAATTAAATAATTAAAAAAACATTTAAAGTAGAAAATGGGCTTACGGGCAGACCCAATTACTTAATAAAACACCCCAATACACCATGATTATGGATTTATAAAGGCTCCAAATTGACATGGTGGTGTTAATAGGTCAGGGGAGGACAATTAAGAATTGTAATGGATGAAAAATGTTGAAAAATTAAAGAGTTATAAAAGAAAAAAATTTGGTTTCTAACTCTGGAAATGGGCTCATGGTTTGGCCCAAATTTTGAAAACCCACTATTTCCACCAAAATGCATGAGAAACCCCCAAAATAAAGAAATAATGAAAATTAAATTAAAAATACCTTTAAAATAAGTCATTTATGTGATAATTCTTCCCACAATAAAACTTCCCACCCTCATAAATCCACAGCAAGGCCAAAATCAAAAAATGAAACTCAACCGAAACACCAAAATGGACTCCTTTGCCAAGCTTCACCCCCAAAGGCCAAAACAACTCCAGTGATCAATTAAGTAAGGAATAATTCACAACCAAAACATACAAAACTTTACCGAAACAATCAAGAACATTCAGGATTTATCCCAAAAGAAAACTCCTCAAACACTATACAAACATGGCTCAAGCAATTTACCCAAACAAACAACAACATCAAACAAGGTTACACTTACCTTGATATAACTAAACTGTTGGGAACTCTCCAATCCCAAAGTTTACCCAAGGAAGATGTAGGTAGTTAGATAGCTCTGAACGAGACTAACCACTTTCAAGCCAAGACCAAGGAAAAAACTGCATTACTAGTACAAGGAGACACAAATGGGATCCCCACCATAAGTGACAATTTAAATTTTCCTGAGACAGAATTGAGACCCTAACAGGGGGCAGCCCAAATGGAATACCTGGTACAAGGGGTAGACATCCATTAGAAATTTCCAAAAGAACATACATGAGACCCATGGTGGGTCTCCACACCATAAAAACCAACCATCTTAACTGACCAGCATGGGCCGATATAGAAAGACCCCAAAACTTAAAGAGGTGGGACGACCACACGGTTTGTCCGCATAGTTTGAGAAACCTTGCACTAACTATATGGATCCTTATATATGCATGGTTTTATAGGGAATGAATACAACTCACCATGTTAAAACCTTGCACTCAACCTGTCTAGCCAAATTTTAAACCTTTCTCCAATAACTCAATGGAAACCAAAGGGGGAAGGAAATACATTAGGAAAAAAACATGGGCACGAGGCCCTCCACCTATTTCCATAAAACAGTAATAACAGAAGAAATATGATGAAACCAGAGGTTTAAACTCCTCCTATCATTTATACTGAGGGTAGGACTTGTACAAGGGTTTAAACAACCCTGGGATTTCCCCCGACTACGCGCCAGCTTCTCTTTGGGACCTATGGATAGAGCACAAAATATTGAAGCATCTTCAGCCTCACAGTTAGGATTTAGAAACCCCTATATGGAACTTCTTCTTTCAGTGCCACAAACAACTACACCGCATACCCCGATGGGTTCACAAAGACATAACACACTCCAAAAATCATTTTACCGAAACATGAAATTTCACTGATATAAGGGATTAGAAGATGCACACACATCACACCTTGTTTCTTCGGGTAAGAAACAACGGTAGGAAAGGAAACATATAAACAACTTCCTCTAAAACAGAGGATTTTAATGTTTTCCAAGGAAGACATACTCCCAAAATAACCGATACTCTTAGAGGAGTTTACAACCATCACCTTTACGGTTAAACGAGCACACGAAATCACAAGGTGTCACCAAACATGACCATTGTGACTAATAGAAACAATACATGGAAAGGGACCTTATGAAAAGTCCCCAAACAACAAAAAATTCCAAAAAGTGTCCATAATAGCCTCTCATGACCTGATCTCCAACACTAGTGGTTTAACGTAAACCCTTTCTTCGAAGAGATTACAAAGGACTCAGAGGCCCTCTTAGACACCATCCACACTGACAACCCCAGATAACTTCCACTTTTGATGAATCAGATAGATTTAGAAACTAAGGTCTCTTTTAACCTTTCTCAAGCACTCTCTCACTATAAGAGGATATGAAAAATAATAATAATGGAAATGGTGTAGACTCATTCTACAAAGCCTGATAAAATATTCCTTACATTGATCAACTGGAGGATTTTCCAATAGTGAAACAATCTGGGTTTCACTTCAGTTGTTCATTAACCCTTAATGGGGGCATACCTTATCCAATGAGAGAACCCAAGGACCCAACCAAACTGGTCTATTGGTCAAAAAATTCCACAAACCAGATCCCAAAAAAAGAAGGAAACCACCGTAAAGGTGTCCTAAAACATATCTTAGAAGAGACTACTAACCAGTCCTTCTACCCAACTTACCGACCAATACAAAAACCCAAAACACGGTTCAAACAGGAGGGGTTCTTGGAATCAAAACATCCCACAAAATCAACACTTTCAAAACACATAATATACACCATACCAAATCAGTCATCAAGATATCATGTTTTCCTTTAAAAAAATTTCTTTGAAAACAAACGGTTCAGTGGTTAGCATATCCACCAGTGGTACCCCATGGGCCCCACACATGTATGTTTTCGTGCTACCAGAAACCCTCCTCATATCCATCTCAGCACTCATCCATTCATTCCATCAACCATCCATCATCCCATATAACCCCATGCATGTGGTCACTCATTAAAAAACCAAAGGTTAAAACAAAAATTAATTCCACTTTTCAAAACCAAAATAGTAAACCAATACTTCCTTTTTCTTAAGACCACTAACCACAAGATCAAACCCAATTTACAGATTACAAAACTTTTCAGAAGGTCACAACCATTCAAATAAGAACTCACTTTGAAGTTATTAACATCAATTTCAAAACATCTTATCCCATTAAGACACCTTTCAATAATTTAGAAAACTATGTTGGAAACACTTTTTCAAAACCAATATTAATATAGTTCCTGCTTTCAAAATAGGTGTAAACACACAATTTTCCATTTCGAAATAATTCTGAAAATTCAGTTCAACCATTTCAAAAATCTAACAATTCCCTCTTTATTGGAAAATAATTTCACAAAAACTTTATGATTCTTAAAACTATGTCATTTTTTCTTTAAAACTAAACGTACAAGATTTTGAAAACTAAAGGACACAATAAAATGTGAGAGGAAACTAGTTCCGGTGGGTGGCTTAGACATATGGTTGGCAGCCATACAACAATCACTTCACCATCACAGATATTGTTCTAGGGAAATATCCCCAACTCCACATGGCTTTCCAGGCCCTGTGAGCTCCCTGAGACCACTACCCAACTCACTTTTCATTTCCCCTAATCATCATCAAACCAAAAAAACCCAAAGGAATTAGATAAGTCACGACGTCCCATGGTGACTTGAATCCCATCATGAGGTGTGGTGATCAGGCACACTACCCATAACCGGAATGTCAATTACCAAAAATCCTAACTCTAGACTACCCCGAATGTTCCCCAAATAACATGACCCAAACAGTTAACATAAAACTCCTATGATACCATTTTTTCACGAACCAAATCTGGCCGCCATCAAAACTGTTGCCAAAACCAGCCCATGACAAGGACTTAAGGGTGTTCCTAATCCCCATAGGCTGAAAAAAGTGCCCAGGTATCATAAAATGAAAATTGGGAATGATTTTCCCGAGTTTATAAACTTAAAACAACAAATGAACCCAATAAAACGAATTTGGATTTTTCAAACCAAACAATCTTTTAGAAAAATTCAGAACGAAATTACATAGTTTAAAATAACTCACAAGGACTAAAAAAAAGGTACAAAACTGAAAAAATAGCCCAAAAACCACCTCAAGGCAAGGGACACTTCCCTCAAGCCATCTCCACAAGACATCACCGCCAATGACCTGCTAGAAACCTGAACCACTGGAACTAAAAACTGTACCCAACCTACGAAAACAAAAATAACCAAGTCTACTTACACCCAAGGGTGTAAGTAGGGTATGATACATTTCCTAGTAGTATACCACCACTATGAGATTCCATATGATAAACATTCAAAGATGAAAAACTTGCAAGTTTTCATAAACAAGAAATGCTAGTTACAATTTCTAAAAGATGAAACTTAAAAATTAAAACAGTTTTCAAGTGGGATAATTTAAAGAATCAAAAATTTTAAAATAAATTCCAAAGATACTGAATTTTCCATCCAAATATACCATATGCTGATGGTAAGTATAAAGGATCTAATGAGCACAAGCAATAGGAAATAACCCTTAGGCACTAGCTAGCTGTGGGTCCCAGGTACCTCATATCTTGGCGAGAGTAACCATCACAAATATCCATTATAATGCATGATACACTAGTAGGGAACATAAAAATAACCTATTGGCTCTCAATCATCATCATCATAGTTTATTTAGAGTTGTAAGAGTCAATCTTGCTATACGAAACTGAGGCCAGGCCCCACAGATTCACTAGCATACTAGTACACGTCCACCCACATAGATACCTGAGTTTTCCCCTTGTGATCAAACAAGTTCAAAAATTTAAGAAATATAATTTGAACATGAAAATATCATTTCCACATCAAAAATTCACCAAACAGCCCACATGTATACCGCACAAGTCACAAAAGTGCACTTTTCATTCAAATTGATTTTCAAATCTGACTCACACTAAAATTGACCACAACACTTTCCACATTTCTTTAACACTTACAATAATACATTAAACAATTTTATAAAACCATTAAAAGATATTAAAACTCACATAAAATCCCACTAACATGTCACATAATACCCTTTTCATAACCAAAATCCATTTTTCACATCACTCTCACACAAAACATCCCACATCACTTTCACATCCTTACACACTTTAGTAAATCCTTCAAACATTTTTATAAAACATTTCCAAGGTGGAAAACATCACAAAACATCCAAATTCACATTTAAAATGTACCATTTCAAAATATACACACTCCAAAATAGTTTTCCAATATGTTTTCACTTCTTACATATCTTATTAAACCATTCAAAACTTTCATAAAACAATTCCAAGGAGTGTACCCAATCTTTTCACATAAAAATCATTTCAAAACCATTTTTCAAGGACAAAATTACACTGATAACAATTAAAAACAGAATTTTAAGCCCCAAAAACATTTATTAAACCAACCCCAAGTGTTATACAAATACCTCAAACAATACCACAAAAGATCCACATGAAAAACACACATTTTCAAAATCACTTTCAAGAAGTACAACATGGTTTTACACCTTAAAACCATTAAAAAACACGCTTTTAAACCCAATGGAACACCAAGAACCTACCAAAGAATAATTTTCATCCAAAAAAAGATTTAGTAAACCAATTTCATATGTTCTAAAATACACCCAAATAATACCCCAAGTGTTACACATGAAAAACACCCAATTTCAAGATAAAATGCAAATATAAAATTAAACTCTTAACAAAATAATTCATGAAAAGATTTAGAACCATAGAAAACATATTAGGAATATGAATAATGGGTAAATACAGCAATCTAACTCATCAATAATTGTTTACACATGGAACCACCTACCGAAAGTGTCGAATCCCTCAAATCTTGGTGCGAAACATCAACCGCACTACCGCCGCACCACAAAGAAGTGAAGAGGAACCTAAAACCTCAATATTACACCAAAAAGACACAAAATAAAACCCTAGGTTAGAACCATAACTTCTGGGCATTTTATAACATCAAAAAATAGGGAAGAAACCCTAACAAAATGGAATAAATCTAATAGAGAAACAATTACTTGAAGAGAAGTTGAAGAAATTACCCCAAATCAACCAAATTTTGAATCTACAAGAAAAAAAATCTGCTATTGAGGCTCTAATGAGGATTATTAGGTCATGTGGGGACTAAAATGGGGGGAAAAAGAGTAAAAAATGAATGATTTATGAAGGAATAAAATTACCCTCTCAAATCTGGATGGTTTGAGAAACCTTGAAAAGATTCTCCCTAATTCATAGTTCACATGAGCTCCAAAAATGAGAAACTGATAATGGGGGTGATTCTAGGGATATTGGATTCGAGAGGGAGGTGGAATCACCGAAAAATAATAAACAATGATAGAGATATTAAATAATTTAAAAAACATTTAAAGTAGAAAATAGGCTTACGGGCATGCCCAATTACTTAATAAAAATCCCCAATACACCATGATTATAGATTTCTAAAGGCTATAAATTGACATGGTGGTGTTAGTAAGTCAGAGGTGGCCAAGTAAAAATTTGAATGGATGAATTTTTTTGAAAAATTAAGGATTTATAAAAGAAACAAAATTGGTTTTTAAATCTGGAAATGGGCTCATGGTTTGACCCATATTTTGAAAACCCACCATTTCTAACAAAATGCATGAGAAACCCCCAAAACAAAGAAAGAATGGAAATTAAATTAAAAATACCTTTAAAATAAGTCATTTATGTGATATTACCCATGTTTTAAGTAATTATTTCATATACATAATTTCTTAATGACACTAGGACTCGCAGTCATCTGGGGTTCTATTAAGTGTATCTTTATGTAATAAATCATGGATTAATGTGTCTTAAAGATATGGGTCATCATAATAAATGAATATGGAATCATAACATCATACATAATTACTGGTCTTATACTAGGAATAACACATATACAAAGTAAAAACATACAAATAAAAATATATAATAGGCTCTACTACCATCCCCTCACCTCACCTCATCTAAGTCTATGAGTCGCTGTCGATCTTCTCCAGCCCGATCAAGCTACAAATTGCATATGCTCTGCCTAAAACTGAGAATATGTGGTCTACTTGTGTACCCAAGTACTATGGTTAGCCGAGAAATGTGTGAATGAAACTCAGTAGGGAACCACCAACAAGGTCCCAAACATAAAAAGTGATGTATTGTATGCACATGTGACATGATCAACAAGATAAATAATAACCACATAAGAAAAACTAAATAATCACCATCAATCCTTGGGTTATAACATAACACCTAGGATTGACCACACCTAATTCAACCAGTGTTGGATTTCTCTAATCATGATACCTATCCTTGTGGGATACAATTCCAACCTTGGGATCCCATGAACAAGCCTCCAATAGGTGTAAATACTAAATCTGAATAAGTGTTCAAGGAATCTCAATTAGTATTAAGATCAATGTCAAGTCCTAGGGATTATCCTAGGAATCTCATCATATCATGAATTTCTAGATCCTAGGTGGTAATACTAGGAATATTATGAAACATTAGGCATAATTTCTAGATCCTAGGAAACCTAGAAAACACATCATATTGGGTGAAATCATTGGATCCTAGGTGATACCCTAGGAATCCCATGTAGGTAAAAATGTTGAATCCTAAGAAGTATAACAAGTATTCCATGTCATTAGGAATAATAATAAAATCACAAGTAATATCCTAAGAATCCATATTTCATTAGGAATAAAAGTTAGAACCTATGCATACTAGGAATCCATAGTCATCATGAATAATAATAGGATACTAGATATACTATGAATACATATTCCTCAAGCATAGCAATCTGATCCTAGATATACTTGGCATCCATATGTCGTCAAGTGTAAAAACCAATTCATAGGATATATCATAGTAATATCATTCATAAAAACTCAAGGGTAGTGCATTCTTCCAATAATATCTCCCATAATCATATATAACTAGGGTCCAGTATCCACTTGGTGTCATATCTATAATAATTAAAGGGTTGGACTCCAAAGCACATAACCCATCATCATCACTACATTCATATTATCTCACATCATAGATATTCAAGATCTAAGGTGACACATAATGTTAACCATGCATACCTCACTTCACTAACTCTCGCAAAGTTCAACATGAAATCAGTGCACCCACCAAGGTCCCTTGGGTAATATCATAGAAAAAACACCCCAAATGGGATCTACTAATTCATAATATCTTATGCCAAGCCTTACACATTTTGGGAGTAGCATCCCCCATCACCATTATAATCATAACATGGACTCATTAGCCTTATATGAAATTTCCTACTAGCATCATGATATAGTGATGGAATAGTACCCATATCACTTCCCAATACATCTCAGTTCATTCAATTCACTCAACCTATCATAAATGTACCCAAATCTTACCCAATGGGTGATCACTTACCTATGGGTGAGGAACAGTCACCCCAATCTCTAGTCAATTAGCCTAAATGCTATAAGGTATCTTACTTATCATCATGTTCTACCTAGAAAACTATTCTCAACCCATAAAACTCTTCTACTTTGTAACCACTAAGTGTAATTATCACCAATTTAGTTAAATATCATTTGATTTCATCTAATTTATAAACAACCAGATTCTGAGTATCACATAGAACACATATTAAATCAAGCTCTTGATCATTATCAGTTTAGACATCAATAAGTGATCAATGGTACATCATGAACCTTGAATTGTTTTTCTACTCACAGACATTAAAAAATAATTTATTTAATTAAATTTATGTCACCCATATGTGGATTGACCACATATCACATTCCATATAAAGTGTATAAACATTGGAAGAGTTTTAAGGGACCATTTACCTCATGTTAATTAATTTATTTTAAGAAAATCTTGTCCACTAATTACACTGATCCAAGCCTCATCTACACTAATACCACCTCTTGAGAACCCATATCATGTCTAGATTTCTAACTTAATTAATTATAAATAATTTCAATTAATTATACAATTTAATTTAAAATAGAAAAAACACATAAAATATCACCTAGAGGTATAACAATGCTAAAAACTCAAGCAAAAGTTTGTGTTCCACTCCTTGAAGACACCTGAACCTAAAATCGAAAAAGCATAAAACTACTCACTTGAATCAATGGTCAATTTCATCTAGATAAATAAAAAACCCTAGAAAAAATTGTAGTATGATGTACCTCTAATGGAACGACATGAAACAATGTGCATTCCTCATCCTGAGATGTACTCTAGCCACATAGAGAAAATAACCCATCATATAAGAACAATTACACCATTTTATGGAGGAATAATCTCAATAAGCCTAACAAAAACCACAATAATCAGTTTCTATAAAAAAAAATAAAGAAGTAATGGGAAATAAAGTGAGACTCACCTTGAAATTCCAAATAACTAACACCAAACCCTACCTCAGACCATGGAGAATTGAAGGATAAGTAACAGGTAGAGATCCCATGTCATATTTGTGCATAAGGGAGATGAGTGGGGAGGGGTTTTCTTAAAAATATATATGGGAATGGTTATTTTCACTTTTTTAAGAAATTTGGTCACCCACATGGATACCCTACATTTTCCTAGATCGTTAAACAATCATGAAACCCAATATGGAACATAAATTATAGTCTTTTAATGATTTATCTACCACCATATGCTAAATATGTGTTATACCCCTAGGAAAAACAACCAAGCATGGTTTCCCCTAACCGTACAGTACTATGTGCTAAGTAAAAACACTTTCCAAAATTTACAACTTCCACAAAAAGGTCCAGATAATCATCTAAGAAACCGTGACACCTATCATACCTCAATCCACATAAAAAAAATCTCATCAAGATGGTATAACTTTAAAAATTATAATTTGAATCCCAATTATCAAAATCACCCCTTCTCTGGAGTCAAAAAATTGAAATTTTCTTAGATATTCACAACTTTAAAAAACTTATTTCTTCAAAACCTCTCCATGATAACACTTATCATACCTAATATTCTTTGATACCATTTCAACCATTAATAATCACCTATAATAATCCCCAATTCATGATAAAATTATCATGTTCTACCCTGAAATGCTGAATGATCTTCCTATACACAACTCCAAGCATCAAGGCACACTATTCATCAAAACCTAAGCTACCACCTTTCATCATCACCAAAACACCCAGATGGAACTTACCTATTCTAATGTATCCTAATAGATGATAGTTTCATAAATCAATTCATTCCTAGGATCATGGTTCTCCCCATATAAGTATCAACTCATAAGGGCCAATTTTGATCCATGGTGATCCCCATTATCAGAATCACCTATTGAGATGAATTATTTGTAGTCCAATAACTCACTCAGTGAACTTTCCAACTTACCATATCCAATTTTATATAAAAACATTAGTTGGTACTTCTCCATATGACCATTCTTGAAAATGAATGACTGCACCAGCGGACATCCTATCTCAATGCTTGATCACAATTCCAAAATCCTCATAGTGATCACATGATTGTCTAAAAACTCACACCAAAGTTTGAGCTAACATTCAATGAAATTCCTTGACTGGTTCCTTGACCAACCAAATACACCATCATACTCTAATCATAATCACCAATGAATAACTGATCTTACTCACCCTTATATCACATCCAAATCACCCTATACCCAATTAAAATTCATGTAATCCATCCAATACTACTTCTAAAATTTAATTCTATTATTAACTTACACACCAGAACCCTAGTTCAATCATGACCACTCAACAATCAGTCTCATCACAAATAAGGCCATATTAGTGTGATCATCACACCTCTATGCTCTACACTTCATCCATTACCACATATAATGACTGATCATGGCCATCCCACTCATTCTTGAGTGAAAACATGAATAATAAACTATTATAAATTCCTGACTCTCTAAAAACACCACCCTCGACATCCACAAGAATTCTATTTATAGTGAGGGAACACTAACTAACTACTTATAGTGTACTACCCAGTAATTGGATTTTCTTATATTTCTCCTAAAATGAAACCTCAATAGGTTCCATCATCACACTTGTGTCACTCTTCCCAAGCCATGCTAACCTAGCCTATCAACCCCTGACACCATGTACCCACATTGTCATAATCATCGTTGAGTAATCACCTTTAATTATTATCTGAATCCCTCAATATACCAAGATAATATTCATTTCATCAAAACCATTGATCATAAGCTGGTTCATGGTCATTCACTAATCCCCAACTCAAGGAAATCACATGAAAGAATCATGCACTACCACAACCTCATCCAAACCCAATGGGTGTGTGCTCTTATACCACCCGATCATATAAATTGGTTCACACTCCCATTAGTTTCATGTTATCACCTAGGATCACATGCTAAAAACACCAAGAATTATTATTACATGTCAATATCATATATCTAAGGGAATCATGATTCCTTTTCCAATAATCCTAAGACATCTCACTTATTCCAAGTATTATCACATGAAAACTTATCAATTTGGGATTAATTATAATATTAGAAGCACATAAACACCCTATATCCATCCTAGATCTATCCCTCTTGGATTATAATCTACAAACTCATTGGTAACCATGCCTAGAACCTATAGGGTCAAGTATCCTATTGATGCTACCCTTTACAACCAAAATTCAATACCAAAATCACTCCAAGTATTTTAAATAAAAAAACATATATTCATTTCTATTACTATACCATATAACTAACTAAACTTCCCATGAATTAATAAAAAATTCAATGCATATACTTAAGGATCTTATATCTAAGGAAAAAACAAGTATGGGATAACACTTCCCTCAAGATCCCATCACATATATCACTCATCTTAATAATATCCTGGTCCATATATCAAAGGCACTAGTCTCTCTCACCATGCCTATAAACCATTTATTTTCAATCTCACATTTTTGGAGGAAACATCTTGGATCCCATATAAAATATCACCTAGGAACTCATGTGTGAAAGCACCCCTCTAGGGTTCACACACACACACACACACATATGCATCATGCATCACAAACTAGTTTTTTAACCTACTAGAGCATTAATAATCATTTGGTATCTAAGTATAATACTATCCCCTTGAGGATAAAGAACTCATTCATATGTATATAAAGTTATCTATCTATGATTATCCATGTTGAGTATACCATATTCATATGGGTTGTCTTAGTAGAATTCCATCAAAAATATATATGGGAAAACACTATGTTGGTTGTTTTTAAAACTTAAAGTAATCAAACCCAATTTAATTTTTGGAAACAACATTATAATTACCCATAAGGGGTCAATTATCAAATCATCCAATGCATATACTGACCCACTAAGTGTCACTAAACATGACTTACAGAAGGGAATGTGTAGTTTTCATCAAGGAGAATCCATATATAAGATCAAAACGACATGTTATTAGAACAAATATACTATAATTATACTAATTATAATTCCACCAAAATTTTATATAGTAAAAAACCATATAATTTTTTTGAAACTTTAAAGAATTGAACTATATTTCATCAGTGATATCAATAACATGCATGCACATAAATTTCATGTTAATACTTTATTCTAAGAATGATGAATAACCACATGCCTCTTACCAATGGTTCAATATCCAAAACAATAATAACAATACCATATACACACATAATATTGAATAAATATATTTTCTATAATAATGAAAACCAAGAACAGTAATCCCTTATCCCTGGTAACTTGAACATTCCCCTAAAAAGGTGTTCGGGACACACTATCCCAAGGTCCATTAGAAGATTTAACAGATTCCTATATTAGTTGTCTATGATCTCCCCAAATATTATGAAAAAATAAAACACCTAAACAACACTTAGTAATTCTATCTAGTCATAGACCAATAATTGGTGTCTTGCTCAGTGACACTATATGACCTCCGACATTCCTCCCTATATGCTAGAGGCTGCAAACTAGAAGAAAGAGTCTAGGGTGTTTTCATGGGAGACTATACCCACATATTAAAGAAATAAATAGAATAAAAAACTAAAAAATATCCAAAATAATAATAATCAGATTATGCATAATCAATAAGAAATAACCATGATGTAATAAATTAATGTTGATGTATAAAGTCATACATCACAATCAGTATCCCACTGGGCCGAAAAAATATTAAAATAAAAAAATGAAAAAAAAAAAAAAATATTCTCTACTTCTATCCCTAAGACTCACCTTATAGTAATCTCCAAATTCCAATAAAGATGATCCAACCTGATCATGCAACACAAGGCCTTTAACCTACCTGAACTTGAGAAAATGAGGTATGTTTGGGTACCCAAGTGCAATGGACATAAAAGAAAGGTGTGAGAACTACTCATTAGGGAACCCCTAACAGGGTCCCTAATATAACTAATAAAAAAGTTTATACATATGTGATAAGATATGTAAAAAGCAATAACTATAGAAGAAAAATAAATAATCACTACTGATCCTTATGTTCTAAAATGATGCTTAGGATTGACCATACCTACTTCAGTAGGTGTTGAATGACTTAGAATATGATACATATCCTTATGGGGATAAGATTTTTACACTAAGATTTAATTAACATTCTTTTAACATGTGAAATCAATGGATCTTAAGAAGTATCATCAGAATCTTGGTTAGTAGCTGGATTAAAGATGTATCATAAGGAGTATCCTAGGGATCTCATTATATCAAATATAGAAAAATAATGGGAGGTAACCACAATTATCTCATAAAATATAGGTAATAATTGATAGATATCAGGTGTCCTAGGAATCTCATCATATTAGGTGAAAGAACTGGATCCCACCTGATATCTTAGGTATCCTATATAGCCACAAATATCAAATACTATGTAGTATCTTTGGAATTCAATATCATTAGATGTAATCATTGTGTCCTATGTAATATCCTAAGATTACATATGTTATCAGGAATAATAGATAGATATTTTTCATATTAGGAATCCATTTTCCTCAATCATAACAAAAAAATCCTCAATGTACTAGGAATACATAGTCTTCAGGAATAACAGCCAGATCCTAGGTGTACTAGGAATCTACGTATCATCACCTGTTTCAAGACCATATCCTAGGAGATACTCTAGGATTATTATTCATAAAAACTTGAGGGAGGTGTGTCCCTTATATAATATCTCCTAAAATCATATATAACTATTTGTATATTATCCACCTTGTTTCATTTATATAACAATAACAAGGGATTGCCTCTAAAGTGCACATCCCATCATCATCAATAAAACCACATAATATCACACCATAGATATTCATATTCTAATGTGAAACATGAATTTTACCTTACATAACTCTCACCACTTACCATCACCAAGGTGAAAATGAAACTGGGGAACCCACCGAGGTCCCCTAGGTTAGATAATAGCTACGACACCCAACATGTGCTCCATTATCTCATATTAGTATCTTAGGACATACTCATATCTTGGAGGGAATATCCTCCCTATTCACCATCATAATCATATCATGGAATCATAGGAAAAGTCCCACTAGCATCACACTAGGGAGATGTAAGAGTTCCCATCTCACTTCCCAAGATATCCTAGGTTAGTCCACTCACCCAACATATCATAAATCTACCCAGGTTATACCCACCTAGGTACTCAAATATCTGTGTGTGGGGGACACTTACCCCACTCTATAGTTTACTATCACAAAGGATATAAGGTATATTAATTATCATCATATCCTATTTGGATAAATGTTCTCAACCCATCACAATCCTCTACTTAGAGGTCACTAAGGTCACTTATCACTAGTTCTGCTATATATTATTTATTTCATTCCATTTATACCTTTATAGGGTCTACGTATTATAGATAATCCCTTCAAATTAACCTTCCTTTCAAAAGTATAATCAAAAGTATTCATTTCAGAATCACCTATCAGAATTTGATTCTCGAAGAAGTTTCTCCTAGATTAATGTTCTGAAACCTGGAAGAAACAAAGTTCACCCAATCCACCACACTATGTGAAACCAAACATTATTTATGTTCCCTCCAAAAAATATAATATTCATGCATTTTAATATAGATGTAATCAATTAAAGTACAATTTTGTTTTATGTGGTTCTGATTGATAGTCTTACATCAACCAGAGAAACATGGAATCATTTCACTTCTCTAAATGAATTATTACAACATAGTGATTAATGACTCACTATAGAATAATAAAATAAGTAAATATAGTTTTTTCACATCGTTCTAATACAAATAAACTGGTATCACCCACAATTTTGTAGAGAGATTCATTTAGTTATATAATTACACTAACCCATCAAAAAATGAGAGCATCCATCCATTCTACTATTCCAACTTCTGATCACCTGCCAAAGTGATTGTACCTTATAGTAAACCAAAAACTTAATAGTAAGACTAAAATAGTTTCCAAATTTTGGAATTACAAGTTAAAAATTATAGAACCAGACCACCTGAACCATATCAAATCAAAAAAATCCATTTTAAAACATAATCCTTCTAGAAAAATCATTCCAAAACAATGAAGGAATATCCATTCCTGTATCCTTTACTTCAGAAAATGCAAGAACTTCTAGAACCACTCCTTTTGATTTTCTTCTTTTAATCAAATGAATTAGTTTTCAAATTTAAAAGAATATCCTACTTGAAAAATACTTTAGATAGATGTAGAAATCATCATAAATAATAAAAACAAAACTTATGATTCTATTTCACACAATGTTCCTCCACCTCCATCTATTCACCCAAGTCCTAATGAGGTTTTGTGTTTCCTCATTAATTTTAGACCCAAAATCTTGGAAAAAATATCAACTGGGTTTTGTTTTCTAACTAGATTCCATAACTACAACACACCATCCTCCATCATCTTTATAATGAAATGTTATTTTAGATAAATTTTAATAGAACTTGAAAGAGACATTGAATTTGTAGCTAAATTAATTTCACTCTGACTATTATAGTAGATAAATTTTTTATCCTAGCTACAACCAAGTTCTTCAACTTAACTTACTAACCATATCTTCTCCTTTATTTATTCCTTTATAGCCACATACTCTACTTCCATTATAGAAAGTGTTATCACTGATTGTAACCTAGACATCCAAATCACTGTGGTTGCTCCAAATGTGTAAACATATCTGGTTATGCTCTTCCAAGAATTATGATCACCACCAAATTATTCATCAATAAGATCAAGTAAAGTATTATCATATCTAAAATAAAGAGTTATTTATTCCATTATTTTGAGGTACAAAATAGTTCAATTTACATCTTACTGATGAATCCTTCCTAGATTTTTCATAAACTGACAGACCATTCCCACTGCATGAGAAATATCTAGGCTTATATACCCCATATCATACATAAAGATTCCAAATGTTATGGAGTAAAGAAAATTCAACATGTACTTATTCACTTATTCTATTCACGGCGCTTGTTGCTTCAAAAGTTTAAACTAGATAGTGAGAAGAGTTGAAACCAGATTATATCCACCAATTACAAATCCCTTAATGATCATATGGATGAAAACATTTTGTAATAAAATTGAAATTCTGGTTTTCCAATCACATTCAATCCTAATTCAAAATATCTTTTTATATTTACTAATATCTTTCATTTAAAACTTTTAGATAAGTCTAACTTCAGCTTCAATGTCATCTGAGTATTTATACCTACCAATATCATATCATCCTTGTACAAAATCAAGATTTTAAATTCATTTCCACAAAACTCATGATAACAATAGTGATTAGAATTACTCCATAGGAAGCCTATTTATAAAATGAATGAATAAAACTTTTGATTCCAATATATTGGTGCTTATTTCAAACAATAAGGGATTCTCCCTAGTATTCACACTAATCCCTGATTTCGATATTTTACAAAAGAAAAAACATGATTTATGCAAATTTATTCCTATAGATACCCATTAATAAATTTTTTCTTCACATCCATTTGTCCAAGGTACAAATTTCTAGAACCAACCAAACATAAAATAGTTTGGTTGGTAGTACGTTTAACTACTAGATAGAATATCTTTGAGAGATTTATTCACTACTTCTACTAAACACCTTTCATAACTATACTTGTTTTATATCATTTTCTTCTATATGATTGTTCTTTCAAAAAGAATACCCACTTATTCTCAAGTTATTTATTACTTGGTAGTAAATCAGTTAGATCTTAGGTGTTATTCTATTTTAATGAATCTATCCCCCCTTCACTACAAACTACCACCTTTTATAATATTTCAAAGTATATATTTCTTCTAAAATATATGGTTCTCCAACATCCATTAGTAGTAAGAAACTAAGATCAGTGCCATACCTTTTTACCAATCATCTAATCATTGAAGATCTTCCCATTTTAACTTGTGAATCAGTTTATTACAAAACTAAAACATCTAAAACATATCCTTCTAGAACTCCTCCTTCTATAACTTCTCATTTCATAACATCTCTTTTTAGAACTATTGACTGACATTTCCCAATTATTGAGATTTCTGATATATCTTTCACTATCTTTCATTCTAAAATTTCTAAAATTTCCTATGAAATTCCTTATAGAATATGAGTTCTTACATTAGATTTAGAGACATATAAACATTATAAAACATGTGATCCTATATAACCACCATTCAGATCAACTTTAACTAAAATTTTATCTTTATCCAAAACTTATTGTCTCTTAAAGTTTTAATCTTTACAAAAGATCTTCTCTAGAAAAAAATATTATAAATTATAAAATATTTTTTATTTTCATCATCCCAAATATGAAAACAAAAGTATTCATATTCTAAACCTATGAAGAAACATTCTCAAGATTTAGCTTCCAACTTATCTATGTTTTTATCATCAACATGAATATATGCTAAACATTCAAAAACTATGAGGTGGGATACTTCTAAAACATTTCCTAAACAAAGTTCTTCTGATAGTTTCAGTCTGACCGGTGATAAAGGACTTCAATTTAATATGTTGATGTTCCTACTAGTTAAAACTAATTAGGCATTCTCAAATGTAGTATCATACTCTTTGTATTTTCCATCAATATTATATTCACTCTCTTATATACACTATTTTTTCATGTGTATCTAGAATATCCTTCTCAGGCTCGATTCCTTTTCTTTTTCAATAGTTTTGGAAACTCATTTTTATATACTCACCACTATTGAATGATCATAGATATTTCACCATAATTATGGTATCCCTTTTTACCATATCCTACAATTGAAAAATGATTGAAAACACTTCAATTTTGTGGTTTATAAATTAAACCCATACATTTATTGTGGAATCATCAATAAAGGTAACAAAGTACTTACCTTTTCCACTACAAGGTATTGAGGTGGGTTTCTAAACATCTGTATGAGATAATTATAACTTCTGACATTTTTGTGTCCCACTGGAAAAATTAAAGGACACCTTATATTGTTTCTTGAGTATAAAATTCTCACACAATTTTAAATCTGATAGATCTATCTTTGGTATGCCTTTATCTTCTATAATCTTTATGCTTTTATCACTAAGGTTCCCAAAATGGTTATGGAAAAGTTATGAACTTCCAATTTTTTTCTTCTAATGGGTGTAGATCCCATTGAACTTATGGTCAGATACAATGACCCATCTTTTACAAAACTAGATATGATAAATTAACCTTTAGTTATCTTTAAAAATCCTTCCATAAATATTATTTTAAAAGATAATTCATCCAACCGACCCACTGAAATCACGTTCTTTTAATTTCCTAAAACATGATGAACTTGCTTCAGTATAAGAAAACATCTCTTCTTCAAAAAAACAAATATCCATTTCCCATGACATCAAGAGATTCATCATTAGAAAGATAAATTCTAACAAATTCTCTAGCAACATAATTTGATAAAAAAAATTCTCTCTATTGGAATGGATTGAAGAATCATAAAATATATTCTAAGAATCCATTTTGTGAAGAAACATTTACAAGTAGAGTTCACTACCTTCCATTGATACACTTAACTCTGAGATGAAGTTCTTCTAGATTTTTTTTCCTATCAAGAAATACTTTCTTCAAGTGAAATTTCATTCCATAGTTCAAACATATAAGCCCACTTCTATAATATTTTCCTCTTCTTATTTCCCTTGATTCCATCTTTATCTACTTTTGATTATTTCATTGAGGTGAGTAGCCCCTTCCTTATATATTCAATAATTTACTAGAATATATTTCACTCTATTTAATTTTGAGAACCTCATTGAGAATAAATTTCTAAACATCATTAAACATTAAATAATTATTTCCACTCGAACTACTCATAGTTATTACTATCACTTCCCAAGATTTCGGTAAAGATGATAATAATAAATTTTACCAAACATCAATTGTAAATGTAACCTTCATGACTCTAACAATCTCTAGATTATGTTTAAATCATTAAATAGGTTGAATTTAGATATTATTTTTGATAACATCATGATGAATAACCTCTTCATAAAAAAAAAGTTTCTTAGTGAAGCAGATTTATTGTACATATCTACCAAGTCTACCATCAACTCTGTTGTGGTTTTATACTCCCAAATGTTCAAATAAAAATTTCATACTAAATATATTAATATTCTACCAAGTGAAATCCAATACAGCTTTTCCCATTCACCTTTTTCCCATTTATTTTGTTTTGACACCCTTTAGTGGAAGCTTCAGGCTATAAACCAACCGTGTGGTTAAGACTATCTCAATCCTTCTGTCTTCCATGGTTTGATCGAATGGTTTTTCAAACCATGCAATAAATTTGAAGACCCCTCTAAAACCTGAATTTTGGGTTTTTTATGATTTATCTACTATCATAAACCAATCATACAGTACACCCCCTATCAAAACCACCTTGTATCATTTTGTCTCATGGTTTTCCCTAATCATATTATAACCATCCATAAGGTAAAAAAACTTTCTAAAATTATTAACTTCCATATTAAACTCTTAAGATTCACTTGATCACCCAAGACACCTATCGAGCCTTGATCCACATCTAAAATAATTTCCTTGAGATTCTTCAACCCTCATAATTCCAATACAAATCCCAATTATCACAAAAAAACCATGATCATAAATTAAAAATTTTAAATTTCCCCTGAAATTTAAAACCTAGATAAATCTAGGTCTTTTATAGAAACCCATTAAGTGTATATAGGTCCAAAACTCTATCCTATAATAGCTTACAAATCAATTTGAATTTTTTTTACTGTTTTTTATCTTAGAATAAAAAATTTAACACCATTCCAATTATATCTTACTTAGTAAATCACAAAACAATATTCTAACTTGTGGCCCTATTCTGAGATCCTCTAGAAACCCCTACAACCAAATCCTCTAAAAACCCCTAAAACCAAACCAACTCCTTCTATTTTTATATAAATGTGGTATAATTCACTTTTTTCTAGAGTGAAACCAAAATATCAAACTCAATATCCTCCCACCGAAGTTAAAAACATACCCATTTGTACACTTTTATACATATGAATCTCCTCCAAAGTTTGAGTTTTCAAACCACTAGAATGGATTACCCATTTTTAATAAAAGTTACATGCTTTTAAAACCTATAATGTACTAAATAATCTACTTTACAGCATCCAAGTGATCATTTCTAGGTTTTTACATAAAATTGGTAACAACTCCCACTACTAGCACAATATACATAAAATTAAAAACCATATCTTACATCAAAATTATTTTAGAAAATTCAAATGGAACATTTTCTATATGCTCTACATAATCATCCATCTATGGGGACTTATCATTGATAATATTTAATTATTTATCCAAGGGTATGGACATTAAATTTTCCTCTATCATTTTGAAGTACTCTAATATCTATTAGATATAGGCCACCTGAGTTAGGTATGGGGTACCAAAACATAGGTTCTTCATGATCCACATACCCAAAATACGATTCATCAGATCAAGGTCCTTCATCGAAAAACTTTTTAGGCAACTCATCCTTTTTCTCATGTATATCATCAATTTAGGGAAGTAGGATAAAAAAACTCATATAACCAACTCATTTTGGTAACATTAATGATTAGTATTGCTCTAGATGAATTTACACTACTCTATGATGTAATTTTACATCCTATTATAACACATTATTTCTTTCTTAAAAAAATAAAGGATTCATTTTATTTTACACAAAAGTACCTGGTTTTATTGATCCTTGAAACCAAATAGTGGCTCCATATAAGTTTCTTTATCTAAGTCCCCATGAAGGAATGTTTCCTTCAAATCCAACATCTTTAGCTGAATTCCTTTGAAATAAACCATAATCAACACCATTTAGGTAGTTGTGCACCTAACTTCTATAGAAAATATTTATAGTAAATACACACCCTTTATTTGTGGAAAACCCTTCACAACTAGTTCTACATTATACCTTATTCTATCATCATCCTCCTACTTCATTCGACAGACCCATTTGTTTTGAGTAACCTTCTCTCCAATGAGTATCTCTATTGGATACCATGTTTCAAACACATATAAGGAATCAAGTTCATCCCTCATGGATAGCTCCCACTTTTTTGAATATTTCAAAATCCTCACCTATTCAAAAATCCCAGGATCTCTATAATACATTAAAAAAATCTAGTGAGAATTTTCACTATGATAAGCATTTGATGTAGTATTTTATGATCTTTTTTATTATATTTGAAATTTTCCATTTTTTTACTTTTATGTTGATCCATGATAAGATTGGTGAGTGTTATTTACACAAAAAATTATTTAATTTCTATCTAGAACCCAAGTTTTTTTATAAATTGACACATATCAAAATTTTGATTTTTAGAGCCCTAAAACCTCCCTAGTGGTAAAAAATAAATTTACCCTAGCATATGACCTTGTAACAATTTTTTTGGTGGTTATGTTGATACCGTGGTGTACTTTTTATCCCCATGATGAGTTTTGATGATTTTTCAAGAACCAATAACTTAAAGGGATATTTAATATTTATTAATTTGATAGTTATTTATCTTGTAAGTAAAGAAGGATATATAGATTAAAAGCGAGATCATATGGGAATTCCATTATTAAAGATGTGTCTGAAATAGGGGGTTTACCTCATGAGTGATCCAATCTTACTATGCAATAGGGTTCCATGTTGGACCCCATCACTGGTGTGTTATTTAATGAAATTATTATATAATTAAGTAATTAATTATCATTTTTGACCTATTTCATGGATATTAAATCCCTATTATAATTCCTCTATAGGGTTATCATCCTTTTCCACTGACACAAACCCTAGATTGAGGGAGTGGTAGAGGCACTGGTTAATGGTGGAAATGACATCAGATTGGAAAACAAGACTATATATATAATTAAATCACAAAAACAATCATGTGGTGATGATGAAGGGAACCATATAAACAAAAAAAGATTAAAGAATTTGATTTTTTTCAAGAAGTATGGATTCTACACATAGATTCGTGTCTCATTCTTCCTGATAATATATTCATGGAAATCCCATTTATTATTTTTATTATTGTAGAATTTATACATTTTTTTATCTTATATAATTGTGATCATTATTTGGTTGAACTTATTATAAATATGGAATCAAATTAATGTGATGATTTCTCATAATTTTAAACTTCAATTATCATTGAGTTATTTTTTTGATGATTTTTTATAGGGCGTGTGTGGGTGAGCTCTACATTGCCCCAGATTCTTACTTTCAAAAGGTGGGTGGTCTCAACCACTGTAGTTGGTGATACTGGCTCCTTGATTGGAATGAGATGATAAGATATTGATTTCTCATTCCATGGATTCCTCCTTAGATCTCTTCACCTAATCCTGGTCTCCCTCAAATATTTGATCCATGTTCATGAAACTCATTCTTAGTGCCATATCAAGGTGCACACTAGTTAATTACAATACTTATTTATTGGAAGTGAAGCAACCTTCTATTAGAGTAGATATTAACATTGGTCTTTTTTTAGTATCTTTAGATTTTGGGTGTTTTAGTCATCTGAAAATTTTTCCTCTAATAGAGGGTGTCTCATGTGTGAGGCATCTTAAGTGTGGAACCGAAGGCATCATGTATCTCCTATAGGGTATTTTATGCCAAGGGTATAATACATATAAGTATTTTTACTGTAAAAATCCAATTTTTATTATGTGAGATAAAGATTTTAGTTGGTTCATAGGTTTACCATATTATGGGGGAAGGTAGGTCCTAAGTTTAATGTCTTTTGAGGACATGTGAGTGGTTAATTTTATCCCTATGAGGGATGATGGTCACACTTTAGGGTTTTGATTAGGTGTGACTCTAGTGGGGGAATAATATCACACTTGAGGGTTTAGTTATGTGTAACACTATGTAGGAATATTATAACAATTGAGGGTTTGATTAAGTGTGTCCATAGGGGGGAAGATGATCACACTTGAGGGTTTGATTAAGTGTGTCCCTGGGGAGAATATGATCACACTTGGGGGTTGTTGTCTCCTATAGGGGGCATACATATTTTGTGGTGTTGGGGTGTTGTGATTGAACCTTAGGGATGTATCCTAGGATTTTTGAGATTTTAGGGTTTATACTCTTAGATGTGTCCTACATACCCTATTAAGAGACATGGATCAAAACCCACATAGTTCGATTCGACAGTTTAAGATCATTTGATAGGAATAGTCCATGAAGTTTAATGTCATGCGATAAAGACACTCATGTTATGGAAGTAGCGTCAATGAGGAATGGTGCGGGGATTAAACTTATGATATTATTGAGTATTTTTATTGAGAAGTGATAATGTGTTTTGGGATTTCACATGGAAGATTCTCAGGTGACACTATGGAGAAGTGATGGTATGATTAGGGCTTACATGTGGATGTCGCATGGGTTTTGGAAGTATTTACTCACAATTATCATAGGATAAATCTTTTGATTGTTACACGAGGAATCCCACACTTATTTAATAGTGATACCACGTTTTTTTCATAGGGTAAGGCCACATTTTAACATCATATGAACGGTTGTTTTGTGCAAAGGTTATGCATTGAGAATCCCATTTTTTCTTCCTCCTGACGGTTCATGAGGGAACCTCAGACTGATGATGGGTTGAGGAATATGATTAGAGATTAAACCTATAGAGGAGTTCCATGATGGATGTCTGGGGGCAGTGGGGTTATATGTTGGGCATTCACTCTAGGGTTTCCCATTCTTATTCCTCATTGTTTTTCTACAATTAATGTTGGGCCCACATGTCATGATGAGTAAAAGCCTTTCATTCCCCACATTACCACTTTTCAAATATAGGAAACTTCCATCACCGTAATTAGTGACGTTGGTTCCTTGATTGAAACAAAATGACGGGATATCAGTTCCTCCTTCCTTAGATTCCTCTTTGGAGCTCGTTTCCTAGTTTGGGTCACCCTAATATATTTTATTCATGTTAATAAAACTCATTCTCAGAGCCATATCAAGGTGGGAATCAGTTAATTATGATGATTTTATGTTGATATGGTAATAATTTCAATTAAAATAGATTGTAACATTGGGAATTTCTAGGTATCTTTAGATGTTGGTTATGTTGGGAATATAAAAAGTATTCATCTATTAGAGAGAATAATTTTCACGAGGCATCTTAGGAATGGAATCCAAGGAATCATATGTTGACCGTATGATAGTTGATTTTAGGGGAATAAGAAAATAAGGATTTTTCCCATAGGAATCCCATGTTTATTGTACGGGGTAGGGATTTTGGTCACATGTTTAGCATAATGTGGGGAAAAGTGGGTAAAAGGTTTACCACATTGTGGGGATAGGTGGGTCATAGGGTTAATTAATATTGAGGATAGGTTTTTAGTGTGTTCCTTTAGGTAATATGATCACACCTTAAGCTTTTAATGACAATTGGAGAGTGTTCACTGTGAAGGGACAATGACCACACACTGATTTTCAATGTGTTCCTATAGGGAAGATAATCACACTTTTGGACTTGATGGTGGTGTGAGAAAGTGTTCCCCATGGGGTAGATGATCACACTTAGGGATATGATGGTTATGTGAGAAATAATTCCCCCATGGGAGGATATGATCACATTTAGAGATTTTATGGTGATGTTGAGATGTCAAAATTGATCCTCATGGAGGTACCCCATGTGTATCTGGATGTCAGGATTGAACCTCATCGAGGTGTCCTACATACCATGTTAGAAAAAGGGATCAAAACCCACATAGTTCACTACCCTATTTTAGGGTTGTGTGATAGGACCAATCCATGCAATTTAACATCATTTGGTAAGTATGATCATGTCACATAAGAAGCATCAATAGGGAATGGTGTGGGGATTACACATAGAAGATCCCCGAAGTAGGAGGATTATCCCACTATAGGGTTAAGGTGGAATCCCATGATGATCATACATGTGGCATCCTATATTTATCACATAGGACGAGACTACATTTTAATGTCATGAACTCAAGTCTTTTTTATGTAGTTTAACATCGTATGAATATGATGTTGGGATGGGAAATTTTATGTCATGTATCATGGATGTGGTTGGGAATTACATCTAGGGAGATGATTCCTAAGTGGGAGAGGAAGATCCAGAAAAAGGAATCTATACTAGGAAACATCTGTTGTTTCTTTTGATGATGCCTCCTTTGGGGATTACATATCTACTTCTCATGCACCTATAGGTCGGGAATAATGTAAACACCACCATGGAGGAGTAGAAATCAAGGGTCTTGATGTTAGGGTGCCTATAATTAGGAGAAATAATCATTAGGGTGCCTATGATTAGGAAAAAATGAATTGTAATAGTATAGTTCATTCTTGAAACATAGAGGAATCACATTAGGTTTTGTGATACCAGTTTCATTTGAGTTTAGGGTTCTGATGAGCCAGTTCCATATGGGTATAAGGTCCATGGGTACTCAACTTTCCTAAAAGGGTTTTGGATGAAAATAGACACCATGGAGAGTCTCGGTTGATGGGTTTCACAAAGGTTGGGGTTTTTTGAAAGT
The DNA here is from genome assembly GCA_963277665.1 of Viscum album. NCBI lineage: Eukaryota > Viridiplantae > Streptophyta > Magnoliopsida > Santalales > Viscaceae > Viscum > Viscum album. The sequence continues at coordinate 1,784,890,642 of OY728155.1, read as the reverse complement.
TGAGGGCTTCATGAAGGATATGGGTCTCACTAAAGTACTTGTTTTATGAAACTAGGTGACCCTAACTCAGAGTGAAGTCTTGGTTCTCATTGGGTTTGTTTCATGAAGGATAATTATCACACAAAACCTCAATATTCCAAATGAATTTATTCTTATGAAAAGGTCATAGACCTTAATAAACGACATCTCCACCAAGATTTGAGGTTATAAAAAACCCATGGGAGGAAACTTCGTGAAAAATGGATAACTTAGGAAATACATATTCTCTTTATCCCGTGAAGGTTATAGTTTTATGAATTTAGATATTTGGTTGGAATTTCCAAGGCCATGTACCTTGAAATGTTGGAAATGGGGAGGTATTTATAGGCTTGGAAGAGGAAGGGGAATTTATTTCATGAAAGATGGGTGAGTATGTAAAATATTATAACCTTCGCAGCATTGGGTGTGTTCTGTGAATAGAATTATTTTCCTAGATGTTACTAACTCAACATTTGCAAGAACTGGAGACCTCTACGAATTGGAGATATGTTGCGTGAAGCATACTGCCTCTACCATTGCATAGACTAGAGACCTTTGTGAATTATAGATATGTTTCATGAAGGTTTCCGACTCAAACTATGTGTGGAGAAAATACCTATTTGAAGTGGAGATACATTACATAGAGGTTACCACCACTGACTTCATGCCGACAGTCTACCTTTGTGAGAAGATGTTCATTCATGAAGGTTTTCACCTTCATGAACATAAACACTTGGGTGGATTATGGATATATTTTGTTCTATATTTTCAACAAAAAATCCTTTAATTCCTCAAACTCTCTCATTAAATGTTTATTTCGGTGTTAAAAAATCCCCCTCCCTCAGAATTGGATCCCATGAGGGAGAAGAGAGTCAGATTTTGAGGGAAAACCACTGAAAATTTGTGATTAGAAAGCTCTATCCATGAAAATTAGTCTAACCCTATGCCTATAAATATGGGTGTATCCCTAAGGAGAGTCTGATATTTTTAGATAAGAGAGTCCGGTGCTCTCTTTTCACAAAAATCAAGACATTCATGATCATTTTGTGATATCGATCCTCACCGCTCGCAAAACTATCATCTTCTGTGAATAACACTTTCACAACCAGACTTTCATGATCATGTGAACTTTAATGAACTAGAAATTCATGAAATAAACTATGTGAACTGGCTTTAATGTACATTTTCCATTTATTTCCCCTTATCATGGGAATACAGAACAATGATAGAATAGGGACCATTGAGCAGCAATGATACCTCTTGGTCTTTCAAGGTGGGGTATTGTTGTACCGAGTGGACTATAAATTGATTTTTGATCCATAAAACCCACACCATTTTGCATGGTAGTTCCATTTCCTCTATAATCTCACCCATAGGGTGTATATAGGGGTACATAGCGAGCTTCTCCCCTTGATTATTTGGTATATATGGAACATGTTCATGCATGAATATAACGAGGGGTGAAATGAGCTACTTCCATCTAATGACTCTTTTGGGATCATTCACGAATATATACTAATTTGGGAGAGTTTGTTTCCTAGAGAAATTTTGGGGAGATTGGTGACTCATTTGGATGATGTGGATGTACACTTACAACTATGGGCTTGAGAACATGTGGTGGGCATGACACACCATGGAGGGCCGAGCAGGTAGAGCAGTGGTTGTAGCTCCAGTGACGCCTTGTCATGTATAGGTGGAGGATTTATGAATGGGAGTAGTAATAAGCTCAAAACTCTTAGGTAAGTGGTATTAGAGGGAAGTTGGACCATATTGAGAAATTTTGAGGGTAAAATTCCATGGTCCAGGTAAGCAATTGTGTCACCCAGATGTCCCCAGTGATGTCATTTTTCCTTATTCCATGGAGAGTTGGGGTATCTGTCAACAAATCACCTCTATTCATGGGATATGGAAGTGTCTTAATTCTATGTGGATATAACTTACCATGTTGGGTCATGTAAGGTGAGGTTTCCAAGTTCCATGATCCAAGGAAGTAGAGTATGTGGTGGAGCTGGAAGGCTTGGTCCACTCTCATGGCATTGAGCATCCCCTGAACAGCTGAGTGAAGGTGTTTATGGGAAGGCCCTCTCCTCCATATCATTTTGTGGAATGATTGGATGTTTTTATAGATGGGGTAGAGGGATTGTAGGAGTATTATGGGGATGTTATTCCTATCATGACTTCCCTTGGGATGGAAATCCTTCCACTAATCAGGTAAATCATTTGATATTGAGCATCTCAAAGACTACTGAACCTATAATATTACTTCCTAACTCATTTTTATCTTATGAAAGAGTTAGAGTACAATGAGAAAGGGGAGGTTCATGATGAAACTCTAGTGAATGATTAGGTATCCCCATCCATTTAGTGGATGGGTGTTGGACCGATCCCTAATGTTGTAGTCACAGGTGTCCAACCATTGGTTGAAGTGGCACCTACGACTGGGTGAGGACTCAACAATCCAAAGGACTCTCAAGTAACTCTTCTTCCATATAACATATTTTAGGATATATTATTGAAATTGTGTTGATTTTTTTCTTTTATTTTGGAAATATACATCACATCCATCCATGGGGAAACTTCTGATGGCTGGGATACCAACTACCAGGGGGATGTTATTGTCAGGGGGATTTCCTGTGAACCTTTGTAAGTTTTTGTTCAGATTGTACCACCCTAGTAATCCTTATCATATTTTCCAATTATTCTTTTTTCTCCAATGAATTAAGCTTGAATAAACCCATACTTTAAAGGGTAATTCAAACCATTCTTGGAGCTCAGAAACCTATGGTGGTACTCAAGTCAGAGGATCCTTTAGCCTAGGTGGTGAAGGTGGATGCAGCTATCCCAAAATAGATGGATGAAAAGGTTGTGCCTTTATCAAGAGTTTTCAAGTATTTTTTAGTAGTGGTAACAAACACACAAGTGATAAAAAAAGTGGCTTCTAGATTTTAGGACTCAATGGGGTTGGATGATACCGTGCCACCGATAGATATGTTCAAATAAGTTATGACAATTAATCCTACCTCAAAAAACAAGAGATAAGAACAAAAAAAACTAACAAAAAAGGTTCCACATGAAGTGCTTGGGGATCCCACTATGGGTGATGGATATGGAGAAGATTTTTTACCTTATAATTGGGTCTTATACCACTCAAGGAAATTACTACAGATGTTCCCACCATTTATGTGTTGGTATTCTTCCCTAAGTATGAGCATGAACCGCCTGAGGACATCGAGGATTCTAGCTTAGACATTTATTAGGAGAACCGAGTTATCTGACATAAATAATGGAGTAGTTTTCACAATATAATGGCTAATCTAGAAAACCAGGTGGGATATCTCCATCATTTGATAGTCATACTAGGGACTAATTGGGTGGATTATAACAACCTTTATACACTAACTTGGGATTTTCTCATCAAACGGGAGAGCGTAGAGTGGAAATAGTTTGACATTTCCTAGAATAAGAAAAAGTATGAGGGTAATCAGGTGATCTATAAATCTAAGAAGGATATTTCTCATATAGAAGAGGAGTCATTATAGCATGCAGTCATCATAACTAATAAATTAGATATCATTAGTCAACTCAGGTCTCAATTGGTAGCAGCTAAAGCTAGAGCAACAGAGGTGGTGTGTCTAGTGGTTGGGTGCCAAGATGGGCTAGACCAGGCATGAATTCATACAGACAAAGCCTTCCGTACTACAAAGGAGGAAGAGGATAGACTATATGAGTGATAAAAAAAACCTAGAAGCTACCCAATAGAGGCTTTCTAAGCTAGAATGCTCAATCACTTGGTCTGAGCCTTTGTGAATTTATCCCTATTTAAAATAAATATGGGGATCCAACATGTGGATGTCCATACCACAACTTTTAGAATGGTTTGTTTAAATTTATGGTATGATTCAATTTACTATTTTTTTGTATCCAAATAATATTTATGAGACAAACAACAATAAATACCTAAGCCTAGGTGAGTCATGCTTGATGTGGTAAATAACAGACAAATAGAATATTTCTCATTTATATGACAGTTGTAGATAAGGGATGAACACTCGGAGGGTATGAATTATTTTCTAACCATGGGGAGTATCCTAAATAGAAATGATTTGTCTGGAGATATAGTCCCACTATACATCCCTATTTCTCTCCCAATGTGTGCTAGTGCACAAATAGGGAAATTCTAGGGGTGATGAATTCTACATAGAAAAAAGGAGAATAGTGAAGAGAATGAATTGAGATTGTAAGGATCTAGAATAAAATGGGGGTGATATAATAATAGAGGATGATTATTTAATGTGTTTGAAACATATATTCCACTATCATTTTGTGGTATGGGGACAAACAATTGAGGGTCGGTTGTTGACCTTGTTCGAAACACAAGACCTGTCAAAAATGTTTTCTAATGTATTTCATAATGTGTCTCTAATATGGTAGGTGAGCCATAGTGGATAGGAATAATTTATATTAAGGGGTAATTTCAGACATGAAAAATGATGGGTATCTTGTTTTTGACACTTTCCCTGGGGCCCACGCAATGTGCACACTTCGTTTCCCCTCATTACAACTTTCCAAAGGTAGGAAAAGTTCATCAATATCATTGGAGATGTCATCTCCTTGATCAAAATGGAATGATGGTATGTCAGTTAAAACTTAAATAGATTCCTCCTTAGAGATATTTTCCATGTCTAGGTATCCATTATTTATTTAGGTCATGTTTATAAACATCATTCCCTATTCTATCTCTTTGTTGATGCATATTACTTATGCCACTTCTGTCTCAATAGAGAAGAAACCTTCTTTCAAGAGAGTAATCATATTGGGAATATCTGGGATGTCTAGACATTTGGCATATTGGATACCTATAAATTCTTCCTCCTTGAAGGGGATCTCATATGAGGCATCTCAGGAATTAAACCTAAGGTATCTCATGTCGATCATGAGGTATTGAATTCCATGGACGTAGATCTTCCTATTCTTTTTACCTTATAAATTCTATGTTTATGGAATGGGGTAGGTATTTTGGGTTATGATACAAGTTATAAATCCTATGGAGGTGGGTCTAAATGTCTAGTTTAGATAGATCGAGGCATGAGTTTATCATCTTGTGGAGATGGGGTGGTAGATCAAAATGAACCATAGAGGAGGATCCAAGAGGTGCGTCCCTGGGATGGAAGATGTCACACATGATTTTACCATTTGGGATCGAACACCCTGTGAGGTGGATCCAGAGGCGTGTCCCTATGAGGGAAGATGTCACATGTGAGTTTCCCCTTTAGGATCAACTGCCATGTGAGGTGGATTTAGAGGTTCATACCTAGGAGGGATGGTGTCACAACTGAGTTTACCATTTCAGATTGAATAAACTATGAGATAGATCCAGAGGTGCATCCCTAGAAGGGAATATGTCACACCCGAGTTTACTAATTGGGATCAAATTACCTATAAGGAAGATCTGGAGGTGTGTCCCTAGGAGGGAAGATGCCACACCTGTATAGTTTATCGATGAAGGGATTGAACCTATGGGATGAATCCTACGAACCATTCTTAAGAGACAGAGATCAAAACCCATGTAATTTTATTTCATAGTTTAAGGTCGTGTGATGAGACCAATCTATGTAGTTTAATGTCATGTAGTAAGGATGCTCGTGTTGCGAAAGGAACATCTATGAGGGATGGTGTGGGCCTTATGTGTGCAAGATATCTATGAAAGGTTTTTTCTTCCCATTATGGGAGAGGATAGTGTGGGTATTACACAAGGAAGCAGCCCAGGTGTGGGAGTTTCATCCCCATGAGTGTATTTTCATCCCATGGTGGTCAATAAGGTGGAATCCAGTGATGATCAAACATGGGGATCTTGTGTTTATCACATAAGGTAGGAGGTTTGAGATCATCCAATGTCAAATGTACACATGGATTCCAATGCTTATCGTATAGGGTAAGACTATCATTTTACAACATTAATTGAGGATGTTATCATTCATTTAAACATCGTAAGATAGGATATAGAGCTATGCATTGTTATTTCATGAAACTCGGACATGTAAGGACTCACTCCTCACTCTTAGAGCTTACATGACCACTAATCGCAAACCTTTGTGTGTTTCATAGCATTGGAACTATCATGGAGGGTTGTTCAATCAGGAGGCTTATATTAGGGTCCTGATACTTAGAAGAAATAGGCCTTAGGGTACCTATTATTAGAATCAAAAGGTATGATGTTGGTCCACACCAAACTTGTATTAAAGCAGGAGGAGCCAGAAGTGGGTGCAACTGGTCACATGGGGACTCAAGATATAGACTAATCAGTCCTGTATTGGTATAGGGGCCCTAGGTACTAGAACTTCATGAAGGGGTTTCAACAAAAGGTATGAACCATGGAGAGGTCTATGAGAGAGGTTTACAAAACTTGGGGCCTCACAGAGAGGTTCTTTATGAGGATTAGGAGCCTCTTGGAGGTCATGAACTTTGTTAAGGAGTATAATTCATGAAATAGGGTGAAACTTCATAAGAGTAAAGTCTTGAATCCCATAGGGTTGGATTTGTGAAGGTTAAGTTCCTCGTTAAGCTCCAAGTGACTCAAAAGTATTTCTTAACTCGAGGGGATTTCATCTTCTATGAAGGGAATATGAATTTGTGAAAGTAACATCCACCTTGGGTGGAGGATATCAATAAGATAGTGGAATTAGTTTCATGAAGCTTTGATACCTCAGGGAGTCCATATTCTCTTTCACACATTGATCTTGGTAGATTCCAAAACCCAAATCAATTTTCAAAAGTCTCAAGGTCGCTCATTTTTTTAAATGTTGGAATGGGGGGTATTTGTAGGGATATGGGATTCATAGTGATTGAAGGACTTTAAGAATCTCTATGAGCTTTACGAGTGATGGGATCTGCGAGTCCGAATGACATTGTTTGAAGGTTACCGTCAACCCTTCATGCCATCATGGACATCTCTGTAACTCACAATTAAGGCTTTGCAGAGGTACTGTCAACCCTTCATGCACTCATTAAGGCACTCTATAGCTCAAGATTGATGATTTGTGGAGATTATCATCATTTCTATGCATACTTAGGGCCTTTGTGAGCATCAACCTTTCACAAAGGTGGCGAGATTTCTAAAACAGTCCCCCTATAGGGATTTTGGGCCTTTTTGGCTTGAATTTTCCCCAAACCATCCATGCCTTCCTTAAACTCCCTAGTATAATGCATATTTTTGTTCCAATAAATATCCCCCTCATAACTTGATCCAATGGGAAAATGGAGGGTCGAATTATGAGGGATAATTCTAAAAATTAGCAATCAACTCCTACTCCAAAACCTCATTCGTGAAGCTTATTCATGATGCCCACTTCAAAAATACCATCATGAACCTACGAGTGACCGTACACCTATAAATAGAAGAGGATACTCTTAGTGGGACCACCTATCTTTCACAAATAGAAAAGTATATGATCTAATTTTGTAAGGCTAACACCCTCCAAGAGTGATTTATGATTTCTATCCTCATCACTTGCGAAGCGTACCTTATCCACGATCGGAGCTCAACGAATAGTTCTCTATAAACTCAACCATTGTGAATAGACCTCCGTGAACCCAATATTCAGGAACTAATCTTTTCGAGAATATATTTATGAAATAGACCTAAAAAAACTCATATGTCATGAAAAAATGGTCACTAAAGGATCCAACACTGCTGCTACTCATTGGGAAGAAATGGATGGGAATATAATGATTGGGGAGAGTATTCAAATCATATCATACCATGAATCACTCATTTCATTGCCAACAGAAGCTTATAAGTATAATTTGTTGTGAAATAGGTTTCCACTCTATATCTTTGGCTTGAGGAGCGATGTATTCATCCCTACGACAAGTAGAGAAAAATCAACATACTAGTTCAGGAGCACACTGGGATAGTACCAGTGGTGTAGGTGAAACATCCCAAACCCAATATTCTAGATTCAGTACTAAAACATATTGTGTTTTTAATAAAATATAACTAAAAAAAAAGTTCAATATACATTATAGTAAATTTTCTAGTCTAGTTTCTAGAGAATAAGAAAAAACTATACAATTTATCAAAGTTGTACAAAACAATAACACAACTAATTATCTTCACATGTGATAACTCCAAAAGAAAAGTGGTCTATTTTAGAACTTCTAAGATGACTATGAAAATATTTTTAAAACATGGGATGAGCACAAAATTTTTTAGTAGGGGGTTTTAAAAACCACTAAAAATACCTTTATACATTCTTATTTAAATAATCTTATTAAAACATCTTATATAAAATATATGTGCATTTTATATATAAATTAACTTTTAAAAAATATTTATCATTTTGAATATCCATCTCAAAATAGCCTTTGAAATTAAATCATTTTGAAAAATAATAAAATTATTATGGATCATTTTTATAGTTGGAAGGTCTTATGAAAACAATGTAGATACAATCAATATCACTAGTAGGATAATGTTTTGTGAGGTCATGAGTTAACTCCCATTCCCCATTAGCTCATTTGATACCCAAGTTCCAAATTTAATTTTTAAGACAAAATTTTTACTGAAGATCTACCTTTATCAATCACAATGCATTAAATTTTTTTTCTAAAAATATAAAACTTGGATTATTTTCAAAGTAGATGATAATTTATAACATCTAAAAATTGATAAATCAATTTTCACAAAATCACCAGGAGAAATCCATATTTCTAAAATAATACTTATATTTAAAAGACATTAAAATAAACATATTAAAATTAAGACAATTTATCATATTAAAATTCATAAAATGTCATGCACAATTAACAAATATGGTCATTTATTATAATATTAAAGGAATTTACAAAAAATTAAAAACACATAATAGAGACTTTAATAAATAATATTTCCTTTAAAAGAAAATATAATAAAAAATTTAATTTTAAAAAAATAAAATATTTATTAAAAAATAACTAATATCTTCCCTTACACATAAGGGGTTTTGACATAAATCAATTTGAAAAAAAATTATATAAATTTTGGAAATAGATACCTTTCTTGAAAATATAAAATCATGTTTTAAAAATAATACATTCAATAAATTCATTACTAATGATTTTATAAAAACATAATTTTATAAATATTTATAACACACCTAATAATAATTTTTATAAAACTTTAATTCATGGAATAATATAATATAATAATAATATTTAATACCTTACAATAATATATTTTTTTAAAAAATATTTGAAAATGTTCCGCATATTTTTTAATTTTTAGAAGACTCCTTATTCTTCTTAAAAGAAGACTCGTTAACTCTATATCTTAATATCTCTCATACTCACCTCACTGGAAAACAAAAAAGAAAGAAAAAAGGCTATGAACCTCTTATTGCAGACTAACACACCCAACAAAGCCACCACTACCTTTCTAACCAAAATACTCTCTACATACACAAATTTATACACTCAGAAAAATAAATAAGAGCAGATAGTTAATAGTCATTACAACCAACCTATTTATTCATATCGTCGTATGCAGGATATGAAGAAAAATAACCGAATCAAAATATGTGATTAAAGTGCAATGCTTGTTGAGAAAGTTGGTAGATATTTATTCAAATATTCATTGTTAGGTTCTTATTGAATTTAATGAAGAAAAATAAGAAAATTCTTCTTCGTGAAGCTTTGTTAAAAGGATAAAAATCAAGAGAAACAAATTGATTAATGATTTTAATTGAGTATGAAAATCACAATCTTAAATTGTTGAAAAAAACTATCAATTTAATTCCATCATTTTACAATCAACACCAAGAAAAATGGGATGAATAAAATCTATAACACCAACTAGATTTAGACACCATAAAATAAGTACGCACCAACCTTTGATAGATCTACAGGTTGGATAGCAATGGGGGTTCTCACTCAATTTCCTCCATCTATAGTCAAACCTCTATCCGAGACTAACCCCTCAGTCCAAATCCGAAGACCTAGTGGTCAAACTTTGCTCAGATCTACCTTTTTTGATAGTTGGTCCCATCTATAACCTCATATCTATGCTCAAGCCTATCATCCTCACTCGATCCCACACTCTATCTATGCCCAACTTTCCTATTTCATGGATAATACCTCCCGGAGATGACCCTCGATGTGCCTCTAATGAAAAATGAGGCACTCTTCCCCCATTTTAATTTTATCTTTATTTCATTTTTTTACTTTTTAATAACATTCATATTTTAACTTATTACAAAATTCATAATATGATATTTATATATCATACTTTTATATTAACAATACTCATGCTATTATCATAATTTAATATATTCATGAAACATTTTAAATTTTATAAAAGTTGAAATATATTTCTTTCAATGTTTAAAATTTTATTTATTTCAGATATTTTATAATAAATTATATTACCTTTAAATATTATTATCATTTATAAAATTTCTTTAATATTCATAATTAAAATTCTAAAACAAATTTCAATATGAATAATTTCATATAATTAAAAGAAAATATATTTAATTTTATTTATTTCAAATAATGAAAAAATTTTAATTATAATTAGTATCCTAAATTTTAAATTATATATATATATACATTCCATTATAAATTTATATTCTATTTTAAAATGTAATTCTTAAATAATAATTTTAGTTTTCAAATAACCTTTTGATCAAAATTCCCATAAATGTAGTTATTCAAATCTTATATGTTTACAAAAATAACAAAATACACACACACACACACACACATATATATATATATTAAAATATTATTTTAAATAAAATAATAGAATATTTATAAAACAATATTTGTTTCTAATTTTTCATATTAATTAAAAAAATCATAGTTTTTGAAAATAATAATTTATTAAGACATAAGATTTGAAAACTATAAATGTTTCATATTATAATAAAATAATTTTTAATTAATAATCATGAATATTAATAATTTGATAAAATAAGTTCATATCCCATTTTTAATATATCACCATTTAAAAAGTAATATTATTTCTAAGTCTTATTATATATGTTTAATTATTTCACTTATCTTATAACCAAATTTTATTTTTATTTACTGAAATTATAAAACATGACATTTAATTAATATTCTAAAAATTTTGGGATGTTACATTCTCCCCCATTGAATAAACTATGCCCTTTCAATTCATTCTTTGTGCCTATTAAAATTTGGAATTTTCATCTTCAGAATTTTAAAAAAAGAACATCTAAGGGAACTTAATTGCTTATAAGATTCAAATAAAATTTTATCTCGTAAATTCAGTTTTCCTCAAATGAAAATCTCTAATCTCCAAAGTTTTATAGAACATTTTTTTGACACCAAATTTAACGTACTAAACCCCCACTTTTGGATTCAGAACTAAAACATACTCTATATATTTTTTTATAAAAGAAAACTGAAAAATAAATTGTGAAATATACATTCTAGGAACTTTTCTGGTCTAGGTTTTGGAGAATTAGACAAAATTATACAATTTATCAGAGTTAAAAAAAATAAAACAACTAATTCACTTTGCATATGCTAAATTCAAAAGATAATTCTTATATTTTAGAATGTCTAAGATACCTGTGAAAATATTTTTAAAACATGGAATAGAAAAAAAAATTCCCTGTAAATGGTTTTCAAATATAGTGAAAAATAAATTTATACATACTTATTTAAATACTATTTTTATAACATTTTATATCAAATATATATATATATATATATATTTGATATATAAATTAATTTTTATAATATATTTATAATTTAAAAAATCCATTTCAAAATAGTCTTTGAAAACATTTGGATTTCTCCTTTGATTTTTTTGAAAAATAATAATTTAATTATGGATTATTTTTATACATGTAATATCTTATGAAAACCATGTGTCCACAAGCAATATGTCTAGTAGGAAAATTTCCTATGAGGTCATGGGTTCACTCCCTATTCCTCATCGACTTATTTGATACACAAGTGCCAAATTTAATTTTTAAGAAAACATTTTTACTGAAGATTTTCCTTAATCACAATCCATTAAAAAAATTATAAAAAGTATAAAAAAATAAATTATTTTAAAAGAATAAAATACTTTATAACTTCCAAGCTTTGATAAATCAATTTCCAAAAAATCAGTAGGAGAAATCTATATTTCTAAAATGATACTTATATTTAAAAGACATGAAAATAAACACATTAAAATTAAGACTATATCTCATGTTAAAATGAATGAAAGGTCACGTGTAATTATTGAATACGTTCATTTCTTCTAATATGTATGATATTTAAAGAAACTAAAAACAACATGATAGAGACTTTAAAAAATCTTATTTCCATTAAAAGGAAATATAATAAAACTTTAAATTTAAAAATAATAATAGCTTTGTTCAAAATAACTAATATCTTCTATTACACATAAGGGGGTTTGAAATAAATCAATTTCAAGAAAAATAAATAAAAATTTGAAATTAAATAAGTTTCGTTAAAATATAAAGTCATGGTTTAAAAATAATACTTTTAATAAATTCATTACTATAGATTTTCTAAAAACTAAATTTTAGAAATTTATATAACACCCCTAATAATTTTTTTTATAAAATATTAAATTCATGGAATATTTTAATAAAATAAAAAAACTAATCACTTATGATAATATAATTTTGAAAAAAATAAATATTGGAAAATGTCCCCCTTAATTTTTATTTGTATAAGACTCCTTATCCTTGGAAGAAGACTCGTTCATTATCTATATTACTATCCCTCATACTCCCCACAATGGAAAACACAAAAGGAAGAAAACAAGGCTACGACCCTCTTCTAGCAGACTATCATGCTCAACAAAGAAACCACTAACATTCTAACCAAAAGCCTCTCCACACACACAAATTTATACACTCAAAAAATAAATAAGTGCAGTCATATAAAATTAATTATGACCTTTATATTTATTTATATCATTTTATACAACATATGAATAAAACAACCAAATAAAAATGTGTGATTCAATTGTAATGCTTTTTGAGAAAGCAGATCGATATATATTTAAATATTTGTTGATTTTTTCTTTTTGAATTCAATGAAGTAAATGAAGAAGAAGAAAACTATATCTATCCAACTAATTTGGTTTAATTAATGATTCTTTTTGAATATTTTATGAAATGAGACAAAGTCATAGAAACAAATTGATTAAGGATTTTAATTAAGCATTAAAATCAAAAACCAATTTTTTTGACAAAAACTGTAAATTTAATACCGGAAATTAATAGTCAACATAAAGAAAACAAGATGAAGAAAATCCAGAATGCCAACTAGATTTGGATGCCCAAAAATAAATATGCACCTACCTCGATAGATCTATATATCGTATGATGATGGGGTGTCACACTCGATTTACTCCATCCTTAATAAAACCACCATACAATATTGACCACTCAGTCCGCATTTGAAGACCTAGTGGTCAAACCACACTCAGAACTCCCTTTTTTGGCAGTTGGTCCTGACTCTAACCTTAGATCCGCACTCGAGCCTCTCATCCTCAATCGATCCCAGACTGAATCTGCGCTCACCTCCCCTCTTCCATGGTAGAATCCTCTAGAAGATGACCCTTGATGCATCTCTCATGAAGAATGAGGCTCTCTTACCCCATTTTGATGCTATCTTTATTTTCTTTTTTACTTTTTAATAACATTCATATTTTAACTTGTTCCAAAATTCATAATATGATATTTATATATCATATTTTCATATTATTATCATAATTTAATATATTTATAAAACATCATATATTTTATAAAAGTTAAAATACATTTCTTTCAATGTTTAAAATTTTATTTATTTTAAATGTTTTATAAAAATTATATTAACTTTAATTTTTATTATCATTTATACAATTTCTTTAATATTCATAAATTAAATTTTAAAAAAATTATAATTTTCATAATTTAATATAATTATAATAAAATATATTGAATATTATTTATTTCAAATAATGATAAAATTTTAATTATAATTAATATCCTAAATATTAAATTAAATATATACATATATACACACATTTCAATACATATGTAAATTCTATTTTAAAATTTAATTAATAAATAATCATTTTAATTTTCAAATAACCTTTTGATAAAAATTTCCATAAATTTGGTAATTAAAATATTATATTTTTACAAAAAAAACTAAAATATAGATATTTATATTAAAATATTCTTCCAAACAAAGTAATACGATATTTAAAAAACATTATTCATTTATAATATTAACTAATAAAAAAATATTATTTTTGAAAATAACAATTTATTATAACATAATATTTGAAAACTATAAATGTTTTATATTACCATAAAATCATTTTTAATTAATAATCAACAATATTAATAATTTGATAAAATAAGTTCATAACCCTTTTTTAATATATCACCATTTAAAAATTAATATTATATCTAAGTATTATTATATAATTTTAATTATTTCACTTATCTTATAATCAATTTTTATTTTTATTTATCTAAATTATAAAATAATCCATTTAATTAATATTCTAAAATTTTTGGGATGTTATAGTAGGGTTATCAGGGCCACATTCAGAAAAACCATGCTCCAATCATAGTGGACACTCTCTAGAACCACATCGACAATATTGATGGGGAGAAGCTAGAGGATGAGATAACCCCCATAGTATGAGATGATCCTCAAGGTGGGTTTGGGGGATCTGCTCAAGGGATGGATGAACAACTGGGACCTATGCTAAGGTGGAAACTTTATCGATGAATGATATTAGGATTATTTGGCATGTGAATCATGCCATGAATTCGAGGCATAACTAAAGTGAGTGGGACTTTATGAGGTGGCATGGGCCTCATAGTTTCACATTTACAACCATCAAAATATAATGCCAAAGATGCTAAGAAGGTGGTCCTCAGGGAAAAATACTTTCCATCTGCATCACTGGTAGGTTGGGATCATCCTACCAGATCGTCACCAGATTGTTGGGATCCCAATACAAGGGGCTATGTATGAAAAATTTCTCCCTGTAGAGAATGTTTTGCAGGACCCAGATTATATTTTATCGCATGATAGGGTGTTTCTGATGTTGGTTCAAGGGACCAGTGAACATAAGTTAAGGATTAAGGGCGTCCACTTCAAGAAGTGGTTCAGGTACTTCCTGAACGAACCAATGTAGGAGCTTATTGAAGGGGAAGATCCTGTAGAAAAAATAAAGGGGAGGTTACACAATTTCCCTATGGTATTTTAGTGGGGCCAGGAGGACTCCTAGTGGCGGATCTTAGAGGAAATCTAGTGGAAAATATGGGTCTATAGTATAAATCATGATACTCACATGGTAAGTTTGGTGGGGCTCATTTCCATGCTAATCTGTGGTTAGATACTCTGTATGAGGGATACACACATGGGGGTACTTCCAATAAACTTTATCAAGGTGGGGATGCTAGTGATGGGGTAGTGTGCTAACCTAGTTGTCTTAGTATTGGAAGATATGTATAAGGTTATCAACCATATCAAAAAAGGGAAGACTCCACTCCATGTGTGTGAGACCCTTCATTTCTTGTACAAATGGGTGTTCATATAGATGTATGGATATAAATACACAAACCATATCTCTCCTCCTATTATGAAATTCAGTCCATCCTTTCTAAAAATTTCTAGGAGTTTTCGTCTCATGTTGGGCCTAGTGGATGTGTTGGAAAGGATCATGATGGAAGAACATTTCATATTTCATTTTTCCCACTTCTAATGGGGACAGTGGCTGATGATGGAGTGGGGACCTTCAAACAGTGATCATACAACTTGGCCTTCCAAGGCAGGGTACTAGTGGAGAGGGTTTCTTGTGAGGATATCTGTGATCCATAAAACCCATATTGGTTTCTGAGGTATTTCTAATGACTATAGAGGATGACATCAAAGGTGTACATAGAAGTTTGTTATGAGTGTCATCCTTCGGTATTAATTCCAATATGGTGCATGTTTATGCACGAGGATGGAAAAGGGTGAAACGATCTTACACCACATACTGTGGCCTTTAAGATCACCCATGAATATGTGATGAGCTAGTATAGAATTTATCCTATGGATATGTTGAGGCACCGAACCACTTGATACGATGAAGGATAGGGGCCAAAACCACGAGGCCGAGGGGGAGTTGTAACGCCCCGACCCCAGCTACCCAGAGTCGGTGCATTACTTCGTAACATTGGCATGATCACAAAAGATCAAGTCTCAAAATACCGATTAGTTTAGTAGCCTTGGAAACACTAGATACATTCATAAGTCTTACATTACATCATAAAGTAAAAAACTAATAACAAAGTCTTCATAGTCCACACTCATATCCTCTTCTGACTATCCCTGCAGGTCATTCATAAAATACTTCTTCACATCCTGGAAAATATTAAAACATTGAAAGGGGTGAGCTCAGATGCTCAGTAAGGATAACAATATTGCGGAAGCTTTCATAAATAAACATAAACATTTAAGGCAATGTATGACTAAAACAAAAGCCTTTTAAACTTGAACATCAACATAATATGGAAAAAGTAAAATGAGATAATGCCATTTAATTCTTCACATGGATATTCTACTGGTCGAATAATCACATGCAATATCAATAACCACATTCATAATGATGGAATGCATAATTCTAGACTATCATAACCACATAGCCAAGGCCTCGTGCCAAGACCACAAATAAGATTTTGTCAAGGCCTCGTGCCAAGACACTAGTTTGTCTCATGAGACCTGCCGATGCAATTTTTTTAGAAGATACTTATGTTTAAAATTGCTCAAATATACTCCAGTGTTTTTCTGAAAACATTATGCAAGCTTCTGAAAACAAAATAACAAATTCTGAGACTGCTCGACTAATTACAGGCCATGATGGGTCCACGCCCAATCCCTTCCTGTCTACCACACTCGAGAGTCGGGTTTTCTGAAAACATTTTTAAGCTTGCATTAAATACGTATACATTTGAACTATATTTTCATATATTTGAGAGAAATATCTTTCTATTTTTTGAAATTATTTAAAAATCACATAATTATAAAATAAAACCTTTTGAATAAATGTAAAATTCAAAGGAGTTTATACACCGTATAAAAGAAAGTTGTGTATAAAATAAAATATGCCTCAATGAAAGGAGATTGAGATGAAGTCCTTACAAAGATAATTTTTAAAATAAAATAGATCTATTATGTGTATTTTCTATAAGTACACATAAATAAAGTACAAATACAAGATAGGACATAATAATATAATGACATAATTTGAAAGTAGGAGATTAACCCAAAGAATGGAAATTGGGTTAAGAAATTCCCTTACCTTGCGTCCTGTCCTGACTCGACCGTTCTTTAACCTCATGAATAATAAACTAGAGTTAATTTCTATTTACTTAAGAACATTTTTCATGTTCATTATTCCTTTTATATCCCTTATTACCATGTTATGAACATTATGTAATTATTTAAGTTTATAACGGACATTTTGTCGATCTTAGGTACTTGAGTCAAAAATAAAATTCTTATAATTACAAGTTGTTCATGTGGTGATATATCCATTATATCCAGAATTATGTTCATGATGTAGATATCATATATATCATATATATCCAGTATATACATGTATTTATAATATTACATAACATTTAGAGGTAAGAAATGAAATTCACTGTTCATGGAGACGGTAAGCCGTACGTACGCATGAACGCTACTTTCATTTATATTTCGTATTTAATGGAATTAAATCATAATTATATAAAGGTATAATATAGTTCCAGTATAATATCATATATAATATCATTTACTCCATCCTTTATACATCTCACATATGGCATTAACGATTCACATCACTTTGAGGGGGCGGTAGTCCGCACTTCCTAAAATGAAATTATCGCGTTTACCCATAATAGAAATCATAAGGTATTCCATAAATGAGAAATACATAAGCATAAGTAAAACATAAACATATTATATATCCTATATAAATATATTATCATCTTAATGTCCACCTTTGAAGGTGTTATATGAGTGTTGAACAATCATCGTTTCGTGAGGCAGAAATTCGCCATCCACAGAAACCGTATGTTCTTTAACCATTAGATGTAGGTGTGTGTAAGTGTAGCTTGAATAATTCTTATAACAACATCCTAGTATATTGAGGATACTTGTGTTGTTACAAAAGAAATGAATAAAAAGATTTTAGGGGGTTGGAGAAGAAAAATAAAACAAAACAACATTAGAGAAGACATTACCTCAAAATCGGGTAACTCTTTTTGATTTGAGACAAAGGCTTCCTTGGGATAAGTTCTGCCCAAAGTGAGGCTTCTAGGAGTAAGAGGGGGAAGTTGGGAGAGTATTTGGGCAGAGGTTGTCCGAGCCAAATGGTTTGAAAGTGTGAATGATGTGGTAGAGGTGGGGGCCTTTTATAAGAGGAGAGGAGGGGCACTCTTGGAAAGTAAGGAAAAGTCACTTTATTATAAAACGAGTTTAGGATTTTAGAGGTCCCACACTTATATAATTAAAGGGTAAGGTGATAAGGGTTATAAATCTACTCATCCAATAGGTTTTTTACAAGTGTATTCCTTGGATTGTACATTATCTTTTCATTTTATTAAAATCGTTAAATAATGAGGTCATCGCTGCATCATAATTATGTCATAAATAATTTAATTTATTTAATGTCTAAAAATTATAAAAAAAATACTATGATATATGAATTCTTTTTAGATTTCCAATGGCTATTTATAGTCAAAATTATAACTTGTATAACCCCATGTAAAATTTTTTTTAGTAAAACATTTCATGTTTGTGTCATTTTTTACTTTAACATTAAATAAAAGGTATTTATGTCATTTTCCAACTAAAGTGGCTCCATGGGGTCCCCAAGTTGACACATGGATTGTCTTGGTCGGCCATGACACATATAATGAGGGTAGGACATGTGTCAAGCTCATCTCATATTATTAAAACATTATTTTTACCTTAAACTACACTAATTACCTCTAATCGCGATTAAGAACTTAAAAGTTACTATTCACAAAAAATTATTTTAATCTCATTGAACCACATTTTACTTCTTAATGACAACCATGTATGTCAGATTTTTGAAAATCAAATCATAGAAGTGGTAATATTTCATTTAAACAAAAAATCAGTTATTTAACTACCACTTAGTGGTTTCACTATTCATCAAAAATTGAAGTTTTTCAGAACAATGCCAAAATTTCACCCTAAGCTATAATTGATATTCCGAATTCAAAAATGATGTCTATTTTACAAAATTACAAACATATAAGTTGCATTAATTAATTTTATAATTAATTCCCGCTGTCACAACAAATAGCGTGTTTTTAAGAAACAATTTATATCAAAAGATTGGCAATTGTTTATGTCCAATTTCAATGTTAAATTAATTCTAATGACCACCATTGGATAAAATGGTAAAAATATATTCTAATTATACTTTAAAACCACTAAATAGTATAATTTATCACTATAAATTATTTTTATTAAAAAAGTTGTTTTTAAGTATTTTTCACTATTCATAAAAAATTAGAAGTTCTCAGAAAAATACAAAAAATTCAACATAGGCTAATTTCGATATTCCGAATCCAAAAATGAAGTCCATTTTGAAATATAAAATTTCTATAATTTTAAAAAGTGGTTATTACTATTCATAACGGCTACTTTGATTAGTCGCGGTGTTTTAGAACTCGAAGTTGCGTACAATGCAAGCTATTGAATTATTGAATGAGAAGCGTATTGTGGAAGCTCGGGGTGTTACATTCTCCCCTCCTTCAATAAATTGTGTCCTCGCAATTTGAAATTTTTCTTTGAAAATAAAAGGTTGAAAAGAGAAAAATACCTTTGTGGAAAACCCACATCGGAAATAAGATTAATAAAATTTAGCCTTAATAGGAGGGAAACGGAAATAAGAAAGTCACCACCAAATTATGATCTCGATAAGGAGAACATTGGTGGCAATTAAAGACATATAATTGGAGGAAAAACGTAAATATTTGTAGGGAGTTATTGAGGTCATCAATCACAATCAACTGTCAAATTGAGGGCCTCAAAGCCTTCAATCTATGTTGATTTAAAATATCATCAGTTCAATAAGACATAAGGTATTAGGATAACACATTTTTTTGTTTTAATATCCCTTTACTAAAGTTTAAGAATTAATTTATTCCTTGAATAAGAGATAGGTATATATATATTTATGCTTGACAATTAGAGTTTCAACCTTCAAATCATCTTTCACTCAAAAAGATAATAGAACTCAAAAATATTATACTTATCCTAATTGTATAAGGTTCCAAATTTTAACACATACCATTTAGATTAGAAAAACTATTTGTAAAAACCAGGGACTTCACGTAGTCCAGTGGTAGGCGATTAATCCCAATCACACTATGGTTGTGGGTTCGATTCCCACAGCTTTTTCCGACGCGATGGGTTGTCACTCGGTCTGCGTGTTGTCCTTTTTATAAATATCCAAAAATAACCTTAACAATAGTATCCAATGTAAAATATAATCCATTATAACCTTTATAGTTATCCAAAATACTTCTTTCCAACTCACAGTCCAGATTTTATGAGGAAGGTAAACATAATGAAGCTCCTTTTTTTTCTGCGTAACAACATGTGAACACCTTCATCATGTATTCTTTTAAAACACTGCAACATACTGTATTACCATAAATCCTTATTGATTACATTCATGATCCCTTATTCCTTATAGAAAACTAGATATACTCCTTCTATCCAAAAATGTATACAAATCATTAATCAGTTTCAAGGATGTTAAGAATATCCAACATAATTTATCCGAATCAATCATGTCTTATTCCAAAATCACTATCTCGGTATCAGAACCATATTATGGTTTATCTTTCTCTCAACCATATATTTTCCAAAAATTTAACCTACTGTGGAGTCACTTTTCTTGGTTCCACACAATCTCAAGTCCTAGGTGAAATAGTACTGCAGTACAATCCTTATATACTCCATAATTATTATAACCAGTACATCATTGATGCAACACTCAAATTACAAAATTCTTTAATAACAACATAAGAACTCTAATCATTCCTCCTCATCTGTGGTAGTATCATAACTTGATTATTATCCAATAACATCATTTGGGGCATACTCTGATGATTTGAACATTGGTTTGCGTAGTGTCCCCACTCCTTGCAGATGAAGCATTGTACATTTGAAACCTTTTTCTTACCCTTGCAGTCACGCACTTGGTGTCCTTTTTCTCCACACTTATAACAAACTCCCATTCCCTTCAGGCAAATTCCAAGGTGTTTCTTCCCACAATTATCACATATTGGAAAATTTTTCTTTTCCCTCGTCCCTTTATCCATCATTCTCTCTTCCATCCTTTTCTTCTCTTTCATCCCTTCAAATCCATAAGACTCAGAGAATTCTCTACTTATCTTATTAATACATGATACTATTTGTTCATATGTTGATAACACATGGGAGAATATTTCCCTTCTAAATGTTGGCTTAATAACATGAAATATATGATCCTTCTTACTTTTTGGATCATACATATTGATGGAGTTCACATTCCTTCTACTGGGCGCCATTTCTATACAATGCCATAAACTAGATTAGTTTATGAATCAAAATACATAATTCCATACTTATAAAATACTTAACATAAATTGAACTATTTATGGATATAATCCATAATCATAAAAAGGTTTTCTTTGAGGAAGTATATACTCATAACCGTTCATAGTGGTTTGTAAAGAAAACGAGAATTATCCTAAGCATATCCCCCGGGAGTGTCGTAACCAAGAGTGCAGCAAGGCCCGTTGTCGTGCAGCAGTTCCTGTTCGAGTCTAGCTCAAAGTGGTGTTTTCGGGTTTTACCCCTGGGTACATCTGTGCCAGAGCCGCCTCTACCTGCTCGTATCCAGACAGGGATGTATCGCTCGAAAAACTCACAAAATTTCTATAATACCAAAATTCTAGGAAGTTCTTCTATACTAATCCTTAAAGTCTATCTTCAGGCTATGTGCTCTAATCAGAGTTTATCTAAATCTAGCTTCCAAGGTTAGTACTAAACTGCCTCTGATACCAACTGTAACGCCCCGACCCCAGCTACCCAGAGTCGGTGCATTACTTCGTAACATTGGAATGATCACAAAAGATCAAGTCTCGAAAGACCGATTAGTTTAGTAGCCTTGGAAACACTAGATACATTCATAAGTATTACATTACATCATAATGTAAAAAACTAATAACTAAGTCTTCATAGTCCACACTCATATCCTCTTCTGACTATCCCTGCTGGTCATTCATAAAATACTTCTTCACATCCTGGAAAATATTAAAACATTGAAAGGGGTGAGCTCAGATGCTCAGTAAGGATAACAATATTGCAGAAGCTTTCATAAATAAACATAAACATTTAAGGCAATGTATGACTAAAACAAAAGCCTTTTAAACTTGAGCATCAACATAATATGGCAAAAGTAAAATGAGATAATGCCATTTACTTCTTCACATGGATATTATACTGGTCGAATAATCACATGCAATATCAATAAACACTTTCATAATGATGGAATGCATAATGCCAGACTATCATAACCACGTAGCCAAGGCCTCGTGCCAAGACCACAAATTAGATTTTGTCAAGGCCTCGTGCCAAGACACTAGTTTGTCTCATGAGACCTGCCAATGCAATTTTTTTAGAAGATAATTATGTTTAAAATTGCTCAAATATACTCCAGTGTTTTTCTAAAAACATTATGCAAGATTCTAAAAACAAAATAACTAATTCTGAGACTGCTCGACTAATTACAGGCCATGATGGGTCCACGCCCAATCCCTTCCTGTCTACCACACTCGAGAGTCGGGTTTTCTGAAAACATTTTTAAGCTTGCATTAAATATGTATACATTTGCACTGGATTTTCATATATTTGAGAGAAATATCTTTCTATTGTTTGAAATCATTTAAAAATCACATAATTATAAAATAAAATCTTTTGAATAAATGTAAAATTCAAAGGGGTTTATATACCGTATAAAAGAAAGTTGTGTATAAAATAAAATATGCCTCAATGAAAGGAGATTGAGATGAAGTCCTTACAAAGATCATTTTTAAAATAAAATAGATATATTATGTGTATTTGCTATAAGTACACATAAATAAAGTACAAATACAATATAGGACATAATAATATAATGACATAATTTGAAAGTAGGAGATTAACCCAAAGAATGGAAATTGGGTTAAGAAATTCCCTTACCTTGCGTCCTGTCCTGACTCGACCGTTCTTTAACCTCCTGAATAATAAACTAGAGTTAATTTCTATTTACATAAGAACCTTTTTCATGTTCATTATTCCTTTTATATCCCTTATTACCATGTTATGAATATTATGTAATTATTTAAGTTTATAACGGTCATTTAGTCAATCTTAGGTACTTGAGTCAAAAATAAAATTCTTATAATTACAAGTTGTTCATGTGGTGATATATCCATTATATCCAGAATTATGTTCATGATGTAGATATCATATATATCATATATATCCAGTATATACATGTATTTATAATATTACATAACATTTAGAGGTAAGAAATGAAATTCACCGTTCATGGAGACGGTAAGCCGTATGTACGCATGAACGCTACTTTCATTTCTATTTCGTATTTAATGGAATGAAATCATAATTATATAAAGGTATAATATAGTTCCAGTATAATATCATATATAATATCATTTACTCCATCCTTTATACATCCCACATATGGCATTAACGATTCACATTACTTTGAGGGGGCGGTAGTCCGCACTTCCTAAAATGAATTTATCGCGTTTACCCATAATATAAATCATAAGGTATGACATAAATGAGAAATACAGAAGCATAAGTAAAACATAAACATATTATATATCCTATATAAATATAGTAACATCTTAATTTCCACCTTTGAAGGTGTTATATGAGTGTTGAACAATCATCATTTCGTGAGGCAGAAATTCGCCATCCACAGAAACCGTATGTTCTTTAACCATTAGATGTAGGTGTGTGTAAGTGTAGCTCAAATAATTCTTATAAAAACATCCTAGTATATTGAGTATACTGGTTTTGTTACAAAAGAAATGAATAAAAAGAGTTTAGGGGGTTGGAGAAGAAAAATAAAATAAAACAACATTAGAGAAGACATTACCTCAAAATCGGGTAACTCTTTTTGATTTGAGCCAAAGGCTTCCTTGGGAAGAGTTCTGCCCAAAGTGAGGCTTCTAGGAGTAAGATGGGGATGTTGGGAGAGTATCTGGGAAGAGGTTTGCCGAGACAAATGGTTTGAAAGTGTGAATGAGGTGGTAGAGGTGGGGGCCTTTTATAAGAGGAGAGGAGGGGCACTCTTGGAAAGTAAGGAAAAGTCACTTTATTATAAAATGTGTTTTGGATTTTAGAGGTCCCACACTTATATAATTCGAGGGTAAGGTGATAAGGGTTCTAAATATACTCATACAATAGGTTTTTGACAAGTGTAAGCCTTGTATTGTACATTATCTTTTCATTTTATTAAAATTGTTAAATAATGAGGTCATCACTGAATCATAATGATGTCATAAATAATTTAATTTATTTAATGTCTAAAAATTAAAAAAATAATAATATGATATATGAAATCTTTTTATATTTCCAATGGATATTTATAGTCAAAATTATGACTTGTATAACCCCATGTAAAAATTGTTTTAGTAAAACATTTCATGTTTGTGTCATTTTTTACTTTAACATTAAATAAAAGGTATTTATGTCATTTTCCAACTAAAGTGGCTCCATGGGGTCCCCAAGTTGACCCATGGATTTTCTTGGTCGGCCATGGCACATCCAATTAGGGTAGGACATGTTTCAAGCTCATCTCATATTATTAAAACATTATTTTTACCTTAAACTATACTAATTACCTCTAATCGCGATTAAGAGCTTAAAAGTTACTATTCACCAAAAATTATTTTAATCTCATTGAACCACATTTTACTTTTTAATGAAAACCATGTATGTCGGATTTTTGAAAATCAAATCACAGAAGTGGTAATATTTCATTTAAACGAAAAATCAGTTATTTAACTACCACTTAGTGGTTTCACTATTCATCAAAAATTGAAGTTTTTCAGAACAATGACAAAATTTCACCCTAAGCTATAATTGATATTCCGAATTCAAAAATGATGTCTATTTTACAAAATTCCAAACATATAAGTTGCATTAATTAATTTTATAATTAATTCCTGCTGTCACAACAAATAGCGTGTTTTTAAGAAACAATTTATATCAAAAGATTGGCAATTGTTTATGTCAAATTTCAATGTTAAATTAATTATAATGACCACCATTGGATAAAATGGTAAAAATATATTCTAATTAAACTTTAAAACAACTAAATAGTATAATTTATCACTATAAATTATTTTTATTAAAAAAGTTGTTTTTAAGTATTTTCACTATTCATAAAAAATTAGAAGTTCTCAGAAAAATACCAAAAATTCAACATAGGCTAATTTCGATATTCCGAATCCAAAAATGAAGTCCATTTTGAAATATAAAATTTATATAATTTTAAAAAGTGGTTATTACTATTCATAACAGCTACTTTGATTAGTCGCGGTGTTTTAGAACTCGAAGTTGCGTACAATGCAAGCTATTGCATTATTGAATGAGAAGCGTATTGTGGAAGCTCGGGGTGTTACAGGAGTGGTGGTTTGATTGCACTGTGGAGGTAGGTTTGGATTTGGGGGGGGGGGTTAGAGTAGTAGTTGCAGGTTTAGTAGTCCTAGGACCATTACAAGCTAAGGATGGTAAGAGAGGAGAAACACCAGCTCATCTCTCCTTGGAATTCATTTGAGGGAGGAAGGAGAGCCCTCCGGAGTGGTTTCGTGGGCATTTTCCCAACCTATAGGGAAGTGGTTATGCTGTAAAGATATCACCAACATTGTCGTATTCCTATATGCTTACGAGATATGGGGGATCTTTAGACAGCTCATCACTCTTCACATGATGTGGTGGAACCTCAATATAGAGAGGATATTCCTCACAGGGATGGGTCATTTTAGGGCTAGATTTCATATTCCCCGAAATGAGGTGGTGAAATACATCATGGAGCTATAAGATCTGGTCCACTCTTGTAGCATGGTGCATCCACTAACCGCTTGGGAAAATGTGATATTGGGATGACCTCCTCCTCAGAACTCTCATCCAAAAAGTTTTCAACTCGCACACCTCTACAGGGAGATTTAGATGAGTCCTAGGGGAGTGATACCTATTTTGTTTATCCTGAAGAAGGAGGCACTACTGTATATTAGGTAAATGCTCTGATCTTGTGTGCCTTGAAAGTTATCATACCCCTAAGATTGTTTTCTAACTCTTCTTGAAATTTTACAGGTATTGGAAAGAATGGAGGAGGGGAGGTTCATGATGAACCTCGAGCAGAGGAAGAGGGAACCTCCACCTTTAAAGTGGTGATTGTGTGGATCCTCCCTTATGTCATGTCCACGTGGGACCAACCATTGGTTGAATAGTTGCTTAAAATTGAGGTGGCATCCATCATGGGAATTCTCTTTCTAGGGAGATTACCTATGAATATGACTGAGTTCCTCACCAGACTTTACTATTCATGTAATATGTTTCCCCTTTTCATACTTTATCCCTTTCTCTTTGCATTTTTAAATTTAACCGAAACTTTTTAAAATGTAAATTCAAATGGTATTTATGGATTATCCATCGACATCCACATCTGATTCTGTAGCAACAGAGGCTGAGGTGGAGATAACATGAACTATTCTAACAATAAAAATAGCCAGGGAAGCTGTGGGGGTCAAACCAACCATGGAATTTCCATTGTAAGGGACCTATGAGATCATTACATTGATTTATGGGGTCAAGATGGTGCCCATGATGGTATTAGATGAGGTATTTGTAGTGTATGATCGTATCATAGAGTTTTCACAAGAGACGATTATTGGAGTTGGAGACACAATGGAGGAAGTGGTAGTTATGCCAATAGATGGGGTGACTGGGGAGGATTTAATGGGAATATCTTCCCTAGAACTTCTATTTGTGGTATTTATAGAAGCTCAAGCCAAGAATACACTACTATAAGGGGTGTCTGAGGAGGCTGGGATAGTCACATGCACCTCATCGGTGCCACAAGGTGTAGTGGAGGCTTCTAATGTAGGCGATGAGGCTAATGAGGATCCTTTATTGGAAATAGATTTCCATCCACTAATTCCAAAGTAAATTCCCATAGAGGATCCATCTACTGATCTATTTCCAATCTTCTATCCATATGAGATAGCGCCATCCAAATATTTCGAGGATTATAGCTCTGATACCACTGATGAGAACCAGATCATTCATCGCAGGGTATGGAGGTATGTGCATAACTTCATCACTCATACCTAGATAGTTGACCTACCACACTAGGTGGGATCTCTTAACCATTGGATAGTTAGCTAAGGTACTGGTGGGGTGGACTCGAACAAGATTCATGCTTTGGCTCAAGACATCCTTGTGAGAGGGTGCATGCTGAATGGTAGGTGCTCAATATTTCCTAGAAAAAGCTCAAGGTTGAGGGATCTAATTCACTAGAGGAAGATAAAGGTGATATTTACTACCTATAAGGGTTTGAATAGGATCATGCGGTCATGAACACATCTCAAGCTGAAATTTTCAATCATTTAAAGGTATAGCTAGCAACAACCAATGACAAGGTGGCAGAGGTGACATCATTGGTGATTGAGTGTCGAGACAAGAAGAACTGGTTATGGATCAGGGCTAAAGAATTTTGTCCCAAAGATGATGAAGAGAAATAAGACCAGGCGGAGCAGCATTTTATCCATGGGTCCACTCATCCGAGGCTAACTAAGGTCAAAATATATTTTTTTGGGTCGTTCTTTAGGGTCAATTTTCAAAGGAGAGGCTCCAATATGTGGATGATCCTATAAAATGTTGGTTGGTTTGTTTAAAACTCTTATATTCTTGAACACGTTTTTTTCATTTTGTTATCACACTTCAATCATATTCATGAGATAACCAATGAAATATCTATAAGTTCATGTGATCTATTATCAATGTGAGAAATAAGGGATGACCATGTGATTTATCATTCATATGAGAGTGTCAGTCAAGCGTCAAGCACTCGAGGTCTTCATTTTCCGACTCACTATTGGGAGTGTTTAGGTTGAGGGTGATGTGGATGGAGAGAAGGGGTATCTAAAAAACCAACTTTATTTTCCAACATGCACTAGTGTATGAATGGGGTAATGCTAGGGGTGTTTACTTCAACCTGAACAAAGGGAAATAAAGAGTGTGAATCATGACGCCCAATGTCTATAACACAATAGTGGTGTCGTGGAGATATAGTATAACTACTGAACATGTTCGAAACACAATATCCATACTATTATCATGGAGTAGGGAAAAACAAATGAGGGTCAACTGCTAACCATGTTTGAAACATGGGACCAATCTTATAATTTCATCCAAAGTCTTCTGAGGTGTTGGTCTAGGATGGTAGGTGAGCCAGTTTGACCAGACACTATTTCCATTAGGGGGTCTGTTTGGATGTGGAGGAGGATGATGATCTAGGTAAGGGGACATAAAAAGTGTGGAGTTGAAGGGATGGAATGTTTGAATGGATTTCAACACTCCCATAATTATTCCACCATGACTTAGAGCACATTGTGTAAGAATATCATTTTGAATAACTGTAAAAATAATCTTCCAGGGGAGTATCATGCCATATATTGAGTGATGGTCAAAGAACATGAATTATGTGGTAGGTGACTGTAATTAAAGGAAAGGGATTCTCGAGCGGGGGCATAAGATGCCCCAAAATTCTACATCATGAAATGGGGATGATTAACATGTAGTTTAACATCATACGATGATGGTGACATTTCAGATAGTTTAATATTGTGTGATTGGGATGTGGTGTGTGGGGCTTATGCACTGAGTTTCCCATCATTTCTTCCTCATTTCAGGTCAAGAGGGTATCCCATGCCCAATTAATGGGGTAGGGTTATAGTTTAACATCAAGTGAAGGGACTTGTGAACCAATATGAATGAAAATACTAGGAGTACCTACCACACAAAATATCCGAGATACACCTTGTATACACATAATTAATGGTCATGATTCTTGGACCATGAATCTTAGTTTAAGTTAATTTTAATTTGGACCAAAAGTGTGAGTGTTATAGAAGGATATGTGTAGTTTAGTAGAGTAAAAACCTGACATGAAGGGGGAATAGGACTAATGCCACATGAAACATTCTCAAGAGGAATGAAATGTAGTTTAAATTCATGATGATTTGACTTTGACTCCTAGTTGAGGGTCATAAAGTTTGAACCATGGATTTTAGTTTAAGGTCATAATGCTTGGACCAAAAATGGGCATACGAGAAAGACATTTATTACACAGAAGAGTAACAACCTGACTTTAATGAGGGCCAAGGGGGAAAATGTCATACGGAAAATTCTCAAGGTGATTTACACATAGTATAAAGTAATGATCCATGGAATTAAAATCCTAGTTTAAGGTCATATATTTCAAACTAAGGTAAAATTTTTTATGGTCATAATTCTTGGACCATGGGGTGGTGTGTCTCGAATGAATCTTCATGATATTCAAGGAAAGTAACTCAGAATGACTTGAGGGGCCTAGGAGGCCACCCAATGCCACACAAAACATCTCTAAAAAACCCATATAGAGTTTAAGGTCATGATGTTTGGAACTATTGATAATATTTTATGGTCATAATACTTGAACTATGGGTATATCAAAATTCGTATGTGTAGTGCGACTGAATGACAAAATCAACATGAGTGAGGGGCCAAATAAGCCCTTATGCCACACAATGCATCTCCAATAAAGATCGACACACAATTTAAAGTCATGATGCTTGGGCCTGAAATCCTAGTTTAAGTTCATAGAGTTTAGACCATGGTTCAATCATTTGTCTCAACCTTACTTGGGGGTGGATCCCTATCAAATACTAATCCCACATGATCCATTATCGGTGTGAGAAATAATGTGTTGTGTGGATTTCATATTGTTTGAAGTTGAGAAAATTAGGGGTAGAAGTGGATGAAAAATCCCACAAGGGTGATTGAATCTTTTAAGACCTGGATAGTGACTGAGGAATAACTAACAGAAGGGGAACAACTATTTAACATGTTTGAAACATTGGTTTTTATACCCAAATCAGTTAGAGATTAGGCGAAAAAATATAGGATCAATGGATGATCAAGTTTGAAACATGGGATCCAATATTTTCTAATGAAGATCCTTCAAGGTGTGAGCCCAGGACAATAGGTTAGCCAGTGTGGCATGAGACCATTTCGTTAGGGAGTCTGTTTAGACTGGGAGGATGATGGTCATCTAAAAATAGGAAAATGTGAAGCACTAAAGAAGAAGTGGGTAATTCCACAAAAATAAATTGATGTTAGTGATTGGTCCATGATAGAATATTTTTGGATCACCACATATCCCATAAGGATGGGAATCAAGCCAAACATAGTTTTGATCCACAACATGGTAGGAGACCAATTCCATTAGGGAGATGTTCTATCTGGTGATAATGTCAGATCATCTGACATTAATATGAATCTCTTTTTTTTACATAGGGTAGTGCTCATATCATATTTTATCATATGAGTCATCCCAGTTTCAGAATGGGTAAGGCTACAGTTTAAAGTCATGTGCTGAGGTAGTTGGTATTGGAAACTTAATATTGTACAACTTAGAATATAGGGACGATTTCTTATTTAAGGACACATAGCCTCAAGGGGGTGACAAGTGTCTAAAAAGAGGTTTTTGTGACATAAAGGAGTGATAAAATGACATGAAAGGATGGAAAAAGGGACCCTCTTCCACAAAAGACTCAATAGTCCATAAAATAGGATGATATCATGACATTGGGGAAGGAAAGAACCCATAGTGAGTCATTAATGGGGACTAGTCCCATGATGAGATATCTAGGTGCCACTTCATATCCCATGAGGATGCGAATCAAGCCACACATAGTTCTAGAACACAGTGTGGAAGGAGGATGAAATCAGAAAGGGGATACCCTCTTGAATGAGGATATAAAATCTTCTCATATTAGGGTTCGATGAATCCTGATTTTATATGGGGTAAGGCTATAGTTTAACATCACATGATGAGAACTTTGGTGTTTGTTCATCCCATATTTTTCATATAGGGTATCATAGTTAGATACACAGTAAAATAATCACCCATTAAGAGGAATCCCAAATTTATATGGGGTAAGATCGCAATTTAACATCATGTGTTGAGGACGTTGGTAGGGATTCCACTTTGAGCTACCCATTCTTTCTTTCTTTATATCAAGCTATGTGGGAATCTCAAACTCCTAATTGGTCAAGGTAAATAAATAGAGATTATACCTAAAAGTTTATTTGTTATGGTATTTTGGATGATAAAACTTAATGTAATAGGGGGTTTTATGATGAATCTATGGCTGGACCTAAACACAAAAGGTTTAGGTGTCACTATGTATCCCATAAATAAGGGAATCAATCCGTACGTAGTTATGAAAATGGATGGAGGCGTGGGTTTATGAGAATTCCAGGGATGAATAAAACCATGAAAAATAGGTTTGAATAAACATTTTCTTGGGTCATGGTACTTAGACCAGTGCTCATTGTTTTAGGTCATAGAGCTTGGACATGCATCAGATAGTTTAAGGTCATAATGATTAGACCATGGGGAGGGGGATTCAAGGATGTCCATGTGGTGAAAGAATTAAAACCCAACATAAAAGTAGGGCATTTTACCTACACCAAATGAAGCGATCCTAAAGCCGACTACACATAGTTTAAGTTAATATGGTTTGGACCATGTAAAACAGTTTAAAGTCATGTTCCTTAGTCTATGGGCAATTATCTTAAAGTTATGTTGTATGGACCATTGGAAAATAGTTTATAATTAGGATGCTTAAACTAGGAAAATTTCCTTTTAAGGGAATATGTGTGGCATGAAAAAGGTAGATCTTGATGTGAAAGGAGGGAATATTCCCATGTACCATAAAAGTATAAAAAACAACACATAGTTTTGGGTCATAATGCCAGGACTATGGTGAAGATAGCATGGAACAAAGTTTAAAGTCATGATTCTTGTACTGGAATAGTGTTGGTCTCAAGGGTGTCTGTGCGGCATGAAAGAGGTAAAACCTAACATGAAAGGAGAGTAAGAGGCTTGTGTAACACATACAAAACTTAAGAAGAACAACACATAGTTTAAAGTCATGATTCTAGGACCATGTATAGGACCAAGAAGCTGAAGGGGTCACTACATATTCCATGAGTATGGGAATCAAGTCACACATAGTTCTGGAACACAACAATGTAGAAAACCAACACTGATGGGGGAAATACTCTTTGGAAGGAGAATTGAGGCATTCCACATTGGTGTGCAACATCCCATGTTTAGAGCATGGTGTAAGGCAATAGTTTAATATAGTGTGTTGAGGGTTATTGTTTTTGTTAATCTTATATCACATGAGGAATCATGATTTAAAAAGGTGTAGGAATTTTTGGATCATCCCATGCTTATCGTATGAGGCATCTCGGTTTTATGGGGGTAAATTCATCTCTCATTAAGAGGCATCCCAATCTTACATGGGGTAAAATTGCAGTTCAACGTCATGCATTGAGGATGTTGGAATTTGAAGTTTAAAGTCACAAAACTCAGACTATAGGGGATTCAAATAGTTTAAGGTCAAAATGCTTAGACTAATTACAAGCATTTTGAGTTTGTGATGCTTGGACCATGAATCTTAGTTTATGGTCATATATTTTGGACCAAAGGAATCATATTTTAAGGTCGTAGAGTTTGGACCACTGGGTTGATTATCACAAACAGATATGTCTAGTATGATGGGGAGACAAACCAAACATGAATGAGGGTCCAAAAAAGCCCAAATATATAGAAAACATTCCTAGGGGGGACTTTTAAATAGTTTAATGTCTTGATTCTTGGACTTGAATAACTCATGTGATGTACTGCTTGAGAAAATTGGATCTGGTGGGAGGTTTGATATGCTCTCTTTCCATAGTGATCAAAGAGAATGCTCCATTGTAATAGACCTTATTAATAATGTAAGGTACTTCCCACTTGGGATCCAATGTTGGCGGATTTTTTCCAAGTATCATCAATGTTTTGAGAGCCAATACCAAATCACCCTAGAAGAAGGATCATAGGGAAAAATTCTTATTGAATGCTCTTACTATCAAGTTTTGGTGACTCTCTAGATTATGTAAGGCCTGGAGCCTATTCTCTTCGAGGGATTCTGGATCTTATAGATGGATTATTCCATTTTTCTGGCATCTTCAGATCATAGATAGCTATTCCGAACAATGGAAACTAAACCTTAATGGGAAGGACTGTCTCAGTTCCATAAACTAGAAAATATGGGGTCACCTAGGTGGACTTTTGAGTAGTATTATGATAATCCTAGATGGTTTTTAATATATTTTCTGACCAATTAATTTTTTTTGACCCACCATCTTATAAAATATGTTAGAGAGGGTATTGTTGAATTCCTATGTCCATTTTCTTGCACATAGTAATTACAAGTATGGTTGGATCATGTGTTCTACTTTGTATAAAGCTTCTTTAGCTTGACAGCTCAGATGTTGGTTCCATTGTCAATGAGAATGGTGCGAGGGACTCTAAATTAGTGGATGATGTGGGAGATGATGAACTCGATAATGGATTAGGATTTGAATTTCTTGATGGGAATCATTATTTCCCACTTAGAGAATAAATCTATTACATTCAGAATGAACCTACACTAATGAGATGTTGTTGGTGGGTATGGCCCCATGACATCGAGTCCCCATACTAAAAATGGATAAGTGTATTTGTTGGTGCAAGGAATATCCAATGGATGATGCAAAAAATAATGGTGGATTTGAAAAGTTTGACACTTATTGAAAAACTAAATGTAGTTATTGACCTTAGTGGCCCTGAAGTAACCTGATCTCTAGATTTGGTGGGAGGGATTCAACCCTACTTGATGGGTAACACAGGACCCGACATGATCCACTTGCATGGCCTAAGGTATCTCATATCCTTGAATGAAATAGAGGATAATTACATCAAACTCACGGCTATATAGAGTCTACTCATGGTTCGACCCACTCTGGAGGGTGAACTATGTTGTGTGCTAGCATATTCTATCATGATCGACCCAGTGTGATGGGATAATTTCATACTAGAGATACTCAATAAAAGGACCCATCAAATCGAGCACTTCCTATACCATGTGGTGACATGAGGATCCTAGCATAGAAGCATCTAAAGCTAGTTGGTTTACCTATTTTTTATCATCATAATTTGAAATGCTATGGGAAATGAAATTCTAGTGAGAAATATGAATGGTCAAGTCATCCTAGTCAGGCTATGCAAGGTATGCATCTAGGCTTTCTAAGGTGTCAACTTAACCATTCTGCAACTGAGGGAATTTAGTCACTTCTAGATGAGCAGGGAACTAGGCCATTAGATGATGTTTATATAGGTTCTAGGCGCAACAGAAGTGCGTTGGTGGGTTTTCCCAACTTTGATTTTAACGTTAAACAACGTTCAATCTGAGATCCGTCATGATTTAAAATTCCGAATCTTCGGAATAGAACGAAGAAAGAAAAAGAAAAGAAGAGTCTTGAAACCCTTGAGATAGGATCATCATATGTTGGTTATAATTAATTTAATTAATTCATAATAATTACCTCGATGGAATTATTTCTTCGTCGGAGTCTCCGGTCACGATCCTGTGATCCGTCGTTGTGTTGTAGAATCCAAGTATAGGATTCCTCTAGCGGTGATCCACACGTGCTCCACGTATCTCTGGACGTCATCGAAGGGATCTCTGGGTGATAGCGCGGCAGAGCCTTCGCTTGCGATGTCCGCCTTCAACCGCCTTGATCTGGTGGAGGATCTCTCTCTCGTAACTTGAAAGCGTTCTTGGTGGAAAAGGAATTCTCTCTTGGCTTGAGAGTATTTTCCAAAATCTGTTGTGCACAACAATGGCTCTGTTTCAATGAGAATAATTTAATTGGGATTATAATACTTAGAATAATAAAATGAATTAATTACCTGAAAGCATTTAATCATTTCATTTAATTCTTATTAATACCCCATGTCTTAATAATGACAGTTGACCATCATTATTACTTGACATGCGCCCAACATATTACATTTAATATAATTTAATTAAATAAACAATATTTTCTCACGAATCCTAAAAAAACAAACCACATGGAGTGTATATAAATATACACGATGTGTACTTTTGTTTTTCCATTTTATTTATTTCCTCCACCATATTTATTAGACCTTGAGTAATGGCTATTTATTTCTTAAATAAATGTAACTGCATTACTCGCTAATAAATATATATTATTTCTCCCACAATATATTCTCTCGAATAACTAGTGTCGAAATAAATGCGATCAGGCATTCTTAAATAATTATTAAACTACAGTCAGGAATAATATTTATTTTACTTGTTAAATTAATATTTAACTGAGATACATGGACACACTTAGTGTGTGACCCTCTAGGTCTCTTTCTCAGTTGCATTAGGCAGATCCTTCCTAAATTCCAAGGTTAGCATCTGACAACACGCCAAGGCACCCATATAGAAATAAGTTAACTCCAAAATGACATGTCACCTCCTGTGAATTCTTACCGTGTAATATAATCCCTTTGTCTCGATATCTCTAATCAAGCAGGTTGCATGCTAGTGCCGTCAACCCATGTGCTCGATTATTCTTTCTTTGACTTCCCAAAATTGAACTCGCCCATACCTTACCATGGCCATGGATTTATTTAGGATATATAATTTCCATCAAAGGGCCCGGGATATATACTTCTGTTATGGAACAGAAGGGACAAATCCTTTCTCGCATTATCTATTAATGAAATATTACTCGTGAAGCACCCAACATATCCTACCTTGCTGCAAACAGCTTGTCATCACAGTTTTTGTTAATACATATAAGTGCGTGAGTTTTAATACCCATTATTAATAATCTTAAAGTCTAAGGACCAATACACATGTCCGCAGATAGGAACATCCAATGACACTATGAAATGTGGATTTCCTACGGGTGAGTCTCGTTCTCATAATATTTTCCTGGATATTACTAAGGGCGCACACCATGAGAAGGTGCCTCAAATTTTTATGAGTCCTCACCCCTAATGGACTGTATTATTTGTGTCCCTCAAATAATATCATCCGGCCATAGAACATATATTCAAGAATAGTGTTATGGAACTTCCGGGTTCTCATCATAGAAAGGATCCACTATGACCCTTTAATGCAACAGCTATCCTTAGGATATTATCACATGCATTTTCACGTAGAAGAACAATCAATATGTGATAAGACATTTATTAATTAATAAAGTACAAAGTAGTTGGTTCTCAGCAACCAAATCCAACATACCCCCACTTGGACTTGATCCAAATATTAACAACATTTAACCCGCTAGCTCTCACATGATATTAATGCTTCTGATGAGATAGGCCTTTAGTCATGGGGTCCACCACGTTCTCTTTCGTGGACACTCTGCTCACTGCAACTTCACCCCTTTGATAGAAATCCCTCAAGAGGTGATACTTCTGGAGTATGTGCTTTGTCCGTTGATGTGACCTTGGTTATTTTGAAAGAGCCGCTGCTGCAGTGTTATCACAATACAATGTAATGAGATCTTTACTGCTAGGCACCACATCAAGCTCCTAGAAAAAGTTCCGAATCCAGACAACTTCCTTGGCTGCATCAGAAGCCGCTATATACTCGGACTCCGCTATAGAATCAGCAACAACTGGCTGCTTTGAACTCTTCCAGCTCACAGCTCCTCCATTGAGATAGAAAACATATCCAGATTGTGACTTCAAATCATTCTGATCTGTTTGAAAACCAACATCAACATACCCTCTGATGACAAGCTCTTCGTCTCCTCCATACACCAGGAATATATCCTTAGTTCTTCTCATATACTTAAGGATAGTCTTAACAGCAGTCCAATGCTGTTCTCCTGGATCTGCTTGATATCTACCTACCATGCTCAGTGCATAGGCAACATCAATCCTGGTACATAACATGGCATACATGATGGATCCTATAGCCGAAGAGTATGGGATCTTACCCATTCTATCTTTCTGTTGTTGTGTCTGAGGAAACATTTCTTAGAAATATGTAAGCTATGTGACACTGGAACCAATCCCCTCTTGGATTGTTCCATACTAAATCTCTTTAGTATCTGGTCAATGTATGTACCTTGACTTAGTCCAAGCAGCCTCTTGGATCTATCAAGAATGATCTTGATCCCTAGAATGTAGGCTGCTTCACCTAAGTCTTTCATGGAGAAGCACTTGTTCAACCAGTCCTTAACTAACTGTAAGTCTGGTATGTCGTTTCCAATAAGCAATATTTCATCAACATATACCACTAGGATAATGACCGTATTCCCATTAAACTGCTTATAAACACATGGCTCACATTCGTTCTTAATGAAACCAAATTCCTTTATGGATTCATCAAATCGAATGTTCCATGACCTGGATGCTTTCTTCAATCCATAAATGGATTTTTGCAACTTGAAAACCCGTTTGGCTTCACTTGGTGTCACAAACCCTTCTGGTTGTGTCATATAGACATCTTCCTGAAGGTTCCCGTTAAGGAATGCTGTTTTGACACCCATTTTCCAAATCTCATAGTCATGGTAAGCTGCTATGGAAAGTATGATTCTTATGGATTTAAACATGGCAAATGGCGAAAAGGTTTCATCATAGTCAATTCCTTGATGTTGTCTAAATCCTTTAGCCACTAGCCTTTCTTTATAGGTGCTAACTTGACCTTCCATGTCCAGCTTTCTCTTGAATACCCATTTGCATCCAACAGGATTTACATCAACTGGATCATCGACCAGAACCCAAACTTGGTTCTGATACATGTAATCCATCTCAGAATTCATAGCTTCTAGCCATCTTGCAGCTTCTGAGCTTTCTACTTCTTCCTTGTAGGAGAGAGGTTTATCATTTTCCAACAATAATGATTCACCATCCTCGGTGACTAGGAAACCAAATCTCCCTGGTTCCCTTACCTCTCTTGAGCTCATACGCAGTACTTGTGTTTTTGGAACCTCTTCCACGGGGACCTGTGGAACTTGTTCCTGTACCAACTCTTGTGTATCTTGAGCATGAACTTCATCGAATTCAATCTTGCTCCCACTATCCTTCTTGAGGATGTGCTACCTCTCAAGAAAGTGGCTTGTCTGGCGACAATCACTTTCTTGTCTTGAGGGTTATATAGGTAATATCCTTTCGTTTCCTTGGGATATCCTATAAAGATACACTTTGTGCCCCGGGGTGATAGTTTGTTGCCTAATAAGGCCTTAACAAATGCCTCACATCTCCATACACGTGTGTGCGACAAAGTGGGTTTCCTTCCATTCTATATTTCGGATGGAATTCCATTTGCCGCCTTAGTTGGTACTCAGTTTAAAGTGTATGCTGCAGTTTGTAATGCATATCCCCAAAAGGATAATGGAAGATCCGTATGACTCATCATCGACCTCACCATGTCCAACAAGGTGCGGTTCCTCATTTCACTAACACCATTCCACTATGGTGTATAAGGAGTAGTGAGCTGAGATAGAATCCAAGACTTCCATAGAAGATCGATGAAATCTTGGTTCAGATATTCTCCACCTCGATCTGATCGAAGTTTCTTTATCTTCTTACCAAGCTGATTCTCTACTTCATTCTTGAATTCCTTAAATTTTTCTAAGGACTCTAACTTATACCTCATTAAGTAGACATAGCCATATCTACTCAAATCATCAATAAAAGTAATGAAGTAAGAATATCCACCTCTAGATTCTACTAGAAATGGTCCACACACATCCGTGTGTACCAATCCTAGAAGCTTTGTGGACCTTTCACCTTGTCCACCAAAAGGCGGCTTGGTTATTTTTCCTTGTAAACAAGTGTGACATCTATCAAGTGGTTTTAGCTCAGTAGAGTTTAAATAGCCATCTTGGCGGAGCTTTGTCAAGCGCTTCTCGTTCACATGACCAAGGCAGTGATGCCATAACCGGGTGATGTATGAGTCATGTGATTTTGTTTCGTTATTGATTGCCAACACTTGGTTTTTGTAATTCAATACATACAAACCATTATTTAAATGTTCCATATCATAACATAAATTGTTCTTATAAAAGAGACAACCCTTATTTCCAAATTTGAAAACAAATCCATCCATATCCAAACAAGATACAAAAATTATGTTCTTGGTAACAATAGGCACATAATAAAAGTTATGTAAAACCAAAATCACCCCAGTCGGCAATGAGAGGTGGTAGTCGCCAATAGCCAATGCATCCAGCCTTGCGCCATTGGCAGCTCGAAGATCCACCTCTCCTTTAGCGATCTTTATAAATCTACTTGGTTCCTACATTTGAATATATATGTGAGTCCCAAAAGCTGTATCTAATACCCAATGTGTAGAAATAGAAATATTTCACTCGATAACGAACACAACTTTAGCACCCCCACGCTTCTGGGTACGGTTCCTCTTCCAATGGACCTGCTTGCCATATGAAAAACACATTGCCTCCCGTTCCTTGCCCTGCCTCTAGATCTTCCCATTCTTGGAGGGATGGTGCTCGGGGGCTTCAGACCATTTATAAGTCTTTGGCCCCTTTTCCTTGTCCTTCCTTTTCTTTTTCACCATAAGGACTGCAGGTTTGTCACGCCCCATGTCCTTGTCAACCTGGAGAATCAAGGTCAGAAGCTCCGACAGACTCTTCTCATTGATGCTCATGTTATAGTTGACAATGAAGCTAGAGAAGGTCTTGGGCAGTGATGATAGGATGAGATCTGTAAGCAACTCATCCGGGAATTTAATCCCTAAGATGTCCAGGCATTCAATCTAGCCAATAAGCTTGACTACATGAGGCCCAGCTGGTGCAGAATCTCCAAGTTTCGTGGTAAACAAAGCATTGGAGATCTCATACCTCTCTTGTCTCGCCTTCTCTTGGTATAGATCCTAAAGGTGAGACATCATGCTATACGCATCCATGTTTTCATGTTGCTTCAAAAGCTCATTAGACATGGCTGATAGCATGAAACACTGGACATCTGTGGCATCATCCATGTGTTTCATGTAGAGAGATAATTCCTCATCACTAGCCTCTTTCCCAGGCGCAACTGGAATAGGCTCTTACAACACATACAATTTCCTTTCGTGGAGAAGGACGACGCGTAAATGCCTCTGCCATTCTTGGAAATTTGTGCCGGTGAGAAGGTTTTATTTTTCGAGTATGGTGAGAAATGATATGTTTGACGTCATTTTATTTCCGTTTCTACAAATTAAGATGAGAAAAGGTTTAGTACATTATTACAAATTGAGAAAAATAAAGAAATTAATACTTA
Organism: Viscum album; assembly: GCA_963277665.1. Classification (NCBI taxonomy): domain Eukaryota; kingdom Viridiplantae; phylum Streptophyta; class Magnoliopsida; order Santalales; family Viscaceae; genus Viscum; species Viscum album. Next base: position 1,784,850,114 of record OY728155.1, on the reverse strand, counting down.
TTAATCTCCCACTATTTTATCAAAATCCAATAGCCCTCACCATTGACTTTGGAATATTCTGTTGTGTAAATATTCTAGTGGCAAGGATCCATATTTCCCTTTTAATTACCCCAACTAGGGTGGGTCAAGAAACTTGAAGGGTTTTAGGTAGGAATTCCAAATTCCAACTGCATTAACTCGCAGCTCCTTGATCCGCTGAGTGGATTCCCCAATCCTGAAATCCTTTTATTTTGGATTTCCTTAACCTTTGCCTCTTGGTCACACCAAGTACTACTGTGGCAGTCAACCCTTGATGAAAACCAAGTCAAGTAAACCCAAAACCTTGAATTATAATTCCTTGATAATTGAAAGAACCCCAACTAGGGTTGGTCAAGCACTTTGAACTATGGTTCGATTCTAACCAAGATTATGGAAGGCTATACCGACTTAATATTTATTTTGAGGGATTTTATCCTTATACGTAAATTTCCATTTTATTATCTTTGATTACATTCTTGTTAATATTAAGTGGGATATACTTAAGTGATTAACCATGTATATGATAATATTTACGTATAAGCCGGTTTTATTTTAGTTCCATCTTGCATGCTCGTTTAATTTATTAAATGTGTGATCATGAAAACAAACCCAGAATAAATAAACCATGAAACTGACAGAAATAAAATAAATGGTATGATCATGAGATTTTCTATTGGTTAGTTTATCTAGCAGTTGATAAACTAACCCAATACCTAGGGGAGAAACACCTTGAACCTATCGGGTTCGTGTTTACAGCTTTCCACCTGTCCACCTTTGTATCTCCTTGGATTGGTTTCACCTTGGCTCCTGACTTGAGCCGCCTCCACTAGCTTGGGAGCTCCATCCATTGCATATGCATTTATCTCACACGCAGGTGAGGGGTAAAAGGGGTTTTTACATAAAAGAATCCTTGGGCGTGCAGGACCTACATATTAATGAGGAGATGGCTCGCAGGCCAACAAATGTAATTTAAATAAATAAATTAAAAGAAACCATTCACATACAAAGGTCTCGGTCTAACTCATGATCATCCATACATGCAATGATATTTATGCATAAATAAAACTAGCATTCAATTCTTTAATCTTTCTTGTTTAAGATAAATCACGCTCGAATCAATTAATTATATTTAATTAATCAATCCTTTTATCTTAAACCCTTTTTCTGAATTTTCTTGAGATTCTCATCCATCATAATTTTAAACAAATAAATTCATTTAAAATTATTCTTGTACGTAATTTGTACCTTGGAGGCAACCCGATGAATTTCCGTTCATTACGCAGATGTTAAATTAAACACACATATATAAAACACCTATCACGTGTTGTGCCTCAGCTTTACGCCTGCACCATGGTACACATCTCAAGGGTTTGTATAATAATAATAAATTTTAATAAATATGCATAATTTGGGTGAGTACATGGAGTGTAGTTCCGACTACATGGCATGTACTTTTCTTCACAGTCCATCCGAAGTACATGCCCGGGGACAGGGCATGTTAATGTACTTCAGAAATTTTTGGAGTACACGGCATGTACAGTGGGACACATGCCGTGTAGTTTCCGCGTTACACGGTTTCCAGCCGGGTAGGCTGTGTACAAAGTACACAGCCCAAACCTAACCCGAAGGGAGTACACGTCGTTTTCATTGGACCACATGGCATGTATTCCGGAAACCGTGTGACACCTATTTCTGGTCAACACACGGTGTCTTAAATTCTTATAAAGAATCCAATACACGGCCTGATTTGGCGGATCAGTCAATGCATTGAACCTAGACTACACGGCGTGTACTTCCGAATACACACCGTGTATTCTGGTGTTGTACGACCCAAAACATTTGGCTCCTCCGGATGAGTTCTTCTATTTTATTTTAATCAAAATTAAAATAAAAATTCATTTCTGTGAGGTGAACGAGAAACAAGGGAGGAGGAACGGATCTCGATATTTAGATTCCCATAATGATTAAACTTGAATTGAAATAACTAAATTATTAAATGTGTAAATTACCAATGAAAAAATAAATAATTATAATCAACGATATGACCGCTCTGATACCACTTGTAGGTTCCGGGCGCAGTGGAAGCGCATTGGTGGGTTTGCCCAACTTTGATTTTAACGTTAAACAAGATTCAATCTGAGATCCTTCACGATTTAAAACGTCGAATCTTTGAAATAGAACGAAGAAAAAAAAAGAAAATAAGAGTCCCTGAACCCTTGAGATAGGATCATCATATGTTGGTTATAATTAATTTAATTAATTTATAAGAATTAACTCGATGAAATTCTTTATTTGTCGGAGTCTCCGGTCACAATCCTGTGATCCGTCATTGCGTTGTAGAATCCAAGTACAGGATTCCTCTAGAGGTTATCCACACGTGCTACATGTATCTCTGGATGTCGCCGAAGGGATCTCCGGGTGATAGCGCGGAAGAGCCTTCGCTTGTGATGTCCTCCTTTAACCGCCTTGATCCGGTGGAGGATCTCGCTCTTGTAACTTGAAATCATTCTTAGTGGAAAAATAATTCTCTCTTGGTTTGAGAGTATTTTCCAAAATCCGTTGTGCACAACAATGGCTCTGTTTCAATGAGAATAATGTAATTAGGATTATAATACTTAGAATAATAAAATGAATTAATTTCTTGAAATTATTTAATCATTTCATTTAATTCTTAATAATACCCCATGTCTTAATAATTACAGTTGACCATCATTATTACTTGACATGCGCCCAACATATTAAATTTAATATCATTTATTTAAATAAACAATATTTTCTCACGAATCCTGAAAAAACAAACCACATGGCGTGTATATAAATATACACGGCGTGTACTTTTATTTTTCTATTTTATTTATTTCCTCCACCATATTTATTAGACCTTGAGTAATGGCTATTTATTTCTTAAATAAATGTAACTGCATTACTCACTAATAAATATATATTATTTCTCTCACAGTATATTCTCTCGAATAACTAGTTTCAAAATAAATGCGATCAGACATTCTTAAATAATTATTAAACCACAGTCGGGAATAATATTTATTTAACTTGTTAAATTAATATTTAACTGAGATACATGGACACAATTAGTGTGTGACCCTCTAGGTCTCTTTCTCAGTGGAATTAGGTGGAGCCTGCCTAAATTCCAAGGTTAGAATCTAGAAACATGCCAAGTCACCCATAGAGAAAGAAGTTAACGCCACAATGATGTGTCACCTCTTGTGAACGTTTATCATGTAATATAATCCCTTTGTCTCGATATCTCCAATAAAGCAGGTTTCATGCTTGTACCATCAACCCATGTGCTCGATTATTCTTTCTTTGACTTCCCGGAATTGAACACTCCCATACCTTACCATGGCCATGGATTTATTTAGGCTATATCAATTCCACCAACGGGCCTGAGATATCTACTTCCATTATGGAACAGAAGGGACAAATCCTTTCTCGCATTATCTATTAATGCAGTATTACTCGTGACACACCCAACATATCCTACCTCGTTGCGAACAGTGTGTCTTCGCAGTTTTCATCAATACATCTAAGTGCGTGAGTTGTAATACCCATTAATAATAATCTTAAAGTCTAAGGACCAATACACACGTCCGAAGATAGGAACATCTAATGACACTATGAAATGTGGATTTCCTACTGGCGGGTCTTGTTCTCATAATATCCTCCTGGATATTACCAAGGGTGCACACCATGAGAAGGTGCCTCAAATTTTTATGAGTCCTCACCCCTAATGGACTGTATTATTTGTGTCCCTAAAATAATATCATCCGGCCATAGAACATATATTCAAGAACAGTGTTATGACACTTCTGGGTTCTCATCATAACATGGATCCGCTATGACCCTTTAATGAAATAGATGTCCATAGAATATTATCACATGCATTGTCACGCAGAAGAACAATCAAGATGTGATAAGACATTTATTAATGAATAAATTACAAATTAGTTGGTTCTAGGCCACCAACTCCAACAATTTACACTCCAATAGTTGAACAAGATCTTGATATCTAGATAGGTAGTCACAATTGATCTATTTGGTTGCAATCTTAGAGTTTAACTTCACATGTAATCTGGGGACATCAATGTCAAGGGCCAAATCAAGTCCAGTGATTAGATCCTGATACTATGACTTGTTTTTAGTGAATCCTTCTAATGGTAGGAATGAGTAAAAAAGTATAGACGATGCAAGGGTGTTGAAGATTATCCCTAGGCCTACTTTGTTGAGATTAGGATTGTTGAGTGTTCTAATTATTGGGATACATGAGACACCATCAAAATGAATCTTCCAAAATTGTATAGGATGATCCACTAATAGGATAACTTCACACGGGATGTTAATATCTTGGGAAAGTTCTCCAAGGGTTGTATGGGAAGCTAGGAAGTCTCCCAATGCCTTACCTTTGACATCCTTCGGCAGAAAAAACTTAAATTAAACTTTGGAAGGATCAATTCCAAGTGTTCCAAATGTCTTTTTAGAATGGGGAGATTGATAATACAGTTTAGTGGGTCTATTAGGGACACTGGTTATCTCTCATGTTGATGTAGATAATGCCACAACTTATGCACTGCAAAAAACTAGTGTGAGAAAAATAATCTCAATAGGGGAGTATCTGGTATCAATGCTAAGGAGCATGTGACTGAGATAATATAAACTGTTTGTCTACCCTTATTATTTTACTGGGTGAGAAGGGCACCGATGAACCATTCCAGGGTGGTCGTGTAAAGGACTATAGGTTTTCCTGAAATAGGTGACATCGAAACCATAGGTTATAGAAGGTAGTACTTGATATCCTCAAATGTGATCCATCACTCCTCATCACAATTGTAGGAGGTACTTCTCTTTATGAGACTCTATAAGGTCTTACACATTCTAGACAAATTTGTGATAAATCAGCGTATATAGGAAAAGTAGACTTTGAGATCCCACAACTCCTTGAGGTTTCTTGGGGTAGGCATCTGATTAATATCTTTTATCTTCTCTGGGTTGATCTCAAAGCCTTTGTATCATAAAAAGAAGCTAAGAAAAATTCCAGGGGTAACATAGAATGCTCACTTCAAGGGTTTCATATTTATATATTGGGAATGGAGGAATCCGAGCACTTTCTCAAGATCCTTGAGATGGTCCTAACACTAGAGAGATTTGACCACAAATTCATCCACAAATAAATCCACAAAGTTCCTAAGAATCAATTTAAATATGTGGTGCATGGCTTACTGATAAGTGGATACTAAATTCTTCAAGACAAAGGGAATCAAATGATTGCAGAAAGTTCCTTGTGGTGCCCTAAAGGTGGTAGACTCCTCATCCTAATGTGTCATCTGAACCTTGTTGTACCATGAGTATCCATCCATGTAGGACATGGTCTAAAACCCTATTATAGTATAAATCAATAACATTGTGATTGGATGGGGAAAATCATCCATCATATAGTAGTAGTTGAGGTCCTTGAAGTAAATATAGACTCTGATCTTCCCATTATTCTTCCCAACTAGGATGATTTTAGCTACCCATTTATGGTATTGGACTTCCTTGATAATGTTAAATTTGATGAGCTTATAAAATTCAGACTCAACTATATTATCATGATAGGGGTGCTTATTTTTGGGAGGCTTCTTGAACCCGTGAGGACACACCAAAAGGCCAAGAAGATGAATGGAGATATGAGGGTCTATCCCTGAAATCTCATCATAGATCCATGAAAATACATCACAATGATATTTCAGGAAAGACACATAAATTTTTTTATCTTCCAAAGTCATAGACAAAAAGATGAAATTCATCCTCTAATATTCCTTGGTACCAAGGTTCACCTAAATTATCTCATCAATGTTGGTGGATACACCCTCTTCAAATAAAGGAGGGACATCCTCCAAATCCTATTCATCATCTAAGGTAGAAGAATTGGTGCAAAGAGGTATCTCTTCCATGATATATGGCTTAGAGGAAGCACTGTTTCCTACTTGGATAGACACAGAATTATCATTGAGGGTCCCTACTCTTTTGAAACTGTAGTGATAGAATATTTTGATCCAATTCCATCTAGCCACTTACCACGAGGTCCATGATTGATGTCAAAGAAATGGTGGGTAGTATTATTTGTTCATCTTGGTCCTTCTCTATGGAAAATTTTGGAATTCTCTAAAATAGTGGCCATAGATAAAAATTATCAGTACTTTATGGGAGTAGGGGATTCTAGTATCACACAGGACAATCCAGTGTAAGAGTACATGTTAATTTGTGGGAGATCCTTCTTCTTAGAGATGTCGAAACTCTTTTTATTAGAGAGAATAAAAAATATCCCTATGTCTATCATTTTTCCTCCAAATGATGAATTGGAATAATTAAACTATCATCCAAGTAAGCCCATAGATTGACCATTATGGTTGTCAGATCATTGGGAAAATTGATATGATCAACCCCATTGGTTCAAACCTTCTTCTCATCCCTCTTTTAATATCTAGAATCTATAAAGCGGGCCTCACAGAAGTAAAAGGGGGAAACATCACCCAAGAAAATCCCTACTCAACCATTTAGAGAGTACTTGAGAAACTAGTGATATGTGGAGGGAAATACTTCATGAAAATGAATCCAGGGCCTACTTAGTAGTGTGTTGTAGGTGGTATCCTATGAGACAACCATGAATTCGATACTTTCTATCAATACACCAAACTGCATATTTAGTTGAAAATTTCCACGATGTTTTTGATTGATATTATCATAACCCTAAATCTTCAAGATGGAGGGTGTTAGATCTAACTCATTCAATCCCAGATTCTGGATCATCCAGTTTGGAATAAGATTGATTTCAAAACCAGTGTTCAGCAGGAATCAGTTGATCTCCACTCTATTAAACTAAACCATAATGCACATCAGGTGTATGTTCCTCTTCATTAGGATGACCCATTATTCCCTAGAGAGTGAGATTATGTATTGAAATTACTCTTTCTTAGCCTCCTCTTCATAGTAGGCCACATTGGATGCAACATCATCTTCAAACTGGAGAAGGGGTTTTAAATCTTATGTAAGGGCCTCACACATTTCTTTTGATAAGAGGAGGTCATCTAGAATCAAAATATCGTAGGTATACTAACAAGGTTCTTCAATACACCATAATTATAACCCAAAGGCATATTCTTAACCATATGGGTGTTCTCCTTGGAATGGGGCACAATAAATGGTGCTGGTAGAACCACTGGGGTCTAGCTAGTACCAATAGTATTATGATTCTGACTGAATAGCCTACTATGAACTATTGGTTGACTACCTATTGGATAAGGTCAAGATATGGTGGGATGTGGCTAGTAAATACACTGATGTGTCTAAGATACTAAGTTAACAAACATTTTATATTATGCAGTTGGATGTTGAGGCATACCAGATAGAGCTAGCTAGTAGGAAAGTGCTTGTTAAACTCTGTAAAAACCTTGTTACCTAGTCTTGGTAGCATGACTAATTTGGTTTGAGGCATCATCTGGAGAATTATGGTGGCTCACATGTCCTCTTCCTTTCCTTTAATTTCATAAGCTAGAGGCATCTGATGGGTTTTCATGGAATTCATCACTATCAAACAACATAAAGTGGTCTACCAATTCGACAACATTCATAGAGGAATGCTTCTTCTCATCATCGATGAGGTTATCTAGTGTTGGGAGAACCTTGGTCAAATTTCCCAACTCAGGGGGCATGAAATCACCAAGGGTATCAGATGGATTCGACACTGACAGAGGAATCTAATTTCTTTTGTGCCATAGGTGCTTATTTTTTTGAGATTTGGGTGGTTGTGAGGCATATGCAGAAGCAGTGGATGGAGAGGGCACTGTAACCACAAGAGTTTCAAGCTTTATCAAATGAGAAAAAATGATAACATGGGTATATGAAACAAACTTTAGATCAAACCCTTCATCATATTTTTGTGTTACATGGCTAGGATCTTACTTCCATTCATTATATCCTTCATTATCGCGGCTAGTGTCAACAGAGTTGTTTTTCACCTAAGTCAAAACATCACCCAACATGTCCGAACCACAATCCACTTGGTCCTGGGTCAATATTTGAAAAAATATCATTCCTTGATGGTGTGTTTGTGGATCCTGTGGTATGGGAAATAATCAGGGAAATCAGTGAATCTGGCCTCCCATGGCATTTTTCTCTCTGGAAACTTCCGGATCCCCTTCTCCTAGGTGAATATGAAATAGCCTAGAACTTATGAATATTTGAAGGAATAGGTATGGTTTCTACTATCTGGGAAGGGAACTATATGATATTTCCATTTATGAGAGGATAGAGAAATATCCTCTTTCCTAAGAGGCTGCACTTAAAATGGTGGCGTTTGATGGTTCTATGCTAGGTGAGGATGCACTTGGTAGGGGTACTTTATATGGAGAGTCTATTCTAAAAAAGGGGATAAAAAATCTACTGGATCAGGGATATTTTCATGAAATGTGGTGGTATTATGTACCTTTTCAATTCTTCTCTCTATATAAGGAAGGGTAAATGGGTACGACAATCTAGCCTACTATTGGGATTACTCTAGATGACGGGACTTGTCAAAAAACTCCCAAAATCCACCTAGAATGTTATGGGTGATGAGGGTAGGGACTGACTCACTCTTAACATTCCATATTTACATCATTAACATATATTATTGGGATATCATCATTCCGAGTTAATATTTAAGGCCCTTTCATCAGCCGACAAGTCGTCGACTCACTCATCATACCTCTAATTCCACTTGAAGAGGTCGATGACAATTTTATTGCATGTGGTGGGGCTAAACTGATAGTGGAACTTCCATCAGAGATCCACCAAACCAGCAATGAACCTTATGCGTAGCTGTATATAATAGAAAAATGTGGGTCTTTCTAGTGTCTAAATAAAACACCAAATATTAACAGCCTCCTACAATTTTGGGGTCCCCGACATAGGTCCACACCTTGAAATGAAGTGGTCCAGATGTTGCATTGGTTCACCCATCCCATGGAATGAGGCAAATATGAGGTTTCCAAACACTGGGGGTGCTATCATGTTTTGCACCCATTCCTAGTACAACTTTCCATCAGGTTGGATTTCTACGTATCACATATCTAGGTCTATGAGGTGAGTGGTGAAAGTGGATATTAAGTTAATCTTGGTGGGGATATCTAGCCACTAATACATTGACATGATCATTATCTCAATGAGAGGGCTCATCAACTAGGGGAGTGTCATTCCATATATCCTGAGGTGGATAATCACACTACTCAGGTGATTTCAGCGACTCATATCATAATTTATTGACATATACTCTGGCCTCATCCCTGACTGGATACACAGGGCCACCAGGTTCGAACTAGGGCACATAGAAAAGGAGTAATTTATAGGCCACTAAAGGAGAGGTGGGATACCAGAGCGAATCACCATAATTTAGGCACCAATCAGCAATGAGACTTTTATGCCCTTTGGGTTTTAGAGTAAGGTGTCTATCATGGGTTCTATCTATTCATTTGTAACAAACTTTAATAAATCAAAGGTAATTATATTTCCATTTACTTTATTGATTTTGTGATGGGGAGGCAACAATGTCTCGTTGGAGGGATCTTTAAGGCCATGTTCCTACCTCTGTTGATGTCTGAGGACACATGTCTGAGGGTCTTCTTGGTACTGCATTTCCCCTTGAGGTAGATCTTCCCTGTCATTCCCTGCATCGATTAACCTATTCATATGATCCTATGGAAACTCATTGAAAACCATATTGACCATGTAGATAGTCATAGGGGAACCTTATTAATTGGTAGGCAGTATATCCTATCACATGATAGGGATGAACTGGAGAGCATCATATTGTCCCCAAACTTTAATCTTTATGTGCAGAGACAATTATTCCATGAATCGATGGAGCACTGTGATGCTCTTGACATAGGCTTGTTGAAGGGTATAGTGGTAACCATATGAATAAAGTTTCTAATCCACAAGGAGCATCATAATCTCAAAACTTTGAAACTATTGGTCGATGGACTTGAGGTTCTCTATGATTCCTAGATTGGTCAACTTACTATCTTAGAGGAGGTGAAATACTGTCTAGATAATATAAAAAAACACATGGTATGTCCCTCTGTAAGAGACTCTAATATGTTGACTTTTGAAGCATCAAGTATCTATAACATGGAAAATAACTATTTGGGGGCCAGAACATCCCACAAGACCCCTTTTCCGAAGAAGGGTCCTACTATTGGTTGGACCAAGCTCTAATCGGTGCAGGCCAAGAGATGGGTGGAAGAACTAATATAGAGAGGTTATGTGGCTGGTTGATTAGAAAAGGAATCACTATGTGAGTAAAATGTTCGCTACATGTTGGGACATCTAACGGGGGTAGTTCCAACCACATCATCACATTCCTATAGGATTTGGTATTCTCTACTACATCATGTACGAGGGTGGTGGAATCTATCTACGACTTATCAAAGTGCTGACCATCTAAAATCATCATTCCAAATCCCATCATCTCTCTAACTTCTTGTGTAGGGGTAGATTGGAGGAAAACTAGATGTGATGGGGATGGATATACTATTAGCCCCTGGAAGGGGGTCATATCATTCTCCACCTACATGTACCTACAAAGGGATTTAGGGACCCTGTGATATTTGGATTATGGGATTGTGAGTCTCAATTTTTAGTCTCCCACTCTAGACTATGGAATTTTGGGTGAAGGATTCTTCATAGAGTTTTCTATTGCCTTTGGATCTGACAGGTCAATGAGTTGAATGATGACTTGGTGCTTTCTATAAATTTTCCTCTAATAGTGAGTATTTATCCTTATGCCCCAATAAAGTTATTTAGGGAAGGGAACTTCATTGACACTGGGAGGACCTCTGTATGGGTTAGTTGTAACATGGGGAGGACATCCGCATTGGTATTTTAGGACACGAGGTGGACCTCTTTATTGAGTGTTAATTAAGTGGGGAGGACCTTCATGTTGAGAAGGAGTATAGGGAGGAACTTCATACTGGTTGTTGAAAGAGTAGGGAGAAACTCCACTTTGACTAGTGAAGGAGTGGGGAGGACCTCTAATCCATTGGCAAGATCATGAGGAGGACCTCTATGCTGGTTGATGATAAAGCAGGGAGACCCTTTACTTTGTTTGGTTGCAGCATGGGGAGGAACTTCATGATGGTCGGTTGAAAAATGTAGAGGACCTTTATGCTGGATAGCAGGATCATTTGGAGGACCTCCGTACTAGATGGTTATTGTATAGGGAAACTACTAAAAAATTGACCATTAGTAACTACTAAAAGCAGTTGCTAATGGTCTTTATCGACTACCAACCGACGTCCAATGGATGACACAGTTGGCCCATCGGTAAATGCCAATAGAGACTGCCATTGGCAGTATATATAGGGACTCCACAACCAACCACAATGGTGGTCTCCAAGAGGAGCAATAGATACTGCCAAAAGTGGTCACTAATTATCTAAAAAAGTAAAAGCATCAGCGACCACCTTAGGCGGTCGCTAAACTGGTATTTTTTTTAAAAACAGCACTTTGACAGAAGCTAGAGCCAAAAAACCTCCGACAAAAAAAAGCACATGCAGAAGGTTCAAAACAAGATAACTTCCATAACTAAAATATAAAAATTAAATTAAATCCCTATCTAATACAAGATGGTTGTGATAACTTATAGAACTAAAATATAAAAAATAAATGAATGATACATAATGAGAGAATACCTTCAATTATGATTAAAATCAGCACAAATTTAATAATTTAGTACCTCAGTCACTTATAGTATCTCATGATCTAATGTTAGACCCAAATGGAAGTTTTCCTAATGAAACTATGAAATATAATATATATTGATGAATCACTCCACCAGATGTGAATAAAGGAAATCCACATCTACTACAAGATGGTTGTGATCCACTTTCTCCACTTCAATGAAAAGAAATATTAACTCATTGCATACAACCATATTCTCCTAAATTTTACTAACATTTTTTTTCTATCTTTTTACTCTTGTTGAAATTGACTCAACACCTAGAATAAAAAATATTCCATCACCATACACCAACACAAGATTCATTTTTGACTAATTTGATCTAATGGGAAATAATATTTATGATGTCTAATTATATTTTACATAAAATAAAATAAGTATAGTGAACCTATCCTTTTACATATAACATTGAATTATTTTAAGCCTAATTATACATCAGAGTAAAAACCAAGGATCGTAAAGTCCAGTGTCTTGGAAGACTAGGTACATAAACAGATATTATAAAAACAAATTTTTATTTAAAATCCATAATGAGATCTTATCTTCAATTGTGCTCATACATATACATATGATAACCTAGAGATAACATGAACAAAGGTATGATCTAAAAGCCCAATAAGGGAAAAACCATAAGAACAACGCATTATTACATAGGATAGAAGGCACAACATAATGATATAAAAAGGCATGTAACATATGGAATAATAACATATAAACATGGGATAATTTAAACATTTAATCATATAAATGTGGTATAAACATAAAAAATGAATTTAGTACGAGTCAAGGCTAACCTCCTAGACTATTTCCCATAGTAGCACAAGATAAGGCTAACCTCCAAGACCATTGCATATAGTTGCACAAGATTAGGCTAACCTCCAAGACCGTCTCACATAACACCTTATGAGACTCAACTTTACCCAATGAATTGGAGAACTATCTAGGCCCACCCATCTTAAATTTCATGAATATGTTTTCCATATAAATAATCACATATAATCAATCTTATTTAAACATAAGGGTAACCCATGGAAAGAATTGGGTACCATAATCATGACATAAAGCATAAACAATGAGCGTATCATGAAAGTGCCCATGAAAGAAAAGAATTAGAACATACATGGAATTTAATAAGGTAAAATAGTCATATATCATGGCAAGTAAAGTAAATATAAGTGACAACATGTAAGAAATATATTTGAGAAATGTTAGCATTAAAACATTTTTGTGCGGTTTTAAGGAAAATACTATAAAGATTTTAAAATAGAAAAGGGAAAAATATTTTATATAAAACCATAAGTTAACCAAGAATGTTTTCATAATAAAAAGTTTTATTTTATAAAGAAAATGGAGTCTTAAAACAAAGGATAGAGTGCACTTAAAATTGGATAACAATTGGGGAATTTCCCTTAAAATGAGTTTGCTTATTGGGAAGTATCGAGGAAGAAATCACTTAAAATCATGTATATCCCCAAAAGATAATGAGGGATGGATCTTGAAACATGAGTTTTTTAGCATATAAAAAACATATATAAGCTGTAAATAAAAATAAAATACAACTTCATTTGGGTAAACAGAAAGATAGAGAAACCCGAAGGAATAAAGTCGGTTTGGGTAGAATTCCTTACGGATTATCAGCATGGTATCAGGTGTACTTAAGAGGGATTCATGAGAGAGAAAGGGGTTTCTAATAACTTATAAATAATGAGGTAAGTAAGGTGGAGGTTTTAAATCATACCCTAAAATTATGTATTACACATAAAATGGCATAACATAGAGGCCAATCTTGAATAAAAGTGAAATGGAGAGGATCTCTTACCTTAAGTCCGATAGTGTTCTCCACTTGATATAAATGACCTGAATAGTATAATTAGGTTCATTAATCAATAATTAAAGAACCTATTTTATATGTTTAATATTTATTATAATCTTTTTAAGTTCATTTATAACCATTTTGATTGTTTATGAGGTTCAATTTCATTGTTCGGGTCCATTTGCTTACTTGGTTTTAATGATCAGTTCACATATATTAGTGTTTAGATAAACATGTATGATGAAGGTGGTTGTATAGAATTTAATTTATATGAAATTAGTGAACATATATTAGATTAAATGGTCGTAAATTTAAATTTTTACTTGGAGTGAATTCAAATCATTATATAAAACTTTAGGGTTAACCCTTTTGGGTTAATTGGCGGTTTTTTGGCCACAATGAACATGTTTTGTTTTATAAATAAAAAAATGTGTAAAAAAGGATTAAATAATCCTAGATGAGAGATAATACATATATTATGGTCTTGTTAAACCATGAAAATGGTTTCATGACAAGAATTGTAGATGGTAGTGGAAATTGATAACCCATCGTCCTTCAATGTGGTAAATTAACACATCTCAGATGGTGTCTTTACTACAAAAAATAAAAGAAGGGAAAAGAAGAGATAATAATAAATTATTCCATTATCATAAAAAAATTATAGTACATTTAAGGTACTGGAGTTTTTATAACATTTGGATTATGAGATTTAAGGATAAAAAAGTAAACCAAAGAACTTGAAAAGAAAGTAAAAGAATTGAAAAGAGGAATTTACCTCTTGAATCAACCTTCCTTGAGAGCCTCTTAGGGAGAGAGGATTTGGTATTTTGAGGGGAAAAAGGGCTGGTGGACATGGGGTAGGATCTTAAGGAGATATTTGGTCAAAATATAGGCAAGAAACAATGATTTAGGGGAGTGAAGAGAAGAGGTAAGGAGGGGTGGTATTTATAGTGGAGGCGAGGAGGGTTTTCATAATATTTAATTCCTTAGTTTATTATTTTCTCTCAAAACCAGAAATAGTTATGATACCATGAAAAAAATAGTAATAGGTTCATGTAGGTTTGAACCAATAGGAATTACATCAGCATATCATCATCAAGGACTCCGTAAATCCATTATTTAGCATTTATCGTAAATTATCGTATTTTACTATTCATAAAAATTCAAGTATTTTAGAAAAATACCAAAAATTCACCCTAAATATTTTTCGAAGTGTAGAATCCAAAAAATGAACTCAATTTTTCAAAAATAATTTTCTAAATATTATTAATTTAATTTTTAATTAAAATCATAATTTACTTGAAAAATAACAATTTTAAAACATTTATTTTCTTATTCCCAGATATAGGTATATCATACTTACACTTGAATATTATTTATATACTATCATAGGTAAGGTTACTATTCATTAGGGTACATCACTATTCACAAGGGTATGTTACTATTCATAATGGTAGGTTACTATTCACCAAAAAAATTAAGCTTGTTCCATTAGACTCCAAACAACTTACTGATTGCAACCAGGTATGTTAGATTTTCGAAATTCAAATCACATAAGTGAAAAATTTTTGTTTAAAGGTCACATAACACTTAGTAGTTCATAGTGTTGTGATTTCATGTGATTATATGACATAATCATAAGAAGAAAATTTATATTGAAAAACATTTGGTCATTACATTCTTCCCCCCTTATGAAATTTCACCCTTGAAATTTTTGTTTTATATTTTAAGCCATAAACAGGTGTGAGTAATTTTCCTTCATTGCATCCTCTAGTTCTCATGTTGCCACTTCGTACTTATGGTTTTTCCATAGTACCTTGACCAGGTGAGTAGTCTTGTTACGTAGAACTTTATCTCTATGATCTAGGATCTTCACTGGCTACTCCTCATAAGAAAAATCATCCTCCAACTATAACACCTCTGAAGAGAGTACATGTGAAGGATTTGGTATGTACTTCCTTAAGAGGGATAAATGAAATAAATCATATAGTTTAGCTATGGTAGGTGAAAGTTCTAGTTGATATGCCACAACCCCTACATGATCAATAATCTCGAAGGGGCCAATGCACCAGGGAATTAACTTCCCTTTCTTTGCAAACCCCATGACATTCTTCCATAGAGATATTCATAGAAATACCATGTATACAACTTTGAACTCAAGGTCTCATCGATGATTTTCTGTATAACTCTTCTATCGACTTTGGGCTACCTTGATATACTGGTGAATGGTTTTCACCTTCTCCACCATTTCTTCGACCATTTCAGGTCCTAATAGCTTACGCTCACCGACTTCATCCCAACACACTTGTGTTATGCCCCTTTTCCCATAAAGGTCTTCATATGGTGCCATTCAGATGCTCGAGTGGAAACTGTTGTTGTAGGAGAATTCAACCAGTGGAAGATGTTGGTCCCATCCTTATTTGAAGTCCATAGAACATGCTCTCAACCTATCTTATAGTGTCTAAATAGTTCGCTTATATTGGACATTATTTTGAGGATGATAGGCCGTACTAAAGTTTAGTTTAGTGCTTAGAACATGTTGGAGACTTTTCCAGAACTTTGATGTGAATCTCAGATCATGATCATATACAATAAATAGTGGTACTCCATACATCCTTACCACTTCTTTGATGTAAATTTGTGAAAGTTGATCCAATGAGATGTCCTCTCAAATTGCGATAAAGTTACATATCTTCATAAGATGATCCAAAATGAACCATATAGCATTGTTTCCTATAGATGTCCTTGGAAGTACAATGACAAAGTCTATGGTAATGTTATCCCACTTCCATGTTGGTATGGGTAGTGGTTGCATCATACCCTTATACTTTTACCTTTCAGCCTTTATTTGCTGACATACCAGGCACTTGCATGTATATTCATCAATCTCCCTTTTCATATTGTCCCACCAAAAGTTTTCTTGGAGATCTCGATACATCTGTGTGCTCCCTGGGTGAATAGATAAGGTTGAGATATGTGCGTCACTCAAAATATCCTTCTTTATCTCTGGATCAGATGGTACACATAATTGTGACCCAAATATTACAACTCCATCCTTGTCAATCTTGAACTCAAAGGATTTTCCATTTTTAATGGATTCCACCCTTTCCTGAAGTTCCACATCTTTTCTTTGAACATTATTTATTTTCTCCATGAGGGATGGTTGAGAAATCATTTGAGAAAGGATTGATGATGTTACTCCTTTAATGATTCCCATGTCCATTCTCTCCAAATCTAGGAAGATCATATCCTTTTCAATTATCATCATTGATAAAGATGTAGGATCCTTTCTACTTAGAGGATCTACCACCTTGTTTGCCTTACCAGGATGGTAGTGGATTGAGGAGTCATAATTTTTTATGAGCTCTATCCATATTCTTTGGAACATATTAAGATCTTTCTATGTGAATATATATTTGAGACTCTTGTGATCACTATATATCTCACACTTATCCCTATAGAGATAATGCCACCAGATTTTAAACACAAAGATCACATCCGCCCACTCTAGATCATGCGTGGGATAATTTTTCTCATGAATTTTCATATTCCTTGAGATGTAGGATATCACTTTATCATTTTTCATCAACACATAGCCTAATCCCTTCTTGTATGAATCACTATACACCACAAAGAGTTCTCCACTTATTGGGAGTGTGAGTACTGGTGCAGTGATAAGCCTATTTTTCAAATCCTTGAAACAGTCTTCCCATTCTTGAGTCCAGAAAAACTTTACTCCCTTATATGTTAGCTTGGTCATTGGGTTTTTCAATCATGAAAATTTCTTCACAAATTGTAGATAATACCTGGCTAGACCCAGAAAGCTACAGATCTTCATTATAGATGTTGTCCTGGGCCACTCTTCAATTGCCTTTGTCTTGGAAGGGTCCACATATATCCCTTTTCTGGTGATAACATGCCCCAAAAATGATACTTCCTCCATCCATAACTCACATTTACTATACTTTGTATACATATTATCCCTTCACAAAGTCTTTAAAAAAATATTCAAATTCTCCTCATGTTCCTCCTTGCTCTTGGAGTATATCATAATATCATCAATAAAGACTACCACAAATTTGTCAAGGTAATCTCTAAAGAGTATATTCATTAAATCCATGAAAATTTATAGAGAATTAGTGAATCCTAAGGGCATCACTATGAACTCATAGCGTTCATATCTCATTCGAAAGGAAATATTGGGAATATATTCCTTCCTCACCTTTAATTGGTGATATCCTGACTGAAGGTCTACCTTAGGGAAATAACTGGCACCACGAAGCTGATCAAACAAGTAAACTATCTGAGGAAGGGGATACTTTTTCTTTATCGTGATTTTATTGAGCTCATGATAATAAATGCAGAGGTGCATTGATGCATCTTTCTTCTTGATGAAGAGGACTGGCTCACCCCACGATGAAGAACCTGGGCATATAAAACCATTTTTCAGATTCTCCTGTAGCTGCTTCTTCAGATCTTCAAGCTCTACGGTGGACATTATATAAGGTGTATTTGATATAGGCAGAGATCCAGGAATAAGTTCAATTGAGATCTCAACCTCTCGATTAAGAGGAAGATAATGAAACTCTTCAGGGAATATATTAGTGTAATCCCTCACAATGGGCATGACTTCAAGAATGATTCTATCCTTTGTCTCGATCATTTGAGCTAGAAATGATTGCTCATAATGAATTAATATCCACACTTGAGACATTGATTCTAAAAGAGATACAACTTTCTCCTTACACTTGTAAATAATTGGAGGATGCTTTGGGATGTGAAGAGTGATTTACCTTTCCTAACAGTTGATTTTGGATTTGTATAAAGATAGCCCATCCATTCCCAAGATAGTGTTGAACTCCACTAAAGGAAGTATACAGAGATTTACTGGGAGGTTCAGTCCACGAACGTTAACCAGGGAGGAGTTATAAACCTTGGACTTAATAATTTCCCCATTATCTATTCTCATAGATAACTTATCCTCCAAATTTTGAGGCCGTGTTTGAATAGTTCTACTAAACTTGCAAGATATGAAATAATGGATAGAATTAGAATCAAATAGTACATTCACCATTCTTTAATGAATAACTAGCATACCTGTTACCACATCATTGTCCGAACCCACCTTAGTAGTAGTGATATCATAATCCCTTCCTTATTTCCTTGTTGGTTTTTGTTGATTTACTCTTCCAACCCTTATCTTAGGGAAATTGTTTTCATAATACCCATGCTCTTTGTAGTTGTAACACTGCACTATAGGATGAGTGTTGATATGAACCTTCATTTATTCTTCCACATTAGAGGTATTTTTCATATCCCTTCGACAGTTCTTAGCCAAATGTCTCATATTTCAACATTTGAAGCAATTAGTGGTTCCTTTTAGATAGTTCCTAGGATGCTTCTTCCCGCAACTTTTACAAGTGGGATATTCGGGATTATTTCCATCATGGGATTTTTTTGTTGAACCAACCATGTTGTTCTCTATTTTCCACTTCTTGTCATTGGTCTTATGAGACCACTGAGAGTCTCCATTCTCCATTTCAACCTTGAGGGAACAACATATAATCTCCTTATAACTTTTGAAGTCTCAGATCTCCAATATCTTCCATAGACTCAGCTTTAGTCTGTTAAATAAGTGATCCACCATGCTTTCAGTGTTCATGACAATGCTAGAGTCATACCTTGCAAGCCTTGTAAATTTTTCTTCATATGCCCCAATGGACTCATTTTCCTTATAATTGAGTCTGGGGAACTCTCTTTCCATCTTGAGATTGAGGGTTTGAGGAAAATATTTATTGAAAAACATCCTCTTGAATTCCTCCCAACCCATGGAATCAATTTCCTCTTGGGACTTTGTATTCTTGACCACTTTCCACCGCTGATCAGCTTCCCCATCGAAACGATAGATTGCTAGTACAAATTTATATTCTTTTGAGCATTAGAGGATAAAGAATATCTTTTCAATAGAGTTAATACACTATTTTGTGAGGAGGGGATCAGAAGATTCTCTAAACAAGGGAGGCCTTTTCCACATGAAGGATTCTACAACAACTTGATCTTTCATTAGAGGAGGAAGGCGTTCCATGTGATTCAAGTTATTATTCATAACTTGAGCCAGCTGAGCAAGTATTATCATGAAGTTTTGAGAACCCATTCCCATCATATCAGGCATATCATTAGGTAAATCTTCACATTTCTAATCAAATTGGTTGTTGGAACATGTTCTATTTACCACCATTAACTAAGAAAAATAACGCATAATTAGAGGGCTTGAAAACATAGATATTGGACATAAATAGGAAACTTTTGAACATAAAAGTATAAACTTTTAGAGTAGAATTATATCCTAACTTGTGATTCCTTAGGTTTAAATCTAAGTTATCCTCAATCTATTTCTTAACTTATATTCTTATGGGATTTTTTTATTCCCTTAACAATGGTTTGTACTAAGCTCATGAATTTACCAAAGCATATCCCTCGGGAGTGTCAAACCAAGAGTGAAGCAAGGCCCATTTTTATGTACCAGGCTACCTTGGTTCATGACTAAAACTCATTTTCGATGTTTTCACTCCTTGGTACATCTATTTCAGAGCTACCTTTACCAATTTTTATCTAGATAGGGATGTATTTTCTTGATAAACCACTTAATATATACTTTCCAAAATTTAGGGATTTTTTCTTATACTTTGTCTCATCCATAAGGTTCTTACTAAAGTGATCTATTCCTAATCTCCCAAAATAACTAGACAATACCTATGATACCAACTTTAGAGATCCTAGCCTTTTACATATAACATTTAATGATTTTAATCATAATTATACATCAGAGTACATCCCAAGGATCATAAATTATAGTGTCTTGGAAGACTAGGTACATAAACAAACATTATAAAAACAATTTTTTTATTTAAACTCCATAGCACGCTCCTATATTCCAATGTTCTCATAAATCTGCATAGGATAATCTGGGGATAGCATGAACCAAGGGATGATGTAAAATCTTAGTAAGGGAAAAACCATAATAATAAAGCATTAGAACATGGGATAGGATACGTGACATGATGATATGAAAATGCATGAAACATATAGAATCATAACATATAAACATGGGATCATTTAAACATGGAATCAAAGAAATGTGGAAGAAACATAAAACATGAATTTATTAAGAGTCAAATCTATCCATCAAGATTGTTTCTCATAGTATCACAAGCCAAAGCTAACCGCCTATACCGTTGCACATAGTACCACAAACCAGGGATAACCGCCAAGACCGTCGCACATAACACCTCATGAGACTCAACTTTACCCAATGAATTATAGATCTATCTGGTCACACCCATATTAAATTTCATTAATATGTTTTCCACAAAAATAATCATACATAATCAATCTTAAATAAACATAAGGGTTACCCATGGAAAGAATCGGGTACCACAATCATGACATAAAGCATAACCAATAGGCGTATCATGAAAGTGCCCATGAAATAATAGAATTAGAACATACATGGATTTTCATAAGGTAAAAATTCATATATCATGTTATGTGATGTAAAACATAAGTGAAAAGATGTAATAAATGCATTTGAGAAATTTTAGCATTAAAAGATTTTTGTGCGGTTTTAAGGAAAATACTATAAAGCTTTTAAAATAGAAAAAGGAACAATATTTTATATAAAACCAGAATTGAACCAAGAAGGTTTTCATAATAAAAATAATTATTTTATAAATAAAAAGGTTTCTTGAAATAGAGGATAGAGTGCACTTGAAATTGGGTAAAAATTTGGGAAGTTCCCTTAAAATGAGTTTGCTTATTGGGAAGTGTCGAGGAGGGAATCACTTAAAAGAATGTACATCCCTAAAAGAGAGTGAGGGATGGATATTGAAACATGACTTTAAGCATATAAAAATCATTTATAATTTGTACATAAAAATAAAATACAACTTCATTTGAGTAAAAAGAAAGTTAGAGCAACCCGAAGGAATAAAGGTGGTTCAGGTAGAATTCCTTACGAATTATCGGCATTGTATCAGGTGTACTTAAGAGGGATTCATGAGAGAAAATAGGGTTTCTCATCACTTATAAATCATGAGGTAAGTATGTTGGAGGTGCAAATTTATACCCAATTATTAGGTATTAGACATAAAATGGCATAGCATAGAGGACAATCTTGAATAAAAGGTAAATGGAGAGGATCCCTTACCTTAAGTCCAATAGTGTTATCCACTTGATATCAATGACCCGAACAGTCAAATTAGGTTAATTAATTAAAAATTAAAGAACCTATTTTATATTTTTAATATTTATTATAATCTTTTTATGTTCATTTATAACCATTTTGATTGTTATGAGGTTCAATTTCATTGTTCGGGTCTATTTTCTTACTTGGTTTTAATGACCAGTTCACTTATATTAATGTTTGGATAAACATGTATAATGAAGTTGGCTATCAATAATTTAAGTTATATGAAATTATTGAAAATATATGAGATTACATGGTTGTAAATTTAATTTGGTTACTTGGAATGAATTCAAATCATTATATAAAACTTTAGTGATAACCCTTTTGGGTTAATTGGCGGTTTTTGGGCCACAATGAACATGTTTTGTTTTATAAATAAAATATAAGTGTAAAAAGGGTTACAGAATAATAGATGAGAAAAAATACATATATTATGGTATGGTTCAACCATGAAAATTGTTTCATGACTAGAATTGAATATGGTAGCGGAAATTGAAAACTCATCTTCCTTGAATGTGGTAAATTAACACATCTCGGATGATGTCTTTACTACTAAAATAAAATAAGGGTAAAGGAGAGATAATAATAACTTATTCCATTATCATAACAAAATTATAGTAAATTTAAGGTACCAGAGTTTTCATAACATTTGGATGAGTATAGTTAAGGATATAAATGTAAACAAAAGAACTTGAAAAGAAAGTAAAAGAATTGAAAAGATGAATTTACCACTTGAATCAACCTTCCTTGAGAGCCTCTTAAGGGAATAGGATTTGGTATTTTTAAGAGAATAAGGGATCTTGGATGTGGTAGAGGAGCTTAAGGAGAGTTTTGGGAAGAATACTGTCAAGGAACAAGGCTTTAGAGTAGTGAAGAGAAGATGTTAGGAGGGGTGGTATTTATAGCGGAGGAGTGGAGAGTTTTCATAATATCTAATTCCTTAGTTTATTATTTTCTCTGAAGACCAGAAATAGTGATGATAATATGACCAAAAATATTAATATGTGTATGTGAGTTATAAACAATTGGGATTACATCAGTAGATCATCATCAATGACTCAGTAAATCCATTATTTAGCATTTATTATAAATTATCATATTTTACTATTCATAAAAAATTTGAGTATTTTAGAAAAATCTCAAAAATTCACCTTAAACATTTTTCAATGTATATAATCCAAAAATGATTTCCATTTTTCAAAAATAATTTTTTAAATATGAGTAATTTAGTTTTTAATCAAAATCACAATTTACTCAAAAAATAACAATTTTAAAACATTTATTTTCTTATTCCCAAATATAAGTATATCGTACTTATACTTGAATATTATTTATATAATATCATAGGTAATGTTAATATTCATTAGGGTATATTACTATTCATAAGGGTATGTTACTATTCATAAGGGTAGGTTACTATTCATAAATAAATTTAAGTTTGTTCCATTAGACTCCAAACAACTTTCTGATCGCAACCGTGTATATCAGATTTTCAAAATTAAAATCACATAAGTGAAAAACTTATGTTTAAAGGTCACATAGTACTTAGTATTTCATTGTTTTGTGATTTCATGTGATTATATGACATAATTATAAGAAGGAAATTTCCATTTAAAAACATTGGGTTGTTACAATAAGGACTTAATGAAAAACTTCCCAACTCTTTTTGAATATATTCAAAACTATCTTAGAGAAAATTTATCACATTTGATACCAAAAAGAGTCACTTATAACTATGGAATTCCAATTCATCATAATGTAATAGTAGAATATATACAAAGATATGGGATTAATAGGATTATGCAATTTTTTTGAAGCCATAACATGGCAGCGATGCTTTATAAAATCATCGATTGTGTTTATCGAGTGTTGGCACATTTACTCTTGTGTTAAAATGAATGAGTAAATTCATTGACCATATCATGAATCTCATGCATCAATTAAACTCCCACCACACATTTCATCTTATAAAATGGTACTTAAATGACACCTTATGTGGAAGATTCACTTTACTGAAAACATTTATCATTATCCCACCCTTATGATCAAAGAAAACATTCATATGATACAGTAATTGTAGCTTACCACTTTACAATGAATTTTCTCATGATATAATTTCTATCATACATTTTAATAAAAACATATAGTTGTATGAAATCATATTTCATGAAATACGATTTACCCTGAATCATTTTATATGATATATTTCATATGAACAAACCATTTTTAGTATATAAGTCATATGATATGATTTATTAAATCACACCATATTATATAACTTATATATATCATACATTTATATATAAAATATTTTGGGAATATCTCCCTTAGTCCACCAATTTCACTAAAACCCAATAAATATTATGACATTTCCCTTAGTCCACCACTTCCACCAACTTTTGGAAAGTGTTAACTTCATCACATATCACATAATATGTAATAACTTAAGAATATATATCCAAAAAACTTTTAGATTAACTATAAAAAACCTTTAGATTAGAACTCTATGTCAAAATCAATCCCCATTCAATGATATGGTTTGCAGATACCTATGGGATTCACAATTTTAGACCACCTTGAACCATTTCTCATGTGCACTATAAATATTTAATTTGAGAAGGTGAGTAGGTTTATGAAAAATCTAGGAAAATCGCATTGGAATGATTTATAAATTTATATATGACTTCAATGATAGGTTTTAATTTTGGTAAATATTCAAATGTGATTATTAAGTAGTTTACATATTTTGACAGTACCAAATATAGACATTAATATGTTGATGGCATGTTTTCTTTTTATGGGATGTGGAGGATTAAAAACTCATAAATATAACATTAAATTTAGAGTTTCATTATCTAAAATAAAATTATAATATATAGAGTTAAATAAATCTTTTAGGTTACCTTTACAGCTTAAAGATTTAGTGTGAGAACTAGGGTTTTCATATAATAATGAATAGGCATGCTTCAATGGATAAAATTGGAAAAGGTGAAAATAATATAATAAGTATGTAAATAGATATGTAAACATTTCAACTGGTAATGAGAAACATCAAAGTAATGTAATAAGTATGTAGAAAACAAAAAAATAAAAATTCCCAAAATAGAAAACTAGATATATAACATAAAAAACTACTGAGCAAAGCATGTAGTTTACATTATTGATATTAACTCCATAACATGTTTTTGAAATAGAAAAATATATATGTATCATGTATGATCCTTGAGAAGAAACTCTATATCTTAAATATTACAAAAAATGAACATTTGATTCATGGAATGCACAAAAACTTCAGATTTAAAGTAACTTTGAAAAAGTGATTAAAACACTCAAGTCTAAGAATGATCACCAAAAACAGGACTTAAAGAGATTTAATAAAGGAAAAAATAATGGGAATAAACTAATTAGTTATCAAAAGAATAAAAGATATGTGGTTGAAATAGGTTATTAGTAAGGGAAACGAAATGTATTTGTATAATTCATTTTGTGTCACGTTTTGATTTTTATATGGAAAATCGCTATTTTCTATATAATTTACCTATGGTTGTAGGGAATGGATATAGATCTTATATAAATAATATCACCCATTTTTATTTACCTAAGAAATCAATCCTTTCAAAGAAAATATTATATATTTATGATATAACTATCAAATAAGTTTTCATGAATAAGTTATTAGTTAATAATCCTAGTGGAATAAAATATATTTGGGAACCATATATTCATTAATATATATATTTTAGATCACATGCTTAAAGATAACCAACAAAAGTCATTCCTTATGCAATCTATGGGTTGTAAGGGCCCAAAATCAAAACCCTAAAACCAAAATTAACGATTACCCAATAGCGCAACAAATCTGAAACTTAGTGAAAGATCTAACATGTAGAGGTAGAGTTGGCTGGGATAGCCTCTCCCTAAATCCTCTATTCACTAAGCAAGAAATAATCCAATCAATAATAAATTAAAGGTGATAAGATTAGGAGAGATGTTATTCAACCTCATCTGTTTCATAACATTGATAACATCATTCAAATCATCTATATTATAGTACACAATGACATAATGGACAATTTTCCAACAATAACACAACATGTTTATTTAAGAACATAAAAAATTATGAAAATGCATATAGGAAATGTATAAATTGAAAAAGAGTTATAAAACTCAAAAAATAAAATGGGAAATAAAATAAAGAGGTGTGTGTGTTTGAACAGATCATATAGAACAATTATAGATGTAGAATTCTGAAATTCCATGATATATGTTTAGTTACAATTCTGGAAACAAACACCATCACACATAAAAAAACAATTTTGTTTAAATAATCCAATTTATTAAAAGATATAATCAGAATAAAAGTACATATTGAATATTAAAAAAATGCAGTAATGAATGTTAACAAATAAGTATATGTGTAGATTAAAATTATATATGAATATTGAAAATTACAATTGTATTAAAATTTAGTATAGATAATAGAAGTTTATGAATTAGTTTTTTGTTTAAAAGATATGAATTATTATTTTCAAATAATCATACAAATGTTGAAAATGTAATAAAAATATATATATATGAAATTAATAAAACATTATAAATGTTTCATGTGTTAAAAATTATTCAATGGATGTAGTCCAAATAAAATAACAGGTCTAAAGTTTTTATAATTATAAATTTAATATTGTAATATTAAAGAAAATTATAAGAAACCGTACCATCATGAACTTAAGATCCAAGGATGTAACCATTTGATATGACATGTCTACCTGATGATATATTTTTAGTAGAAGATCAATAAGTTTACATTAATCAGTAATAACTGTAAGTATATATAATTTTATTCTCATGGGAAATCTTATGATACTAATATTATGAAGGATGAATATTTTGAAAATTTATAAAGCACATACTATAAGAAACAATAGTGAGAAAATAAATGTAGGTGTAAAAGAGGGTTATCAATTTTGTACTAACTCGATGAATAAACAAACAACATATATTCAAGATAAGATGAATGTATATAGAATATATTTAGAATAAAAAATTATATTTAATGCATTCAAATAGAATGTATATTGCATATATTTAAGACATAAAACATGTATTTTGAAATAGAATTCATATTCAATATTTCATATATTTAAAAACATAACATATATATTTATAAACATA
Source organism: Viscum album (assembly GCA_963277665.1). Lineage (NCBI taxonomy): Eukaryota > Viridiplantae > Streptophyta > Magnoliopsida > Santalales > Viscaceae > Viscum > Viscum album. The sequence continues at coordinate 1,784,823,096 of OY728155.1, read as the reverse complement.
ATGAATATTGCATAAACGAAATTCATATTTCATACATATAATTCATATTGCATAAAAAATGAATACTGTGTATTGCATATATCAAATTCATATTAGATATACCGAGAACACGTATTGCATATTCCATATATTCATAATTCATATAGGATATATTGACACATACCAATCAAGATAACACAATATATACAAAAACTAATTAAAAGGTTCTAGTAATAGACAACCATATCCATGCACTACATTGATTATTATAGGTACCTCACATGCAGCTTATTCTTTGAATAATGTATATGATAATGAACCAATAATCCCCAGATCATGAGAAATAAAAACATCATCACTAGCTCAATCAATCCAAAAATACCAATTAACTTTTATTTTATAGAATAGTGAAATTATTAGGCAATCTAACTCACTAAATGGTATTATAATTTTAAATATCATCATCGCTACAAATTACAATAATATATAATTAACATATGAAAAGAAATAACTTTCAAAAAATAATACAATTCACATAAAAAAATTAATACAATGAACATTGTTTAAAAAATTATACAACACCTAATAAAATATTTAGATTTCATAAAGTCAAGTCTTGTATAGATGTGTTGACCATATTAATAAATACTATTTAAATGAAATTCTGTTATTTTAAAGTTTAAAAAATTATAGTGTTAAAAAAAATTACTAGAAGGGTAGTAACTTGAGTATTCTCATCACCTGAAATCAAAGTCATGGATGCAAATAGATGAACCAATAAAAAATAATAATGAATTTTTAAATCATATGATAATGATAATTAATAGAGGTGATCCCATTTATCAAGATAGAACTGTTAATATGTGTAAATAATCCTTGTTCATAGTTTCAAAATCAATAATCATGGTAAAAAATAGGAAATGCAATTAGGATTTCAAATTGTGCATTCCAAAATCATGGAAAAAATGGATACTGACCCAAAACAATGAGGATCAAAGGCTGGAAGATGGGAGTTAAAGATGAGGAGGTATAGAAGCTTAGGTGGAGGTGAGAAAATGGGGGATCTGAGGCAGAAGCATAGTCAAGATCAGAGGCGTGGAGGCAGAGGTCGGCAGACATGGAGTCGGGGATGGGCTGACAGAGGTCGATAGATTGGGAGGTGGGGGGATTTGTGAATGGGAAGCTGGATTATAGGATCAGTGATAGCGGTGACCGGCATTGTGTGAGATCTAAAGATTGGTGGGATTAGGGCTAGGGAGCCGTGGCGGTGGCAGGATCTAGATCAGGGGTGGGATCTGGAGCTGTGGCGGGCTTTGGGCAAGGGATCCATAGTGGGCTTCGAGCGAGGGAGTTGTGGTGGCAGTGAGCTTTGGGTGAGGGATCAATAATGTGGGTGGGATTAGGTCTAGGGATCCATGAGGGGGGGAGCGATGTGGGGAGGGAGGGGGTGCATGATTGAGGCAAGGATTTTTTTTGAGGTAGCGCGACTACCATAGGCAGTCCCTTTTACCCTCCTATAACGACCACCATATGCAGTCTCCCGCGTCTCCTACCTCAAATAATACAATTTTTAGTAGTGTGAGGACCTATGAACTAATTATCCTCTTCATGGGATAGACTATAATGATTTTCGGTGGTTCCAGTGATTGAAAGAGTCAACCCAGCCTCCCTGTGAGGTAGCTAGGAACTTGATCCCAATCAAGAAAAGACAAATCCTTATTTTCTAATTGTAGAGATATAGATATATGTTTCAATGGTGGAAGGGGACACCAGTTCCATAAAATATTCCCCTTGTGGGTAATTATCTAGGTTCTTCCCCTAGAATCTAAATCAGGTACATTGGAAGGGGGATAACAGAGCAGGGATAAAGTCCACCTGTTCTTCGACCTGTGGGGTCGGTCGGTACTGAAGTTAGCATAGATTGGTGCAAGCTATTTTGAGTGGATACCGAGAATTAGTCATGGAAAACAAAGCTCTAATGTTCCATACCTAATTGGAGTAGGTGAGTGAGTCATTGGAGCACTCTTGGGAGAGATTCCCAAATCATTTTTTGTCAAAGGGTGGGGGGGGGGTACCCCTTACACATCCCTCAGGAGAGATAATGTTAGTGAGGTATCAGTGCCTCAAAGTCCTAGCAGGATATATCTCAGGTGAGAATGGACCCATACTATTAGTACTAGAATACAAGAGTGTCGATCACCTGCCTCTAGATAATATCATAGGGTGAAATAGGGTGTGGGTGCATACTAGCCAAAGGCATAGTGGGATTCATGGTGGATGTGTAGTTGTGAGGGGTTGTTACATCATTTTTTCTCTTACCGTAGACCCTATGAGCACTAAGTTATTGGATGCTTGAAGATTAAGTCCCATGAAGTATATGGATTCATCCATCCGTATAGGTACAAGGAAAATGATTCCCAATGACCCAACATAGTCCAATATTATGAGGTATATAAGGATCCATGTTGATGATGTCACAGACCGAGGATTCCCAATTCTAAATGACACAATCTATAAGTGAGTTCCCTACTGGGTCCACCATTTTCTTTGTTTGGATTGGAACCAAATTTATGAATCTGGTGAAATGAAAATCCATTGATTCCCTAGACACTACTAGCCCCATGTTGAGGATAATACTTTCACATCATGTTCACCATTTCTATTTTTGATTCTTTCATTGGGCTCACGTTGTATGTATGCTTCATTTTCTCACATTCAAACTTTCAAAAGGTGGGAGGATTTCGTCACTTTCACCATTGATTTCTTATCATTGATCAAATTGGGATAATGGGATTTTGGTTCCTCCTTCCATGGATTCTTCATAAGAGATCATTTCCTATTCTGAGTATCCCTCAATGATTTAAGTCATGTTCATGAAACTCATTATCAGTGCCATATTTTTGTGGACACCAGTTAATTACACTTATTTTGTCTCAATAGGGATGCAAAATTTGCTTAGGAGAGTATCCATGTTGGGAATCTCTGGGCATGTATTGAAATTGGGTATATTGGGCACTTATAAACTATTCCTTTTTGAATGGAATATCATATTAGGAATATTAGGCCTAAAACCTAAGGAATCCTATGTAGATCATGAGGAATTAAATTCCATGGGAGTAAATAGTCCAAGGATTTTTACCTCAATAATTACATGTATATGGAATGGGGTAGATATTATGGGTTAGGTCACAAGTTCTACATCATATGGAGATGTATCATAGTGTCTGGTGGAGATAGATTGATGCATGAGTTTAATGACTTTTGGAGACATGGTTTAGTATCAGAAAGACCCATGGAGGTGGATCCGGGAGGTGAATCCCCAGGAGGAAATATTTCACACTTGATTTTAACATTTGGGATTGAAATCCATGTGAGGTAGATCTGAAGTTGAGTCCCTATGAGGGAAGATTTCCCACCTGAGTTTACTATATTGGATTGAATTCCCTATGAGGTATATCCAGAGGTGAATCCCTAGAAGGAAATATGTCACACCTGATTTTTCCATTTGTGATAAAATTCCCTATGAGGTGGATCCAGAGGTATTCCCCTGGGAGGTCCGATGTCACACCAAAGTTCACCATCTAGGATTGAACACCCTGTGTGGAAGATCCCAAGGTGTGTCCCAAGGCGGGAACATATCACACATGTGTTGACCATTTGGGATCAAACACACTATGATTTGGATCCAAAGGTGCATCCCTAGGAAGCAAGATGCCACACATGAGTTTACCATTTAGGATTGAACGCCTTGTGAGGAAGATCAGGAGGTAAATTTTTATGAGGGAAGATTTCATGCCTGAGTTAACCATTGGAGTCGAATGCCCTGTGAGGCGGATCTGAAGGTTCTTCCCTAGGAAGAAAGATGTCACATCTGGAGATTTTACTGATGTTGGGATTTAACCTCTAGGAGGTTTCCTAAATACCCTACTTAAGATAAAGGGATAAAAACTCACATAGTTCTATATCTTAATTTAAGTTCGTGTGATAGGACCAATATATGAAATTTAGCATTGTGCGGTAAGGGAACTCATGTCACGAAAGGAGCTTCTACAAGAGATGGTGTGGGGCCTATGTGTGGAATTTTTCCATGGATGATCCCATGATGGGAGAGGATAGTATTATTCTTATGGATGGAATCCACCTAAGTGTGGTATATTCATCCCCATGAATGTAGTTTAATCCCATGGTGGGGAAAAAAGGCTTTGTCCCATGATAATCCAACATGGGGAATCCTGTGTTTATCACACAATGTAGAAGGTTTGGGTTCATCCCATGTCAAATATATGTGGGGTATCTTGTGTTTATCACATAGGGTAAGGCTACAATTTTACTTCATTTCCTAAGGATATTGTATTTTAGTTTAAAATAATATGACTAGGATACAGACCTATGCAATTTTACTTGATGTAGCTCAGATGTGAAAGGACTCACTCCTCACCCTTAGGGTTACATGACCACCAATCATGTCCTTTTTTGGGGGAATGATGATGGAACTACTATGGGAGAGTGTTCAATCCAGATTCCTATGTTAAGGTCCTTATGCATAGAAGCAATGGGCCTTAAGGTACATATTCTTAGAAGAAACAAGTAGGATAGTGACCCAAGATGCACTTGGGATGAAGATGGAAAATACAGGAGTGGGTGGAACTGGTCATGTGGGGACTCGAGGTGCAACTACAAAAGTCATGGATTGGTATGGGCCCCCTAGGAACTCGGCCTTCACGAAGGGGTGTCAGATAAAGTAATTCACCATGGAGAGGCCTAGGAGATAGGTTTTGTGAATTTTGGGGACTCTTGTAGAGGTGATTTGTAAATATTAGGAGCCTATCAGAGGTTAGGGGCTTTGTGAAGGAGTATTATTCATGAAATATGGCGACCCTACCTCAAATTAATTCTTGAATATCATATGGTGGGATTCGTGAAGGGTAGGTTCCTTATGAAGCTCCAAGTTCCTCAAAGGGATTTCTTACCTCAAGGGGATTTCTTATTCTGTGAAGGGAATGGGCCTTCAGGAAAGGAATCTCTACCTTGGTTGGTGGATCTCAAGAACATAGGGGAGGTGATTTCATAAATCTTGGATACGTTGGGGAATACATCTTCTCTTTCACTCATGGATCTTGGGAGATTTGTGAACTAGAAGTGATTTTTAGAAATTTTAAGGGCATGTTTTTTTAAATGTCGAACAAGATGTTGTATTTATAGGGATGTGGGTTTCATGATGATTGGATGCCTTCATGAGGCTCTAATTTTCCCAGAACTGGCCATACCTTCCCCCACCTCTCATGTGGAACACATATTTCAACACCAATAGACCCGAATACAAGAAGACGCAAAGTGTGATGATAAACTAAGAGAATGTTTGGATGGATTTCAATACTCTTGGAATTACTCTACCGTGTTTTTGAGCACATCAGGCTGATGTATCAGTCTGAATTAAAGAAAGACTCTTCTTATAATGGAATATTTATATTAGTTCTTGGTAAATGGTTGAGGAGCATGAATGGTGTGTTAGGCTATCAGCACCAAAGGGGGAAAGGGCTTATTAGGTGAGGGCCTGAGATGTTTCTTAGTTTTATGTGATTCCATGAGGACAAAAGGAATGAATTTTAGTTTCATGTAGCATAGATTTTGAACATGTATTTTAATGTCATATGGTGAGGATAATGTTTTATACAGTTTAATGTCATGTGTTTAGGATATTCAAAGAATAGTTTATCATATTGATACCAAGACATGTGAACCTGAGTGTATAAATCCTATCCCTTTATTGTAGTGGGATGCATGAGCATAAGACACAAGGGGTGTAACCTCATAGAGTACCTCATGAGGCAAAGGGAGATGATATTTTCCTCAAAAATTTTCCCAAACTGGTGGGGTCCAGCGAGCGTAGCTTGGTTCTTGTCAAGGTTCATGGTTGGTCTCTTTAGGTTTTAAAAAATTTATTTTCACCCTCATTTTTTCCCAAGTCACAAGAGTGACATGGGGGTGGGGTTTGGGATATTTATTAGGTTTCCCCTATGGGGTTTCAACCTAAAATATGTATGTGCCTATTACTTTGGGCAGATTTTATGGTCATACTAGTCAGAACAAGAAGTCCCAAATATTTTAAGGTTATAATTTTTGGACCAAGGTTTGAAAATAGTTTAAGGTTTAAATGCTTAGACCATGGGGTTAAAAATATTTTAAGAACATAATTCTTAGACCATAGGGGAGTCTCAAAGGAGTGTGTGTGGCATGGAATAGAGGTTATCAGACGTAGATTGAGGGATAAGGATCCCTGATTCCACGTGGAATATCTCTAAGACAACTCAAACACGGTTTAAGGTAATAATGTTTTGACCTTGAATCATAGTTTAATGTCTCAAAGATAAAACCAAATATGTGATACTCTATTTAAAGATAGAATGTGCTTCTCAACATTGCTTTGGTAAATTCCAATCAGACTATTAAGTCCATGTGATCTATGGTCGATGTGAGAAACATGGGGTGGTATAGAGTTACCATTATAGGGGAGAACATAATAAGGAGAAAACAAGATCTACACGGGGAAGTACCAAAAGTTTTATTCTTATTTAGTCACCATAAACATGTGTATGGGAAAATTATGCATAGGGTGTTGGGATTCATACAAGAGAAAAGTATGACAATCCTACTCTTTATTACACATTAATACTTGATTTATTACATAAAATTACACATTAATAGAACCCATAAGATCAATAATTATAGTGTATTTTGGAATTAGGTACATGAAATAAAAACTTGAACATGAGATATAACAACATTATAAAAAACTTCCTTAACATGCTTTATTGAAAAATTCTTTAACATGCTCAAAATACTACTTCGAACATAAAACTGTATGGGATAACCTAGAAAAAAAAAAAGAAATGGGTGAGCTATAAATCCCAGAAAGGGAATAAACATGGAGTAAGTGATACATGTTAGAAAATAGGAATATAAATGAGGAATAAAATAAATGTTAATAATAAGGTATGATATAACATGATAATCATAACATGGTAAATGTAGAAAAAAATGAAAACAATGAATCATAAACATAGGTCAAGAATAAACTTGCAAGAATTCATGGTGGACAAAGTCCCATAAAGGAATCTGGTACAACCCTCTCCCAACATGAAGTATCATGATACTAAACATTATCCAATTCATTGGAGTGCTATCTAGGCACACCCATTATAATCATTTCATCCTCAATCTTAAGTGTGCTAGATAGATCACACGACATGGAATAATTGATCATCATAATTTATTCCATGATCAAGTAATGAATAATACCTAAATTTAAGTCCCAAATAAATAATTATATGTGCATAAAGGTTAATACCCTTGATATAATAATTGGTATTTTATTCTCTACACAATTATTTTGGAATAGAAAATCGTGATGAAATTTCAGCAGCATAACGACGTTACGTAAAAATTCATCAAAATGGTTGGTGAGAGATAAAGGGGTATTTAATTATTTAAAAATAAAATGGGAAGTAATAGTGACATGGAGAATTATATCACAAAATTATAAAATTTTAAATATAAGGTATAAGGCATTAAAGAAACATGAATAGAGAATAGAAGCCTTACGAAATTTCAACATGGTAATGGGTGTACATAAAGAATCATGGGAGGCTTAATGAGATTAAAAGGAAGATCTCATAATTTATAAATAAAATAGGAAGTAAGTGAAAAATGGATTATTATATCCCATCATAAGAAAAATAAAATTGAAAGACATAACATAAAAGGAGTTCTTAATAATGTAGGAGAGTAGAAGACCCCTTACGAAATTGAAGCACAGTAATGAATTAAATAAAAGTAAAAATGATAGAGGAGAAATAATATATCTTTAAAATAAAATTAATTTTATATTAAGGTAATTTTTTTAAATAAATAAAATTGTAAATAATTTCAATTAAGAAGAAAAATTCCAAAGAAGGTGCTTGAATTAAAAGGAGGAGAGGAAGGTGATGATCCCTTGAGTGTGTGACTCCAATGGCTTGGGAGGGGTTTATTGAAAATTTGGTAGAATTTTGAGGACTATAGAGAGAGTATGGAAGAATGTGAACATGATCCAAGGAGTTTTAGTGAAGATAAATGGGATCTTGGGTGGGTTTATATAGAAAATGAGGGAGATTTCTTTATTATTTGGTTTTCGACTCTACAAAATAAAATGACCAAAACCACAAACCATACCATGGTTTTTACCATGTTTTATACCAAATTAGAGTGGTTTTTATTAATTTAAGAGTATAAGGTCCTAAAATTTTAAAATATTACCTTTGGTGATGTGGATGGGAGTCATACTCTTAAAGAAATGATTTTAAAATCATAAAATATATTATAAGTCTTAGAAGATTCATAATGGCTTTAAGAAATAAATAAAATAAACTTACAATCACATTATTTTAAATATAAAACATATATTTGGTAATTTATACAATTTATATTACTTATTACATCACTTTTGGGTCATTTTGATGTTATAAAATACAAAATATATTTATATGACATTTAATTTTTAACCAAAAATTAGACTATCTCAGAAAATTATGAAAAAGTCACTGTTGGATAATTTCAACATCTTGATTCCCAAAATAATATTCATTTTATCTAAATAATTTTCTAAATATATTAATTTTCAATTTTAAAATAAAAACTGACATTTATTGAAAATGATTGGTTTTGACAATAACATTTTTTTGAACTCATATTAAAATTGAATTTGACTTCATAAAAATTATATGATATTTTATATTTAATATAAATTATTTAATAATAATATTTTATGAAAATATTATTTATTTTAAAAATACATAAATTCATCCAAATAGATTTCTTAATTTAATTTTAATATTAACCAAACATACTATTTGTGTTTTATTGAATCAAAATAAAAGTCATTTATAAAATTACAATAATAGAATGGAAATATATTCATAATTATATAAGAAATAATATACATACTCATATTGATAGGATCTTATTATATATCCCTTTAATACACCATCATGCACCCTAAGGGTAAGGTGTGTGATGGTGGGACTTTCATGGGGTGGTTCGATGAATATGATTTAGGTTATGATCTTGATGTTCTTGAAATTATCCTATAAATGGTTTCATTCATGCTTAATTTTTTGGAAATAATCTTGACCTTGTTCATGGGAAAATCCTAGAAATGTTATCTCCCTTAGAATCTCTGATAAATTGGCTTCATAGGGTATGATCCTACTGGTTGGGGTCATCACTTCCTTTGTCTGTGACAATTGGATTTGTTGAAATCCTATATTTATAGTAATCATGTGATCACTACTCAACAACTATATTATCAATAGTAATGAATCTTAATAGTAAATTAAATACAATTGGATATAATAAAACAATATAAGTTCACGTGTTTTATATAACCATATTACTTAATAATACATTTAACAAAAAAGGGTAATTTTATTTATAATAGTTTGGGTCATTATAATATTCCTCCATTAATAAATTTCACCCTCAAAATTTTCCTTTTCCAACAGTAAAATTGATGAGGGTAACTCTACTTCATCACTTCCTATTGTTCCCACATTACTTCTTCAAACTTATGGTTTCTCCAAAACACTTTGACTAGGGGCATTGTCTTATTTCTTAGAACTTTTTCTCTATGATATAATATCTTCACCGAGTGATCCTCATAGGAAAGGTCATTCTCTAATGGTACCACCTATATATTGAGTACTTGTGATGGGTCTGGTATGTACTTCCTCAAGAGGGATACATGGAATACATCATGTACTTGTGATAGATTTGGTGGGATTTCTAGTCGATAAGACTTCACTCTAATGCGACCAATGATCTCAAAAGGAACAATATACCTTGGAATAAGATTTAACTTCTTCATAAATCTCATAAATTTATTCTCTAGAGATACATGGAGGATTACCATGTCTCCAACATCAAAATCTAGGTCTCATCGACGATTAAAAACATAGATCTTCTATTAACATTGAGTAGCCTTGATGTATTGCTGAATGGTTTTAACCTTTTACACCATTTACTAAACCATTTTAGGACCTAGTATTTTGTGTTCCCAAAATTCATCCCAACATGCAGGTGTTCTACACCTCTTCCCATAAAGGGCTTCATAGGGATCCATTTGGATGCTCGAGTGGAAACTTTTATTGTAAGAGAACTCAACCATAGTAAGGTGTTACTCCCATCATCTTTTAAAGTAAATTGAGAGTCATCTCAACATTTACTCAAGTGTTTGGATAATCTACTCATATTGGCCATCAGTTTGAGGGTGATAAGTCATACTGAAGATTAGTTCAGGGTTTAGAGCATGCTTGAGACTTTTCTAAAACATAGAGGCGAATCTTGGATCTCGATCAGGAACAATTGATGGTAGTACTACATGAAACCTCACCACTTATCTGATGTATATCTAGGAAAGTTGATCCAGTGAGAAATCCTCTTGAATCACAATGATGTGTGAAATTTTTATAAGACAATAAACAACCCAGATAGCATTGTTTCCCTTGTATATCTTTGAAGGTATGGTGAAAAAGTCCATAGTGATGTTTTTCCATTTCTATGTTGGTAAGGATAATGGTTGCATCATCCAATTAGACTCTTTATTTTCATCCTTCACTGTTTGAAATACTAGGAAGTTTTATGTATATTCAGCGATATCCTTCTTCATGTTGTCCCACCAATAGTGCTCATGGATATCTCGATTCATCTTTTTTGTTTCTTGAGTGAATAGAGAAAGTTAAGATATGTGAATCATCCAATAGTTCCTTATTTAACTTAGGATTTGATGTAACACATTGTTTAGAACCAAATCTCACAATTTCTTATTAATTAACATTGAACTCTGATGATTTCCATTTTCTTATAGTTTCCACTTTCTTATAAATTAAAACATAAATATTTTGAGCATCATTTAACCTTTTTAGAAGAGATGGCTGAAAAATAGTTTATGAAAAGACTGATGATTTTCCTTACTTTATGATTCCCATTTATATCCTTTACATATCTAATAAGATTGGATCCCTATCAATTCTCATCAATAATAAAATTTATGGATTATTTCTACTTAAATAGTCTTCCACTTTGTTCGATTTCCTAGGATGGTAATGAATTGATCAGTCATAATATTTTATCATCTATAACTATATTCATTGGCACATATTCATCTCCTTATGTGTGAATATATATTTGAGACTTTTTTTATCCATATTTATTTCACACTTTTCCTGAAAGAGATAATAAATCTATATATTCAAAGTGAAGATTACTTCTATCAAATCTACTTCACGTTTGAGATAGTTTTTTCTCAATAATTTTCAACTACCTTGAGGTGTAGGCAATGAATTTATCATTTTTAATTAATAAACAACCCAATCCATTTTTTGAAGAATCACTGAATAATATGAAAAAGTCTCCACTTTTGGGTAGTGTGAGCATAGGGTCCCTGATAAGCCTCATTTTTAACTACTTGAAGCCTTCTTAACATTCATCATTATAATAAAAATTGACTCCCTTATGAATTATATTGGTAAGAGGGTTCTACAATAGTGAAAAATTTCTCACAAATAGATGATAATACCCAGCTAACCCAAGGAAACTACAAATATCTATCACTGATGTTGGCCTCATCCATCCTTCAATTGCTTTTGTCTTTGAGGGATCCACAAATATATCATTGTTTGTGATGATATGCCCCAAGAATTAGGATTCCTTAAACTAGAACTAACACTTGATATAGTTTTCATAAAGTTTCTTATTTCATTAGTTCTTTAGCACAATGTTCAAATGCTACCCATGCGCCTCCTTGCTTTTGAAGTATATTAGAATATCATCTATACAGACTACCAAAAATTTGTGGAGGTAGTATCTAAGGACTCTATTCATAAAATCCATGAATATATCTAGATAATTAGTGAATCCAAATGGAATCACTAAGAACTCATAGTTCTCATACCTTGTAATAAAACAAGTCTCGGGGATATCTTCCTTCTTCCCACTTACTTGGTAATAACCCGATCAAAGATCCACCTTAGAGAAGTATTGTGGTCCATGTAGATGATCGAACAAGTCATAAATATGAGAAAGTGGATACTTGTTCTTTATCATGATCTTGTGTAGCTCATGATAATCAATTTAAGGAGCATTGAGCCATCGTTCTTCTTTATAAGTAGGATTGGTGCATCCCATGGTGAAGCACTTGGGCATATGAACCCTTTATCTAGATTCTATGGTAATTGTTTCTTTAGATCCTCAAGTTCCAAAATAGCCATCATATACAGAGTCTTGAATATTGGGAACACCCCAGGTATAAGATTGATTAAAAATTAAACCTCCCCGATAAGAGGAAGACCAGGAAATTCCTTAGGAAAGACATCAACATATTACCTCACAATAGGAATGTATTTTATGATGATCATTTCCTTAGAATCAATCATTTGAACAAGATATGATTTCTCGTAGGGAAATAATATACATTATTGAGATGTTAGTGCTAAAAATATTCATTCTCCTCCTTAAACTTTTAGAGAATCAAGGGTCAATACGTAATATGTAGATTTATTTCCTTTTCATGGAAATTTATTTTGGATTTATATAGAGAAATCCAGTCCATGCCTAGAATTGCAGAAAATTACACCAATGGAGTATGAAAAAGTTTTCTAGGAAGGTCATCCCACAAATTATGATAGGGGAGGAGTTATATACATGGTATGAAATAATTTATCCATTTTCTATTTTTAATGATATCTCTACTTCCATGAATTTTGGTGGTGTTTGAATAGTTCTAATAAACTTTCATGTTATAAAGGAAAGTGTAGGACAAGAATAAAAAATTATATTCTCTATTCTTGAATGAATAGCTAGAATGCATGTCACCACTTCTTTGTCAGGATTCACTTCAATGGTAGTGATAGAAAAACCTCTACTTTAATGCCTTGGGTATTTTTGGTTGCCTCCAAAAACCCTTGTCTTAGGGAATTAGTTTGAAAAATTCCCTAGTTATTTATAGTTGTAGCAATGAAAAATGCACCGAGGGCTGATAGGAGAATTATTTACTCTGTCACGTTAGCAGTTTTCTCCTGTTGGAAATTATTACCTAGGTGTCATTCCTTCTCACACCTAAAGCATTTATTTATCCCCTGTAGGAAATTTTTGGGGTCCTTCTTCCCGCACCATTGACAAGTGGGATACTAAAATTTCTTAGAACCATTGGATTTTTCCATCATACCACCAGAATTAAAATACACTTTCCACTTCGTATACCCATGATACCCTTGGGATTCATGGATATCCATTTCTACTTTGAAGGCACATCAGATAATTTCCTCATACTTATCAATATCAAAGATCACCATGGATTTTCATAGATTAGGTTTTATCCCACCAAATAAGCAATCAACCTTACATTCGGGGGTAATGACAAAACCGATGGCATATTGTGCAAGTCTTATGAAGTTTTAATCATACGCCCTAATAGATTCACCATATTTTTCTTAAGTTCAAGTAAATCCTTTTCCATTTTAATATGGAGAGTGTGAGGAAAATATTTATCGAAAAATATTTTTCAGAATTCCTTCAACTCCATTTCTTTGATCTCTTCCTCAGGGTTCATATTCTTGATCAATGTCCACCACTGATTAGGTTCTACCTCCATATGATAAATAGATAGAAGAAATTTCACTTTTCCATAACATTGATGTATGTAAAAGATTTTATTAATGGAGTTGATCCACTATTTCTTGATTAAGGGATTGAATGATCCATTGAAAGTAGGTGTCATTTGTCACATAATTCTCTCAATTTCAGCTTGCGCTCTCTTAGGGGGGTTTGGTCACACCTCTTGATCCAGGTTTCTGTTGAGAAAAGTATTGTTTTCAACAATACATGTTAATGTTATTTAAAGGGGGAGATTATTCAAAATAATATTCTATCAATTTATGATAATTTTGATTCTCACAAATACCCTTAGTTATTTTCTAATGATTTTATTTAGTATTTTGTAGGAATTTATTAATTTATTTTACTCTTGAACTAACGAGAATTTATTACTTATTTGGAATCTGCTTTAAGCACGTTCTGGAATCACTGTTCATACCTTACGTAGATAAATATAGCGCGGAATCTGCTTTAGCACGTTTTAGAATCACTGTTCATACCCTACGTGGATAAACATAGTGTAAAGATGAAAAGAGTGTATACTTTTTGAGATAAGAGAAAAGTATGGTTAAATAACCATACGTTTTCAGGAAATTATGGAAGGAGAACCTTACGTTAGGAAGGAACCTTACATTTTGGTTATTAGTAAAGTATGGAAGGAGAACTGTATGTAAATTCTAAATGTTACGTTTGTTTCTCAAAAGTATGGTTCATCAACCTTACTTTTGTAAACAACCATACGTTCTTGGAAAAGTATGGATCAAGTAAAAGTATAGATCTTTTACCACAAGTTTGAGTGTTGAAGAAAAAGTATGGATGATCAACCCTACATTTGTGTTCAAACTTACGTTGTTAACCTTACGTTTGAAGACTATGTTATTAAATCTACATTTTAAGGCCACGTCATCAACCTTTCGTTTGGCGTCAGAAATTTTGACAGACGATATTTATGTGCAGTGATCAGAAAGCTGATCTCTGGGCGAATTTCAAGCTGGATTTAAAGTCTTTTTTAAAGTATGAATTTGACTGATTCAAAGCCATTTTATTAATGAATTTAAGATCAAATTAAAAGGAGCTTTTTATGCCAAGTCTTAAGGGAAGTTATGACTTCTCTATAAATTCAAATTTTTGAATATCGTGAATCAGAAGGCAACTTTTATGGATCTAAATGTGCAGGAGATATGCTTAGATTTATTATATATATTCTCTCTGAAACACCAGGTACATGAGTATGGTGATCGATCTATTATTGAAAAAGGTGGAAAACAGAGATTGCAACTATTCACGTTGATCTGCTGATTCAAAATGAGCATCAAAGCTTTGTTTGTTCAAGAAGAAGGAACTCGATAGAAGATTCACCTATTCTACATTGAATATCTACTATGGATAGACTACTGCTGAAGTTGTGAACTATATATCTATATATATTGCAACTGGATCAACTCAGAACTGCTTCGTATTGAAGATCAATATTTCTAGAGACTTCGATCCATCTGCTGCTAATTGCATTCTGTTGCAATTGTGAAGATCAACTGGAAAATTTCTTTCTAAAATTCTTTTTATTCTTGAGTAACTAACTTCTCGTTCTAAGCTGTGTAGGTTTGTGTTTGAACCAGAAGGCTTTGTTTTTCCTTGGATTGTAAAGGTGTTAACTACCTGTACTCAGTTGTGAATCGGTCTGTGGAAAAGAGGACCAGATAGTGAAAATCACCAAGCTCGTGGAGTTGAGCGTTGGTGGAGTGGACTAGGGGGCTTCTGTTCCCTGAACCACTATACATCTTTGTGTTCTTGATTTTACTTATTCCGCTGCACGATCAAATCTGATAAAGTATAAAGGACAGAACTCATTCAAGAAAAGAGTTATTGAAAAATTGAAAAAGACACAATTCACCCCCATCTTGTATATAATCTATAGATTCAGATCGAAAAATTGGTATCAGAGGAGTAGCTTTTGATAGAGCCTTAGCAAACTAGAAGCATTTAAGGATTATAAAATAGAGCATCATGACTGATAAAAGAGAAGGGATGTCAATGGCCAGAGCACCATATTTTAATGGAGACAACTATGATTGCTGGAAATCGTGCATGATAATATATCTGAAAAACCTCGGATATAGAGTCTATTCAAAGATTCTGACTCCTTATGAAATTCCTGAAATTCCTGAGAGATGGAGTGCTGCTATAGAGGCAAAGTACGATATGAACTCAAAGTCTATGAATGGAATTATCTGTGGTCTAGGACCAGATGAATTTAACAGAGTATCTCAGTGCCCGACAACATATAAGATGTGGTAAACAATAGCTATGGCATATGAAGGAACATACAATGTGAGGGAAATGAGATATGTAACTGCCAAATTGAAATTTGATACTTTCAGAATGGTTGAAGGTGAGAGAATTACCCAAATGAATGGGAGATTAACAGAAATTTTCAATAACATAACAGTTCTAGGAGAACCTATCAATTAGGCTGATCAAGCATTAAAAGTACTGAGAGTACTTCCTACTCAATGAAATGGTATCTCTCCTACAATCATACAATCAACACCTGTCAAAGATCTACCTATGAGAGAGCTGATTGGTACACTGATGATGTATGAAGCTGAAATGCAAGATAAGGCTAATGAACATAAAGTGATTATCAAAAGACAAGATACTGCCTTGAATTTAACTTCACAACAAAAGAATAGAAAGATGAAGAACAAAAAAGTCAAAGCTAAATCAGAAAGCTCTGACTCATCCAACTTAGATGAAGAATTGGCTCAGCTAGCCAGAAAATTTAGAAAATTCTACAGCAAGAAAAGAGGCTTTAAAAAATACTTTAAGGGAGATAATAAGGAAGTAAGATGTTATGAATGCAAAAAGATGGGTCATATCAGACCAGATTTCCCACAATTGAAGGATGCAAAGAAGAATAAATTATTCAAAAGAAATGACTTTGAGTAGAAAGACATGAAAGCTATGAAAGCCACTTGGAGTGTATCTGAAGACTCCAATAGCTCTTCTGAATCAAGATCAGAGAAATAAGAAGTCAATATAAAATCAAACATGTTTTTTATAGTAGAAATTGATGAGGTACACTCATATTACTCATCTAAATCAAATTCTAAATCAAGCTACACAAATGAAAAACTTGCAGCCTACTGCAATATGCTTGAAGAAAGATATGACTCACTATTTAAGAAACATAAGTCACTAAAAAATATAAATAAAGCCATTTCAGACGAAAGAGATACAATGCTGAAACAACATAAGGAATTAACTGATAAATACAATTCGATTAACACTAACTATATTAATTTTGAATCAAGAATAAAAACATTGCAGGATGAAGTAGAATCTTACAAACAGGCTGCATTGGTTTTTACAAAAGGATAAAATTCATTAAATGAAATTCTTGGAAAAAATTTCATTAAAAAGGAGAGATTTGGAATTGGCAGTATAGGAGAAAAACCAAAGCTATATAAAAATTATTTAGTTCCTAGCTCTAAAAAGGTTAATTGTAATTTTTTTGGGACAAAGGGACATGTAGCTAAAAACTGTTTCTTAAGACAAACTCAAATTTTTGGGATTAAGAAAGCCTATGTTTCAAAAGACTTATATGATTTAGCTAATTTTAAAAGAACAATGAAAATCTAGATACCCAGATCATTGCTAGCTAACACCCCTAGACCCAACAAAATATGGGTACCAAAGTAATTTGCTTGAATGTCTTTGTAGGTAGCAGGCCACCAGAGAAGAAAAGATATATGGTACATGGATAGTGGCTGATCACGACATATGAGTGGAAACTCATTGAATTTTTCTTCACTCACTCAAAAGGAAGGAGGACTTGTCACATTTGGTGACAATGCCAAAGGAAAAATCATTGGAATTGGAACTGTTGGAGATCCAAAAATAGTCTCAATAAAAAAAGTACTTTATGTACAAGGACTAAAACACAATATGATAAGTATCTATCAAATTTGTGATGATGGATATACTGTTGATTTTACTAAAAGTTTATGTACTTTTTCTAAAGATAAATTGTTTAAATTTAAAGCACCAAGAACTGAAAATGTCTATACTTTTGATTTAAATTCCTTGTGTAAACAACAAGTAAACTGCTTGACTTCTAAAGTAAGTGAATCCTGGATCTGGCATAGAAGACTTGGTCATTGCAATGTATATGTTTTACATAAGTTATCTAAGAAACATTTAATTTCTGATTTACCTAGTCTCAAATTTGAAAGTGACAGATTTTGTGATGCATGTCAACTTGGCAAGCAACAAAAATCATCCTTCAAATTTGTTAATAAGGTTGCTACATCTAAACCTCTAGAACTTATTCATATGGATTTTTTTGGACCTTCAAGAGTAGAAAGCTTAGCTGGTAAATTATATGTATATGTTTTAGTTAATGACTATTCAATATTTACATGGATTTTCTTTTTGAAATTTAAAAATGAATCTTTTACTTTATTTGAAAGTTTCTGCAAATCTGTTGAAAATGAAAAAGGGTTCAATATAATCTCATTGAGAAGTGATCATGGTGGAGAATTTGATAATATGTAATTTAATTCCTTTTGCTCAAATATGGGTATTAAACACACCTTCTCTGTACCAAGAACACCTCAACAAAATGGGATTGTAGAAAGAAGAAATAGAACTATTCAAGAAATGGCTAGAACTATGTTAAATAATTATAACCTACCTATATATTTCTGGGCAGAAGCTGTGAATACAGCTTGTTATATAATTAAAAGAGTTTTAATTAGACCTATTTTGAAAAATACATCCTATGAACTATGGAATAACAGAAAACCTAAAGTAAATTACTTTAAAGTTTTTGGATGCAAGGTTTACATCTTAAACACCAAGGATAATCTTGGTAAGTTCGATCCAAAATTTGATGAAGGTATTTTCTTAGGATATTCTACTAATTCCAAAGATTATAGAGTTTATAATAAGAAGTCAAGGATTGTTGAAGAATCAGTTCATGTGAAATTTGATGAATCTGATCCCTTTGAGAAAAGGACAGAACAAATGGATGAACTTGACTCTAATGATAACATGAGAATTGAGAATTTAAATAATGATTTTGAAAATGATATAAAATAAATTCAGTCTAGTTCAGAGGAACATGATATTGAAGAACCTTTAAATATATTACCTAGACAGTCTAGAAACCTAAATAATCTCCCTTTAGAAATTGTAATAGGTGACCTAGAAACTGGTGTTCAAACTAGAAGAAACTTAGGAAACCTAGTGTAATTCTCTTCCTTCCTATCTCAACAAGAACCCAAGACTATAGAAGAATCTTTAGATGATGAAATCTGGGTAATAGCAATGCAAGATGAATTAAACCAGTTTAAAAGAAATGAAGTTTGGGAATTAGTGGAAAGACCTAAGAATTATCCTGTAATAGGAACCAAATGGGTCTTTAGAAATAAATAGGATGACTAAGGCACAATAACTAGAAATAAAGCAAGATTAGTAGCTAAAAGATATAATCAAGAAGAAGGAATAGATTATGATGAGACTTTTGCACCTGTAGCTAGGTTAGAAGCCATTATAATCATTTTAGCCTATGCATCTTATATGAATTTTAAATTATTTCATATGGATGTTAAATCTGCGTTTTTAAATGGTTATTTAATGGTGGAAGTTTATGTTGAGAAACCTCCTGGTTTTGAAAACTCTCAAAAACCAGATTCTGTTTTTAAACTTACTAAAGATCTTTATGGCCTTAAACAAGCACCTAGAGCTTAGTATGAAATATTAAGTTCTTTTCTTTTGAAAAATGATTTTACTGTTGGAATGGAAGACCCAACACTCTTTAAGAAAACTGTGAAAAATAATGTTTTATTGGTTGAAATTTATGTCAATGATGTAATCTTTGGATCAACTAATAAAACTCTTTGTCATGAATTTTTAAAATTAATGCAAGAAGAATTTGAAATGAGTATTATGGGAGAATTACATTTCTTTTTGGGTCTTCAAATACTTCAAAAAGATTTTGGAAATGTTTTAAATCAAAGCAAATACATTACTGATTTACTTAAGAAATTTGGACTTGAAAAAAGAAAGCCATTTACAACTCCTATATGTACTAATATAAAACTTGATTTGGATGAAACTGGGAAATCAGTTGACAACAAGTTATATAGAGGTATGATTGGTATTTTGTTATATCCTACTGCTAGCAGGCTAGATATAATGTATTCAGTATGTCTTTGTGCTAGATTTCAATCAAATCCTAAAGAATCCCATCTAACTACAGTTAAAAAAAATTTTAGATATTTAAAAGGAACTATTTTTCAATCTCTTCTTTATCCATAAACTTCTGATTTCAATTTTATTTCATATTCAGATGCTGACTTTGGAAGTTATAGATTATATAGAAAAATTACATCAGGTACATGTCACTTTTTAGGAAAGACTTTAGTATCATGGTCTAGTAAGAAACAACATTCAGTTTCCCTGTCAACAGCTGAGGCAGAATATGTTTCTGCTGGCAGTTGCCGTTCACAAGTGTTGTGGATGAAAAACACTCTTATGGACTTTGGATTTAATTTTAATAATACACCTATTTTATGTGATAATACAAGTGCAATTAATATTTCAAAAAATACTATTAGTCATTCTAGAACAAAGCACATTGATATAAGGCATCACTTTTTAAGAGATCATGTTATTAAAAAAGATATATTTTTAGAATTTATAAATACTAAAATTCAGTTAGCAGATATTTTTAATAAACCACTTCCCACTACAAGGTTTGATTTTATTAAGGGGGATCTAGGTTTATTTAATTTTATTTATTTATGTAAATTTTATTTTGTTTATTGAATACTGCTTAGGATTTTCTTTCTTTCTCCATATGCAAATTTTATTTGTTTTAAATATATGTAATGATTAGTGATTACATGAGAATAAATGCTGTCAGGGCCTTTTCTACTTCTAAACCCTTTCACTTCTATCGAAACCCTTTTGAAATCCGAAAATCACACTTCCTCTCCTAAACCCTAACCTTTGAACCAATGAAACCCTAACCTTCAAACCTTCAGAGACTCTCGCAGAAATGGTAAGGACTAAAAGAGCCAGTGAATCCAAGCCAAGAAATGCCAAGAGACAATGCACAGAGGGAAGAAAAATCTTACAGGGCAAGGTAATCGATCTCGACTGGTTATTTCAGACAAATCTGTTGCTGAGGCAAGCGCTATCGTTTCAGAATCTTGAACAAATGTTCAACAGTGAAAATACAGAATTTCTGTATGAAGTAGAACTTAGATACTTCTTCAAATCTGTATAGTTTAGTCTAGGAGATATCGAGGACAGTATGTTGGCTAAGATAGAGGATAGGGATTTCTCAATCTCTTCAGTAGAGATTAGTCAGATTCTCAACTGCCCTCATGAGGGAGTTTTTCATTTCGATTTGAAAAATATTGGAGATTCTGTGCATAAATCCGAAGACATCATGTCTTTTCTTTTTGGTACTAAGATAATAAAGAAAATGTTTGTCAAGGATTTGGAGCCTGATCAGAAAATTTTGGTCAAATTCATTTAGACTGGAATAGATCCACAGATGGCAGAAATGGAAAAGATTTTGTACCCAGATATGTATATAATGATTCTTTTGTTAAGCGATATTAAGTTAAACTTTCCAAGATACATGATAAGGTATCTCAGTTACTACTGTCAAAGTGAGGCCCGGATGAATGTCTACCCTTTTGGTCGATTTATTTATAAACTACTGTTTATGAAAGACATGGTGAGATTAGTGGATGCTCGAGTTAACTGTCATCATAGTAATACGTTTAATGCTATAACATTGAGGAAAGTTGGATATTTCTGGAGCACAATTAAAGGAAAAAATTTTCCAGTAGGAGATGAGGAAGACTCAGAGAGTGCTCAGGCTCAACCTGCTAAGTCCAAGGAGGGACACGATGAATCCAGAGTCAGCAATGTAGTAAGAAGGATTCGCTTTGAAGTGGCAGATGTTGAGGAAGATAGAAGTCAGGAGGGACTTCAATAAAAAAAGAGACCAGTAAATGAGGAAGTCACTTCCCCTGCTTTGGAAACAACCCCAGAAGCTTTATTTTCTTATTCTTTTGTAAGGGAAGTTGTTGTTGATAAGACCATGGAAGATGTTACAGAAAGAACAGAACCAGTAGAGAGATCAGGAGTTCCAGAAGAAGCTCAAAGGGAGAATCAGGAATAGATTGTAGCTGATGTTAAAGTTTCACTTCAATAGGAACAAGAGATGGAGGCAGTGCCTGGTGAAGAAGTGGCCAGACCTCAGTAAACTACTGAAAATATTTTTCTTGTAATTCCATTGGAAGACAAAGATGCAGATGAATGTGATGATCATGCTTCTAAAGCTCAAATAGAGGTACTTCAAGAGGATTTTTCAGTGGAGGAGTTTGAAAACTCTAAGGAAAAATCTGTGGACCAACCTTCTCAGGACAAAGAAAAAGAAAAATTTGATGCTGAATCATTGCCTTTGGTACTTATGCATCAAACTAAGACTATTAATCAAGCACAGGGTGCATCTGATTCGAGGAAAGAAGAAGTTGAAGAACTGTACAGAAAGGTATCTCAGTTGGAATCTAAGACAGTTTCTCTGAGAAATGCCTTAGACTTAGAACACTTGAAATTTCAAAAGTTGAAGGAGTGTACAGTTTCAAGGCAAGAAGTTGAAATGTTTAAAGAGGATATGTTAACTTCTATTACACAATTGAAATCTGAAATGGTTATGAAGTCAGATTTATCAGATCTAAAGTTGTTTATGGAGAACCAATTTGCATCAGTTTCAAATAATGCTGTTAGTGGATCAGGTACTTCACCTGATTTAATCAGAAGGTTTCAGGCTATCACAGCTATGATGAGCAACATGAATGACAGGATAAAAGATCTTCAATATAACAGTGCTCATTTGTCAGTGTTTCTGGACAATTAGAAGTTCTTAGTGGATCAACTGACATCTAGTGATCCATCGATCAAAATTCTGTTAAATCAATTATCAGAGAAGTTGTCAGTATTTGTTAGAAAAGAGGAAAGGATACATGAGTTTTTAGAGTCAATTTAATTGAGGATATTCATATGACTCAAGAGAACAGGGAGCTCATTATAAAACTTGGACATGGGATGATGAAGAGACTTCGGGAACAGTTTACAGAAATCAAGTCTGCAATTCAGTGGAGATAGAACCTGTTGCCTATCTTACCCAAACCTTGATTCCTGTGTATATCATTGTCATGTATATACTGCTATTTTTGAATGAAAATTTACTTCATTGTTTATTTGTTTCTTTCTTTATTTGTTTTACTGACTTTATTTTTGATATGCCAGTACTACAGATTTAATTGTTGATAAACAGTTCATAATAGCATTTGCTAACAGTTCAGTGCAATATTAAAAGTGTTAAAATCCATGATTTTTCATTATTTTTGATACACAAAAAGGGGGAGAATTTGTATAAACACAATATCAAAACCTCAACATTTTATTTAGGGGGATAATTCATTTTATTTAGGTGGAGAATGAAATGAGAAATTTGGATTTATAATTATCTTTTTAGTGGAGAGGTTTTTATTTAAAACTTTATAACTAATTATGAAAGTAAATTTTGTTTAAATAATTTTAATTATTTTATAGGTTTTGTGGTCATAAAAAAGGAGGAGATTGTTGAGAAAAGTATTGTTTTCAAGAATATATGTTAATGTTATTTAAAGGGGGAGATTATTGAAAATAATACTCTGTCTCTTTATGATAATTTTGATGCTCACAGATACCCTTATTTATTTTTTAATGATTTTATTTAGTATTTTGCAGGAATTTATTAATTTATTTTACTCTTGAAATAACGAGAATTTATTACTTATTCGGAATCTGCTTTAAGCGCGTTCTGGAATCACTGTTCATACCTTACGTAGATAAATATAGTGCGGAATCTGCTTTAGCACGTTTTTGAATCACTATTCATACCCTACGTGGATAAACATAGCGTAAGGATGAAAATCGTGTATACTTTTTGAGATAAGAGAAAAGTATGGTTAAACAACCATACGTTTTCAGCAAAGTATGGAAGGAGAACCTTACATTAGGAAGGAACCTTACATTTTGGTTATCAGCAAAGTATGGAAGGAGAACCGTAAGCAAATTATAAACGTTACATTTGTTTCTCAAAAGTATGGTTCATTAACCTTACTTTTGTAAACAACCATTTGTTCTTGGAAAAGTATGGATCAAGTAAAATTATGGATCTTTTACCGTACGTTTGAGTGTTGAAGAAAAAGTATAGATGATCAACCATACGTTTGTGTTCAACCTTACATTTTCAACCCTACGTTTGTGTTCAACCTTACATTGTTAACCTTACGTTTGAAGACTATGTTATTAACCCTACGTTTTGAGGCCACGTCATCAACCTTTCGTTTGCCGTCAGAAATTTTGACAGACGATATTTATGTGCAACGACCAGAAAGCTGATCTCTGGGAGGATTTCAAGCCAGATTTAAAGTCATTTTTAAAGTACGAATTTGAATGATTCAAATCCATTTTATTAATGGATTTAAGATCGAATTAAAAGGAGCTTTTTATGCCGAGTCTTAAGGGAAGTTACGACTTCTCTATAAATTCAAATTTTTGAATATCGCGAATCAGAAGGCGACTTTTATAGATCTAAATGTGCAATAGATATGCTTAGCTTTATTATATATGTTCTCTCTGAAACACCAGGTACATGAGTATGGTGACTGATATATTATTGAAAAAGGTGGAAAATAGAGATTGCAACTATTCACGTTGATCTGCTGATTCAAAAGGAGCATCAAAGCTCTGTTTGTTCAAAAAGAATGAACTTGATAGAAGATTCACCTATTATACATCGAATATCTACTGTGGATATACTACTGCTGAAGTTGTGAACTATATATCTATATCTACTATAACTGGATCAACTCGGAACTACTTTGTCTTGAAGATCAATATTTCTAGAGACTCATATCTATCTGCTGTCAATTGCATTCTGTTGCAATTGTGAAGATCAACTGGAAAATTTCTTTCTGAAATTATTTTTATTATTGAGTAACCAGCTTCTCGTTCTAAGCTGTGTAGGTTCATGTTTGAACCAGAAGGATTTGTTTTTCCTTGGATTGTATAGGTGTCAACTACCTTTACTCAGTTGTGAATCGGTCTGTGGAAAGGAGGACCGGATAGTGAAAATCACCAATCTTGTGGAGTTGAGCGTTGGTGGAGTGGACTAGGGGCATTCTGTTCCCCGAACCACTATACATCTTTGTGTTCTTGATTTTACTTATTCCACTGCATGATCAAATCTGATAAAGTATAAAGGACAGAAATCATTCAAGAAAAGAGTTATCGAAAAATTGAAAAAGACACAATTCACCCCACTCTTGTGTATAATCTGTAGATTCTGATCCAACAGTTTCTACTAAGAACCTAAGTCAGCTGAGAGAGTATCATGAAAAATGTTTTGATTCCTTCTCCCATCAGATTGGGTATCTCATTAGGGCAGTCATCACATTTCCCATCACATTGATTATTTTCCTGATTTCTCCTATTTTTGATCATTGGATAGAATAAATGTAAAATTAAGGATGATTATTATAAAAAATTAAACACATAAATGGGAATACAATTAAATTAAAGGAATAATATATAAATTATATTTATATCATTAACATATGAGTTTATAGGCTTCAATCAATGTTATCCTTGATTTATTTAATAACATATATTATTATGGGATTTTTTTGTTCCCTTAATAATGGTTCATAATAACCTTATGAATTTACCAAAGAATATCCCCTAGGATTTTAAAACTAGGTATGTAGTACGGCAATTTTTTGTGTACCAGGTTACACCGAGTCAATCCCAGAACACCTTGTCAGGGTTATTACTCCTAGGTACATTTGTGACAGAACCATGTCCACTTGTAGTATCTAGACATGGATGTATTTTATTTATAAAAAACTTACTATATACTCACCAAAATTTATGGATGTTTTTATATACTTAATATTATCCCTAAGGTATTTCACTAGGGTTTTCTAATCATAATCCCCAAAATAACTAAACTATTTCTCTAACACCAACTATGAAATCCCTTCTATTTATTACATATTAATACTTGATTTTTTACATAAAATTACACTTTAATAAAACCCAAAATATTAATAATTCTAGTTTATTTGGGAATTAGGTAAATGACATAACATCTTGAACTTGGGAAACAAAAATATTATTAAATACATTCTTAACATGTTTTATTGAAAACTTTTGTAACATGCTCAAAATACTGCTTCAAACTTAAAACTGCATGAGATAACCTTGGAAAAAACATAATAAAGGAGTGATATATAAATCCTAATAAGGTAATAAACATGGAATAAGTGATACATGATATAAAATAAGCTTATCAATGAGTAATAAAAGAAATATTAATAATAAGGAATGATATATCATGATAATCATAACATGGGAAATGTGGCAACAACTTAAAACACAGAATCATAAACATAGGTCAAGTATAAACCTCCAAGACTTCATGGTGGACAAATTACCATAAATAAATCAAGTAAAAACCTATCCCAACATAAAATATCATTATACTAAACATTACCCAATGAATTGGAGCACTATCTATGTGCACCCATCGTAATCATTTCATTCTTATGCTTAAGTGTGACTCATAGATCTTACGACATGGATTCATTCATCATAATAATTTATTTGACGATCAAGGAATGTGTAATATATACATGTATGTCCCCAATAAATAAGTATATGTTCATAAAGGTGAATACCCTCAATAGAATAATGGGTATTTTATTCACTACACAATTGTTTTGGCATGGAAAATCATGGTAAAATTTCTACAGCATAACAACATTACATAAAAATTCATAAAAATGATTTATAAGAGAGAAATGGGTTTCTCATTATTTATAAATAAAATGGCAATTAATAGTTACATATAAAATAATATCCCAAAATTATAAATTTTTAAATAGAATTCATAATGTACTAAAGAAACATGTATAGAGAAAATAATCCTTAAATTTTTTTTGTCTTGGTAATGGGTGTAAATAAAGGATCTTGGGAGGCTTAATGAGAGTAAAAGGAATCTCTCATAATTTATAAATCAAGGGAAATATGTAATATCATATCTCATCATAAGAAAATGAAATGTAAAATACAAAACATAAAAGGAGTTCCTAATACAATAGGAGAGTGTAAGATCCCTTACAAAATTTTAGCATAGTAAAATCATAGATAAAGATAAAATATGGGATGATAAATAATATATAATTAAAGTAACATCAATTGTTAAGTAAGGGAATTTTTATAAATAAATAACATTATAAAATAGTTCAATTTAGAAGACAAATTCCAAAGAAAGTGCTTGAATTGAAAGGAGGAGATGAAGGTGATGATCCCTTACTTGAGCGTGTGACTCCAAAGGCTTGGAAGGGGATTCTTGAAAGATTTAGGGTGAATCAAGAGGACAATAGATTGTGTAGGGAAGAGTTTTTATGTTCTCCAATGAGATTGAGTGAAGAGAAATGGTAGCTTTGGTGGCTTTCTTTATTATTTTGGTTTTGGACTCTACATAATAAAATTATCAAAATCACAAACCATACCATGGTTTTTAAATATGGTTTATAAAAAGGGGAGTGTTTTTTTATTATTTTAGGATTCCAAGGGATGGACTGGTTAAAATATTAACATAGGTGATGTGGAGGTGAGTCACACTCTTAAATAAATGATTTTCAAATATTAAAATATATTATAAGTCTCAGAGGATTCATAATGGCTTAAAAAATAAATAAAATAAAATAAAAATAATATTATTTTAGATTTAAAAACATATATTTTGTCCTATATCCCATTTATATTACTTATTACATCAATGTTTGGCCATTGTGATGCCATAAAACACAAAGTATTTTTATATGGTATTTAATTTTTACCCGAAAATTCGTCTATCTCAGAAAATTATGAAAAATTAACCACTGGATAATTTTCAAATACTAATTCCAAAAATAATATTCATTTTATCTAAATAATTTTTTAAATTTGTGAATTTTCACATTTAAAAAAAACTGACATTTATTAGAAATGACGGGTTATTGACAATAACATTTTTTTGAACCCTTATAAAAATTACATTTGAATTCATAAAAATTATATGATCATTTATATTTAATAAAAATAATTTAATAATAATAATTTATTAAAATATTATTCATTTTCAAAAATCCATTAATTCATTAAAATAGATTTCTTAATTTAATTTTAATATTAACCAAAAATTCTATTTGTTTTTTACTGAATCAAATTAAAAATCATTTATAAAGTGAAAATAATAGGATAGTAATATATTCATCATTATATAAAAAATAATATAAATAATAATATTTATAGGTTCTTGTTACATATCCCTTTAATACACCAGCGTACGCCCTAAGGGTAAGGTGTGAGATTGTTGGACTTTTGTGGTGTGGTTCGGCGAACATGGTTTTGGGCCGTGATCTCAATGATCTTGAAATTCTACCATAAAAAATTTCACTCATGCTTAAGTTGTTGGATATCAGATTGGGATTGGTCAAGGGAAAATATCATAAATTCTATCTCCCTTATAACCTCTGATAAATAGGCTTCATAGGGTATAATTCAATTAGTTGAACCCATCACTTCCTTTGTCTATGACAATTGGATTTGTTAAAATCCTATATTTATACTAATCATGTGATCACTATTCAATATATATATTATCAATGGTAATGATTATTAATTTTAAATAAAATTGAACTAGACCTAATAAAAAAAATAAGTTCAAGTGTTTTCTATAACCATATTACTTAATAAGACATTTAACAAAAAAAGGTAATTTTATTGAAAACAGTTCAGGTTGTTACAAAAAGGGAAATAGAAGGTAAGGTAAATAATGACTTTTAAGGCTTGGTTGGTTAAAAGGGGATGGATGATGGGTAGGGAAAAATTATTTATTGTGTTCAAAACAAAGGTTGCACACCCGCACTAGTTAAGGATGGGGCTAAAAAATATAGGATTGAGTATTGACATTGTCCAAAACACAGGAACCACCATATGTTACTAGGGATCCTTCATGGAATATTCCCAAGATGGTAGGTGAGCCAGTGTGGCTAGGAACTATTTACATTAGGTAGCTTTTTTCATATTGAGGTGATTATAATGATCCAAATTGATGGAAACACCAAGTGTAAAAATGGAAGTGGGGAGGGGATGTTGAGTTCCCTAGGAGCTATCCCACCACATGATCAAACATAATGAATTATCATGTTGATAGGAAAGTATTAATCATTTATAATGTGGGGAGAGACCCTAAAATGGGTTAGTGGTGGGGTTGGGTCCATGATAAAATGTTAAGGCATCATTATGTATCCCATGGAAATAAGAATCAATCCACACATAGTTCTTGAATGTGTCTTGGAAGGGGAACAATACCAAAAGTGTGGTGTCCTTATTTGGGGATGAAGATGGAAAATAAAATAATTATCATATGAGGCATCCTATGTTCATCACATATGGTAAGTATATAGTTTAACATCATGTGTTTAGGACATTGATTTTTTATATCCCATATTTATCATATGAGGTATCCTCGGTTTATATGGGGTAAGGATATAATTTAACATCATGTGTTGAGGATTTTTGTTTTGGTTCATCGAAGATTTTTAACTTTAGGCAACTTGTATTTATCACATGGGGTAAGGCTATAATTTAACATCATGGATTGAGGATGTTAAATTGTGTAGTTTAGAGTTTCACAATTCAGACTAAAATTTCTACTAGTTTAAAGTCTTGGAGCTCTGACCAAAGGGTTTGGGTGTCCTAAAGATGTTTATGTGGCATGAAAGTGTGATAAACTGATGTGAAGAAGGAGGTCCATGAAGACCCTTTTCCATACAAATATCTAAGACAAACTGTATACAAGTTAGAATCATGATGCTAAGAGAGGAAAGACCATGTGATGAGTTGAAAGTGGGGGGTTGGCCCAGGATATGAGAACTAGGAATCCTTATGTATCCCATAGGAATGGGAATCAATACACACATAGTTCTGGAGTGTGGTGTGCTATACTACTGATGTATGTAGGGTGGTGTCCTTTTTGAGAGAGGATGTGATGCAAAAGAGAATAGAGAATGGGTTTTCTAAAACACCAAGTATAAAGTAAATAATGAACATGAGGGGATACAAGGGTCTAGATACACATATTTGGAGGCCATAATAATTTGAAATTAAGGGGTGTATATATGTCTAAGATGTTTGAGTGGTGAAAAATTGTTAAAACCCAATGTGAAGAATGAGCCAAAGAGTCCTTGTGCCACAAAAATCAATCCTAAAACCATTTGTACACAATTAAGGTTCCTGAGGATTGGACCAATGGGAGGCCCCAAAAATAGGTTGTTTTTTAGGTTAGGCCTGGGATGTTGGATCCAGGTGTCCCTACATATCCCAGCAGGCATGGGAATCAAGCCACATGTAGTTCTGGAATGTGGTGTGTTAGAAGATCAATTCCAAAAGGGTGGAGTACTCTCTAATGAGGACATGGAGTCATCCCATATTTCTCATATGTGGAATCCTATGTTCTGCACATAGGGTAAGGCTATAGTTTAACAACATGTGTTGAGGATGTTAGTTTGGGTCATCATATATTTTTCATACAAGGCATCCCGAGTTTATATGGGGTAAGTCTATAGTTTAATATCATGTGTTGAGGGTGTTTTTTTGGTTCATATCACATTTTTCATGTGAGGTAGCTCGTATTTATCACATGGGGTAAGGCTAAAACTTAATTTCGTGTGCTGAGGACATTGGACTATGTAGTTTAGATTCATATAGTTTAAACTAAATATTATGCTATTTTAAGGTCCTAGAGATTAGATCAAAGGGTTGGGGTGTCCTAAATAGGCGCGTGTGGAATTGAAGTGTGATAAACCAATGTGACGAATGGGTACAAGGAAAACATTTTCCACAAAAACATCAACGAAAAACTACACACAACTTGATGTCATGATGTTGAGGGAGGAAAGACCCCTTGATGAGTTAATAGTGGGGTATCTACCTAATATATGAGATTTTCTCATCACTACATATCCCATTTGAATGGAAATAAATCCATACATTGTCATGGAATGTTGAATGGTAGAAGACAGGCGCCAGTAGGGTGGAGTTCTTCTAAGAAAGGATGAAATGAAAGGGAGAATGGGAATTGGTTTTATGAAACCCCAAGGATAAATAAAACCATGTGAATGAGGGGCACTTGGGGTAGGATGAACATATTTTAAGGTCATAATGCTTCTACCTGAAGGGGTAGGTACTTTGAGGATGTTCTGGTGGTGAGAAAGATTTTAAAAAATGTGGTAAAGAAGGATTCAAAGAGTCTATGAACCACATAGAGAAACCCCAAAACTAGTTGCATGCAGTTTAGGTTCATGAGTCTTAGACTAAAGGGAGGCCCCAAAAATAGGTTTGTGCTGAGGCTGGTCCAGCGATGTTGGATCTATGAGTCCCAACATATCTAATCAGGCATGGGAATCAAGATGAATATAGTTTTAGAATGAATCTTGGCAGAATACTGATGTTGGAAGTGTGGTGTTACCTTTGGTAAGGGCATCAAATTATCACATATTTTTCATATGAGGCATCCTATGTTCATCATATAGGGTAAGGTTAAATTTTAACATCGTGTGGTAAGGGTGTTAGTTTGGTTCATCCCATATTAATACTATGAAACATCATATGTTCATAACATAGGGTAAGGCTATATTTTAACATTATGTGATAAGGATGTTGGTTTTATTCATCCCATATTTATCATATGAGGCATCATATGTTCATCATATTGGGTAATTCTACAATATAATGTCTTTTTCTATGGAAAATGGTTTAGGATCATCTCACATTTATCATGTGAGGAAACCTATGTTAATTATATAAGGAAATAATAATGTTTAGATTTATCTAATGATGATGTTGGTTTTAGTCATCACATATTTATCATCCGAGGAATCCTATGTTCATCACATAGGGTAAGACTATAGCTTGACATCGTGTGCTAAGTATATTGGTTTTGGTCATACAATATTTATAATATGAGGCATCTTATTTCCATTAAACATGGTAAAGCTACAATTTGACATCTTTTGATGAGGGTTCTGGGTTTTTTAGTTTAAATTCATAAATCTTAGACTAGGGTTGCTTTTAGTTTAAAGTCATGGAGCTTGGTCCATGGTATAAAATAGTTTAAGGATGTAATTCTTGGACAATTTTTCTACAGTTTAAGGTCACTTAGATTTGAAAAAAGGGGTAGGTGTTCATTAATGTTCATATATCTTGGATCATGATGTGCTATAGATTAAGGTCACATATCATTGACCAAAGGGTTTCACATGAAGTCCTGTTTGAGAAACATGGAATTGGTGGGTGATGTGATGTGATCTAAATCCATAGAAAGTAAATAGTATGATCCATTGGAATAAACCTTATGAATAATTTATGGTCCTTATTATTTGGTCTCCAACTTGAGTAGAAGTTTTATGGGTATCATCGGTGCTCTGAGATCCAATACCATGCCATCCTAAAAGACTGAGCAAGGGTAGAACTTCTTGTTGAACACTCTCACTACCTAAATCTAGTGTCTCTCTATGTTGTAAAATGACTTAATATTATTTTATTAAAGAGATTCTTACTAAGCTTTAAAAAATTCCTCCATTATATCTGGAATATTATGGTCATTCGTAGTTGTTTAGAATGAAAAGAACTAAACCTAAATAAGTTAAAATACCTCTGTTACATACACCAAATAGTATGAGGTCGCTTGGGTGGAATTTCACATTGTTATCTGATAGGACTAAAGGGCCTTAGGATGTTTATTAGGATAAATCTTCTTATTTTGGACCACCATATTATATAGAATGTCAGAGAGGGTTTAATTGAACACCTAGATCACTCCATTCAACTTTTCATAGTAGAGGGAAGTGTGGTTTGACCATATGTTAGTATAATTTCTTCATCTTGGTATCATGTAAATCAGTGTTGTTATCTGAGATAATTGTGTGAATGGCCCCAAATAAATGTATAATGCAAGAGTTCATAAATTCATTCATGGACCATGTTTTATCTTATTTGAGGGGAACTGCTTCTACCCACTTTTAGAAAATTTCCATTATGGTGAAAATTAACCTACACTGTTGATCCATCTTTGGAAAGTATGGACTCACAATATAGAGTTCCCAAACTGGAAAATTCCAAGAATAATTTTTAATGTATAGAAGTTATGACAGTCAATGAATTTTTTTTTGTGAATATGACATGTATAAAACCTATTAATGAACTCATTGAAATCATGAACCATGGTGGGATAAAAATAACACAACCTATGAATTTGGTGTGAGAGATTTGATCCTGCTTGATGGGAACTATAGGATCGAGCATGGAACTCTTATATAACCTAAGGTATCTCATATTCTGAGATGAAATAGGGAATAATTCTATCAAAACCTCACCAATAGAGAGCCTTCTCAAGGTTGGGTCCACTCTAGAGGGTAAAATGGGTGGAACGCTGGAATATTTACTCATAATAGGCTTAGCCTTTTATGAACCTTTCATAGAAACATTGGTATTCATTTGGTATACCTGTGGATTATATTTTTCTTCAGAAGTGGTGGTGGTAATAACCCTCCTATGTGACATATTAATGACCAGGTCATCTTGATCAGGTTCTATGAGGGATGTGGCTAAGCCTTCTAAAGAATCTAATTGGCTATTCTATAACTATGGAACATGTTTCACCTTTATATGGAAAGGAACTGGGCCATCAACTGGTGAGTCTATTCTAACAGGGGCACAAGATCTTACTTTCTAATGACTTAGTCACCCTTGATCTACTTGATGACCAAATATAAGTCTCCATTCACATGTAGATAGTGGAAATCAATATTGATGTCCAATTTGAGACCATTGATGAGGTCTTGGTACTCTGCCTCATTGTAAGTACAACTTTATGATAACGTGAATCAGTATAGAAGGATGTCTTTTAACAGAGTTATGAAGACAATTCTCAAGAAAAATTTGTTGAGATTGGAGTTGTTGATACTTATACCAATCAGACTTTGGGAGGCACCATAAAAATGTATCTACTAATATGGCACAACTAGATTCACTAATATAATGGATTCATCTAGGAAATTGACATCTAAGGGTGATTTCCCAGGGGTTATATGTATGGCCAATAAATTTTCCAAATCCTATTCTTAGACAACTTTTTGTATGAAAAACCTGATGTCAAACTACTAGAGTATTGCCACCAAATGAAACAATAACCTTGATAGAATGGGGAAATTTAGTATGTACATTAGTAGGTCAAATCATGACACCAACTATATCTCATGGTGCTAAAAATAATTTCATAACATCTACACTAAAAATATCAGCATGAGGAAAATCTTCTTGATGGGGGAGTATCTACCCTCCATTTCGAGGAGCATACGGTTAAACTAATATATTTTGTTTTCTCTACCCTTGTTTTTTTGGGATATAAGGACACAAATGGATAATTTTAGATTGGTTAAATAGAGGAACATAGTCTTTCTTTATATGGGTAGAATCAGAACTGATGGTTGTAGAAGATACTACATAATATCCATTATTCTAGTAGTCCTCATCCCACCATTGCCTTTTTCATAATCCTTGAAAAGGGATTACACTTAATGGATAAAATTTCAATAATTTAGAAAATATAGGCTAATAATCCTTAGAGGGTCTACAACTATTGGAGGTTTCTTTGGGGGAAGGCATTTGGTTGATAGTCTTAATTTTCTTTGGGTCAATCTCAATGTCATTATATCTGACACTGAAGCTAATAAATTTTACAAAGGTGACCCTGAATTGAAACTTCTTTGGGTTCATCTTGAAGTGGTGGGAATTGAGGAAGTAGAAATATTTATCAATATATCTAAGATTTTCCTATAATTTGTGTTATTTAACAAACAGATCATCTACATAACACTCCACCAACATCTCAAGGAGTGGTTTAAGGATATGGTGCATAAAACAATGGTAAGTTGATCAAGCATTTTTCAAGTCGAATGGAATCACCTAGTAGAAAAAATTTCAACATGATTCCATGAAGGTAGTACAATCCTCATCCTTAGGCCCCATCTAGATATGATTTTACCCAAAATATTTATCCATGAAAGAGAGGTTCTGGAACATAGTCATAACATCAATCAATATCTCTATCACTGGAAGAGTAAATTCATCCTTCAAAAAATGGTAGTTTAGGTCCTAGAAGTCAATATAGAATCTGATATACACATTATTCTTCTCAACTATCATAATTTTGGATATCCATTTGGGATACTAGACCAATCTAAAAAAGTTTTCTTTAATAATCTTGTCAACTTCATCCATTACCATGACATTGTGGGAGGGGTAAGTCTTTTTAGAAGGTTTTTTGATCCCGCGGTGACCCACTGGGAGGCCAAGATGATGGATGGAAATATGGGGATCAATCCCTAAAATCTCATAATAGCTCTAAGTAAACATTTCATGGCGTTTTTTCAATTGATCCTCATGAAAAACGTCCTCTACAGACTATCCTGGGAGACTTTCACCATTCTTTTCTATATCTAATCCATTTTTGTGACCATTGATGGTCAAATCATCAATACATTCATCATTTAGATCATATAAATTTATATTATCATCAAATGGAGTAGATTACAATCAAATAAAGTATATTATAGACTATTCTAGTGGTGGGTTTTCTCTTTTCATTCAATACCCCCTTGTACATTGAGTCAAGAGACTTATGCTTCTACATTGATTAGTGTTTTCCTCTAGTATTACTCATTTCCAAGGTTCACCAGAGTCAACTCATAAATAGTGGTGGAGACACCCTCTTAGAATGCAGGAGGGGAATCTTGAATATCATCTTCATTATCTTAGATATGAGGGTCAAAGGGAGGATGTAACTCTCCTGAAGCTGTAGATCCTAAGATAGTATTGTAACCCTATATGATGGTAGACGAGTATTCAAAAAGTAAATCTTACTCTATAGAGACTACAAAAAAAGGACAATGATCCAATCCTATATGGTTTCGGACCATGAGGTCCATTCCTGATATCAAAGTAATGATGATGGGTCAAATTATATTGAGTCATCCCTGATTTGTGAAACATGAGAGAATGTTGTGGATTAGTGTCCATGGGGCAGACATCTCGATACTTTATAGAGGTAGGGTCTTTTGATATTGGTTGGACATGTCCAGTGTAGAACTATGAGGTAATCTATGAGTAATCCTTTTTTATAGGTACTACAAAACAAACACCTAGGTGTGGTTTTGAGGGTTCCAACTAATGAATTGATAGAACAAAGTTGTCCTTCAAGTCTACCTAAAGATATTATATATTAACCATTAGATCAACTAGGAAATTAATGTGCTCAACCCTATCATTTTGGATTTATTTTCCCTCCCTTTTAAAGTAACAAGTGCCCAAATAATGAGCCTCATAGGAGTCAAAGGGGGGATGTTTCTCCTTGGATCAACCCAACTTGCCCATCATGGGAGTATTTGAGGCACTAGTGGTATGAATAGGGGACCACTGTATGAAAATGAAGACAGGTCCTTTCCAACATTGTGTTGTAGGTAGTGCCATCTGTTATTTCCATAAATTCAGTAATTTTTATCAGGCAGTCGAACCGAGTCTACAGTTGAATCTTTCCACATTGGTTTTTCTTGATCTTATCAAACCCATGAATTATCATACTATTGAGAGTCAAATCTTCCTAAGTAAACTCTAGTTGTGTAGAATCTAGGTTGGTATGAAGTTGATCTCAATGAAAGTATCCATGAGGAAATGGTGTATTTACATTCCATTGAACATGATTGTAACATATAGTGGGCATATGTGTCATAGATTGGTTACACACTCATCTTATCAAGAAAATAAAATGATGGCCCTATATTCCTCTTATTTGAAATATTCCATGTAATAGGCCTTGAAAATAGCTACCTTAGTTAAAAGATGAAGTGGGATCTTTAAATATTTGATGAGGGATTCACATATTTCCTTTGACAAGTGGAGATCCTCAAAGATAAATAAACTCATAAGTATTGTATTGAGGTGATTTAACACATCCTACTTATAATTGAGGGGTATATTCTTTCCAAAATAGGGTCTCCCTTTATCAAGGAGCATAGAATATGCTATTGATTGGGGTGCTGAGGCATGGATAGTTCTAGGGATACTCTACTGTTAGTTTTCTTAATTTCCCTGAACAACTCCCAGGTGAGCACCAGATGGATAATGTTAGGCCCTAGCTAGATGTGGTTGATTGTGTCATGGTTTTGACTAAGTCATATAGTCAACTAATACATTTGGATGTGTATTCATGCAACATGTATCCGGTTGGGAGGGTTGTACTTTATAAGACCTATAAAAGGCCTTCTGTCTAGTTTCAATAGCATGAATAGCCTAGTTTAAAGTGATGTAAAGGAAATTTTGTTATCTTGTATGTCCTCCACCTCTCCTTCAAATATGTCAACCGGAATTTCCTAAGGGTTTTGTGTTGGGTTCCCCATCATTGGTCATTGTGTAGTACTCCAATAGTTCAACAACATTCATAGAGGTTCATTCTTTCTCCTTGTTAGTGGAATAGTCCAAAACTAGATGAACCCATGGCATGGATCCCAATTCATAATGCATGAAATACTCGAGGGTACAAGATGGTTTTTGTATTGGTGGGGTGATTCAGTTTCCTTTGTGTTATTGGTTCTTGTTCCTTCTAGACTTGGAATATTGAAATGTTGATGTAGATGCAATAACTGAATGAGGTGAATTAACCATATGAGGTTCTAGTTTTCTCAAGATGGATCAAAAAATACTCAGGGTGTAAATGACTATCTGATGAGACAATAATTCATTATACTTGTATTTTATATGGATGGGGTCCTCTTTTCACTCATCAAAGTCTTCTAAGTCACTATCAAGGTCAGTGGAGACATGTACCACTTATGTTGGGATGTTTCCCAATTTGACTAAGCCATTATCCACCCATTCCTAGATCAAATATTTTAAGATAAATAATTATTTTATGGTTTTTATAAGGATTATATAGCATGATTAGTGATTGGAATGATCAGTAAGTTTAACCTCTTGGGGTCTGATGAATTCTAAAAATATCAAGATCCCCTTTTCTAAGGAATAGATGAAATATTGCAGGACCTATGCATCATTTAAGGAGTAAGTATTATTCCTTATTTATATAAAATTAACCTTGGATTCCTTTCCCTAATGATGGATCATGGAAACTATCACTCTATGAGGTTATTCCTATAAATGATGAGGCTACATTGGGTGAGGCTGTATCTGGTGGGGCTTCATATAGTGGGGTTCATCTGTTAAAGGGGACAATAGGTAAACGGGCTCAGAAGCCTCATTATTCAAACAAATATATATATATATATATATTCGTTCATTGGACTTTGTATAAGTTTTGGAAGAGGTAATAAGCATGATCCTTACTTGGTTTTCTACAAGGATTCATCTAGATGTTGATCCTTTTCAGAGGACCCTCATAATCCACCCACATAGTTCAGGGAAATGAGGGTGGGGATCAAATCATCTTTAAAATTATCCATGAACATTATGATTAGTTATTATTGTGAAAGAACTATGTTCAGAGAGTATGTGAGTTCCTTCTACTAGGAAATGAAGTTAGAAACTCACTCATTGGACCTCTATTTTCATTTGGAGAGGTTATCAATGTTGGTCTTGTGTGAGGTGGGCCTAAAATGATATAGGAACTATATGTGGTGATACTCCCAGAAAAAAATGGATCCTAGAGCTAGATTTAATTACAAAAATAATGTCAGTATTTCCAAGGTTTGGACAAAACATCAGAGCTTATTAGCTTCCTATTATTCTGGATTCCCAAATATTAGGTTTCACCTTGATGTGAAATGGGATAGATGTTACATCACATCACCCATACCTTTAAACAAGATGAAAGATGGATTTTTGAATTCTTATGGAAGTTGTATTTGGTCTAACCACTATGTATATGACTTTCACTCTGGTGGAATTGACACATATATTATTTCCAAGGCCTCAAGGTGGGTGGTGAGAATATCTATCACATCATCTTGGTGAGTATTTTTGGTCACCAGTGCTATGAAATTCTCATTGGATTGGGAGGTATCATGACCTTGATTTCAAGGAATATATATGTGCTACTCAGATAGAGCAGGTGACTCATATCTCTATCATTTTACATATCCCCAAGCTTTTTCCATGCTTGGATATTGAGGGCCACCTGGTTCAAATATGGGTGCGTAGAAAAAAATTATCAGGTGCCTAACTAGATGAGATATGGGGTCCCTTTTAACATTGTCACAACCTAGTCACTTCTTGGACATAAGATCTATAGTAAGCCCATTCTATCCCTCTATTTCCTAGATCAAAGTATCCATCCTAGCGGCTAACACAGTCTATGGAATAGTCTTTAATAGACCAGTAATCTCATAAGGCCTCATGAAATTTTCAATATATCAATAGGAAGGTGGTAATGTTTCATTGGGGGGATCCTAAGGGCCAACACCGGTCTTCGATGATGAGTACAAGCACCTTTCGGAAGACCTGTCTGGTACTCTGTCACCCCTTGGAGTGGGTTTTGACTATCATTCCCTCTATCTATGGTCCTGTTTCTCTTATCCTCTTGAAGTTAAATAATGACAATGTTCCCCATAGCAGTGGTCAAAGAATAGTTTCACCATCAGTGGGAGGTCTAGACAGATAGTGCCTCTATTGTAGTTTGTTAGCGCTGAAATGAGGGGAAATATACTGCCCCAAAATTATAATATGCACATGTTGAGATGAATCTACCATGACTCACTAGATTAAGATAAGGTTCTTGACATATGTATTCTATAGATTCTGATGGTGACCAATCAATTCAGGGAACTGAGATACTAGGATCACTGATAAGTCAATCCTCTTGTACTATTGGTGAATGGAATTATGATGCTTATGGAATTTTGGGTAGGTCAGTTGATGGTCCCAAAGGTGGTTGAACATCACCCAAATATTCTGGTGGAAATAAAAAACCTAGTACTCAGTGAGGGACTCTAGGATGATGATGTTAAGAGATTTAGGTGTCCAAAATGAGAATGATAGATGTATGATTTCCTAGAGTCTCCACATTCCCTCTTTCTCATTACGAGAAGGGTGATCCCACTCCTGGTCCCCCGAATCCCCAATTTTTTCAATCCAAGAGACCAATGGTGGAATTTATTTAGATCTTATTTTATATGGATTTACTATGATAGGGGAACCATATATCCAAAACATCCCCTGTATATTGAAATGTCTTTCGGAGGCAGATCCAAAAAAAAATCATATCAATATAGGATTGTGTTTTTTCTACTTACTCATGTGTGGGATTGGAAATATCTCTTCAAGCCTCTGTGAATTTCTCACCATCATCTAAGGGAATCAACCTAGACTCTAACATATCTCCAAATTCTAGTGTTGTGGTTTAGAGGAGCGAAACTAATGGTGAATTAGATAGTTGCACTGTGATTCATTTGAAGGAGGTCAGAACATCCTCATCCTACAGGTATCTATGGTGGAAGTTGGGGATTTTATGAACCCTGTCTTCAAGGATCATAATACTTGATTAATGGGATTCTTCTTCCGGTTTTCATAGTGGGGGTGAAGGTTCCCTCATTGATTAATTGGTTACCTCTAATTTTTATAGGTCAACACTAAAATGATTCATCCTAGGATCCAACCTCTATCGACATGGACTTACTTAATAACAAGTTTTCGAGATTCTACTGTGCTCCCTTCATGAATTTTTTGACCTATTCCCTTGTTATTTCCCCTATGGTGGCTGTTATCCATCCCACATTAAGATGGATATTCAGAGAAAGGAATATCTATATCATAGGGAGGACCTCCTTACTTTTTAGTGGTAGTGAGGGGAGGGCCTCTACAGTGAAGTTAATCACTACGAGATGGACGATAAATGTTGTTGGTGGCACCGAGAACTGAGAGAGTTGAAATTTCATACATGATAGGAGGATAGGGTCTCAAAACTAAGTGGGTGAAAATGGATCAACACTCTCTAGTTGTGGGACTATGATGGGATATGTCAGAAGTGGAAAGGTCCCATAGTTATACAAAATATACTTATTTTCAATAAATGTTTTGGGCCTTCCATCGGAGTTAGTGATGGGTGTTCTGTATCAATTCTAGTATAGTAGGAATGGGATGAATCTAGTCATTTACCTATAGGACCAGCCAATTATAGGGATGACGCAACCAAGTGGGATCCCTCCTTGGTAGCTCTTGAGCAGTGGTCGTGATGGGTATGGGTTAAACATCCCCTAACTCCTTAGCATAGAGGACTGAGCTTTCTAAACACTATAGAGGGAGGCTCCCAAAGTAGTTATCTATTGAAATGTGGGGTGGTTTCCCCATGAAACTCCCTTGATTTTAGAAAATTAGGTGAGGTTTTGATATTTTTATATTCTAATAGGCCATATCCCTTGTGGTAATGACCCCTTGATCATATTGATAAACAAGACCAATGATCACCCTCCTCTGGATGAGGTCATAGGGTGAGATGGGTTGTAGGCACCCAGTAGCTAAGGATGTGGTTAATATTATGGAAGGGATTTAATCATGTGGGATTTCTAGACAAGCATTCCACCTTCCCCCATACCTGTTGGTGTTAAGATTTCAATATTTTTTAGCTTTATTCCTATAAGGTATATGGATTTATCCATTATTACAGATTTACTAAAAGTGATTCCCAATTCCCCAACATCATCAATTCTTTCTAAAGTAGATAAATGATCCATGTTGATGATTTTATAGACCGAGGATCCCCAACATTATCTTACCCAAGTCATAGGAAACTTTCATGTTGGTCCAAACACTCATTAGGTGGGACGTGGAACCAAATATATGGATACAATGACATGTAATTTTGATGGTACTCTAAAGTTACTTGTTATAATAGTTGAAGTATAATATTTTCATGTCATGATTATAATTTTTTTCGATGATTTCCATTGGGGACATGTGTTGGGATGATGGTATGCTTCCCCCCCCCACATTCCCACTTTCCCAAGGCAAGTAACTTCCATCAGCATAATCAGTAATGTAGTCTCCATGATTGAAACAGGATAACGATATGTCATTTCCTCCATCCATGGATTCCTTCTTGGATCTTGTTTCATTTTCCATGTCTCCCTTATATATTTGAGTCATGTTCGTGAAACGTTTTCCTAGTGCCATATTTTGGTGGATTCTAGTTAATTACTCTGGTTTTGTCTCGACAGGGAAGCAAACTTTAGTCAAATAAGATAGTAAAAATTTCCATGTATGGGTATCCCTATACATTTTAGGGAATATCATGCATGAGGTATCTTAGGAAAAGAACTCAAATCATCCCTTTTTGACCACGAGGTAGTTGACTCCAAGAGTTTAAACATCTTATGTTTTTTACCATAGGAATACCATTTTTATTGTATGAGTCATAGATTTTTGTAATAGGTTTGACATATTGTGGTATAGGTGGGTGAAAGGTTTCATGAACTATGAGAATATTGGTTCACAAGTTCAATGTCTTATGTGGATAGGTTTTCAGTGTGTTTCCATGGGTAATATGATCACACCTTGAGGGATTGATGGCAATGAGAGAGTGTTACCCATGGGGGGACAATGGCCACTCTCTGGTTTTTAGTGTATTCCTTTGGGTGACATGATCACACTTTTGTATTTGATGGTGGTTTAAGAAAGTGTTCCCTCATGGGGGGAGATAGTCATGCTTAGGGAATTGATGGTGATGTGATAAAATGTTCCCACATAGGGGGAGGGGATCAAACTTATACAATTTTTGGTATTGTTGAGATGTCAGGATTAAACCTTGTGTCGGTACCCCATGTGTGTCTGGATGAAGGATTAAACCTCATGGAGGTTTCCTACATACCCTTTTGGGAAACAAGGGTTAAAACCCACATAGTAAGATTCCCCATTTTAAGCTCGTGTGATAGGACCAGTCCATGCAGTTTAACATCATCTGCCAAGGATGATCACGTTGCGGAATGAGAGTCAATGAGGAATGATTTCAGGCTTGTGCATAGAAGCTTCCAGAAGTATGAGGGTCATCCCATGGTGTTGGGGGTGGGGGGTGGGGTAGGTGGAATCCCATTATGATCATACATGGGGCATCTTGTGTTCATCACACAAGGTAATGCTATAGTTTAACATCATGTACTGAGGATATTTTCAAGTGGTGTGACATAATAAAACAAGGATATTAGGATAGATAGTTTTACACTATGCATCTCATACATGTTTGAGACTTAAATATTAGAAGATGATTCCCAAGTGGGAGAGGAAGATC
The DNA here is from genome assembly GCA_963277665.1 of Viscum album. Taxonomy (NCBI): domain Eukaryota; kingdom Viridiplantae; phylum Streptophyta; class Magnoliopsida; order Santalales; family Viscaceae; genus Viscum; species Viscum album. The sequence goes on along the minus strand of OY728155.1, from coordinate 1,784,779,958 downwards.
TATAAAGGGCCTCTCTACTAGGAAAGGTCGGCAGTTTCCTATGATGATGCCACCTTTTGGCCTTATGTGTCTACTTTTCATATGCATATGGGAAGGGAATCACATAAACACCATCATGGAGGAATGTAAATCAAGTGTCTTTATGTTAGGGTGCCTATTCATAAGAGTAAGAGGAATTAGGAATCCTATTATTAGGAAAAAAATTCAAGGTAATGGTCTAGGTCGTGCTTTAAACATAGAGGGAAGACAAAATAGTTGGTGATGCTGATATCATGGGAATATGGGGTGTGGATGAACTAGTTTTGGAAGGGTACAGGGGCCCAAGACAATCATATTTCATTAAAGGGTGTTTTCTTAAATGAGTCACCATGGAGAGGATTTGTGGATGGCTTTAGTGAAGGTTGGGTTTCACAACAATTGTGGGATTCACAAAGGATAGGGTCTCATGAATGTACATGTTTTGAAAAATAGGTTGTCCTAGACTTAGAGTGATTTTTTTGGTTCCCATGGTGTTGGTTCCACGAAGGAAAATTATCTTGTGAAACCCCAAGAGAATCAAAATTCTTTCTTATTACATGAAGTCCATAAACCTTCATAAAAGGCATATTTACTATGGGTTGAGTTTCTCAAAAATCTATGGGAGGTGGTTTTAAGAGATATGAATACCTTGGAAAATCTATATCTTCTTTGGATGATGAAGGTTAGGGTTTCATGAATTTTTATCTTTTATTATAATTCCAAAGTTCATATCCCCTTAAAATTCAGAAATGGGGAGATATTTATGCACCTAATGAGGGTGGGGGCATTGATTTCATAAAAGACAGTGGCCTATACAAAATATAATGACCTTAGTGACGTCAGGGGTGTTATAAAAATGGGCATACTCTATATAGATTTTACTACCTCAACCTCCATACAGAAATAAGACCTATGTGAATCATATATACGTTTCATGGAGTTTAACACCCCTACCTCTGTACCAAATGGATACCTCCTTAAATCAGAGATACGTTGTGGGAGGTTATGGACTCTACCTAAATACAACCCAGATACCTCCTTGAATTGGAGATATGTTGTGTGGAGGATACCACCTCTACCTCTATGTGGCCGGTCCACTATCACATGGAGATGCTCATTTCTGAAGGTTTTAATATTCACAAATATATCCCCTTAGTTGTATTTTGGAGCTATTTTGGCCCATATTTTCATTGAATCAATCATTCCTTCGTCATCCTCTCCTGTGAAACATGTATTTTGGTGTCAATACTCATGTCAGGTCATGAGGTAATCTTATCCTACTAATGGGTTGAGGAATATGATTGGGGATTTCACCTATGGAGGAGGCCCATAGGGGTCCATTTGGGAGCTGTAGGGATACATATGGAGCATGCACTCTATGTCTGTTCATTCTTCTTCATCATGTTAGGTTATGAGGGAATATTGAACCGCTAATGGTTCTAGGAATATAATTGGTGATTACACCTATGTAGGGGACCCATGGTGGTTATTTTGGTGCAGTAGGGATATATATCGATAATGAACTCTAGGGCTACCCGTTCTTTTTCCTCATGTTGGGTCATGAGAGAATCTTGGCCAATTGATGGGTCTAGGAATATTATTTTATCATAAAACTATGGAGGAGTCCCATGGTGGATGTTTGGGAGTAATATGGATATGTCTGGAGAACATAGTCTTGAGATTACCTTTCTTCTTCCCCATGTCAGGTCATGAAGGATTCTCAGCTCACAGATGGGTCAAGAAATATGATTGGGGATTACATCCATGGAGGAGGTCTATGTTTACTATTTATATTTCATATCATCATCATTGTATGAGTCATATTATGATTTACATGTAAGGAATATTATTATTACCACATGAGTAATCCTATTCTTTTCATGCAGGTTATACTACAATTTAATATCATGTAGTGAGGACTGGTAGGTAGAAGATTCCTAGAAATTTATGTGGTGGGAATTTCCCAAGAGAGGCACTTCTTGGTTCAACCTAGAATAGGATATAGTTTATGGGGTTTTAGGAATTTCTTGAGGAGTATTTCGACTTAATTAATTTGAGGAGATAAAAAGGAGAATCTCAACTTGTGGAATGTGAAAGGGACTGATAGGATTCTATCGACTCAAGTTTTTTAGGGAGTGTAAAGGATTAACTTGACTCATTTGTATTATATGGGGTTAATGTTGGTGTTTTATAGGGTGAAACCCAAAATTTCCTCAACATGTACCAAAGTGTTCATAATGTGACTCTCCATTTTTATGGGGTTTAGTGATAGTAGTGAGGAGACTAGGTCAAAGGTCTAGGATCAAATCCCATCACTGATCCTGAGTTGGGGTATGATTTCACATCCCCTGATATATAGACAAACAAGATCATGTCCAAAAAACAATATTTAATGAAATTATACACTGGGTTTCACATATTTTAAGTTTCATGAAAATATATTTACATGAATGTTTAGACTTTTCATGAATCATGGGATCTTACATAAGGCCATTGTGTGAACCATAGAGGCATTCATTCACAAAACTTATGGAATCGCATGAATCTTGGGATTATGATAAGGTAGCTTATATTGTATGAAACCACTTATCCTTTAATTTAATTTTCACAAGGAAATATCAAACATGATCCATGCTAATTGGGGGCCATACGAGGTCAATAGCATAATTTCTCTACCTTTAGAGATCCATGGATGTATATAGTTTCATGATATCGTGCAAGTTTGGGATTTTGGGGTTATGCAAAGTGAGAAACCCCAAGTTGTATGAATGAGAGATTCATCACTTGAATCCCATAGTTACCCAAAAATGAGGGTTTTATGAAATATTTATAAGCATCTTGGCTCTTTCATGCAACTTATCATGTGTCCCACAACATTATGGAGTTGTGTAAAAATGAATTTTTTAGAGGTTGACTCACATATGCATAGAGATTATACATTTTGCATCACATTTCTTATGAAACTCAGTTACATGACCATGAATGGGTTTTATTAATTTTTGGAATGTTGTGAGAAATTATAGACTTTTCTCTTGAATCACCCTGGATCGTATTTTTCAGAATTTTAACATTGAACTAACATAAATTTTTATCCATAAGTCTTTTTGAGATCCATGACCAGTCAAATTGAAGCCTGAGAAATATAATAAACTACTTGGTTAAGTTATTTATTAATTTTTCCATAATTAAATCAATTTTATCCATTCCAAAAATCCCCCCTTATAAGGGTGCTCAATGAGGATGAGGAGTAAGACATGGATCATATTCTGAGGAAAGTGTTGAGAAAAATGACTTTCCTTATGGTCAAGAATATCTCAATTGTGTTGATGAAATAACCAAACAAAATCTCTAATCCCTCATGTTTCATTCTCAATATAAGAAATAATATATAATAGATGATCGTCCACTTTCATGAGATTATTGGATATGGGTGGATGTATTAGGATCATAATAGGACATCGATCAACTCCGGAAGTGTCTTTATGAGAGAGAGGAAATTGGTTGAAGAGAAGGTATTTTTATATCCAACTTTATTTCTCAATGTGAATGATCACAAAAGTGAGATAAATATTTGGGTGTTTTATTTTATCTAAACAAAGGAGGAGTATGAGGGGAATAAATTGAGATTCTAATGATCTAGAACACAAAGGGGGTGGTAGACAGAATAGGGTTATTGTTGGCCATGTTTGAAACATAGAATCCACTATCGTAACACTAAGAATGGGAAAAAACAAATGAGGGTTGGTCATCGACCATATTTGAAACACATGACCTATCAAATGTCATCAAAAATCCCTTTAGAGTATGTTCCTAGGATGGTTGGTGAGCCAGTTCGGCCAAGCACTATTGGTGTTAAGGGTTCTGTTAAGATGTGAAAGACAATGGGGATCCAAACTAAGTAATACACAAAGCATGGGGTTGAGTATAGGGGATGTTCAGATGGAGTTCACCACTCTTCAGATTTTGTCACTATGGTTTGGAACACATTGGTTGAGCATATCAATCTAAAAAAATCCATAATCTTCTTCCAAGTGGAGAATTGTCTTAGATTATAAGCAATGATCAAAGAACTCAAATGGTGTGGTAGGTGACTATCAATTAATGTGGAATAGATTCTATGGAAAGTGCCTAAGAACCTTTTCAGTTTTATGTCATAACATGGGGACAGAGGGCATACAGATTATAATCTTTTGGTAAGGATGTTTAATGCATAGTTTATCATATTACAGCGAGAACAATGCATCGTATAGTTTATTTTCATTTGAATAGAAATTTCATAGAAAATTTTAGTGTATTTTGACCAATACATGTAAATTGATGTAAAAAAATACCACCTGATCAAGGTAGTGTGATGCAGAAAAGGGAATAAAAATGGGTGGAACCTCATATAGAATCTCATGAAGTTAAGGGAAATAATATTTGGCTCTAAATATTACCTAAACCAATGGGGTATAGTGATCATAAGATAGTTTTTTCTAGGGTTTATGGAGGGTCAAACTAAATTTATATCCCTTTATTTACACATTCATTTTGTTTTCCCCAAGTCACATGAGATTCTTGGAAACAAAAATTTTAACCTTTTCTCAAGTATCCATCACGAGTTTTCAACTTGACAAACATTTTGTACCTCTTACCTTGAGAAATTTAAGTTCATAGAAATTAGACCAAGAATTATGAAATAGTTTAAGGTCATAATAATTGGAATGTAAGTTTTAAATAGGTTATGTTCATAATTCTTTAACCAAGGCTAGGTAAAGTGTATCTCAGGAATGATCACATTTTTGAAAAGAAAATAAACCTTATGTGAAGAGAGGGGTAATGGGGGCCCTATGTCACATGAGGCATCTACGAGACAATTATCATACTATTTAAGTTCATGATTCTTTGACCATGAATCCTAGTTTAAGGTCATAGATTTTGGACAAAAAATTCACAAATACTTTAATTTCATAATTATTAGACTATAAGTGGAAAATAATTTATATTAATATTTCTTAGACCAAGGGTGAACGTCCCAAAATATTATTTGTGGCACGGAAGAGAGGTAACCTGATGTGAATGGAGGTACAAGGAGGTTTAATTCCACATGGAACATTCTTTAGACTACTTGAACATATTTTATGTTCATGATGCTTGGACCTAGACTCCTAGTCTAAGGTCATAGAGTTTGGACCAAAGATATGATGCTCCGTTTAAGGGGTGTCTTTACATATCAACCTTTCTTAGGTGAATTTCACCTAGAATCCTAATCCCACATGATTCATGCTGATGTGATAAATAAGAAGTGGTATAGATTTACCATTATTTTTTGTGGATAACACAATAAGTAGAGGAAGTGGCTATCTTAGGGAAGTCCTCAAAATGTGTCAACTTATTTAGTCACCCTACAAGTGTGTATGGGGAAATGATACAAAGGGTGTTTAGATTCCCAACAGAGTAAAGGGAAGTGTAAAGGAAGGTAAATCATGGAATTAATAACCTAGATCATAAAAAGGGGATGATCGATGAGTGAAAAAACTGTTGAACATGTTCAAAAAAAGTTACACACCTGCACTATTCAAGTATGGGGAAAGAAAATGCAAGATTGATCATTGAAAATACTCTTAATAAAGGAACTGTCATCTATTACCAAGTATCATTCAAAGTAGGAACCCAAGATAGTATGTGGACTAATGTGGTGAAGAACCATTTTCATTAGGGTGCCTATTCAGATTATGTTGATGATTAGGATCCAAATAAAAGGAAGCATGATGTGTAAAAATAGAGGTGGTGAATTTCCCAGTGGGATGTTGAGTTCCCTAGGAGATATCCCACCATGTGCTAGAAAATTATAGATGAGCATGTTGGTAGGAAAGGATCAAGACAAACAAGGATGGAGAAGACCTTGTTATGAATTGGTTGTGGGGATGGACCTGAGATAAGAGATCTGGACATTGCTACATATTTCATGGGAATGAGAATCAAGCCACATGTAGTTTCTGAATGTGGCTTGGTTGGGGACCAATTTGGAAAGGGTGGAGTCCTTTCTAGTGATGTTTATGTATCATGTAATAGCTTTCATATTAGTTATCCTATGTTCATCACATAGGGTAAGGATACAGTCTAACATCATGTGTTGAAAACATCAGTTTCATTCATCCCATATTTATCATATGAGGCATCCTATTCTTATCATATAGGGTAAGGATACAGTTTAACGTCGTATGTTGATGATGTTGGGATTTTCAGTTTAGAGGTATGAACCTCATACTATAGATACTTCTAATTTTTGTTCATAGAGATCAAACTAAGGGGATGAATCTAGTTTAATTCCATGTAGTAAAGATTAAGTATGTTTCTTTTAAGGATGTATAGATAGGACTAATGATGCTATGAATTTTAACATCATGCAACAAGGATAAATTTTGTCACTTTTAAGGTAAAACAAACAAGATCAATGATTCTAAAAAGTTTAACATCAGAAATTAAGGATGAATTATGTGGATTTTAAGGTCATGAAGACACGACTAATGATGCTACATAGTTTAACAATGTATTTCAAGGATGAAGTATATGAATTTTAAGGTCATACAGATACAAAAAATGATGTTAAGCAGTTTAATGTCATGCATCAAGGATTTAGTATGTTACTTTTAAGTTCATGAAGATAGGACCAATGGTGATACATAGTTTAACATCATATAGTAGGGATCAAGTACATTCCTTTTAAGGTCGTTAATATAGTACCAACGATGTTATGTAGTTTAACGTTGTGTATCAAGGGAAAACTATTTGTCTTTTAAGGTCATTCAGACATGACCAATGATGCTATGCAGTTTAACGTCATGCATCAAGGATGAAATAAGTTCCTTTTAAGGTTGTGAAGATATGAAAAATGATTCTACATAGTTTAACTTATTTCAGTAAGGAAAAATTATGTCCATTTTAAGGTCATGAAAATAGGACCAATGTTGCTATGTAGTTTAACATCATGCTACAAGGATAAAGTATATGCCTTTTAAGGTTGTATAGAAAAGACCAATAATACTACATAGTTTAATTCTGTGCAGCCAGGATTAAATGTGTTTCTTTTATTATTGTGTAGACATGACCAATGATACAATATAGTTGAATTTCATGTAGCAAGGATGAAGTATGTTCCTTTTATAGTCTGTATATAGGACCAATGATGCTACGTAATTTAACATTGTGTAGAAAGGATAGAGTATGTTCCTTTTAAGGTCATTTAGGCAGGACCAATGATTATTTATAGTTTATCATCATGTGAAAAGGATATTTGGGGAATTATTCCACACAGTGGCCCCAACTAAGGAGATATCATACTGATCTGACCCCAATATCAGTTTTATTGATGTGTTGGATCCTATTGAATGATATCCCTTGATTGGTTTGGATGTTTGAAGATCAGGAAAGATCCTACCATAATATTACCCTAATATTCCCCCAATATACGTGCATATTTTCTCTAAGCATAGACTGGGATGTGTCAAGGAGAACTTTATGTGGGATGGTGTTGGGGCTGTAGGGAGGACCTCTGTTGTTTTTATTCATCAGGGGGAACCTTCATAATGGATGCTGATGGAACAAGTGGTAGGGAGTGTCAACCCAACATGTTTATAGATGGTTGGGGGTCTCAATCCCAGTTAGACAGACACCCCCCATATAGTGGTCGATACAACATGGAGTGTGTGAAGGGTGGTGAGGGCCACATGAACTGTTGAATCAAGGTTAACCGGTGTATGGATGACATCATGCCTCTAGTGTGGAAACTGTCAAGAGTACAATGGCTACTAAAGCATCCGGTCATGGACCAGGGATTTTGACAAACCCTCAGTGTGGGATTAGATCCCATAGTACTTTCCCCATATGATTTTTATAATGGTAGACTATCATTAGTGCCTCCTTTACACACATTATCCTCTCAAGAAATAAGGTGATGGATTCAGAGAGCCGTGAAAGCCTATCTTACTGAATGAAATGGGTGGTGAAGCCCTGAAGACATGAAATCCTTTCTCTCAAGATGTATGGGGTGATGAATCCCAAGAGGTTTTGAATCTTAACTCTCTAAATTAATAAGGGTGATGATGCCCAGTTGGCATGGAAGCATAACTCACCGGGATAACAGGGCGAGGGTGCCCAAGAGATGTGTAAGTCTATCTCACCTGAATGATGTAGTGAGGGATACCAGAAGATATGGATTCTTATTTATCTAGAATGATGGGGTGAGGGTTTCCAGGGGCTTTTGATTCCTATCCCCATAGAATGACGAAGTGAGGGGGCCCAGGAGTTGTGGATGCCTATCTCATCGAAATGATGGGGAGAGGGAGCCCATGAGATGTGGATTCCTATATCACCTTAATTATGGGTAAAAGGTTCCTAGGATCTATGGATACCTATATAATTATAATTAAGAGTAAAGGGAACCCAGGAGATGTGTATTCCTATCACACTTGAAAGATGGGGTGATAGTACCAAGGAGCTATGGATTCCTTTCTCAATAAAATGATAAGGTGAGGGCACTGGGAGAATTTAAATGATAGATTAAGTTTTAAAAATGATAAATATTTCATTAGTATCATTAATTAACATTAATTTCATAATTATCACTACTTTTTAGAGATGGTGATTAAAAAAAAGTTTCATCAGTTCGTGAGGTGGTAGTCCACCGTACACCCAGACGATGATTTATTTTTCCATTTGATAGAAGAGAAGATGGATATGGGACATGCAAATAACATAATAAAATATCATTATATGTAGTATACTTTAATTATTATTTTATCATGGATTTATAAAGACTATTTTAAGGATGAGGAAGAAGAAATAAAATAGAAACACTTGATAAACAATGATACCTATTCTTCAGACAACCTCCTTTGCTTAACGCTTTAAGACCACTAAGGTTAGTGTTATGCCTAAACTAAGACCTATATAATGAGTGGAGGTATTATAGGAATGTATTTGGGTAGATAATGACTAAAATAAAAGGGTTTTTAAGTGTGAATAAATTATAATAAGAGACTCCTTTTTATAGGAGGGGGGAACTCTTGAAATTTCTCAAAATATTAAATTAATATAAATTAATTTTCAATTCCAAATGGACCCAAAGTAATTTATTTCGAATATAATATGAGTACGGGTATAAATCCTATAATAAAATAAAAAATATATTTTTTGACTAAATTTATACTCTTATCTTTCGGTTTTAACCCTTATTTAACCCCTTTAACTCTTACAATGACAACATCGATTTTTACTCTTTGAGGGTTAAAATGAAAAAATAAACAAAAATAGATCATGGATTTCATGTTGAAAATTATTCCATTAATTTTCCATAATTTAATATTTTTATGAATTTCATATCATTTAATAAAATATTATTTATTTTAAAATATTATTAATGTCAATTTTGACACTATTCATTACTTTGACTTTTAAAAATATTAATAAAATATGATAAATTTGAAAGAAATATTTTAATACATACCTAACATGACAAAGTATTCTATAAAATTAATTTATTAAATAAATTATCTCATATTATATTTATATTAATATTTTTAATATCATTTATTTAATTTTTCCATTAATTAAAACATTCCTACATTAGAGTTGTGAAAGCATTTAAGATAATAATTTCTTCACTAAATATTAAAAATAAATTACCATAATGAATATAATTCCTTTATATTTTTAAATACTATTTATAGTTTAACATATCTTCTCGATAACACCATATTAAAAATGTTATTGTTCTTAAAAATAGGAATGTGACATCTTTGAATTTTCTTTAAATAAAATATTATAAGAGTCATAATCTAAAACATGTGGAAATAAATGGTCATATAACCAAAAAATGAATTATTATGGTTGAATATTTTTCATATAATAAAATTGGGTTAAGTTTTAGGGTCATTTTCTAGCCCTTATCATTTTTACCATTAATTACCTGATTTACCATTTACTATGGTAACAAAAATTACAAGGTTACTATTCATATTGTCCAAAAAATAAAAGTGACCTATTTAATAAATTTGGAAATCATGATTAAAAATATATAATTCATTTTTAAAAAGTCAAAACATATAAGTTTAAAAATTTAATTTAAAAATAAATCGGTAAAATGAAATGAAAAACAGTTTTTTTTGAAAAATTCCATTTTTAAACATAAAATATTTTAACACTAAATTCAAATATAAAGTCCATTTAAAAAACATATTTGTATTATTTTAAATCAAATTTAAAAAATAAAATTTTAAAACTAATCAAAAATATAATTTTAATTTTTAAATACTTGAAATTAAAATGCAATTTTTAATAAAAATTAGTATTTTTAACAATTCTTTGAAAAATCAATCATTTATAAAAATTATCAAAATTTTACCATAAGATAATTTTGATATACTTATTTTAGAAATTATAAATATTTAATTGAATAAAATGTATCAATTTTTTAGAAATTAATTATATTTCTCACTCACAAAAAAATTAAAATCATTCTTGAAAAAAAGCATATTTAAAGAATCAACTAACTTTAATAAAATTAAGTAATTAATTTTAAAAGTATTAATTAATATATTATTAGTTAATATTACTACTTTATATTCCATAATTTAGTTAATACTATCCATTCCATCCAATTTAACAGCTATGATATAGTGGTCACATCATAATACTATTTATTTGTGCATTTAAGCTCAGTGTTGTGTGTCTTGTATGCTATCGAACATTGTATTTCCTTTTAAAAATTCATGAAGTTATATTATTCCCCCATTTTGGAAATTTCATCCTTAAAATTTTTAATTTGGGCTCAATAACTAAGTTTTGAATGTTCAAAATACCTTTTTTGAAATCCCACATCGAAAAAGGAATTAATAAAACATCCACTTTAAAAGAAATAAAGGAAAATACAAAGGTCATAAAAAATAACACTTATCTAGGTTTATATATAGGAATACATAGATATAGATGAGAGAATATAACACCCAATTATTGATTGATATTGATAGAGAACATGGTCATAATAAAGTAAACAATCTCAAAAGTATAAATTTGTGATGACTTAAAATGTCATTGATTTATCAATAAGAAAAGTAAACGGATAACATTTTTTTAAATAATTATCTTAGAGTTAAGGATTGATTTTTTATTGTCTATAGTAGGAAAATAAAGAAATATACTTACATGTATACTTTTATCCTTAAATATAATATTTTAACCTAAAAGTTTATCTTATACCTTTCATTTTTCATCCCAACCCATAATAACCTCAACTTCTTAATTCATAAATTCTTTTATATCTCGACTATTGAAATTTCAGTTTCCTATGATTTAAATAAATTTTTACCATGATAAAATAAATTTATACCTTTATCATGGTTTCCACCAAATTTCATTGTCATTTTTTTCACATAGATAAAATTTTAACTCATCAAAATAAATCTTTAGAGATGTTTCGAAGTCCCTTTCATCCTTTTTCCAACTACACCTTGTAAAACATGGGTCATATATATGTTGGCAGAGAAATAGTTTTGGAAAAAATATTTTTGACATATAATTTCAAAATATATTCTAAAACATGATTTTTATAAATCCTTAAAACTAATTTTACTTCGAAACTTTCAATCAAGGGTATTTTTAAAATACCATAAGGCTATCGCGAAAGTCTATAAGTTAAAACTAACTATAAATATGATGCATGAGGGTATCATTCTTCTAAAGACATATTAAATTAATAATATACATCAAAGTACTGTGATATGGTAAAATATTTTACAATGTCTTGATGATATTTACTTTTTTAGAATGATGTGAAAATTGTGAAATTAAGATTTTTTTAAAAACCCTTTAACTACAGTTGTATTAAGGTAAAGATGGGGTGTTTAATATTTCATACAAATATTTGAAAGAGTCTTGTTTGTTAGAAAAAGTTTACAAATCCTAAGGACATGATTTTTCAATAGTTATTTCATGCAATTAATCATAAAGAGATAAAAATGTAGTTTGGGATCCCCCACCTTCCATTTTTAATTGATTTTTTTCTATCTGAAAAAGTAAGAAAATCAGGATTTCACTAAAAAAATATAACTAGAAACTTAACCTATGCTTAACCAAAATTTATAATCTCTAAAGTTGTCTAAACCCTGATCTAATACCAACTATAAGGACTAAGTCCTTAACAATACATATTCTATTTATTTTAAAACCATAAATCACTTACTTTTCCCAATGATATTTTAGGATTAAAGTTTTAGAAAATTAGGAAAAACACTTACATAGTAAACCCTTACATTACAAGTGGACACTTATAATAATTATCCATTTTTTCTACCAAAGGAAACCCTTTTAAAATAAAACATGTTTTATTTTCATTAACTCATATTTTCAATTGCGATATTAACATAAAACATGTCCAAAAAATATTCCTTAAAATCCCATGAAATTTTTTTAGAGTGTCGGATGAGCTAAAAAATATTAGTAAGGAACATAAAGAAAGAAAAATATTAGTCTAGTGAAAAACATGAAAACCCATTTAATTTTCTCTAAGATAATGAAAAAAATAATTTCCACCTTAAAAACACACACACTTTTTGTTCACATAAAACCTTTAAACCCCATTATAATAAAATAAAAAACCCTTTTGGAAACTTAGAGAATCACATTTATAAAACCCTTTCAAAACACTTGCAATTTAAATAACCATATGGATGACATCTAATATAATTCTCTGAAAAACATAATCATTACCCAATGCATTTTAGATCTATAATTTGGGTCACCCTTCATATAATATATATTGGGAACTCATTTCTCATGATCTATGATGGGGTTAAACCCATCATATAAGGAAAATCAGGCTCACCCATTTTTCATGAGCTATAATGGGACTCAACCCTTTGTATAAGCTATGTCAGACTCTCCCATTTTTTATGATCTATAATGGGTCTCAAACCTTCTTATAAGCTATATCGAGCTCATCCATTTCAAAAATAATTCTCAAGTACCAAATCATGAATAAAACATTTTGTGCTTGCACTTTTCATTATCAAACCTTTGCAAAACTCTTTCAAACCCATATGTAAAAACAAATATGGAATAAAATTATCATTTTATTTTAAAAAATAAATTTTTATACCAAAAAACCCATAAAAATGGAAAGGGGTCTTTTCTTGGAAGAAAATATCATTAAAAACATTTTGTAGTAAAATAAAATTTGGATTTTGAAAACTCTTATTTTTTTAAAAAGTTGCACACTTATAAATGAAAAAAAAATTATTTTTAAAATAACCTTTTAATCATCTAAATAAATCTTCAAAACATTAAAGATTCAATAAATCAGTAATTTTTTTTCTTTATAATTTAAAAAAACATTTCTTGTGACTTTTTTAAAAACAGTTGAATGAGGAACTTTTAAAAGAGTATTTTTAAAATAAAGTCCCTTACCTTGAGTCTAATTTGTCTTATTTGTCCATTATCTTAATGAATAATAAACTTATGTTAATTATTTTCTTACTTTAGAACCTTTTTAACATTTTTTATTCCTTTTATATCACTTTTTACAATATTATAACAATTATTTAATTATTTATGTTCACATTGGATGTTTTGATGATATTCGGTGCTTGACTCCAAAATGACTTTGGTTGGATGTATATAGTCCAACTGGTCATTTCACCATCATATCTGGAATAATAATAATGAAATAATTATCATTTTTATTCATCAATTATACTATTAAATTCATATATTAAATAAGGATATTAAAAAATGAAATACGCTATAATCATGAAGACGGTAGGTCGTTTGTATGCATGAGTAACATTTCCATTTCTCAATGATAATTTTGGAAAAAAGTAAGTATAATATTAACATTACAAAATGATAAAAATATATTAAAAATATTATAATTTTTCTAAATTTACTTATGTATATCATTCCATCTGATGTGGTAATGTAAAATGAATCACATCACTTCGTGTAGGTGGTAGTCCACATGTTCACATGAACAACATTATCATTTTTAGTGCATGGAAAAGTAAGAAAATAAATGATCAATTAATTTTTCATAATTATAAATATTTATTGAATATCATACATAAACATTAATACCATTATTATAACAAGTTGTGAGAGATGGTGATGAAAAATGAATTGATTCGGTTCGTAAGGTAGTAATCCGTCGTACACAAGGACGATGAATTCTTTTCCCATTTGATGGAAGGGGATATGGATATGGGTCATGCCACTAACATAATAACATATAATTATATGTATGATAATGGTGTTATTATTTTTTATGTAAATTTAATGAATATTTTAAGTAGGTGTAAGAATAAATAAAACAGAAACACTTCATTAAAAATGATACCTCTTCTTCAGATAACCTTCTTTTCTTAACATGATATGACCACTAAGGTCAGTGTTATGCATAAACCATAACCTCTAGAATAAGGGTTAATATTATACGAAGGTATTTCGGTAGATATTTTCTAAACTAAAAGGGTTTTTAAGTGTGAAAAAATGGGAATAAGAGGTTACCTTTAATAGGAGAGTGGAGGGTACTCTTGGAATTTCTCAAAATATTAAATTAATATAAATTAATTTTCAATGAAAAATGGATCCATTTTTTTTATTTTGAATATAATATTATTATGGGTAACAATAATCTCATACAATAAAAATTATATATGTTTTGACTAAATTTCTACCCTTATCTTTTGGTTTTAACCCTTATTTAACCTCTTTAACTCTTACTGTGACTACATGGATTTTTACTTTCCAAGGGTTAATATTGTTACTGTAAAATTAAAAAATACCCATTTATGGATCATTTATTAAATTTAAAATCCTATTAAAATCATTTGGTATAATTTAATAATTTTAGGAATTTTATATTATTTAATAAAATATTATTTATTATAAAATATCATTAACCTTGATTTTGACACTATTCATTACTTTGGCTTTTAAAAATATCAATAATAAAAGGAATTCACATTATTATTCTTCATGTCATGTCATGATGGAATCTCATCCTTCTAATGATTCAATGAATATAATTAGGGCTTCTACCTATGGAGGAGGCCTATGGTGGTTGTTTTGGGGTTAAATCATGATCAGCACATGAAGTATCTTATACTTGATGCATAAGGAATATCATGTTTGTAACATGATACATTATATGATTTTTATATAGGTTATAATATATTTTAATTTCATTTAGTAAGGACTTATATGTGGAATATTCCTAGTAGTGGCTGCTGTGGGACTTACACAAGTGATGACCTTTCTAGTTCAACCTAGCATAGGATTTATGTGAAGGGGTTTTAGGAATTTCTTGAGCATCATTTTGACTCAAGTTATTCAAGGATACATATAGGGTAATATAAAATCTTTACATAGGAAAGGGATTAAGAGGAGTATGTGAACTCACGTTTTTAGGGAGTGTATAGGAGTATATCAACTCATTTTTATTATATGGGTTGAAGGATAGGGCTGTATAGGGTGCATCCCAAAATTTCCCCAACCCATAACTAAGAGTTCATGGTGTGACTCCCCATTTTTATGGGGGTTAGTGATGGTAGTGAAGGGACCAGGATGAAGGCCCAAGACCATATCCTAGAATGTATCCCGAATGAGGGTATAGAGGCGCAACCCCCTCAGTATAGACCAGAGGGAATGTGTCTGAAAGAAACTATTTCACACAACTATGAACTAGACCATTAAACTCGGAACTATGTCATGAAACTTTCTATTTTCACACAAATAGATTTGTCTGAATGTTTGGACTTTTCACAAACCTTGGGTTCTAGCACAACTCCACTGTTTGAACATTATAGGCCTTTACTCACATAATACGTGAAACTTGGGATTATGAGAAGGAATATTCTCTTGTACATGACCTCTTATCCATTAAGGGAATTTACAAGGGAAATATCAATCAAAATACATTCCATGTAGGGAACCAATAGAGGTCATTCACACAAGTTCTATACCTTTGGATATCCATGGATGTTCGAAGTTTCACAATTTGATGAATGTTTGGGGTTTTGGGGTCATGCAAAGTTCCCCACCCCCAGATGTGAAAATGAGAGCTTCAACACTTGAATCCACAAGTTACCCTAAAATGAGGGGTTGATTCCATATTTATAAGTATTTTAATTCTATCACACAACTTAGCATGTGTTGTGAAACTTTATGGAGTTGCATGAAAATGGATTTGTTTTTTGAGGACAACTCGTGTATCTATGGAGATTATTTTTTTAGTGTTTCCTTTATCTCATAACTCAGTGGTACGACCATGAAGGCGTTTCACAAACTTTTTGAATGTTGGAAAAAATTCTATAATTTTATCTATAATCACTCTAGCCAACCATTTTCATAAGTTTAACTTTAAAAGGCCATAACTTTTGTCCAAAAGTCTGTTTGGGCTCCATGACTAGTCAAATAAAAGCCTACAAAAAATAGCTACACTAATGGGTTGATTTATTTCAAATTTAGTCCATAATTGGACATATTTTTCTGCATGAAAACTTTTCTATTGGAATTTATTAGGGTAGAACAATTATTTTCTGACACATTAATTATATATTCTCTTGTGGTCATTATTCACACCAATCATAATTCTTGATCCTTTTTCCTCTCGTATATGGGGGATGATTGACATCATCCTTCAAAATATCATGTTACTTGACATTTGGTGATTGATGAGGTGTATTGGTCAATTTTTAGTTGGGATAGAGTTGATCTTGGCATCATAACAATAAGTAGGTAAGACAACGGGGTGGCTCAACTATAGATTGGGAGATGGGCTATAATTAATCAAAGGGTAAAGGGATATGGTAATAGATTTAGTTTAAAGAAATATCCATGAGGTAATAGATTGTGATGGGTAATGAAACATCATGATTTCTTATGATTTTAGGTACTAATTGTGTGAAATTCAAAATGAACTCAAGTTTGGGGGGAAGAAATCAACTATATAGCATGTAGTTTAGAAGAACACATATCATTTACCTCCCTAACTATGATTATATGGTTTGGGAATTCATTAATATCACATGGATTGTGTCATAGATTAACAAATCATGTGGTTTGATTGGGTTATATGATTACACACCCATATTCATGGTGTGTAGTTCAAAAACACACCCTATATTTCCTACATGACATAGCTTGGGTAAAATTATATGACCAATTTGACATTGAAGATGAAATTTCATGTATCTAAGGAGACACATTATGTAGTTAGACTATTAGGATCACTTTTGTATATTCCTAATATTGAGAATTTAATGAATTAGTGTTTTTGTTGTTTATATAATTAAAATTTTATCCCTTTATTTTACCTCTTCACTTCTTAAGTTAATGGATCTATTCTTTTATTTCATTACCTTATGGATTTTTACATTCACATTAATAGTAAAGTAAAATAATAAAGGAAACTATGGTTTTTTAATGAGGTTATTCACTAATGTGGATGACTAAATCCCCAATGTATAGTGGTTGTTAACACGTACAAATATCTCTACTTTTATTATCAAGAAAAGTTTAGGAAAGGGTATATCCTTGTAGTCTTACTCCTGGAACCGACTAGGTACAATTATATGCCCAACATGTTATTATAGAAAATTTGATATCATCCCAAACCACTTGAATAATGATCATTAGTGATAACACAATCCACTTCATGACTTAAAACAATATTAGATATTCTCCCTCTATAAAAAAAAATAATTTTCCTATTATTCTTTAGACCTTATAATATAGGTGTATCATAGGCTAGAAAATCATTTATCTTCAATGGGAAGGATAATCAATAACAATAGTATCAACTTCTGATACTTCCTTTATTATTCTCCTTTAATACACATGAATTATCTTTTCAACAACATTGGACTCTCCTTATATTTAACGCATAGAGTTGTTAGGATAGATATAGTGTTGGGTCTCTCCTTATATTTCCAACTTCATAGAATCATCAGAGTAATATCAACATCAGTTCTATCTTATATTTGATACAAAGATTTCTAAAGATTGTTAAACATTGGTTCTCTTTTTCGACATATGGATTTTCTCTTCTAAAAAAATATCAAACCACATTTTTTTCTTATTCTCTATATTTTTATAGTAATATTCACATGAAAATTTTTATATATTTTAATAATAAAATATTCCTTGAGTTGTGTAATTATATATATTTCATAATTTTCATCTAAATAATGGTCAAATATATCATTCAAATCTCTATAAGACTCAGGATTTCCCTCATGTGAGCATGGATTGAAACTCACTCCACTATCTCATCATTGGATTCATTCCTAATCCTCAACTATAATCATAAACTTTTAGAGTGGTTGTGTAATTTTAATTAATGAAAAAACACTTCAATAATTATCTCATTTAATCACTTGAAACTCCCAAAATTTTCCGAAGAACTTGATTTTATAGATTTAAAAAAGTACCCACTTTGTAAAGTGAGGTTCACCTTACATTATTCATGGTAAATTTATTTTAATTTTTTATAAATTTTAATTCATAAGGTGAAATTCACATTATGTTCTTCCCAAGTTGACTTTATGAAATTCATTTTTTCCTTATAAATAAAAAATAAGGTGAGGTTTATATTTCATTCCATATAAATCACCATAAGAAGACTTATAAATCACCTTAAGGTTTCCTAAAATAACCTTATGAACACTAACATTCACATTAAGAATATCAGGAATCACTTTAAAAAGATATTTGTTCTACTTAATAACCTTATACATTTTCCATTTTATCACTTAAAAAGGTTAGATTCTCTATAAAAACTTCAATATAGTTAAACAAATGTTCAATTATCAACTCCAACTATAGAATTCCATAGTTCATAAAACCAGTAACAAACTTCTTTTATGAAATCAAAGTCTTTTAAAATTATTTAAATAAATTCAATACATCATTCAAAGGTTTTATTCAACCTGATACCTTATTTTATATACTTAGTTATCCATGGATGGTTCCACTTCACATCAGCTATCTTTTCCTCCTCAATAATAGTTCTTCAATATATATTTTATCCAAATTCCTTAAAAAATTAATCTAAACTATTTAAGATGGTGCTCCAAATCATATAAAACACTAGTCATTGATGTTTTCAAACATTTACACAATCATTATCTTTTCAATTCCAAAGCATAATGGACTATATATATATATTCCTTAGAATATCCCACTGCCCCAAACAACTTCAATGCTACTATAAACATCATATAAGTGTAGAGAAGATTTCATTATCAATTATCTTTTATTTATAAGAAATGGGATATAACTCCACCATTTTCTTTCATGACATATTCACTGAGGTACATCATTCACAATTATTAATACTCTATTAAACTATTCCATTAATTTTATTGAAAAAATTTGTATATAAAATATCAAGAATAAATATCTTCAAACCAGAATTACCAAAAAAATATTAATTTAATATTAATATTGGAATAAACTCAAAAAATCTTTCAACCTTTTCTATATATTGAGTGGTTTCTGTAATTAAAATCCAAGTTCCAAGGTATATCTTCAATACTCATGTTCTCAACACAAATCAGTACCTTTATCGATAAATCTTATTCTTGTAAGCATTCTTGGGAACTCCATAAATCATCCAAGATATTCTTCTCTAATGCATATTGATATCATGAATATATACCTTTCTACCCATTGACCATTATTGATAAAAAATACAACAGAACACAATTTTGGTTTAACAATATCCCCCTTCCTATTTTTTTGAATACCATATGTTGAAAATGAAAGTTAGTCTCTTTTATATTTTTTATCTCCACCATTATCATTTTCTTCTCTAACCCATATTGATAATAAATACAATGTTCTTGGGAGAGGATGGTATGAGTTCACTATTTATAATTTTCCATCAAATTTTCAATATAAGTCGATGTGATCCATACTTGGTGTAGAAAACAAGTGTTTAAATTTATACAACAAGGTTTTCCATTATTAAATATTAATAAGATACCAACTGATATAAAAGCCACTTATTACCTACTTGGAGCTATTGAACTTTTTCCAAGTTGATTCCAATTGTTAAAAAAATATAGTAATTTTTTATACCATTTGTTTAATGTATTATCATAAATATTTTCCAATTGAAACTCCTACATCCATTTTAACACACACATTAAAAATATTCATGTACCATTAGAAGGTTTTTAGATTTAGAAACCAACATTAGAACTTTTACAAAATTATTTAAATTTATTTCATGAATAATACAAATTTTACACTTAAAAATAGACTTTTATTATTTCATAAATATGGAAGAGAGAATATCATGAAATATATCTGAATTACTAGTTTTTAAAATGTTCCATAAATTTCAGATTTATTTTTTTTATATGTGATTGTTATCTTGGATTATCCTCAGAGTATTCCCCTCATGGTATGAACTCTACATTCACTTCATCCATAATGTTATCTTTATAAAATAATATTTATGACACCAATTTTTTAGATTAAATCAAGATAGTAAATTTCAATTTTTTTCCATTCTTGAAATGTTTCTAATATCCATCAAGGTTAATATTTTTCTTTTGTATAGGTTGTATAATACTAACTCACTAGATCATGTCAAGATAGTGAATACCATCGTGTTGGGAAAAGTTAATCCAACTTCCTTGTATTTTTAGTTCTCCACCAAAGAAATTGCATCACCTTAAATTATTTATATGGATAATAAAAAAATATGACACAATAGAGAAGAAAATAATGTAAAACTTATTTTCTCTTTAATGTGATTATAAAGTTTGGTCATTTCTTCTCAACTGAGTTACTCTTCTCTATTTTTCTTCATGTCCATGTGAACTCTTCAAATATAATTTTCTAGGTTTTCAATTATTCTTAGGAAACATGGATTTTTTTCTTTTAAAATAGCTTTGTGTGGAAAATTATTCTTTAAACAAGCAATAGAGGAACATGTATTTATAGGTTCTTATTGAATATTCTTTAGTATCACATTGGGATGGTGTAATGGTTAAACATTTCTTGGAAATGTGTCAGTCAAATTTTACCTTCCACTGATAATCTTATGAGATCCTATATTATCAAATTTTGATAACCACTCATAAATTTAAACTTACCCATGTGAAATCACTTTTTGACCTTTATCACTTGATTTATCATGTGGTTATTCCATTTTTATTACTTTTTACAAATCATCTAGATAGATAATCGTACATTATTTGAATACATGGTTAGATATCATAGACATTCCACATGGAATATCAAGAGTTGTCTTCAAAAATCTAGTCCCCCTATTTTTATATTGAACTCATTTTCTCATTTTCTCAATCTTTATTTATTTAATGTTGATACCCTTGGTATGTTTTTTGATGTCCATTTTGTGTATTATTACATAATTAAAGTAGCTTATTCTTCTTATTTTTTATTCCTTTTTGACTTCTTGGACTTTTTTTGAATAATATTGTTATATTTCACCTTTACCATAGAAAACATGCCTCCTTCCAATAGTCTTTTCTTATAAAATGATTTTGATACATTGTTTGTTAATATAGAAAAACATGATTCACTTCTTTTACTACATTGATTGCATGTCCCCTATAAATTCTTCAGAATTTAAAATCCATTTTTAATGGATTGATTCTTCCCATTTATCTCTATAAATTTAATCATATTATCCTTGTTACCCCTTGATATAGATTTCCTATTATTTTTATAAGGTTACATATTATTCCCAAAATCAGTACCCTTGTGCCCAAATATAACATAGAACCATCCGTTGTTCATAAACCTTATCTTTTTCTTTGTACTTTATTTTATCAAAATTATATGACATTCTATTTTTTTTGGAAAATTTAATTAATTTTAAGCCTTGTAGGGGATTTTATTCACCTAAAATTTCTCATATACACCACTGATGTAGTGGTGGGTTATCTATAAATTTTCTTAATCCATTTTTTATATATTTTAATTTAGGTTCAGTGTACCAACATTTACAAAAGGTACGAATCATTATTTTCTTGTTTAGATCCCTTGTTTTATCTTAGTAAATGTGATCTATGGCCTAAGGAAGGTCTTAGGAGCATCTGATGCTGGATTAGAGCACAGAGCTCCAAAAATTGGAGGGAAAGACTAAGTCACATGGTTATCTCATGGTTAATGTTAACCAAGAGACTTATTCATGCAGGGAACTCTGTGAATAGCAGGAGGCCTTACCATTTTCTCTAACCATGCATCCTAAACCGCACACCCTTTCGGGTGATATATAGTTCTTAATAGAGTTTTTGCATAGATTACGTACAATTATTCAAACGGTGAACCCATCCCAAGAGAGGGGGGTTCTTGGACATTGATGGTCAAGTGATTAGCACACTGTTTGGTAAACAATGTGGCTAAATCATATGACACCTTTTTGAAGGTGAATTTACCCTTTCCCCCTAAAATGTTTTTTAACTCGTAATTATTCTTCCTCCCTCAAATCTCTCCTTCAGTGGATATACACCTCACATTGAAAGATCATCTACTCCTACTTTATAGGTATT
The DNA here is from genome assembly GCA_963277665.1 of Viscum album. NCBI lineage: Eukaryota > Viridiplantae > Streptophyta > Magnoliopsida > Santalales > Viscaceae > Viscum > Viscum album. The sequence continues at coordinate 1,784,757,378 of OY728155.1, read as the reverse complement.
TTGAATACTCCCTTATATGATTTTTCCTCATCGTCATATGGTGAATTGGATCTATAACGATATTCTCTATATTTCTCTTACTTCTATTCTTAGTTTATATTCCAATTTCCTATACTATTTTGGTGAAAGATCATATTAAGAATTTTTGGGGTAGTGATCCATTCTTCTAATTTATACCATTCTATCTTGATTCAAAGGTCAACACTAGATGAATATAGAACTATGAAACTAAGGTAGGTGGTCTAGTAATTTTCCCTAAAAAATTTAGTTGTTTTCATAGCTTCTTTATTGTGCCTCACGCTGAAATTTTCCACAATATGCCTTAAAATGTGTCTTTTTTATTAATTTTATTAAACGATGACATGATATACCAATACACATGTGTTAAACCATTATAGGATGTTACCTTATTGGATTCCACCCTTTTGGGTGTTCTAGAATGATTTCCCTCTTATATATAAATGTATAAATGACAACCACCACATAAGTGGGTTGGATTCACCTTGATTATTGAAATTAATTTATTATTAAATTATATAGATTAATTTGATTAAGTGTAATTGGTGGATAGGCCATGATACTTGTTGTATATTTCTATATAAATTACACGAAATGTGACCCCCATGGATAGATTGAGCGGGATTGATATAAATTATTAGTGGTAATACCTCATGATTATTATTGTTATTAGACAATGGATATTAGTCCTTGGACAATGATTAAGGGATTTTTTGGGAATGGAATTTCACACTCCCTTACATTGGTTGATGGGAATGACATCTCACACCATTTACTTTTTCATGGATGGTGGCCATGATGCTTCACATTCTTTTTCATTAGGTGTTGGCCATGATGACTCACCCACTATCTCGAGTTACATGTATGATGTCTCACATTCCCATGATATTTAGGGATATAACCCTTATTGAAGACTATAGCTCATTAGACCTGTCATGGATGACTTCGTTACATTTAGGTCTAGATATCACTTAGTATCCATGTATATGACTATATTTTTTCTATACATATATAGTGTATATGCATGTATACATATTATATATATATACATATATATGATTACTTATATATAGTAAATTGATCAAACTTATTCTGGACTATGCTAAAGCAGGTAGAGTCTTCTAGGAGTCCTAAAAGAACCTAAGTTGACCTATATTTATTTTTCTGTATTGTTAATCATCTGTTATATCTGCATACTGCTATGTTGCAAACACTAACTAGATTATTTTAGACACTATTAGTGGTGGCCTTTTGAGTTTATCTCACACCCTACCCAGACCTACTTTGTTACCCGATTAGACTTCATATCTGTAGGTGTAGATAAGGTAAAGCGCTATGTCAGGAAGATTGATATATTTTTCTTATAGCATGGATTATGGGATTAGAGGACTGAGCATATGTTTGTGTTGCTGGTGAAGATGACTTTTGTTTTTTTTGTATAGATTTTTTTTATATTCATATCATCCCACAAACCCATATCACCTTTTTGTATATCAGCATGACATAACATCATTTTTATATGAATTAGATTATAGATTCTGATTATTATTACTTCTTGGTAATTTATCATCCACTATTTTATAATGGTATCTGTTTTAAGTATGTTGTTAATTCACTTTTACGATTCATCTATTCATTATCTCTATTTATATCCATTTTTATATTCTAATATGAGGGTATAGTATTCCCACTATACCACCTTAGACCCGCACTACATGTGTGTATCCTCTGGTGTACGAGGAGGTGCTCTTGATGCAATGTGACCCACCAGCTCAGGGCACCGTTTTAGGGGCTTCCAGGTCAGGATGTTGCGAAATGGTATTAGAGGATCTTTTATTTTTTATTTTAAAATTTTGGTATTAGATTGGAGATTAGGATATAACAAAATTTGGTAATGATCATGTGACTTGGAGTAGCTGACCCATGTATAGGGGAAACACAAATTACCTGGATATGAAATTACTGTTCTGATTTGATCCTGTTATAGTTGATATGATTTCATTGTTTGGTGGTGCACATGATGTGTAAAGTAATTATTATAACTATAATTATTTTTATGTTTTCCTTTTACTATTAAGGAAATTATTTTTCATCTCATGCATCATCTTAATAACTTTAGGACTTATATTCCATGCATTTTTCCATTCCATGTTTACTTACAACATGAAATTCCTTTTTCATATATTTTTGTGCCTTTACTATTATATATTTAATTGTGCTAACATATCTTGTAGGAATAAATAATTAGACTAATTAAAGTTAAAAAATTAATATAAATAAAATTTTAACGCATAGATTGATAATGACCCCTTAATTGGCCAATTATACTGTATTATGGGTTCTAGATCAACTAGTTCCATGGGCTGAACAGATGTTAGTTGATTGGATTACATGAATGAAAATTGAAATTTAAGAAGAAAGTACTATAAATTTGGAATGATGATTCATCTAATCAATCATTTATTTGACCTATTACATTGTACTACTGGATGTAAAGGCCGTGTCGAAGTTACATGAGGTACCAATTAAAATTCATAAGAGTATGGATTTTATAAATTTGGAATAGTAACACATTTAACTGGACTATTGTATATATATATAAAAGTTTATGAACTTAAATTAACATGATTATTCAAATGAAATGGTTAGCTCTATATGGTATGATAATTACAAAGTAAAGGATGTTTTCCTTTATACCTTACAGTTGACACTCTATATACCAAAACTGTTATCATTTTATATAATACCAAGACCCAATCCCAACCTTAGAAGGGGGTATTTAAGAGTGTCTCTTATGATCCTTATAGCCTATTGTGGTCTTCCTTTGTCACATAGAACTAGATTTTGAAGTAGGAATAGAGGTTTCACCATTTTCATAGGAAGGCTACGTACCTATCTTATTATTTATCCATGATCTATTAAAATACTAAATTCTATTATAAGGTGTAGGTTTATATTTTTAGAAACATGCCTCCTTGACAACCTCAAGATGTTTTCCATGAAGGCAGTGACAACCACTCCCTAAAGGTGGTGGGCCCTGAGCCACTGATATTACCTTGAATAGTTCCACAAGTGGAAACACCTGTTATTCCAGATATGTTCTCTAACTCCCAATTTTGAGAGTGTTTTTTTCATATGATTCAGTCTATTCAAGGATTTTCTTGACCTACCCTCGCTATGGAAGACACGACTTAGGAACTTAAGAAGCAATAACCTCCCACCTACTCAAGTGATGGTAGGCCTTAGGCTACAAAATATTGGCTAGAGGCCATAATTTCTATATTTGAGAATCTGGAGATGCCTTTGGAGAGGATTTTCAATCTTGTGGCTTATATGATACTTGGTTCTACCAAGTGATGGTGGGATTTCATTACCCAGGTGGATCGGTATTTGGATATGATCTAGAGAGATTTCCAGACGGTCTTCAATGATTATGTATTTCCATATATATTGATGGATAACTGGGATAGAGAGTTTGTTAATTTAAATCAAGGAGTTATGTTTTTGAAAGTGTTATATTTATATTACTAAGCTGTAGTGATTCTCACTAACCCTAGATAGAGACGAGCTCATCACTGTGAGGCGATTAAAGGATGGATTAGTATAAAAATATGATAACAAGTTAATGTTTTCTATTTGAATGTTGTTTCTGAGATTATCAACTAGACCATAATCACTAAGCAAAATTTGAGGGAAGTTGAATTTTTGAGCCAGGGTGGTTCAACACCCAAACTAACCATTAGTTCTTCAAGATGAAGTAAGCATCACTTTGAGGTTGCTTACATGGGTAGTAACATTCAAACAAATCATACTAATATATTTTTTTATATGTTACTAGTGTGGGAAATTGGGAAACACGAAACCCCACTGTATGAAAGGTCTGGTAGAGTGAATATATTTTGATAGGATGGGTCATATTCATCACTTTTAAAGGACCTTTCCATCAGTGCCTATCAAGAGAGGGTCTACACCTACACCACATTTTGGAGTGGGACTAGTGTTGTCTCTATAGGTAGGTAGATTTAATACCATCGATTGTTCAAGCCAAGGAGGTGGTTGAGGTAGAGGAAACTAGACTCAGAATTTAGAATGTTAGTAGAGGAGGATTGCTCAAGGATATCAGGTTGTGAATCAGGGCTATGGAATATTCCAATTAAATACAGTGTAACTTATACGGAAGGAGAAGAGTTCTTGACATTCAACTATTTGAGGTACTATTCTAGTAGCCTCTACTTTAGTGACTACTTTATTTTACATAGATGCATAACACTCTTTTATATCTATAGAAATTATAGAGAGTTAGGGACTCAAGATAGAGTATTTTTGTGGCTTTATAAAACTTGATACCTCATTGGGTGTTCGATCCAAGAGTGTTCATCAATTTAAGTATTTTTTTCCTTAAGATAGGCTGTTATCTATTCATGTGGAATCTTTTCGTCCTTGACATGACTTGGTTTTATGTAATCCTTAGTATAGACTGGTTAGTTCTCTATAAATATCATATTGATTTTTATCATCAAATGGTGAAATTTACATCATAATATGACGATAGACATATCCATAAGGGAAAATGGTATGTGTATGTGTTTTTAACTGGACTAGAGCATCAAAGGCTGAGATGGGTGATATCCCAGATTGCTAGTATTTTCTTAAATGATCAGGGGATGAAACCTGTTATTTACCCTATAGTGGTAGATAATTTTATGGAAATATTCTTTAATTACTTTTAGGGGATACCTCTAGTGAGAGTGGTATAACTCACCATAGGGTTATTATCAAGAGTTTCACTTGTGTCTATTCCTCTTTATTGGATGCCACCAACAGAGCTTTTGGAGCTCAAGAAGTAGTTGGAGGCCCCATAGGATAAGGGTTTTATACACCCCAACACTTATTCATGGGGTTCACTAGTTCTTTTTCCAAGAGGTCAGATGGTAACCTTAGGATTTATGTGGATTACTAATGGATGAACCAACTCGTAGTTAAGAATTGGTATCTACTAATTTGAATAGATGACATATTCAATCAACTTCAAGGAGAAATGATGTTTCAAAGATTGATTTGAGTTCGAGCTACCATAAAGTGTGTGTCATGCCATAAAACATATCTTGTATAGATTTATAGTATAGGTATAGTCCATAAGAGTTTCTGGTAATGTCGTTTTTCCTCACGAACATGCCAATTATTTTCATGGCTCTAATAAACCAAGTTTTTCACATGTATTTGGATTCATTTATGATAGTATTTGTGTAGGACATATTGGTGTATTCTCACACTCAACATGTCCTTACCCAACATCTTATAATAGTGTTACATACACCAAGAGAGCACAAGATTTATGAAAATCTCACTAAATTCCACTTTTGAATTGACAAAGTTCACTTCCTAGGTCAAATCATCTCGGAGTCAGGAGTATCAGTAGACCGATTAAATGTGAGATATGTAGTTTTCTGTGACAATACCAAGAGAATATTTTATATATGGATTTTATTGGGGATATATGGGTATTAGATATGTTCATCCAAGATTTCTCATGCCTAATAGTTCTTTTTATAGGCAAGACTAAGAATGGTGTGAAATTTTTATGGTCAAAAGCTTGTGAAAAATCCATTCAAAAGTTGAAGTTCATATTAACTTAAACCATAGTTATAATTCTACTAGATCTAGGAATGAGAAATATAGTTTATTATGGTGTATCAAGTATCGAGCTGGGATCAAATTTGATACAGGTTGAGTAAGTTGTGGCATATGATTCTTTTCAATTGAGGCCTCACGAGCAGAATTTCTCAAGGCTTGACCTCAAGCTAGTACTTTTTATTAATGATTTATGATTTTAGAGGAATTATTTTTTTTGGGAATAATTTTTTGGTATTCAATGATCATAGAAGACTCATTTATATCTTAAAAAATGTGATCTAAATCTTAGGAAGCACAGATGGATTGAATACCTGAAGTCCTTTTTGATATTGAACTTTTCTATACACCAAAAAATGAAATGATGTATATGATGATCTTAGAAGGAAGACTTAGACATAGGCGATTCAGGAGGCCAGTGGTGAGTGGAATATTATGGCCTTGTTTTTAAAAATTTATGATAAAATTCAAGAGGATCATGGGAATATTGTCCTCTCATATTTAGAAGCGACCTATAACCTTCTTGAATGGGTAAGGATGAGGAAACTTCAAGATCCCAAAAATTTAATCTTAAGAGAGGGTGTTTTAAATGAATATTTTCTTTAGGCTGGACCATAGATGAGGAAGAGACCATACACATACATGGGAATGTCTAGGTTCCATAAGACATCTGATAGAAGTTGATGTGGGAATCTCATGCCTCAGTTTGGGAAGTACATACCAGTTTCACTAAGATGTATCGAGATTTAGGTCTTTATTATTAGTGGTATGGTATTAAATAGGATATATACATTTTTATCACTTATTGTTCCACCTGTTAGCAAGTTAATGCATAACTATAGTGATCAACCAGATGATTAAAGCTGTTATCTACTCATGAGTGGAAATGGGATGATGCCACAATGGTTCTCATGATAGGTTTTCCTAGAACGCCTCAAGAAAATTATATAGCATGGGTAGTTTTATATCTGTTTAAGAATCTCACACATTTCTTACCTACTCGAGAGACCTTCTAGGTAGATGATCTAGGGAGGCTATACATCAGGGAGGATGTACTCCTTCATGGAGCTCCAGGTTCTATCATATCTGACAAGGGTTATTATTTTACATTGTTGTTCTGGTAGGGGTTAAAAAAGGCTTGGGTACACAAGTGATTATGAGCATGGCTTATCACCCTCAGACCAATAGATAGGCAGATAACAAGATTCTAGTGTTATAGGACATGATCCATGAATGTGTCCTTGACTTTGGAGGTTCTTGGGATAAACATATACCCCTAGTTGAGTTCTCTTATAATAATAGCTTTCTAGATACCATCTAGATGTCTCCTTATGATGACTTATATAGTGAGACCTTTCAAGAAACTCTATTCAGGTTAGAGGTAGGGGAGGAAACACTTCTCAGACCACATCTCATATAGGAGACTTCAAAGTATGTTCAACTAATCTGGAAGCACATGCTAACAACTCAGCCTACGTAGTATTCTTATTCCATACACCATCAATAATATCTTGAGTTTGAGGTCTAGGATTGTGTTTTCTGGGGGTTTTTTCTAGTTTAGGCAAGATAAGGATCAAGTGAAAGGGTATGTATAACGACCCATACTTCACATACGTTGTTAATACTTCAAAATTGAAGTACACTTATTACAACATATGACAAAACCACAAAGGACCGTATAGGTATAGTGTCTTTAGAAACTGGGAAACATAAACATCTAGTTCATAAATCTTCTACAGTGTCTCCCATTTATTTCATCATATCTAGGGTCCCTTTTAGCATATTCTACTTAATATCCATCTTCCTAACCTGGGGAAAAGAAAACATAAAAGGGTGAGCTCAAATGCTCAGCAAGGGCAAATAAAGGAAATAAAAATCATATCATATCTTTTTGAAAATCAAAACCTGCAAAATAGATCATAATATCTTAACATGGAATAAATCATAGAAGTGAAAATGAGATCCCCATAATCATAACATAAAACTTGAAACTTTGTGTCATGCACACATAATCATAGAAAATCATTTCTTGTTAGTCATGACTCATTGCCAAGACTATCTTAGTGGACAAAGTCCCTTTCTGAATCGAGTAACCCTCGTTTCAGTCCTGTTTCACTGAACCGGTATAACCTACCGTTCCAGCCCTGTCTATCTCATGAGATATAAAATCTTTACCCAATGCATTGGAGGGAGATATAGGTCCCACCCATCTTATAATGAATCCTTTCTTATGTGTGCCACATAATCATAAATCATACATCATCGCATAACACATGTAACAAAAATGGGATTCTTGAAACATCATGACATCATAAAACATACCATATAAGATAAAGGAATTCATAAAAATAATTCCATCACAACATAATCAAACCAATTTAATAATAGGGATAAAAACAGAACCCCTTTATTAACTTAGATGGAAAATAATTTTGATAAAACACTTGAACTTCATTCTTGAGGAAAATATCCTTTCTACTTCAAAAACATTTTTCCTTTCATAACATGTCATACGACTTTAAAATAAAAGAAGTTGATTAAAAATAAACTTGAAAACTTGTAAAGGAAGCTTCTTGGAAATAATGTTTTAAAAAACCATTCTTGCTATATAAGTTAAATAAAACATTCTTCGTACTTTTGTCGGAAAAGTCAAAAAGTACCTCGTATGAAAAACGACAAAGATTCCTTTCATACATATTACTAAAAACTCACCGAAGGGTAAAAATGGATTTAAAAAATTGTAGGTGGATGGAAATAATATCACATATTGATGAAACATGGATGTGGATGATAAAATACACCCCAGTAAATACTTACGAATAAACAATCTCGGATAAAAATGAGATTGTGATATTTCCCTTACCTTAGGTCCGATTTGCTTTGTACGTGTCCGAAGCTCCTGTATAATGGTTTAAATAATGTTATTGACTTATTCCAGAATCATACATATTGATATGATATCATATATGGTCATATTCTTATCTTCTTGTTAGTAATATTTCATTGTTACTTGTTACTCGGGTCTTTATTGTCTTTTGTTCTTATGCGTGTTTTGTCGAATAAATTCTTATTCTTCTTTTAAGGTTATAGATACCTTATATCCATAATGGTATTAGTGTAACATATATCATATTTATTCATTCAATTCGTTTATATAATTACTATTTAATGATGATCATGTAGAACGAGTCACATCACATCGTGGAGACGGTATTCCGTACGTACGCACGAGTGATGATATCGTTCCTATGATCGTGGAACTGTATTGGAGTATATATATATTATTTCAGTATCAATATTACTTTATAATAATCATAAATAGTTACTCATTACACCATTATACCCATCCTTGTAATGTGATGGTGGAAAAATAGATTACACCACGGCGTGAAGACGGTATTCCGTACGTACGCACGCGCGGTGATTTCATTTTTCCGTAGGATGGATAGAAGGTGAATTAGGGTTGTTTCATATTTATAATAACATATCAGTATGTAAGTAATACTGATGTTATTACTTTATCATGAAACAACTAAAGAAGAAGAAGTTGAAGAAGAAAGAAATTGAAAAGATCGGTAATGGATATTACCTCTTCTTTGGAACGCCTCTTTGAATCCTCCACTTAGGGAACTAAGATTGGTCTTTGAAGAAGACCAGGACCTCTAGGATTATTCTAGGGAAGTGGAGAGGAGAAAATGGCAGGGGTTGGACGAGCTTGAGTGCTCAATTTGGTGTGAGGAGGAGGGGGAGGAGGTGCCCTTTTATAAGGGAGGAGAGGGGCACCTTAGGAATATCTCAAAATATTATTTTATATTAAAGACAAAATCGGTTTATAATGGTTCCAAAGGGTCTTATTTCGAAGATAAAGTGGGGATGGGTCGAAATCCTATCAACCAATAGGATTTAGACAAGTTTAGGGTATTATTTTAACCTTATCAATTAGATTTAACTCTAAGTTAATTAATTTAACTTTTACCGTGTCTTTTTGTTTTCTTTCACTATATGGTTAATAAACTTACTATAACATGCCAAACGAACCCCAAATTGTTTATTATTAATATATATATCCTTATCTAAGTAATTTGGCCTAACCTTAGATTTTTAGGAATAAAATAACAATTAATAATATAATATTTGATTTAAAAACTATTTTGTGTCAATTTTGACACTATTTGATATATGATTTTTGTGAAAGTCATAACAGAATTATATGTTCGAAGCAAGTTGATTAAATCAACATTAATATATCATAGTAACCTATAAAATTAGTGGAATTCATAAAAAGTCTCAAATTACATTTATTTTTGTGTTTATAACATCAATTATGTCAATATTTCATTAATAAGATAATTACTGCATCATCATTGTGTCATAAATAAATTAAATTATTTAATGTCTAAAAATTAGAAATAAAATACCATTATGTAGGAAATCTTTTTAGCTTTCTAATGAATATTTATAGTCGAATTTATCTTTTGTATAACCCCATATTAAAAATGATTTACTTATTAAACTTTGATTTTAACTATTTTAACCCTTCTTTAAATAAATTAATAATAAATGTCCTAATCTAATCCAAGTGGGCCTAAATGGTCATATTTTATTCCTAAGTTTGTTTTTGATCGAATTACACTTGTCCAATAGAATTAGGACATGTTTTAGGGTAATATTAATATCATATTTACCCTTAGTTACCCTATTTACTATTAACCGCGGTAAAAAAATAAAAAGTTACTATTCACCAAAAAATTATTTTTATCTCATTGAACCACATTTTACTTACTGATATCAACCGTGTCTGTCGGATTTTTGAAATTCCATTCACAGAAGCGGTAAAATTAAGTTTTATGCAAAATTCGGTTTTTAACCTACCACTTAGTGGTTTCACTATTCATCAAAAATTGAAAGTTTTCAGAAAAATACCAAAATTTCACCCTAGGCTAATTTCGATATTCTGAGTCCAAAAATGAAGTCCATTTTGAAAAATAAAATTTATAAAATTTCAAAAAGTGGTTATTACTATTCATAACGGTTAGTTTTAATAGCATATTGTTGTTTAGTAAAACTCGGTATTGCGTACGACGCAAGCTATCGAGGAAGGTCACGATTGCGTGTAAAGCAAGCCAAGCAAGTGTTGTGTAGAAAAAGATTCCTTTGATGATTTATATAACATAAAAGTCTCGGGTGTTACATTCTACCCCCCTTAAAAAGAATTTCGCCCTCGAAATTCGTCACTTTGTAACAAACAGATGAGGATACTTTTCCCTCATCATATCCTCAAGCTCCCATGTAGCTTCTTCAAGTTGGTGGTTCCTCCATAAAACTTTCACCAATCGAGTGGTCTTGTTTCGTAGGACTTTTTCGCTATGATCCAGAATCTCTATCGGTTGTTCTTCATAAGAAAGATCTTGCTCCAGCGGTACAACTTCTGAGCTGAGTACATGTGAAGGATCAGGTATGTACTTTCTCAGGAGAGATACATGGAACACATCGTGAACTTGAGAGAGATTCGGTGGAAGTACCAATCGGTAAGCTACCTTTCCAACACGATCCAGTATTTCGAAAGGACCGATATATCTAGGGCTCAACTTCCCCTTCTTTCCAAATCTCATAACCCTCTTCCAGGGAGATATTCGTAAGAACACTTTATCGCCCACTTCAAACTCTAGGTCTTTTCTTCGGTTGTCGGCATAACTTTTCTGTCGACTCTGAGCTGCTCTTATGTGTTGTTGAATAGATCTGACCTTTTCTGCCATTTCATCAACGAGATCAGGTCCTAATAGCTTTCTTTCCCCAACTTCATCCCAGCAAGTTGGAGTCCTGCATTTCTTTCCATAGAGAGCTTCATAAGGAGCCATCTGAATACTGGAGTGAAAGCTATTATTATAAGAAAATTCCACCAAAGGTAGGTGTTGATCCCAACCTCCTTTTAAATCCATAGAGCAAGCTCTCAACATATCTTCTAGGGTTTGAATTGTTCTCTCAGACTGACCGTCTGTCTGGGGATGATAAGCAGTGCTGAAACTCAACTCTGTATCCAGAGTATGCTGAAGACTTCGCCAGAACTTCGAGGTAAATCTCGGATCCCGATCAGATATAATAGAAAGTGGTACTCCATGAAATCTTACCACTTCCTTTACATATATCCTGGCAAGCTGATCTAGAGAGAAATCCTCTCTAATAGCAATGAAGTGTGCAGACTTTGTAAGACGATCAACTATGACCCAAATAGCATTATTGCCTTTGGATGTTTTAGGAAGTCCTGTGACAAAGTCCATAGTGATGTTTTCCCATTTCCATTCGGGTATGGGTAATGGTTGTAACATCCCCTTAGACTTTTGTCTCTCAGCTTTAACTTGTTGACAAGCCAAGCATCGAGAGACATATTCAGCAACATCTCTTTTCATGCCATCCCACCAGAAGTACTCTTTCAGGTCCCTATACATCTTCGTGCTTCCAGGATGAATAGAGAATGAAGAACTATGAGCCTCATCCAGCAGCTCCTTCTTTAATTCGGGGATGGGAGGAATACAAACCCGATTCTTGAACTTTATTATCCCATCACAATCAAGGTTGAATTCAGGAACATTTCTCACCTTCTTTTGTAACTCGACATCTTCTTTCTGTGCCTCTTTAATCTTCACATGTATAGATGGTTGAACATTCATTTGATAAAGATAAGATTTTTCCCCTTCCATTATAATTCCAAGATCCATCCTTTGTAAATCCATAAATATTGGATCTTTTGTGATCCTCATCATGGATAAAATATCATGGTCTTGTCGACTTAATGCATCTGCCACCTTGTTTGCTTTCCCAGGGTGGTAATGGATTGAGCAGTCATAATCCTTAATCAGCTCCAACCATCTTCTTTGACGCATATTCAGCTCCTTTTGTGTGAAAATATACTTTAAACTTTTATGATCAGTATAAATATCACACATTTCACCATAAAGGTAATGCCTCCAAATCTTTAATGCAAAGATTACCGCAGCCAACTCCAAATCATGTGTTGGGTAATTTTGCTCATGGATTTTCAACTATCGTGAGGAATAAGCTATCACCATATCATTTTGCATAAGAACACACCCCAATCCTTTCTTGGATGCATCACTGTAGATCACAAACCTTTCTCCACTACAAGGCAGTGTGAGCACAGGTGCACTGGATAACCTTCTTTTCAAATCCTTGAAATTCTCTTCACATTCCTCTGTCCAGACAAACTTAACTCCTTTCCGAGTCAACTTGGTGAGTGGATTAGATAATCGTGAAAAATCTTTTACAAAAGGTCGATAATATCCAGCCAAACAAAGAAAACTTCGGATCTCAGTTACTGTTGTTGGTCTCGACCATCTTTCGATAACCTCTGTTTTTGCTGGATCCACGGATATCCCCTCTTTTGAGATTATGTGACCCAAAAATGCAACTTTTTGAAGCCAAAATTCACACTTGGTAAATTTGGCATAAAGCTTCTCCTTTCTCAGGGTCTTCAATATAATTCTCAAGTGATCTTCATGCTCTTCCCTGCTCTTTGAATAGACAAGAATATCGTCTATAAAGACTACCACAAATTGATCAAGATAGTCTCTAAAGACTCTATTCATTAGATCCATGAAGATAGCAGGGGCATTAGTAAGACCAAACGGCATCACTATAAATTCATAGTGTCCATACCTTGTACGGAAAGCCGTCTTTGGTATATCCTCCCTTTTGACCCTTAATTGATGATACCCTGAACGAAGATCAAACTTGGAAAAGTATTGAGCTCCGCGTAGTTGGTCAAATAAGTCATCAATGCGTGGGAGAGGATATTTGTTCTTGATAGTGATCTTGTTAAGTTCTCGATAATCAATGCAGAGTCTCATTGATCCATCTTTCTTCTTAACAAATAGAACAGGTGCTCCCCAAGGTGACGCACTAGGTCGTATGAATCCCTTATCAAGATTCTCTTGGAGTTGCTTCTTCAATTTCTGCAACTCAATTGGGGCCATTATATAAGGTGTCTTTGAAATAGGAAAAGCACCCGGTACGAGTTCTATTGAAAACTCAACTTCACGATTTGGTGGAAGACCCGGTAATTCCTCCGGAAAGACATCATCAAACTCCCGTACAATGGGCATATTCTTAATCGTGAGTTTCTCACCAACCATTTGAGATAAATAACCTTCATTTAGTGGAATCAAGACCCATAAGATGGAAGGAATTTCCACTGGAAGGTTATGTTCATCCTTGCATTGATAGACGATCGTAGATTGATCTGGAATATGAAATGTGACTTCCCTTCTTTGGAAATTGATATGAGCTCCATGTAGAGAAAGCCAATCCATGCCAAGAATCACATCAAATTCCACTAAAGGAAGGATCACAAGATTTGCAGGAAGCACTTTCCCACAAACTTCGATCGGAGAAGAATTATAAACTTTTGATGCGACTGTTGTGCCATTAGGTGTTGTCATAGCTAACTCAACATCTAATTGTTGAGGTAATACAATGATACCCTTAGAAAATTCTTTAGAAATAAAAGAGTGGGTGGATCCAGAATCAAATAAAACATTTGCTACTTTAGAGTGGATGGTAAGTGTACCTTTCACCACTTCGTTATCGTACTCCACATCGCTGATAGAAATTGCATGTGACTTTCCTTTGTCTTTAGACTTAATATTTTGTTGACGTCGACCATCATCATCAACCCTTGGATTTGGGCATTGATTGGCATAATGCCCCATCTCCTTGCACTTGAAACATTGAAGTGTAGTAGGTTCATTCTGTGTATCCCTTCCTTTTTTTGCATCATTAGACATCTTCTTCCCATTATCACGACATTCAAATGCCCGATGACCTTCCTTTCCACATTTAAAACATTTAATTGTCCCTTTAAGACAACTCCCTCCATGTTTCTTTCCACACTTTGAGCATAAGGGAAAGTTCATCTTCTTTTCAGTGTGCTCTTTAGATTTTCCTTTGAATTCCATCTTCCTCTTCTTATCAAACCCATGTGACTGATGGGTTATTCCAATCTCCATCTCGACTTTGAGAGCACATCGAACGATTTCCTCGTAGCTATTGAAGTCCCTTATGGCTAACGCCCTTCGAAGACTTGGTTTTAAGCCACTAAAGAATCGATCGATCTTACTCTCAGGTTGGATAATAATACCAGAAGCATACCTTGCAAGTCTTGTAAAATTTTCTTCATAGGTACCAACAGATTCATCATCCCTTTGCTTTAGTTCAAGGAACTCTTTTTCCATCTTTGTTCGGAGAATACGAGGGAAGTACTTATTGAAAAATAAGTTCTTGAACTCGTCCCATTCCATAGACTCAATTTCATCCCTTTGCCTCGTATTCTTAATAAGATTCCACCATTGATCAGCATCTCCTTCCAAACGATACACTGCTAGGATAAATTTATCATGCTCAGAACATTGAAGAACTGAAAATATCTTTTCAGTAGTACTAATCCATTGTTCAGCAATTAATGGATCAGTAGACCCGCTGAAAGAAGGTGGACGCTGCCTCATGAAGGATTCAACAGAATGTTGCTCCTTCCTTTGCTCGTTTGGAAGTCCTGCATGATTCATAGCTTGAGAAAGTTGTGTGAGCATGGCTACAAGATTTTTCATTCCAGCTCCCATATCGTTTGGTTGCTCAGGGGGACAATCATTGCATTGCCCATCGCATTCCGCATTAACACGGTTCCTTCGGGTTCCAGCCATTGACTAAAACCAAGAAGAATAGTGTGAGCAACACTAATTATAATAGGAAAACCACATAATCAAGGATAAAATTTCACACTTAAGGTTTTATACTAGGGTATTCATGGCCATTTCTAAAACACTAAGATTGTGTTCTATGCTTAGACTTATCCTTAGGGTTCTTACTAAGGCTTTCACATCCTAGTTTCCAAAGGTTGACTATACCTTTCCTCTGATACCAACTATAACGGTCTGGAATTACTTCCAGTGGACTATAATTGATACCTATCAGGGCACTCCATGGGCGGCTACACCCCCTGGGCGGGACACACCACCATCCCCAGTGGCAGCCATTTCCTCATGAAGCCCTTGGGCGGAGAGCCATGCTTCGTCCAACGCTCACATGTGAGAGTTCCCAAGGATCGGATACATTCCTACCTCCTTTGCCTCTGATACCAACTATAACGACCCATACTTTACATACGTTGTTAATACTTCAAAATTGAAGTACACTTATTACAACATATGAAAAAACCACAATGGACCGTATAGGTATAGTGTCTTTAGAAACTGGGAAACATAAACATCTGGTTCATAAATCTTCTACAGTGTCTCCCATTTATTTCATCATATCTAGGGTCCCTTTTATAATATTCTACTTAATATCCATATTCCTGACCTGGGGAAAAGAAAACATAAAAGGGTGAGCTCAAATGCTTAGCAAGGGCAAATAAAGGAAATAAAAATCATATCATATCTTTTTGAAAATCAAAACCTGCAAAAGAGATCATAATATCTTAACATGGAATAAATCATAGAAGTGAAAATGAGATCCCCATAACCATAACATAAAATTTGAAACTTTGTGGCATGCACACATAATCATGGAAAATCATTTCTTGTTAGTCATGACTCATTGCCAAGACTATCTTAGTGGACAAAGTCCCTTTCTGAATCGAGTAACCCTCGTTTCAGTCCTGTTTCACTGAACCGGTATAACCTACCGTTCTAGCCCTGTCTGTCTCATGAGATATAAAATCTTTACCCAATGCATTTGAGGGAGATATAGGTCCCACCCATCTTATAATGAATCCTTTCTTATGTGTGCCACATAATCATAAATCATACATCATCGCATAACACATGTAACAAAAATGGGATTCTTGAAACATCATGACATCATAAAACAAACCATATAAGATAAAGGAATTCATAAAAATATTTCCATCACAACATAATCAAACCAATGTAATAATAGGGATAAAAACAGAACCCTTTTATTATCTTAGATGGAAAATAATTTTGATAAAACACTTGAACTTCATTCTTGAGGAAAATATCCTTTCTAATTCAAAAACATTTTTCCTTTCATAACATGTCATACGACTTTAAAATAAAAGAAGTTGATTAAAAATAAACTTGAAAACTTGTAAAGGATGCTTCTTGGAAATAATGTTTTAAAAATCCATTCTTGCTGTATAAGTTAAATAAAACATTCTTCGTACTTTTGTCGGAAAAGTCAAAAAGTACCTCGTATGAAAAACGACAAAGATTCCTTTCATACATATTACTAAAAACTCACCGAAGGGTAAAAATGGATTTAAAAAATTGTAGGTGGATGGAAATAATATCACATATTGATGAAACATGGATGTGGATGATAAAATACACCCCAGTAAATACTTACGAATAAACAATCTCGGATAAAAATGAGATTGTGATATTTCCCTTACCTTAGGTCCGATTTGCTTTGTACGTGTCTGAAGCTCCTGTATAATGGTTTAAATAATGTTATTGACTTATTAAAGAATCATACATATTGATATGATATCATATATGGTCATATTCTTAGCTTCTTGTTAGTAATATTTCATTGTTACTTGTTACTCGGGTCTTTATTGTCTTTTGTTCTTATGCGTGTTTTGTCAAATAAATTCTTATTCTTCTTTTAAGGTTATAGATACCTTATATCCATAATGGTATTAGTGTAACATATATCATATTTATTCATTCAATTCGTTTATATAATTACTATGTAATGATGATCATGTAGAACGAGTCGCATCACATCGTGGAGACGGTATTCCGTACGTACGCACGAGTGATGATATCGTTCCTATGATCGTGGAACTGTATTGGAGTATATATATATTATTTCAGTATCAATATTACTTTATAATAATCATAAATAGTTACTCATTACACCATTATACCCATCCTTGTAAAGTGATGGTGGAAAAATAGATTACACCACGGCGTGGAGACGGTATTCCGTACGTACGCACGCGCGGTGATTTAATTTTTCCGTAGGATGGATAGAAGGTGAATTAGGGTTGTTTCATATTTATAATAACATATCAGTATGTAATTAATACTGATGTTATTACTTTATCATGAAACAACTAAATAAGAAGAAGTTGAAGAAGAAAGAAATTGAAAAGATCGGTAATGGATATTACCTCTTCTTTGGAACGCCTCTTTGAATCCTCCACTTAGGGAACTAAGATTGGTCTTTGAAGAAGACCAGGACCTCTAGGATTATTCTAGGGAAGTGGAGAGGAGAAAATGGCAGGGGTTGTCCGAGCTTGAGAGCTCAATTTGGTGTGAGGAGGAGGGGGAGGAGGTGCCCTTTTATAAGGGAGGAGAGGGGCACCTTAGGAATATCTCAAAATATTATTTTATATTAAAGTCAAAATCGGTTTATAATGGTTCCAAAGGGTCTTATTTCGAAGATAAAGTGGGGATGGGTCGAAATCCTATCAACCAATAGGATTTAGACAAGTTTAGGGTATTATTTTAACCTTATCAATTAGATTTAACTCTAAGTTAATTAATTTAACTTTTACCGTGTCTTTTTGTTTTCTTTCACTATATGGTTAATACACTTACTATAACATGCCAAACGAACCCCAAATTGTTTATTATTAATATATATATCCCTATCTAAGTCATTTGGCCGAACCGTAGATTTTTAGGAATAAAATAACAATTAATAATATAATATTTGATTTAAAAACTATTTTGTGTCAATTTTGACACTATTTGATATATGATTTTTGTGAAAGTCATAACAGAACTATATGTTCTAACCAAGTTGATTAAATCAACATTAATATATCATAGTAACCTAGAAAATTAGTGGAATTCATAAAAAGTCTCAAATTACATTTATTTTGGTGTTTATAACATCAATTATGTCAATATTTCATTAATAAGATAATTACTGCATCATCATTGTGTCATAAATAAATTAAATTATTTAATGTCTAAAAATTACAAATAAAATACCATTATGTAGGAAATCTTTTTATATTTATAATGAATATTTATAGTCTAATTTATCTTATGTATAACCCCATATTAAAAATGATTTACTTATTAAACTTTGATTTTAACTATTTTAACCCTTCTTTAAATAAATTAATAATAAATGTCCTAATCTAATCCAAGTGGGCCTAAATGGTCATATTTTATTCCTAAGTTTGTTTTTGATCAAATTACACTTGTCCAATAGAATTAGGACATGTGTTAGGGTAATATTAATATCATATTTACCCAGAGTTACCCTATTTACTATTAACCGCGGTAAAAAAAAATAAAAAGTTACTATTCACCAAAAAATTATTTTTATCTCATTGAACCACATTTTACTTACTGATATCAACCTTGTCTGTCGGATTTTTGAAATTCCATTCACAGAAGCGGTAAAATTAAGTTTTATGCAAAATTCGGTTTTTAACCTACCACTTAGTGGTTTCACTATTCATCAAAAATTGAAAGTTTTCAGAAAAATACCAAAATTTCACCCTAGGCTAATTTCGATATTCTGAGTCCAAAAATGAAGTCCATTTTGAAAAATAAAATTTATAAAATTTCAAAAAGTGGTTATTACTATTCATAACGGCTAGTTTTAATAGCATATTGTTGTTTAGTGAAACTCGGTATTGCGTACGACGCAAGCTATCGAGGAAGGTCGCGATTGCATGTAAAGCAAGCCAAGCAAGTGTTGTGTAGAAAAAGATTCCTTTGATGATTTATATAACATAAAAGTCTCGGGTGTTACAGTATGATAGCTCATATATTCATTTGACCCTTTGATATTTTGGAGAGAATTGGGATAGTGTCTTTCCAGATATCACTTCCTCAAGGATACCGGTTTATGAATGATGTTTTCCATGTGCCTCAGATCCATATGTATTATCTTGACCTGGAACATCTTTTAAATCCCGAGGAGGATGAGTTAGAAGTGGATTCTTCCTTTGAGGAGTACCCAATGCATATCATGGATTGAATCATGAAGGCTCTCTAAGTTTAGTTAGTTCCATTAGTACTGGTGTTATGGTAGCATGACCGATTAAAAGATGATACATGTGAATGGGAATCTAATATACATGCTCAATGGATAGATATTTTCTTAGATGGTCCTTTAGTACCCTTATAAGGCCAACTAGGGGATGAGTTGGTTTAAGGATGTGAGGTTTTAATGACCTATATTTTCATAAAGGTATGGATTATTTTTCTAATTTATATCCATTTTTATCTTGGTAAATGTGCTAAATTTACTAAGGAAGGTCTTAGGAGCATCTGAGGCTTGTTTATAGTAGAGATATTCATATATTGGAGAGGAAAAATGAGCTGCACAGTTAGTTTTAATCATGTACCTCAGCCATGTGGGGAACTCATTGCATAGAATGAGGCCACACGGTTTTCTCTAATCATGTAGGCTAGGATACATGATCTTGTAGGTGTTGTAGAGTTTTTAATAGAGTATTTTCACATGGCTTGCACACTGTTATCCAAAAGATGCACCTATACCATGTAAGGTGGGATCTTGGATAGTGTTGGGAGCAATATTGGAACATGTTTTGGCCAACCACGTGACCAAACCATGTGACACTTTTTGAAGGAGAATTTACCCTTTTCCTACAAAAATATTTTTAACTTTTAATTCTTCTTCCCCCCTCATTTCTCTCCTCTAACGGAGAACCTCCCCACGTTGGAATCCCCTCTCTTCATCCTTACTAGGGATTTTGAAAACTACCTCATCAAATATCTGTTTTCATCACTATCAGGTGCATTGGATCCTAAACGGTAATATCTCAAACCCTCTTACTTCTATTCTTAGTTTATCTTTTGATCTATTTCACTATTTTGGTGAGAGATCATATGACCTATTTTTAGTGCATTGATTAGTTCTTCCCATTTCTCCCACTCTATCCCAATTCAAATTCCAACACTATACAAAGAGTGTTTTATGAACCTAAGGCAGGTGGTTTAGTAATTTTCCATGAATGTTTAGGTGTTTTCATAGATTCTATATTATACCACAATATAGACTTTTTTCATGTGATTCCATAAAATGTATCTTTATTTCTAACATTAATTAAACCATGACATGATATGACCATAGACCCATGTTAAACCCTTAAAGGATGTAACCTCATTGGATTCCACCTCTTTGGGTTTTCTAGATTGATTACCCTCTTAAATGAAAATGTGTAATTGACAACCACCACCTAAGTGGGCTGGCTTAACCTTGATTCCGAAATTGAATTTCTTATTAAATTATATGGATTAATTTGATTAAGTGGAAGTGGGTGGGAAGTACACACCACGTGTTGTATATTTATATATAAATTACACAAAATATGACCCTATAGATATATTGGGTGGAATTGATATAAATTATTACAGGTAGACCCTGATGATTATTATTATTATACCATGGATATTAGTCAATGGACAATGATTAAGGGATTTTTTGAGCATGTAATTTCACACTCCCTTATGTTGGGTCATGGGTATGACATCTCGCACTATTTAATTTTACATGTATAATGGGAATGACATTCCATTATTGTAACAACCTGAGTTTTTATGAATTATTATTTTTCAAATAAATTAAATTTCTTTGATTGCTTGCATTTCATGCTATACCAAGTTAAACTTTCTTTATACAAAACATAAAGTTAAGATTACAATACATGTAACACTGATTTTATCTTTCTATATATGGAACACAAAGTTTGTCTTGTGTTACATTTGATATTGTGTTTTATTAAACTATAATATACAATTAATATTATTATTTAATATGATAGTTATTACATATCCATTAGAATGGAAGGAATGAATGGGATTAACTAAATTATAAAAATATTTATTTTTCACATGTTTATTAGAGATCTCTTGATTTTAAATAAAATAAGAATCATTTAAAAGAATAATAAATGTTTTTCAAAAAATAGTATCTTTTTTAAAAGATGGTTTAATAATGTTTGGCACACATAATTTTAAATAAAAATTTTCCAATTTTAGAATTTTTTTAAAATATAATTAACTTTTTAAATCTTAATATAAATATTATCTTAGTGTAAATTTGTGATTTTTTTCTGAGAAGTTTCATTTTTTTGATGAATAGTGACAAATACTAAATTTTAATTGAAATCTGTCTTTTAGTTTAAAAAATTTATAATGATAAACCATATTTTAAATTTGTTTTAAAGTAAAAATAGGTAAATTATACATATATTAATACAAATTAAGTCATTGGAATCATTTTTCATATTGAATTTTGATATAAAAATATTGTAAACTTTTTAACACTTTCACTTTAAAAACCCGTTTTCTCGTCACGCCTTCACGATTAATTTTAAATTAAATTTTGACATTTTTGTAAACTGAATTTAGAAAAATGGTTTCCATATTTGTAATCTTCATAATTTATAATGTTTAATAAGACCAAATTAATTTTTTTCAAAATTGATTAGTGGAAATAGTTAAAATTAATTATAGTGATTTTGGTAAAAATGTGTTTACTTAGTTGTTAAAATTAGAATATAAGGTGAAAAATGACATGCAAAATTATCCAAAACTGATGGGATGGACATATTTCTACTATTATAATAATATTATCAAATATTCTATGTTTTAGACACTTTTCTATGAAATTGACCCATATAATATGTTAAGTAAAGAAAATGAAAAAATGTACCTATTTTCCTTTTGATTTCTATAAAGATTTAGAATAGTGAAAAAACTACATAGATTTGGCTTTAAATATTATTTTGAAAGATAAATGATTTTTTTGAGGTGATAATTTATTTTAATTTTTTTGAGGTGATATACTTACATTTAATTCTTAAGAAACACCAATGCATGAATTATTTAGTTAATTAAATAAATCAAATGATACTAAAAACATTAAAAGTAAAGTAAATTGAATTAATTATTATGTTACATTATTTTTGTAGATGAATATATAATTTTACACATGTTTCACCACAATGAATTTGATTTCCATTATTTTTTTAAATTTAAATCAAATTTAAATCATTGAGTCCAAATTTATTAAATAGGTAACTTTTATTTTTTATCAATATGAATAGTAACTATGGTAAATTTTATTACCTTAGTAATGGGTAAAAGAGGTTAATATGGATTAAAAATATGTTATAAGGTAAAACTTTTTCATTCCATTTCTTATTGAATTAATTTATTCTTTAAATTAAAACCTAATTTTATAAAGTTAATTGTTTAATGGACCTTTTTCCATGAAAATGATTTATATATTATTTAAATCAAAGAAAGTCACAAATTGTAAATTTATTTGTATTAAATATTTATTATGTGTACACAAGGGAAAAAATACTTTATGAAGGAATATAAGTGTAAATTTTTAATTTAGAAAACTTATTTTAATAATATAAATTTATTTATGAATTTTCAGGCGACTTGGATGATATTACGATATTTATAATATTTTATTTAATAAAAAGTCAAAGATGTCACATTCATGTTTTAAATACTATAACATTATTAGTATAGGGTTATCCAAAAGATAAATTTGACTATAAATATTAATTTTAAATATAAAATATTTATATTCATAATGGAAATTTATTTTAAATTTTTATTTAATAAATATTTACCTTAAATGTTTACATAAATGTGATGCATTAATTATTTTACAAATATAAATATCTAATAAAAGTTATTAAAAATATTAAAATAAATATAATTTTATATAATTAACGCGATAAAAAAATTTAATATGGACTTGAAAAATTATGGATTTGATAAAATATTTGTTTCTAATTATAAGTTTTTTCTTGATATTATTAATACTGAGGTAATGAATAGTCCATAAAATTTACATTATGAATATTTTATAGTAAATAATATTTTATTAAATGGTATAAAATTCATAAAAATATTAAATTCAGAAAAAGGATTGGTATATAGTTTAATATTTCACCCATAATCCATTTATGGGTCTTTTTTAATTTTATAATAAATATATTGACCCTCAAAGAGTAAACATCCATGTTGTCACGGTAAAAGTTAACTGGGATAAATAAGAGCTAAAACCAAAATATAAGCATAAAATTTCATAAAAACTTCTCTAAATTTTATTTTATGAATTTGATTCGAAAGTTATTATATATGGATCAAATTTTAGTTATTTACTAGGAACTTTTTCATGAAAATGACTTATATATCATTTAAATCAAATATAGTTACAAAATGTCACTCTATTTGGTTTTAATATCTTTTATGTGGCCACATGGGGACTAAAGGAAGATATGAATGAAAATAATTTTTTATTTTGATATTAATGAAATTATTTTATCATAAAAATTTATTTTTAATTTTTATAAATTATATAATTACCTTAAATAATCCGACAATGGTAAAAAATTATTTATTTAATTAACAGAAATATAAACTAATTGATTTTAAAAAATATTAATTTTGATATATTTTAGATTATTTAAAGTGTATAATGAATTTTATAGATATGTATGATATATTATAGATGTTTTAAAGCATTATATTCAAATTCACCCTTTTTCTTGATGTATTTGAAGTCGAATTAAATGAATAGTGTCAAAATTTACATTAATGATAATTTATCGAAATAATAATTTATTAAATTATTTATAGTTCATAAAAATATTATATTAGTCCATGTGAATGGAATATAGTTTAACAAATCTTAAAGGGTCCATTTATGGGTCATTTTTTCTTTTATAGTATCGTTATTAACCCTTTGTAATCAAAATAATGGTTACTATGATTAAGGTAAAAAATAATTGACCAAGGGGTTAATCAAAATGATAAGGTTTAAAATAAAACCAAAACTTGTATAAAATATATTGGTTGATTATATTTCAATATAATATAATATTATATTAGAATACATGCTCATTTGGTGGTATTGGGATAGAAAATGAATTTATTATAATTTAATCTTTTAAGAAATTCCAAAAGCTCTCCTCACCTCAATTATAAAAGGGAACCTTCTCCCTCACTTCATTAAACCAAATTTAGCCTTATAGATCGACCATTATATACCAATTTCTCTTATAAAATTTTCTATATACATTATAGAGGTTCATGTATCATAAAAAAACAAACCATAGAGAATTTTAGAGGAGATTTAAAGGAGATGTTTTAGAGAAGTGGTAATCGCTCAAACTGATCAATTTATTTTTCTACTCTTCCTTACCTCCACTAAATATAATATATTTATCATAAAATAATAAATTCAGTATTATAAATAAGGTTAAATTATATTATTATTATAAAAAATCATTATACACCCTATTTCTCATCAAATAGGAAGTTAAAATATCGTTTGGCATACATACAACTTACCATCTCCATGTAGAAATACAATTCATTTTTCATCACCATATTTTATGGATGCGTATTATCATGGGTTTGAAAAATATATATGATATATATGATATAATAATTATTCTTTAAATATTAATTATTATTTACCTTTCTTTTATTTCATCAATAAAAAATGAAAATAGTGTTCATGTGTACGTACGACCTACCATCTCCATGAATGATGTAATTCATTTTTCTATTACTACTTTTTTTAATGTTTATAAATATGTATATAATTATTATATATTATGTTAATAATATGATTAAAATTATGTAATTTATGATACCAATATCAAAGTAAAATGTCCAAGACTGCTGAATGAAAACATGCTTGGAAAAAGAAGCAATTATCACCTAGAACAATGAATTTAATAAAAAATTATTAATAAACAGGTGATTATATAAAATATATAAAAAATTAATTATATTATAAAATTAAGGTTATTTAATAAATGTATAATAATACTTATTTATTATATAGGATATTTTAACATGAAAAAATAAAGGCAATACTTTAGGAATGGAAATTCTTAACTCAAATTTCCTTAACTGAGTTAAACTTCTACTTCATTTATTATTTCATTATAATATTATGAATGAAATAAATTTTGATTGTATTATATTGTATTTAAAATTTTTATTATTTGTATTTATATATGATACACATAATCTATTTTTAAAGTTTACCTCAATGGTGTTTGTAAGGGAATTTCTTTTAAAAATCCTCCTTTAATGTTTCTTTTTACAAAAGTCAAAAGGAATGCTTTTTATATTAAACAGCATGAAAATATTTTTCCACTTTTATGAATCCTTAATATTTTGAATCTTCCTAGAAAATATTACATGTACATTTTCAAAGAAAATGTCTCATTTTTAATTCTTTGGCTTTAAAAAAAATCCAATTGGATTGAATTTTTTCTTCAATAATTATTTCAAGCGATCCTTCAAAGTAATTTTTTAATATAAGACAATATTATTTAAAGTTATTTATGATTTATTGTGATATGATCTAAGGATACCATATATATTATTTCTTTTTATGGTTTATTTTTATGCTTTCTTTATGTTTTTTAATTCTATTACTTTTCCATGGGTTATGAAGTGATGAAATGTTTACGAAGTCCATTTATTTTCATGGGTTATGATATGATAATTGATTTATATTCATGTGGCACACATATGTATGATTTTCATTATGTTATGGGTGTGACTTATATCTCCCACCAATGCATTGAGTAAAGATTTACATCGCATGTGATAAATAGGATTGGAATGAGGAGTGAACTCAGTTCAATAATACAATGCTGGAATGGGATGTAAATATGATTCAGTAAATACAAGGCTGGAATGGGGAGAGAATCCAATTCAGTAAATGGATTTTTCCAATATGATGGTCTGGGTAGTGATCCTTGAATAATATAGAAATTATTTTGTATGCTTATATTTAGGTCATAAATTCTATGTCTTGTACCAATATTATGATCATGGATCATGTTATTTGATTTCCTTACGATTCATGTCTTATGAATCTCTAAGATTAATTTCATCATTCAATATTATAATATTTGATATGCAAGGTATATTTTCTGAATGTTGTGTTCATATTCTTATACCCTTATTTTCATATTATGCTTATAATCCCCCTTGTTTACCCTTACTAAGAATTTGGGTTCACCCATTATCATACTAATTTTCCCATGATATAAAGGAAGGTATTAAGTATGATATGCCAAAAAACAGGTTATAGTTATAAGTAGGAGATGATGTAGATATTTTATAAACTAGTTTTTTATGTCACAATGTTTCCAAAGGCACTAAACCCATATGGTTATGGTGTGAATTTGTAATTACATATTGTTAATATTCATATAAAAGTTTGTAATATCTATCTATAAAAAGTTTGATCCATTATAGTTTGTATCAAAGAATGGTTTAGTTAACCTTGGGAAACAAGTATGAGCAAACCTTAGTAAGAAACCTAATGATAAGTATATGTATAATTTAAAATCATATAGGTTTGGTAATGATCATTAATAACCTAGGATTAACCCTAAAATGTCATAAATTGAAATTTTATAAATAATTTACCTTGATACTAAGGTTTTTCTACTATGATTAGAGTTTTTCACACTATGTTTTTTTGGATTGAGTCAATGGATGGACACCGAAGGAATCAGGTTAATGATGAATGTGATGGAAAATGCAGTGATTATCATCCTGAGAAACCAAATATTATGGGAGTTGGAATGTAAAATATTATTGCTATGATCACACAACTTTCTCAATCAATTAATCATGTTGGACTTCCAAATGAACAAAAGAGGGAACAAAATTTTGTTCAGTCCTTTATGAGGTTGCTTCCACATTCTTTTTGTGGGTCTTATAATCCAATAGTGGATGAAAAATGGATCAATATCACTGAAAATATATTTTCTATTCTCCAATGTTCAGAATATGAGACATTCATTTTGTTTTTCTATCATTTGAGAGGTAAGGCAGATCAATAGTGGAATCTTATCAATAATAAAAATAAAAGTAATGAGATTGGCTCCATGGAATGGGATGTGTTCAAGAACATATTTTTCAATAACTACATTCCTCATATTCATCATATGAAAATGGATACAGAATCATATGTGTTAAAGAAAAAGGATGATGAATCTATTGTAACCTATGAAGAAAATTTTATGATACTTTATAGGTACGCTTCTAGCATTATCATCCAACCTAAATGTAAGGTTAATTAATTATTCAGTGTCTTAAAACTAAGTCTTTGAAGGGTTTTATCCACAAGAGACTTTAGTATCTATGAAAAAATTGATTGATGTGCTCTCAATGTTGAGATGGAATTGGATTTTCCCATAAATATTATTGTTTTAATAAGGAAAGAAATATTTAATTAAAGGGGAAATCTAAAAACCATGGAAAAATAATATGAGATTTACTTTATGCTTAATGTGTGGAAATATAATGGAGAAAAGTGTCTTAAGGGGATAAGTAAATTCTTTAAGTGTGGTAAAGAAGGTCATAGAGTATTTGACTTCCAAAGTTATGGAAAAAAGTTAACTAATGATACAAATAGATATAAGGTAGTATTCAATGCACGCCCAAAACATTCAATGTTTCAAGTGTAAGTAAAATGAGAATTATGCTAACCTGTTCCCAAATACAAGGGTTAATGATGTTTATAGATTTCATCAATTGTTTAAAGACAATAAAAAAGGTAAAAATCATGATATAACTATTGGTGATGTGGAGTATGATAAAAAAGTGGTGGAATGATTGAGTATTTATGTATTATAATTCATGAATAATGTTTTATATGCACTTTTTTTTGTATTATTTAATAATTAAACATCTAAGGATTGGTCCACTATAGTTTTTCCTTAAGTATTTGAAAGAATATGTTGAATGGTACTGGTATCCATGAAAAATTATTGAGGTGGAAATGTGATATTGGAAGGGAAGGATAACCCTCAATATGTGAATGATTTTGGGATAATAATGAGAAAAAGAGATGTTTTATAATAATAAAATAAATGGGATAGTATTTATAAAGTTGTAATTGATCAATAATATGATGATAAGGAGGCTTATGATATCATGGAATGAGTTTATAGAATTTTTGGATTTAGGGTATGAGAAAAGTGTTAATTTTTGAAAGCACAAATATTTTCACTAAGGTTTTATGTTAATTCAAGTTATTACCATGTTTCAATAGAATACATGATAATGGTCTTCACATGTTTTTTGTGTGATAATGTAAAGATGCATCAATTTTTTTAGAGTATAAATGATAAGTTGATTTTGTAAATTTATTGACCTTATATCAAAAGTTCTATATTTTAATCTTTTTGAAGGTTCATAAGGGTAACCATTTATGAAAAATTTTAAGTTGAATTTTGGATGAGGATTTATAGGTTAATTTATTATTTCACCATATGAATATTTATGCAAACTGGATAACCTGTTCTAACCATTTTTTTAAAATGATAACTAGAGACAGAAGGAATGACTTATCATTCCATTGTGGATCTTATGATGCACTAGTTCTTTAGGCATTAAAATTTTAACTTCATTTCTTGGAGTAATAGATAAAGAAGAAATTGATCAAGTTACAACCCAACAGTGTGATTATACTTATGAAATTAAATAAATTAAATATTCTTAAAGTATTTTGAAATAAAATTTTATCCTATTATCATCAATTTCAATGATATCAATGACATTTTTCCTACCTATGTGGTATATGGTTTTGTGGTCCTTAACCTTATCTTGACAATGTTCCCTATCACTCTATATTAGTTCTTGGGTATTTTTTCCATTCAAATCTAAATTTTAATGTTTTTTCTATTGGAAACCTAGTTATGAATTATTTTGTTAACCTTTACGTTTCCAACTTTCCCTTTAAGGAGATTTTTATTATTCATTTTTATGATGTGAGTTTCAATGAATAAAATATACAATATTAAACCTCTGATGTTCGAGATGAATTTTGAGGGTAAAATACATTTTAAAGGGGTATAATGTAACACCCTAATATTTTTATAAAATATATTTTTAAATACTTTTTTTCTTTGATATCTTGTGTTGCACAAAATAAAATATTTAGACAAATTGTGAAATATTATTAAAATATTATATGTCCATTAACCTAGACATTAAATCTGTGAGAATAAATGTGAATAATTAATTTATGAAATAAATATAACAGTATAACTCAACATGAATATATTGGTAATTTCTCAGAAAATTGATCACACAATTTTTAGTAAAGTCACTTTATTCTTCAAAAATACATTTTATTCAAAAATGAGTATTTCTTTTTTTTACGAGTGAATATTAACTTCAATAAGTTCTAGAAAATTTATTTGAATTAAAATAATTTAATTTATTAATTTATAATGTAAAAATATTCTCAAAATGGTATTTTGATAATTTTATGAAAACTTTTATGTTTTAATGAGTAATGAAAAATATTGATTTTTATTGAAAACTGTATTTTCTCTCAAAGTTTTTAAAAGGTAAAATTATGATTTGGATTAGTATAAAATTTTAATCAGTTCATTTTTATTAAAAATAAAAATATTATTATTTTTAATTAGATTTTATTATTTAATTTAGTGTAAAAAATGTTTATATTTAAAAATAGAATTTTTCTAAAAAAATATTTTTCTTTACATTTTTTGAAATTTTATTTTAAATTAAATTATGAAACTTATATGTATCAAATTTTGGAAAATGGATTCAATATTTTAAATCAGATGTTCTAAATTTATTAAAGAGTTTAATTTTATTTTTTATCAATGTAAATAGTAATTTTTGTTAAATTTATTATCTCGATAAAGGGTAAAATAGGTAAATATGGATTAAAAATAGGTGATAATACCATAATTGTTTTATCCAATTCATTATTGGAAATAATTAATTTGACCCTTAACACCTAAGTTTTTATATATTATTTTTAATGGGAACTTTTCAATGAAAATGATTTATATATTATTTAAATCAAATAGAGTCACAAAATGTCACTTTTTTTGTCTTAAATATATCTTATGTGTCCATATGGAGAGAAAATAGTTTATGAATGAAAATAAGTGACCATTTTTAATTAAATAGACTTATTTTCATGATATAAATCTATTTATTACTTTTGAGGTTACATGTATGAGATTATTATGTTTATAATATTTTATTTGATAAAAATTCAAAGACGTTACATTCATGTTTTAAATACTATAAATTTTTTAATATAGTGTTATCTAGAATATATGTTACACTATAACAAATAATTTTAAAAATTAGAGATTTACACTAATCATGGTAATTTATTTGTAATTTTTAGTGATGAAACAACTCCCTTAAATTCTTACACAATGTTTATGCAATAATTACTTTATTAATCAAAATATAAAATTAATTTTATTAAAAATATTAAAATAAATATAATTTTAAATAATTAATGTGATAAAAAAATTATAATTTACCTTCAAATTTGAGGGATGTGATAAAATATTTGTTTCTAATTATAAGTGGTTTCTTAGTATTATTAATCTCAAGGTAATGAATTGTCCTTGAAATTGACATTTTGAATATTTATATCAAATAATATTTTATTAAATGATATAAAATTATGACAAATCATAAATTCAGAAAACTGATTGGTATATGGTTTAAAATTTCTTACATGATCCATTTATGGGTATTTTTTTATTTTATAGTAACTAAATTGACCCTTAAAGAGTAAAATTCCATGTTGTCACAATAAGAGTTAAAAGTGTTAAATAAGGGTTAAAACCAAAAGATAGGGGTATAAATTTAGTCAAAACTTATCTAAATTTTATTTTAAAAATTTTATCGGACCCTTAGTACCTAAGTAAATTTTTTAATTAATTTAATGGACACTTTTCCATGAAAATAACTTATATATTATTTAAATCAAAGATAGTTACAAAATGCCACTCTCTTTGTTTTTAATATCGTTTATGTGACCACATAGGGTATAAAGGAAGATATAAACAAAAATACATGTTTTTTTGATCTTGATGAAATTATTTTCATAATAGAAATTTATTTTTAACATTTATAAATTATATAATTACTAAAAATTCTTACGCAATGCTAAAATAGTATTTATTTAATTAACAAAAAATAAAATAATTGCTTTTAGAAATATTAATTTTGATATATTTGGGGTTATTTAAAAAGTATAATGAATTTTATAGATGTATATTATATATTATAGATGTTTTAAATAATTATATTCTAATTTCACTTTTTTCTTGATGTATTTGAAGTCAAATTAAATAAATAGTGTTTAAATTGACATTAATGATAATTTATCAAAATATTAATTTATTAAAATATTTAAAATTTATAAAAAACATATATTAGGAAATTTTAATGTAATATAGTTGAAAAAATAATTAATGGTATATTTATGAGTCAGTATTTAATTTATTGTAACATTGTTAATCCTTTATAATTCAAATAATGGTTATGAGAGTTAAGGTCAAAAACAATTAACCATAGGGTTAATAAAAAAGATAAGGGTTAAAACAACATAAAACCTGTATAAAATATATTAGTTTGTTATATTAAAAACTTATTTTATAATATCTTCAAATATATATCCATTTGGAGGTATTTGGATTTAAAATGAATTTATTATAATTTAATCTTTTAAAAAATTTCAAAAGTGCCCCACACGTTAATTATAAAAAGGCACATTCTTACTTACTTATTTTCGCCTCTTTGATCATTCAATATCGATCATACACTAAAAATTTACATTATTAACTTTCATATATATATATATATTTATATACTATAGAGGTTCTGATATTCTCAAAACACCAACCCTTGAGCCTTTTAGAGGATATATAATGGAGACATTTTAAAGAAGAGGTAATCGCACTAACCAATCACTATGTTTTTCAACTCTTCCTTAACTCCTCTAAATCTTATATTTTTATCATAAATTAATAAATTTATTATCCTAAATATGATGAAATTTTATTATTATTATTAAAAATAATATTACACCCTCTTTCACATCAAATAAGAAGTGAAAATATCTCTCGTGAAAACGTATGACTTACTGTCTCCATGTAGCGATAAAATTAATTTTTCATCTTTACCTATTATGGATGGGTATTATGGTGGGTTTAATTAATACATAAGATATATATATATATATATAATTATTCTACAAATATGAATTACTATTAACCTCACTTTTATTCCATTAATCAAAAAATGAAAACAATGTTCATGCATAAGTATTACCTACCGTTTCCATGAACGATGTCATTAATTTGTTTATTTATAATTTATAAATATGGTTATAAATATATATTTAATTTATATATATTATTTTTATACCAATATTAACATTCTGTAAATAATAATACCAATATCAAAGTATATGGACAAGGACTTCCAAACCAAAACATGCTTGGAAAATGAAGTAGTTATCACCTTGAGCAGTGATTTTAATAATAAATTTTTAATAAAAAAGTGATAAGATTTTATAAATAAATTATATATGATATTATAAAATTATTTTTGTGTAATAAATTTATAATAAATCCCTATTTATTATATATGAGGTTTGAATATGAACGAAGAAAGGCAATACTTGAGGTAAGTGAATTATTGACTCAATTTTCTTTCATTGAGTTAAAATTATACTTAATTTATTATGTCATAATAAGATTATGTGTGAGATGAATTTTTATTATATTATATTTTATTTCCACTTGTTTTATGTGGATTTATAGATGATATACATAATCTAGTTTTAAAGTTCACTTCAATAGTATTTCTATGGGACTTTTTAAAAAAAAATACCCTTTATTTTTTATTTTTACAAAAGTCATAAGAAATGTTTTCATTATCTTATATGGAATGAGAGTATTTTCCCAATTTCATGATAACGTAATGTTTTTAAGCATCCTATAAAATATTATAATGTTATTTTCAAAGAAAATGTTTTCCTTTTTAATTGTTTGGCTTTTAATAAAAATGTTTTTCAAAATAGAAAGGATATTTTCCAAAAGAATTAGATCATGTGATATTTCAAAATAAATTTTCTATATAATAAAACACCATTTAATGTTATTTATGATTTATTGGGACATTTTCTAAGGATTCCATCCCTATTATTTATCTTTATGGTTTATGTAAATGATGGTATGATGTTTATGAATTTTGTTACTTTTACAGGCATTATGAAATGAAGAAATGTTTATGAAACCCATTTATTTTCATGGGTTATGATATGATGGATGATTTATGTTCATTTGGAGAACATATTTATTGTTTTAATTATATTATGGGTTATACCTATATATCCATCCAATCCATTGGGTAAATATTTATATCTCATGGCATAGATAGGACTGGAATGAGGAGTGAGCTCGATTCAGTAATACAGTGCTGGAATGGTAAGTAAACCTGGTTCAGTAAATACCAGACTGTAATGAGAATAGAACCTGGTTCATTAAAATATTTTCCACTATGATGGTCTTGGAAGTGATCTTTGACTAATATAAAAATTATTTCTTATGCTTATATGTATGTTAGAAATTCTATGTCTTATGCCAATATTATGCTTATGTCTCGTGTTCTTTGATTTTCTTATGATTAATGTATTATGAAATGAAAATATTTATTCCATAATTCATGATTATGAACCTTGATATAAAATGTATATTTTTCAAGTATTGTGTTCATGTTCTTATACCCTTATTCTTATATTATTTTTATTATCTCCCTTGTTTACCCTTATTTAGCATTTGACCTCACCCTTTCTTATGTTTCTTTTCCATGGATATAAATAAAGTTATTAAGTATGATATTCTAAAAAGGGGTTGAGTTATTAGTTGGAGATTATGAAGATGTTTTATGAACTAGTGTTTTATGTTTCCATGTTTCCAAAGGCACTAAACCCATACAGATATGACATGTTTTTGTAATGTTATGTAGTGAATATTCATCTAAAAAGATGTAATATCTGTGTATGAAACGTATGGGTCATTATATTATATCATGATTATATAATAACATCAATATTTTATATATACTAATATTTGGTTGTGTTAAGTTTATGATCTAAAAACACACACATACATTAAATGGGTTTTGAAATCATCATTCGTGTGTACGACGGACTACAACCTTACAAGCCGATGTCATTTTTTTTCAATTTATGCCATTGAAGGATGGTAATAATGATGTAAATACTAGTTATATATTAAATATATGATATTTATGATTTCTTTATGCTTATTTAATTATTATACAACACACATATTCATGCTTTTAATTTTTTGGGAATATGATGACATTGTTTGTGTGTACGGAAGACTACCGCCTCACTATGTGATGTTATTCACTCACACTTTACGTGGAATGCATTAAGTATGAAGTAAATAGAAATATATGATATATATGAACTAAAAAAATCTATTTAAATTATAATATATATATATATATATGTGTGTGTGTGATTTTAATTTCTTACTTTCAATATGATAAGAAAATGGAAACGACGTTCATGAGAACATACGACCTACCTACAATACATTTTTTTCCATTATTAAAACCACTTTATGGGTATGTGAAAACTATAAAAAAATTCCACATTGTCACCGGCACATGCCCCATACAGACTTTCAAACAACATACCAAAATCACACCACCACATCCACCAACCAAACAACTTTCCACATTGCCGCCACAATAGAACCAATTCAAAATTTGAAATAAAAATATAGAAAAACCATTTACCATCGTTGGACCAAACCACTTCGAGCCACACTATAATACCATCGACACATCACCAACCTAATCACCTCGAACCATTCTCCGTCATCATGAACATCTCATCACCTACATCGCTGCTATCAACGCACAATCCACCAACCTCACCGATGAGACCCACCAGAAATCATTGACTTAGAACCCTCATTGTCATCGTTGAGTGACTCCCATCATCGAAGAGTCCTGGCCACCATTCCACCGACACTACAAACATCACTGACAACACCATCATCTCACCACTGCTGAATGATCATCATCACCATCACCTCCCAAAAAACACCCACTCAAACTCACTTCCCAACGAACCTTGAACACCGCCGCACATCTCCACCTCAGAGAGAATGGTGGAAGCCTGGATCCAGAGTAGAGAAAAAATAGGCTTTTGTAGGATGAGACAGTAGAAATACCGTCACCAACTGGGAGACCTCAAACCAGGGCCTTCACCGCTGCCCTCCACATCACAACATAAAAACCACCCTATGTCAACACCACATCCAATGATGAAACAACAATAGAAAAAAGAAAATCCCCAACAAAATACAACCTTAAATAACCGAGAGCAAGGAATAAAGAACGGGATAACAATTCGAGGAGAAAACAGGGAAAAGAAGACCAGGATATGAAACCCTAGAAGGAGACTGGGGGCTAAAACCTTGAATGAAGAAGGTAGTAGGAACCAAGAGCACTAGGTGAAAGTGTGAACATATGACCTACAGTCTCCATGAACAATGTATTTCATTTCCAATCCAAAAATTTTATTGATTACTATAAATATGTATATATTGAATATATATTATATTTATATTATGGTTTAAATTCTGGATATGATGAAACCATTATCAAAGTAAGAGGACCAAATATATTGCAAATCAAAACTTATACAAAAAACAAAGAAGTTATTATATAAAACATAACTTTAACATAGAATTGTTAAAAAATGGGTAATAAACCATTGTAAGAAAAGAATATATGGTCTGATATAAATGAATATGGTTCTATAGTACATGTATAATAAACTTATAATTATTATATATGAGTTTTTAATGAGTATGATGGAATTAAATACTTAAGGAATGTGATTCTCGTATCACATTTATTTTTTTGTGTGACACATGTTATATTCACCACCTCATTCTTCTATGTGGTGTATATAATAGCCATGAATTTATTTTATGATGATTCTAATAAAATTTATTGCTGTTTATATATAAATTTTATGATCTCTTTTTCATGGGATTCACGGTTCCAAAGATAACAAATCGGTAAGGGATTTTTGTCTCAATCTGACTTCTTTGAGACGTAAATTATATAATAGCCCTCTACTCTTTCCTGAGGTGCATATAAAAACCTTTTCCATGAAATATAAAAAATTTATTAATACTCATGATATTTTATGTTTATTTATATGTCATTACTACATGGGTCTTATGAAACAATGTCACCAAAGTGGTAAATATTTTGTATTACGATCTCATCATTTATAGAG
This sequence comes from Viscum album, assembly GCA_963277665.1. Lineage (NCBI taxonomy): Eukaryota > Viridiplantae > Streptophyta > Magnoliopsida > Santalales > Viscaceae > Viscum > Viscum album. The sequence continues at coordinate 1,784,720,544 of OY728155.1, read as the reverse complement.
ATTTTTTATGATTAAGTCTCCAATGTTGAAATCTCATGATATACCTCTAATTAATTTTATTACCCAATAGTTATTTATGATATATTTAATTAATGTTTCCATTTTAAAATCATTGGTACTTTAGATAAAAAAATTATTTTAATAAAATCCAAATTTATTTCTCTCTTTGGTCATAAATATGTTTTCTTCCAAAATGATATTTTCTTAAAATGTTTTCCAATTTTTTTTAAATGATAATTTAAGATCATTTTAAAGGAAAAAGTATTTTGAAAATGTAAAATGTTTTTAAATGTGTTTAAAATGGTTTTAAATTTTTTTTATAAGTTTCTAAAGTTATTTTCAAAGAAAAAGGTTTTCAAAATTTTTATGTATAAAAAAGTATTTTTCAAAGAAGAAATGATATTTTTATAAAAAAATGTTTTCAATTGGGTTTTAAATAGATTCCTTTATCTTTAAGGGTAATTTCAAAGAAATTTATTTTAAAAAAGGATTTATATTTTAAAAATGATTTTCTAATAAATGATATTTTCCTCAAGAAATGTTTCAAATGATTGATCAAAATTATTTTCTATATGAGATGAAATCCTTTGATATAAAATATTCTTTAATAGGTATATTATCCTAGGATACCATTCTTATTCTTTCTCTAAATGGTTTATGTTTATGATGATAAGTTTTTTATGAAACCTGTTTCTCTTCCATGGGTTATACCAAGAGGAAATTCTTATGAAACCCACTTCTTTCCTTGGGTTATGCTATGAATAAATGATTATGAATATTTTATATTTTTTATAGGTTATGATATGATAAAATGTTTATGATACCCATTTTATTTCATGGGTTATGATACGATGAATTTTTTTGATCTTGTGGCACACATATATATGATTTCATTATGTGAGGGGTATGACCAATATCTCTCTCCAATGCATTGGGTAAATATTTATATCTTATGAGATAAACATGGATGGAATATGGAGTGAACCTAATATTTTAAAAGAATTTGTCCATTATGAAGGTCTGGGGAGTGACTCCATTCCACTATAAGGAAAGGGTTGTGATTGGGGATGATGGTGTGTTCCATACAGTAGGTGTATCCCCCATGAATTTCCCTAATAAGTTTTTATAGTAAGACTTGACTAATAGGGAATGATTTTATATTATTATGTGTATACCAAAAATTCCATGTATCATGCCAATGTTATGCTCTCATGGATCATGTTCTTTGATTATCTTATGATTCATGTCTTATGAACTACCAATATTCATTACATCAATAATGATTTTAATCTTTGATATATAGGTTGTGATTTACAAATGTTATGATCAAGTTATCATACACCTATGTTCATGTTGTGCTTATATATCTATTATGTTGAACCTCACTGAGCATCTGAGCTCACCCTTTCTTATGTTTCTTTTCCCCAGGTTATGAAGAAAGGTTTTATGTAGGGTATGTCTATGAATATTACTAAATGGGAATATATTTGTGGGAAAAATTAAATATATTTCACCAAATTATAATATTTTGTTACATATTTCCAAAGGCTCAAAACTATTATAGTCCTCAGGTGTGTACTTTTGTGATGTATTGAATATTCATCTAAAAAGATGCAATATCTATGTATAAAAATCATGGGTTTCATAGTTGGTATAAAAGTAAAGGTTCAGTAAACCTTTAGAGACTTGGATGAGAAAACTTTAGTGATATAACTAAGGATATTTATAAGGATATGTCTTTGGATGCCTCTAAGGGTAAGTCTAAGTATGAGTTAAAGTATAGGAAAATGTTCATGAATTTTGGTGAGGGTAGAACAAGTGGTTTACTATAAATAAATCCATATCTAAATACTAAAAGTGGATGTGGATTTGGAATGGATGTACCTAGTGGTAAAACCATTAAAGCACTGTATTGAGACATATTCAATCGAGAGCTAGTGTATGACAATGAGCCATTCTGCACACCTAGTTTGACACTCCCAGGTGATATGTTTTGGAAATTAACAAACTCTTTATGAACCATCATGATGATTTAAAATATAATATGACTATGAATGGCCTAGGATAACCATATATTGTCATATATTAAAGAAGGTGTCATAATTTAGACATCATATAATTGATATTTTTGGATTACGTGGTTCCCCACTATGATTACTGTTTCTCACATTATTCTTTTAGTTTTATTCGATGGATGGAACTGTAAGGAATCATGTTAACATTGAATATGATGGAAAATTTAGTGACTATGAGAAATTAAATTGGATGATGACTAGAGATAAGATATTGTTTTTATTCCTAATCATCTATCGTGATATATGATTAACAATGTGAACTTCAGTGAGATTCCTAACACAAAAAATGAGAGGAAGATTGGATTTTATGAAATTCAATTTTGTAATGGACATTTAGGAAATAAGAATCAGATTCCTACTTATCTAGAAGGTGGGAATAAAAACCTAAAGTAATATCTCAAATGGAGGGCAATATGTTATTTTTTGAAAAAAAGGGTCATTGAGTGATAAATTTTCAAGGAGTTCAATGTCTTATTTGTAGAGAACATGGGAATTACCCAAATCAATTATTTGATTAAATAATTTACTTATTGACCTAGGAAGTACCTATTCCATACCAATCATTGAAGTGGAAGGATTGAAGTATTTATGTATTTGGATTCAAGAATTATGAATTGAGAAATATAAAAGGAGTGTTTAGTATAAGTTATTCCTTAAGGATTTAAATGTATATATTGAATGATGATTATGTACTAGAAAAGTTATTTAATGAAAATGTAATATTTTGATTATGGGAAAGTACCCCTTAATATGTTTTGGATGTTTATATAATGGTGTTTAATTTGGATAAATATATCTTGGGTAAGAATAAATTAAATTGTATAGTATTTATGACCTTAGAACTGATAATGATTTGTTGACGAATTAGTTTATGTTAGCATTAATTATGTTTACATAATTTTTGGATTTAAGGAATATATCTAGTAATGTGAATAAATAATGAGTAAGCATGAATGTTTTCAATAGGGTTTTTTAATAATTCAGGTTATTATCATGTTTTAAGAGAATACATTATTAAAGTATTCACATGTTTGTCATGTGATAATCAATGGGTACTTTATGATATACAGGGGATCAATGTTAAGCTAATTTAGTGGACTTATTTCAAAAGTTTTGGATTATCATATTTAGGAAGTGTAAAAAGGTTAGCCATTTATGAAATGGTCTTTATTTGACTTTGAGTAAGGTTTTAGGATTACTGTATTACTTCTACATATAATGATTTACCCATATTGGATTCCCTGGGAAAATGATTTTGGTATGATGATAACTAAAGATAAATGATATGAATTGTCATTATATTTTTGGATCTCATAATCTATTAGATCTTTGTAATAACAAATCCACATTCATTTCTTAGAGTAAGAGATGAAGTGGAAGTTGATTAAGTTACAACCCAAGGGTGAGATTGTGATTATGAAATGGAATCAAGTGACTATATCTTCTCATGAGAATTTTTCAACATTAGGAAAAGGATCTTGAAAAAAAATGTTATCCTATTCCATTAATTTTCGATTAATCAAATGGTCCCTTATATTATCAAATATTTATGGTTTTGTGGTTGCTAATTTTCTCTGGATCACCAACACTCTTATGGTCTGTGATATTTGTCTCTCTTTATAATTATTTACACTTTTCATCCATGTCAAGATCTTCACTTCCCACCTATGTTCTCCTATGTGTAATTATAGTTATGAGTTACTCTAGATAACCATTATGTTTCTATATTTCCCTTTATAAAGGAATTTTTAGTATTCATTTTTATTATGTGGGTTTCTGTGAAAGGAAATTTCAAGTATTAAAACTTTGATGGCCCCAAACCCATTGGATGAATATATTTTGACCCTTATAACCATATTAAAAAATCTTATGATCTTTTCAAAAAAAAATCCATGAAATTGACCCATATAGTTAGTTAAGTAAAGAAAATGGTAAAAAATGTATGCTTCTTATTTTAGTTTCTATAAAGCTATGGAATAGGGAAAAATACATAGGTTTGGTTATAAATATTATTTTGAAATATAAATGAGTTTTTTTATCATGATAAGTTATTTCAATTTTTTTAGATGATATAATTGCATTTAATTATAAATAATCACTGATGCATAAATTATTTAGTTAATAGTTAAATAAATCAAATGATACTAAAAACATTAAAAGTGAAGTTATAATGCCCCAGGCCTGAGATTTCGAACTCAAAGCATATAAATGTTGTGTATTTTTTTATAAAAGGAAACTGTAATGATAAACAACATTTATTAAATACCAAGAACTTTTACCAGTCTAGGTTCTGGAGAATTGGGTATAAAACATACAACTTAACAAAACCATTCAATATTAAATAAAAGATTTCATGCACTAACTCTTTATTAAATACACCTGACATAGAAGTTCTAGCTGACCTGTAAAAATAGATTTAAAACATAGGGTGGGAATTAAGTATGCCTAGTAAGGGTTTTTAGAATCATTGAAATGACTTTTAGGAAATATTATTTGAAAATAACTTTGAGAAATGTTTCCAAAATAATAGCATAAAAATAATTTTTGAAATACCTTTTGAAAACTAGTTTGAAATTACATACACCTTAAAAATACTATACCACTTTTGAAAATACATTCCTTAAAAATTTGTTTTCAACATATTCCAATGATAATCTAAAAAAATCTCAATCTTTTGAAAACAAAACACTATTTTGAGGCCCCTTTAAATATTGAAGGTTGTCTTGGGCCTACCCACTTAGCAAAGGATGAGTTTACTCCCCAATTCCCTTCCATATTTAAAACGTTCAAGTGTCGGATTTTATAAAAACATTTTAAGATTTCATTGCTTATATATATATTTACTGGAGTTTTTAATTTTGAAAACATGTCACTATATACACATTCACACTTATATTTATATATAATTATGTATACCTAAATATATGAACTTTCATTGCACATCACTTGCATGTTTGGTTATAACCAAAAATCGTGTCATAATCCTTTTCATGAACTTCCAATTTATTCAAACATTATTTAATGGGAAAAATTTTATATTCATATAAATAATTGATCATAATAAGTATCTATGTTTCGCACATAGAATAATCATTTCAAATAGAACATTTTAAATCTTGAATAAATTTTTCTACTTTATAATTTCAGAATAATACCATAAAACATAAATTGAAATCATGGATTTATTAAAAATGAAATGGATATTGATGTTATTAATAATACATGGACATGATTATATGAAGATGCGAAATCATTAATTTTTAATATAACATAATAACATGTTATGCACATTTTTTAGAAACATGGCGATAAAATTATAAACATGAAAATTAAAATTATAAATATGTCAATAAAATTATAAACATTATGGTAAAAATTTCATCCTTATATATATATTCCATGAAAGTTATAATAGCAGATTATATCATTTAAAAAAATGTTGATAAATTAAAATATCCCTTGCAATAGAATTATAGTCAAACTTAATGTTTGAAAAATAAAATCTCTTACCCTAGAATAAATTATATTTAACCAAGATCTTGTCAAAACATAAATATAATTCCTTTCATCCATAAATTCTATAAAAAAAGGTTAAATTGTGAAATATATACATATATATAAATATATGTATATGCACATATTTATGTATATATATATGTGTGTGTGTGTGTGTGTGTGTTTTAAACATAAATTGATATAAAATAAATAAATTAAACTCCTAAAAAACAATAACTTAAAACATAAATTGATAAATAGAAAATAATCTATTACTAATAAAATATGAAAATAAAAATAGAGAACCCCCTACAGCATTTAGTAGAATAAGGAACCAAAAACCAGAGAATAAAATTAACATATTTCTTGCTATAAGTTTGGAAAGAAAATAAATCCCTTATAGTTCCTTAGGACATACTTAAAATAGTTTCTACAACTATTTGAAAATATAAAGCTTAAAATCATAGTCCCTTACTTGATTTGAATCTTGCTTCGGACATCCCTTTCACTCTGGACTATAAATGGCTTTTGCATTATTTTTATTTTCACCGCGGTATAAGGCCTTTATAGCCATAATTTCCACTATGCAAAGATAAAATATATTGGCAATTGGGAAAACCAGCTGTCCATTGGAGATTCCTTAGAAAATGACACAAACAAGCTTGTGGTGCAAGCTATGTATTGAAGAAGGAATCAAATAAATTATATTCATTCATTCACATATTTTTAATAGAAAAATGTTCGACATGTCCAATTAAAAAACATCAAAGAAAGGAAATATTTTTATAAATTCTCATCCGAATAAAAAATAGAACAACAATGTGTACTTAGATAATATAAAATGAAGTTAAACAGAAATATATTCAATAAAAAATTGCTCTAAAAGATGCATTTACGGACCAAAATAAGAGGGACTTTGTTCATAGTCCAAAATTAACAACAGATTCGAACAATAATGAATAGAAAATAAAAATCATGTCAATGATAAATAGGAGGTGTGAAAATGATCCAAGGAGAAAAAAATAACACAAAAAAACAACACAATTTATTCAAAATAGGTTCAGAAAACTAAAAATTGAAACAAAAAAATACCTAGCTCGGTAGGTTGAAGAAAATAGAAATCAAAACCCTAAGCCTACCTCGATCCACCCTTTCTGACCTCCAATCAACATAGATCTTAATCATCAATGACTGAAAACCCTAACCATGGGGTGAAACCCAATGAAATCACTCTTTACTTCTCCGATCAAGCCTCAAATACATGATGAGATCTCTACCCACTCCCGTCCTCCTGTATCGACCACCACAACTTCGGTCGGACCCCCTACCGGTGCTCGGCTCAACTTCGACCTCCACCCAATGTGAGGCTATCAGCTCCCCTCTGCGCTTAACCTACGATCCCTACTCTCGTCGAAACCCTATCCCCTCAAAAAATATATTTTTTCTATCTTCTATTACATTAAACATTTATTATTATTATTTTAATTTCTTTTATAAAATTTGAATTTAAATTTTTGTTAAAAAAAATTACAAATAAATTTATACATATATTTTACATTTTAAAAAATAAGTTTTACTTTAAAATAAATAAATAAAAAAGTTTTTATTTTAATAATTATTATTAATATAATTAATTTTACCATTAATTCAAAATTTTATTCTCAAAATTCAAAAAAAAATTTATAATAATATATTATTTTAATATTGACTTTAATCATTTTTATCACACATAATATAAAATTCGTATAATTTCAACTAATATATATACTTTTAATAAGAACACACTTTATAATATTATTATTATAAATAAATTTATGTTTTTATGAAAGTAATAATTTAGTCATAATTCATAACAAATAATTATAATTTCATATGTATATATAATTATAAATATCATTTTTCTAAAAATATTTTATTAAGAAACCTTAAAATATGTTTTGTTATTCGAATTCTCTTATCAAATAATATTTTAAACAAAATAACAATATTAATTTAAAATGAATTTGAATTTAAAAACTATTAATTATAAGTATTATAATTAACTTAAAATTAATTAAAACACTTAAAATATATTATTATTTTTAATGAAAATAGTTTCAAAAATATTATTAGTTTGTTTTAGTTTTAGATTTATCCATTTAATACAATATTTATATAATAAAAATATGTTTAAAATTTCTAAGATGTTATAGAATAAAAGTGAATTAATTATTGTGTTACATTATTTTTGTAGATGAATATATTATTTTACACTGGCTTCACTATAATGAATTTAATTTCCATTATTTTCTTTATTTTTTAAATTTAAATTAAAATAATAATGTCAAAATTGACATTAATTTCATTTTATAATAAATGTTTTTTTAATAATTTATTTAAAATTGATTAAAATCCTATCTTCTGTAAATTTATTTGCATATAATAAAAAATATAAACAATGTTCCATTCATGGTATAATTTTTTGTATTATAATGACTATATTGGCCATTAAATAGAAAATACTCACTCAACATGGTTACGTTTAAAGTGGTGTTTTTGTACTTTACATGAACTTGTGTTAAGGTTAATTTCCAACAAACAAAGGATTTATAATTTATAAATTAAATATCATATTTAGAATGATAGATTCAAAATTATCTAATAAGTATCACTCTATCTTATTCTTAAATAATAAATTAATTAGGTTTGAAAACTAGTTAACATAATGTAAAAACAAAAATGATAAAATAAGGAAACATAAAAGTTAAGGAATTAAATGTTTAAAACATGTGTATAAATGTGTGGTGGAGGTGTATCTCGACCATATCATCCATCCAAACCCTAAATTATCAATTTTGGATCAAACTTAGGTATTTTTTACCTCCCAATAGTGAATAATTTTGAGTATTTATAAGAAGGTCACTCCTCAACTATAAAATGGAACTCACTCCCCCCCACTTCTTGAGACATATGAAGCCATTTATCTAAATGAATCTCTATAAATATCAATTTTTTTTTTCTAAACTCATCCTATAATACTTATTTTGGGAATAAAATCTTTTTTTAAGGCTTTAGTGAAAATTAAAGGTGGATACCCTAAGAAGAGGTAACGATATTCAAATGACTGTTTAATTTATATCTTACTCCACCTCCCTCAATTATTATTATATCATGATTATATAATAAACTAATTATCTTAAATATACTTATATGTTTTTATGTAAAGGTTAATTTCTAAAAACATACACACTTCCATCAAGTGGGTTATGAAATCATTATTCATGTGTATGATAGACTACCGTCTCGCGAACAAATGTCATTTATTTTTTCCATTTTGACCTTTAAAGGTTGGATATAATGATAAAAATACTATTTATATTTGATATATTTAATATATATGATGTATTTATACTTATTTAATTATTATATAACACATACCTTCATTCTTTCCATTTTTATGGGAGTACGATAGTGTCGTTTGTGTGTATGACAGACTATCACCTCGCAAAGCGATGTGATTTGTTCATGCTTTACCTGGGATGTTTTAAGGTTTGGTTAAATAGAAATATGTTCTATATATTACATAAAAACTATATTAGGATGTTAATATATATATATATATATATATATCATTTACTATTATTTCTTTCAAAGTGATAAGAAAATGGAAACAACGTTCATGCATACATATTGTCTACCGTCTCCATGAACGATGTATTCCATTTCATATATCTAAATTTTATGGATTAATAAAAATAAATATATAATTAATACATATGATAATTATGTAATTATTTAAATTCTGGATATGATTAAACCACTTTCAAAGTAAGTGGACAAAATATATAATAAGTCAAAACTTATAAAAAAAAGGGAATATTACCCAAAAAGTAAATTTAACATGGAATTGTTAACAAATGGGTAATAAAACATCATAATAAATTAATATATGGTTTTCCATATAAATGATTATGTTTATTTAAAATATTTATAATAAACTTATATCAAGTATACTGGTGTTTTGAATGAGTATGAAGGAAGTCAATACTTAAGGTAAGGGATTCTCATCTCACTTTTATTTTTAGGGAGACAAATGCTATATTCACCACCTATTTATTCTATATAGTGTATATACTTCCCATGAATGTATTTTATGATTATTATACTAAAATTTATTGGTTTTTACATATCCATTTTAGGATCTCTATTTCAAGGGTTTCATGGTTCCAAAGTTAACAAATCGTTAAGGGATTTTTGTCTCAATTTTTATTCGTTGAGAGGTATGTTTTTTTATGCACCTATATTATTTAACAAGGTTTATATATAGAACATTTAAATGTAATATCATGAATTTATACATCCTTATGATATTTTATGTTTCTTTAGGTTTTATTCCTTCATGGTACTTATGTACCAATTTCACCAAAGTTTTAAAGATTTTATGTTACAGTCTCATCGTTTATCAAGATTGTTTATGATTAAGCTCCAATTTTTAAATATACTAATCTACCTATCAAGAATTCACATGAATTTTATTCCCCTATAGTTATTAATGATATATTAAATTAATGTTTCCATTTTCCCACTCTTTGTTACATAAGATAATTATGAAAATGTTTTAAAAAAAATATAGTTTATTTCTATCTTTATTCGAAAATCTATTTTATTCCAATATAATATTTTCTTAAAATGTTTTTTAAAAAATGTTTTTAAATGGTATTTTAAGAAAATTATCATTAAATTTTTTTAAACTTATTTTATGTTCTAATATTTTTAAATGGTTTTCAAATATTCCTTTATAAATTTTCAATGTTATTTTCAAAGAAAAAGGTTTTCAAAATGTTTTATGTCTTAATTTTGTTTTTTAAAAATAGAAAGGATATTATCCTCAAGAAATGTTTTAAAGTGGGTTTAAAAGATATTTATTTATCATCAAGGGTTATTTTCATAAAATTTATTTTCAAAAATGATTTATGTTTTAAAAATTATTTTATAATGAATGTTATTTTCCTTAATAAATGTTTTAAATAATCGATCAAAATTATTTTCCATCTAAGATGACATACTTTGATGTAACTTATGATTTACTGAGGATATTATCCAAGGATACCATTATTATTATTTATATTGATGGTTTATGATTATGATGAAAAGTTATTTATAAAATATGTTTCTCTTCCACTCATGTTATACCATGAGGAAATACTTATTAAACTAGATTCTTTTCAAGAGTTATACTATGAAAAAAATGATTTTTAAGCTGATCAATTTTCATCAGTTTTGTGATGATGAAATTTTTATGATACCCATTTAATTTCAGGGTTTATAATATGATTTATTTTTATGATCTTATAGCACATATATGTATGATTTAATTATGTGATGGGTGGGACCTATATCTCCCTCCAATTAATTGGGTAAGGATTTATATATCATGATATTAACATGGTTGGAACAAGGAGTGAGCCCGACACTATAAGGTACTTTTTCCATTATGATGGTTTGGTGACTGAACCCTTTCAATGATAAATAAAGGACTATGATCGGTAATGGTGGTGTGTACATCCCAATACGTTTACCCCCCATGAAGTGCCTTGATGAGTTTTAGAAATGAGTCTTGTATTATAGGGAATGATTTTATATGTTTATCTATATGCCACAAATTCCATGACTTATGAAAATGTTATGATATCATAGATCATGTTATTTTATTTTATTATGATTCATTTCTTATGAAATTCCAATCATTATTCCATGAATCATGATTATGATCTTTGACATGCATGGTATGGTTTTGAAATATTATTCTCATGTTCTCATACACGTATGTTCATGTTTTTCTTATATATCTCTAATGTTTAACCTTATTGGGCATCTGAGCTCACCCTTTCTTATGTTTACTTGCCCTAGGTTATGAATAAAGGTTTTATATAAGGTATGTGTATAATGAGTACGAAATGGGAAGATATTTGTGGGAAACATTAAATATATTTCACCAGATTAGAAGACTGTGTTCCATGTTTCCAAAGGCACTAAACTATTATGATCCTTAGGTGTTTACTTTTGTAATGTATTTAGTATTCATCTAAAAATATGAACTATCAATTTATGAAAATACTAGGTCTCTATAATGTTCCTTTGCATTGGATGATGGGTATGATGATTCACCCTACTATCTCGAGTGATGAGCCTGATATCTCGCATTCCCATGAGATTCTGGTGTAGTACCCTTGTTGGAGCCTATAACTTCTTAGACTAGTCCTGGACCCTTAAGTTATGTTCAGGTCCAGCTAGCACCTATTATCCATGTATATTCCCATATTTCTCCTTATATATATAGTGTATATACATGTATACATATTATATTTATATGATTACTTATATATAGAAAACTGAGTAGGCTTATTCCAGCTTATGTCGAAGTTGGTGGAGTATACCAGGTGTCCTAAAGGAACCTGATCTGACTATTAATTATTTTTCCAAATTTTTTATCAATTATTATACATACACAGTACTATGTTGTGCACATTGGATGTATTATTTCAAACACTATTGGTGGTGACCTATTGAGTTTATCTCATACCCCACTCGGGCTGCCTTTAGTACCTAAGTAGACTTCATGTCTATAGGTCTGAATAACATAAAGTGCCCTATCCTAGATTCTTGATCTATTTTTCTTATAACATGGATCATGGGAGAAAAGTACCGAGCATATGATAATGATGTTAGTGGATATGTCTGGTGTTTTGTTTATGTTTTTTCATAGCATGTAGAATATTTATGTCATCCTGTATCCCTGTCTGTGCTTTTTTTTATATTATCATGACATGTTGTCATTTTGTATATGAATCAGCTTATAATTTATAATTATTATGAATTCTTGGTTTTTTATTCTTCTATTTTATATTGGTATCAATTTCCACTCTATTTTTAGTTATCTTTTACTCTTCTTCTATTCATTATCTCTATTTATATTCATTATTCCACTCTTATGTGAGGGTATAGTATCCCCACTATACCATATTAGAACCTTACTACTAGTTATCAACCTATAGTGTATAGGGAGGTGTACTTGAGGCCATGTGATCTACCATATTGGGGAACCGTATTATTGGATCCTAGGTCGGGATGTTACATTAGGTATTGTACTTTTCAACAAACCAAAATTAGTATACTCATTGTTTATTAGTATGGGTGGTACATTTTCATTTAAGCTAGCTGGAGTGTCATAATTAGATTATCTCATACTCTTTATTCCCCTAGATAAATTTCTTTTAGTATAATAATACTCCATGGAATTATAAGGGTAATCAAATCATTTTTAATCCTATTATGAAGACTTAGATTAAATGTTTTCTTGATTTTCCAATTTGAATTCTAATTCAAGAAATATAAAATTTATGAAGTTTTCCCAATCCACCATTAATGTTTCTTTCCATTAATAATAATTTTTAATCATATTAATTTTATCTTAATCGATTTGGTTCCTTTCTTACAAGAAAATATCAATCTCTTTAATCCTAGTAAGTTTGATTCCTAATTGAACTTTCTTGAAAGTAGTTACTTCTTCCAATGCATGGGTATTTTCTTAATGCCTTTTCTTGGATATTTCTATCTCATAGAGTTTATTATGACACTCATTCTCAAATTTGGAATATATTTATTAAACCTCATAATTTTTTGGTATTTAAGTTTTCTACTAATTTAGAGAGAATTATACACATTGTCATCCTTTATTATAAATCTTTCTCCAAATTTTTGGAATCTTCCCTAAGTTGGTTGATCTTAACCTTCATGATTTTTGATAGAGAAAAAAATAAAAGTGATTGTATATCAAGGAATTTTTTACAAAGTCTTCATTAAATAGAACATGAATCACCATAAACCTTATCAAATGAATCTTTATATACATGATATTACCCATTATTACTTGTTTCTTTTATAAAAGAACATTCATATGAAACTCCAATTACCTCATCATCATGTAAAGAATTTGTATCTTATATGGTAGAGTGATTGGATGTTTCCTTAATAGTTTATTTAATTACCAAATATCTTTATCTTATGTATGATCTATCTTTGCATGGATTATAGCATAGTGAAACTTCTTTTCATTTCTCTTTGCATAAGTGAGGTATTATGTTCTAATTTTTTGATTATTTCTTCCTTTTATTCTCTAGATTCTTGGTATAGATAAAAATATCATCATCAATTAAACATTCTTATTCAATTATTCATTTCATGATTACATTATAAGAGAAATTTAAAAAAAATAAAAAGTAAAGAATCCAACCAATGTTGTGGTCTGAGCATCTAATACCAATTATTTGGATCACTTTGGGATATTCTCAACACTAAGAGGTGTTGGATCATTGTTGATATCTTTTTTAAAATTAAAGTTGTTTTCTTTATTTTAACTCTATAATTCTTTAGTGAATGTATTTCTTCCTCTCTTTCCTCACTTTAGGGTTTCTTGAATTCACATGAGTTGTAAAGTAAAGCAACATAGAACACCATAGTTTGTTAATGCGGTTCACCTCTGATGTGGATGACTGCATCCATGGTGTATAGTGCTTTTCTTACCACACACATGAAGGATTAATTTTATTATTAATAATAGCTCAGGTAAGGGTATATCCTTAGATACATACCCCTAGAACAAACCAAATTTTATTAAAATCACCTAATTCTAATTATAGAAAACATGATATCGGTATCCACCTCTTGAATAATGTTCAAAAGTTATGATATAAGTTTTATATGGGATCGAGAAAGATTTGATCATAATCCTTTTATGAAGAAATTTGATTGGTTGAATCTTACTATTCAAAACATGTGATATTAGTGTATCATATGATAGAAACTCAATTATTTTCAATGTTACAAATAATCAATAATAACATCTTCGACTTTTCACATTTATTATGTTATTCTTATTCAATAAACTTGAATTAACTTTTTAGTATATTTAAAAGTATCCTTATCTTTAACACATAAATTATATAATATATATGAAGTGTTGGGTATCTCCCTAGTTTATGTGAATTAATGGAATCACCAGAGTAAAAAAAACTTTGGTTCTCTCTTCCTTTTTATACACTAAATTCTTAAGAGAATGCCCTATCAATTCTCTTTATCAAAATAAGGATTGTCTCTTATGATAATAGTGTTGAAACAAATTTTTCTTATTTTTCACTATATTTTCTATATTTATAGTTAGGATAAAATGTTCCCATATTTGAAAATATAAATATTCAATGATTTTTGGTGTAATAACTCTCACATAATAATCATCTGAATCACAGTCAAATTTATCATTCAAATCTATAAAAGACTCAGGATTTACCTTAAGTGATATTTTAACTATTGTGGCATATTTCTCTCCATAAAATTCAAAGAATTTAAATATTTTACATGTGAGAATGAAAATATTCATTATTGAGATATATCACTCCTCTTTTTCATGTGGAAAATAACTAAATTCACTGAATCATATTTTTCATGATTCCTCATCCTCAGCTTTAATCACTGCCTTTTAGAGTGGTTGTGATGTTTGAATCAAGAAACAAACACTTAAAACATAATATAATTTAGTCACTTGTAACTTCCTAAATTTTCCTAATAACTCATTAGTATAGATTTTACAAAGATCCCATGTCATAAGGTGAGGTTCATGTTATTTTCATTATGGTGAAGTTTTTTTCCTTTGTCAAAATTTTCTTTTTCTCAACTTCAAAAGATGATAATAACATTATATTCCTCCCAAGTTCAATTAAAAAATTTATACCCTGTATTTTTTTCTACATATTAAGTAGCGGTTAACCTTAATTTCCATATAAATCACTATAAAGACACTCAAAATTCAGTTTATAGTCTTCCAAACTCTCCTTATGTACACCAACATGCACCTTATGAAGGTCTGGAATCAATTTACACAAATATAATGAAACCTTATAAAATTTATTCATTTTCCATGTTTTACTTCATAAAGTGATATTTTCTTTATACACTTTAGCATAATTCAAGACTTTTTAAAATATTATCTCTGACTAATTTTTTTTGGAATTCTTTAAATTAATCCCAAACCTATTCAATGAACTTAGAGTCTTCTCAAACACTCCAAATTTACTCAATAAGTTATCCAAAGGTTTTCCTTCACCTGATACCACAATTTATATACTTGGTTCTCTATGTATGGTTCCACTTCACTTTAGCTATGTTTTATTTCTTAACAATAGTTTATTAATATCTTCTTTAGAAATATTCCTTTAAAACACAATCCAATCTATTTTTGACAATTTACCATAGTTATAACAAAACAATTTATTGATACAAACCATCTCTCCAATCATGAGATTTTCAATTATAAATCATAATTCACTATAAATATATTTTTTAAAATATATCACTTACACAAAAACATCAAAACTTATACAAACATCAACCAAATATAGAACATCTTTAATCATCAGTTATCTTTATTTGTAAGTGATAGGATCAAAATCCACCATTTACTCTCACAATTTCCTCATATAGATACAATATTATTCATTATGAATACTTCTTGTCACTATTTCTATAATTTATTTGTACTTGTTCAATATAAAAAATACCAAGTATCAACATCTCTAAACCATATTCACCACAAAATATTCTTCATTTAATATAAATTTTTAATGTAACTCAAACAATATTTCAAACATTTCCACATATAGAGTAGCAGTTTCAACTTATATCCAAGTTCCAAGTTTCATCTCCAATCCTTGTGTTCTTAAAACAAATTTACATCATACCTGGGATCTCTTATTCTTCTCAACATAATTGGGAACTTCATATATCTTCTAAGTTATTATTCTCTAATACATTTTAACAACATTCATATATAAATTTGTGCTCATTGACTCTTATTAACAAAAAAATATCACATCTCAATGTGGTTTTAACAATATCCACCTTAGTATTCATTTCCAATTTGATTACTAGAAAAAAATGTTAGTATATTCTCCTATTTTTTATCTCCTCATTTAAAGTTTTCTTCTATAAAATTATTGAAAATATATAAAAAGTTTTAATTAAAGGATGGTATAAACTAACACTTTGTAATGTTCCATGAATTTTTCGCTCTAATTATACATGATCTATGATCAATGTAGAAAATTAGGTATAAATTTAGAAAAAAAAATAATTTAATTATTAAATTTGAATAGTATACTAAATGATATAAAATCACTTGTTACATTCCTTGGGAGTTGTTCAACTATTTCCAAGAAGATACCAATTTTTAATAGAAGATGGTAATTTTCTAATACCACTTGTTAAAATTATTCGCAGTAATTTTCTCAACCTAAAATTCAGGAATTAATCTTAACACGCAAATTAAAAATATTCAATCATGATTTTAAATATTTAATCTTCAAAAATAAATCCTAGAACTTCTATAAAAATTTTCAACTTCATATCATGGAATAATTTAAATTCTCCCCCTAAACACTATAAATGAAATAGCCTGGTTTGAACCAAACCATCCCCCAAACAATTATACCATAGGTTTTAGGAGCATATTTGATCTCCCTAGGATGATGAAAAGTTCTATCCTATCATAAGTGAAGAAGTGGGAACAATTTCACCCACAAGAAAACTAAGATCAACAAAGGTTTCATCAAGGAACCTAAAATGATGTCTACATATATTGGAAAACCATAATAAAGTTGAAAACGTAGATATAAAAAAACAACACAACCCAAAATAAACATGGAAAAATAATAGATGTAAAATACCAAAATACTTTTCCACAACATTGTTCCACATAAATGAAACCAGTATTATACAAAGATTTTTCAAAAAAAATAAAGGGAACAAATCTCAATAAAGTTAGAGGTTGAAGAGGCTGATACAACAAATAATCCAACTGGATAAAAAATCTCAGGATAAAAAACCCAACAACACCATTTTGTGACTCTCAAGTCACCACCATGAACCCATAAAAACCCACTTCTCAATAGTGAGTGGTATAAAACCAACCTGCAAGAAATAACATGGGAACCTATAGAAAATATGAGGACTATATACCCAATGAAATGAGTTTTTAGCATGTTATCCAAAGGCTAGTAAAATACCTCCATGAGTATATTATATTCTTTTTTATAAAGAATACAAGTCCACTAGTTTTAAATAAATAGTAAACAAGTTTTCATTTCCTTTATACCTAACAAAAATAAACATATAATACCTTATATAATTTCTTCAAATAAACTTTTTATAAAACATGCCTCTAGGGGGAATAACCAAGGTAATTTCATTTCAAAAATCAACCATTACCTTTTTAAAACAACTATAATCTCAGAAAGAAATAAGTTAAACCCTGTTTTTCATTTAAAACATCCCATTTTTAAAACCAAACCATTACTTGGTTTAAAAAATGATTTTGAAATATACCTTTTATAAGTATTGAATTTAAATCAACCGCTTAGTTTCAATTTTTAATGTTTTAACACACAAATACACTCACACCTCAACATTAGTAAAGGATAAAAGAATGAATAATGAAATGAAGATCCATGAAGAGTCATAACAATGAAAATAATAACACAATAAAATTCCTATAACAATAACGATGCTCAATCATAAATAACAAATACATCAAAGAAGGTTCAAAACAAGAGTTAAGAAAATAAAATTTAAATATAAAATAAAAGGAATAATATTAGATACATAGCATGAGAAAACAACCTATAAACTAATGGTGTAAGTATAAGAAATGAAAAATTAGAACCAAATGTCAGAAATTTAATAGTTGCACATCCTTCCACCCAAATCACTCTCACTAGTCTCATCAGTCATAACCCCCTTGTAAAGTCATTACACTCAACTAGGGTCTACTAACTAGTGCGTAAATATAAACTACCATAGTTAATATCCATTGGAACCCCACTTATTAGACTAGGGGTTCTTGGTGTCATAACAAATATAGGTGTACCACTATCAAGTCATTGTCAATCTCCTAATAGTCATATATCCTAAAAGATATAAAACACAACAATAAGATACGATACACCTCTAACACACCCCCTTCAATAGAATGCACAAATCCAAAAAACATAATCATGAATCCCAATTCATATAACTATAAAACATGAATCCAATAATAAAAAAAGAATAAGAAAATAGATCAACTAACATGTAAACAATGATAAATAAATCACTTTTTCTCAAGGTTCCAAATTGATCATAGCTTTTAAAATAAAAAATAGCATATTTTTAGCACATGAGCCTCATCCCAGTTAGTGAGGAATTATTAAGTGCATCCAGGTGACCCGGGATCAAATACAGGTGGAGGCATATTTTTGGGGGACTGTAGCAGCACTGTAGTAGTACTATAACAGGTACTGTGCGGGAGATGTAGTAGTACTGTAGCAGGAACTGTAGTATGCACTGTTTGGAACTATAAAAGCCGGGAATATTCCCCAATTTGGGACTTTGGGCCTCTGATTTGTTCCCCAAGTCCTTTAAGGCCTTCGGTCCACTTAGTCCTTCAGGTCAGTAAGGCCTTCAGGCCACCTCAAGGCCTTTAGGCCACCTTAAGTGCAGATGAAAACCAGACAACCTACAAGGAACAAACTCCAGAAGGAGGATGAGAAATGAGATTTCACAAAAGTAGAAGGTAAATGGATTTTAAGAATGAGAGGGTATGACACTTGCCATTGGGAAAAGACTATGCATGCACGAGAAATCATAGCTGAATAGCCATGCGAAGGTGGAGAGTTGATTTCACGATGAAGATGCTGGGGAGGAGTAGTTCCAAGTAGTTAGTCTGGGTTGTATGTAATGTTAGAAGCCTATAGGAAATGAATTCCTCTAAGTCCTATGGTCCATGTAATACTTATGCCTATGGGCCTTGTAAGGGTTCCACCTCACCCCTTGAAAGGTGGAATGTCAAAAATCAATAAAAAATGAAGGCCTTTGGGCCATTGGAGAAAAATCACATATTTTTTAATCTTTTTTAAAAACTAACTTAAAAAATGAAGTTTTTTTATATATTATAACATTAAATTCATCTTTAACATAACCAATTAACCAAAGGCTCCACCCAAAACAATCAAAACAAGAGGAAACATGCCACTAATTTAATAAAATGTGGAAACCCTTCATAATATGAACACCCTCTTTAGCCATACATTGAAACCCATTTTAAAACAGGGGCATACCTTTTTAAAATTAAGGAACACTATTTTAGAATAATTAAACCCCATAAAAATGGAACTCTCCACTTTATAAATCCAAATTATACCAAAACTTCATAAACCACTCATTTCACTTGTTAAAAATAATAAATGACATTTTATCAAATACATAGAATGCTTAAAATACAATTTTGAAACAAAGTTCCATTAAAATTTAAAAATACCCATTTTTTAATAAATGAAAAAAAAACATATAAAACCTTTGATATCACAAAACTAGTTTCATATAAATCATTCAATTAGCTCAAAAACACTTTTGAATATCAAGTATCTAAGGAAGTCTTTAAAAAGGGAAATTGAAAGGAAACATCTAACTTACGAGATGGGTTCATGTCACCTATGATGAAAACCATCAGAATAGGTCTCCTAGGATGGTATAAAACATTTATAAACAAAAAAACCCAAAATATCAACCCCATAAAACCAAAATCAACCAACATGACCATTAGGGTTAGGGAAGATGGGATAAATTTGAATAATCCTAAGAGATAAGGATGGAGGATCCCTTAACCGTTGATATGAATGGAATCCCACCAAGAAATTAATATGCATCAACTATGGAGGGGCTTAGAAGGATGATATAATCTATTTGGAGGATTTACATGTGATGGAGACTGAATGGTAGATATAGAGGGAGATACCCCAAATAAAAAGAACTAAAAAATGATCTTTTTTATCAAACCGGAGTAGGTTACACAATCATCTCGCATGATTTTCCAAACTATGTGAAAGTCATGAAATAACCACTATCTCAAAACTACATAGGTCACACAGTTTCCACTACATGATTTCCCAAACTATTTACCCAACTGTTAAACCTTATGAAATCTTCTAAAATTCAAAATTTCAGCTTCATAATAACCCAAATCCTAGGGAGAAATTAACCCCATGAACGAAAAAATAGAATTTTGCGGTGTCACAATGATATAATTTTATTCTATTATAAAAAATAATGAGATAATCAAGACATACCTTCCAATTACTAATTTTTATCACCTTACAAAAACTCTATATTTATATGTTTTTCATGAGAAAATTATCTTGGTAGCTTCTCAAACTCTCTCCCTCAATGGATGAACTCTATATTCACATTATCAAGAGTGATAAATTAATCAAATAAGCTTTATGACACCAATTTATGAGATTAAATAAATATGATAACTTCAAATCTACAACCCAATATTTATATATTTCTCACCATTGTTTTTTATTACGCTTTCAAAGATATGGTGATCATCCTCATAATGACGTGTATTTCATTCCCTATAATACTTATTTCTAATTGTGGTGTCTTACATCACTATAATCGATGATGGTGGATCCTTGGTTGAAATAGGATGATGGGATGTAAGTACCTCAGCCCATGGATTACTCTTTAGATCTCATCACCTTGTTTTGGTCTCCCTCATATATTTAAGTCATGTTCATGAAACTCATTCTCAGTGCTATTTATTGGTGGACTCCAGTTAAATACAATAATTTTGTCTTGATAGGGAAGAAACCTTTGTTCAGAGTAGATGGTAATGTCAAGCACATCTTGGAATCTCTAGATTTTGTATTTGTTGGTCACCTATAAATTATTCTTATTTTAAAGTTGGAGGCATCTCATATGAGGCGTCTTAGGCGTGGAACCTAAGGAATACCATGTCAGAAACAATGTAGTTGATGATAGGGGAATAAGTATTATGAGGGTTTTACCTCAGGAATCCCATGATTATTATATGGGTAGAGATTCTGGATCATTTCATACATTTATTATCTTGTGGGGATAGGTAGTTCATAGGTTTATCATATTATGGGGACATGTGTGTCACAGGTTTAACTTCTTATGGGGACACATTGGCCATAGGTTTAATGTCTTGTAGGGATAGGTGGGTCACAAGTTTAATATATTATTAGGATAGGTTGGTCATAAGTTTAATGTCTTTTGGTGAAAGGTGGGTCACATGAGTAATGTATTATGGGGATGTATTGGTTATAGGTTTAACGTTATGTGGGGAAATGTTGATCATTGGTTTAACATCTAGTGGGGATAGGTTTGTCATAGGATTAATGTCTTGTTGGGGCATGTGGACCTAAGATTAATGTCTTATCAGGACAGGTTGGTCATAGGTTTATCATCTCGTGGGTATAGGTTGGTTATAGGTTTAACATCTTGTGATGATAGGTTGGTCACATGTTTAACATCCTGTGAGGATAGGTGGGTGGTTAAGTTTCTTCCTAGGGGGGATTTCACACTTGGGATTTGGTGGTAATATTGGGGGTGTTGAAATTGAACCTTAGGGAGGTATCCCATATGTGTTAATATGTTGTAATTGAATCTTATATAGGTGTCCTAAATACCCTATTGGGAAATAGGGATAAAAAACAATAAGGTTTGATGCCACAGTTTAAGGTCATGTGATAGGACTGGTCTATATAGTTTGACGTCATGTGGTAAGGACACTCACATCACATAAAGAGTGTTAATGAGAGATGGTGTGGGGATTACACAAATGTGTTAGTTGGGGGTAATGTCTAAAGAATAAAATCCCATAGAGGGGAGGGGTGGCATCCCATGATTATCATACATGGGGAATCCCATGATAAACACATGAGGTAAGATTACAGTTTCATGTCATGTTATGAGAATTTTTTCATACAGATTAAAAATATATGAATAAGACATGATGCTAGATAGTTTTACATCATGAATCTTTTATGTGTATGGGGATTATTCCAACTTATACCCAAATTATTCTAGGAGAAATAATGGTGTGATTTAGGATTACATGTGGAAGCTATCCTGATGCTGGTACTGGTGGTAATGGTGTGATTGGGGCTTACAAATGGAATATTCATAGGTTCCACTATAGATCATTGATGTTGTGGTTGAGAATTATGTTTGGATGCCACCCAAGTTTTTCTATGGATAAATGATGGTGTGGTTTGGAATTATACAAGGAATCTTACCACGTGCTACTATGATCGGCCCTGATTTAGTTTGGGATTATGCATGGAAGATTCCCAAGTGTTGTTAGTAGTGGAAATGGTGTGGTTGGGTCCTCTATGTAGAAGTTTCCCATGTTCTACAAAGGAGAAATGATGGTGTGGTTTGGGATTATATATAAAATCCTTATAGGTTCTTATAGGAGTAGTTATTATGTGGTTGGGGATTATGCATGGAAGCTTCAAGTGTGATTCTAGGAGAAGAAATGTTGTGATTGAGGTTATGTGTATAAGTTTCTCATGTGACACTATAGATCAGTGATCTTGTGGTTGGGGATTACACATTGAATCTCCCCAAGTGATGAAATGGATCAGTGTAGATGTGAATGTGGCTTACATTTGGTAGATTATTGGGTGATTATAAGATATTTAATGGTATGAGTGGGGATTAGGTGTAGAAGATGCCCATGAGGATAGGGGAATCATCTCCCACATATCACATGAGGCATCCTGTACTTGTTACACGAGGCATCCGACACTTACTGCACAGATCTTCTCATGTTTATTGAATAAGGTAAGGTATTAGTTTAATGTCATGTTCAAGGACTTTATGTGCATGGATTACAAATTAATCAGCCCATTTTTCTTCCTCATGGTGAGTCATGAGGGCATCTAAACCCACTAATGGTTTGGGGAATATAACTGGGGATTACACAAGAGGAGGAGGACTATGGTGGATTTTTAGGAGGCATATCACAATCATTACATATGGCATCTTATGCTTCACATGTAAGGCGTCTTATGATTATCACTAGTGGAATCCTATTCTTTTGTTATAGGTTATATTATAGTTTAATGACCTGTAGTGAGGACTAGATATTGTCTCATGATCATGGAATGAGGAATATTATTCTAGATATATAGGCATCTCATCCTTACACACAAGGCATTCTATAATTTCACTACTAGAAAAATAGGTATTTGCGACGGGATCCCGTCGCAAATGGCCTTTTGCGACGGGGGCCCGTCGCAAATAGACCGTTGCGGAAAACGGCGTCGCAACAACAATTATTTGCGACGGGCCCATCGCTAAAGACATTATTTGCGACGGGGATCCTTCCCGTCGCAAATATTACTCCGTATATTTGTACAAAACTTTTACAATAGTATTCGCGACGGGCCCGTCGCAAATACTAGTTGCGACGGGCCCGTCGTAAATACTATTTACGACGGGCCCGTCGCTAATACTACCGTCACAATTACTATTTTTTTTAAAAAAAAAACTATTAATAAATTATTTTAATGAATATAATAATAATACTATTTACGACGGGCATAGTATCCCGTCGCAAATACTATAAAAAAATAAAAAATAAAAAATTATTTTAATTAATATAATAATAGAATTATAATTCACAAATAAAAATAATAAATTATTAATAAATTATTTTAATTAATATAACAATAATAGATTTATAATTCAAAAATAAAAAATAATAGAATATTAATAAATGATTTAATTAATATAATAATATTATAATTATAATTCATAAATAAAAAAAATATTAATAAGTTATATTTAATTAATATAAAGGTAATAGAATTATTTTACATTCAAATATTAAAATAATAAAAATATTACAAAAAAATATAATTAAATTATAATCTTATAAAATTTTAATATATATATAAAATTTAATATTATAAAATATAAATAATATTATTATTCATATTAATATTGTTATTTCAAAATATAATATTATTAATATTTTATAATGAGACAGAAAATACGAATAGAAAAAAATTCATATTTTGATTTAACAAACTTTATAACATAAAAACAAACTCTAATCTGAAGGAGGGGGGAGGGGGGGGATCTGCAGATACTGGTGGAGGAAACTCCATCCCTAAAGCATGAGTGAGTCGGCGCATGTACTCCATCTGCTCCTGCTGCTGCTGCTGCCACCGACTCATCTGCTCCTCGTACAGCTGCTGGTGGCGTCGACGCTCCTCCTCATGCTACTGCTGCTGCTGACGCATCTTCTCCTACTCCTGTCGGAGACCCTCTATCAGTGCAGTCTGAGATTGCAACTGATCCTCATACTGTGTAGCAGAAGAAGATGCATGAGCTCCTCTCGAGCTGGACGCCGACATCGCAGCACTACCATAATAATCTCCGGGAGTCAGTCGAGAGCTGATACCAACTACCCGGCCCTTCTCGAAGGCATACTGGGTGGCCGGCATCCATGCCGCCTCATCAAACTGATGGCCAGTGGTCTGATCTGATGACGCGGCCTGACTCTCAGGCCGGGTCTGTGACGCTGCGGCCTCATATGACTCCTGTAGTTGCAATTTAAAATTAAAATTGTGAATATATTATATGCAGTTAATTTTTAAACTTTAAAACAAATAATATTGGCCACTATGTGATGCTGACGATCACCTCTGAGCTCCCCAGTAGCAGGATCGCTATACATCCTCCAATATACGTCGTACTCTGTAATATCGGGGTGCTCGACAGCCTATAAGAATAAAAAATAAACTGTTAATATTTATAGTTATATAAAATATTTATAAATAATGTACGTACCAGATGCTGTCTATGAGTACTGAAAGAAAGACTCCCAACTCGATGAGTAACCTCCTATCTCCCCTGATTCTGCCTCCCCACCGATGATCTCCTCTGAAAGGCACCACTCAACCACTGCGCACATAATCCATCCCATACATGGGATGAAATGTACTCTGGTCGGTGTGATCTACATGACTCGTCAAAATCTGACACTCCTGCTTTCTTCATGGCAGCTTTTCTTAAATTGTGCAAAAACTGAGGAAAGCGATCACGCATGGCCACCTCCCATGCCTCGTGGATGGCGTCACGCATGGTATCCTCGATCGGATACCATAAACCCTACAAATAAATCAAAATATCAAGTTAGAAATGAAATAATTTTCAAAATAAAAATTATTTATTTAGGTACGTACCAACCAATGGCCGAACATGGCCTGCTGCACATCAATGGGAATCTGCTCCCATGTGGTCCACGACTGAGAGAAATAGTTGCGTAAAATAGCGCTTCCCTGTCTGACTGCTATATGCGGAAAACTGTAAAAATAATAAACATTTATTATGTGGATAGATTAATGAAATCTTAGTCAAATCCATAGGTTATCACACAGGTTATCACACCTCCGTGTGCGTGGATCAAACCCAAGACGTAGACGTCGCTTGGGGACGGGGTCAGGAATCATCAATCGTGCAACACCGCACCCCCTCCGCGTACTCCCTGGAGCGCCTGCAGGCTGAGGGTCATCTGCTAGCAACTCATCCGCATCGAAAGGCAGGTCAGCATCCACCAACTCACGAAATGTGTCGTCGTCCATCTGAAACAGAAAATATTAATGTTGTTAGCAAATAATTGATAATTACTATTATATATATATATATTATGATTGTATATAACTACCATGGAATTCTATCAGTGTTCATCTTCATCATCATCTTCATATATGTCAATGTCATCTTCATATTCCTCCTCAACATCATCGATATCCATTCGAGTTCCAGTTACTTCATCTCTTACCATTTCAAATTCATATGTGACATCATTTACATCATCGTTATCACCGACTCTTAAATGTGGGGTGTCATCATCGATACTCATGTCTCTTTGTAAAAAATATTGATTTTGAGTACTCTCTTGAAAAACTTCAATTATTTTCACATCAGTGAAAGCACATTCACTTTGACTAAACTGATTGTCTCAAATTTTGATTTTTATTACACTCCACTAATCAGTCAAGTCTCTTGATGTAGCACAATACTTTGCGTAATAAACTTGATGTGCCTGTTGAGCCAATAAGAATGGTTCATTTACTGCGAGAACACTTTTACATTTAATATCGATGATTCCATGAGTCGGATGAACACGCACGCCTCTCTCTGTATCCAACCACTGACATTTGAACATGGTTATGTAATGTTGTCCAAGATAACAGAGTTCAATGATTTCATCAAGTATGCCATAAAAGTTAACTTCATTTTCTCGATGATGAGATCCTCCCAAGCTAACTCCACTGTTAATTGTTTTTTTTTTGATTCCCCATATGCATGTGTGTGAAATCGAAATCCATTCACCATATATGCATTATAAGTTTTAACAAGTTTGGAAGGTGGGTTACTCAATATACACAGTCATTTGTCAATTTTATCAGCATGTCGAGACACCTGAAAATTTGTGAAATAATTATCAATATAGTAAAATATACATTGAATGAGTTGCTAAAAGTTAAAGAATTTATGTCACTAGTTTTTGAAACCACTGAGAGAAATTTTTCTTTCGGCATTCTTCGAGAGCAGCTGCTGTAATTTGTGGAATTTTTTTCTTGATATGATTATCATACAACCTATAAAAAACAAAGTTATTTAATATAACATAAATGATAGGATAAGTGATATAAACACTTACAGTACAACTGATGTCATCTCTTCGCAGTTGATCAGAACATACGTATGAGCTCTGTGATGTTCATCATCCTAAAGCCAGCGTTCATAAACTCCACCAAAACCAAGCTATGGATGGTTAAAAATAGATAATTGATTGTCGATTTCATCAATATTCATCTCGTTCCATCCCATTCGGTTGTGTTTCGAAGGATACCCAGATTCAAAATAATGGGAGCAGAAAAAAGATATTTCCTCTTGCAAATAAGCTTCTGCAATAGATCCTTCAACAGATGCTTTGTTACGTACTTTTATTTTCAATTTTTGCATGCATTTTCAAATGGGTACATCCATCGAAACTGTACTGGACCTCCACATTTGGCTTCATACGGAAAATGTAACATCAAATGTTCCATTGAGTCGAAGTAAGACGGCGAAAATATTTTTTCCAGTTTACATATAATTACAACAACATCTTCTTCAAGTTTGCATAGAGCATCATAATCTGCTGTAGCCGCACAAATTTCCCGAAAAAAATGAGACATGTCTGTTATGGAATCCCAAATCACAGAATTCAACATACCTCTTAATCCAATGGGTAGAAGTCTTTCCATTATAACATGACAATCATGACTTTTTAATCCAGTAATATGACCATTCTTTACACATCTACCCAAATTAGAAGCACAACCATCGGGAAGTCTCAAATCTGCAATCCACTGACAAAATAATAAACGGTTTTCTTTAGATAGTGTATAAGCTGCTTTTGGTTTCAGTAACCTTTCTGTTCTGACATTCTCAAACAGTTCCAGTTCTGGATGCCTGTAAATTTGGGCAAGATCTAAACGTGCATTTACATTGTCTTTGCTCTTTCCTGGCGTATCCAAAACTGTATGAAACAAATTATCAAAACAGTTCTTCTCAATATTCATGACATCCAACATGTGGCGGACCAACAAATCAGACAAATATGGAAAATCCCAAAATATGATACGTTTAATCCAATTGTGTTCTTTCCCAAAACCAGAAATTTTTTGTTGGTTTATTGTGGGACCAAAAGTGATGGGAGGTAATGAAAATACAGCTGATTTTAACTCCAAACTAGATAGCATTTTTGGAGGTCCATCCCTTTCAATTGTTCCTTTTCTGAAATGAGATCTGTTTCTGCGAAAAGGATGATCAGCTGGAAGAAATATGCGATGACTGTCAAAATAACAAGGTTTCTTTCCATGAATGAGAATAAATACTTTGTTCTCTCCCATACAGTAAGGACATGATTTCTGACCATGTGTACTCTAGCCAGATAATATCCCATAAGCCGGGAAGTCACTAATTGTCCACATCAATGCTGCTCTCAGTATGAAATTCTGTTTCGTAGCAACATCATATGTACTGAAACCAGTACTCCATAATAAACTTAATTTATCAATCAATGGTTTCAAATAAACATCAATATCTTTCTTCGGATGTCCTGGAATTAGTAAAGTCAAAAAGATATATGGCTCCTTCATCAACATCCATGGAGGTAAATTGTACGGAGTTAAAAAAACAGGCCAACATGAATATTGACTACCATAAGATCCGAACGGACAGAAACCATCAGTGGAAAGGGCCAGTCGAACATTTCTAGCTTCTAAAGTAAAGTATGGATGCACTCTATCAAAATGTTTCCATAAATCACCATTGGCTGGATGATTCAAGCTTTTATCGGTTGAAATATTCGCTTTATTCCATGACATCATTATCGCTGTATTCTTAGAAATGAATAAACGCTGAAGTCTGGATGTAAGCGGAAAATATCTCAACTGTTTTACAGGAGTCAAACCAGACTTCCCATGTTGCCCTTCTTTATATCTCAGTTGCCCACATGTGGGACAACTATCCAACGACTCATTTTGCCCAGAATATAAAATGAAGTCATTTGATCATGCATGAATCTTCTGACAAGTAAGTCCCAAATTTTGAACCAGCCTCTTACTCTCATAGTAATTTGAAGGCAAAACATTTCCTTCGGGTAACAGTGTTTTAAGCAAAGAAAATATTTGTTCAAAACAGGTGTTTGACATTCCGTTATCTGATTTGATAGCCATAAATTTTGTAACTGCTTCTAATTTTCTCATCTTGCAGCCAGGATATAATTCATCCTCAGCAGACCTCAACAACTCATAAAATTCAGACGGTGCCAACTCAGGATTTGAATCTATATCAGCCGGAGTTTTGTATGTTGAATAGATGAACCTGCAACATCATGTACTAAATCTTGAAACCAGGATGGATCTGGAATCAAGTTAATATCACCTACTCTGGAACTACATTCACCGTGTTGATACCAAAAAACATAATCTGGTTGAAAACCAAAACACAAGAGATGTCCCCCCACTTTTTCAAATGTGTCAAACGTTCTCAATGCACATTTTCTACAAGGGCATTTTATTTTGCCTTCTGAAAAAAATTCTGGATTTGATGCCGCAAATGATACAAAAGTCTCCACACCCTATATATATACTAGATTTAAACCAGAACCGTTTGGATTTCTACATTGATTTATCCATATGCGGTCATCTAATAATGACCGTTGACGACCTCGTTGTTCCATATTTTTCTATAAAATATAAAAGCATTACTGGTTTTGAATAATTTGTTAGAAAAAACACTCAAGCAAGGATTGAATATGTCAAGAATAAAGCAAAACCTGTTACAAATATTGATAATTTTAATATTATATTGATTCTTTATTATTTTAATAATAATAATATTATTTTTTGATAAATATTAATTATATAATAATAACATTATTACATTATTAGTATATTTTATTATTAATATTAAAATAATATAATTTTCTATATTATATACAATTCTCCTTTCATCTGTGTGTTTAACATTCTGTCTCCACATGTAATATTTGCATTCACTTTCACCTCTCTATTAGTGAGTAGGTTGATAATTTTGAAAAAGAATGCAAATATTACATGTGGAGACAGAAAACACACAGTTGAAATGACAATTGTATATAATATAGAAAATTATATTATTTTAATATTAATAATAAAATATAAAAATAAATTAATAATGTTATTATTCTTAATTATTGATTATTATTCCTAATTATTGGTAATTATTCCTAATTTTGGTAATTATTCCTAAATATTGGTAAATATTGGTAAATATTGGTAAATATTGGTAAATATTGGTAATTATTGGTAATTATTGGTAATTATTGGTAATTATTGGTAAATATTGGTAAATATTGGTAAATATTGGTAATTATTCCTAATTATTGGTAATTATTCCTAATTATTTGTAATTATTCCTAATTATTCGTAATTATTCCTAATTATTGGTAATTATTCCTAATTATTGGTAATTATTCCTAATTACTGGTAATTATTCCGAATTATTGGTAGTTATTCCTAATTATTGGTAGTTATTCCTAATTATTGGTAGTTATTCCTAATTATTGGTAACTATTCCTAATTATTGGTAACTATTGGTAAATATTCCTAATTATTGGTAAATATTGACAAGTATTCAGAATTATTGGTAAATATTGACACTATTGGCAATTATTGGTAATTATTCTTAATTATTATGAATTATTACTAATTATTGGTAATTATTACGAATTATTACTAATTATTGGTAATTATTACTAATTATTGTTAAGTATTACTAATTATTACTAATTATTGGTAATTATTGCAAATTATTGGTAATTATTGGTAATTATTGGTAATTATTGCTAATTATTGGAAATTATTACTAATTATTGGTAATTATTACTAATTATTACTAATTATTACTAATTATTACTAATTATTAATAATTATTGGTAATTATTGGTAATTATTGGTAATTATTACTAGTTATTGGTAATTATTGTTAATTATTACTAATTTTTGGTAACTATTACTAATTATTAATAATTATTACTAATTATTACCAATTGTTACTAATTATTGGTAATTATTGGTAATTATTACTAATTATGGATAATTATTGGTAATTATTCCTAATTATTGGTAATTATTGGTAATTATTGGTAATTATTGGTAATTATTGGAAATTATTGGTAATTATTACTAATTATTGGTAATTATTACTAATTATTACTAATTATTGGTAATTATTATTAATTATTACTAATTAGTGGTAATTATTGGTAATTATTTCTAATTATTACTAATTATTGGTAATTATTACTAATTATTACCAATTATTACTAATTATTGGTAATTATTGGTAATTATTAGTAATTATTGGTAATTATTACTAATTATGGACAATTATTGGTAATTATTACTAATTAATAGTAATTATTGGTAATTATTTCTAACTAGTGGTAATTATTGGTAATTATTTCTAATTATTACTAATTATTGGTAATTATTACTAATTATTGGTAATTATTACTAATTATGAATAATTATTGGTAATTAGTAAATTATTACTAATTATTAGTAATTATTGGTAATTATTACTAATTATGGATAATTATTGGTAATTAGTAAATTATTACTAATTATTGGTAATTATTGGTAATTATTGGTAATTATTACTAATTATGGATAATTATTTTTAATTATTACTAATTATTACTAATTATTGCTAATTATTGGTAATTATTACTAATTATTACTAATTATTGGTAATTATTGGTAATTATTACTAATTATTCTTAATTATTGGTAATTATTACTAATTATTACTATTTAGCACTAAATATTGGTAATTATTACTAATTATTGGAAATTATTACTAATTATTGGTAATTATTACTAATTATTGCTAATTATTAGTAATTATTACTAATTATTAATAATTATTGGTAATTATTGGTAATTATTACGAATTATTCCTAATTATTGGTATTTATTACTAATTATTAGTATTTATTCTTAATTATTGGTAATTATTACTAATTATTCCTAATTACCATTAACTATGAACAATGAATACTAATAATTTAAATTTATTAAGTAATAAAACAATCTAAACATAATTAAATTACAACTAATTAAGAATAATTGAAACTAATAAAAAATTTAAAATAAATATTAAATTAAAATGAACATAAATACCTTTAAAATTGATCTGAGGTTGATCTCTGATCGTTGTTGAATACTTCAATATCAACTCCGGAAATAAAAATTAAACTTAAGAAACGCTGAACTCTAAAAATAGAGTTTTGAGAGAAGTAGAAGATAGAGTTTGAGAATGAATGAAAAAAATGGATGGGGGGGGTATTTATAGGTTAGCTTATTTGCGACGGGTATATTTGCGACGGGTACCGTCACAAATACCTTAGCCCACATTTATTACGGTCAACAGTTAAATAGTTATTTGCGACGGGTCCCGTCGCAAATAATAACCTGCCGACAATCTATTTGCGACGGGGGTGTATTCCCGTCGCAATTTGTTTTTACCGCCGCCGGTTATTTGTGACTGGCGGTAACCTCCGGTCGCAAATAACCTTCCCGCAAATAACCTTTTGCGACGGGTGAGCTTTCCCCGTCGCAAATATCTTTTACCGCCGCCGGTTATTTGCGACGGGTGGTAACCACCCGTCACAAATAACTTTCCCGCAATTTGGCGCGCAATGCGCGCCAGTCCTTTTGCGACAGGTTAGCTTTCCCCATCGCAAATAACTACTTATTTGCGATGGGAAAATTCCCCCATCGCAAATAAGTTTTTAACGGGACTATTTGCGATGGGATTTATCCCCGTCGCAAATAACCCATCGCAAATACCCATTTTTCCCATAGTGTTTCTATATAGGGTATATAATTTTTTAACATCATTTAGTTAGGGTACTTCTTGGTTTTAGTGTCATGATAATTATATGAGGCATCTTATACTAGAAACATAAGTCATCTTGTGCTTTTCACAGGAGGAATCATATTCTCATAACATAGGGTATGTTACAGTTCAACTTTGTGTAGTAAGGACTATTAGGTAGAAGATTCCAAGAAATGATCGGTGTGGGACTTACATAATAGAGGACCCTTCTTGTTTGACCTAGTCTAAGAGTCAAGTTATGGGGATTTTAGGAGTTTCTTGATGATTATTTTGACTCAAGTTATTTAGGGAATCAAATAGCAGAATCTCAACTCATGGCATGAGAAAGGGACCAAGTGGAATAGTTTGAATGTAGGTATTTTTGAGAGTTTAGAGGAGTAAATTGAATCATGGTATTATAATGGGTGGAAGTTGGGGATGTATAGATCACAACTAAATATTTCCATGACCTGGACTGAAAATTTTGAGGTGATACTCTCTATTTTTCATGAGGCTCAGTGACAGTTATGAAGGGATCAAGCCTAAGGCTTGAGATCACATTATGAAACTAATCCCGAGTGGGAATGTAGGGGAATATAACCTATGTTATAGACTAGAAATTACATGTTTTAACACTGTTTCATGTAACTAGTCACCAAGTTTCATGACCAAGTGCTTTGTCATATAACTTTTGGTGTTGTTTGAAAAAAGATTTGCATGAGGCTTGGCCTACGACCATGGTTTTTGGAAAACATCATTTCAAATAACTTTATAATTTCACAAAAATATAGTTTCATGAAATTTTGTACTTTTCATGAACTTATGTTCTCAATGGATATAGTTTTGTGAAAATATCTAAGAATAAGCTTGTGGATTGAGTGACTTCACTGAGATAATTTCACACAAGTTTGGAACTTGGTGGTTGTACAAAGCGTGCAACCCTGAGTTGCGTGAGTGAGGACTCCAACACTCAAATCTGGAAGTTAATTCCTACAAAAGGGGTTTATTCCATATTTATAGTAATTTTTCTGTGTCACATAACATGGCCTATTTCACGCAACATTATGAAGTTATACAAGAATGCCTTAATTTTTTTTGGGGAAATCTCATGTATGCACGAAGCTTCTACATTTAACATCACCTTTATCACGTAACTCAATTATGTGACCATGAAAGAGTTTTGAATTTTTTTAGAAATCTATCCACAATTCCATACTTTTCTCTAGAATATCCCACTTTTTTCTGATGTCTAAATTTGAATGACCATAACTTTTGTTTCAAATGTCTGTTTGGGTTCCATGACTAATCAAATAAAATCCTACGAAATGAACCACACTCATGGGTCAAGTTATTAATTTTTTTTATTATTGGACAATTTTTTTTAGATCCAAAAAATCCCCCATTCATAATGGGGTCCAATGAGGGTGAGGAGGATGAATTGGATAGGATTCTGAGGAAAATGCTCTGAAAAATGCCTTACCTTAAGGTCCAATGCATCTCGATAATGTTAATGAAATAATCACTAAACTATATAATCCCACATGATTTGTGATCAGTGCGAGAAATAAGATATAATATAAGATCATTCACCTGCATGAGACTATTGGATATGGGTGGATGTATTCTGATCAGATTGGGATATCGATCAACTTTGGAAGTTTCCTGACAAGGAATGCCTTGGATGTTAAGTGGAACTATATACATCCAACATTCTTCTCAATATTCATAGGTTCCCAAGTGAGGTAACACCAAGGGTGTTAGATTTTACCCAAATAAAAGGGTAATGATGAAAAGCATGAATCATGACACAAAGGATTTGGAACACAAAAGGGGTAATGTGATGATAAAGGATGACTACTGACCAAGTTTTAAATAAAAGTTCCATTATCACTCCATCAGGGATGGAGATAGAAAAATGAGGGCTGTCGATTTACCATGTTCGAATCATGGGACCCATAAAAACTTCATTATGAGTCTTTCTAAGTGTCTTACCAGAAAAACAAGTGATCCAGTGTGGCTAGGAACCATTTTTTTAGGGGGAACCGTTTATATGTGAAAGATGGCAGGGATTCAAATCCAGGGAGACACGATGTGTGGGGATGAATTGATGTAATGTTAAAATTGAAATCAACACTCTTGGAATTATTCCACTATATTTCTGAGCATATTAAGTTGGTGTATCAATCTGAAAAAAGGTCAAACTAATTTTTCATGGGAATAATTGTATCCGATGTTATGTGATGGAAAAAGATCTAATGGTATGACATGTGGTTGATTCCTAAGGGGGAAAGGTTTTCTCAGGTGAGGGACTAGCATTTTTCATAGTTTTATGTCATTCCATGAAGACAAATGGAATGTAGTGAAACATATTGAGTAAAGGATATTGAATATATATTTTATCATATTATGGTAAATATGATGAATCATTCTATTTAACATCATGTAATTAAGAATTCATAGCACATTTTAGCATCTTCTGACCAGGATGTGTGGTCAAGTATGAATAATTTCTATTTGTTCATGATAGTGGGAAGAACAAATAGAAAACACACTGGCTCACACCTCATAGAGTAGCTCATAAGGAAAATGGAGATGGAATTTGGCTCTAAATGTTTTCTGTATTGATGGATTCAGTGAGCAAAACCGTTGTTTCTGGGGTGTATGGTGGATCCCACTGGATTTTCACCCTTTTTATTTAATACCTTTCTTTTTCCTAGGTCAAAAAAGTGGCCTAACAGTCAAGATTTGACTTTTACTTAGTTTTACTCTATGGTTTTTCAACATTCCATACATATGTTCCTCTTTCCTTGTGTCGTTCAAGGTCATAGCAGTCAGACCAAGAAGTTAAAAATAGTTTAAGGTTTTAATTCTTGGACAAGGAGTTACAAATACTTTATGGTCATAATTCTTGGACCATGAGTTGAAAATAGTTTTAGGTCATAATAATTTGACTATGGGGGTGGTGTATTTATGAAGTGTGTGTGGTATGGAAGAGAGGTCAACCAATGTGAATGGGGAGCCAAGAGTCCCTACAACATGGAACATCCCTGAGTAAACTTTCACACAATTTAAGTTTGTGATGCTCGGACATGGGATCCTATTTTATGTTCTTAGAGTTCAGAACATTGTGTAACCCATGTTCTTCAACATTTCTTAGGGAAACTCCTCTCTACAACTTAATCCCATATTGTCCATGCTTGATGTGAGAAACAATGAGTGTTATTGATTTCCCATTTTTTGTAGGGTAGAACACAATAAGGGGAAAAAGTGACCAACCTAGGGAAGTATTGTAAGGGTAGATGTTGAATTTTAAAACTTGGATAGTAAAGTGAGAATTATAATAGGAATGTAAAAACTATTGACCATGTTTGAAACACTGGTTCTACACACACACCAATCAATGATGGGGAAAAAATACGGGATCTATCGCTGACTGAGTGAAAAACATTGGAGCCACCATCTTTCATTGAGGATACTTTGAGATGTGAGCTCAGGACGGTAGGTTATCCAATGTGTAGAAACACCATTATCATTAGAGATCCACTTTATATTTTTAGGATTATGATTATACACATCAAAGAAAGTGCCATGTATGGAAATGGGAGTGGGGAATGTCCTGGAGAAAATGCTGAGTGCCCTTGGGGCTATCTTGCCATGCGCTCAAATTCACTAGATGAAATTTTGGGTAGGAAAGGATCAAGCTTGTTATAAATGAGAAAGACTCCAAGATAAGTTGGTGGTAAGGTTAGAACTAGAATAGGAGATCTGGGTATCTCTATGTATCCTATGGGAATGGGAATCAATCCAAACATAGTTTTGGAACATGGAAAGGTAGAACATCGATGTAGAAAAGGTGGAATCCTATCCTGAGATAACATTTAATCATCTCATAATTTTCATATGAGGAATATTATGTTCATTTCATAGGGTACGCCTATATTTTAACATCATGCACTAATGATGTTAGTTTGGTTCATCTCATATTTATTGTATGATACAACATAGATTTATGTGGGGTAAAGCTATAGTTTAATGTCTTGTACAGAGGATGTTGGTTTTTATCATCCCAAATTTTTCATATGAGGGATCCCAAGTTTATAATGGTAAAGACTATAGTTTAACATTATGTGGTGAGTATGTTGGGATTTATATTTTAGATTCATATAGCTCAGACTATGGATACTACCAGTTTAAGGTCATAGATCTTAGACTAAAGGGGAAGCTTCTAGTTTAAGGTTGTAGAAATTAGACCATGGTATTTAGTAGTTTAAGGTCTTAATTCTTGGACCTATGATATTATGGTTTAATTCCACATAGCTTTGACCATAGGTTGTGGGTTTCCTAAAGAGTCTTGTATGGTGCAAAAGTATGATAACCTGACAAGAAAAGAGGTCTAAGGTGACCTTTTTCCAAACAAGCATCCAAGACACACTACACATGAGTTGAAGTTATGATGGTGAGGGAGAAAAGACCAAAATATTAGTTGATAGTGGGGGTGGACCAAGGATAATAGGTTCATGCATTTCTACATATCCCATAGGAATGGGAATCAATCCACTTGAAGTTCTCAAATACAACGTGATAGAAGACCAAAACTGGAGGGGTGACATCCTCTCTAGAAAGGTCATTGAAACATATCAAAATTTTCATATGATTCATCCTATATTCATCAAATAGAGTAAGGCTATATTTTAACATCATGTTCTAAGAAAGTTGGTTTTGGTTATCCTATATTTTTTATATTAAGGATACCATATTTATACTGTGTAAGGATATAGTTTAACATCACGTTCTAAGGTATATAGGTTTTTTTAATCTCATGTTTTTTATATAAGACATCCTAGACTTATATGAGGTAATACTAAAGTTTAATGTCTTGTGATGAGGATGTTAGGCTTCGTAGTTTAGATTCATATAGCTCAGACTATGGCTGATTCTTGTTTTGATCATAGAGCTTAGACTAAAGGCAGTTAAAAATATTTTAAGGTCATAATTCTTGGACCAGAGAGGATGAAAATAGTTTATGGTCATAATTCTTGGACCACAGTTGATTTAAATAGTTTTTATTTCATAATTCTTGGACTATAGGGTCTTATGTTAGTTAAAGTTTGTAAATGTAGAACCCAATAGTGTATGTTTCTTAAGGAGGATTGTGTGGTAAGGAAGAGTGATAACCTGATGTAAAAGGATGGACAAGGATACCCTTTGCCACACAAACTTCCTAGATGAACTGAACAAAAATTGAGATCAAGATATTGAGGGAGAAAATACCCTATAATGAGTCGGTGATGGGGGATTGACCTGGGATATGAGATCCAGGCATCCCTAAATATCCCATGGGAGTAAAAATCAAGACACACATAGTTTTGGAACATGGTGTGGTAGAATACCAACACTGGTTGGGGATTTCCTCATTAGTGAGGATTCAGTAAAAAAGAGAGGGGTATTAGTTTACTAAAACACCAGGGTTAAAGTAAACTATGTGTTTAAGGGGACATAGGGGTTACAATTCACATAATTTAAGGTCATAATTATTAGACCTAAAAGGGTTGTAGGTACTTTGGGGATATTCTTATAGTGCATAAGAGATAAAACTCAACATTGAGGAGGGGCCAACGAGGCCCTGCATCACACAAAGAAATCCTGAAACTAGTTATGTGTAGTTTATGTTCATGAGGCTTGGACCAATGGGACAACCCAAAAATAGGTTGGTGCTGAAGATGGTCTTGGGACGTTGGATCTAAGAATTCCTACATATCCCCTCATACATGGGAATCAATCCATACATAGTTATGGAATGTGGTATAGTAGAATAACAACATTGAAAAGGCAATGTTCTCTCAATTGAGGACAATGAATCATCTCATAATTGTCATATGCTGCATCCTATATTCATTTCATAGTGTAAGGATATAGTTTAACATTGAGTTATGAGTATTTTGGTATTAATTATCCTTTATTTCTATTATAGGGCATCCCATATATATCTCGGGTGAGGTTGTAGCTTAATTTTTTGTTATTGATGATGTTAGTTTTTGTTTATCTCACATTTTTCATTTGAGGCATATCATATTTATGTGAAAAAGGATACAGTTTAACATCATGTTTTTATGATATTGGGATTTATAGTTTAGATTCATATATCTTTGACTGTGGATACTACTATTTTAAGTTCACGGAGCTCACACTAAAGGGGAAGCTTCTAGTATAAATTTTTAGATCTTGGACCTCATGGAGGACATTTTATTTATAAATTTCGGATAATACTGAGCATGGTTCGGGAAAATTTCATAGTGACCCCTAATCTCACATGATACATGCTCTATTTGAGAAACAATAAGTTCCAAAAACATACCTTCATGCTATGGAGGAAGATGTGGGGTGACAGAATCTAGCTTGGGAAGATCTCTATAATGCTAACTTACTCAGTCTTAATGCCTGAAAAATTGGTAAATAATGCCCAGGGCATTGGAGTTCCACCAAAAAAATGGTAGGAAGAGAAGTAGTAAATTGGAACTTCTGATATTTGGATCATGAAATAGGGTGACTGACAGGAGGGGAACAACTAGTGATTGTGTTCGAAAAAATGGTCTATAACCGCATCATTTAAGGATGGGGTGAGAAAATAGAGAATCAACCACTGAACATGTTCTAAACATTGTAGCCATCATTTATTGTAAGATATATATCAAGGTGTGTGTCAAGGATTGGAGATGAGCCATTTTTTCAAGGCACTATACTATTTGGGGGCATTCAAATTTCAAGGATGATGAGGATCCAAATAAATGAAAACTCAAAGTGTGGACATAAATGTAAGGAGATTCTCAGGGGAGGGTGAAACACTCTGGAAGATATCTCACTGTGCACTGAAACACACTGAATGGACGCATCAGTGAGTGAGAGTTTAACATGATCCTAATGGTAATAGTCTTAAAAGAGGTTAGTAGTTGGACTGGATTAGGGATGTGATTTCCAATCATTCCTATATACCTCATTTGGAATTGGGATCAGGTCCTACATAGTTCTCAAATGTGGCGTAGTAGAAGACCGATGATAGAAGGTTGAAATCCTCTATGGATAGGACATCAAATCATCTCATATTTTTCATATTAAGCATCCTATGTTGATCTCATAGGGCAAGGTTACAATTTAACATCTTGTGTTGAGGACTAGTGTAGGGATTACGCATTGAGTTTCTCATTATTTTCTTCCTCATATTTGTTCATGAGGTCATATTGATTCACTAATGATTCAAGGAATGTGATTAGGGCTTACACTTAAGAAGTATTCCCATAGTGATAATTTTAGCATGATAGTTCTATAGGTAATGGGAGAATTTGTGAAGAATTTATGACTAATTCTGAACACAGGTTGTCTAAGAATCACTATGTATCCCATGGACTTAGGAAAAAAGTCATACATAGTTATGTAACATAGCATGGTATGAGACTAATGCTAAACGTGGGGGGGGTATCCTCTATGGTGAGAAAATTAAGGAATTCCATTGCTCTCGTGGGGAATCCCATGTTTATTACATTGGGTGAGGCTATAGTTTATCATCATGTGTTGAGGATGTTATTTTTTCTTTTATTACTCTATCATTTGCTATGTGAGGAATCTTGTCTTCATTTTATAGGGTAATACTATAGTTTAATGTCATGTTCTAAGGATATTTGGATTTTTAGTTTAAATTCATACAACTCAGAATATGGTTGTAGTTAGTTTATGATCATATATCTTGGACCAAATGAGGTTGTAAATAGTTTAAGGTCATACTTCTTGAACAATAAGGAATGTTGTTATTTTAAGGTTGTAGATATCAGACCCAAACTCTATTTTAGATTATTTTTTCTGGTATGTGAGAGAGAATAAACCCAACATGAATTAAGGGTTAGGGGGACTTACATAACATGAAATGTCCTTAAAGATAGATGCAAATAGTTTAAGGTAATGATGCATGGAATGAGATTTTGTGTGAATCAACCATGTGGGTAAAAAACATATCAAGACTCATAATACCATGTGAGTCATGATTAGTGTGGTAAACAAGGAGTTTTGAGAGGCTTTCCCCATCACATGAAAGTTCAAAACTAGGGAACGAAGAAGTCAGGTTGAGAATGGTCCCAATGAAACTGATCTGCTTACTAAACATGCATGGACGCATGGAGGGGTTAAATGAAGTGTGTTGGAACTCCACCAAAATGTAGGGAGATGGAAATGGAATAAATTGGGACTTATGATTGGTGGAACACAAAAGGAGGGTGAAATAAGTGTAGGGAACAACTGCTGACCTTGTTCAAAACATATTTTGCACAACCACATCGGTCATGGATGGATGGACTGATACAAAATTAAGAATTGACCATGTTTGAAACATGGAACCATCCTATATTGAAAGAGATCCTTCAAGGTGAGATCCCAAGGCAAAAGGCGATCAATTTTGGCTAGGCACCATCACCATTAGGGGGATAATCCATAGTTTATGATGATTATGATCCAAATAAAGGAAGAATCAAATTTTGGAGATGAATTGAGGTACTTTTCATGTGTATTTAAAAACTATATGTTCTGCACCACCATGAATTTGAGCATGTTGAGGGGCATATCAGTAAGTTATAGTCATACCCATTCTTATGGATAGAGGTATTGAGGTATGTTAGTGGCTTGGTTAGTCACAGAGTGTAGGACCTAGGTGTCACTATGTATCCCATAAAATTGAGAATCATTCCATACATAGTTATATAGTATGGTGTGATATTAGACTAGCACTGAATGTAGAGAAATCTCTCTTATGGGATCTCATCAAATCACATGATTTTACATCGTGTAACAAGGATGTGGATTCATATCATTCATACCAAATGAGGTATCCTATATTCACCATGTGGGGTAGGGATATATTTTAATGTCTTGTTCTGAGAACGTTTGGCTTCGTAGTTTAAAGTCATATAACTTAGGCTAAGGCAATGATTCTAGTTTAAGGTTATAGATCTTGGACCATAGGGGATTTTGTTATTTTAAGGATGTAGATATCAGACCCAAACTCTATTTTAGAGTAGTTTGTCTGGTATGTGAGAGAGAATGAACTCGACATGAATTAAGGTCTTGGGGGGACTTACATCACATGAAATGTCCTTAGAGAGAGATGCACATAGTTTAAGGTAACGATGCATGGACTGAGATTTTGTGTGGATCAACCATATGGCTAAAAAACCTACCAAGACTCATAAGACCATGTGGGTCATTATTGGTGTGGTAAACAAGGAGTTTTGAGAGGCTTTCCCCATCACATAGAAGTGCACAATTGGGGAAAGAAGAAGCCAGTTTTAGAATAGTCCCAATGACACTGAACTACTTACTCAACATGCATGGATGCATGGAGGGGTTAAATGAAGTGCGTTGGAACTCCACAAAAATGTAGGGAGATAGAAAGGGTATAAATTGGGACTTCTGATTGGTGGACCACAAAAGGAGGGTGACATAAGTGTAGGGAACAATTGTTGACCATGTTAAAAACATAGGTTCCACAACCACATTCGTAATAGATGGCTGGCTAGATAATAAATAAACCATTGAACATGTTTGAAACATGGAACCATCATCTATTTAAGATATCCTTCAAGGTGAGATCCTAAGACAAGAGGTGATCCATTTTGGCTAGGCACCATCAACGTTAGGGGGATCATTCATATTTTTATGATGATTATGATCCAAATCAAGGAAGAATCAAATTTTGGAGATGAATCGAGGGAAGTTTCATGTGGAATTAAAAAATATATGTTCTACACCACCATGAATTTGATCATGTTGAGGAGCATATCGGTAAGTGATAATCGTACCCATTCTCAAAGATAGAGGTCCTGAGGTAGGTCAGTGGCTTGGTTAGTCCCAGAGTGTAGGACCTTGGTGTCACTGCATATCCCATAAAATTGATAATCATTCCATACATAGTTATGGAGTATGGAATGATAGTAGACTAGCACCGAATATAGATCAATCTCTATTATGGGAGATCATGGAATAAAATTATTTTACATGATGTAAAAGGGATGTTGATTCATATCATTATTACCACATGAGGTATCCTATGTTCACCATGCATGGTAAGGCTACATTTTAATGTTGTGTTTTGAGAAAATTAGGATTTTTAGTTTAATGTCATATAACTTGGGCTAAATTTATACTTCCGGTTTAAGCTTATAGAGCTCGGACCAATTGTATATAATTTTAAGGTCAAGATGCATGAACTAAAAATTTTATGTTAGTATAAGGTAATTGAGATTTTACTAGGTATGTGCCTCTTAAAGTCATATAGATAGAACAAATGATATTTCCCAATTTAATTACATGTAGTAAGGATGAATTATTTGCCTTTTAAGGTCATTTATACAGGACTAATAATGCTATGTAGTTTAATGTCACATAGTAAGGTTGAATTAAGTTCCATTTAAGTTCTTGTATATAGGACCAATGATGCTACATAGTTTAAATTCATGCATCAAGGATTAAGTATGTTCTTATTAAGGTCATGAAAATAGGATCAATGATGCTATAAAATTTAATTTCATGCAGAAAGGAAAAAATATGTTCCTTTTAAGGTCATGCATATAAGAAAAATTATGCTATGTAATTTAATATCATTAAATAAGGATGAAATACGTGACTTTTAAGGTCATGCATATAATAACAATGATTATACACAGTTTAACATCGTACAACATGGATAGAAGATGTTTCAAATTTTAACATCATGAAACTAGGATATTATCATATAGTTTTACATCATTCAACTAGGACAAGTGTACTATATTTTATGGTCATATATCTTTGACAAAAACATTGTATAGTTCAATGTTATGTTTCCAGGACATTGTTCTATAATTTAACGTCATGTGGTTGAGATGATTCCATTCATTTTTTTGTCATGCGATAAAGATGTACGATGTACCTTTTAAAGTCATTCTGGTAGGACCAATGACACTATATAGTTTAACATCATGAAGAAAGGATAGAATATGTTACTTTTAAGGTCATGCATATTGGAATAATGATTCAATGTAGTTTAACATCATGTATCAAGGATGGAATATGATCTTTTCAAGGTCATTCATATAGGACCAATGATGTTACATAGTTTAACGTCATGCAGTAGGGAAAAAAGATCTTTATTTTAAGGTCATGCATACATGACCAACGATGATACATGTCACGACCTGTCCCCCAAGGCCTATGTCGTGACTACCCCAAGCCCACCTTCCATAGGCCAGGGGCTGGCGACTAGCACCGAAAGGCATTTTCCCTAAAACTGGGAAGGCATTTCCTTTATAACATGCAAACTCACATAACGAATAACACAAAAAGATACGAATAGGAACAAACTATATAACCAAAAGAGAGCTGAAAGTAAAAGGGGCTGGAATACATACCCAACAGTAAAGGTACAAGTACAACTTAAATACAAT
This sequence comes from Viscum album, assembly GCA_963277665.1. Classification (NCBI taxonomy): domain Eukaryota; kingdom Viridiplantae; phylum Streptophyta; class Magnoliopsida; order Santalales; family Viscaceae; genus Viscum; species Viscum album. Next base: position 1,784,676,143 of record OY728155.1, on the reverse strand, counting down.
ACAACTGAAGAAAGAGAAAATATAGCTACTGGATCATCCTATGAGGTTCCTACCTAAAGGGTAGGTATAGATCTCCTCCTTAAAACTCCACGTCCACTCGTCTCCTCTGCGTAATGACACACCATATGGTCCACCTCCTGGTACCGTCCAATCTAGGTACTCTCAGCCCTAGTCAGCGCTGTCCGTCGTCTGCATCCAACACAACAAGGTGCGGGAATAAACCGTGTAGGGTTGAGTATAACGATACTCAGTAGGTACCCCAAGATACTCAAGGTCTTACAAAATCCACCAAGGATAAACCACAAATTATGAACTAAACAGACAACCTTACTTATGTATATGCCCATACATATACCTAAGTTATCAAGTAATCCATCTCAATCATGAGGAAAACACAGAGGTACTGACTCATCTCACACCAGGATTTATTTTAGGGGTAGTAACAAGTAACATTTATAACACCTCGGCTACTGTAGAAATCCTCCATATCAAGTATAGTGGGCCTGCTGCGTTACATAAAGGCACTCCCCACTAACCTTGGACTGCTGAGGTACTCCTGCTATTGAGTATCGTGGGTCTGCCGCATCACATAGAGGCGCTCCCCACCATGTTTCTACCATATCACACAACGGCGCTCCCCCTCGTGACTGTTTAGGTACTCCTCATGTCGAGTATCGTGGGTCTGCTGCGTCACACAGAGGCACTCACCCTCATAGCCTACTGAGGTACTCCTCCTGTCGAGTACTATGGGTCTGCCGTGTCACACAGATGTGATCCCCACCATGGGACTACTACATCACATAGAGGCGCTCCCCACTGGGCCTTTCAAGTCACTCCGAGCCGAAATGGTCAGTAGTCATCAAGTCTCAGCCAACTACTGGGTTCCCGCACTATGATCGCTCGTCTCTCAGAGGATACGCTCCACAAGCTACTGTTCGATACTACAACTACCACAAAGTCCCAATAATAAGTATCTCAAAGGTACGCCATGTCATACGGGTATCAATTCAATAGACGATACATCAATCAGACACCCGGTCTGTGAGTTATTAGCCTTTTAGTCCCAGGGGCCCGTTTGAATTCGTGCTCGATCCAACCCAATCATTCCCCATCTTAATCCAAAAATCTAATGGGGAATACTCAAATGGACCGTCTCGCTCCAAGATTTCTAGTGCCACTGACAGTTCATCAAATAGACATCTGGTGGCAAAGTTATAGCCAAAAGGATGTAATTGGGTCATAGTGGACTCGGGTCCGGTCTGACCCGGTCGGACCGACTCGGCCCGACCCGGCCTGGGCCGACCTGGTTCGGGTCAACCCAGCCTGACCCGCTGGGTCTGGCCCGGCCCGCTGGGTGGCCCAGCCTGTTGGGTTCAACCTGGTCCGCTGGGTGGCCAAGCCAGCTGGGTCCGGCCCGGCAGGCCGTGAGGGGCCGCGGAGGGCTGCGGGTAGCCGTAAGGCCGGAGAGGGTGCTGCGAGGGCACGAGGCCATGGGCAGTGGGGAATTGTTCCTTCATCAGCGGTTCTCGAGTTCCACCGGTGCCAACTGCCGACACCGGTCACCATCACCAAAGTTGTCTTCTTTCATTACAAAGGATACACTATTCAAGAAGAACGACAGAGGGGTTGGGCCATGTTTGTTTGGCCTGCACCCTCCGTGTTAGAGTGGTAGAAAGCGACTCAACAAGAACAAGAATGAAGAACATCAAATTCAACAATTTCATACAAATCATGGACCAACTTGTTTTGGTTGATCCACGTTCTCCATTCCTTCCAAGAATGAGGAATTTAATTGGGAAATTACAGGAATTCAATAACAACCCCTACCTCGATTGTTCGTTGTCATTGGCGCGAGAAAGAAGTCGAAGAAGGTGGAGGGGGTTCCAATGATCATTGATTCTGAAAACATGCTTCGATGATGGGCTCATATTTCATCCTCTTCCTTGATTTTCGAAGAACGTTCTTCGATGGCATTCTTCGTTGGAGAGCTTTCTCCCCCCAAGGAACTCCTTCGCCAACCCAAAAATCCTCCCAAACAAAGAGGTGCCCATATAATTAAATTAAGTAGAATAATTATGTAGGAACTTTGGAATAATTAATTGTCCCAATTAATGAATGGTGTTGGAAAAATTTAATGTGGGGAAGATTAAGAGTTTTCTCCCCATTAAGAGGGAAGTTCAAGGGGGTTTAAGTCTCAGGTGGTCCCCACCACCAGACTTCAAGTTGGGTGGTTTAGGCTCGGGTGGTCCCCACCACCATAACCTCACATGGGAGGTTTACTTCTGGAACTCCCCACCTCTCAACATCCACATTAGGAGTTCCGATAAAATAAAATAAAAATGTTACACTTTTTTATTTTATTTTATTGTTTCACAAAAAACACTAAAACTATCTTTTACCTTCAACCTACTACGATCGAGGTGAAGGTCCCCTTAAGTGAATACCGACACGGTGAGTTTAACAGTGCCCTCTGATTTCAATTCCTAGTACCAATTCAAAAGTTACAAAAGCCTGCTCATATGTTTACTGAACGTTCCCAAAAATGTTCAGAAATTCATTCTGGGAACTCCGGGCCTCAGAATCACACGCCGTCAATTTTCCTGGACTCGTAAAATTACCATATATTAAAAAAATTACATAGAAATTCCGGGTCTTTACATTCTTCCCACATCATGGATTAGCATACCCATAATCCACAACTCAAAACTAGGAAAACAAGTGGGGGTACTGAGCACGAATCTGAGCCTCCCGTTCCCATGTGCTCTCTTGGAGGTTCCCGTGATTCCAACAAATGCACACTAGAGGTATCGACCAAACAAGAAGGAACCACTCCTGTCGATCCTCAATCTCTACTAGAACCTCCATAAAATTCACCCCATCGTCGACATCCATATCACCATGGTCGATGATGTGAGAAGGGTCATGTACGTATCTCTTCAGCTGGGATACGTGGAAGACATCATGCACCTGGTGCAACTGAGGTGGAAGAGCTAAGCGGTAATCCACCTCTCCAACTATGATGAGGTCCTGAAAAGGCCTGATGAACCTCAGAGATAACTTTCCACATTGGCCAAATCTCTATAATCCTCATCGAGGTGAGACCCATAGAAAGACGTGGTCGCCTTCCTTGAACTCCAGAGGTCTCTGTCTCCTGTCGGCATACGACTTCTGTATTCTTTGTGCAGTCTTCATCCGCTCCTGGAAAATCTGTACCTTCTCCGTGGTAGGCTGCACCATCTCTAGTCTCACTAATGCTGACTCCACTGGGTCTGTCCAGCAGAAAGGTGATCTGTAAGGTCTCCCATACAATTCCTCAAAAGGTTCCATCCCAATGGTGGAGTGATAGCTGTTGTTGTATGAAAACTTCACCAAAGACAAGTGATCCTCCCAACTGCAACCGAAGTTGAGGAAGCATGCACATATCATGTCCTCGAGGGTTTGAATGGTCCGCTCAGTCTGGACATCTATCTAAGGATGGATGGAAAAGCTCAAACAAAGTTTCATCCCTGAAGCCTCATGCAACCCCTTCCATAGCCAGGAAGTAAAACGTGCATCATGATCAGAGACAATTGTCGAGGTTACTCCATGTTACCACATAATCTCCTACACATAAGGGCATACCAAGCTCTCTACTAATCCCTGATCTCTGATCGGTAGGAAGTGGGGTGACTTGGTGAGTCGGTCGACGATATCCCAAATACATTCATGACCCTTGGATGTACGTGGAAGTCTTGTCATGAAGTACTTGGATATCCCATCCTATTTCCACTCTGGTTCCTCTAAAGTCTGAACCAAGCCTGCTAGTACCTGATGATCCACCTTCACTTGTTGAGAAGTGAGGCACCAAGAGAAAAACTCTGCAACTGCTTTCCTCATTCCCAGCTACCAGTTCTGTCATCTAAGATCCTAGTACATCCTCACCACTCCTGGATGTATCTATAGAGGGGATGTGTGGAACTCCCCCATCACTTCCTCACAAAGAGACACTGGTACCAAGGTAGGTCCTCTGAAGAGGATGACATGGTACCCACCTTCAGAAAATCCATCAGGTATTTGTCGCATGGATATCTGAGCATGTCGAGCCTCGCAGTCAGCATCCCCACACTGCGCCTCCCTGACTCGCATAAGAAGTGGGGGAGTGACTGTAAGAGACTGAAGAAAAACTTATCCATCACGTTCCACAAAGGATATCTGCAAAGCTGCCAGCTGCTCCATCGCCTCACCTAGTAGTTGTATATATATCTCTAGCTGAGTGCATCTTCTACAATGTTCCCCTTCCCAGGAGTATAGACTATCTCAAAGTCATAGTCATGGAGGAACTCAATCCAACATCGATGTCTCAGGTTCAGGTCCTTCTGGAAGAAGATATACCTGAGACTCTTGTGATCTGAGTAGACTGTAAAGCATTCGCCCATCAGATAGTGTCGCCACATCTTCAAGGTGAATACCACTACTGCTAACTACAGGTCATGGGTAGCATAGTTCTGATCATGCTATCTCAGCTGTTGAGAACCATATTCGACCACTTCTGGCTCATGCATCAGGACACATGCGAGTCCGGTCCCTGATGCGTTGCAGTAAACTACATACCCTACACCCTCCTCTGGAATCCTCAAGATGGGGGCATTAGTCAGCCTCTGCATCAGCTCTTGAAAACTCTACTGGCATTTCTCCAACCAAACGAAGGGTTGCCCCTTCTTTGTCAAGGATGATAGTGGTGACGAAATTCTGGATGAATCTATCACAAACCTCCAGTAATATCTATCCAAAACCAAGAAACTATGTACCTTCATCACACTCCTGGGTGACTCCCAAGAAAGTACTACATCAATCTTTGCTGGATATACTGCAAATCCAGCCTCTGATATGAAATTTCCTAGAAAGTGAACATCTCGAATCCAAAACTGGCACTTCAAGAGCTTATCATAAGGCTGGTGCTCTCATAGTGTGTCCAGTTTTTCCTGCAAAAGATAGGCATGATCCTCCTCAGTAGTCAAGTAGATCAGAATGTCGTCGATGAAAACTACTACAAAGAAATCAAGGTATGGATGAAAGATCATGTTCATGAGTCCCATAAACACTGATAGAGTGTTGGTTAAACCGAATAGCATAACCATGAACTTGTAATGGTCGTACCGACAACTGAAGTCCATCTTCTGCACATCCTCATCTCGTACTATGAGATGGTGATAGCCTAATTTGAGGTCTATCTTCAAGAACCACCGTGCTCCATTCAGCTGATCAAAGAGGTTGCCAATCCTCAGGAGTGGGTACTTGTTCTTCACGGTCACCTAGTTCAAGCGCTAATAGTCAACACTAAGCCTCAAGATCCCATCCACCTTCTTGGCGAACAAAATTGGGATTTCATAGGGAGAAACACTGGGCCAAATGAATCCCTTACCTCGTAAGTCCACTAGTTGTACCCACAGTTCATGAAGCTCCGCGGTAGCCATCCGATATGCTGGTGTAGATATCGGTGTCGTCTCGGGGTACAAGTCAATGTAAAAGTCCACCTCTCTATGAGGAGGTAGACCTAGAACATCATCAGGGAAAACATCTTCGTACTGGTCCACCACTACAGGATAATTCGGACTCTCCACATCAACAGCTCTGAGGGTAAGGCTAGCCAACTGATGAGTGATCGGCTGCACTCTCCCCCGAGTAAGTCCACCCTGCATTTCAAATGCTCATTTCTCTCTGGTGAAGGTAAACCTGGCCCCATCCTTGCAGACACACTGCACCTTGCACCTAATATAGTTTATCTGATCATGGACTGTAGATAACCAGTCCATACCCAATATGACATCATAAGACCTCGACATTACTACTAGGAGATCCCATCCAAAGATCTCGCCTCCTAGAGTAAGCTCGCACTACCATCGCCAGTGCATAATTGTCGAATATGCTCTCGTAGGAGTATCTAGCCGTAAGGATCGAGCCAACGGCTCTGTCGGAATCTCTGAGCTTCGAATGAGGGAAGTCGAAATAAAAGAATGACTGGAACCTATGTCTATAAGTACTGCAGCTAAGGTGGAGTAGACAAAGATCATACCTCGTATCATCTCTAGAGTACCATGATCGTAAGCCTCAGTTACTGGGAGATGAGCTCTCCCATGTCCACCTGCTCCCTACGGTCGGGGTGGACCTCCTAGTGGTGGTGGTAGTAAAATCTCAAATCGTCACCCATTGCCAGCTGCATGACCAGCTCCCCTGAACGTCTACCTACTCCCTGTAAACCTCCTTGGTCGAACCTCTGTATCTTCCTGGACGGTCCTTCGACCATCTTATGATCATTCGTACGACAGGTCAGACAATCATGAGCCATGTGACCCTGCCCACTACATGTGTAACATTGCCCACTCCTGGTATAATTGGCTCCACCTTGGGTGCCCCGCATAACCGATCCTATGTCAAGCGTTTTTCCACCTATAGTTCTGTTCCTCTTGGACCTCTGCAATATCTGTCTGCTACCAGCTGCAGAAGACTCCACCACGTGACGAATTGTGATGGGTCTCGCTGCTGGTGACTTCACAGCAAGGAAACTCTCAACTTAGAGGGATCTCTCTAATACCCCCGCCTGCGTCGGGATGTTGAGTGAGATCATCAACACCCTGATCTCCCACCTGAGCCCCTGCTCAAAGGTCGGGACCCCGAATAATGGGTCCCAAACCATATCTAAGGAGTAGCATGAGAGGTCAGTGAACCTCGCTGAGTAATGATCTACAGTCATGTTGCCCTACTGCAGATGAAGAAGCTCATGTCTGCACACTACATGAAGAGTTTCTGGGACAAACTCTACCCAAAACAGGCTCTCAAAGTATGCCCAGAGAAGCATCACCTCGTCTTGAACCTAGAGCATTAAGCTCCACCATTTTCCTACATCTGCCTATTGAAGGTTGAAAATAAGAATCACCCTGAGATCAGCTGGTGTCCTTACCAATCGAAAGACTCTCACCACAGCCTCCAACCAATCCTCAGCTACCTGTGGGTCCATCTCTCCCCTGAACCTGGGTGGCATCTGGCGCTGGTACTCGTGCAACGTGCTCAAGTGGCATGCACCATCTGCTGCTGTGGCTGGTGGAATCAGTGGCCGAACGGGTAATAGTAGCGCTGGTGCCTCCACTAGAAGAGGGTCCTGCACTGAGGCCTCATCACTCGGTGGGCTATCAGTGCATACAACTCTCGGAGCCCTAGCTGGATGTCTGCATGGAGGCATCCTGAAAAAAAGAAGGTGCACCACGGCAAATAAGTTATACATGGTGATTTGACTCAGACATTCACAAATAATACTTTGGAAAACACAGATTCAATGAGTGTCTTCATGCAATGGGTCATAAATTAGAAGTCAGGGTCCTGGTGTATGGATACGTCAGCCGCTGCACCAACATTGGACTCCCTGAACTGAAAACCGCACTCATTACCCTTAACACTATTACTTTATATAAAATATCAGAGTCCTAGTTCTACAGTAGAACTGACTCCTATGATACTAATTTTTTATGACCCATCCCTCGGGGCCCATACCGTGACTACCCCAAACCCACCTTCCATAGGCCAGGGGCTGGCAACTAGCACTGAAAGGCGTTTTCCCTAAAACCGGGAAGGCATTGCCTTTATAACCTGCAAAATCACGTAACCAAGCACACATAAAGATACGAACACAAGAAAACTATATAACCAAAAGAGTGCTGAAAGTAAAAGGGACCAGAATACATGCCCAACAATAAAGGTACAAGTACAACTGAAATATAATATAATTAAAGAAAGAGAAAAGATAGCTACTGGATCTTCCACCAAGGTTCCTTCCTGAAGGGTAGGTATATATTGCCTCCTCAACACTACACGTCCACCTGTATCCTCTACGTACCAACACGCCATATAGTTCACCTCTACGTATCATATAGTCCTGGTACTCTCAGCCTCAGTCAGCGCTCTCCGTTGTCTGTATCTAACACAACAAGGTGTGGGCATAGCCTATGAAGGGGTGACTATAACAATACTCAGTAGGAACCCCGAGACCCTGAAGGCCTCAAAAAAATCCACCAAGGATAAACCAAAAATTATGAAATCAACAGACAAACTTACTTAGCTATATGCCCATATATATACCTAAGTTATCAAGTAATCCATCTCAATAATGAGGAAAACACAGAGGTACTGACTCAGCTCACACCATGATATATTCTAGGGGTAGTAACAAGTAACATTTAGAACACCTCGACTGCTGGAGAACTCCTCATATAACGAGTATAGTGGGCCTACCGTGTCACACATAAGCACTTCCCACTAACCTTAGACTGCTGAGGTACTCCTCCGGTCGAGTATCGTGGGTCTTCCATGTTACACAGAGGTTCTCCCCACCGTGGGTCTGCAGCATCACACAAAGGAGCTCCCCCTCGTGACTGCTAAGGTACACCTCCTTTTGAGAACCATGGGTCGGTCATTTCACACAGAGGCACCCCCTACCGTGGGTCTGTTGCGTCACACAAAGGCGCTCCCCACTGGGCTTGTCAAGTCACTCCAAGTCGAAACAGTCAGTAGTCATTAAGTCTCAACCAGCCACTGGGTTCTCACACTATGGTCGCTCATCTCCTGGAGGATCCACTCCACAAGATAATGGTCAATACTATAACTTCCAAAAAGTCCAATGAATAAGTATCTTAAAGGTATTCCACGTCATGGGGGTCTCAACGCAATAGACGGCGCGTCAATCGGGCGCCTGATCTGTGAGTTATTTGCCTTTTAGTCCCAGGGGACCAGTTGGATTCTTGCTCGATCCAACCTAACCATTCTCTATATTAATCCAAAACTCCATTGGGGTATACTCAAAGGGACCATCTCACCCCAATATTTCTATCACCGCTGACGGTTCGTCAAATGGACATCTGGTGCCAAAGTTATGGCCAAAAGGATGTAATTGGGTCATAGTGGGCCCATGTCCGGTCCGACCCAGTCAGACCGACTTGGCCCGAACCAGTTTGGGTTGACCCAACCTGACCCGCTGGGTCCGGCCCGACCCATTGGGAGGCCTGGACCATTGGGTAATGCCTGGCCCGCTGGGCGGCCCGACCTGCTGGGTCCGGCCCGTCGGGCCGCGAGGAGCCGCGGAGGGCTGTGGGTGGCCGCGAAGCTGTGAAGGGTGTTGTAAGGGCATGAGGCCATGGGGCGACAGGGATCCATACCTTCATCTGTGGTTCTTGAGTTCCCCCAGTGCCAACCGCCGACACCGGTCGCTGTCACCAAAGTAATCTTCTTTCATCGTGAAGGATACACCATTCAAGAAGAACGACAAAGGGGTCGAGCCATATTTGTTTGGCCCGCACCCTCTACGTTAGAGCGGTAGCAAGCAGATCAAAAGGAACAAGAATGAAGAACATAAAATTCAATAATTTCATTCAAATTTTGGATCAACTCATTTTGGTTGATCTACATTCACCATGCCTTTCAAGAATGAGGAATTTAGTCGAGAAATTACAAGAACTCAATAACAACCCCTACCTCTATTGTTCATTGTCGTTGGCATGAGAAAGAAGTCAAAGAAGGTAGATGGGGTGCCAACAATCATTGATTCTGAAACCACGCTTCGATGACAGGATCCTACATCATCCTCTTCCTTGATTTCTGAAGAACGTTCTTTGATGGAATTCTTCGTTGGCATTCTTCATTGGAGAGCTTTCTTCAACCAAGGAACTCCTTCGCCAACCCAAAAATCCTCCCAAACAAAGAGGTGACAATATAATTAAATTAAGTAGATTAATTATGTTGGCACATTGGCATATTTAATTGTCCCAATTAATGAATGGTGTTGGAAAAATGTAAAGTGGGGAAGATCAAGAGTTTTATCCCCATTAAGAGGGAAGTTCAAGGGGGTTAAAGTCTCGGGTGGTCCCCACCACCAGACTTCAAGTTGGGAGGTTTTGGCGCAGGTGGTCCCCACCATCATAACCTCATATGGGAGGTTTACTTATGGTGGTCCCCACCTCTCAACATACACATGGGTAGTTCCAACAAAAGAAAATAAAAATGTTACACATTTTTATTTTATTTTATTCTTTCATGAAAAACACAAAAACTATCTTTCACCCTCGACCTACTATGGTCGAGGTGAAGGTACCTTTAAGTGAATACTGAAACTGTGAGTTCAAAGGTGCCCTCAGATTTCAATTATGAGGACCGGTTCAAAAGTTACAAAATCCCACTCATACGTTTACTGAACATACTTGAAAAAAAGTTTAGAAATTTATTCTGGGCACTCCTAGCCTCGAAATCACACGCTGTCTATTTTTGCAGACTCATAAAATTACCATATATTAAAATAAAATTAAATAGAAATTTCTGGTCATTACAATACACACTTCTAGAATTGTACAAAAAGGATGAAAGATGTGTTAAATTTTAATTTCATGCAACAAGGTCATTATCTTGCAGTTTTACATCATGCGACTACGACGTAGCTGTTGTTGTTTAATGTCATATAACTTTGACCATAGTGTTATATAATTTAACATCATGTGACCGGGTTATTGTCCAACTATTTAGCATCATGAGACCGAGATGGTGTCATAAAGTTTTATGTCATGTGATAAATACATAATATGTTCCTTTTAAGGTCTTTCATGTAGGGTAAATGATGCCATGAAGTTTAATGTCATGCTGTAAGGATTGAATATGTTCCTTTTAAGGTTGTTTATACGGGACCAATGATGCTACATAGTTTAATGTCATGTAGTAAGGACATAGTATCTTCATTTTAAGGTCATGCATATAATACCAATGATTCTATGTAGTTTAACATCATATGGTGAGGGAAAGGTGTGGATTCCATTTATGGTCACATAGATTTGGCCATGGTGTCATACAATTTAACATTGTGTGAATAGGATGAGAGAATTTTCATAGTTTAACTTCATGAAAATATGATGTTATCATGTAGTATTATATAATGTAACTAGGATTCATAGGGTATTATTCCACACATAGTGCCCCCAACTGAGGGGATGTCATACTGAGTTAACCTAGGCCTAAATAGAATTCATTTGTCATATCCACCATAATGAGATTTTATGATTATTCTAGATTTCTAACCCTAAGGATTGTGCTGGTGGAGGCATGGTCATCCTTGACTCATCCCAATGGTTTATGATCCTTGAGGATTAGGGGGAATACTACCATAGGATTCCCCTAAATTTCTCCCAACATACACATGGATGATATCCAAGTGTGATATGGGTTGTTTCATGAGGAACTTTTGATGGGCTTGTTTTTTTATAATAAGGTGAACCTCTAAAATTGTTTTTCATAATATGGAGGACCTCTATTGATGGCTACTAATGGAATAATTGGTTGGGAGAGTCGACCCAACATTCTTGAAATATGGTTGGGGTATCGATCCTAATATTTTGAACACACTTCCCCATATAGTGGTTGGGATGAAGTGGATATCCCCAAGGTTGGAAGGGGACACATGATCTTTTGGATGGAGATTGACTGGAGCATGGCTAATATCCAACCCCATCATGGAAACCTCCATAAGGACAATAGCTACCGAGGTAGCTCATTATGGAGTGAGAATGTAGACCTACCCCTAGTGTGCGGTTTCTACCCCCATTAAGTTTTCTCCTATGATATTTATAATGGAGTACTATAATTGGTGTCTCCATACCATACAATATCTACTCAGTAAATGAGGTGATGGAACTAGATAAATATAAAATCTTATCTTTCCAGGTTAATAGGGTGATGGTGCCCAGGAATCACAGAATCCTATGTATCTAATTGAACAAGGTGATGATTCCCAAGAGGCGTGGAAGATTAACTCTCTAGATAAATAGAGAAACAACACCTGAGATTCATGGAATCCTATCTCTCTAAATATATAATGAAACGATTCCCAAGAGGCTTGGTATCCTATCACTTATTATGGAAGGTGTGATGGTGAATAGGAAGAGTGAAATCCTAAATCACATGATAAATAGGGAGAAACAATCCAAGAGGTGTGGAATCCTATCTCTCTAGATGTATGGGGAGATGGTGGTCAAGAGTCATGGAAGCCTATCTCCCTAAATGGATGGAGGCATTAAATCCAATATATCCAGATGGATGGGGTGACATCACCTAGGTGTCATGGAATCCTATCTCTCTAGATGGATGGCGGGACGACTCCCAGTAGGCATTGAAGCCTATCTCTTTGGATGAATGGGGTGATGGTTCTTGAGGTGAATGGAAGACAAACTCTTGGGATGAATGGGTCAATGAAACATGGGAGGCATAGAATCCTAACTCATCATATGAATGGGGTGACGACACACAGGATGCTGGGAATCCTAATTATCTAGATTGATGATGTGAAGGAACCTAAGAGGTGTGTAATCCTAACTCTCTATATGAATGGGGTAATAAATCCCAAGATTAATGGAAGCCTAACTCTTTGTATTGACATGGTGATGAAGCCCAGGAGGTGTGAAAGCCTAACTCTCTATAATGATGAGATGATAGAACCCATGAGGTGTGGATTCATATCACACCAAAATGACTGGGTAAGGGAAACCAATAGTTTTTTATGCCTATCTTGATAGATGGATAGGGTGATGGTTCTCAAGAGGTGTGGAATCCTAACTCTTTGTAATAATGGGGAGATGTTTCCCATGAGGTGTGGAAGCCTATCTCTCTGAATAGATGGGGTGATGATACCCCAGAGGTGTGGAATCCCATCTCTATAGATGAATGGAGTGATGGTTCCCAAGATGTGTGGACGCATAAATCTTTGAATGGATGGGGTGATCTTTCCTAGAATTCATGGAAACTTGACTCTTTAGATGGATGAGGTGATGAAACCTAGGAGCTATGGATTCCTCTCTCACCGAAATGATAGGTGAGAGAACCCATGATCTGTGGATTCCTATCTCAACTGATGGAAGGGAAAACAGATCCTAGAAGGCTTGGATTCCTAACTCTCTAGATGAATAGGGATACATCACTCAGGAGGTGTGGAAGCCTATATCTCTGGATGGATGGGGTGATGGCACCCATGCAGTGTGGAAGCATATATCTCTAGATCGATGGGAAGATAGAACCAAGGAGGTGTGGAATCCTATCTATCTATATGGAAAGGGAAATGATTCCTAGAAAGTGTAGAAGTCTAACTCTCTAATTTAATGGGATGATGGTTCCCAGGAAGCATGGAATCCTAAATCTCTGGTTGAATTTGGTAATGAGGCCTAGGAGGCATGTAAGCCTAACTCTCTATATGGACGGGGTGATGATGCCCAGGAGGCATAGAGCCTAACTCTCTAGTTGGATGGGGTGATGGCCCTTAAAAGGAATGGAATCTTAACTCTCAATATGTATAGGTAGATGACACTTATGAAATGTGGATTACTATCCAAATTGACAAGGAGACATTGCCTAAGAGTTTTGGATAACTATCTCACTGAAATGATGAGGTGAGGGTGACCATGAGGTGTGGATTCCTATCTCACCAAAATTATGGGAGTGAGGGAACCCATAAGATGTGGAAACCTATCAAAGTGGCATCTAGAATATAAAATAAATGAGAATAGGGATATGATCAATCTACCCCTGATATTGGTGTTCTGAATCCAAGACCAAATAAATTGGAGTATGGATATAATCAACCTTCCATAAGTTTTGGAATCATGAGGCCTATACAAATGAAACCAGATAAAGGATATGATTAGCTTGGAACTAGTGATGGGTTGAGAGTCCCTACAATGATGGTGTTTCATGATGGTGGGAACCTTCCTTGGAGAATCATAGGGAGATTCATCTCAACCTATCTTATGAATAGTTGTGGTATCAATCCCACTCTAGAAAAGACATAACCCTGCTCAATATTTCTGAGGTAAGAGGTATGATTGAGCAGGTAGCTGCCATTGGAGCTGTTATAATAACCTTCTGTTAGTAATGGTTTGTGTTCTACCCCTTACATTAGCACCATGTGTTCTAGACCGGATTTAGTGAGTCAAGTAATGGACTAGACTTTTCTTCATCCCATGGAGTTGGTCTGTATTGTTAGAAACTCCATGTGGGAGACCACCTGGGTGGCTCTTGGGTATTGACCATGATTAGTGTGGCTTGAAATTACCCTACCTCCTTGGAGTAAGGGATCAAACCACTAGAATTTTCTGGGGAGAGGCTCCCAAAATGGATTTCCATCATAACTGGGGATTTTTTCCCTCTGCAGCCCCTGAAGGTGGAAGGATTAGAATTGAATTATAGCCTCCAAGTCTTCAAAAACACAATGTTACCCATACTATCACAAATGATACAGAGGATATTCAAATTGGTGACTCATCAATTTTAATATATTTGAAATTGTTCATCCACTCATAGTTGAAGGAGAATATTTTCACATCGGGTTCGCCATTTGTTTTTCTGAAACTTTTGCTGTTAGGGAACACATTATCATAGTGACATGTATTTCATGTCTCACATTCCAACTTTTCAAAGGATGGTGTATTCCATCACTATAATAAGTGAAATTGTCTCCTTGATCAAAATGGGATGATGGGATTTTATTTTCTCCTTCCATGGATTCCTCTTTGGTGTGTGTCACTTAGTTCGGGTCTCCCACATAGATTTAAGCCATGTTCATGAAACTCATTCTTGATGCCATCTCAAGGTAGATTCTAATTGTTATGATTCTTTTGTATTAATAGCGAAGAAAATTTTGGTTAGAGTAGATGGTAACTTTAGGTATGTATGGGAATCTTTGGATGTTGGGATTTTGGAACCTGTAATGTCTTATCCTTTTGAATTCATAGGAATCTCATATGAGGCAACATAGGTGTAGAACCTAAGGCATCTTGTGTTAGAAAAGAGGTAGTTGATGCAATGGGTGTAAGTATTATGAGGATTTTTACCTCCGAAATCCCATGTTTATTATATGAGGTAGATATTATGGATCAGGTAAAAGGTTTAAAGTCTAGTGGGGATAGGTATGTCACAGGTTTAATATCTTGTGGAGATAGGTGGGTCATAGGTTTAATGACATGTGGGGATAGATTGATCATTGGTTTAACATCTTGTGGGGATAGGTTGGGTATAGGTTTAAAGTTTGTGGGGATGGGTTGGTCAAATTTTTAACATCTTATGAGGACAGGTGGGTCATAGGTTTAATGTCTTATGGGGATAAGTTGGTTACATGTTTAACATCTTGTGGGGATAGGTTGGGCATAAGTTTAATGTCTTGTGGGGATAGGTGATTCATAGGTCTAATGTATTGTGTGGATAGTAGGGTCACATTTTTAATGTATTGTTGTGACAGGCTAGTCATAGGTTTAACATATTGTGGGGATAGGTAAGTCACATGTTTAACTTATTATAGGGATAGGTGGATGGTTAATTATGGACCTAGGGGGAGTAGTCCTCACTTATTATTTGGTTGTAATGTTGGGGCTATTGGGATTTGACTTTGGGGAGGTATCCAAGATGTGTTGGTATGTCTAGAGTGAACCTCATCGAGGTGTCCTACAGTCCCTTTCAAGAAATATAGATCAAAACCCACATAGTTAGATGCTAAATCTAAGGTCACGATAAAAGACCATTACAAGTCATGTGGTAAGTAAGCTGAAGCCATGAAAGGAGTGCCAATGAGGGATGGTGTGGGGCTTATGAATATGGGATGCCCGAGGTTGCTGGATGAAGGGTGACATCACATAGAAGGGGAGGATTGGCATCCCATTATGATCATACATGGAGAATATTTTTCTCATCACATGAGGTAATGATATATTTTCGTGTCATTTACTGAGGTCATTTTAATTTAGTATAACATTTTATGACTAAGAAGTGTATCTAGGTAGTTTTACATCATGAAAATTGGAAATGGAGGGGGATTACACCAGGGAACACCTAAGTGATTTTAAAAGAATTAATGATATGATTGGGGCTTATGCATGGAATTTCTTGGGTGTTTTTGGGATTTAAAATGGTGTGATTGGGGATTACAGATAGAATTGTAGGACCCCAGGACACCCTGAGAGAGGATAGGTGAATCAGGGTGTCAAATTTTTCTTTTTAAAGTTGTGGATCTTATTCCCACGTTGGTAGGAACTTGTTGAACCTGTATGATGAAAATGAACAGAAAGCAAACATTCACATGCAGAGAGTCGACACAACACTTTTTACTTGGTTCACCACTAAAGGGCTACGTCCAAGGAGCATATGTTGACAAGTTTCCGATTATACCAAATTACATTATACTTTACTAGCTGTGAATTAAAAAGGTTCGGGCACAGTCACTCTGTCCCAGGCTCACTGCCTTTACAAAGGTTCAGAGATAGCTCACTGCTTCCCTTGGGTCACTCCTGTTGACTCCCCCTGGCTCACTTCCCTTGGTGAAGTCTCACTCAGTCTATAGACATGAAGGTCTCTTCATTATTGCTAAATTAATACATCCTCTATTGCGTGTAGATGATCTGTTGTAGTTCAACTCTCACCGGTAGTCAAATCTCACTTCCCTTCGAGGGTACCGGGCAATCTCCCAACTTTCACGTAGCTCAAAAACACTGGCGCGCTTCTTTACTGCCTGGCGCGCAGGTCACCTGTGGGACACAAATTCGGAGCACAAGTTCAAACTGGTGCACATGTATCAACCAACCACCTACGCGACACCACCTACTTCAACTTCAAACCTGCATGACTAAATTCCGTTCTCACCCAAACCGCCTTGGGCATGCAGCCAACAACCGGCACGCAACCTCTACTTGCTCGACCCAACTACCACTTTCACGGCTCAACCACCTTCACGAAGAGAGATTGAAAGATCTATAAGTCTTTACCTTCGTTAAAAATGAGGAGGGGTGGTCCACTATTTATAGGCAAACTGGACCCCCTGCGAGGTGGCGTGCAAGTATTCTCTCGGTGCGCAGGTTCCGGCGCGCAACTCATCTCCCCTAGCCTCTGTTGTGAAAATCACTTGCATAACCCAACCAATACATGTGAGCCCCTCTTTTCTTTGCCATATTTTGAAGTTCTGATAATGAACAATAGGCGCGCAAGTTTCCGAACCTCCTAGGCACCGGTACACAATTCCCTTCTCGGCGCGCATGTCACTTGTGCGACCCAACCAATACTTGCGTGACCCTTATCTATTTTCAGTTTTTCCATGTTCTAATCTTGAAAAACACTAGGCACGTAAGTTATCTCTCCTTCAAGTACACGACACACAAGTCTCTTTTCCAAAATCACTTTTCTCCATTTGTCGATTTTCAGGCCCAAAAATTTGGCAAACACTGGAAAATGGTGCCACCTTCAATACTGTAATATGCTTGACCTGTATGACCACTTTGCTAGAACACATTCTAAACTTACTATGAGGATTGAAAACAAATACAAAACATACTTCAATTCATGTATAGATTACCATGGTTCCAACAAGAATATGCCTAAGTGATTCTATGAAGAAATGATAGTGTTGTTTAGGGTTACGTGTAGAAGTTGTCCAGTTACCACTATTGAGTAGTGATGGTGTTGTTTGGGTCTACACATGGAAGATACCTTGGTGATACTAGGAGAAATTATGATGTGGTTAGGGCTTATATGTGGAAGATTCTCGGGTGCTACTAGTAGAAGTAATTGTGTGGTTGGGGCTTACATTAGGAATCTACCAATATTTTGCTATTGAGAAGGGATGGTGTGGTTGGGGCTTACACATGGAAGCTTTCTAGGTGCTACTAGGAGTATTTATGATGTGGTTGGGGCTTATACATGGGAGTGACCTCGATTATTTGAGGATAAATAATGGTTTGATTGGGGATTACACATGGAAGTTTCTCATGTGCCACTATGGGGGATCGATGGTGTAGTTGGGGATTACAAGTGGAAGATTCCCAGGTGATACAATAGAGAAGTGATGATGTGAATAAGGATTAAGCATGGGGGCTTCCACGGTTCTACTAGGAGTAGTATTGGTGTGATTGGGGCTTATGTGTGGAAGCTTCCAATGAGTATAGAGATTTATCTCACACATATCACATTAGGGATATCATGTTTATTTTATGAGGAATACT
The DNA here is from genome assembly GCA_963277665.1 of Viscum album. Taxonomy (NCBI): domain Eukaryota; kingdom Viridiplantae; phylum Streptophyta; class Magnoliopsida; order Santalales; family Viscaceae; genus Viscum; species Viscum album. Next base: position 1,784,658,111 of record OY728155.1, on the reverse strand, counting down.
AAAATTATTTCACAAGGTATCCCATGTTTATTGCACAGGGTAATTCCATAGTTTAACGTCATGTGCAAACAAATTGTGTGTGGGGACTAAAAAATGATCTTCCCACTCAATCTTCCTCATGTCGATTCATGAGGGAAGCTCGAATTATTGATGTCTTAGGGAATATGATTGGGGAAATCACTTGAGGAGGAGTCCCATGGTGGATATTTAAGGGTCGTCTCACAATATTTACATGAGGAATCTTATTCTTGACAAGTATGACATGTATTTCTTATTGCAGAAGGTAAACTATGAATATCATATAGGTTATACTATATTTTAAAGTTATATATTGAGGAATATATATTGACTTATGATCATGGAATGAGAAATATTACTATAGATACATAAGGCATCTCATTATTTCCACATGAAACATCCTATAATATCCACATAGGGTATACTATATCTTAACTTGATACAGTGAGTACTACTACTTTGTGTTAATATCATGATCATTACAGGAGTCATCTTATGATTGACACATAGGGAATCTTGTTCTTTCCACAGGATGCATCCTATTCTCATCACATAGGGTTTGCTAAAGTTTAACATCATGTAGTGAGTAATACTATGTGGAAGATTACAAGAAATGGATGGTGTGGGACTTACATATGAGAATACCTTTCTTATTCAACCTATCATATGATTCAGGTGATGGGGGTTTCTGAAGTTTCTTAGTGAGTATTTTGACTCAAATTATTCAGAGAATCCAAGAGAAGAATCTCAACTTGTGGCATGGGAAAGAGACCAATGTGAATAGTTTTATTGTAGATATTTTTCTAGGAGGGTAGAGGAGTATCTCGACCCATTGTATTATATGGGGAAAACATTTGGGATGTATAGATCAAAACCAAAAATACCCTCATCCCGACCTGAAAAGTTCATGGTGTGACTCTCAAATTTTCCTGGGGATCAGTGATAGTATTGAAGGGACCAGGTCAAAGGCCTTGAACCGTATCCTGAAATTGACCCTGAATAGGGGTGTGGGGGTGCATCCCCTATGATATGTATCCATGGGTGAGTATCTGAAAAATATTTCATTCAACAATGAACTAGGCTGCACAACCAAGCATTGTGTCGCACAACATTTGGTGTTGCGCGAAAATGAGTTTTTGTGTGGCATGGTGTATGGTCGTGATTTTTTATAGCATTTTGTAATGAAACTTTTCAGTTTTGAACAAATAGTGTTTTGTGAAATTTTGGAATTTGCACAATATTCTATTCCCAATGGATATGGTTGCGTGAACACTTCTAATAAGATGATTTTCCATTGAGGGACTTCGTTGAGGTAATTTCTCTCAAGTTTGAGACTTAGGAATTGTGTGAAGTGTGAAACCTAGAGTTGCATGAGTGATATATATGGCACTTAAATTCTAATTTCCACTCTAGAATTATGGGTTGGTTTCATATTTATAGGCATTTTGGCTATGTTGTGAAACTTAACATCTGTCGTGCAACTTTATAGCGTTGTGTAAAAATTCCTTTGTTTTTGGAGGCCAGCTCACATATACATGGAACTTTGGGGTTTGGAATCCCCTTTCTCACAAAAAGTAGTTGTGCATCAATGATGGAGTTTTTTTACAATTTTATAAAGCTTCATAAAATTCCATACTTTGCTCTGAAATCACTCTGGCTTGCCATTTTTTTAGAATTATAACTTCAAATGGCCGTAATGTTTGATCTGTAAGTCTGTTTGGGATTCACAATCAGTCAAATTGAAGGTTGTGAAAAAAAATACAATTTTGAATCATGTTCTTAAACATTTTAATATTAATGGATTCATATTTTTAGCAACAAAATTCATCAATTTTGATCTTTTTATTTCATATAGGCTCCATAATACCAACTTTCTAGATCATACCAAGATGGTGATTATGAACAAGTTGGAAAAGTTAATAAATCTTTATTATCTTTTTAGTTATACCAATTTTTACTTGTATCAAATTAAATTACCTATGAATATATAACACAAATACAACCTATTAAATTAGGGAATATGGTGGAAGTTCCTTACTCCTCAATGTGATAAGTAGGGTTAGGAATTTCTTCTCCACCAAGTTACTCATTTTCTATTTTTATTTATATGTGGGTAAATGCTTTGTGCTAAATTTTATTGGTTTCCAAAAATTCATGGGATTCTTGGATTCATTGATTTATTTAGAAAACTATTTATGTGGAAAATTATTATTTACATTATCCATCAAGGAACATGTATATCTTGGTGTATATTGAGTCAATTTTAGTATTTATTATTATGATATCTGTATTGTTAAATAGTTCCTAGAAATGTGTACAATTAACTTTCACTTTCCAAAAAGAATATCACGAGATCTGAGATTGTCACTTATTAAAAAACTCACCTAAAATTTGGTTTATTATTATGAAATCATTTGTTTAAATTTCTTACTTTCTTTCTATTGTAATTTTACTATTTTAATTTCTTTTTAAAAATTAGCTATATTGGAAATAGAAAACCCAGGTCATACACTTTTTTACTGAATACATGATGAAATATTCACTCAAAAAACACAAGTTGTGTTAGAGTAGAGAACTATCACTAGCTCGAAGAAGATGGAGATGATATTTATATGAGTTACAATACTGCCAACACGTCATGGGATGGGGATTCCTAAAAGGAATTTCCAAATCTAGTAACATGGTAGTGAGATCCTTCTTAGAGTAGGCTATTGATTTCATGAATTTCTTTGGAAAAAGGTTCTAAACCATTGAAACTTGGTTTTGAGGGTTTTATAGGAACTTTTTGGACTTAGAAAGTACCTTTTAATGGGGTTTACCCCATAGTTAAGGGCATAGTTTTCTTTTAAGTATTTTATTATATTTATTATAGAGCCTAAATATACTTACAAGTCAAAATTAATTATAATTTGAAGTTGGAATTCATTTGAATAAAATGAAAAAAATACATCATGAAGAAAATACTTCATAGACATAGAGCTCAATTCAAGGATCATGAGGTATTATTACAAGGTTACGAACCCCAAGAAGTCATAACCACATAGATAAGACTTCAAAAAATAACTGACCATGTATCATTAGAATAGAATTTTTGGAATTTCCATGAGGTTTCTTACCTTAGGGACAACTCGACCTCATGCCATTAGGGTAATAAATTTTACCATACTGTGAGGTCCCTTGATGGGATCCCTCCACTAAATCTCTCTAATTTTACCACATGGCGCCCCCATTTGTCCCCCCATCCATTTAGTAAAATAAATTAGTCTAGGTAGCCTATAAGTACCCCCTTTCCACCTCCAAATAAGATGAATGTAGGGAGATAGTAAAAGACATCGAGGAGATATCTCAGGTAATATCCTCTCCTATATAATATTTCTACACTAACCAACTTCATGAACCATTTACCATGAATTTTCTACCTGAGGGTTCATTCATAGGCCATGTCCATGCATTTTATCACCTAGATGTTTGTAAGGCTCTACCACATGGAGTTGACTCTTCAAAATAACCATATAGAGTCAATATATGAAACAACATGTGAAGGATACTTCATGAATGGCCCTCTTCAAGCCCCAGTATATGGAAAAACCTTTGAATGATCTAGTACATGGACCACCATTTTTGGTATCTAGTACATAGACCACCCTCTGTGAGTTCTAGTATGCGAACCACTCTCCATAAGCTCGAATGTGAAAACTACCTATGTGAGACCCCAAATCGTGGATTCCACTAAATAGATCCTCCTCCAAGGATTCATATTGTAGGGATACTCCCCCACACCCCCATTCAAGATTAATTATGGGATATTTTTCTAAGACTTTATCCCAGTTCCTTCAATTTTTCCATTGACCCCCATGAAATATGAAGAGTCACACCATGAAATTTTCAGGAAAATTCCAACATATTTTGGGTTACAATACCTCCAACCCTAACAATGATTATATAAGAAAACCTTGAGTCAATATACTCCATGGGGATTCCAAAATCACCTTTAGTTGAGTTACTTCTATTTGTTTCTTCCTTTACCTTGAGTTTAGAAACTCCTCTTGATTCAATCATCACTGGAAGTTGAGATTATCCTCTACGATCCCTCAAAGTCTATCTATACCTTGTTCCTCTATCAATGGTTTAGTGTTGTGAAAGTGATTGCACAAGACCCAAATTGAATAGTAACTTTCTGATTACCACATCATGTATACAAGGGTTATGGATGATGTTATCTTACTATAATAGTTTTTATACTTCTGTGTTGACTATTTTCATGTTAATTTCCTTAAATTATATATTGTATCAATAGATTATGGAGGTTAACATATATAATGAGAATCTCGAGATACTTTTATAGTAATATTAATAATATGTATAATAGTATGTATACATCATACTGATAGGATATAGAATATGTTTTACTATTAAGTTTTGGGGGCTTATACACATTGGGGCTTCTTATAATGATGTTTTAACGTGATCTAGAGTAGATGAGATCATGAGTACTAAACTACAAATAAGAACACAACAAGTTTTAGGTGTCATTGGTTATTCCTATATGCAAGCATGTGTATTGGTATAATCAATTGATATCGTTATCAGTTTGTTACATTTCATCATGTACTTTGATAAAATATTAAAACCATATAATTTATACTAATGGTGAGGTATCTTATGTTGGGTTAATCATTAATATTATAAAATTGGTTGAATGATAAATATAGGATTTTTAAATTTCAAAAGGAGGAGATATTTTTAACCCAGTTAACTAGGATGGTAGTCGTAATGCCCCGACCCTAGTTACCTAGAGTCGGTGCATTACTTCGTAACATTGTCATGATCACAAAAGATCAAGTCTCGAAATACCGATTAGTTTAGTAGTCTTGGAAACACTAGATACATTCATAAATGTTACATTACATCATAAAGTGAAAAACTACAATAACAAATTCTCCATAGTCCACACTCATATCCTCTTCTGACTATCCCTACAGGTCATTCATAAAATACTTCTTCACATCCTGGAAAATATTAAAACATTGAATGGGGTGAGCTCAGATGCTCAGTAAGGATAACAATATTGCGGAAGCTTTCATAAATAAACATTAAAATTTAAGGCAATGTATAACTAAAACAAAAGCCTTTTTAAACTTGAACTTCAGCATAATATGGAAAAAATAAAATTAAATAATTCCATTTATTTATTCACATGGATATTCTACTGGTCGAATACTCACATGTAATATCAATAACCACTTTCATAATGATGGAATGCATAATGCCAGACTATCATAACCACGTAGCCAAGGTCTCGTGCCAAGACCACAAATAAGATTTTGTCAAGGCCTCATGCCAAGACACTAGTTCTTCTCATGAGACCTACCGATGCATCGAGGAGCTATAGTGGACTCCACCCGTCACTTATTAAGTCCAATGCATTACTCATATGAATAGGTTTAAACATATCATATAACATAATCATATCACATAAAACATGCATAAAAGAAAACATAAAATTTCCACATTTCAATCATAAGATATCAATACAACACATTGATATAGTAAAAAGACTTTCAAAACTATTTTCAATACCAAAATAAAAGAAAATTAAAACTTGTATTTATTTTTCATTTTAAAAAACGTTATGGATTGTAGAGGAAGCCGCAACTCAAATAATGGTCACGACGGCGGAGAAGTCGTTGTCGCCTCATACGTAAGAAAAAAACATTCCTTTTTTCGTTTAGTAAAAACGCTTCTTATAAAAAGATTCCTTTTGTATAAAAGTAAAAGTCAAAGGGGTTTATACACCGTATAAATGAAAGTTGTGTATAAAACCAAATATGCCTCAATGAAAGGAGATTGAGACGAAGTCCTTAAAAAGATAATTTTTAAAATAAAATAGATCTATTATGTGTATTTACTATAAGTACACATAAAGAAAGTAAAAATACAAGATAGGACATAATAATATCATGACATAATTTGAAAGTAGGAGATTAACCCAAAAATGGAAATTGGGTTAAGAAGTTCCCTTACCTCGTGTCCGAATTCACTCGACCGTTCTTTGATATCCTGGATAATAAACTAGAGTTAATCTCTACATTATTAAGAACCTTTTTCAAGTTCATTATTCCTTTTATATCACTTATTACCATGTCATGAACATTATGTAATTATTTATGTTAATAACAGTCGTTTTGTCGATCTTTGGTACTTGAGTCAAAAATATACTTCTTATAATTACAAGTTGTTCATGTGATTAAATATCCATTATATCCAGAATTATATTCATGATTTAGATATCATATATAACATATATATCCAGTATATACATTCATTTATAATATTACATAACATTTAGAGGTAAGAAATGAAATGCACCGTTCATGGAGACGGTAAGCCGTATGTACGCATGAACGCTACTTTCATTTCCATTTCATATTTAATGTAATGATGTTATAATGATATAAAGGTATAATATAATTACAGTATAATATAATGTATAATACCATTTACTCCATCCTTTATACATCCCACATATGACATTAACGATTCAAATCACTTTGAGGGGGCGGTAGTCCGCACTTCCTAAAATGAAATTATCGCGTTTACCCATAATGGAAATCATAAAGTATGCCATAAATGAGAAATAAATAAGAATAAGGAAAAAATAAACATAATATATATATCATATATGAAAATAGTGTCATCAAAATGGCCACCATTAGAGGTTTTAAAACAATATTGAACAATCATCGTTTCGTGAGGCAGTATTTCGCCACCCACAGAAACAGTATGTTCTTTAACCATTAGACGAAGGTGTGTGTAAGTGTAAACCAAATACTTATCATAAAAACATCCTAGTATATTTTAGATACTAGTGTTTTTACAAAATAAAGGAATAAAAAGAGTTTAAGGGGTTGGAGAAGCAAAATAAAACAAGACAACATTAGAGAAGACATTACCGTAAAATTGGGTAACTCTTTTTGATTTGAGCCAAAGGCTTCCTTGGGAAGACTTATGACCAAAGTGAGGCTTATAAGAGTAAGGTAGGAAAGTTTAGAGAGTATTTGGGCAGAGGTTGGCTGAGCCAAAAGGATTTTAAGGTGTGAGTAAGGTGGTAGTGGTGGGGGCCTTTTATAAGAGGAGAGAAGGGGCACTCTTGGAAAGATTGAAATGTTACATTATTATTAAATGCTTTTTCGGATTCTAAAGGTCCCACACTTATATATTTCTAGGATAAGGTGATAAGGGTTCGAAATAGACTCATCCAATAGGTTTTTGACAAGTGTACGTCTTAGATTTTACATTATCTTTTCATTTTATTTAAATCGTTAATTAATGAGGTAATCGCTGCATAATCATGGTGTCATAAATAATTTAATTTATTTAATGTCTAAAAATTATAAAAAAAATATCATGATGTATGAAATCTTTTTATATTTCTAATGAATATTTATAGTAAAAAATATGACTTGTATAACCCCATTTAAAAATTGTTTTAGTAAAACAACTCTTGTTTGTGACATTTTTATTTTAACATTAAATAAAAAGTTATTTATGTCATTTTCCTACCAAAGTGGCTCCATGGGGTCCTCAAGTTGACAAAAGGATTGTATTGGTCGGCCATGACTCATAAAATAGGGGTATGACAAGTGTAAAGGTATTTTCATATTTTTATAATACCATTTTTACCTTAAATTTTACTAATTACTTTTAATCGCGATTAATTAAACTTAAAAGTTACTATTCACCAAAAAATTATTTTAATCCCATTGAACCAAATTTTACTTCCGTATTACAACCATGTATGTCGGATTTTTGAAAATCAAATCACAGAAGTGGTAATGTTTCATTTAAATGAAAAATCAGTTTTTTAACTACCACTTAGTGGTTTCACTATTCATCAAAAATTGAAGTTTTTCAGAACAATGCCAAAATTTCACCCAAAGCTATAATTGATATTCTGAATTAAAAAATGGTGTCTATTTTAAAAAATTCCAAACATATAAGTTTCATTAATTAATTTTATAATTAATTCCCGCTGTCACAACAAATAGCGGGTTTTTAAGAAACGATATATATCAAAAGATTGACAATTGTTTATGTCCAATTTCAATGTTAAATTAATTCTAATGACCACCATTGGATAAAATGGTAAAAATATATTATAATTATACTTTAAAACCACTAAATAGTATAATTTATCACCATAAATTATTTTGATTAAAAAATTTGTTTTAAGTATTTTTCACTATTCAAAACAAATTGGAAGTTCTCAGAAAAATACCAAAAATTCAACTTAGACTAATTTCGATATTCCAAATAAAAAAATGAAGTCCATTTTGAAATATAATTTTATTATAATTTCAAAAATTAGGTATTACTATTCATAACTACTAATTTTATTGGTCGTGGTGTATTAGAATCTCGAACTTGCGTACAATGCAAGCTATTACATTATTGAAAGAGAAGCGTATCATGAAATCTTGGGGTGTTACATTCTCCCCTCCTTCCACAAATTGCATCCTCGTAATTTGAAAATGTTATTCAAAAATAAAAGGTTGAAAATAGAAAATACCTTTGTGGAAAACCCACATAGGAAATAGGGTTAATAAGAATATAACATTAAAATAAAGAAAGAGAAGTAAAAAGGTCACTTGAGATAGCCCATACAAGGATTCTATGAAAATATGGATATGGAGGAGAAACAAACCATCAAGGTCTGATGGAGAGTTGTAGAAAATAGTATTAGGATAAAGTTAACAATAAGAAAACCATTTAGATTAGGAAAACTATTTTGTAATAACCAGGGACTTCCTGTAGGCTAGTGGTAGGTAATAAAGGCATGTCGCACTATGGTTGTGGGTTCGATTCCTGCAGCTTTGACCGACGCGACGGGTTATGCCCCACCCAGAAGGTTTTCCTTTTCCTAAAACTATAGTATTATAATATTCCAAAAATAATCTTTAGAAATGTTTTAACCTTAAACAATACTATCCAAAGATCAAATTAATCCATTCCAACCTTTATAGTTATCCAAAATACCTCCGTCCAGACGTTATCTAAAGGGACCTTAAATTCCAAAATCAATTGTAACATTAGATTCTCTAAACAAAGTAAAGTTTCTCTTATTGTCACATACTAAAAATATGATTTCCTTCATCATATTAAAACCTTAATGATAACAACAAGTACTGCAGTACAATCCTTATATATATCACATTATTTTAATAACCAGAATATAATCCTCGAGTCCAAAAGCACCAATACATTAATTATTCCGCTTCAACTGTAGTAATAGTATAATATTGTCCTTGATACCTTGGCCTTTTCTGAGGTAAGTTTCCCTGACGCTTAGGACATTCATTTGCATAATGCCCCATTTCCCTACAAGTGTAGCATTCGACATTGATAGCCTCTATAACGACCCATAATTTACATACATTGTTATTACTTCATAATTGAAGCACACTTATTAGAACATATAACAAAACCAAGAAAGGACCGTATAGGTATAGTGTCTTTAGAAACTGGGAAACATAAACAACTGGTTCATAAAGCATCTACTTTGCCTCCCATTTATTTCATCATATCTAGAGTCCCTTTTTGGCATATTCTACTTAATAACCTTCTTCCTGACCTGGGGAAATAAAACATACAAAAGGGTGAGCTCAAATGCTCAGTAATGGTAAACAAAAGAAATATCAATCACATCATATACATAAGCACATAACTTTTGGAAATCTTAACCTGCAAAAGAATTCATAATTTCATAACATGGGATAAATCATAGTAGTGAAATGTAATCCCAATAATCATAACATAAAACATGAAACTTTGTGGAATACACACATAATCATAGAGAATCATATCTTATTAGTCAAGACACATTTCCAAGACTATCTTAGTGGACAAAGTCCATTTCTGAACCGAGTCACCCTCGTTTCAGTCCTGTTTCACTGAACCGGTATAACCTACCATCCCAACCATGTCTATCTCATGAGATATAAAATCTTTACCCAATGAATTGGAGGGAGATATAGGTCCCACCCATCTCATAATGATACCATTCTTATGTGTGCCACAAAATCATAAACCATAAATCATAGCATAACCCATGTAATAAAAATGGGAATCTTAAACATCGTGACATCATAAAACAACTCATATAAAATAAAGGAATTCATAAAAATAATTCCATCACAACATAATAAAATCAATGTAATAGTAGGGATAGAATCATAACCCTTTATTATCTTAGATGGAAAATAATTTTGATAAAACACTTGAACTCCATTCTTGAGGAAAATATCCTTTCTACTTTAAAACCCTTTTTCCTTTATTAACATGTCATACAATTTTAAACTAAAAGAAGTTGATTAAAAATAAACTTGAAAACTTGTAAAGTAAGCTTCTTGGAAATAATGTTCTAAAAATCCATTCACGCCGTATAAGTTAAAAAAACATTCTTCGCGTACTTTTGTCAGAAAAGTCAAAAAGTACCTCGTACGAAAAACGACAAAAGATTCATTTCATATCTTTTACTAAAAACTCACCGAAGGGTAAAATTGGATTTAAACAATTGTAGGTGGATGGAAATAATATTACATATTTAGGAAACATGGATGTGGATGATAAAATACACCCCAGTAAATACCAAAGTACAAACAATCTCGGATAAAAATGAGATTGTGATATTTCCTTTACCTTAGGTCCGATATGCTTTGTACGTGTACGAACCTCCTGTATAATGATTTAAATAATGTTATTGACTTATTACAGAATCATAATTATTGTTATGATATCATATATGGTCATATTCTTAGCTTCTTAGTAGTAATATTTCATTGCTACTTGTTATTCAGGTGTTTATAACTTTTTGTTCTTATGCGTGTTTTGTCGAATAAATTCTTATTCTTCTCTTTAGGTTATAGATACCTAATTTCCAGAATGTTATTAGTGTAATATATATCATATTAATTCATTCAATTCATTTATATAATCATTATGAAATGAAGATCATGTAGAACGAGTCGCATCACATCGTGGAGACGGTATTCCGTACGTACGCACGAGTGATGATATCGTTCCTATGATCGTGGAATTGTATTGGAGTGTATTTATACTATTTAAGAATTAGTATCACTTTATAATAGTAATATATAGTCCTTATTTACACCATTATACCCATCCAAGTAAGGTGGTGGTGGAAAATAGATTACACCACGGCGTGGAGACGGTATTCCGTACGTATGCACGCGCGGTGATTTCTTTTTCCGTAGGATGGATAGATGGTTAAATAGGGTTGTTTCATACTTATAATAACATATCAGTATATGAGTGATACTGATGTTATTACTTCATAATTAAACAACTAAAGAAGAAGAAGTGGAAGAAGAAATAAAGATGAAATAATCGGTAACGGACATTACCTCTTCTTTGAAGTGCTTCTTTGAGACCTCCTTTTAGGGCACTAAAATAGGTCTTTGAAGAAGAACAGAACCTCTAGGATCTCTCTAGGGAAGTGGAGAGGAGAAAGTGTCAGGGGTTGGCCGAGCTTGAAGGCTCAAAGTGGTGTGAGGAATAGAGGGAGGAGGTGCCCTTTTATAAGGGAGGAGAGGGGTACCTTTGGAATAACTAAAAATATTATTTTATTATAAAGTCAAGTTCGGTTTTAAATAGCTCCAAATTAATTTATTTTGAGGCTAAGGTGGGGATGGGTAGAAATCCTCTCATACAATAGAATTTAGACAAGTTTAGGTTCCTATTTTAACCTTATCATGTAGATTTAACATTAAGTTAAATAATTTTACTTTTACCGTGTCTTCTTATGTTCCTATACAATAAGGTTAATAAACTTACTATAAGCAGACAAACGAACCCCAAGTTGTTTATTATTAATATATATAACCTTATCTAAGTCATTTGACCGAACCTTAGATTTTTAGGAATAAAATAACAATTACTAATATAATATTTGTTTTAAAAACTATTTTATGTCAATTTTGACACTATTTAGTAATTAATTTTTGTGAAAATCATAACAGAATGATTAGTTCGAAAAAAGTTAATTAAATCAATACTAACATGTCATAGTAATCTATAAAATTAGTGGAATTCATAAAAAGTGTCAAATGACATTTATTTTGGTGTTTATAACATCAATTATGTCAATATTTAATTAATAATATAATTACTGCATCATCTTTGTGTCATAAATAAATTAAATTATTTAATGTATACAAATTACAAATAAAATATCATTATGTAGTAAATCCTTTTATCTTTATAATGAATATTTATAGTCGAATTTATCTTATGTATAACCCCATATTAAGAATGATTTACTTATTAAACTTTGATTTTAACTATTTTAACCCTTCTTTAAATAAATTAATAATAAATGTCCTAATCTAATTCAAGTGGGCCTAAATGGTCATATTTTATTCCTAAGTTTGTTTTTGGTCGAATTACACTTGTCTAATAGAATTAGGACATGTGTTAGGGTAATAATAATATCATTTTTACCCTTAACTACCCTATTTATTTTTAACCGTGGTAAAAAAAAGTGAGAAGTTACTATTCACCAAAAAATTATTTTCATCTTATTGAACCACATTATACTTACTGACATCAACCGTGTCTCTCAGATTTTCTAAATTCCACTCACAGAAGCGGTAAAATTAAGTTTTATGAAAAATTCAGTTTTTTAACTACCACTTAGTGGTTTCACTATTCATCAAAAATTGAAAGTTTTCAGAAAAATACCAAAATTTCAACCTAGGCTAATTTCGATATTCCGAATTCAAAAATGAAGTGAATTTTGAAAAAGAAAATTTATAAAATTTCAAAAAGTGGTTATTACTATTCATAACAACTATTTTTAATAATATTTTAATAGCATATCATTGTTTAGTGAAACTCAGTATTGCGTACGACGCAAGCTATCGAGGAAGGTCACGATTTCATGTAAAGCAAGCCAAGCAAGTGTTGTGTGTAGAAAAAGATTCCTTTGATGATTTATATAACATAAAATTCTCGGGTGTTACATTCTACCCCCCTTAAAATGAATTTTGCCCTCGAAATTCGTCACTTTGTAACAAACAGATGAGGATACCTCTCCCTCATCATATCCTCAAGCTCCCATGTAGCTTCTTCTAATTGGTGGTTCCTCCATAAAACTTTCACCAATCGAGTGGTCTTGTTTCGTAGGACTTTTTCACTACGATCCAGAATCTCTATCGGTTGTTCTTCATAAGAAAGATCTTGCTCAAGCAGTACAACTTCTGAGCTGAGTACATGTGAAGGATCAGGTATGTACTTTCTCAGGAGAGATACATGGAACAAATCGTGAACTTGAGAGAGATTCGGTGGAAGCGCCAATCGGTAATCTACCTTCCCAACACGATCCGGTATTTCAAAAGGACCGATATATATAGGGCTCAACTTCCCCTTCTTTCTAAATCTCATAACCCTCTTCCAGGGAGATATTCATAAGAACACTTTATCACCCACTTCAAACTCTAGGTATTTTCTTCGGTTGTAGACATAACTTTTTTGTCGACTCTGAGATACTCTTATGTGTTGTTGAATAGATCTGACCTTTTCTTCCATTTCATCAATGAGATCGGGTCCTAATAGCTTTCTTTCCCCAACTTCATCCCAATAAGTTGGAGTCCTGCATTTATTTCCATAGAGAACTTTATAAGGATCCATCTGAATACTGGAGTGAAAGATATTATTATAAGAAAATTCCACCAAAGGTAGGTGTTGATCCCAACCACCTTTGAAATCCATAGAGCAAGATCTCAACATATCTTCTAGAGTTTGAATTGTTCTCTCAGACTGACCGTCTATCTGAGGATGATAAGCAGTGCTAAAACTCAACTCTGTATCCAGAGTATGCTGAAGACTTCACCAGAACTTCGAGGTAAATCTCGGATCCTGATCAGATATAAGAGAAAGTGGTACTCCATGCAATCTTACCACTTCATTTACATATATCCTGGCAAGCTGATCCAGAGAGAAATCCTCTCTAATAGCAATGAAGTGTGCAGATTTTGTAAGAAGATCAACTATGACCCAAATAGCATTATTGCCTTTGGATGTTTTAGGAAGTCCTGTGACAAAGTCCATAGTGATGTTTTCCCATTTCTATTCGGGTATGGGTAATGGTTGTAACATCCCCTTAGACTTCTATCTCTCAGCTTTATCTTGTTGACAAACCAAGCATCAAGAGACATATTCAGCAACATCTCTTTTCATGCCATACCACCAGAAGTATTCTTTCAGGTCCCTATACATCTTTGTGCTTCCAGGATGAATAGAGAATGAAGAACTATGAGCCTCATCCAGCAGCTCCTTCTTTAATTCGGGGATGGGAGGAACACAAACCCGATTCCTGAACTTTATTATACCATCACAATCAAGGATGAATTCAAGAACATTTCTCACCTTCTTTTGTAACTCGACATCTTCTTTTTGTGCCTCTTTAATCTTCACATGTATAGATGGTTGAACATTCATTTGAGAAAGATACGATTTTCCCCTTTAATTATAATTCCAAGATCCATCCTTTGTAAATCCATAAATATTGGATCTTTTGTGATCCTCATCATGGATAAACTAGCATGGTCTTGTCGACTTAATGAATCTGCCACCTTGTTTGCTTTCCCAGGGTGGTAATGGATTGACCAGTCGTAATCCTTAATCAGCTCCAACCATCTTCTTTGGCGCATATTCAACTCCTTTTGTGTGAAAATATACTTTAAACTTTTATGATCAGTATAAATGTCACACCTTTCTCCATAAAGATAATGCCTCCAAATCTTTAAGGCAAAGATTACCAGCGCTAACTCCAAATCATGAGTTGGGTAATTTTTATCATGTATTTTCAACTGTCGTGAGACATAAGCAATCACTATATCATTTTGCATAAGAACACACCCCAATCCCTTTTTGGATGCATCACTGTAGATCACAAACCTTTCTCCACTACAAGGCAGTGTGAGCACAGGTGCACTGGATAAACTTCTTTTAAACTCCTTGAAATTCTCTTCACATTCCTCCGTCCAAACAAACTTAACTCCTTTCCGAGTCAACTTGGTGAGTGGATTAGATAATCGTGAAAAATACTTCACAAAACGTCGATAATATCCATCCAAACCAAGAAAACTTCGGATCTCGGTTACTATTGTTGGTCTCGACCATCTTTCAATAACCTCTGTTTTTGCTGGATCCACAGATATCCCCTCCTTTGAGATTATGTGACCCAAAAATGCAACTTTTTGAAGCCAAAATTCTCACTTGGTAAATTTGGCATAAAGCTTCTCCTTTCTCAGGGTCTTCAATATAATTCTCAAGTGATCTTCATGTTCTCCCTTTCTCTTTGAATAGAAAAGAATATCATCTCTAAAGACTACCACAAACTGATCAAGATAGTCTCTAAAGACTCTATTCATTAGATCCATGAAGATAGCAGGGGAATTAGTAAGACCAAATGGCATCACTATAAATTCATAGTGTCCATACCTTGTACGGAAAGCCGTCTTTGGTATATCCTCCATTTTTACCCTTAATTGATGATACCCTGATTGAAGATCAATCTTGGAAAAGTATTGAGCTCCGCGTAGTTGGTCAAATAGGTCATCAATGCGCGGGAGAGAATATTTGTTCTTGATAGTAATCTTGTTAAGTTCTCGATAATCAATGCAGAGTCTCATTGATCCATATTTCTTCTTAACAAACAGAACAGGTTCTCCCCAAGGTGATGCACTAGGGTGTATGAACCCCTTATCAAGATTCTCTTGGAGTTGCTTCTTCAATTCCTGCAACTCAATTGGGGCCATTCTTTAAGGTGTCTTTGAAATAGGCAAAGCACCCGGTACGAGTTCTATTGAAAACTCAACTTCACAATTCGGTGGAAGACCTGGTAATTCCTCCAGAAAGACATCATCAAACTCCCGTACAATAGGAATATTCTTAATCATGAGTTTCTCACCAACCATTTGAGATAAATAACCTTCATTTAGTGGAATCAATACCCATAAAATGGAAGTAATTTCCACTGGAAGGTTATGTTCATCCTTGCATCGATAGACGATCATAGATTGATCTGGAATATGAAATGTGACTTCCCTTCTTTGGCAATTGATATGAGCTCCATGTAGAGAAAGCCAATCCAGGCCAAGAATCACATAAAATTCCACTATAGGAAGGACCACAAGATTTGCAGGAAGCACTTTCCCACAAACTTCAATCGGAGAAGAATTATAAACTTTTGATGCGACTGTTGTGCCATTAGGTTTTGTCACAGCTAACTCAACATCTAATTGTTGAGGTAATACGGTGATACCCTTAGAAAATTCTTTAGAAATAAAGGAGTGGGTGGATCCAGAATAAAATAAAACATTTTCTACTTTAGAGTGGATGGTAAGTGTACCTTTCACCACATTGTTATCGTACTCCACATCGCTGATAGAAATTGCATGTGACTTTCCTTTGTCTTTAGCCTTAAGAGTTTGTTGACGTCAACCACCATCATCAACCCTTGGATTAGGGCATTTATTGGCATAATGTCCCATCTCCTTGCACTTGAAACATTGAAGTGTAGTAGGTTCATTCTGTGTATCCCTTCCGTTGTTTGCATCATTAGACATCTTCTTCCCATCATCGCGGCATTAAAATTCCCGATGACCTTCCTTTCCACATTTGAAACATTTACTTGTCCCTTTAAGAAAACTCCCTCTATGTTTCTTTCCACACTTTGAGCATAAGGGAAAGCTCATCTTCTTTTCAGTGTGCTCTTTATATTTTCCTTTGAATTCCATTTTCCTCTTCTTATCAAACCCATATGACTGATGGGTTACTCCAATCTCCATCTCAACTTTGAGAGCACATTGAACAATTTCCTCGTAGCTATTTAAGTCCCTTATGGATAAGGCCCTTCGAAGACTTGGTTTTAATCCACTAAAGAATCGATCGATTTACTCTCAGGTTGGATAATAATACTAGAGGCGTACCTTGCAAGTCTTGTAAAATTTGATTCATAGGTACCAACAGATTCATCATCCTTTTGCTTCAGTTCAAGAAACTCTTTCTCCATCTTTTTTCAGAGAATACGAGGGAAGTACTTATTGAAAAATAAGTTCTTGAACTCGTCCCATTCCATGTACTCAATTTCATCCCTTTGCCTCGTATTCTTAATAAGATTCCACCATTGATCAGCATCACCTTCCAAACGATACACTGTTAAGATGACTTTATCATGCTCAGAACATTGAAGAACTGAAAATATCTTTCCAGTATTACTAATCCATTGTTCAGCAACTAATGGATCAGTAGACCCGCTGAATGAAGGTGGACGCTGTCTCATGAAGGATTCAACAGAATGTTTCTCCTTACTTTGGTTGTTTGGAGGTCCTTTATGATTCATAGCTTGAGAAAGTCTTGTGAGCATGGCTACAAGATTTTTCATTCCAGCTCCCATAATGTTTGGTTGCTCAGGGGGACAATCATTGCATTGCTCGTCGCATTCCGCATTAACACGATTCCTTCGGGTTCCAGCCATTGACTAAAACCAAG
Source organism: Viscum album (assembly GCA_963277665.1). Lineage (NCBI taxonomy): Eukaryota > Viridiplantae > Streptophyta > Magnoliopsida > Santalales > Viscaceae > Viscum > Viscum album. The sequence goes on along the minus strand of OY728155.1, from coordinate 1,784,640,519 downwards.
AAGAATAGTGTGAGCGACACTAATTATAATAGGAAAACCACATAATCAAGAATAAAATTTCACACTTAAGGTCTTATCCTAGGTTATTCATGGCCATTTCTAAAACACTAAGATTGTGTTCTATACTTAGACTTATCCTTAGGGTTCTTACTAAGGATTTCACATCCTAGTTTCCAGAGGTTGACTATACCTTTCCTCTAATACCAACTATAACGACCCATACTTTACATACATTGTTATTACTTCAGAATTGAAGCACACTTATTACAACATATAACAAAACCAATAAAGTACCATATAGGTATAGTGTCTTTAGAAACTGGGAAACATAAACAACTGGTTCATAAAGCATATAATTTTCCTCCCATTTATTTCATCATATCTAGAGTCCCTTTTTGGCATATTCTACTTAATAACCTTCTTCCTGAACTGGGGAAATAAAACATACAAAAGGGTGAGCTCAAATGCTCAGTAAGGGTAAACAAAATAAATATCAATCACATCATATACATAAGCACATAACTTTTGGAAATCTTAACCTACACAAGAGATCATAATTACTGCATCATCTTTGTGTCATAAATAAATTAAAATATTTAATGTCTAAAAATTACAAATAAAATACCATTATGTAGTAAATACTTTTATCTTTCTAATGAATATTTATAGTCGAATTTATCTTATTTATAACCCCATATTTCAAATGATTAACTTATTAAACTTTGATTTTAACTATTTTAACCCTTCTTTAAATAAATTAATAATAAATGTCCTAATCTAATCTAAGTGGGCCTAAATGGTCATATTTTATTCCTAAGGTTGTTTTTGGTCGAATTAAACTTGTCTAATAGAATTAGGACATGTGTTAGGGTAATAATAATATTATTTTTACCCTTAACTACCCTATTTACTTTTAACCATGGTAAAAAAAAGTAAAAAGTTACTATTCACCAAAAAATTATTTTCATCTCATTGAACCACATTTTAATTACTGACATCAACCGTGTCTCTCGGATTTTCGAAATTCCACTCACAGAAGCGGTAAAATTAAGTTTTATGAAAAATTCTGTTTTTTAACTACCACTTAGTGGTTTCACTATTCATCAAAAATTGAAAGTTTTCAGAAAAATACCAAAATTTCACCCTAGGCTAATTTCGATATTCCGAATTCAAAAATGAAGTCCATTTTGAAAAATAAAATTTATAAAATTTCAAAAAGTGGTTATTACTATTCATAACGGCTAGTTTTAATAATATTTTAATAGCATATCATTGTTTAGTGAAACTCGGTATTGCGTACGACGCAAGCTATCGAGGAAGGTCGCGATTTCGTGTAAATCAAGTCAAGCAAGTATTGTGTGTAGAAAAAGATTCCTTTGATGATTTATATAACATAAAAGTCTCGGGTGTTACATTCTACCCCCCTTAAAATGAATTTTTCCCTCGAAATTCGTCACTTTGTAACAAACAGATGAGGATACCTCTCCCTCATCATATCCTCAAGCTCCCATGTAGCTTCTTCTAATTGGTGGTTCCTCCATAAAACTTTCACCAATCGAGTGGTCTTGTTTCGTAGGACTTTTTCACTACGATCCAGAATCTCTATCGGTTGTTCTTCATAAGAAAGATCTTTCTCCAACGGTACAACTTCTGAGCTGAGTACATGTGAAGGATCAGGTATGTACTTTCTCAGGAGAGATACATGGAACACATCGTGAACTTGAGAGAGATTCGGTGGAAGCGCCAATCGGTAAGCTACCTTCCCAACACAATCCAGTATTTCAAAAGGACCGATATATCTAGGGCTCAACTTCCCCTTCTTTCCAAATCTCATAACCCTCTTCTAGGGAGATATTCGTAAGAACACTTTATCACCCATTTCAAACTCTAGGTATTTTCTTCAGTTGTCGGCATAACTTTTCTGTCGACTCTGAGCTTCTCTTATGTGTTGTTGAATAGATCTGACCTTTTCTGCCATTTCATCAACGAGATCGGGTCCTAATAGCTTTCTTTCCCCAACTTCATCCCAGCAAGTTGGAGTCCTGCATTTCTTTCCATAGAGAGCTTCATAAGGATCCATCTGAATACTGGAGTGAAAGATATTTTTATAAGAAAACTCTACCAAAGGTAGGTGTTGATCCCAACCACCTTTGAAATCCATAGAGCAAGCTCTCAACATATCTTCTAGAGTTTTAATTGTTCTCTCAGACTGACCGTCTGTCTGAGGATGATAAGTAGTGCTAAAACTCAACTATGTATCCAGAGTATGCTGAAGACTTCGCCAGAACTTCGAAGTAAATCTCGGATCCCGATCAGATATAATAGAAAGTGGTACTCCATGAAATCTTACCACTTCCTTTACATATATCCTGGAAAGCTGATCCAGAGAAAAATCCTCTCTAATAGCAATGAAGTGTGCAGATTTTGTAAGACGATCAACTATGACCCAGATAGCATTATTGCCTTTGGATTTTTTAGGAAGTCCTATGACAAAGTCCATAGTGATGTTTTCCCATTTCCATTTGGGTATGGGTAATGGTTGTAACAACCCCTTAGACTTATGTCTCTCAGCTTTAACTTGTTGACAAACCAAGAATCGAGAGACATATTAAGCAACATCTCTTTTCATGCCATCCCACCAGAAGTATTCTTTTAGGTCCCTATACATCTTCGTACTTCTAGGATGAATAGAGAATGAAGAACTATGAGCCTCATCCAACAGCTCCTTCTTTAATTCGGGGATGGGAGGAACACAAACCCGATTCCTGAACTTTATTATCCCATCACAATCAAGGATGAATTCAGGAACATTTCTCACCTTCTTTTGTAACTCAACATCTTCTTTCTGTGCCTCTTTAATCTTTACATGTATAGATGGTTGAACTTTCATTTGATAAAGATACGATTTTCCCCTTTCATTATAATTACAAGATCCATCCTTTGTAAATCCATAAATATTGGATCTTTTGTGATCCTCATCATGGATAAACTAGTATGGTCTTGTTGACTTAATGCATCTGCCACCTTGTTTTCTTTCCCAAGGTGGTAATGGATTGAGCAGTCGTAATCCTTAATCAGCTCCAACCATCTTCTTTAGCGCATATTCATCTCCTTTTGTGTGAAAATATACTTTAAACTTTTATAATCAGTATAAATGTCACACCTTTCTCTATAAAGATAATGCCTCCAAATCTTTAATGCAAAGATTACCACAGCTAACTCCAAATCATGAGTTGGTTAATTTTGCTCATGTATTTTCAACTGTCGTGAGGCATAAGAAATCACCATATCATTTTGCATAAGAACACACCCCAATCCCTTCTTGGATGCATCACTGTAGATCACAAACATTTCTCCACTACAAGGCAGAGTGAGCACAGGTGCACTGGATAACCTTCTTTTCAACTCCTTGAAATTCTCTTCACATTCCTCCGTCCAAAAAAACTTAACTCCTTTCCGAGTCAACTTGGTGAGTGGATTAGATAATCGTGAAAAATCCTTCACAAAACGTCGATAATATCCATCCAAACCAAGAAAACTTTGGATCTCGGTTACTATTGTTGGTCTCGACCATCTTTCAATAACCTCTGTTTTTGCTGGATCCACAGATATCCCCTCCTTTGAGATTATGTGACCCAAAAATGCAACTTTTTGAAGCCAAAATTCACACTTGGTAAATTTGGCATAAAACTTCTCCTTTCTCAGGGTCTTCAATATAATTCTCAAGTGATCTTCATGTTCTTCCTTGCTATTTGAATAGACAAGAATATCATCTATAAAGACTACCACAAACTGATCAAGATAGTCCCTAAATACTCTATTCATTAGATCCATGAAGATAGCAGGGGAATTAGTAAGACCAAATGGCATCACTATAAATTCATAGTGTCCATACCTTGTACGGAAAGCCGTCTTTGGTATATCATCCCTTTTGAACCTTAATTGATGATACCCTGATCGAAGACCAATCTTGGAAAAGTATTCATCTCCACGTAGTTGGTCAAATAGGTCATCAATGCGTGGGAGAGGATATTTGTTCTTGATAGTAATCTTGTTAAGTTCTCGATAATCAATGCAGAGTCTCATTGATCCATCTTTATTCTTAACAAACAGAACAGGTGCTCCCCAAGGTGACGCACTAGGGCATATGAACCCCTTATCAAGATTATCTTGGAGTTGGTTCTTCAATTCCTGCAACTCAATTGGGGCCATTCTTTAAGGTGTCTTTGAAATAGGCAAAGCACCCAGTACGAGTTCTATTGAAAACTCAACTTCACGATTCGGTGGAAGACCTGGTAATTCCTACAGAAAGACATCATCAAACTCCCGTACAATGGGCATATTCTTAATCATGAGTTTCTCACCAACCATTTGAGGTAAATAACCTTCATTTAGTGGAATCAATACCCATAAAATGGAAGAAATTTCCACTGGAAGGTTATGTTCATCCTTGCATCGATAGACGATCATAGATTGATCTGGAATCTGAAATGTGAATTCCCTTCTTTGGCAATTGATATGAGCTCCATGTAGAGAAAGCCAATCCATGCCAAGAATCACATCAAATTCCACTATAGGAAGGATCACAAGATTTTCAGGAAGCACTTTCCAACAAACTTCAATCGGAGAAGAATTATAAACTTTTGATGCGACTGTTGTGCCATTAGGTGTTGTCACAGCTAACTCAACATCTAATTGTTGAGGTAACACGGTGATACCCTTAGAAACTTCTTCAGAAATAAAGGAGTGGGTGGATCTAGAATCAAATAAAACATTTGCTACTTTAGAGTGGATGGTAAGTGTACATTTCACCACATCGTTATCGTACTTCACATTGCTGATAGAAATTGCATGTGACTTTCCTTCGTCTTTAGCCTTAAGAGTTTGTTGATGTCGACCATCATCATCAACCCATGGATTAGGGCATTTATTGGAATAATGTCCTATCTCCTTGCACTTGAAACATTAAAGTGTAGTAGGTTCATTCTGTGTATCCCTTCCTTTGCATCATTAGACATCTTCTTCCCATCATCGCGGCATTCAAATGCCCGATGACCTTCCTTTCCACATTTGAAACATTTACTTGTCCCTTTAAGACAACTCCCTCCATGTTTCTTTCCACACTTTGAGCATAAGGGAAAGCTCATCTTCTTTTCAGTGTGCTCTTTAGATTTTCCTTTGAATTCCATTTTCCTCTTCTTATCAAACCCATATGACTAATGGGTTACTCAAATCTCCATCTCAACTTTGAGAGCACATCGAACGATTTCCTCGTAGCTATTGAAGTCCCTTATGGATAAGGCCCTTCGAAGACTTGGTTTTAAGCCACTAAAGAATTGACCGATCTTACTCTCAGGTTGGATAATAATACCAGAGGCGTACCTTGAAAGTCTTGTAAAACTTGCTTCATAGGTACCAACAGATTCATCATCCTTTTGCTTCAGTTCAAGAAACTCTTTCTCCATCTTTGTTCGGAGAATACGAGGGAAGTACTTATTGAAAAATAAGTTCTTGAACTCGTCCCATTCCATGGACTCAATTTCATCCCTTTGCCTTGTATTCTTAATAAGATTTCACCATTGATCAGTATCACCTTCCAAACTATACACTGCTAAGATGAATTTATCATGCTCAGAACATTGAAGAACTGAAAATATCTTTTCAGTAGTACTAATCCATTGTTCAGCAACTAATGGATCAGTAGACCCGCTGAATGAAGGTGGACGGTGTATCATGAAGGATTCAACAGAATGCTGCTCCTTACTTTGCTCATTTGGAGGTCCTGCATGATTCATAGCTTGAGAAAGTTGTGTGAGCATGGCTACAAGATTTTTCATTCCACCTCCCATAACGTTTGGTTGCTCAGGGGGACAATCATTGCATTTCCCGTCGCATTCCGCATTAACACGATTCCTTCGGGTTCCAGCAATTGACTAAAACCAAGAAGAATAGTGTGAGCAACACTAATTATAATAGGAAAACCAAATAATCAAGAATAAAATTTCACACTTAAGGTCTTATCCTAGGTTATTCAAGGCCATTTCTAAAACACTAAAATTGTGTTCTATGCTTAGACTTATCCTTAGGGTTCTTACTAAGGCTTTCACATCCTAGTTTCTAAAGGTTGACTATACCTTTCCTCTGATACCAACTATAACTACCCATACTTTACATACATTGTTATTACTTCAGAATTGAAGCACACTTATTACAACATATAACAAAACTAAGAAAGGACCTTATAGGTATAGTGTCTTTAGAAACTGGGAAACATAAACAACTGGTTCATAAAGCATCTACTTTTCCTCCCATTTATTTCATCATATCTAGAGTCCCTTTTTTGCATATTCTACTTAATAACCTTCTTCCTGACCTGGGGAAATAAAACATACAAAAGGGTGAGCTCAAATGCTCAGTAAGGGTAAAAAAAAGAAATATCAATCACATCATATACATAAGAACATAACTTTTGGAAATCTTAACCTGCAAAAGAGATCATAATTTTATAACATGGGATAAATCATAGTAGTGAAATGTAATCCCAATAATCATAACTTAAAACATGAAACATTGTGTCATAAACACATAATAATAGAGAATAATATCTTATTATTCAAGACTCATTGCCAAGACTATCTTAGTGGACAAAGTCCATTTCTGAACCGAGTCACCCGTGTTTCAGTCCTGTTTCACTGAACCGGTATAACCTACCGTCCCATCCATGTCTATCTCATGAGATATAAAATCTTTACCCAATGAATTGGAGGGAGATATAGGTCCCACCCATCTCATAATTCTACCATTCTTATGTGTTCCACAAAATCATAAACCATACATCATAGCATAACCCATGTAATAAAAATGGGAATCTTAAACATCGTGACATCATAAAACAACTCATATAAAATAAAGGAATTCATAAAAATAATTCCCTCACAACATAATAAAATCAATGTAATAATAGGGATAGAATCAGAACCCTTTATTATCTTATATGGAAAATAATTTCGATAAAACACTTGAACTCCATTCTTGAGGAAAATATCCTTTCTACTTTAAAACCCTTTTCCTTTCTTAACATGTCATACAATTTTAAACTAAAAGAAGTTGATTAAAAATAAACTTGAAAACTTGTAAAGTAAGCTTCTTGGAAATAATGTTTTAAAAATCCATTCACGCCGTATAAGTTAAAAAAACATTCTTCTCGTACTTTTGTCGGAAAAGTCAAAAAGTACCTCGTACGAAAAACGACAAAAGATTCCTTTCATATCTTTTACTAAAAACTCACCGAAGGGTAAAATTGGATTTAAACAATTGTAGGTTGATGGAAATAATATTACATATTTAGGAAACATGGATGTGGATGATAAAATACACCCCAGTAAATACCAAAGTACAAACAATCTCGGATAAAAATGAGATTGTGATATTTCCCTTAACTTAGGTCCGATATGATTTGTACGTGTTCGAAACTCCTGTATAATGATTTAAATAATGTTATTGACTTATTAAAGAATCATAATTATTGTTATGATATCATATATGGTCATATTCTTAGCTTCTTATTAGTAATATTTCATTGCTACTTGTTATTCGGGTGTTTATAACTTTTAGTTCTTATGCATGTTTTGTCGGATAATTTCTTATTCTTCTCTTTAGGTTACAGATACCTAATTTCCAGAATGGTATTAGTGTAATATATATCATATTCATTCATTCAATTCATTTATATAATCATTATGAAATGAAGATCATGTAGAACGAGTCGCATCACATCGTGGAGACGGTATTCCGTACGTATGCACGAGTGATGATATCGTTCCTATGATCGTGGAATTGTATTGGAGTGTATGTATACTATTTAATAATTAGTATCACTTTATAATAGTCATATATAGTCATTATTTACACCATTATACCCATCCAAGTAAGGTGGTGGTGGAAAATAGATTACACCACGGCGTGGAGACGATATTCTGTACGTACGCACGCGCGGTGATTTCTTTTTCCGTAGGATGGATAGATGGTGAAATAGGGTTGTTTCATACTTATAATAACATATCCGTATATGAGTGATACTGATGTTATTACTTAACAAAGAAAAAACTAAATAAGAAGAAGTGGAAGAAGAAATAAAGATGAAAGAATCGGTAACGGACATTACCTCTTCTTTGAAGTGATTCTTTGAGACCTCCTTTTAGGGCACTGAAATAGGTCTTTGAAGAAGTCCAGAACCTCTAGGATGTCTCTAGGTAAGTGGATAGGAGAAAGTGGCAGGGTTTGGCCGAGATTGAAGGCTCAAAGTGTTGTGAGGAATAGAGGGAGGAGGTGCCCTTTTATAAGGGAGGAGAGGGGCACCTTTAGAATAACTAAAAATATTATTTTATTATAAAGTCATGTTCGGTTTTAAATAGCTCCAAATTGATTTATTTTGTGGATAAGGTGGGTATGGGTAGCAATCTGCTCATCAAATAGAATTTAGACAAGTTTAGGTTCCTATTTTAACCTTATCATATAGATTTAACATTAAGTTAAATAATTTTACTTTTATCGTGTCTTCTTATGTTCTTATACTATAAGATTAATAAACTTACTATAAGCAGCCAAACGAACCCCAAGTTGTTTATTATTAATATATATAACCTTATATAAGTCATTTGGCCAAACCTTATATTTTTAGGAATAAAATAACAATTACTAATATAATATTTGTTTTAAAAACTATTTTATGTCAATTTTGACACTATTTAGTAATTAATTTTTGTGAAAATCATAACAGAATGATTAGTTCGAAAAAAGTTAATTAAATAAATACTAACATGTCATATTAATCTATAAAATTAGTTTAATTCATAGAAAGTGTCAAATTAAATTTATTTTTGTGATTATAACAACAATTATGTCAATATTTCATTAATAAGATAATTACTGCATCATCTTTGTGTCATAAATAAATTAAATTATTTAATGTCTAAAAATTACAAATAAAATACCATTATGTAGTAAATAATTTTATATTTCTAATGAATATTTATAGTCGAATTTATCTTATGTATAACCCCATATTAAAAATTATTTACTTATTAAACGTTGATTTTAACTATTTTAACCCTTCTTTAAATAAATTAATAATAAATGTCCTAATCTAATCCAAGTGGGCCTAAATGGTCATATTTTATTCCTAAGGTTTGTTTTGGTCGAATTACACTTGTCTAATAGAATTAGTACATGTTTTAGGGTAATAATAATATCATTTTTACCCTTAACAACCCTATTTACTTTTAACCGTGGTAAAAAAAATAAAAAGTTACTATTCACCAAAAAATTATTTTCATCTCATTGAACCACATTTTACTTACTAACATCAACCGTGTCTCTAGAATTTTCGAAATTCCACTCACAGAAGCGGTAAAATTAAGTTTTATGAAAAATTCAGTTTTTTAACTACCACTTAGTGGTTTCACTATTCATCAAAAATTGAAAGTTTTCAGAAAAATACTAAAATTTCACCCTAGGATAATTTCGATATTCCTAATTCAAAAATGAAGTCCATTTTGAAAAATAAAATTTATAAAATTTCAAAAAGTGGTTATTACTATTCATAACGGCTAGCTTTAAAAATATTTTAATAGCATATCATTGTTTAGTGAAACTCGGTATTGCGTACGGCGCAAGCTATCGAGGAAGGTCACGATTTCGTGTAAAGAAAGCCAAGCAAGTGTTGTGTGTAGAAAAAGATTACCTTGATGATTTATATAACATAAAAGTCTCGGGTGTTACATTCTACCCCCCTTAAAATGAATTTTTCCCTCGAAATTCGTCACTTTGTAACAAAAAGATGAGGATACCTCTCCCTCATCATATCCTCAAGCTCCCATGTAGCTTCTTCTAATTTGTGGTTCCTCCATAAAACTTTCACCAATCGAGTGGTCTTGTTTTGTAGGACTTTTTCACTACGATCCATAATCTCTATCGGTTGTTCTTCATAAGAAATATCTTTCTCCAGCGGTACAACTTCTGAGCTGAGTACATGTGAAGGATTAGGTATGTACTTTCTCAGGAGAGATACATGGAACACATCGTGAACTTGAGAGAGATTCGGTGGAAGCGCCAATCGGTAAGCTACCTTCCCAACACGATCCAGTATTTCAAAAGGACCGATATATCTAGGGCTCAACTTCCCCTTCTTTCCAAATCTCATAACCCTCCTCCAGGGAGATATTCGTAAGAACACTTTATCACCCACTTCAAACTCTAGGTCTTTTCTTCGGTTGTCGGCATAACTTTTCTGTCGACTCTGAGCTGCTCTTATGTGTTGTTGAATAGATCTGACCTTTTCATCCATTTCATCAACGAGATCGGGTCCTAATAGCTTTCTTTCCCTAACTTCATCTCAGCAAGTTGGAGTCCTGCATTTCTTTCCATAGAGAGCTTCAAAGGAGCCATCTAAATACTGGAGTGAAAGCTATTATTATAAGAAAATTCCACCAAAGGTAGGTGTTGATCCCAACCAGCTTTGAAATCCATAGAGCAAGCTCTCAACATATCTTTTAGAGTTTGAATTGTTCTCTCAGACTGACCGTCTGTCTGAGGATGATAAGCATTGCTAAAACTCAACTCTGTATCCAGAGTATGCTGAAGACTTTTCCAGAACTTCGAGGTAAATCAAGGATCCCGATCAGATATAATAGAAAGTGGTACTCCATGCAATCTTACCACTTCCTTTACATATATCCTGGCAAGCTGATCCAGAGAGAAATCCTCTCTAATAGCAATGAAGTGTGCAGATTTTGTAAGATGATCAACTATGACCCAGATAGCATTATTGCCTTTGGATGTTTTAGGAAGTCCTGTGACAAAGTCCATAGTGATGTTTTCCCATTTCCATTCGGGTATGGGTAATGGTTGTCACATCCCCTTAGACTTCTGTCTCTCAGCTTTAACTTGTTGACAAACCAAGCATTGAGAGACATATTCATCAACATCTCTTTTTATGCCATCCCACCAGAAGTATTCTTTCAGGTCCCTATACATCTTCGTGCTTCCAGGATGAATAGAGAATGAATAACTATGAGCCTCATCCAGCATATCCTTCGTTAATTCGGGGATGGGAGGAACACAAACCCGATTCATGAACTTTATTATCCCATCACAATCAAGGATGAATTCAGGAAAATTTCTCACATTCTTTTGTAACTCGACATCTTCTTTCTGTGCCTCTTTAAACTTCACATGTATAGATGGTTGAACATTCATTTGAGAAAGATATGATTTTTCCCCTTTCATTATAATTCCAAGATCCATCCTTTGTAAATCCATAAATATTGGATCTTTTGTGATCCTCATCATGGATAAACTAGCATGGTCTTGTCGACTTAATGCATCTGCCACCTTGTTTGCTTTCCCAGGGTGGTAATGGATTGAGCAGTCGTAATCCTTAATCAGCTCCAACCATCTTCTTTGGCGCATATTCAGCTCCTTTTGTGTGAAAATATACTTTAAACTTTTATGATCAGTATAAATGTCACACATTTCTCCATAAAGATAATGCCTCCAAATCTTTAATGCAAAGATTACCGCAGCTAACTCCAAATCATGAGTTGGGTAATTTTGCTCGTGTATTTTCAACTGTCGTGAGGCATAAGCTATCACCATATCATTTTTCATAAGAACACACCCCAATCCCTTCTTGGATGCATCACTGTAGATCACAAACCTTTCTCCACTATAAGGCAGTGTGAGCACAGGTGCACTGGATAAACTTATTTTCAACTCCTTGAAATTATCTTCACATTCCTCCGTCCAAACAAACTTAATTCCTTTCCGAGTCAACTTGGTGAGTGGATTAGATAATCGTGAAAAATCCTTCACAAAACGTCTATAATATCCATCCAAACCAAGAAAACTTTGGATCTCGGTTACTGTTGTTGGTCTCGACCATCTTTCAGTAACCTCTGTTTTTGCTGGATCCACAGATATCCCCTCCTTTGAGATTATGTGACCCAAAAATGCAACTTTTTGAAGCCAAAATTCACCCTTGGTAAATTTGGCATAAAGCTTCTCCTTTCTCAGGGTCTTCAATATAATTCTCAAGTGATCTTCATGTTCTTCCTTGCTCTTTGAATAGAAAAGAATATCATCTATAAAGACTACCACAAACTGATCAAGATAGTCTCTAAAGACTCTATTCATTAGATCCATGAAGATAGGAGGGGCATTATTAAGACCAAATGACATCACTATAAATTCATAGTTTCCATACCTTGTATGGAAAGCCGTCTTTGGTATATCCTCCCTTTTGACCCTTAATTGATGATACCCTGATCGAAGATCAATCTTGGAAAATTATTGAGCTCCGCGTAGTTAGTCAAATAGGCCATCAATGCGCGGGAGAGGATATTTGTTCTTGATAGTAATCTTGTTAAGTTCTCGATAATCAATGCAGAGTTTCATTGATCCATCTTTCTTCTTAACAAAAAGAACAGGTGCTCCCCAAGGTGACGCACTAGGGCATATGAACCCCTTATCAAGATTCTCTTGGAGTTTCTTCTTCAATTCCTGCAACTCAATTGGGGCTATTCTATAAGGTGTCTTTGAAATAGGCAAAGCACCCGATACGTGTTCTATTGAAAACTCAACTTCACGATTCGATGGAAGACCTGGTAATTCCTCCAGAAAGACATCATAAAACTCCCGTACAATGGGAATTTTCTTAATCGTGAGTTTCTCACTAACCATTTGAGATAAATAACATTCATTTAGTGGAATCAATACCCATAAAATGGAAGAAATTTCCACTCGAAGGTTATGTTCATCCTTGCATCGATAGACGATCATAGATTGATCTGGAATATGAAATGTGACTTCCCTTCTTTGGCAATTGATATGATCTCCATGTAGAGAAAGCCAATCCATGCCAAGAATCACATCAAATTCCACTATAGGAAGGATCAAAAGATTTGCAGGAAGCACTTTCCCACAAACTTCAATCGGAGAAGAATTATAAACTTTTGATGCGACTGTTGTGCCGTTAGGTGTTGTCACAGCTAACTCAACATCTAATTGTTGAGGTAATACGTTGATAACCTTAGAAAATTCTTCAGAAATAAAGGAGTGGGTGGATCCAGAATCAAATAAAACATTTGCTACTTTAGAGTGGATGGTAAGTGTACCTTTCACCACATCATTATCGTACTCCACATCGCTGATAGAAATTGCATGTGACTTTCCTTTGTCTTTAGCCTTAAGAGTTTGTTGACGTCGACCATCATCATCAACCCTTGGATTAGGGAATTTATTGGCATAATGTCCCATCTCCTTGCACATAAAACATTGAAGTGTAGTAGGTTCATTCTGTGTATCCCTTTCTTTGTTTGCATCATTAGACATCTTCTTCCCATCATCGTGACATTCAAATACCCGATGACCTTCCTTTCCACATTTGAAACATTTACTTTTCCCTTTAAGACAACTCCCTCCATGTTTCTTTCCACACTTTGAGCATAAGAGAAAGCTCATCTTATTTTTAGTGTGCTCTTTAGATTTTCCTTTGAATTCTATTTTCCTCTTCTTATCAAACCCATATGACTGATGGGTTACTCCAATCTCCATCTCAACTTTTAGAGCACATCGAATGATTTCCTCGTAGATATTGAAGTCCCTTATGGCTAAGGCCCTTCGAAGACTTGGTTTTAAGCCACTAAAGAATAGATCGATCTTACTCTCAGGTTGGATAATAATACCAGAGGCGTACCTTGCAAGTCCTGTAAAATTTGCTTCATAGGTACCAACAGATTCATCATCCTTTTGCTTCAGTTCAAGAAACTCTTTCTCCATCTTTGTTCGGAGAATACGAGGGAAGTACTTATTGAAAAATAAGTTCTTGAACTCGTCCCATTCCATGGACTCAATTTCATCCCTTTTCCTCGTATTCTTAATAAGATTCCACCATTGATCAGCATCACCGTCCAAACAATACACTGCTAAAATGACTTTATCATGCTCAGAACATTGAAGAACTAAAAATATCTTTTTAGTAGTACTAATCCATTGTTCAGCAACTAATGGATCAGTAGACCCGCTGAATGAAGGTGGACGCTGTCTCATGAAGGATTCAACAGAATGTTACTCCTTACATTGCTCGTTTTGAGGTACTGCATGATTCATAGCTGGAGAAAGTTGTGTGATCATGGCTACAAGATTTTGCATTCCAGCTCCCATCATTTTTGGTTGCTCAGGGGGAAAATAATTGCATTGCCCGTCACATTCCGCATTAACACGATTCCTTCAGGTTCCAACCATTGACTAAAACATAGAAGAATAGTGTGAGCAACACTAATTATAATAGGAAAACCACATAATCAAGAATAAAATTTCACACTTAGGGTCTTATCCTAGGTTATTCATGGCCATTTCTAAAACACTAAGATTGTGTTCTATTCTTAGACTTATCCTTAGGGTTCTTACTAAGGCTTTCACATCCTAGTTTCCAAAGGTTGACTATACCTTTCCTCTGATACCAACTATAACGACCCATACTTTACATACATTGTTATTACTTCAGAATTGAAGCACACTTATTAAAACATATAACAAAACCAAGAAAGGACCGTATAGGTATAGTGTCTTTAGAAACTGGGAAACATAAACAACTGGTTCATAAAACATCTACTTTGCCTCCCATTTATTTCATCATATCTAGAGTCCCTTTTTGGCATATTCTAATTAATAACCTTCTTCCTGACCTGGGGAAATAAAACATACAAAAGGGTGAGCTCAAATGCTCAGTAAGGGTAAACAAAAGAAATATCAATCACATCATATACATAAGAACATGACTTTTGGAAATCTTAACCTCCAAAAGAGATCATAATTTCATAACATGGGATAAATCATAGTAGTGAAATGTAATCCCAATAATCATAACTTAAAACATGAAACTTTGTGGGATACACACATAATAATAGAGAATCATATCTTATTAGTCAAGACTCATTTCCAAGACTATCTTAGTGGAAAAAGTCCATTTCTGAACCGAGTCACCCTCATTTCAGTCTTGTTTCACTGAACCGGTATAACCTACCGTCTCAGCCATGTCTATCTCATGAGATATAAAATCTTTACCCAATGCATTGGAGGGAGATATAGGTCCCACCCATCTCATAATGATACCATTCTTATGTGTGCCACAAAATCATAAACCATACATCATAGCATAACCCATGTAATAAAAATGGGAATCTTAAACATCGTGACATCATAAAAAAACTCATATAAAATAAAGGAATTCATAAAAATAATTCCATCACAACATAATCAAATCAATGTAATAATAGGGATATAATCAGAACCCTTTATTATCTTAGATGGAAAATAATTTTGATAAAACACTTGAACTCCATTCTTGAAGAAAATATCCTTTCTACTTTAAAACCCTTTTTTCTTTTCTTAACATGTCATATAATTTTAAACTAAAAGAAGTTGATTAAAAATAAACTTGAAAACTTGTAAAGGAAGCTTCTTGGAAATAATGTTTTAAAAATCCATTCATGCCGTATAAGTTAAAAAAACAATCTTCTTGTACTTTTGTCGGAAAAGTCAAAAAGTACCTTTTATGATTAACGACAAAAGATTCCTTTCATATCTTTTACTAAAAACTCACCGAAGGGTAAAATTGGATTTAAACAATTGTAGGTGGATGGAAATAATATTACATATTGAGGAAACATGGATGTGGATGATAAAATACACCCCAGTAAATACCAAAGTACAAACAATCTCGGATAAAAATGAGATTGTGATATTTCCCTTACCTTAGGTCCGATATGCTTTGTACGTGTACGAAACTCCTGTATAATGATTTAAATAATGTTATTGACTTATTACAGAATTATAATTATTTTTATGATATCATATATAGTCATATTCTTTGCTTCTTAGTAGTAATATTTCATTGCTACTTGTTATTCGGGTGTTTATAACTTTTTGTTCTTATGCGTGTTTTGTCGAATAAATTGTTATTCTTCTCTTTAGGTTATAGATACATCATTTCCAGAATGTTATTAGTGTAATATATATCATATTAATTCATTCAATTCATTTATATAATCATTATGAAATGAAGATCATGTAGAACGACTCGCATCACATCGTGGAGACGGTATTCCGTACGTACGCACGAGTGATGATATCGTTCCTATGATCGTGGAATTGTATTGGAGTGTATGTATACTATTTAATAATTAGTATCACTTTATAATAGTCATATATAGTCATTATTTACACCATTATACCCATCCAAGTAAGGTGGTGGTGGAAAATAGATTACACCACGGCGTGGAGACGGTATTCCGTACGTACGCACGCACGGTGATTTCTTTTTCCGTAGGATGGATAGATGGTGAAATAGGGTTTTTTAATACTTATAATAACATATCCGTATATGAGTGATACTGATGTTATTACTTCATAATGAAAAAACTAAAGAAGAAGAAGTGGAAGAATAAATAAAGATGAAATAATCGGTAACGGACATTACCTCTTCTTTGAAGTGCTTCTTTGAGACCTCCTTTTAGGGCACTAAAATAGGTCTTTGAAGAAGACCAGAACCTCTAGGATGTCTCTTTGGAAGTGTATAGGAGAAAGTGGCAGGGTTTGGCTGAGCGGGAAGGCTCAAAGTGGTGTGAGTAAGAGAGGGAGGAGGTGCCCTTTTATAAGGGAGGAGAGGGGCACCTTTGGAATAACTAAAAATATTATTTTATTATAAAGTCAAGTTCGGTTTTAAATAGCTCCAAATTGATTTATTTTAAGGCTAAGGTGGGGATGGGTCTAAATCCTCTCATCCAATAGAATTTAGACAAGTTTAGGTTCCTATTTTAACCTTATCATGTAGATTTAACATTAAGTTAAATAATTTTACTTTTACCGTGTCTTCTTATGTTCTTATACTATAAGGTTAATAAACTTACTATAAGCAGACAAACGAACCCCAAGTTGTTTATTATTAATATATATAACCTTATCTAATTCATTTGGCCGAAACGTAGATTTTTAGGAATAAAATAACAATTACTAATATAATATTTGTTTTAAAAACAATTTTATGTCAATTTTGACACTATTTAGTAATTAATTTTTGTGAAAATCATAACAGAATGATTAGTTCGAAAAAAGTTAATTAAATCAATACTAACATGTCATATTAATCTAGAAAATTATTGGAATTCATAAAAAGTGTCAAATTACATTTATTTTTGGGTTTATAACATCAATTATGTCAATATTTCATTAATAAGATAATTACTGCATCATCTTTGTGTCATAAATAAATTAAATTATTTAATGTCTAAAAATTACAAATAAAATACCATTATGTAGTAACTCCTTTTATCTTTCTAATTAATATTTACAGTCGAATTTATCTTATGTATAACCCCATATTAAAAATTCTTTACTTATTAAACTTTGATTTTAACTATTTTAACCCTTCTTTAAATAAATTAATAATAAATGTCCTAATCTAATCCAAGTGGGCCTAAATGGTCATATTTTATTCCTAAGGTTGTTTTTGGTCGAATTACACTTGTCTAATAGAATTAGGACATGTGTTAGGGTAATAATAATATCATTTTTACCCTTAACTACCCTATTTACTTTTAACCGTGGTAAAAAAAAGTAAAAAGTTACTATTCACCAAAAAATTATTTTCATCTCATTGAACCACATTTTACTTACTGACATCAACCGTGTCTCTCGGATTTTCAAAATTCCACTCACAGAAGCGGTAAAATTATGTTTTATGAAAAATTCAGTTTTTTAACTACCACTTAGTGGTTTCACTATTCATCAAAAATTGAAAGTTTTCAGAAAAATACCAAAATTTTACCCTAGGCTAATTTCGATATTCCGAATTCAAAAATGAAGTCCATTTTGAAAAATAAAATTTATAAAATTTCAAAAAGTGGTTATTACTATTTATAACGGCTAGTTTTAATAATATTTTAATAGCATATCATTGTTTAGTGAAGCTCGGTATTGCGTACGACGCAAGCTATCGAGGAAGGTCGCGATTTCGTGTAAAACAATCAAAGAAAGTGTTGTGTGTAGAAAAAGATTCCTTTCATGATTTATATAACATAAAAGTCTTGGGTGTTACAGCCTCTTTCTTTCCCTTGCAATCACGAGCCTGGTGACCTTTTTATCCACATTTATAACAAACTCTCATTCCTTTTAGGCAGGTACCAGGGTGATTCTTCCCACAATTATCTTATAATGGAAAATCCTTCTTTCCCTTTTTCCCTTTATCTGTCACTTGTTCCACCGTTCTCTTCTTCTCTTGCTTTACTTTATTGTCATAAGATTTAGAGAATTCCTTTTCTGTCTTGATAGCACATGAGAAAATATCTTCGTATGACGAGAAGGATTGTGAGACTAAGGCTCGACAGAGAAAAAGTTTTAACCCATCAATGAAACGATCAATCTTACTTCTTGGGTTACGTATATAATCTGATGCATGCCTCACTAACCGTGTAAAGTTAGACTCATACTTTGCGACATTCTCATCCTCCTTCTACCTTAGACTCAGAAATTTCCTTTCCATATCTGCTCTATGGTCATGGGGAAAGTACTTTTCTAAGAAAAGCTCTTTGAACTCCCTCCATTCCATATTCGATACTTTATCATCTTCCTTTGTAATTTGAATCAATTACCCCCATTGATCAACATCTCCAGTGAGGCGGTAAACTGCCATGATAACCTTTTCACTTTCACTACTCCCCAAGGCATGGAATATTTTCTCTAAGGAGTTTATCCATTGATCAGCTACTAATGGATTTGTACCCCCATTAAATGTTGGTGGTTGTTGCCTCATGAAACGATCTAACATTGATCCTCCACGTTGCGGATCAGGGTGCTCCATACGAGTAAGGTTATTATTCATAACCTGAGTGAGTTGTCCCAGTATGGAAATAAGTTGATCAGCACCAGTTGTATCTCCAGATCCACAATAATTATCTTGGGCAGGAGGGAAATACCTACACGGAGTGCGTGCATTGATACGGTTTCCATTCCTTCAACTAGGCGCCATTTCTAAACAATGGCATAAACTAGATTAGTTTATGATTCAAAATACATAATTCCATACTTAACATAAATTGAACTATTTATAGAGATAATCCATAATCATAAAAATAAATGTTTTCTTTGAGGAAGTATATACTTATAAACCCTTCATAATGGTTTGTAAAAAAATGAGAATTATCCTAAGCATATCCCCCGAGAGTGTCGTAACCAAGAGTGCAGCAAGGCCCGTTGTCGTGCACCAATTCCCGTTCGAGTCTAGCTCAAAGTGGTATTTTCAGGTTTTACCCCTAGATACATCTGTTCCAGAGCCGCCTCTACCTGCTCGTATCCAGACAGGGATGTATAGCTCAGAAAACTCACAAAATCTCTACAACAACAAAATTCTAGGAAGTTCTTCTATACTAATCCTCAAAGTCTATCTTTGGGCTATGTGCTCTAATCAGAGTTTATCTAAATCTAGCTTCCAAGGTTAGTACTAAACTGCCTCTGATACCAACTGTAACTCCCTGACCCTAGTTACCCAGAGTCGGTGCATTACTTCGTAACATTGGCATGATCATAAAAGATCAAGTCTCGAAAGACCGATTAGTTTAGTAGTCTTGGAAACACTACATACATTCATAAATGTTACATTACATCATAAATTAAAAAACTAAAATAATAAAGTCTCCATAGTCCACACTCATATCCTCTTCTGACTATCCCTGCAGGTCATTCATAAAATACTTCTTCACATCCTGGAAAATATTAAAACATTGAATGGGGTGAGCTCAGATGCTCAGTAAGGATAAAAATATTGTAGAAGCTTTCATAAATAAACATTAACATTTAAGGCAATGTATAACTAAAACAAAATCCTTTTTAAACTTGAACTTCAGTATAATATGGCAAAAATAAAATTAAATAATGCCATTTACTTATTCACATGGATATTCTACTGGTTGAATAATCACATGCAATATCAATAACCACTTTCATAATGATGGAATGCATAATGCCAGACTATCATAACCACGTAGCCAAGGCCTCGTGCCAAGACCACAAATAAGATTTTGTCAAGGCCTCGTGCCAAGACACTAGTTTGTCTCATGAGACCTACCGATGCATCGAGGAGCTATAGCGGGCTCCACCCGTCACTTATTAAGTCCAATGCATTCCTCATATGAATAGGTTTAAACATATCATATAACATAATCGTATCACATAAAACATGCATTAAGGAAACATAACATTTCCACATTTCAATCACAAGATATCAATACGACACATTAATATAGTAAAAACACTTTCAAAACCATTTTCAATACCAAAATAAAAGAAAATTAAAACTTGTATTTATTTTTCATTTTAAAAAAATTTATGGCTTGTAGAGGAAGCCGAAACTCAAATAATGGTCACAGCGGCAGAGAAGTTGTTGTCGCCGCATACGTAAGAAAAAAACATTCCTTTTGTCGTTTAGTAAAAACTCTTCGTATAAAAATATTCTTTTTGTATAAAAGTAAAAGTCAAAGGGGTTTATATACCGTATAAATGAAAGTTGTGTATAAAACCAAATATGCCTCAATGAAAGGAGATTGAGACGAAGTCCTTAAAAAGATAATTTTTAAAATAAAATAGATCTATTATGTGTATTTACTATAAGTACACATAAATAAAGTACAAATACAAGATAGGACATAATAATATCCTGACATAATTTGAAAGTAGGAGATTAACCCAAAAAATGGAAATTGGGTTAAGAAGTTCCCTTACCTCGTGTCCGAATTCACTCGACCGTTCTTTGATCTCCTGAATAATAAACTAGAGTTAATATCTAACTTCTTAATAACCTTTTTCAAGTTCATTATTCCTTTTATATCACTTATTACCATGTCATGAACATTATGTAATTATTTATGTTAATAAAAGTCGTTTTGTCGATCTTTGGTACTTGAGTCAAAAATATACTTCTTATAATTACAATTTGTTCATGTGGTGAAATATCCATTATATACAGAATTATATTCATGATTTAGATATCATATATAACATATATATCAAGTATATACATTCATTTATAATATTACATAACATTTAGAGGTAAGAAATGAAATGCACCGTTCATGGAGACGGTAAGCCATACGTACGTATGAACGCTACTTTCATTTCCATTTCATATTTAATGGAATGAAGTTATAATTATATAAAGGTATAATATAATTCCAATATAATATAATGTATAATTCCATTTACTCCATCCTTTATACATCCCACATATGGCATTAATGATTCAAATCACTTTGAGGGGGCGGTAGTCCGCACTTCCGAAAATGAAATTATCGCGTTTACCCATAATGGAAATCATAAAGTATGCCATAAATTAGAAATACAGAAGCATAAGGAAAACATAAACATAATATATATATCATATATGAAAATAGTGTCATCAAAATGGCCACCATTATATGTGTTAAAAGAATATTGAACAATCGTCGTTTCGTGAGGCAGTATTTCGCCACCCACAGAAACAGTATGTTCTTTAACCATTAGACGAAGGTGTGTGTAAGTGTAAACCAAATACTTATCATAACAACATCCTAGTATATTTTATATACTTATTTTGCTACAAAAGAAAGGAATAAAAATAGTTTAAGGGGTTGGGGAAGAAAAATAAAACAAAACAACATTAGAGAAGACATTACCTTAAAATCAGGTAACTCTTTTTGATTTGATCCAAAGGCTTCCTTGGGAAGACTTCTGCCCAAAGTGAGGCTTCTAAGAGTAAGGGAGGAAAGTTTAGAGAGTATTTGGGTAGAGGTTGGCCGATCCAAAAGGCATTGAAGGTGTGAGTAAGGTGGTAGTGGTGGGGGCCTTT
The DNA here is from genome assembly GCA_963277665.1 of Viscum album. Lineage (NCBI taxonomy): Eukaryota > Viridiplantae > Streptophyta > Magnoliopsida > Santalales > Viscaceae > Viscum > Viscum album. The sequence continues at coordinate 1,784,618,585 of OY728155.1, read as the reverse complement.
TATAAGAGGAGAGAAGTGGCACTCTTGGAAAGATTGAAATGTTACATTATTATTAAATGCTTTTTCGGATTATAAAGGTCCCACACTTATATATTTCGAGGATAAGGTGATAAGGGTTCGAAACAGACTCATCCAATAGGTTTTTGACAAGTGTACGTCTTATATTTTACATTATCTTTTCATTTTATTTAAATCGTTAATTAATGAGGTAATCGCTGCATAATCATGGTGTCATAAATAATTTAATTTATTTAATGTCTAAAAATTATAAAAAAAATATCATGATGTATGAAATCTTTTTATATTTCTAATGAATATTTATAGTAAAAAATATGACTTGTATAACCCCATTTAAAATTTTTTTTAGTAAAACAACTCTTGTTTGTGATATTTTTATTTTAACATTAAATAAAAAGTTATTTATGTCATTTTCCTACCAAAGTGGCTCCATGGGGTCCCCAAGTTGACCCATGGATTGTCTTGGTCGTCCATGACTCATAAAATAGTGGTAGTACAAGTTTAAAGGTATTTTCATATTTTTATAATACCATTTTTACCTTAAACTTGACTAATTACCTTTAATCGCGATTAATTAAACTTAAAAGTTACTATTCACAAAAAAATTATTTTAATCCCATTGAACCAAATTTTACTTCCTAATTAAAACCATGTATGTAGGATTTTTGAAAATCAAATCACAGAAGTGGTAATGTTTCATTTAAATGAAAAATTATTTTTTTAACTACCACTTAGTGGTTTCACTATTCATCAAAAATTGAAGTTTTTCAGAACAATGCCAAAATTTCACCCTAAGCTATAATTGATATTCCGAATTCAGAAATGATTTATATTTTAAAAAATTCCAAACATATAAGTTGCATTAATTAATTTTATAATTAATTCCCGCTATCACAACAAATAGCATGTTTTTAAGAAACAATATATATCAAAAGATTGACAATTGTTTATATCCAATTTCAATGTTAAATTAATTCTAATGACCATCATTAGATAAAATGGTAAAAATATATTATAATTATACTTTAAAACTAATAAATAGTATAATTTATCACTATAAATTATTTTGATTAAGAAAGTTATTTTAAGTATTTTTCACTATTCAAAACAAATTGGAAGTTCTCAGAAAAATACCAAAAATTCAACTTAGAATAATTTCGATATTACGAATACAAAAATGAAGTCTATTTTGAAATATAAATTTTTTATAATTTCAAAAAGTTGGTATTACTATTCATAACTACTACTTTGATTGTTCGCGGTGTATTAGAATCTCGAACTTACGTACAATGCAAGCTATTGAATTATTGAAAGAGAAGCGTATCATGAAAGCTTGGGGTGTTACAATAGTGCCTTTATTGAATCCATGTCCATGGGAATTGTAGGAAAATCCATTTATTATGGACACAAATAATAAGGAAATAAATAAATATGACATGAAATGTGTATCCTAATTTATTATATATCATAAGGAAAATAGATTATATTATATAGGTCATGCCCATAAAAGGTAGTTATTCCTATTACTAAACCTTATCTCCTTAGGGGCCATGTTGTATTTCAAGGTACCAATCATGGTTTGTAAGTATGTATGACTACTATCAAGATAAAATCCTAGAGGGTCTCACATAAATTGTATTAAAAAGAATATCCAATTCTATATAATTGGAGTTTATGCCATCGTGGGACCCATGGTGGGGGAAAAGATATGTCCAAGTTTGAACGAATAAAAGAAAGAAAGAAATTCATGATTATTCAAGTATAGAATAAGAGAGTGTAATTTATTTTCTCAAGGTTTTCACATGTTTTAAGTTAATATGATGAGGAAATATTTATTTTATGAATGAATAATTTTTCATTCAAGTTTTATTTAATATATATTGGGAGGGGTGAGTTGAGTAAATAGATCAAATTTTATCAAAATATATTATTTTTGTTTATATAAGTGTGTAAAAAATATTTATGATATTAGAAACATTTTTTAATGGTCATAAATATTTTTCAGTGCTTATTTATGATGTTATATATATTCAAGGGGCCTATATTCAATTTTAGGGGTTTGACCTTGCTTATTGAAGTTGGGAGAGGAAAAAATTCATGATTACTATTCATCCCATGAAATATATTTCTTTTTTATCCTCCATACCATAAATAGAGAGAGAGATATGATATCTTAGTACCTCAATCCTAGTTTTCCTTTTCAAATCAAAATAACTATGTTGTCATGATCATCTTGATATTGATAGGTTCATCATTTTTGTACTAACACCTGAAAGTCGATGATCAACATACCAACAGGATTTTAGAGAAAGTATGGATGATCTAGAGTCTTACATCATTATTTTTATTAATAAACAAACTCTTAAGTGATAAAACATGTGCTTTATCCAAATTTAATGATTTATGGTTTTGATTATTATTATTTTTTCTTAATTTAACTCATATGATATCCTAGGGTTGTTAATCAGGTAAGCTTTGTTGGAGAAGACATTCCAAAATTGATATAAAGTAGAAATTATTTAATTTTACTACATCATAAACTTACTATAGGTTCTTAGTACTAATAATTAGGCTTCTTATTAGGTAAAATCCACAATCATACCTTCTCATAATTAGTCACTAACATACATGACACACTATAAAGGGAAACATACATGTGTAAGCCCCATAAAATCCAATTGAGTTAAGATATTCCTCTTAGTTTCCAAAAGACATTGATTCTAGATACTTCTCTTGGTTTATATATATTTGGGACTCCTCCTAGGTGCAATCCCCAAATCATACCTTCACCTAGCGCACCCAAGGTTAGGTATCTCAATGTAGCTGATGCACAACTATCATGGGGTGTGGAAAAATATTTTTAAATTTTAACAAGGGATATAGTATTAGTGGTAACCTAGGTTTTATCAAAATATTATTTATGTAATATAGTTATCATGAAAAAAATAGAATAGTATTTCAAGAAATAGCATACAAATAATCAGGGGTTTCAAAAATAAATAAGAGAGACAAGTGAGTGGGGTTAAGTTTTCGTTTCCCTTTTTGCAACGCTATCATAGTATTTTCAAAATGGATCTCTAATAATTTTCAAGTGATTAAATGAATGGTTTAACAATTAATTTCCACTTCTCACCCTTTATTAAGTTTATTATGATGAGAATAATTGTTAAAATTTCTTTATTTTGGATTATCCTCTTTTAAATGTTTGAAATCCTCAATGATTATCCTTTGGATTACCTAGGAAACACTTAATCATGTACTGAAATTCCCAGGCATTCAAATTAGATAATTGTTTCTTCCTCATGTGTATATAAATCACCAAACACTCTGCTTTCCCAATAAAAATAAATTAATGTGATCCAAAACCAATTGTAGGATGAAAATATTTCTTAAGCAAGGTAATAATTAAAATTCATAATCAAACAAAAACATAATTGCATTCATAATAAATTCTAAAATTAATTATTGAAAACCATTTAACAAGGAAAATAGATCCATGATTTCAAATAAATATCCTAGACTCAAGAATTACAATTGGGTCACCTCCCCTTCAACCAATCATTAAAGGTTTCATACTATCCATTAAATAAGAAACAATGGTAATATAAGGGGTCCAAATCATTTTGAAATAAAAATAGTTGAAGTGTTGTAGCATAAATTCTAGAGTTGTAGTAGGTGGATCCTCATCCTTCAGTCTTCTCTCCCTACCCAGTAGTATCTTATAAAACTATTTTATACCTAATATCTAACATTTATTAAAAATCAATAGAAAAATAATCCACTATACTTCTCAAGTATCTTATTTTCAAATTCCCCTAATTGGATAAGTATATTTATTCTCTCTATATTATATTCAACTATATTTATTAAACAATAATGATCAGTGATTTTTTATGAGTGATTTGAACTCTTTAAATGTGGGAAGGGATCTATTTATCTATTTATTTATCTTTATTCTAAGTCTTTAGGGTGTATCTCAAAATAAATTGAGGGTATTAAGATTTCTAATCTTAATTCATGGATGTATTACAGCTTGGATAGAAAAATTATGGTGTAACCACTGCCTTTATATGCTTGTAAATTCGTGGTTGTTGGGTGGAAAATTCTTCCATAGAAAAGACTTTTTCTATCCATTTTTCTACAAAAAAAATAAATAGCGCCTATATGATCACCTCCACAGTATATTTGAAATATTATTATATAGATCCTTAAATTTTATTTTCCATCAAAAAATCACCACTGTCATATTTTTTCATGCTATGATGCATGAGTATCCATAAAATGTAGAATCCAAATATGGTTTCTTATTTCTACATGACTATGGTGTAGCCAAAAATCCATGGAATAGATCTCCTAAAACCTCATTATCTTCCTTAATATTGATATCCTTACCTATATAGAGTATCACAACTCCCATATCATTGTTTGGGAAAACTGTCTTCCTAATCTCCCACTACGATGCAACAACTAATCCCATGGTACAACTCCATTATAGGACACATTCCTTCTCTGAACCTATAGAACAGTGGTGGTGCAATGGTGTAGGGTTTCTACTCCTTCCATCCAGAATTTATAGTGTCCAATCACACTTATATTCTATACATAGATTCATTCATCTTTGAAAAGGGATCCATCAAGATCTATAAAGGTTCCTGATGTAATATATAGTGATCTCTAGCCTTGACAGTGGTTATTTTATTGAGACTAAGATTTCTGAGTGATGGAAATTATTATTTTTTCATTTATTTAAAATAGTGGTAGGTGTCCTTCGATGTCGAAGGTGGAATCAGTGGTGTGTTTGGGTGAAGGGGAGCGAAATTGAGGCAAAGTGGTTCTATTTTGGTAAGTTATGAATAGTAACCACTATTATCATGTCCCATATCAGAAATGAGAATAGTAAGCCACTTCATATGTTTCAAGGCATAGCTCACTCAACTCAGAAGCATGTTGTGGGGATGGTCTCCTGAATACACTATATATTCACATAAATGGTCTCATGTTGACATGCATAAGACTGTCTGAATCCTTGACCCAATATTTTTGTGTGCTCAACTATTTTTATCTTGATCTCCTATTATATCTTGAAAAACTGACCTTGAGGAGATTTATTTTACAGATAGACCCTTTTGGGATAACTAAGAGGCTTACAATCCTTTGGGTTGAGATCTACCTTGGATGCCCATTCTTTTACCTAAAATTGTTTCAAACACTTAGTAAAATTTAACCAATAATTATCAAGAAAATAAAACTTAAATTTTTCATTTTATTAAATGTTTATTTTTTTTATTTTAACTTATTTTAATAAAAACATTAATTACAAGGGAAAATTGATTTCAATACATTGAAAATAATTAAAAAAAATTAAAAAAATTCCTGAAAAAATGAGTGTATAAAATACTCCCACACTTGAACTATTTTTTCCTCAATCATTGAATCTCAATATTTAATTAAACAGAGAACCAATGCAATAAATATTTAATTTCAAAATAAATAAAATTAAACTATTACCAATGTTATACATGATTTTGAAGTACCATATAAAACAACAACTCAACATCACATTTTTAAAATAAATAATAAATCCAAATATTTTATTATTTCCCATTGGAAAATTGTTGGTATTATATTTTCATCCATTTAAGTTTCTCATTTATTTATTATTAAACAATCCAATTAATGATCTACCTTACTTATAATTCTTTTCAGTCATCAGTCAAAGTAAAAAATTCAATTATAGTTTTTCTCATACCTTTAATACATGCACCTTTCCATAATATTTTAAAGGAACCACTTTCTCCACTTGGTAAAGACAAAAAATCACATAAAATCTGGATGGATTTTCAATTAAGTCTCTAATTAATTTGAGGCTTAAGGTTGGTAGGTAATAGTGTTAAAAACATTAAGGTTCAAAAGAGGATTCTTATCTCTTAAATCATAATGCATGATATCTAAAGTAAAATTTCAATGGGAATCTCCCATTCAACCTCACAACACGTACTTCCCAATCCCAAAGTAGGGTCATGGTCAATGAAATAATAATGAATTATTTGTAACTTCTTCAATATTCTCTACATTTTTTATTTTTTCTTCAATATAATTTTTCATAATTTTTTTTTATTTTACAAAATTCATGTTGGGAATAAAAATCACATCCACCACCTAACAACATATGATAAAAACTTCAGTATGGTAATAGTGATTTTTTATTTTCCCAAGTCACAACCCCATTATATTTAAATTTTTATCTTTTATTTATTTCATTTTTTAAGAATGTAAAATAATTAAATTATAATGAATGAACCCTAAACACTTATCAATGCCCAAAATAAAACCCCAAACTTTCTCCTCACAATATAGTGCATCACTTCTAGCATGAATTACCTTACTCCCATACTTAAACTTTAAAATATCTTGCACTATAAAAAAAGGTGTATAGGAATGGATATAAATGGATTGTAATGTGGCTCATTCCAAAAAAGGCCATTCATGGTCTCTATGGGTTAGAAAAGGTTTAATTTACAAGGTGGTATCAAGGATAATAGTATATCAATAAAAATGAATCTATCATATTATTATTTTTTGTTCAATCATGTCCAGTTAAAGTTCAAACGAAGGTTCTAATAGGTGAAATGTCCCAAGAACACTCAAGAAATATGCCCAAGATAGAATGTAAAGTATTTAATGTAGAAGTCCTCATGGGAATAAAACATATTAATTTGTACAATCACTCAGGGAATTAAATAAAAATAAAAAATAAATAAACATAAATTTAGAAAATTGAAAGTATGAAAAAAAGGTAGAGAAATTTCATTTACATGAATCAACCAACTCCTATAAATTATAATTCATAAAATTAACATCTATACCTAAATATAATAATTAATTTCTCTATATTAATCACTCAATCTTATCATTATTAAAATATAAAACATTTTATCATTATAATCCTTCAAAATTCATGTATCCTAGTTTGGTTAAGTAAAGAAAACTCAAAATGTTGCATGAAATTTCCAGTTTAAAACAGGTATGGGAATTTCAAGTTTAAAATAGGGTTTTTTAAAAAGTGTAGGGTGTTAAAAGATAATAAATTTAATAATGAACTCCCCCATATACATGAATATATTTTTTCACATCCCTGTCTTCTTTGGTTTATATGGTGAAATTTGTCCATGAGGGTCTTATTGAAACCAAAAAACTCATATGAGTATTAAAACCATTTCATTAAAGATCAAGGGGGTAAAGGGAGATGTGAATATATCCTAAACACCGAAATCCAAAGAAAAAAAAAAGAAAAAACCAGGATACTTCTAGAAAGAGACTTTGGTTAACATCATTGGATTAACCTAACCTCATGAGAATTAATTAGTTGATGGGTTAGAGATGTCTTAGCTCATCCTCTGATTCTTAATTTAGACTCTCGTGTAAAATTTTCATTTTTTCCATTAAAAGTTAATGAGTTTATTTATTCTTCTAAATCCACTTAATTTCTATTATATTTGGTAAGTTTTTCTTCTTCCTATATTTTTTATCCAATTTCAATTGATTTAGGTAAACCACTAAACACTATTTTTTGACTTTCTTATTCATCTCAGAATCATTACATGACTTACCACTAGATTTATTTGGAAACATGTTCCCTCTCTCAGTATAGGAAACCAGTTTTCAATGATTTACATTCATAATTTATCATTATTAACTTATAAACTACATCTCTTACAAAATTTATCTAAAATAGAACATATTTTTTGTGTACATAACTATGTTGTAGATCTAGTAACATTTTGTTCTCTCTATGATTTTTTACTTAGATTCTCACAAAACCTCCCCCTTAGTTCTACTTCTTTTCCTATTATAGACATATTAAAATAGTAATAATAGTATTTGTTTGATTTTTTACCATATTACCAATAAAACCCTTGATATTATGTTCTTCCAGATTGATACCCTATATGTCTAGATCTATGTTGTTTTTTTCTTATTTCAAACTGGACCTCAATTTTCTTAAGGGGTTATGGTATCCTTGGAATATTCATCCCTTCCCTTAATGTGAAATATTTTCCTTCAGTTTTTTTAGCCCATATATACTCAGTTTTGGTTTTCACATCTGAACTATTAAATAATATAGTATTATTTTTAGTTTGATATAGTGTATATTTACCTTGTTCATATGAAATTTTATTCTCATTGATCTGATAAGATTCTCCACTTCCCTAGGAAGATTTAGTAAATCCTTCTCTGAAATTTTTCAACTTGATTTGTACTATAAGATATATAGAATTTTTTTATTAGTTATTCCTTATTCTTTTATAGCCAAATCCTTCCTGAGATCTTTGATAATTCATTCTTGTTCAGATTCTTTAAACTTATGCTTCTTGATCACTTCAATATAGGATGTTTCCTTCTCAAAAACCAGAATTTATTTTCTTTCTCAATAAATTTAATTTATTGAATGAAGTATCCACCATATTTATTATATGATTATCTATATTCTACATCCCATTCTAATAAACTATCAAATAAATATTCTCTTATCACTTCTTCTAACTTAAAATCACAATTTCTTGATTTTTGGGTACTCACCTGCCCCATGGTGTTTTTAATAGAAAATTGATCTCATAAGGATACAAATTCATGGTCCACAACTAAATCATCAATGGTATTAGTACCTCCTTCATTGTATATTGAAAATACGTAATTTTTTCTTGAAGGGTGATTATTGTATTCAAGACTATTGAAGTGTGCCTTGTTGTCCCCAAGGTGTATGACAAGGGTTCCTTTATTCACATTGAAAGTCATCTTGTTCTTCCTCAAAAATGGTATTCCAAAAATATTGGGAGAATAACTTATTGATTTGTATTACTCCATGGTAATCACATATAATTATATTGAAAATATTAGTCCTTTGACTTCAACTATCACATCTTCCAATACTCCTGTTGGTCAAATAGTGGATCAATTTTCAAATTGGACCACTACTCTTGTTTAATTAAATTTTCCTATTAGAGAAAATTAAAATGTTGAGTGAGACATAAAATTTATATAGGCTATAATATCAAATTAATCATCCTAAAGATTAAAATATCTAATAGTATAGGTAATAGAAAGTTTTTATAGATCTTGACACTTTTTTGGTAGTAGTGGTGTGATCATAGTTGAGATGCTCCTCCCTAAACCGATTCTTTCATTCCCATCAAGTATATTCCTTTTGGTGAAAAACTCCTTGGTAAATTTATCATACTTGGGGATTTTTTGAATTTATTCCAATATAGGAATATTAATTTCAACCTTTTTAAATATTTCTTAGACCACTCTTTAAAGTTTATATTCTTCTAAATTCTTTGACTTAGTAAACCTAGATGGTAATGGAGTTGAAACATCCTTCTTCTACATTTTTCCATTACAATGGGGATTTAATTATTCTCTTTCAAAACCTTTCCTTAAATTATTCTTTTGGTTTTATGGGTTTCTTTTCAAGAATCCTTCTAGAATTTTTAAACCATCTTTCTTCATGTTCAGCTTGAACTTCCTTTGGTTCAAGTGGTTGAGTCTTCTTACCACTCCTTGTAATGATCATACTTATACTCTAATTAATATTTAGTATTGTTTAACCTGGATTATTTTCTTATTTTTTTTTGTTATTATGTCCATAATACTTCCAACTTTGTTTTTTTATCTTATATAAATTATTTTCTAGTCTTACAAATTTTCATCGTAGATGTTTCTCTGTTATTGATGGTGAATTGGTTGAAGTCTACTCATAATTATTTTATTAGAAATGGGGTGGTTGATAGTTTTGTATCTAATATGGTTATTTATAAGTTTGTTGAAATTTTGTTGGGTTGTGGTACTTCTTCTGGTATGGCAGTTGATATGGGAATTGATTCAGAAAAGAGGGGTCTAGCCTATTTTTTGTGGGATTCCAAATCCTTATTGGACTTGATAGATTTACCTCTATGTATAATTATATTGAAACTTACATAGCTAGAATATGGTTGCACAACTCTTTATACCATTTATATCAACACATTGATCAGTGATGTGGTTGGGTGATAAACACAAACCATATACCTGATGTGGGGTATGTTTTTCACTCAATTTCTTCAAAGCCATCTATCTCACTAAACATGTTAATTAATCAAGTTTGGTTTCAAGTAAATATGGGTATTTTGAAGTCCTTACCTAATTAATACCTCTTGTTCTCATGCATCTTGTTTTGAAATATTGTGAATTCAATGTTGTCTTATCAATCAAGACCCTAAATTCCGTTGACGATTTTCTACTCAAATCTCTTAAAGATGGTTCATCCAAGATGTTCCACTCATTTTCCAGTAGTTTTTGGTAGAATAAGACTATAAAGTGGTGTTATTCTATTCATTATTTTTTCCTCACATGTTTAGAAATAACTAAACACTCTACTATTATCCCAAGACTAATAAATCGATGTGATCCAAACCCAATTAGAGGGTGAAGGTATCTCTTAACCAAGGAAATAATTAAAATTTAAAATCGACACAAATAAAACCTCATTCAAATTAAAATTTGAAATTATATATTGAAAAAAATTTAATAGGGAAAATAAATACATGATTTATAATAAACATCCTAGACTCATTCATTACAATTGGGTCACCTCCCCTTCACCCGATAACTCAATGTTTCTAACCACCATTTAAAGAATAAATAAAGGGATTAGATGGGTAGAAATAATTTTGAAATAAAAATAGAGGAAGTGTTATAGTATAAAGGTCAATTTTGTAGAAGTTAGATCCTCTCCCTTCAATCTATTCTCCCTACCGAGTAGTATCCTCCCAAAAGTATCATATTCCTACTCTTTTTACTCTCTCTTTAATTAATAGGAAATATAATCTCATGTAATTATATAATATTTAATTTTTAAATTACCCTTATCAACTGAGTATATTTCTTCCCTCTCTCACTTCCATTCATATAATTTTTTTTCAAACAAGAATGGCCAGTGATTTTTCCTTGTTTTTATAATTGATTTAAACTCTATAAATATAGATGAGGACTCCTGCTGTGTCTCCTCATTTTTTATCCTAGAATTTCATTTTTATTTCAAAATAAAACAAGGATTTAAGGATTACCAATATCACTGCATGTATGTACTATGACATGGACATAAAAACTATGGCATAGATGATTCCTTCATTTATATGGAACTACATGGCTAGAGGGTGGACAATTCCTCCATAAAACATAATTATGTTTGAAAATTTTCTAAAACAATCAGCAGTTCCTATATGATAACCAAGATAGTGTAGTGGAAATAATGTTCCACATTTTATAATGGATACTTTCTAGTGAAAAATCACTACTGTTATATTTGGTTGTTCCATGATGCATGTGTAGCCCTATAGTACATCACCCAACTCTAGTGTATTCTTTATACAAGGATACAACATTTCTAGTGATCCATGGAATAATTATCCTCTAACCTCATTCCCTACCTTACTAATGATATCCACACATCCATGGTGTATCCTAAACACCATGGCATTGGTCAGGCATGTTGTCTACGTTATCTCCCACTACGACACAGAAAACTGACCTATGACACAACTCCATTCTGTTTTGTATTCCTTCGTCAAACCTATAATGCAAATGTGGTTCAATGGTGCAGGGTTTATCCTCCTTAATCTAGCATACGCATCATCCATTCACACTCCTTTTCCATGTAGGGATTCATTATTCTTCTAAAAGGGCTCTACTAAGGTCAACCAAGGTTCCCGACATGATCCATAGTGATCTCAAGGCTCATTTGTGGTTCTTTTCTCAAATTGAAGCTTTCTAATTGGTGGTAATGGTGTTTCTAGTGAGTTAAAAATTGACTAAAGAAGCATCGAATAACAGATGGGGTGTTGCTAGTGTTTTTGAGTGTGGGGGAGAATAACTAGGGTGAAGAGGCACTGTTTTGGTAAGCCATGAACAATAACTATTATTATTATGTCAAACATTAAATATGATATCATTTAGCCAGCCCCATATATTAAAATCCACAATTCCCTTATCTCAAAATACTATTTTTGGAATGGGCTCACACATACAATATACACTCATTGAAACAAGCATGTGATGAAACACATGAGCCCACCACGACCCATGGCCCACTCTTTGCACACAATAAAATGTGAATGGCCTGATCTTCTCCTTCAACTCAATGGACATTTCCCTAAGGGTATTTCTTATATTTTTGTCCCTTCTTGGGTTGTATAAGTGGATTTCATCACTTTGGTTTCATGGTAAGATGGGATAGCCATTTTTATACCTAAATTTATTTTAATCAATTAGTAAAATTCAACCAAAAAATATCAGGTAAATAAAAATTAAAAATTTATTAATTTTTGTCAATGTTTATTCTAAAATAATGATTTTCCCTTATTTTAATAAAATATTGAATTTAATTGGAAAATTTATTTCAAACCATTAAAAATTGTTTAGAATTTTGCATGAAAAAATGAGTACATCAGGAGCGTATGCATAAGCCCCTCTCAGTCTCCTATTATCACCCCTTTTATGGCACATGTATCCCATATGGATCTCCTACTATCTATAATACCCATCCATATATTATATTATCTACTTACTAATAGACATGTTGAACCAAAAAAGGAAACTCATGGGTAGGCCTCACTCAATTCCTTATCATTCACTCCAATTAAATGTGACTAATATTTTATCTATTATTTATCACATCGAGAATAAATCACTTGGTCTTAGAGGTTTAGTTGATCATTATATTAGAATAACTGAGATATGTTTTAGAAATTTCATTTAAATCCTATCTATATGATTGTAAACTATATAGTACATGTCTTTATTGTATGATGTTAAACTACATGGAATAGTCCTCACATATAACCTTAAACTTTGTCAGTGAAACTATATGGGATTTAATTCTAGTTCTTTCAGGATATGTTAGATTACTCTTTTAGTTTCAAATCAAAAATCCTCAAATACATTGTTTCTATTATGCACAGATAATTAGAAACCCAAGTAATGATCATAGTATTAACCAAAAATTTCTCAGGCAACGAGCCTGAGAAATCACGGTCAACCTCCCCTAGGTGATGAGACTAGGACCCCCTACATTATGAGAATATTATATACTTATATTTATGAGAATAAAATGAATCATATTTCTATGGTGATGATCCAAGGTTTCCTCTGGTGATGGGTGAGTTATTCTTATAGTAATGAGTTAGGATGCCTCTAGTGACAATCCATGGACGATGTATCATCTCTCATGTAACAGCATGAGATTCCCTCGTGGCCTGGTATGCGGAAGGTAATATGGGCCTCCAAAAAATTATGATCCTCAATCATACCTTCTCATGTATATTTACCATCTGTAATGAAAAACCAAAAATTGGAAACCATGCGTAAGTCCCACAAAAACAATTATTGTGAATATTTTATCCAGTAGTTTACTCTCTATGGATTTAAACTTATTAGAAGCATTCATGGACACATTTAATTAAAAGGAACTTTAATTGGTCATGGTTTTATAACCATAAAATCCAACATAATATTCCTTTTCACACAACCTTAAAAGGTATGATGTGTCCCGTTAAGTGGAACCAAACTAATTAGATTCTAACTCCATTCATAGGGATACATAGGAAGCCCTCTCATGGTCCTGATCACAACTCCACAATACCAATCACCTCCCCAAACAATGTTAAACTCCATAGTTACAATTTATATAGACTTTATTTAATACATCACTAACTTATAAGAGAAATTTGGATAACCTATAGTACACCAATATGATAACATCTCCACATAGCTTCAATCAGATCATTAGAATAGTGGTAAAAAAATACTACATTAATATTTGGGAAGGATTCATGAATATATCATAAATCATTAATAGAGTCTAAAAGTAGGAAATAATTCCCCAAAAAAGAATGTGATGAGCCTAACCTCACATCCTATTGACAAACGTGCACTGTTTGCAAAATTCCGTGGTGTGACTTCCTCCAAGATAGAAACAACTATTTATTTTTTTAGTTTCATTTCTTTTTGACTTCTTGGTATTATTATGAATAATATTCTTCTATCTCTTCTTTACTAAGGATAAATTTTCTTCCACCAGTGGTTTTTCTATACTCAATGATTTGGAGACATGTTTTATTGATAGAGACCAAAATATTTCACTTCTTTGAATTATTTAATTATAATTCAAGTTATTATTATTCAAATTTTCAAATCTTTTTGTAAAAAATAGACATTTTTGTGGACTTTTCATTATCTCATACTTCCTCCCCCATGTTTTAGGATTCCTTTTATTTCAAAAATTTGATATATTATTCCCACAATTAATAACATTGCACCAAAATATATCATATCACTATCAGTGATGCACAAAATATGATCTTTTAATTTGTACATTATTCTAGAAAAAACCCTACAACTTAGTATCTTATGCCTTTTCCATCATTGGTTGACCCTTTAGAGAAACATATTCTCCTATAATTTCTCACATTCACAACTAATGTAGTGGTGGGTTATCCATCAATTTACTTCATAATTTTTTATATATTTTGATTTAGGTCCGGCACTTTAAAAAACCATAATTCATACGAACGTTGTTTCTTTGGATTTATGGTACATTTTCCTTTTAAATTACTATAGTTTTATAATTAGATGATCTCAGATACTTTCCGACACCATCTAGAGACCTTTTAGTTCCAGAATCCTACTTGAAATTATGAGGGGTATAAATTATTTTTTATGATTATTTTGAAGACTATGCATGAACATTTTCTAGATTTTACAATATCACTTCTAATTGAAGACATTTAATATATATGATATTTTTCAAATCCTCCATTGATTTTATTTTGTCTTCCCAATCCTTTATAATCTTTTAAACTGATCTTCATGAATTTGGTTCTTTTATTGTAAGTAAATATAAATATCCTTAATCATATTTCCATTGGTTCCTAATTAAACTTTCTTAACAATTGGTAATGCTTCCAGTACATGGATCTATTATTAAATAGTTTTTTGGGATTCTCCCCTCTCATAGATTTAATTTATCAAATAACTATCAAAACTGGAGCATACTTTTTCAAGATCCTCATTTATGGAATTTAAGCGTCCTAATTGTTTGGATAGATTTATACACATTATTATCCTTTGTTATAAATATTTCTCAATATTTTTTAATCTTCCTCAAGGTGGTTGATCTTCTCCTACATGATTTTAAAAGTGCCTCAAATAAAATTGATTACATCTTTTAGAAATAATTATGGAGTCTTTATCAAATAAGAACCTGAATCATTATATGAACCATCACATGAATATCTATATATTTGATATTCCTTACTAATACATGGTTATTATATAAGATAATTTTTACAAGAAACATTAGTTGACACAACATCATGTAAAGATATTTCATCTCCTAAGGTTGAGTGGATTTTCATTTCCTTTATAGTTAAACCAACCACTAAATATCCTCCTCCCATGCATGATCTTTCTTCCCAAGAAAAATAATATATTTAAAATTATTTTACTTCCACGTTGGATAAGAAGGATATATTCTTCATATTTTTCTATTTTTTTCTTAATTATATTCTCTAATGTCTTGGTTGAGATAGAAATATGATTAACCACAAAACCATCTTATCTAAGTCAACAATTCATGATTACTTTAGAAGAGAAACTAAAAAAACTTCAAAATTAAATAATCCTATTGGACATATGGCATGAGGCTCTGATACTAATTATTAGTATTACTTTGTGATATTACCAACACTAAGAAGGGTGAATTACTATTGGTGCATTTTATATAAATAACACTTTGTCCCTTTATTTTACCTCTGAACTTCTTTAGTGAATAGTTATCTTTTTGAGGAGAATCAAGCATCGCTTACATAAATATTATATCATTATAGATGAATATAAAATAAATATCAGTATAATACACACCCCATAACCATAATGTTTTAGTGTATTTGGAGACAAGATACCTAGTCAAATTATTTCATGAAATATCTTCAACATCTCTCAAAAATTTATCCTTGTGTAGTTCCCTTATTAGAAATTACCTATGTAAAAATTTAATTTATAACTTAGGGAAAGGAAACATAAGAAAAGGGTAATATTAGATACAAAATATGGGCAAACATAGGACATTTCAATCAATTATCATAAGTGTGTATAATATAATATTAAGGGTATGAGAACATGATAAAAAAAATTTAGATCATACCCAACAAGTCATAGAACATAAAACATGATTCATGGAATAATTTTTGTCATAATAATAGACATGAGTCATAAAATTACAAAATCC
Organism: Viscum album; assembly: GCA_963277665.1. Taxonomy (NCBI): domain Eukaryota; kingdom Viridiplantae; phylum Streptophyta; class Magnoliopsida; order Santalales; family Viscaceae; genus Viscum; species Viscum album. The sequence continues at coordinate 1,784,602,243 of OY728155.1, read as the reverse complement.
TAAACAAAAAATCATGATCCATGAGAGCATATCATAAGTATAAGACATAAGTTTTTGGAATAAAAGTGTGGTATGAGAATAATAATATAAAATCATTTCTTTGGTTAAGTATAACTTTCAGGACTATTATAGTGTGTAGAGTCCCATCATGAATTGGGTTTACTCTACATTACCATAAATATAGAAATCATATTTCAAGGATATTCACTATGACCTTTATAATATAGAATCTTGGGTTAAATACCTGTGTACCCTCTTTGTCTTGGTCCCACCAGCCATGTTCCTTTTTGGGCTAAGTCTAATAATATGTGTACCCTCTTATTCTTCAAACAACGACCCATATACCCTTAGAATTGGTAAGACCTATCATGTACCCTCTTTATCTTATGAAATATAAAACATCACCCAATGTATTGGAGGTATATAATAGTACAACCTATCATATAGTAATAATTCTTTTATATATAAGCCACAACAAATATGAGAATTTCTCATTACATTATGGTTTAATTAACCCATGAGAAAGAAAAAGGTTTCACAAAACATTATTAAAACCACATCATCATAATCTATAAATTAAAATGAAGTAGATGGTATAATAAGATCATATCCCTGGTGAAACAACCTGAGATATTAAAAGAACACTATTATAAAGATGCAAAACCCAGTTCCCTGAATCTACTACTTTATTTTATTACATTTTCATTATTATAAAAAATTATTACCCCTAAAGAACAAATAGATTAGTAGTTTTGAAAAACAAGATACAAATATAAGTGCAACATTACAATTTGAAATGAAATTCATAATAGAAATTCCATTGTAAACATCTATGACTCCTAAGTTGTCCCTAAAAGTCATCCATAATATTAATCTTCACAACCTGAGGAAAATAAAACATAAGAAAGGGGTGATCTCAGATTCTTAGTAAGGGTATGTAATACATTTGAAGTTATCATAAAAATAAACACTAGGCATAGTGAATAACTAAAAACACATTCCTTTAAAAATATACTTTAGTGCGATACATCATAAATGAAAGATGATTAAATAAGTCTATATAAATAATCATAAGAGAATGAAAAATAAAAATATATATTATAATTTTAGAATAATAACATGGTTTATTAATTACTGATACCATAATGAGGGAATGCATAATTCTAGACATCTGAAACATATTATCAAGGCCTCGACCAAGATATCTGAAAAAAACTAGGGTAATACCTCAGCCAAAACCCAATTCTATTTTGTCTCATGAGACCTACCAATGCATCGAGGGGATATAGTAGGCCCCACCCATCATTTTCTAACTATAATGAATTCTTCATATGAACGGGGATAAATATAAAGAACACAAACACATGAAATAACTTCCCCCAATCTATACACATAAACACTAACCGTATTGAGTAGTATGGTGAGTGGTAACAAAATAGCACATCCACAGTAAAACTAATCATAAAAAATTTAATAAAATATGGTAGATGATAAACATAAGATATCAACCTCAATAGGACATAAAATTCAATAGAGGTGTCTATGTAGGCAAAAATACTCTAATAAAATCATCAAGGAATTATTTATAAAAATACACTTTTACTTTGAAAAGAAGAGTTATTTTAAAAAAATAATTTCATAAAACCAGAAATGAACTAAGTTAGTTTTTCTATTTTTAAATGGGTGGTTTTAGAAAACTAATTGTGGATTAAAATATATGATAGTTTAAACTTGAGAATAGGTAATAATGTGATATTTTCCCTTGAATCGGGCTTGTTTATCGGGAATAATTGTGAATGATATTTATAAAAAAATTATCTCCCCATAAAATAAATAAGGATTATAATTGGTACACATATATAGAAAATTCAAATAAATTTTATTTGGAGTAAATAATAATAATTAATAATTTAATAAAAATTAAGAGAGACAAAGATTAGCCTCAAACAAATGGAGGTCCGGGTAGAAAACCCTTTCCTTATGTATGAATGGGTTATGAAATTAATATTAAAATCATGGATAATAAAATTAAATCCATTAATTAATTAACTAAAAAACATATATACATTTATTTTATTTATTAAAATTTTATTAAGTACATTTTTTTCCTTTTGTTGAGTTATAAGATACAATTATATCGCTCGAGAGTGTTCGATTCTTTGGTTTTCATGATCTGTATACTTGTATATGAGTATGAAAGTTCAGGTGGAATTGGTATATTTTTACATAATTGGATTTATATGATACTAATGTAGATCAAGAATATTAAATGGTGATATAATTCATTTTTTTATATGTTTTGAGGAAGATTTATTAGATACGACGTTAGTGATAATCATTTAGATTATTTTGGCAATATTTCAATTATTACGAACTAGTTTTGTAGTATAAATTAGTATTATGTATATATATACAAGTTATAGAACATTTAATATGTTATAATACATATATTATAGTATATTTCAACCATAAAAATGGTTTCATGACCATCCTTAATGGAAAAAATGAAGAAGGAAGGTTCGTTATCCATGAAGTTTGTAAATCGGCACCTCCCAGATGATGATTTCTTTTTTAAAAGAAAAGAGAGAGAGATAATAGTTTGAGGAAGGATATTAAATTAATATGATATCATTACAGTATATATATGATAATGTAGTTATCATGATCATTTGTATATAGTAGGTGTGGAGAAGATAAGAAATAAAATAAATTGAAAATGAAATTAAAAGAAAAAGGTGAAAGAACTAGTTTGGGATAAGCCTAGCACTAAGAGGTGGGGTGAGACAGTGTTGGAAACTTTTTAAACCAATTGTTACTTCTTAATCTTGTACCTATTGACCTGTTAGGATCTTGATTATCTTGTTAACTTTTCCCTATCACATCCAATACTATGAAATTAGTAAAAATATTAACACGATATTTTTTCAAGGTTTACTACTCAATAAGAGTAGCTAGTACTTTTCGTGTATGGGTATGACCAATAAACATATTTTACAATATAATTTAGTAATCTGTTATAGTGTTTTCGATTAGAAAACAATCCTTAAGGTATTGTGAGTCCCTATACTTTAGAGGGGGGAATGAAGCAGTTATTATTCCCTGAACTAGTGATGACCTAGTCCAACTTGGAGATCCTTACTAATTCTTTATAATGCCTCACAATATCATCTTCTCATTGTTGATAAAGGTTTGTAACACCAAGAAATTTTTCCACCCATTAATACCTATTGGATATAAGATTTCTTTGTTCTTCCACAACCTTTTACTTTACTTGGTTACTTGTACAACAGTAGGAAAGCAATACTACCCTCTTCTTCCGATAAAAAACTAAAAGCCTCACAAACTTATTCTTCTATTAGTAACAATAATATAATTTTTGGTATAATGATTAATAGAATCATCCCTTACCAAAATTATAATCAACTAATATCAATTTGTACATCCACGACTCTTCTTCTCACTTTATTCTTTAGTGAAAAACCAACCGCACTGATATCTCTTCTTCTTTTTCTTGCTAGAATCATAAAATTATATTGTAATTGTTAAATAAATTAGGATAAGTTCATCTTAGCATCATCAAATTTGATATGTCCTAAATAACTGAATATTTGTTGGACACTCTGTTCTTATTGGACACACAATAATTTGGAATAGTACAGTGGTGTCTTCCCTAGCACTGGTTCACCTAAACCAGTTATTCAGAACTATTGTTTGCAGAGCACCCTCACAAAGCTAAAAACCTTCATGAAGAAAAATTCCTTTTATTAACAAACTAACTTCGTGAAGATTACTTCCTTCATAGAGATCTCTGCCTTCACAGAGCTCATTGCCTTCGCGAATCTCTCTGCCTTTGCAGAGCTCACTTCCTTCACGGAGCTATCTACCTTCACAGAGCTCACTGAATTCACAGAGCTAACTGAGTTATCATGGAACATCCCATCATTACAAAGCACCCATTACATAAAATCTTTATCATCAATCAAGAATTTTTAAGTCTTTTTGTGATGCTTAAGCTAGCATAGAAATCTTGATACTTAGAGCTCTTCGGCTATCATGAAATCAGAGTGATTTTACATTTTCTCTATAATTTTTTTGACAAAATGAATTTGGTGTCACCTCATATTTATAGGTTTACCCATTTCTGATGCTCCACCGCCTCTAATATATTTTTTTGATCAATAAAAAATATCTTCGTGGCACTCCTACATTAGAGAAACTCCATTGATATTTCTTGTTATCATAAATCCCTCCATCAAAAAATCATGCTGCCATGATTCCCCACTCGTGATGCTCCTCTCCTTCACCATTCATGATGCTCATAACTATCATGAAGCTTCCCATAAAATCATTGCACACTCTCAATGCTCCATTTCTTGTAATCATGAAAATCACTGTCAAAATCTTCATGCCTTTGTGAAACACATTTTGCAAATCCCATATTTGTGAAAATCATTCCTTTTACATATTTTTATAATCCATTCATGGAAATACACTTTTCTCAATGCTATCCGAGATAAAAAATTTGGACCCCAAAAATTTGGCAAACACTGGGAAATTGTGCCACCTTAAAATACACTTTAGCAAATGCAAACATGTTGGTTTTCCATCATCCAACAACATGTTTCATTCCAATCAAATAGGAAAATTATTGGAAGAACCTTTTCTCCACCTTTACCTCATAATTATTGCATCATAAGTTTTCCAATTAACTTATGATATTTGTAAAATATAGACCATCAAAGCATCATCAGATTTTTAGAGGTAAGTATTATAACTCCCTTTTATTTCTGTAACATCATTCCTTCCAATAAAACCATAAAATGATTGGATGAATATTCTATAGAAAAATATTATCTCTAATAAAAATTGAATAATATTTTTAAAACATCTTATCTTTCAAAATTATGCTCAATATGATTGTCAACACCAACTCTCTCCCCTTTCCTTCAAACCTTCATTTAACTTTTATATTTGAATCGGATCCATGATGAATCCAATTCCCATCCTTATTACAATCAGAACCTCATTATGAACCCAAGGAGACTTTGACGAACCTATAAAATGGTCTTTCTTAAGAATAGTGACACTGATTTGATTTGAGGAAGAACTTCTTCATACATCCCAACTCCTTCTCTATCCATCATCAAAAAACTCAAAGTCTTCAAACCATTCACACGATTCTTGGAAGATCAAGAATTGAGGACTTCATCCAAGATCCATTAACTTTGGAAACAATTCATCATATTTACCATACATATATCTTCTTATCTTATTGATCACTTTTGACAACCAATGACAATCATTTGATAACAAATTCAATCCATACACAAAGTGGGCACACTAAAAGAAAGAGGGTTTACCTTTTAAAATATCTTCCTTGATAACCTCTTTTAGAAAAGGGGTTTTGGTCTTTTGGAAAGACCAAGAGATCCTGGATGTAGGGAGAGTAATTGGGAAGAAATTTGAGAAGCTTCAAGGCTTAGATAAGTGAGTGTAAGAGGGAGTGGGGTGGTTTTTATAGTGGAGGAGAGGGTTGATTTTGGAATATCTTCTTCATTATTTTATTATTTTTCTCAAGACAACCAATAGTGTTTATTATTATGACCAAAAATAATAATAAGTGCATGTGAGTTATAACCAAGTGTTCTTACATCATAAATGACTCAAGGAACAGTTTATTTATATTCTAATGTATTTATATGATAAATTGTCATATTTCACTATTCACTAAAAATCAAAGTATTTTAGAAAAATACCAAAAATTCACCCTATCCATTTTTCAACATGTAGAATTTAAAAATGAACTCCATTTTATCAAAATAATTTTCTAAATATATGAAATTTTATTTTTAAATAAAATCATCATTTACTTGAAAAATACATTTTTTAAAAACTAAAATCAATTTTATAACACCATGAAAAATTAACTAAGATATAATTAAATAATCCTAAATTCATAGGAAAAAAAATTATTTAGAAATAAATTTTATGAAATTGAATTTTATTTAAAATAAAGTTATTAATTTAAAATTGTAATTGAATATTTATTACTCACAACAATACCAACACTTATTTTTTAATTTTTAAAATATTCACTCCCATTTATAAGGTGCCTAAATTTTATTTATACTTACATGGGTGAGGTTAAGGGTCATATTACAATTTGTAAGGGTACATTACTATTCATAAGGGTAAGTTAATATTCACAATAAAATGTAAGTTGATCATATCAGACTCTAAATATCTTACTGATCACAACTGTGTATGTCCATTTTTTGAAATTCCAAACATAGAAGCGGAAAAATTATGTTTAATGACTAGGTTATAACTATAACCTATAACAAATTGTTTTTTTCATAGAGACTCGGTTTTGCGTGAATTCTATATTAAATTTATTTTTAAATCCATGGGGTGTTACATTCTCCCCCCTTACAAAATTTTTTCCCCAAAATTACCAGAATGTTACCCCATAAATAGATTTGGAAAGTTATTCATCATAAGATCCTCACGATCCCACATTGCCTCTTCAATTTTATGATTTTTACAAATTGTCTTTACCAGAAGAGTTTTCTAATTCCTAAAATCCTATTATTTAGTGCCTTGAATCCAGATATTCTCTTCACAATAAGATAAATCGTGTTCCAATTCTATACCTTCAGAAGTGAGCAGATGCATTAGGTATGGTATGTACTTTCTCAACAATGAGACATGGAATACATTATGTACCTTATAAAGGCTAGGTGGAATCACTAAATTATAAGACACAACTCAAACTCTCTCTAGAATTTCAAAAGGACCAATTTACCTAGGGCTCAGTTCCCTTTCTTCCGAAATCTTATTACACCCTTCCATGGAGATAATTTCAAGAAAATGTGATCTCCCACTTGAAATTCCAAATCCTTCCTTCTATTATCAGTATAGATCTTTTTACTACTTTGATTTGATTTGATATGGGGTTGAATTTCCTTTACCTTCATCATTGTTTCCTGCACAGGCTCTGGGTCCACAACCTTCCTTTCACAAACTTCATCCCAACATGTTGGTGTATGATATCTATTTATGTACAATGCTTCATATAGTGTCATTTGAATACTAGAATGGAAAATATTGCTATAAAAAACTCAACAAAAGGTAAATACTAATCCCATATAACTTGAAAATAAATTGAGAATGATTTCAAAATTTATTCTAAAGTTTGGATCTTTCTTTTTGACTGCCCATCAGTTTGAGGATGATAATAAATACTCAAATGAAGCTCAATATCCAAATATTTCTGATAATTTTCCAGAATTTTGATGTAAATCATGGATCCTGATTAGACATAATTGAGAGAGGTTCTCCATGACATCTTACAACTTCATTGACATAGAGTCGTCGTAAGGCGCTCTAGTGAAAAATCCTCCCTTATTGTGAGGAAATGTGAAAATTTTGGAAGTCAATAAACAATTACCCATATTGAATCATTACTTCTTAGAGTTTTTGGTAATCCAGTGAAAAAATCCATAGTGATTTCATCCCATTTCCATATAGGAACAAGAATAAGTTGAATGAATCCTCTAGCATGTTGTCTTTCAACCTTCACTTGTTTTCAAACTAAACATCTTGATATATAATCATCCATTTCCCACTTCATGTTATCCCACCAGAAATGTTCCCTCAAATCTCTATACATCTTAGTGCTACCATGGTGTATAGGGAAATTAGAATTGTGGGAATCATCTAAAAACTCCCTTTTTAGCTCAGGGATATAGGGAACACATAAACTCCTCCATAATTTTCAAATTATATCCTCACACATGAAGTCAACCAACTCCCCATAATTTGTAGATTTAAATTTATTTTTAGTGTTATCATCATCACATAGAGAACTTTTAAATATTTCTAATAAATATAGTTGCGAAATAAATTAAAAAAGTAGTGATATTTTACCTTCTTTAATAATTATAATATCCATTCACGCCAGATCTACATACATAAGATCCTTGTAAATTATCATTTTGTTTAAAACTTCATGATCCTTCCTGCACAATGCATCTACTACCTTATTTTACTTTATTGGTTGGTTGTGTATATAAGAATCATAATATTTAAGAAACTATATCCCTCTCCTTTGCCTCATGTTGTGTTATTTCTATGAGAAGATATATTTTAAGCTCTTATGATCCATATATATCTCACATATTTCACCATAGAGATATTGTCTCCACATATTCATAGAAAATATCATAGCTGATAACTCAAGATCGTGAGTTGGATAGTTCTATTCATGAATTTTTAACTACCTTGGTCCATAGGCAATAACTCTATCACTCTTCATAAGGATGCACCCAAGTTCTTTCTTTGATGCTTCACTATAAATCACAAATCCACTATTTCCAGATAGTATAGTAAAGATTGGAGCATTCATTTATATCCTCTTAAATTCTTTAAAAAATTATTCACATTCTTTTTTCCATACATACTTAACCCATTTATGAGTAATCTTGGTTAATGGGTAAGCTAATCTAGCAATGTTTTGAATGAAACATCAATAATAACATGCTAAAGCAACAAAACTAAATACCTTAGTTATGTTCGTTTGTGTAGGACATTATGGAACTGCCTTTGTATTTTCTGGATCTAATAAGATTCCATCCTTAGAGACAATATGGTCAAGAAAAGAAACTATTTGAAGCCAGAATTCACACTTTCTAAACTTCCCATATAACTCATTTCTTCTAAGAGTATTCAGAATAATGTGTAAGTGAATCTCACACACTTCATAGATTTTGGAGTATACTACGATATCATCAATAAATAAAACAAAAAAGTCATCAAGATATTACTTGAAAACTATATTAATTAGATCCATGAAAATAGATGGCGCATTAGTCAATCCCAAAGGAATTACTGTAAACTCGTAATGCCTATACCTAGTTTGAAATGTTGTCTTTGGAATATCTTCCTTCCTCACACACAACTGATGATATCCAGATCGAAGGTCAATCTTTGAAAAATATTAGTCTCTGTAAATTTTATCAAATAAATCATCAATGTGAGGCAGGGGATATTTATTCTTTATTGTAATAGAATTTATTTCTCTATAGTCAATGCACAACCTCATGGATCCATCTTTCTTCTTGACAAAGATAATAGGGAATCCCTATGAAGAAACACTAGGGAGGATAAATCATTTATCACTCAATTCCTCTAATTGTTTCTTTATTTATACTAATTCCACCAAGTCTATTCTATAAGGAGTCTTTCATATAGGTATTAAACCATGAATTAAATCAATAGAGAACTCAACTTCCCACTCTGGAGGTTGTCTAGGTAAATACTCTTAAAATACATCAATGTATTATTTTACAATAGGTAAATACTCAATTTGAATATTTCTTCCCTCACCCATAGATATTTCATTCTATTCCTCCCTAAGAATTGAATTTAGTAGAGCTACTGGGGGTGGATCTAGATAAGAATAAGATGGGGTTGTTTCTTCTCTAAAGATAATAGGTTATACACCTACCTCACAAATCATAATTTCCTTCTTCTTACAATATATGTTTGCATTATATTTTCAAATCCATTTCATGACAAGGATTATGTCAAAGTTGACCATAGGATAGATGATAAAATTAGTAGATAAAGCACATTTATATTCCCTAAAGGGGACTTCCTGAAACATATTTATTACAATGATAATTACCTTAGGGATTTTTAATGGAAAATCCCTTATTAAGGAGAATTGGAAATATCTATTTTTTAAATCAAACTGGGAAGATATAAAGGTATGTGATGATCGTGAATAAAATAAAGCATTGTCTATGTTTTTGGAAATGATTATAGTACCTACCACTACATCATTAGAAACTTCAAATTTAGCAGTTGTGATCACATAAGCTTGGACTTTCTCCCTTGGCCTTCTCTGGGGAATGTTTCCTTGATGCTTAGAACAATCATTTGCATAATATCCTATATATTTAAAATTATAACATTAAACATTTGTTACTTCTTTCTTTCCCTTGAAATCACGAGATTGGTGGCCTCTTTCTCTACATTTGTAACAAACTCCTTTCCTTTCCAAGAAGGATCTAGGGTGAATATATCGATAAGTATCATATGTTGGAAAACTCCCCTTTTTAGTCTTTCCCTTATCCATTCTTTCCTCCGCCACTCTCTTATTATCTTGATTTCCTTTGAATTCATAAGTCTTAGAGAATTATTTCTTTGTTTTTATTTCACATGAGACTATATCTTTGTATGATGAGAATATTTGGGAAACCAGTTCCCTTAGAAGTAATGGTTTTAAACCACAAAATATTCGATCAATCTTGATCTGAGGATTATGTATATAGTCTGCAACATTCCTTTCTAACCTTGTAAAATTGTATTCTTATATTGCAATGTTTTCATCCACTTTTTGTTTCAAACTAAATAATTACCTCTCCATATCTTTTCTCTATTCTCGAGGAAAATATTTTTCTATGAATATTTCCTTAAAGTACCTCCATTCCATTTCATCTATTTCTTATTCCTCCTTCATGTTTTGAATTAACAACCACCATTGATCCACATCTCCTGATAGATGATAAACTGCCATGATAACCTTCTCCCTTTTGTTACATCCCAAAGCGAGAAATATCTTTTCTAAGGAACTTATAAACTACTCCAATATGAATGGGTTTGTAGTATCATTGAATGATGGAAGCTTTTGTCACCTAAAGCAATCAAACATTACTCCTCTATGTCGTGGATAAGGATTCTTCATATGGGTAAGTTTATTGTTCATAACTTGATTCAGTTGTCCCAGTATAGTTATAAGATGCTCAACCCCAGTCACAACACTAGTACCAGCATCATTATCTTGCATAGGAGGAAAATCACTACATGGGATGCGTTCATTTGTGAAGTTTCTATTCCTTCAACTAAGATCTATTTCTAAATAATGGAATACACTAAATTAGGTTATGAATAATAATGTATAATGTCAAACTAGAAAAAAACATAACATAAATTGAAATTTATGCACATCTAATATCATAATCATAAGCATGGTTACTTTGAGGAAATATTTACATTTAAATTCTTCATAATGGTTTATAAAGAAAATGTGAATTATCCTAAGAATATCCCACAGGTTTGTTAAACCAAGTGTGTAGTAAGGCCCATTGTCGTGTACCAGGTTACCCTGAGTTATGCTCAGAACACCTCGTCGGAGTTGTTACCCCTAGGTACATCTATGCTAGAACCACATCAACTTGTAGTATCTAGATAGTGTTTCATTTTCTCTAAATATCCATTTAATATATACCTTACCAAAATTCTAGGATGTTCTTGTATACTTATCCCCAAAGTCTATTTTATGGGTTTTCCCATAATCTACATTTTCGAAATCTAGTTTCCAAATTTTTAGTAAACTTTCTCTGATACCAACTATAAAGACCTAGACCCCAGTTTTTTGGAGTCGGTGAATTATTTTATTACATTGACATGATTACAAGAAATTTGTATCCTAAAGGAATGAATAGTTTATTAGTTTTGGAAAACAATATACAAACAAAAGTTCAACATTACAACTTAAAATGAAATATATAATATCAATTCGATTGGAAACATCTCTGAATCATAGGTTATACCTACAAGTCATTCATAATATTCATCTTCACAACTTGGGGAAAATAAAACATAAGAAATGGTTGAGCTCATATGCATAGTAAGGGTATTTAATACAACAAAAGTTATCATAAAAATAAAAAATTTGCATAGTGGAAAACTAAAGACACATGCCTTTAAAAATATACTTGAGCGTAATATGGAAGGATTGAAAGATGATTAAATAAGGCCATATAAATGACCATAAGGGAATGAAATATAACCATTTATATTCTACATGTCAAATAATTACACGGTTTATTAACTACTAATACTATAATGAGGTAATGAAAAATACTGGACATCTGAAACATATTGTCAATGCCTTGACCAAGACGTCTGAAAATACTAGGGTAAGTCCTTGGCCCAAACCCAATTTTATTTGGTCTTATGAGTCCTACCAATGAATTGAGGTGATATAGAGGTCCCCAATAATCACTTTCTGTGTCCAATTCATTCATCATATGAAAGGGGATAAACATAAACAACATGAAGATAATAAATAAATTTCCCCAATCTGTACACATAAACACTAACCATTCAGAGTAGTATGGTGAATGGAAGAATGATAACACATACATAGTCAAACTGATCATAAACCATTTAATACAATATGGTAGATGATAAACATAAGTTATTAATATTAATAAGACATAAAATTCAACATAGGTGTTGAAATAAACAAAAATACTCTAATAAAATCATCGAGGAATTTTTGAGAGAAATACACTTTTAATTTGAAAAGATGAGTTCTTTTGGGAAAATAATTGTGTAAAACTAGAAATTATCTAAAGTAGTTTTTATATGATTAAATTATTGGTTTTATAAAAATAATTTTTGCTTAAAATATATTACATCATGCACTTGAAAATAAGTAAGAGTTTGAGAAGTTCCCACGAATAGAGCTTCTTTATCAGGAAGAATTGTGAAAGATATTTATAAAACAATTAAATACCCATAAAATAAAGTAGTATTATGATTGGTACACATATATATAAAATTCTTACATAATTTAATATGATTAAATAAGAATAATTAAGAATTTAATTTGGATTAATAGAGACAAAGAGTAACCTAAATGAAAATGGAGGTTCAGGTAGAAATCCCTTACCTTATGTCTGAATGAGTTCTGCACTAGACCTTAATGTATGATATAATCAAATTACATACATTAATTAAATAATTAATAATCTTATGTAAATTTATCTGATTTATTACAATTTTATTAATTTTATTTTTGTCATTTTTATGAGTTATAAGATACAATATTTTCGCTCAGGAGCGTTCGATTCCTTGGTTTTCATGATCGGTATACTTGTATATAAGTATGGAAGTTCACATGGAATTGGTATAATTCTATAGAATTGAATTTATATGATACTAATGAAAATCAATACGATTTAATGGTGGTATAATTAATTTGGTTATATGGTATGATAATGAGTTATTAGATAGAACATTAGTGATAATCATTTAGATTATTTTGGCGATATTTTGATTATTACAAACTAGTTTGATCATATGAATTAGTATTATATATATATATATACTAGTTATATAACATTAAATAGGTTATAATACATATATTTCAGTCTATTTCAACCATAAAAATAGTTTCATGACCATCCTTGTAGGAGAAAATGAAGAATGGAGGTTTGTGGTTCATGAAGGTTTTAAATCGGCACTTCCCGAACGATGATTTTGTTTTTTAAACAAAAGAGAGTGAGAAAGATAGTAGTTTGAGGAGGGAAATTACAATGAAAAGATATAATTCTAGTATACATTTGATGTTGGAGTTATCATGGTCATTTATATAGAGTATATGAGGAGAGGATAAGAAACAAAATAAATTGAAAATGACATTAAAAGAAAAAGGAAGAGGGTTTACCTCTTGAAATATCCTCCTTGAGAACCTCCTTAAGGGAATGGGTTTTGTTATTTTGGAAAGACCAAGATCACCTCAATGTGAGGAGAGACTAATGAATTATTTCAGAAGAACTTTTAGAAGCTTCATGGCTTATAGGAGTGAGTAGAAGAGGGAGTGAGTGGTGGTTTTTATAATGGAGAGGGGTGATTTTTGAATATCTTATTAATTATTTTATTATTTTGATCAATAAAAAAATAGTGGTGATTATTGTGACTAAAAATAGTAATAAGTTTATTTGTATTCAAACCAAGTTTTCTTACATTAGTGATGACTCAAGTAATAGTGTATTTAGCTTCCAATGTATTTATACCGTAAATTACCGTATTTTAATATTCACCAAAAATTCAAGTATTTTAGAGTAATCCCAAAAATTCACCCTAACCATTTTTTTATGTGTAGAATTAAAAAAATAAAATCCATTTTATCAAATTAATTTTCTAAATATGTGAAATTTAATTTTTAAATAAAATCATCATTTACAAGAAAAATACAAATTTTTAATGACAAGAACTCATTTTATAACACCCTAGAAAATTAATTGAGATCTAATTAAATTATCCTAAATTCATACAAAAACAAAATATTTATTTAATAACACGTTTTATAAAAATTAAATTTATTTTTAATCAATTTATTAATTTAAAATTATAATTAAATATTCATTACTCACAAAAATTTTAACACTTAATTATTAATTTTTAAAATATTCACTTTCATTTATAAGGTCCCTAAATTTTATTTATACTTACATGGGTGAGTTTAAGGGTCATATTACTATTCATAAGGATACATTAATATTCATAAGGGTCATGTTACTATCCACCAAAAATGAAAGTTGATCCCATGAGACTTTAAATATATTACAGATCGCAATCGTGTATGTTTGTTTTTTGAAATTCAAAACATATAAGCGGTAAAATTATGTTTAACGGCTAGGTTATAACTATCTCCTATAACGAAGTGTTTGTTGTACATAGAATCAGTGTTGAATTTATTCTATATTATATTTAATTATAAATACTTGGGGTGTTACAACTATGTTCAATATCGTATACAACATGTACCACTAAGATTAAACAAACCATGAAAAATTATTATTTAAATATGAATATTATAATCTAGTCATTGTATTAGTGGGTATGAAAAAGATTAACCACACTATAATATATATATATATATATGACCAACTAAATAAAAATGTATTTATTATTTATTACAAAATAAGCACTCTAGTTTTTAATAAAGACATTTAATTATTTAAAATAAGTTTCTAATTTTTTTTGAAAAAATAAGATAATTAATTCTTTATAATTTCGGAAAATTTATTTAAAAATTAAACTTAATTTTTAAGTCATCATATCCAAATTTAATTAATGTAAAATTTTTGGATTTTTCTAAAAAGATTGATTTTTCAATGAAAAGTTAAAAATACAAATTTTTCAAATATAGTCATTACTATAAGTAATTTAAAAGTAAAATTATATATTGGATTTTATATTTAAGTTAAATATGATCTAAATTATTTATAACAATCTAATTAATTCCATTTGAATCAGAAACATTCTTGAATTTGATGAAGTTAATTTTTATGATTAAAACTCATTTTTCTAAAAATTATTTTTTTATTTCATTCTATGAATTTATATACAAGTTGATTTATAAAACTTATAGAGATTAAATGTTGAGAAATGGATACAATATTCTTAATTAAGAGGTTAAAATTTGGTAAATAGGTACATTTTTTTTAAGCTCTATGAATAGTAAACGTGGTAAAATTTATCACGTCAATTAAGGGTAAATCGAGTAATTAAGTTTAAAAATAATGTGATAAATCCTTAAAAATTTAACCCAAACTTTCCTTTATTTAATTTTATGATTCTATTTCATCCATAATCCATCAAACTTCTAAAATATGTCCTTTTTTTCTATTTATCTTTGATTTTGACTTTTATATTATTTATGTAAAGGATAAAGTCAAAAAGGTCACTCTATTACTTTTTATATATATAATATTTTATGGTAAGGATAAAAAATTATGTTAGGTTATAAATAATTATTTTATATTTTAATTAATTTCTTTATCATGCTAATTTATTTTTCAATTTTTTTTATTTAAATAATTACTTTAAATTCTTACTTAATACTGAAGAAGTATTTATAAAATTAATAGAAAAATAATATAAATGATTTTTAAAAATTTTAAAAGTAATAAAATTTGGATGAATTACTATATTTAATTAATTTTATAGAAACAATATAACATATTAGTGATGTTTTCAAGGATTAAATGGAAATTTCATCTTTTTCTTGATGTTTTAAAAATCAAATTAAAAGAATAGTGTCAAAAATGACATTAATGATATTTTATTAAATTATTTACATATCTTAAAAATATGGGCCTAGGAATAGGGGATAATATATGATATAAAATATCATCCCTTGGATATTTATTGGTCAATTTAACTTTTATTATAACTTTTTTGCTCCAATAATGTAAAAAAACTCCATTGTCATGGTAATTGTCAAAAGGGTTAACAAGAATTTTAAACAAAGAGATATGGGAGAAACCATCACCTAAACTTAACCAATTTTTATTTTATTATATTTTTAGAAAAATACTCATATTATATTATAATTACGTCAATTTGGAGTCATTTGGACATGAAAAGTAATTTATATTAATTTAATACATTAAGAAATTTCAAGAATCTCCTTCTTCTCACTTATAAAAGGACACCCCTTATCTCTTTTATTTACACCACTTTAAGAACCCTATAACAACCAAACCTTAAAAAATTGTCTTATAAACATACTTATATATATTATATAGTTTTTTTCCTTCAAAAATACCGATCCTAGTGTCCCTAAGAAGAGATCTAAATGAGTTTTTTTCTAGAAGATGCTAATCATCACAACCAATCTCTTTATTTTTTACTTCTTCTTTTAACACATTAAATTATGACATAAAATTTAAAAGTTGTAATTCCACTAAATTTTATATAATTATATTTTATTATTTTTATTCCATAAAATTTATCCATATCCTTCTCAATAAAATCTGAAACGAAACCATTGCTCCTCTGTAAGGAGGACTACCGCCTCATGAAATGATGTAATTTGTTTTCCATCCTTGTCGCCCATGGATAGTCATAATTATGAAAATAATAAATATATATGATATTTATGACATAATTATTCTTTTTTAATGATAATTTAATATCTAACTTCTTACTTTTCAATCTGTTTGAAGATGATAACGTCGCTTGTACGTACTTGTAGACTACCACCTCCACAAAGTGATATGATCCGTTTTACATTTCCAATTTAAATGGATGGTAATGTGGATATATTTAATGAATATATAAGATATATATGATATAAAAAAGATATCTTAAAGTAAAATTATTATTTATCTTTCTTTTTTTCCATCCATTGAAAGGATAAAACAATGCTCATGCGTACGTATGGATTACTATCTCAATGAATGATGTAACTCATTTTTCTATCTTGATCATTTATGGATGACTATATATATATATATTGAATAGATATGATATTTATATCTTGAATAAAATTCTTGAGATTATGTAACTATAATCAAGACACAATGAATGAGACTAATGAATCAAAACATTCATGAAAAACAAAGCAGTTAACACCTTAAATAATGATAGTTACAAAAATATTTTTAACAAAAGAGTGTTAAAGTATTATAAGTGGATTATATATGAAATTAATGATATTTGTATTTTTATATTATTTTATTATAATAATTCTGAATTTATTATACATGAGTTTAAAATCACTTATGAAGCTAGACAAACTTGAGGTAAGGGGTTTCTAAACTAAATTTTCATTCTTTGGGTTATACTTCTACTTCATTGACTATATTATTCCATGAATATTTTTGAAACAACCTATGATTGTATTATTTTGTATTTATATTTGTTTTTATGGATTTAAATTTGTTACACATAATCACTTTATTTATCAATTCTCATTTCAATGACAGAGTCTTTGTAAGGCATTTCATCTCATTTTCCACTCCATTGACACACATTTGGTATTATACACCTATTTACTTCTATGTGGTGTATATAAAACACCTTTTTTTATTTAACATGAATATATATTTATTAATTATTATTAATTATTCAATTCATGTTTACACTTTCAAGGGGTTCCAATTTAAAAGTTACCAAAGAGGTAAGAATTTATTTTACATTCTCACTTTCTTTTCAGATTGATTATATTTTCATCAAAGGAATATTATAATTTATCCTTGATAAGCTATAATAATTTTTATATTCTTAGAATATATAAAGAGTTTATATATTTTCTTCTAATATTTTATATCTTTGGAACTTGAATCATGAATATAAATGTTTAAAAGAAAAGTTGATATTACTTCTCTCTTTGATTGGGTATATTTCTCTTCCACATCCATATTTTTCAAAATTGTTTTAAAAAAGTTTTTTTATTTACTCATATGGTTTATTGAATACATTTTAATTTATCCTTGAATTTTTAAATTGTTTTATAGTTATATTTATATTGTTTTCAAAAAGGTTCTTTTTTACATTCTTTATAGAAAATCCGAAGGAATGTTTTCTTAACGTATACAGAATTAATGGATTTTACCACCATTGTAACTCTTTTACACTCTTATATTATTATAAAAGTTTTAAATAGTTTAAAAAAATATATTTAATTAATGCTTATTTAAATATTCCACTTCCTTTTCCTCTTTTAATCTAGAGGACATAATTTTATTATAAAACCGATATTTCAAATGAATTGATGGTCATATTTTATCACTTAGTAATTATGTGGTATTTATCTTTCTCTTGAAACATTCACTTTATTTTATAATCATTAGAAATTACATTTCTACTTAATATCCATATTATTTTTATCATGGATATGATTATTGAATAAATTTGTATCATTTCTATATATAGTGTTCTACTGTGAATATTATTTTATTGAACTTGGAAATAATGATAATCTATATTCTTTACTCAATACAGGCATTTGTTGATAAGACAGGTTGTTTATGGATTAAAATTATCATTCAAAATTTTAGGAATGAATTGGACATGGAGTAATGGGTGGGCCCCAGAATTATATAGCCCCTTGATGCATCGACATGTCACATGATACAAATTAGTTGGACAAAATTATTAAATGGGTTTTTAGTGTATGCATATCCATAGTTTTAACTATCATGGAATAAGGATTTAATGGTAGAGATATCATGATGGTCGAGATCATAATGTCCAAAATTATGATTTTCAGTATTGAAAATTCATTTTTTATTATCCATGATATTACTACATTTATATTATCCATTGATGCATTTTGAGTTCAATTTATTGATAAAATGGCATGTTTTTTCATTTATTTACATATCCATATTGATTATTCCTTATTAACTCATGATATCTTCCACTATACAAAAAACTTAACAAACATCTAAGCTCACCATTTATTTGTTTTCTTTTACCTAGGATATGAATAAGGATATTATAGATAAAATTATGAATGAGAGAATGGGTTTTTTATGATATGTATTTTATATTTACAATTTAATATTTGAATAATGTATGTATCATGTTCTTTAAGACTAATAAACTGACTGATCATGCTTGCAGAGATCCCTTATATCTTGTATGAATGTAATATAGTGAATACCTGCTATGGTTTACTAGAGTTTGGGTCTTTACTCCCAGTGAACCATATCAATATTTAAAGGATGTTTACATGGATGAAACTAATTTTATAAAAGTGTTATAAATATGCTTTAAAAAACAAGTAAACCCATCCTTTTATTTGGGAAACTTAAAAAAATAAAAATTCAAAGAATGTTGGGAATAAAATTTTCTATATAAAATTTTAAAAAAATTTAAAGTAAGATTCCTGATGAATAAATGACATGATAACCTGAAAATCCTTTCATTTTTTAGACATTTAAAAACATCCTTTTATTACTTTTTTTAAAAACTAAAAAGTGAGTCATATGATTTTTTTTGAAAATATTAGGTTTAAATAATTTGTAAAGAAATTAAAAGGTAGTAGAAAAATAAAATTTTCATTCATTTAATAGTATATAATAACTTTCATAAAAAAATTATCAATAACATGTATATGGAATAGGAATATTCTCAACCCAAAATTAAAAATAATATTGGATTTTATTAAAAACCATATCCCAATATTTTTGAGTACCAAAGAGGGGGGAAATAGAAATAATACATGAAAATAATAGAAATAAAAAAAGGATATTTTTTTTGTTTTTTTAATATAAATAAAATGTAATTCCCTATAATGTAAATTAAAACATAAATAATCCAAATAAAAAGTGAGATTGTAACATAAAATTCTTACCTCAAGTCTTGGTTTTCATTGTACATAACCTAAACTCTTGTATAATAGATTTATACATTTTATACATATAAAAAAATACTAATAATTATCTTACTATATATAATTAATTTAGAATTTCCGATCAATAATTTGTTAACAATTCCTTATTAAAATCAATATTCGTGTGTGAGAAGTTCTATTTTACACTTATATTTCTGTTCAGATATTATATTACTTACACTTTGGTCATATTTTCATCATTTATATTATTTTATTAATGTAATAAATATAATATTTATTCATTATATTTATTTTTATGACCATCCATGTAAGGCCGTCATGAAAAATGAATTACATCACTTTGTGGAGATGGTAGTCTTTACGTACACATGAGAGATTTGTTTTTTCAATTGATCAAAATAATGGAAGTAAAATAATAATTTATCATTAAAGAATCATAATTATTTTATAAATATCAAATTTATTCATTTTATACATCTATATAACCATCCTTGAGTGGTTGTTATGAAAAATGAAACATGTCGCTTCATGGAGACGGTAGTCTATACATTCGCATGAGAAACACTTTAGTTTTACATTAGATAGAAATGAGATAGGAAATGGGTGTGCCCTTAACATGAAAACATTTAAGTATATTAATTATAATTATTTCATTATGTTAATATGGTAATGCATGTTTTTATTTATTTTTACGAAGAAAGAAACTTGTAAAATATTTGAAAAATATATACCTCATACTAAGATAATCAACTTTGAAAAAATAATTAAGAATTTTTTTATGGGTATATTGTTAAGAAAATAACATATAAGAAATGTGGAGTAGATTTTGGAATTTATTTGGGTGGATATTTCTTGAGTTGTGATTCTCAAGTGGCATGTAGAAGTGAGAAGAGGAGATTCTCTTTTATAAGGGGAGTGGAACCCTTGTAAATATTTAGAAATTTTAATATAATAAAGTCACTATCATGGGAAAGTGCCTAAAAACATCCAATTTTATAATATGAGGTGATTAAGGTATAAATAGGATCATTAAATAAAATTAAAGATAATATTTAGGGGTATCTTGAAGCCTTATCTCTTTATTTTAACCATTTTAACCCATTTTTACCTTTATCGTGGTGAAAAAAAATTTATCAAGGTAACTTATTTTTATGAGTGAAAATGATATTAACCATATAAAAAAATATATGAATGAATATTTCAAATACATAATCTATTTTATAAAAATGAATTTCTAAATTTTGAAGAAATTAATTCTCATATCTTTGCAAAAAAACATGAAAAAACAATTTTAGAAAAAAAAATTATTTTTAAGCATAAGAAAGATTTTATTCTCATTTATTACATAGTAAAAACCATTAGATGAAAGGTAACTTATTTAATTTAATATATTATATACATGTTTCATTAAAAGTATTCATAAATAGTGATTAATTTAATTTTTTAATATAAAAACACATTGACCAAATAAAGACATATTTAGAAAAAATATATCTATTTTAACCTACAAATGATTTTATCTTCATTTTTTACCCTTTTATAATCAATTTATGAATGATTAAACGTTTTTATACATATAGAAAACAATAATTTTCTAAAAAAATTAATAATCAAAATAAAATAAATTAACTTTTAAATCAAACATATATAATAAAAACAATGTTTGTTAACAAAACATTTATGTTTAGTTAAGAATTACTAGACTAATATTATTAATCATTTGTAAAATAGTCCACTAATTTATTTATTTGATTTTATTACTTTAATTTTATAAATTTAATTTAAATATCTATTAGTGACTTTTAGTTTATATTTTCAATAAGGAATTATTCCCATATGTCTGGTGTTGTGTGTATCATAATCTATCGAGCCCATAAAATTTATTAAAAATAAGTATATTATAAAATATCAAGGTGTTACATTATATCAACTTAAAAGATGTTCACCACAGAAATTATATTACTCTGAGGAAAATAAATGAGGATACTTTTTCCTTATTATATATTCAATTTACTATGTATATTCCTCATATTTATATTTTCTCCAAAAAAACATTGACATGATGAGTGGTCTTATTTCATAGAAATTTATATCTTCTATAAAGAATATCCATCAAGTTTTCTTCATAATAATGATAATTCTATATTGGTATAATCTTTGATTTTAATACATGTAAAGGGTCAAGTATATACTTTCTTATTAAAAATACATTGAACACATCATGAACTCGAGAGAGGTTTAGTAGAAATTCCAAGTGATAAGTTACCATTATGGTATGATCAAGAATCTCCTAGGGAAAAATATATATAAGTCTCAACTACCCCTTCATTTTGAATCTCATAACATTCTTACAAGTAGATATTCATAGAAATTAATTTTCATCCACTTCAAATTGTATATCTCACTAATTAATTTTGACATAACATTTTTTCAACTCTGAGGTTCCCTTATGTGTAATTAAATGAATATAAGATTATATAAAATATATTCAGTTAGATCATGACCAATATCTTTCATTCTCCAACTTCATATATGTATGTTGGATTTCTATAATTCATTCGATAAAGAGCCTTATAAAGAGTAATCAGATTGCTCGTATGAATTTTTTTTGTAATAAAATTTAACTAGAGGAAGGTATTGATCCAATATTCATTTTAAAACCACAAAGAAATATCTAAGAATATATTTTATGCTTTGAATGGTCCACTCAGACTAACCATCTCTCTAAGGTTGACATAGAGTGATAAATCTCCTCTCCATATTCAATGCTTGTTAAATAATTCTCTATAACTTATAGGTAAACCTAGGATCTTGATTAGATATGATTAAGAGTGGTACTCTATGTAACCTTACCTCATCCTTAGTGTATATACTGGAAATTTATTCAAGTAAAAAATCTTCCCCTATAGCAATAAAGTAGGATGAATTCATAAAGTGGTCAACTACAACCCAATAGGTGTTATCTCCTTTAGATGTCTTGGGGAGTCTTATGATGAAATCCATAGTGACTATTTCCCATTTCCATATAGTTATGTGGAATGGTTGCATCATCCCATTAAAATTATGGTTTTCATACTTAAATTTCTAATATTCCAAACATCAAGATACATACTCCTCAATATACATCTTCATGTTTCCCTACCAAAAAAATATTTTTTATGCCTCTATAAATATTTCTACTCCCATGATGTATAGATAATGATAAGTTATGTGCTAAATCCAATAACTATTTCTATAATTTTGGTTTTGAAAGGACACTTACTTAGTTCTTAAACATGATCATTTTATCACTATCATATTTGAAATCAAGAACATTCCTTTCCTTCTTTTATACCTCCATACCCTCCTTTCATGACACTTTAATCTTCATATAAATGGATGATTTAACATTAATTCAAGAAAGATTGTATTTGTATCCTCCTATCATGGTTCTAAGATCCATCCTCTGTAAATCCATAAATATTATATTACTTTCAATCCTCATCATGGAAAAGCTAGAATGGACCCTTCAAATCAGAGCAATAAACACCTTATTTGCCTTCCCAAGGTGGTAACGTCTTTCACATTCATAATCATTAATCAACTAAAACCATCTAATTTGATGTATATTAAAATATTTTTATGTTAATATATACTTCAGGCTTTTATAACAGGTATATATATCAAACCATTCTCTATGAAAATAATTCTTTCATGTCTTTAGTGTAATAAATTATTGTTTCTAGATCTAAATAATGAGTGGGTAATTTTCCTCATGAACCTTAAATTAGTGTGAGGTATATGTTACCACTATATCATTATACATGAGAAAAAATCACAATAAAATCATTGATGCATCATTGTAGATCAAAAAACCTTCTAATTTGTAGGTTAGTGTGATAAAAGGTGTCACTTCCTGACCTATGTACCACAAAAATGGTTCCCCAATCCAGTTAGTGATAAGGCCACAAGTGTGCCTCCCTATATGCCAGAGGATACTAACTAGAAATAAGGATCTAAAGGTAGTATAATAGGGAGACTATACCCTATGGATCAAGTCTAAATATAAAGTATGAATAGATAAATGAAATAAAATGAAAGATAATAATAACTAGAAATCAATAAAAAACATATAACTTGGAAAGTAAAATAAACAAACCATTTTTGAAAATGATAATTATTAAATATAAAAAATTCAGCATAAAACTGGTAATACATACGTCGACGATATAATGAAAAAAGAATAAACAAAGGCCAAATTTTAAAATTTACTAGCATTGTGGTTTCTAGATCATTCCTATGCACCCATACTCCATCATAGTATAGAATATAAAACATCCAAATATAGGCACTTTCCCTGATCCAAACATGCATACAATAAATATTCTTGTATACCAAACAACGACTGGAAAAAGGTGTGAGTAAAACCCACCAATAGTGTCTAATGCTATCCAGTTCGTGAATACTTAATGAAACATTGTAAGGGTATATCAAAATTTATGTAGTACAACAAATATAAAGCATGTAAGACTCACTATCATCATGGTATACCTATCCAACTCTTCCTAATTTATCCTAAGTCATATGCCACTAAACATAACAATACTCAAGTATTAATACCTTGGATATCATCCTAGACGTTTTTTTGTAACACTAATCACATGGGACCCAAGGAGAAACCAAGGAATAAATATATATATTTATGACCATATGAGGTTCCACATGATTCATGACATTAAGGATTTAGTAATAAAACACAATATAATATCATTTTACCTATGATCCCATCCAAGGAATTCCAAATCGGAACCTGAGTGTCATCCAAGGATTTATAAAATACCATTTAACCTATGATCCCATACAAGGAATTTTGCTTCATGAATCCATGTATAGCTCATTGTGTATATGATTTCAATCAGCCTATGATCCCATCTAAGTAATTTTCTATCAAGAATCCATGTGTTGCTACAAGCATAACATAATAACAATCAACCTATGAACCCATTAAAGAATTAAGGGTCTGAAATATAGGTTTCATACACATTTTACACAATCTCATTTAACTTATTATTCTATACAAGACATTCCATATTAATAATTTAGGTATCAATCAAGGTATAACATAATTAATTCATTTCATGAGCCCACCCAAGGCATTCCTTATCAGGAATCCAACTGTTTCTCAAGGTGAAGAAAAATATGTGGGCACATTTAATTTAATAATTAAACATAGACCATGGAAATATCTAGGGTGAGTTAATAATTCAAGGATAAAGAATAAAATCCAAGTCATTAATCAAATCAAATTATAATATTAGACCATTTTGTTTATAAAAGTAAAGAGTCAATGGTAATATACATGTCAAAAACAATTCATGAAGATTCAATTCATCAACCCCATTACTTACAAGTGATCAAAATGGTAATGTAAGCATACATTATATATTTTAAATCAATTGGTTCATTTAGGGTGGTCCATTGTAATATTTAATCATTACATTTAATAATTTGGATACAACTAAATGTATTTCCTTTCCATAAGAAAATCCAACACATCCATTTTTCAATTCACCCTCAATTGATAAAGGATCAAGTATGTATACATGCCTTATATAAATTTAATAAATTCATTTATTATCATTTAAACCAATTACCTTTTTATGAGTCAAAGACAAATCACCCAAGTGGTGTTTTTGATCAATTACAAGTAATGACCAATAAGGGTAACCCATAATACACACCCAAATTGGTGATCCAAGATGAGGTCATTACCCTTAAATGATGTAAATGGGTCTAATGATGTGTCTAGGAATTTAATTTAAGGTATTTGATATTTTATGGTCATTGTGTAGAAATTATGGTATGTGGCACAACAGAAACAATTTACAAATGATAAAAATTTAAAGAAAAATCAAATAGACCGCCTACCTTATGCTTAGGAATCTTCACACAACCAATATTAGCCTTTGATTTAAGTTGAAACAATAGAAAATATATGAATATAAAAAACCTGAAAATATGGCATATTAGCTCAAATGGGAATAGTATGCACTATAAAAAAATTAACATAGAAAAGAAGAAGGAGAAATCATAGACTAACTGAGGGTGATCCAATGCAACTGATAGTGATCGATTCCAAGCCCAAAAGAGGGAGATCCGTAAAGCCTAGGAGATAACTAAAGGGTGAGATCAAGTGTGGAATCTATGTATGAGAAGTGAGGAAGAATAGTGAGAAAATAAGGTTTAAAGGTGATGAGAGAAAAATGGAGAATTCCAAATTTTTAAATGGGTGCACGGTTTGGTCTTACAATTTTCCAAACCATGTGCCAACCCTGTAGCCCCTACTATACATGGGTCATACCTAACATTTTTCATGTGAATAGTTAGGGAAATTATGCTCCAATCATCTATTTGGAACTATATCACCCCAGCACCCCACATTTCTTGGTACACAATTAAATAAACTATGTGCAAGCTTTGGTGTTCATCTCTATAATTTACTGTAAACTTCTTACATGGTTGTGAATCCATAGGTGCATGGTTTTATAAACCATATGACACCCCTAAATGGACACATGATTGAGTTATATGGTAATCACTAACCATGTTCAACCATGCACCTCCCTCTATCCTTCCAAAAACCAGGCTCTCAAAACTTGATGCACTCGTAACTCATTCGAGCTTTCAAGGAAACTATCATGAACTTAAACCCTATTTAGAAACAACATGTTTAAGTGATGAACCTATCAAAATCATGTTCCAAATATAAAATTGAAAATTTTCTCATCCATTAGATGAAAAAATCAAATTACATTGGAATTTCAACCCATCCCAAAACATGGGATCTTACAAACTCCCCACCTTAGAAATTCTTGCCCATGGTAAGCCATTGAGGACATCTAAACATCACCTAGACTACCTATTTCAGAAAAATTCTACTAAAAAGGCCATGTTGTGTTTTCAAATTCCTAATAAACCTCTAATAAGAACCCTAAACATAAATTACTTAATCCATTAAAACTGAAGCCAATGCTCGTAAATATATATGGAACATAAAGACGATGCTTACCTAAGCCTATCTAAATTGAGATATGATCATGTCACCATCTATTTCATCAACCATCCTAAGGTACTCCCCCACTACATTTTATCTCATTTAATGTCCAATTCCAAGACAAGGTATCCCCACTATCTGAATTTTCTTTTTAAACATGTCTTTAGCACCATAATAATGCTCTCAACATGTTTCTCAGCACTATACACCTGATATCTCATGAGGACACAACTCTCAGTCCCCAATTCAATTTAAGAAGTTGAATTCCAATCAACCAAATTTAACCTAGTTCTGTCGTATTTTCTAGAAAATCCCCGATTATCCCTTACACTATAATATTCTCTACCCGATGACATTCCATATACAGTTCCTCTCCAACCGCATGCTACTACCCAAGAGAACTCATGTCGAACCACCTCTATTTAACTATTTCTGAAAAATCTCAGATTTAATAGCTGATACATCAGTAAAACAATATTATGACAGAAACACCCAAGGAACCTCGAGATCATCTTGAGGACACTCATCGAGGTCTATAACCAACTTCAGATGGTGTCTCTAGATCAAACCATTTAATGTTCACAACCATTATGATGACACACCACAAGCACTAGCTCATATCCAATCCAACATCTGTGTAATATCATAAATTATCCTTGGGTATAATCCCCACACTTATACATTCTACAATTCTATAGTTTTACTTGTACCTATCAATTACTAAGAATTATAGTTACACATATTTCAATTTAATAAAGAGAATATGATTTCCAAACGTTCATCTAACAATCGTTCTCAAGAGTCCCATGACACTTCTAACATGAGGGTTTCCTACCAGTGACCAAAGCCATGCTCTCTACCTTAGGATCATCCTCACCATCACATTATAAAATATTCTTGATTACCATGGCCCATGAATCATCCATCCCTTTACATAATGATTGGAATTTCTATGATCTCACTCATCTTCGAGAACCAATGTAAACGTCTCTCATCGCTCGTTCATGCTTCCCAATAATGGTTCTTATGATGTCCATAAAGTTTGCACTCCTAAAAAGGGTCACCACCCTCCAATGAACAACGTGTACTCCCTACTATACAGATCATCTTAAACTACTCTTCGAGTGAAAAATCAAAGGAGTCCATCCATCAACCCATAAAAGATGTTTAGGGAGATCAGTGTATAGTTTATGCTCCCCTAGCATACTTAGGATGATGTCATGATATGGGGAATTATTGATACTCAACTTGGAGTATGATAAGATCCCATAAATAGGCATGTATTTATCTCCCTGATCCATGATCATATCAATATTCTATGCTTTTATTTGAATAACTCATGGAACTAAATCCCACGATAATGTGATTCCAGGCTCAAACCACTACTAGAATTCTAGGTATTTGTGACAGGATCCTGTCGCAAATAAGTTTTTGCAACGGGGTCCCATCGAAAATAGCCCGTGGCAAAAAACGGCGTCGCAAAAAATATTATTTGTGATGAGCCCGTTGCAAATAATGTTTTTTGGCACGGGATACATCACCATCGCAAATAAGTCTCTGGTTATATACTTTATATATATATATATAAATTATTTTTGTGATGGCCCCATCGTCCCGTCACAAATACATTTTAAAAAAATTATTTGGACTATTTTCGATGGACCTGTCGCAAATACTTTTTGCGACGGGTCCCTAATCCCATCTCAAATACTTTTAAAAAAAATTATTTAGACTATTTGTGACGGGAACTCATCGCAATAGATCCCATCGCAAATAATAAATAATTTTTTTAAAAATAAATTTAATAAAATTATGATTATTGAAAAATTAATTTTAATATTATTAAAATAATTAAAATAAAAATATATTAAAATTCTCAATATTCACAAAAAAATATAAGAAAAATCATAAAATATTATTATTATTATTGTTATTATTATTAGTATTAAAATAAACAAACATTAAAAAATATAATACTGAAAAAATATATTTAATAAAATTATGATTAATGAAACAATAATATTAATATTATTAAAATAATAAAAAAATAAAAATTATAAAAATTCTCAATATTTACAAAAAAAATCATAAAATATTAAAAATTAAATTATCTAATATTCCACCAGTATAAAAGACAGAAACTATAAATAGTTCATATTACAACAAATGATAGATTCAAATGTTCTTAACATAAAAAAATCAATGTGGGGTCGTCTTCTGGAGATGGTGGAGGAGCTGAAGTATATGATGGAGGAAACTCCATCCCCAAACTACAAGTCAGACGGCGCATGTACTCCATCTGCTCCTGATGCTGCTGCTGCCATCGATGCATCTCCTCCTCATGCTGCTGCTTCTGCTACTGCTGCTACTGACACATCTCTTATTGATGCTTCTGCAAACTCTCTATAAGGTCATTCTGGGCTCGGAACTGCTCCTGATACTGTGAGGTAGAAGATGCTGCCTCTCCACAATCTCCTCTCAAGCTGGATGCCAACATCGCAGCAGTACCATAATAAGTATCAGGAGTCACATGAGAGCCAATACCAACTACTCGGCCCTTCTCAAAGCCATACTGAGTCACCTGCATCCATGCCGCCTCGTCGAAATGGTGTGCACTAGTCTGATCAGTCGCCTCGTCCTGACCCTCAGCCTGTGTCTGAGAGGTCGCAGCCTCATATGACTCCTTCAATTCCAATTTGAAATTAAAATTGTGAAAATATTATATGCAGTTAATTGTCAAACTGAAAAAATAATACTAACCACAATCTGACGCTGGCGATCACCTCTAATCTCTCTAGTGGCTGGATCACTATACATCCTCTGATAAACATCGAACTTCGTAATATCAGGATGCTCAAATTCCTACAGAAATATAAAATAAAATGTTTATATTTAAAGTTATATATATTTTTTTAAAAAAAATATACTTACTGGATGCTCTCTATGCGTACTGAATATACGGCTACCAGCTCGATGCGTCACCTCCTGTCTCCCCTGGTTATGCCGACCCAAAGAAGACCTCCTCTGAAATCCACCACCCAACCAGTGTGCACATAATCCATCCCAAACCTGTGACGAAATGTACTCTGGTCGGTGGCCTCTACACGACTCATCAAATGATGTCGCTCCTTCTTTCTTAATGACCGTCTTTCTCAAATTGTGCAAAAACTGACGCAAACACTCACGTATAGCCACCTCCCAGGCTTCATGGATAACATCACGCATACTATCATTGATAAGATACCATAAACCCTACAAATAATTTATAATATCAAGTTATTAATAAAATAAATTTCAAAATAAATATTATTTATTTACGTAACAGCCAATGATTGTACATGGAGAGTTGCACATCAATGGTAATCTGTTCTCATGTGATCCATGGCTGAGAAAAATAATTGCGCAAGATAGTGCTCCCATGTCCAATAGCTACATGCGCACAACTATTAAAAAATAATAAATAATCAAAAAATTACTATATATATAAATAAATTAATGGAAAGGCTAACTAAAATATACAGGTTATCATACCTCTGTGTGTGTGGATCGAAGCCAAGATGTGGACGTCGCTTGGGGATAGGGTCAGGAATCATCAGTCGCACAATACTGCACCCCCTCTGTGTACCTCCTGAATCACTAGTAGGTTGAGGGTCAGATGATCCCACATCCCCCTCATCCAAAGGTAGATTAGGCTCCTGCAACTCATGAAATAGATCAGGATCCATTTGAAACACAAAATGATTGTTGTTAGCAGATATTTGAAAATAAAAATCATATATAGATATATATTAGTTATGATCATAACCAGTATTTAACTGTGTCAATGTTCACCTTCATCATCATCTTCATATCTGACGATGTCAATGTCTTCATATTCCTCCTCACCATCATCAATATCCACATGAGTTTCACTTTCACCATCCCTTGTCATTTCAAATTCATTTTTAACATCGTTAACATCTTCATCACTATCGACCCTTAATTATGGGGTGTCATCATCGATATTTACGTTTCTTTGTGAAAAATATGGATTTTGAGTAGTCTATTGAAAAATTTCAATTCCTTCCACTTCAGCAGAACCACATTCAGTTTGAGTAAATTAATTTTCCCGAGATTTCATTTTTATTATGCTCCACCAATCAATCAGGTATTTTGAAGTAGCACAGTACTTTTCGTAATAAATTTGATGTTCCTGTTGAGCCATTAAAAATGGTTCATTTACTGTAAGAAGACTTTTATATTTAATATCGACGATTCCATGAGTCAGATGAACACACAAGCCTCTCTCAGTATCCAACCAATGATATTTAAACATTGTTATGTAATTCTATCCAAGATAACATAGATCAATAATTTCATCCAGAATGTCATAAAAGTCAACTTCAGTTTCTCTACGATGTGATCCTCTCAAAAAAAAACTCCATTGTTAATTGTTATTTTTTGATTCCCCATATGCATGTGTATGAAATTGAAAACCATTCACCATATATGCATTATAAGATTTAACCATTTTGGATAGTGGGTTACTTAATATACATAGTCGTTTATGAATTTTATCAGCATGTTGAGACACTTGAAATTTTTTACAATAATTATCAATATAATTAATAATAAACTGAATTGATATTAAACCATCAATAATTTATATTACCATTTTTTGAAACCATTGAGATTTTTTTGTCTGCATTCTTCAAGAGTAGCTACTGTAATTTGTGGAAGTTGTTTCTTGATATGATTATCATATAACCTACAAATAAAATAAGTTTACATACTATAAAAAAAATTATAAAATAAGTGATACAAGCACTCATAGTACAAATACTATCACTTCTTCACAGTTGAGAAGAACATATGTATGAGCTCTGTGATGTTCATCATCTGAAATCCATCGTTCTTGAACACCACCAAAGCCAAGATTTGGATAATTAAAAAATGATAATTTATTGTACATTTCATCATTAAAATTTCCCTCATTCTGTCCCATACAGTTTTGTTTTGATGGATATTCAGATTCAAAATAGTGAGAGCAGAAAAAAGCAATTTCCTCTTGAAAATAAGCTTCAGCAATTGAGCCTTCAACTGATGCTTTTTTACGTACTTTTTTCTTCAATTTCTACATGCATATATCGAATGGGTACATCCATTGAAACTGTATTAGACCTTAACATTTAGTTTCATGTGGAAAATGTAATATCTGATGTTCCATTGAGTCAAAGAAAGCAGGCGGAAAGATTTTTTCCAGTTTATATATAATTACAACAAAATCTTCTTCCAGTTTTCTTAGCGCATCGTAGTCTATTGTCGCTGCACAAATGTCTCGAAAAAATATGATATGTATGTTATCGAATACCAAATCATAGAATTCAAAAAACCTCTGAATCCAATCAGCATAAGTCTTTCCATTATAACATGACAATAATGACTTTTTAATCCAGTAATATGACCATTCTTAACACATCTGCCCAAATTAGAAGCATATCCATCTGAAAGTCTCAAATCTGAAATCCACTGACAAAATAATAAGAAACTCTATTTGGACAGTGTATAAGCTTCTTTTGGCTTCATTAACCTCTGTGATCTAACATTTTCAAATAGTTCAAGTTCTGGTCACCTGCAAATTTGGGCAAGATCTAATCGTGCTTTTATAGTATCTTTGGTCTTACCTGGTGTATCCAAAACTGTATGAAATAAATTATCAAAACAGTTCTTCTCAATATTCATGAAATCCAACACGTGGTGGACCAACAAATCATACTAATATGGGAGATCCCAAAAAATGCTTCGTTTTATCCAATTATGTTCTTTCCCAAAGCCATAAATTTTCTTTTGGTTTACTGTTGGCCCAAATGTGATGGGAGATAATGAAAAAAACAACAGATTTTAACTCTGTACCTGAGGTCATTTTTGGAGGTTCATCCCTTTCAATTGTTCCTTTTTTGAAATGAGATTTATTCCTTCGAAAAGGATGATCGGTTGGGAGAAATCATCGATGACAGTCAAAATAACAAGGTTTTTTTTCCATTGATGAGCATAAAAGATTTGTTGTCTTTCATATAGTAAGGACATGATTTCAGACCATGTGTACTCCAGCCAGATAACATGCCATATGTTGGAAAGTCACTAATCGTTCACATCAATGCAGCTTTTAATGTGAAATTTTGTTTCGCAGCAACATCATATATACTAACACCATTACTCCACAATGCATTTAACTCACCAATCAATGGTTTCAAATAAACATAAATATTCTTTTTTAGATGTCCTAGGATTAATAAGGTCAAAAAGATATAGGGTTCCTTCATCAACATCCATGGAGGTAGATTGTACGGAGTTATAAATACAAGCCAACATGAATACTGAATACCATAAGAACCAAATGGACAGAAACCGTCAGTAGAAAGACCTAATTGCACGTTTCAGGCTTCTAAAGAAAAAGACGGATAAAGGCAATCAAAATGTTTCCATGAATCACCATCAAATGGATGACTCAAGATTTTACTGGTTGAAATATTGGTTTTGTGCCATGAAATCATTGATGTTGTGTTATGAGACATAAATAAATGTTGCAGTCTGGGTGTAAGGGGGAAATATCTCAACTGTTTTACAAGAATCGATCCAGACTTCCCTGGTTGAGCTTCTTTATACCTCTATTGTCCATATGTGGGACAATTATCCAACAACTCATTTTCACCAGAATATAAGATGCAATCATTTTCACATGCATGAATCTTTCGATAACTAAGGCCCAGATTACGAACCATCCTCTTGCTCTCATAGTAATTTGCTGGAAACACATTTCTTTTAGGTAACAGTGTTTTAACCAAAGAAAATATCTGATCAAAACAGTTGTTTGACATTTCATTATCTGATTTAATAGCCATAAATTTTTCAACCGCTTCTAATTTTCTTATCTTGTAACCATGATATAATGCATCCTCAACAGACCTCAATAACTCATAAAATTCAGATGGTTCCATCTCAGGAGTTAAATCGATATCATCGTGACTTTTAGTTTGTTGAAGAGATGGACCTGCAACATCATGTACTAAATGTTAGAACCGTGATGGATCCAGAATCAAGTTATTATTAACTTCTATGGAACTAGATTCACCGTTTTGATACCAAAAAACATAATATGGTTGAAAACCAAACCGCAAGAGATGTCCCCCAACCTTGTCGAATGTGTCAAACATTATTAGAGCAGATTTTTACAAGGACACTTAATTGTGCCTTCTGAAACATATTTTGGTCTTGATGATGCAAATGATAAGAAATATTTAACACCCTCAATATATATAGGATTTAAACCAGAACTATTTGGATTTCTGTACTGATTTATCCAAGCGCAATCATCTAATAATGACTGATGTTGACTTCCTTGTTCCATATTTTTCTACAAAATATAAAATCACCACTATTTTTGAATAATTTGAAATTATAAAAACACTATCTGAAAAAATATATAACTAATTACTACTACTTATTAATAATTACCATTAATTATGGGAGACACAATTTCTAGTGGATTGACGACTACTCTTTTGTCCAATGGCTCATTTACTTGCATCTTTCTCACACTAAAATCACAATGAAGAATCTGGTCAGAGGTACGCATATTCATTCTTGTATGCATGAGAATGAATATGCGTATCTCCGACCAGATTCTTCATTGTGATTTCAGTGTGAGAAAGATGCAAGTTAACGAGCCTTCGGACAAAAGAGCCCCCTTTTCGTCGATGAATCGTCTTCTTCCAACTGTCACCACCTAAAAACATTATAAAAAATGTGATCCAAAGAATGCATATCCAATCTCGTGCATACGAGATTGAATATGCCTATGTAGCAGCACATTTTTGATAATGTTTTGAGTCGGTGAGAGTTAAAAGTAGAAAATTCATCGAGCAAAATGAGTGTCGTCAATCCATTAGAAATTGTGCCAAGTTCTTAAAATTTATTAAAATTTATTAATTTTTTTTCTAACTATTCCTAACTATTCCTAACTAAATATTCCTATTTATTACTAACTATTACTATTTTTTACTAACTATTACTATTTATTACTACCTGTTACTATTTATTACTAACTATTACTATTTATTACTAACTATTACTATTTATTACTAACTATTACTATTTATTACTAACTATTACAATTTAATACTAACTATTACTATTTATTACTAACTATTACAATTTAATACTAACTATTACTAATTATTACTAACTATTACTAATTATTACTAACTATTACTAATTATTACTAATTATTACAATTTATTACAAATCATTTCTCTTTATTACTAATTATTTCTATTTATTGCAAATTATTTCTATTTATTGCTAATTATTTCTAATTATTTCTAATTATTGTTATTTATTTCTAATTATTTCTATTTATTGCTAATTATTGCTAATTATTGCTAATTATTGCTAATTATTTCTAATTATTGCTAATTATTAGTAATTATTGCTAATTATTAGTATTTATTTCTAATTATTAGTATTTATTCCTGATTATTAGTATTTACTCCTAATTATTAGTATTTATTACTAATTATTGCTATTTATTGCTATTTATTGCTATTTATTGCTATTTATTAGTAATTATTTCTAATTATTAGTATTTATTGCCAATTATTAGTATGTATTCCTAATTCTTAGTATTTATTCCTAATTATTATTATTTATTCCTATTTATTCCCAATTATTTCTAATTATTCCTATTTATTCCTAATTATTCTAATTTATTCCTAATTATTCATATTTATTCCTAACTATTTCTATTTATTAATAATTATTGCTAATTATTATTAATTATTGCTAATTATTCCTAATTATTCCTAATTATTACTAATTATTACTAATCAAATCTAATCTAATCAATCTTATGATTACTAATGATTACTAATGATATCTAATTATTTCTAATCAAATCTAATCTAATCTAATCAAATCTTATCTTATCTAATCAAATCTAATCAAATCTAATCAAATCTAAAGAAATCTAATCAAATCAAATCAAATCAAATCAAATCAAATCTAATCTAATCTAATCTAATCTAATCTAATCAAATCTAATCATATCTAATCACATCTAACCATATCTAATCATATCTAATCATATCTAATCATATCTAATTATATCTAATCATATCTAATCATATCTAATCATATCTAATTATTATGAATTATATTTAATTATTATGAATTATTACGAATTATATCTAATTATTAAGAATTATATCTAATTATATCTAATTATTACTAATTATAACTAATTATTATTAATTATATCTAATTATTACTAATATAAAAAAATTATATTATTCTAATATTAAAAATAAAATAATACTAATTATATCTATTTATTACTAATAAAAATTTATATTATTAATATTTATGAAAAAATAATATTAATATTATTAAAATAATAAAAAATTTATAAAATATTAAAATTATCAATATTTGCAACAGGCTTTTCTTTATTCTTAACATGTTCAAATCTCAAAGGGTCGCCAATTTCCAGGTCATGCGCAATAAAAAGTTTACTTCAACCATGTCCAATATAAACTCTATAATTGTCCTTGCATGGTTGATCACCTCGCAAGTAGTGTTGCAATAGGATGACCAAAGCAATGTCGTTCTCGTCTCTAAGAATCATCTCACTCCCTTTATATAGATCATTCACCTTTAAAAATTTAAGGGGATTTCAGTATCTTTCCCTTAAATTTTCAAGGAAGAATGGTCTATCTAAAGGGTCTTGTGAGTTAATTCTTATAAATGAGAAGGGCATTACTTGAGTTGTCCTATTGCAACGCTACTTGAAAGGTGATCAACTAAGCAAGGACAGATATAGAGTTTACATTGGACATGGCTGATGCTTACTAATTATTACTAATTATTACTAATTATTGCTAATTATTACTAATTATTAATAATTATTACTAAATTATTACTAATTATTATTATTTATTACTACTTATTACAATTTATTAATAATTATTACTAATTATTACAATTTATTAATAATTATTAATAATTATTAATAATTATTATTAATTGTGACTAATTATTACTAATTATTACTAATTATTACTAATTATTACTACTTATTACTAATTATTACTAGTTATTAATAATTATTACTACTTATTACTAATTATTACTAATTATTACTAATTATTACTAATTATTAATGTTTATTACTAATTATTAATGTTTATTAGTAATTATTAATGTTAATTAGTATTTATTAATGTTAATTAGTAATTATTAATGTTTATTACTAATTATTACACTTTATTACTAATTATTACACTTTATTACTAATTATTACACTTTATTACTAATTATACACTTTATTACTAATTATTACACTTTATTACTAATTATTACAATTTATTACTAATTATTACAATTTATTACTAATTATTACAATTTATTACTAATTATTACAATTTATTACTAATTATTACAATTAATTTGTAATTATTACAATTTATTACTAATTATTACAATTATTACAAATTATTACACTTTATTACTAATTATTACACTTTATTACTAATTATTACACTTTATTACTAATTATTACACTTTATTACTAATTATTACAATTTATTACTAATTATTACAATTTATTACTAATTATTACAATTTATTACTAATTATTACAATTTATTACCAATTATTACAATTTATTACTAATTGTTACAATTTATTACAATTTATTACTAATTACTACAATTTATTACTAATTATTACAATTTATTACTAATTATAACAATTTATTACTAATTATTACAATTTTTTACTAATTATTACAATTTATTACTAATTATTATGATTTATTACTAATTATTACAATTTATTACTAATTATTACAATTTATTACTAATTATTACAATTTATTACTAATTATTACAATTTATTACTAATTATTACAATTTATTACTAATTATTACAATTTATTACTAATTATTACAATTTATTAGTAATTATAACAATTTATTACCAATTATTACAATTTATTACTAATCATTACAATTTATTACTAATTATTACAATTTATTACTAATTATTACAATTTATTAGTAATTATTACAATTTATTATTAATTATTACAACTAATTATTACAATTAATTAGTAATTATTACAATTTATTATTAATTATTACAATTTATTACAATTTATTACAGTTTATTACTAATTATTGCAATTTATTACTAATTATTACAATTTATTACTAATTATTACAATTTATTATTAATTATTACTAATTACTACAATTTATTACTAATTATTACAATTTATTACTAATTAATAAAATTTATTACAATTTATTACTAATTATTACAATTTATTACAATTTATTATTAATTATTACAATTTATTACTAATTATTACAATTTATTACTAATTATTACAATTTATTACTAATTATTAGAATTTATTACTAATTATAACAATTTATTACTAATTATTACAATTTATTAGTAATTATTATAGTTTATTACTATTTATTACTCATTATTACTCATTATTACTATTTATTAAAAACTATTAATATTTATTACTAATTATTAATATTTATTAGT
Source organism: Viscum album (assembly GCA_963277665.1). Classification (NCBI taxonomy): domain Eukaryota; kingdom Viridiplantae; phylum Streptophyta; class Magnoliopsida; order Santalales; family Viscaceae; genus Viscum; species Viscum album. The sequence continues at coordinate 1,784,563,664 of OY728155.1, read as the reverse complement.
ATTTATTACCAATTATTATTAATTACTACAGATTAATTATATTCATTACTAATTATCGTTAATAATTACTAATTACTACTGATTATTAAAAATTAATACTAAAGACTTCAATTTATTAGTACAAATAAATAGTCACGCCAAAACAATTTAAATTCAATTTAATTACAACTAATCAAAAATAATAAAAATTAACATAAAAAATTGAAATAAATAATAAATTAAATAAAACATAAATACCTTTAAACTTGATTTTCTATTGATGTAGACGGCTTCAGAACTTCTTCGTGACCAAAAAAATTAACTTAGAAAAATTTTCCCTCTGGAATCAGAGTTCAGAGAGAAACAAGATCTAGAAATTGAGTGGAATGAGTAGAAAAATGGATGGAGGTATATATAGGTTAGATTATTTGCGATGGGTTACCCGTCGCAAATAGTATCTTTTGCGATGGGACCCGTCGCAAATAGTATCTTTTGCGACGGGACCCGTCGCAAATACCTATGCCCGCATTAATTACTGTCGGCGGTTAAAAAGTTATTTGCGACGGGTCCCATCGCAAATAGTCTTTGCCGACATACCTTTTGCGACGAGAGGACATCCCGTCGCAAAAAGTTATTAACCGCCACCGGTTATTTACGACGGGGCCAGTCGCAAATACTTCACTATTTGCGATGGGGGGATCCCCCCGTCTCAAATAACCTTCACGTGGTTTGGCACGCTACCCGTGCCAAACCTTTTGCGACGAGACACGAAATTTCGTCGCAAATAATCGGTTATTTCGACGGGGGGTAACAACCCGTCGCAAATAACCTCTTGGACGGACTTTTTGCGACAAGATTTATTCCCATCGCTAAAAACCCATCGCAAAAAGTCCTTTTTCCCATAGTGAACACGAGTAAACTATCTCACAACATCAAATTTAAATCCAAATTATCCCAAATCAAAGGGTAACCACCTTTAATTTATATAAATATCTTGGTCTCCATGCTTAAAAGCATCATATTTTAAAACATCGATCCTCAAACCATACATGGAAACTCATCTATCTTCCTTATCCACCAGTTCCCACATGCAACCGGTATGAACTAACTTGTTATGCATGGAGGGTTTAAAACCCTTGACACCTAGTTAAAGACCTGACTCACACTTCTGTGATTAATTTATTAATAGGTCTAACCAAATCATGCTACCTAGAACTTCAGTCTTCTGATACCAGAAGTTCTGTTAGAACTCCTCTTCAAAAGAAAGCACGTACCTATGCCACGATTTATCAAATGATTGTCCACCTCAGAGTGTTGTCCCTGAAATTAAAGCATCAACTTCATACCACTGGTCAACTCAGTTAGGTACCTAAATATTCTTTCCCATTGAATCCAGTCTTATCACTCAAGTACTCCATATGCTTCCTATAAAAACATGGGCATCACCATGAATAAACTGTGAAACCTGAGCACCTCATGAGTATTAGCCTCAAAACTAGCATATAGTTAATATTAAAACCTAAAAAGGAATCTATATGATTATGAAAACCTCTTATTCAGTTTTCCTCGAGAAAATAGAACATCACTAAATAACTATAATCGAAACCAAAACTAAGGGACTCTAAGAATCCTAACTATCCCTACCGATAAACTCACAAAATAGAGTTTCTAGGTGCATATACCTTTCCCTAAGGTCTCTTGTATAAGAACCATACCCCACATAAGGGTATTTCTTACATGGTGTATAATGTTTTTTTACTCTCTCCCCCCCTTTAAAAAGATGAAGCTAAATACAGGTAAGAACACATTGACCGACAAGGGTCAAGACTTGTCCAAAAAGATGTAATGCCACCACATTCCAAGAATCAGCCTACTAGGCCCTGATTCTTTTCGATCATCCTCATAGGGGAGTTATCCTTAGAGGGTCACAATGTCACTATAAAAGGATAAATAGCTTACACTCACTAGTTATCTACATATAGTAATACCCCCCTCGAGGTTCATCTTACCAAACAGACATCCATTTCCCTAGGGTGTTGTTTCATTAACTAAGAGTATTACCTGACTCAATGATCAAATAGAAAACACTTATCATGTCCAGAAACTTGGCTCAAAAGTCTACCAGTTTCACATTTCCAAGGGAGCTACCTCAACTGAGCTATCCCTTAGTTTTTACATAATGCATCCAATTTTAAAACTATAATCATGCCAGAAATTTCACTACTATCTACTACCAAACCTTTAGGTCCAACTAATTAGAATAGGGCCATTGAAATTTATGGGCAACATCCATGTTCCCATCCAAGGTAACTCAAGGTAAATTATAAGGCTAACACTTACATGAGGCTTCAAGAAATTAGCACCACTAAAGGTTTTCTAATTCATCCACTACATCAGTACACATTAATTATAAACATTCAAAGAGTCTTAGGTACATGATTCAATAAGTACTATTTATAAATAAAAACATTTTACAACTATAATTATCAATTTTTTTTATCTTACACTACGTATAATTCTAGAAAAATTACCTCATAATTTTCTTTTTAAATAGTTTTATTTATCTATAAACTCGCACATCTAGCTTAGTTAAAGAAAATTTTAATTTTAAGTTATAAAGGAAAAAACTCGCAAGTTTTAATTTTCATTTCTATTAACTAACACCTAATATTAGTAAAGAAAGAATATAAAAAATGTATTTTATCATTTAATGGTATTTCTAAATTAAGATGCACCATACATTTATATAAAAACTCAATTAAGTTGTTTTTCACACTTTAAATAACTATCCCTATTTATAAAAAAATACCCCCAAGGAGTTAAGTACCAAGGTTTATAAATATATAGCTAACCTATGAGGGTATTTACATTTCAAATTGGGTCCAATTATGCAGGAATCCATTACAAATTTATGGATTCATCACTCTATATATTAAAATTGGCATATCATTTTAGTGAAACAAAAAATAGTTGATTTATTAAATATTAGTCAAACCCTTAATGGGTTTATATCATTAGAATAAAATTATGAAACTCACTTACAAGGGCCAAGTCAATAATATGAGGATTCAATTATATGGGTCATCATTCCCAATTTAAAAAGGCACGCCCCTTTATAAGTTACAATTGACACACCATTTAACTGACATCTATAAGAAATCAATTGAATTAATTTAAAACTAACCATTTTTTACTTTCCATTTTCATGATTCGATTTCAAAATCATACATTTATTAAATTAATTTCAAGTTAGTTAGATATAATAGAATCATAAAGTTATGTGGTAAAACAACATTTAGGTTGATATTAAAACTTTATTTAACCAACCTGGAATCATAACATTAACAAGGAAAGATATCACATCAGAAGAGAATACATATATATAAGTCTGGAAATCATAGAATCATGGAATATTTGTAATCATGCTAAATAATCACATGATCATGGTGATCTGATAATCATTGAACATAATCAGAAAATCATGGTATTAAGATAAGAATTATAATGACACGTGAATCCTATGTTCTTAAAATGATGAATGATAATAGCTCATATCTTGTCATATCAGGCCAAGATGTAAATCTAATAAATCAATATAAAGTGTAAATACAACAATCACTCATTTTGAAAAAAACAATCAATGGTTCTAAAGAACCAACATGAACAATATTCTCATCTCTAGAAACTTCATATTTTCCCATTTTTTGGGTTTTTCATTCCCATAAAGAAGCTATTTACCAAGTGTCGACCCATTCCTAGACTCCAATATACTATCGCAAAATAGTAAGACAACAAAAAAATAACCTTTGATCCCAATGTTTCATGTCCTAACTTGAGAGCCGCTAAAATAGTTTCCCAAGATAGTGGGTGATAAGGCCTCAAACATGTCACCCCATACGCTAAAGGCTACTGATTAGTAGCAAAGGTTTGAAGGAGGTATAGTGGGGAGACTATACCCTCTGGATTAGTGTTAAATATATTGGAATCATAGGTAAATGAAAGTAAGTGGGATATAATAATAACTGATAATTAATAGTGAACATAAATCCTGGTAAGTTAAATAAACAAACCATAAATGAACATGTTGGTCCATAAATACAAGGAAGTCATCATACAGTAAGAAATACATACAACATGTAAAGGTTGAAAAAAATAAGAAAATCCCAATAGCTCAACTCAACTAGAATCATGAGTGATATCTGGATCTCCTACTCCCAAATTCCATCTTTGTATTAAAGATAAAACATCCAAAGTTGGGCACTGTTAGGTCTACAAGGATGAATACCCTGAGAGAGGGGGGGGGGGGGTGAATCAGGGTATGACTAATTTAAAATTAAATCCCATTCTGATCTTGTTTCGCTATTAAGAAAAACACTATTCTCTCTCTTTCCCGTTGCACCATATAAGAAGAAAGTAAATCATACATAGGACACACCATTTTTTACTTGGTTCACCCTCACTGGGCTACGTCCAAGAAGCATACACCGGAAATGTGCCGATGTAATAAATTCACTATAAGCACACTGCTATTTACAAGGTTTAGAATAGATCACTTCTATTCCCAGGCTCACTGCCTTTACAAAGTGTAGGGTTAACTCACTGCTTTCCCAAGGGTCACTCCCTGTTTCTCTCTCTCTAGATCACTGCTAGTGGAGAGGATCACCTTCTTCCTCTTCATTTGCGCACTACTCGGGAAAGGATCCACTCACAGTTTATAGACTTCTAAGTCTCTTCATTAACACTAATTAATACATCCTCTGTTGTATTTGGATTCTCTGTTGAAGTTCAACTTTCACCCGTAGATGAATCTCACTTTGCACCGAAGGTATCGGTAAATCTTCTAGCTTTCACGCAGCCCTGAATCTCTATTATGAATCAAACTTACTTGGAACCCTTCTCTAAGTCGATGCGCAAGTCTTGGTGCACAAGTCAAAATTGGAGCGCAAGTCCACCTCAACCACTTGCGCGACACAAACTTTTGCTACTCCAAACTTGCAAGACGCACAACCCTTTACACCCAATCCAATTTTTGCGCACAACCAACACCTTTCGCACTTCTTCAAAATCTGGCGTGCAAGTTTCAAAAAACCACTTGTGCGACACTTCCTTCTTCAACTCAGAACCTGTGCGACTCTCTTCCTTCCTCGCCCAGACCACCTTGGGTGCGCAACAAACAACTTTCGCGCAACTTCTACTTGCACGACCACACACCACTTGGGCGACCACCACACCTGCGCGACGGGAGCTCTGATTTTTCTAGGTGTTGAACTTTCCATGGAATGAGGAGGGGTCGACATGTATTTATAGGCATTTGGACACCCTACATGATGGCACACAAGTCTCCCCTCGACGTGCAAGTTTCGGCACGCAAGACTCCTGCCACACAAATCACTTGCGCGACCAACTCCAAAACTTGCGCGACCCTTATCCATTTGCCATATTTTGATGCTTTGATCTTGAAAAACATATGGTATGAAAGTTTCCTCTCCTTCAAGTACACAGTGCTCAAGTCCCTTTTCCAAAAACAACTTTTCTTCATTTGTCAATTTTCAGGCCCAAAAATTTGGCAAACACTGGAAAATAGCACCACCTTGTATCTGTTCTTTTTATACCGCCTCCAGATTATCCATTCCTTTGTTGAAATTTTTGAATCAAACATGGATCATTAATCACATATCTTGAACTCGACATGCCACCATGAAATCCCCTTTGTCAACAAATTTGTATGTCATGGTTTTCTTTTTCAACAATCACAACACAGATGTCCACTTTTTCAAAAAACACAATCACCTCAAAAATGCTTCAACGATGCCTTGAGGGATTTTTTCCCAACAATATCCCCCTATGGGTTTGTTTAAAACTCTTTCATAAAAAGATACATCATTAGTTCTTCATCCACCATTCTCCCATTGCGATTCTTGATAGCGATCAAGGATTTACTCGACACATACTCTAAGCCCACAAGAGCAATGCTCAGCGTGAGAAACAAGAGTAAATAAAAAGTTCATCAATGAATCACTTCATCTCTAACATCCACTATTGACACCAAACTGATACAAATTTTTGGAAATATTCTTACCACATTCCCAAACCACTCTTCTTCCTTTATCACGATCCTTAGCTGTTGTGATATCTATTCTTTGATCAATCACTTCTAGCATCGTCAGATTTAATACGCTCCCCATTTCTTATTGCTCCCCCTATCTCGCTACTCCACCTTTCAGATTCTCCCCATATCATTCATGATTTGTCTAATAGCCACACTGTCTCCCCCTTTAACACTCACTTTTCTCCTCCTTTGTCAACGAAACTAAAGGTCACTCTTTTGCAGTTTAAAACAGAGCAGAGAACACATATCAGCACATTAGGGAAAAAAACATCATACCTTAGGGAGGGAAGGTGGTCCACATCCACACTCTTTTAAGTGCAGGGAGTCGACTGAACTCCCAAATCCAGTCAATGTCTCTCAAAAGATTCCTTGGGTAAGGCCTTTGTCAGAATGTTGGCAACCTGTAGCTCTGTAGGCACATAATCCAACTTCACGATTCCCTACTCAACCTTCTCCTTGATAAAATGATACTTTATCTCAATGTGATTTGTCCTTAAATGAAGGATGGGATTTTTTCTAAGATTGATAGCACTTGATTTATGACACTGGATTCCGATCGGAGACTTCACTTCAACTCCCATATGTTCAAGATGTTGCTTCATCCATAATAACTATGTGCAGTCTTGAGTGGCCGCAATATACTCAGCTTCTATAGTGCTTAATGAAATACAATCTTGATTCTTACTTAACCAAGAAATACATAGTCCACCAAGATAGAATGCACCACCTGACGTTGATTCTCTATCATCTACTAAACCAGCCCATTCTGCATCAGTATATCCCAATAACTCTGTTTGAGATTTGTCATTATATGTCAAGCCAAAGTCCACCATGCCCTTGATATACCGAAGTATTCTTTTCACCACAATCATGTGGCTTTCCTTGGGATTACTCTGATATCTCACTACTTAGCATGTTACGAATACAATGTCAGGTCTTGTTGCTGTTAGGTATAGTAAACTACCGATAATCTGCATGTATTCAGTGATATTAACTGCCTTGTCATCCTTATCTTTTGATAATTTCATCCGAGTAGCAACCTGAGTCTTCATATCCTTGGAATTCTCCATTCCAATCCTTATTAAAACCTCATTGGCATATTTTTATTGAGAAATGAATGTTCCATTCCTTCCTTGTGTCACCTGTAGACCAAGAAAAAATGTAAGCTCTCCAATCATTGACATTTCAAACTCATTTTTCATGAATTTGGAAAATTGTATGCACTGATCTTCATCTGATCTGCCAAATATTATGTCATTGACATAAACCAACACCATCATCCTTTGATTACTATCGTTGTTGAAATAGTGATTGTAATCAACTCTCCCACACTAGAAACTAAGATTCTTCAAGTACAGATCAAGCCTTGAGTACCATGCTCTTGGTGTTTGTTTTAGCCCATATAATGCCTTCTTCAGCCTGCAAACTTTGTTATCATCCTCGTGAATGAGAAAAGAATATGGCTGCTCAATGTACACCTCTTCTTCCAGAACCCCATTTAGAAATGAAGATTTGATGTCCATCTAGAAAACTTTGAACTTTCTTTGAAATGCTATGTCTAAAAATAATATGATTGTCTCCAGCCTTACAACTGGTTCAAATGTCTCATCGACATCAATACCCTCTATTTGGGAGTATCCTTTGTACACCAGTTGTACTTTGTTTTGAATCACTATGCCATCTTCGTTTATCTTATTGCGAAAGACCCATTTAGTACCAATGAAGTTCTTATCTACTGGCCTCGAAACAATCTCCCACGTCTAGTTCTTCTCAATCTGATCAAGTTCTTCATTCATAGCCTGAACCCAGTTTTCATCTTCAGCTGCATCAGCAAAGCATTTCAGCTCTACCTGAGATAGGAAATATGTCTGATGTAGTGAATTCATTCTTCTAGTCTGGACTGGAGCTACCTGATCACCAATGATATCATTTCTATCAATTTCAGCTCAGCTCTTTAGCTTCCTTGTAGACACAGACTTGACACTTCCTTGTTCATCATCAGAGACTTCTTCTGAATTAGCATCATCCACTTCAACTCCTCCTGTGTTTCTTAACTCCTCATCACTTTTATGTAGAAACTGTTCACTGAGTCATTTAATATTCTCTTCATTTTCCAAAATAGTGATACCATTTCTCTCAACAATTTTTCCCATCCTTTTGTTGAAGCATTTATATGCTTTGATTTTACTTGAGTAGCCAAGGAATATTCCCTCATCTCCTCGTGACTCAAACTTCCTGTGGTTTTCTTTGTTGAGGATGAAACACTTACTTCCAAAGATTCAAAAGTATTTCAACATTGGTTTCTTTCCATACCACATTTCATACGAAGTCTCCCCTTCTTTTGGATATAACAGAGCCCTATTCGAAATATAGAACGATGTCAAAACTGCTTCCTTCCAAAATTTCTCTAGTAGGTCTTTTTCAATAAGAATTGTTCTGGACATGTTATTTATGATCTGATTTCTCTTTTCAACTACTCCATTCTTTTGGGGAGTTCTCACTGATGAAAATTGATTCCTTATCCTGTGTTTCTTGAGGTAGTCTTCTACTTGACTGTTTTTGAATTCTGTACCATTATCAGTACGAAACTTCAGAATTTTTTTCCCAAGCATTCTTTCTGATTCCCTTCTATACTGATTAATACAACTGAATACTTTTGTCATATGGGTAATGACAAATACCCAGGACATTATTCTATAATAATTAATGAAAAGTACATAGTACCTTTGTCCATTTATGGCTCGTGGTGAGATCGGTCCACAAACATCATCATGCACCAATTTGAGCACTCTGGTTGATTTATATTCCTTTGGCTTGTATGTCTTTCTGACGATCTTCCTTTGTTGGCAAGCAGCACATGTATGAGTGCGATCATGTGATAATTTGGGAAGGTCTCTAGTAACATCACACTTTACAAGATCTTCTATAGATGGTTGATATAGATGACCAAGTCGCTTATGCCATAACTTGTTTTCTTCCTCTTTGGATAAGAGACACATATCTTCTTCCCCACTTACAAGGTAAAGATTTCCTTTTGTCCTTTTTCCCTGTAGAACGACTGCTCCATATTTTCCTTTCACAACACACATCTTCTTGGTAAATCGGATAGAGTTCCCATAGTCACATAGTTGACTGACACTGAGAAAGTTATGACTAAGACCCTCTACTACCAAGACATTAGCATGTCTCATCTCTTTACCCCAAAACTTGGCCTTTCTTGAGCCAACAATCTTTAGGCCTTTATCATTTCCAAATTTGACAACTCCTTATTTGTCATATTTTATGCCTGTAACAAGATCCTTATTTCCTGTCATATGATATGTGAAACCACTATCAAGTACCCACACACTAGAGTGATCTGATGCCTTAAGGGAAATTTCTACCACCACAACCTTCTCATTCTTCTTCTTCTTGGTCCATATTTTTTCCTTCACACTCGGCATGAATTGAGACTTATATTATTTCTCAGAGTATGATGGACAAACTTCATCTTCCAAAGCTGCAAATCTATTCTGCATTTTTAACTCACCTATTGATTTATTGGTCTACTGCTTGTGAACATTTTGATTCTACTTTGGCACATTCCTCTGTATGGTCGAAGTGCAGTACCTAGCCATGTTCCCAAATCCTCTGCACCAAAAATAGTGTCCTTAGAAATATGTTCTAGAGAACCATTCTCTGTTTGGATGCCACTGTTCTTGTTCCCTTCAATATCTCTTGGATATGGAACACACATATTGTGAATGCCCCATTATTTTGCAACAATAACACCTGATATAAGGTGAATTACTTTGTGTTACTTCATCACTATGAGTTTCCCTTTGGGATCTTTGAATATTCTGATTCTGTTTTCTACCCAAATCAACCTTCAATCTTGGAGTGGATTCTTGCGGTCTGACATCCATATTTACAACATTTTGTTTTCAATCAAGCCCCAATTCGACCTTGGCATATGAGCTCAATTGCAGCTTTATTCCTGCTGAACTACTAGCCTCTTCTTTCATCTTTTCTGTCTTCTTAATGAACTGATTGTCAAATATCACATTGGGGGTCAAGAGTTTTTCTTGATCCTTCATTTTTCGTCGTAGTCTAACCACTTCTTCTTCAAGTTCATCGATATACTTGACTTGATATTTCACTTTTCTATTCAAGTCATCAATATCCCTTTTCTATTCTTCAATTTTGAGATTATGCTCACGAACTGATTCTGAGTTCTCTAGTGTTGATAACTTGAGTTTCTCAATTTCTTCCATCAACTCAGACTTCTCTTCTTCCTACTACTGCATATAGAGTTTGACATCATGAACAACTTTGTTAGCTTTCTTTGTTTTGGATCTCCAAAAATCTATCTCTTCAAGAGGAACCTCTAACTTAGCTTGCATGTCAAATCTTCCCTAAACTTATTCTTCTTCATCATCACCTTTAGTTTTTTTCTTCTCTTGAGAACTACCGATGACTGTCACCATAGCATTTTCTCTATGATCTTTTCAATTTTCAATATCTTCTACCTCTTCAACCTCAGACTCATCTGAACTGTCTATTTCTTGTGAAAGAAGATTCTTCTTCTTGAATAAATTTCTCTTGAACTACTTCTTCCCTTTCACATAGGCCGAAGATCTCTTCTTGGGAATTTCAACTTCATCTTCATCATTTTCTTCTAGAAACTTTTTGGGGCACCTTGATGTAAGATTTCCAACCTTTCCACATCGAAAACAAGCAAGTGGAAGGTTCCCTTTAAACTTTCCTTTTCCTCTTTGAAGGTTTGAGGAGAGGAATGACATCACCTCATCTGTCTCTTCTTCTTCTTGAGAGTCTTCAATGGTGAGATTCTTCATGGCCTTAAATGACACTTCCTTGGATTTATCCTTTTCTATAGCATCATTTTCATCATTCCTCATTTCATATGCAACAAGTGTACTATGCGGGTTATCCAACGTCAGCTCTTTTGGGTCTTTATCTTCCAATACTGAGACTTTCGGATTAAACCGAGGTGGAAGTTTACTCATGATACACTTCACAATATTTATATATTCGATGAATTCTCCAAGACCCTGCATGTCTTCCACAACAACATTTACCCTGTTGAAAAATGCATCAACAAATTTATTCGGGCTCATTCTCAGATCTTCATATTTGTTCCATAGAACTTGCAGCTTTTCCTCTTTGACTTTTGTATCCCCTTCATATATATTCAGAAGATTCTCCCACATATCATGTGATGTTTTACATGACATCACCTTCGTATAGATATCATTTGAAAGGGATCCTCCTAAAGCATTAATACCCTTTTTGTTAGCATCTAACTCCCTTATTTCAACTTCTGATAATGCTTCACTATTGATGTCAGCTGAGATACCATGCATAGCTGCTAAAAACATATCAATTCACAAAGATCAAAAATAGTGTTGCATTCGATTCTTCCATATCTGAAAATTACTTCTCTCGAAGATCGGAATCCATTTTATGATTAGTGACCTCCATTTAGAGAAGAACTAAAATCATCCTTTCGCTCTGATACAAATTGTTAGTTCCATAAGGTTGAATACCCTGAGAGGGGGGGGGGTGAATCAGGGTATGACTAATTTAAAATTAAAGCTCGTTCTGATCTTGTTTCACTGTTAAGAAAAACACTCTTCTCTCTCTTTCCCATTGCACAATATAAGCATAAAGTAAAGCATGCACAAGACACATCAATTTTTACTTGGTTCACCCTCATTGGGCTACGTCCAAGGAGCATACACAAGCAATGTGCCGATGTACCAAATTCACTATAAGCACACTTCTGTTTACATGGTTCGGGATAGATCACTTCTATTCCTAGGATCACTGCCTTTACAAAGTTTAGGGTTAGATCACTACTTCCCCAAGGGTCACTCCCTATTTCTCTTTCTCTGGCTCACTGCCAGTGGAGAGAATCACCTTCTTTATATTCATTTGTGTACTGCTCTGGAAAGGATCCACTCACAGTTTATAGACTTGTAGGTCTATTCATTATCACTAATGAATACATCCTCTATTGTATTTGGATGCTCTGTTGAAGTTCAACTTTCACCCATAGATGAATCTCACTTTTCACTAAAGGTATCAGACAATCTTCTAGCTTTCATGCAGCCCTGAATCTCTGTCATGAATCAACCTTACTTGGAGCCCTTGTCTAACCTGGCACGCAAGTCTTGGCATGCAAGTCAAAACTGGAATGCAAGTCTACCTCAACCACTTGTGTGACACAAGCTTCTGCTACTCCAAATTTGCACGACGCACAACCCTTTACACCCAATCCAATTTTGGTGCGCAACCAACACCTTTCACACTTCTTCAAAATCTGGCATGCAAGTGTCACCAAACCAATTACGCGACACTTCCTTCTTCAACTCAGAACCTATGTGACTCTCTTCTTTCCTCGCCCAGACCACCTTGGGCATGCAACAAACAATTGTTGCACAACTTCTACTTGCGCAACCACACGCCACTTGTGCGACCACCACACCTACGCGACGGGAGCTCTGATTTTTATAAGTATTGAACTTGCCACATAATGAGGAGGGGTTGAACTGTATTTATAGGAATTTGGACACCCTGTGCGACGATGCGCAAGTCTCCCCTCAGCGCACAAGTTTCAGCGTGCAAGTTTCCTGCCGTGCAAGTCACTTGCGCGACCAACTCCAAAACTTGCACGACCCTTATCCTTTTGAAATATTTTGATGCTTTGATCTTGAAAAACATATGGCGTTCAAGTTTTTTCTCCTTAAAGTACAAGGTGTGCAAGTCCCTTTTCTAAAAACCACTTTTCTTCATTTGCCGATTTTCAGGCCCCAAAATTTGGCAAACACTGGAAAACAGCACCACCTTGTATCTATTATATTTGTACTGCCTCCAGATCATCCATTACTTTGTCGAAGTTCTTGAATCAAACATTAATCGTTAACCACATCTCTTGAACTCGACATGCCACTATGAAATCCCCTTTGTTAACAAATTTGTATGTCATGGTTTGCTTTGTCAACAATCAAAACATAGATGTCCACTTTGTTAACAAACACAATCACCTAAAAAATGCTTCAATGATTCCTTGAGGAATTTTTTCCCAATAGGATATTTCCCTAATCTAAGCCTACATACATGAAATCCATTTGGGTACCAAATGGTGGCCAAAACATGCTGTGAGTAAAACTCAGTATGCCACTATCAAAGGTGCCTAATTCTATCCAATCTATGAAAATATAATGAAACAGTGTGCGAGTATATCAAAAGTAAAGCAATACAATTAATATAAACCATGTAGGACTGAGGATTCTCCTAGGATACCTATCCAAATCTACCTAATTTGGCCTAAGTCAAATTTATTTGAACATAAGAATAATAAAGCAGTAATAGGACACATTTTTATTATCCCAAGCATCCATGTTTAACACTGGTGATGTGGGCCCCAAGGATAAACCAATTCATCCATATATATATATATATGATCATATATGGTTCCATACACTTCATAAAATTAAGTATTTAGCATTCAAGAATAATATAATATCAAATGACCTATTATCCCATTCAAGGAATTATAAATTAGATCCCAAGTGTTTCCCAAGGCTAGATACAATTTAATTTAACATATGATCATGTCCAGGGAATTCTGTTTTAGGAATACAGGTATCACTCATGGTGTATATAATTTCAATAATCTTATGATCTAATCCAGGGAATTCCTTATTTGGAATCCAAGTGTTTCTCAAGGAATAACATAATACTAATTAGCATATGAACCTTTCCAAGGCATTCCATTGTAGGAATCTAGGTTTCTTTCATAGTTTACATAATCTCATTTCATTTATGAACCCATCCAGGCATTCTTTATTATAAATCTATGTATCATTAAAGGTGTAACAAAATCTCATTTATCCCATGGGTCGATATAAGGTATTCCATATCAGGAATCCAAGTGTCTCTCAAGAAATAACATAATATTTAGGAACATTTCATTTTATATCTAAACATAGAACAAGGAAATATCCATGATGATTTTAAAATTCAAGGCCAAGGGATACAATACAAGTCATTTATCAAATCAAATTATACAGTTAGACCATTTATTTTATAACAGTAAGGAGTCCATGAGAATATCCATGCCAAATATAATTCATAAATATTAAATTCATCAAACTGATCACTTGTAATTGATATAAATGGTTGTGTAAGTATAAATTCCATATTGGAAGTCAATTGGATCATTTAGGGTAGTCCAACATAATATTCAATCATTAAATTTAATAATTTGGGTATGGTTAAATGTTTTTCCTTTCCTTTTGATAATCAAATACATCCATTTTTCAATTCACTCTCAATTGATAAAGGACCAAGTAAGTATACGCATTATATAGCAATTTAATCAATCATATATTATCATTTAAATCAATTTACTTTTTATGATTCAAACCCAATACATCCAAGTGGTGTTTTGATTGATTAAAAACAATGAAAATAAGGTTAACCCATAGGACACACCCAAAGTGGCGATAAAAAATAAGTTCATGACCCTCCAATGATGTCAACGAGTCTAAAGAGGTGTCTAGGAATTTAATTTAAGGTATTTGATATTTTAGGGTCGATGTTTGGAAATTCCAGTATATGTCACAATAATAAAAATTTAAAAATGTTGAAACATTAAGGGAAGAGAAACTAGGCCACCTACCCCTTTCTTAGGAAGCTTCACTAGTCCAATATAGGCCTTTGATTCCAGTAAAAATTAGATAAATCCAAATAATATACAAATTTCTTAAAAATAATCCATATGATCTCACATGGGAATAGAATTAGCTGTGGAAAAAGAAATAGACAAAGGAAGAAGGATAAATCATAGACAAACCATGGGCGATCCAATGCAACTAAAGGTGGTTTATTTTGAGCCCGAATGAGGGAGGTCTATAAAATCCCATGAGAGAACCAAAGAGGGAGATTGAACGGAGCTATTTTTACGAGGAATGAGGGAGAAAAGGAATAAAATAAGGTTTAAAGTAGATGAGGTAAAATGGTAAATTCCCACTTTTGAAAGGGGTGCATGGTTTGACCACATGGTTTGCCAAACCGTGCACCAACCATTCGCCTTCCACTATCCACGGGCCACACCTCACATAGTTCATTATCACAACTCATGTGTAAATTTAAGGAAACAATATGAAAATTGTGCCTTTGGCACTATCTTACCCAGACAACTTGCACATCTAGGTGCATGGTTAAATAAACTATGTGTAAGTCATGCATACCACCTCTGAAATTTACTGCAAACTCTTTCTATGGTCATGTGACCTCAGGTTCATGTTTTTACAAATTGTGTGACACCCCTATATGGATACATGGTTTAGGTGCATGTTTATCACTAATCATTCACTAACCATACACCTCTCTCTATCCTTCAAAAAATCAGTCTCTTGAAACTCGATGCTTGTCTAACTCATCTGGGCTTCTAAGTCACCTCTCAGGCACTTAAAAAATATTTAAAAACAACTCATTTTAGTGTTTTAACTCTCATAATCATATTTTGAAGATCAAATTGAAAATTAGACCATCCACTAGATGAAAAACTCAAATTCCCTTGTAATTTCAACACATCCCAAAACAAGGGATCTTGTAACCGGTGTATTGATCAGCCTCCCCTTTAATTAATTGAAATTATCTATTCATTTATTAGTATAAATATATTGAATTAATTTTATATTAACTTTGTTATTAGATTTTTTAGAAATGATAAATTTTAAAAAAATCATCAATAGTATCCACCTAATATAAGAAAACTATGGATCTCAACCATCATGGTTAATCTAGGATAATGTTCAATAATGTTTTTCTTGGGAGGATCCAACGATATTCTCACTCTTGTAATTACATGACCCATGAATGATAATTTATGTATCTAGAATTCACACATGATAAATTTAGAAAATAGCTTATCCTTTCTCAAGTCTTTAATAAAATCATAACATGATCTTCTTGCTCTTTCCTTCTATTTGAATATTCAAGAATATTTTCTTTAAATACTACCACAAACTAATCAAGGTAATATCTAAAAAAATTTATCCATTAGACCCATAAATATAGAGGGCATTTTGGTAAGTCCAATTGGAATCACTATTGATTCATAGTGTCTATAACTCATATGGATTGTTGTTTAAGTTTTATCATCCCTTTTTACCATTAACTGGTGATAACCAAATCAAAGTTCAATATTTTTAAAAAGTATTGAGCTCCACATAGTTGATAAAAAAAGTCATCAATATGATGTAGAGGATAATTGATCTTGATAATGATCTTGTTAATTTATTGATAATAAATGAAAAGACACATTGACCCATCCTTATTCTTAAAAGAAAGAGAAAATGATCCTCATTGTGATGCACATGGCTAAATGAATCCCTTATCTATATTCTCTCATATTTTCATCTTTAATTCATATAACTCAATCAGGTCCATTATATAAGGATTAATTGAAATGGGTGTAGCCTCAGATATAAGTTATATTGAAAACTTAACTTCATAATTAAAGGGAATACTATGAAATTATTCCATAAATGCATCGGTATATTCATAAACAATAGGTATATAATCAATTTTAAGTTTATCCACAACCATTTGAGATAAATTCCCCTCATGAATTAGTATTAAAACCCATATAATGGAAGAAATTTCCATTTGAATTTCATGTTCATCCTCACACCAACATATGATAATAGGTTTATTCAAATTATTAAACATTACTTATATTCCTTGTATATTGATATCAGATATATATATAGGGATTCAATACACACCCAATATCACATCAAATTCATCATGAGGGGGAATAACAGGATTAACAAGAAGCACATTTCTAAAAAAATCTATCATAGAGGAGTTATAAACTGGAGATGTGATCATAATACCATTATGATTTTCACTAATAATTCACCTTCTAATCATGGATTTGGTGATGTGATATTCATATAATATTATTTAGATATAAAATAGTGGGTAGAGCCTAAATCAAATTATACATTTTCATTCATAGAGCAGATGATAAGTGTACCTTTCAACGCTTTATTCTTCTGACCCACTTTAGTGGTTTTGATCAAAATATATTTCCATTTGTATCTTGGATTAATATGTTTTTATAATAATTATCAAAACCAACCCTCATATTCATGAACTAGTTAGCATGATTCCCATACACTTCACAATTTAAGCATTGGAGTGTGGGTAGTGAATTCAGTTGAGCTTTATCTCCGTTAATTTTATTTAATGGAATCTTAATAACCCTTTGATATTCTTTTTCTTGATGGGATTTTTTTCTATAATTAAGACATTTACCAATACCCATGATGAAATTCCCCCTTGAGTCTTTCCACAATTTCTAAATAAAGGATGATTAATTTTCTTTCCTCCATGGGTTTTATTATTAGAATTTCCTTAAATATATATCTTTATGTTCTTGTATCCAAAATCATTATATTTATTAGAGTCTGCAATCTATATTTCTACATTGATATCTCATTGGATAACTTATTTGTAGCTATCAAATTCTCTTGTAAAAAATTCCTTTTGAAGATTTAGTTTTAAACCACTAATGAATAGATCAAGTTTTCTTTCATAGTAGATGATGAAACAAGAATAATACCATTCAAGTATGGTTAAATTTTCCTCATAAGTACCCATGGATTCATCACACTTCTTCTTTATCTCAAATAATTATCTTTATATTTTTTTGTGAAGTATTTTTTGGAATTACTTATTAAAAAATAACCTCTTAAAATCCTTCCATTCCATTGAGTAAATCTCTTTATCATACCTCATATTCTTAATATTCCACCATTTATTTGATTCACCTTACAAAAAAAATAAACATCCAATACAACTATATCATTCCTTGAGGACTATAGAATATAAAATATCTTTTTAGAGGTATTAATCCATTACATGAAAATTAGTGGATTTGAGTACCCACTAAAGGAAGGTGGACGTTGCCTCATGAATAACTCAGCCATGTGTTTCTTCTTCCTCTAATTATTTGGAAGCATAAATTGATTCATGTATTATGGGATTTTTTTAATAAAATAACCAAAATTGTTCATTATATACCCCTTATGTATTTTTATCTTGATCAAAATCATTACATCGCCCATTGTAGTCATTGTTAACATGATTCCTCTTGGTTCTGTCCATAAAAAAACTAAATAATATAGTGTAAGAATCAATCATCATTAATTTGAGTGATAAATCAAATAATCATGGAAATAATTCATTATATGTCCTAAATTATGAAAAATTATTATAAACGTACTACTCTTTAGTATCATCCTATATCAATTTGATTTTTCATATGTTGTCATAGGTTTTATCCCCACATTTCTCATAACCCAATCTCTAAAAATAACTAAACTCTACTCTGATATCAACCAAGGTGGCATGAGAATTACTTACATATTACTTACATCATTTTTATATGAATATTAAACACCTATTAAGTTATTACACTCTAAGGAACCATAAAGGGTGAGTACATTTGGAGACTAGATAAATAATAAATTTATTTCATGAAAGATGTTCAATATCTCCCATAATATTCTCCCCACATGGTACCCTTATTAGACATTATATATTGAAAACCTTTCTTCATAACCCAAGGAAAGGAAACATATGAAAATGATGAGCTCAAATACTCAGTAAGGGTTACCATGTGAGATTTAAATTGATGAACATATGTGAGTATAACATAATATTAAGTGTATGAAAAAATGATCAAAACTTATGATATCATACCCAATAAATCATAAAACATAAAAATGAGTCATGGCATAAGGATTTGTCATGATAATACATATGATACATATGAATTTAGAATCATCAATAATGAATCATGATCCCTGAAAATATATCATTAGAATAAGACCTAAGTTTGTGACATATAGGTGCACTATAAATATAAGAATATAAAATAATTTCCTTTATAAAGGATACCTAATATGGATATAATATTGGATAGATCCCCATATTGGATTGGTTTCACTCCCCATTACCATAAACATAGATATCATATTCCAAGGATACTAACTGCGAAATTTATCAAATAAAGGCTTAAGATAGAAACCTTTGTACCTTATTTGGATTGATACGACTTCCCATATAAACTCTTGCTATTGGGTTAATCATCTTTGTACCCACCTGGGCTTGGGATCACCAATCATGTACCCTTGGGCTTGGGACAACCTCTCTTGTAACCTTTTGAGATCATAAGATATAAAACATTTCCCAATGCATTTGAGGTATATAATGGACCAACCCTTCACATAATAATAATCCATTCATATATATCCCATTAGAACATATAAGAATTCATCATTATTGAGAAAGAAACATGTTTCAAGAAATATAAATAAAACATCGTCATCAAAATCCATTCAATGGAAGGAAGTGGATGGTATTATAATATCATATACCTAGTGAAGCATATAAATCTTTAAATGACATTTTCATAGATCAGAAAATACTTTTATAAAATCATTAGAAATAAGATTTGAAAAATAAGATAAAGGAAAATTTTCTTTTAGAAACTTAAAAAAACAAAACATTTCTTAAAAAATAAGAATATTATTTTATTCTTGAAACCTGTAAAACAATCTTCATGATGAATAAAGGATATGATGAATGCAGTAAAATTTTAAAAGCATTCTTTTCTTACATTGGTAAAAATTCATAGGTGAGTTGTACGGAAATTTTTTGAAAACATTCATATTTATTCTCTTGTAATGAAAGTAAAAGGTTCTATATGTCACGACCCATCCTTGGGGCCCGTTCCGTGACTACCCCAAACCCGCCTTCTATAAGCTAGGGGCTGGCGACTAGCAACAAAGGCGTAAATCCCGATAAAAGGGAAGGTATTGCCTTTATATAAGTCAAAAACACAACAGAGTATGCAAACTGAAGTAAACACTAAGTAAACTGAGTACAAAAGTAAGTACTGGAAAGTAAATGGGCCGGTATACAAACCCAACTGAAAGTACAGAACAACTGAGAAAGAAAGTACAACAACTGAAAAGTAAAGCAACAACCACCAAGTCGTCCTCTGGAATTCTCACCTAAAGGGTGGGTATAAATAGTCTCATCGGCTCCTCAGGTCCAGCTGTCCGCTCTGAGTACGTCCCGCTAAGTGGTCTACCTCCAGGTACCGTCCCGCTCCACAAGACTCCACCTCGATCAGTGATGTCTGTCGTCTGCATCCAACACAACGTAGTGCGGGCATAGCCCGTGCAGGGGTGAGTATACGATACTCAGTAGGGACCCCGAGACTCCCGAAGGTCTCCCAGAGTCCAAAAAGTAATAAACCACAAATTAATAATACAAACACAAAGTATCAACCACCACTACTTAGGTATATTCCCATACATATACCCAAGTCATCAATTCCAGTTCGGCTCAATCTCCCGAGCCCAATTACAACCCAGTCCACACAGGAAAGCACAACCCAGTCCACACAGGAAATCACAACCCAATCCACATAGGTAAGCAAATACATCATATCGATGATAATGATTGAAATTCAAGACTCAACTCACAAAGGTATACTACTCACGAATAGGGGTGGAGATGATTAGATGTAGTCTCTAAATCTTCTCCTCTGCTGAACCCACGTAGGATCCAAGTACAGAAGTCATCGCTGCCGAACCCACGTGGGATCCAAGTACAGTAACCATCACTGTTGAACCCACGTAGGATCCAAGTATAGTCGTCATCCCTACCGAACCCACGGAGGATCCAAGTACAGTCGTCCTCACTGCCGAACCCATGTAGGATCCAAGTACAGTCGCCATCATTGTCACAGTCGCAGCCAGCTCTAGGGTTCCCGCACACAGCACACTCAATTCCAGGAGGGGCCGCTCCACGATCCAAGAATTTCGATACATCAACTGTCACAAAGTCCAGAGTTTATGTATAACAAAGTTCTGTCTCGTTAATAGGAACTCAACGCGACAGACAGCGCGTCAATCAGACGCCCGGTTTGAGAGATAATGGCTTTTCCGTTCCAGGGGCCCGGTTAGAAATACGCTCATTTCTAACCCAGCTGATATCCATAGTCATCCAAACCTTGAGTGTAGTAATCCAAAATAACCGTCTCACCAAGATGAATTCATCATATTTGATGGCACGTCATTCGGACATCTAGTCCTTAAGTTATAAGCATTTCCGCTCCAAAGGCCCGGTTGGTTTCGGGTTTGAACCAACCTGACCATACCCAAACTTCTCCGAAATCTCAAGTGTAATATACTTAAACGACTGTCTTGATCCAAGGATCCCCACTCAACTGATGGTGCATCGATCATAGGTCCGTTGCCCAAGATATGGGCGTTTGAACGAACCTGGTGCGAAAATAGGTGGTCTGGGCCCAGTCCGACCCGGCCCAATACCCCCCGGGTCGACCCCACCCAAGTACGGGTCCGGAACAACTGGGAATGTCCCAGACCAGCTGGTGCAGCCCAGCCCGCGGTAAATCTCGGCTGGCGCGGTTCGGCCTGGCTGGTGCGGCCTGGCTCGGAAGTTGGCCGTGACTCAGCGCTAGCCGAGTGGGGCGCAAGGGGAGCACCCCTTTTTTCGGAAACGGCGGACCCAGTGGGTTCCACCCTAGATGCTGGTTGGGGGGGGGAGGGGGTTACACCCCCCGGTTTCCTGGTAACGGCCGACCTTTATGGCCGGCCGGTTGAGCCGCCGTGGGACCCTTCAAGGTCTCACCTCCTGGAGACGCTGGCGGCCGGTTGTATGGCCACCCTTGCCTGGTCCGCCGCGGCCTAAGGCAGCAGATTGTCTCACCAGCGCGGCGCGACGGCGCCGCGCACCACCGCCGCGGCCAGCTCCGGCCACATTCCTCTTCATCCCCGCGCGGTGCAACAGCACCACACCGCCTTCACCTCAACCATCAATGAAGAACAACAAGAAGAAGGGGGAGGAGAATCGGCCATTTTTGTGAGGTCCGATCTCCTCCTGTTATGACGATAACATTCGTTCAATTCTTGAACAACGAAGGATGATGATCAAACTTGAACAAAAGAATTAACCCCTACCTCGTGACGTGATCTGCAGAGAGGTGGCATCGTTCGTTGATGTCGGAAAGGTGACGTTGTTGTTTTGAAAATTACCCACGATGGTGTCTCCTCCTTTGATGGAGAACTGGGAAGCGTTCTTTGTCGAGAAGGATGATCGTTCTTCATCGGAGGAAGAATTTCTTCAAAGCTTTAGAGCTGTCCTTCCAAATCCTCCTCACACAACAATTCTAACCAAAAATAAAATAAGCTTCTTCTTATTTTATTTTACTTTTCCATGCATTTCAAAAACATAAAAATTCAAACACTTAGTTAAATTAATTGAATAGGATCAATTAATTTAGTGTGTGTTGGCATGAATTAAAGTTGGATAGGAGGAGTTAGTTAATTAAGTTCAAGGGGTTTGCCAACATTAAACACAAGGAGTTTAATGGGGGGTTTTAGGGGTTTTAGGGAATGTGAAGGGTTGGGGATCGTGCAGGCCCCACCTCACATTTATCCTCACATGTGTAGTTAGGATGCTAGTGGGTCCCACCCTAACTCCTCCATGTAGGATAAGACCACCTTAGCTAGAAATAAAATTGTACCACAATTTTATTCACTTTTTATTTAATGAACATTTTTTAACAGCTCCTGCCAAGCAAATGCATCTTTGGTAAAGGTCCTCCTAAGCAATTACCGGTGTTGCGGTTTCATCGGTGCCCTCATATTTTAATTCCGAGCACCGGTTCAAAAGATAGAAAAAACACACTCGTTCGTTCACTGAACGTACCCGAGCTAAACTTCGGAAATTGATTCCTGGAACACCGGGCCTCAGAATCAGGTGCCGTCAGAAATTGTGTACTCGTAAAATCCCAAAGAATTTAAGAAAAAAAAATTCCTTGAAATTTACGGGTATTTACATTACTCCCACCTCAAGGATTTACGCCCCTGTATAGCTATATAATAAACTAGGGAAACAAATGAGGGTACTATGCACGCTTCTAAGCCTCCCACTCCCATGTGATTTCCTAGAGGTTCCCATACTGCCACCTTATGCACACTAGAGGAATCGACCGTCCACGTAGGACCAGCTCCTGTCGATCCTCGATCTCCACCGGGACCTCTGCAAATGTCGCATCGTCGTCGATTTCCAGCTCCCCATGATCGATGATATGCGTCGGGTTGTGCACGTATCTCCTCAGTTGAGATACGTGGAAGACGTCATGAACCCGGTGAAACTGAGGTGGAAGAGCCAGGTGATAATCCACCTCGCCTATCCTGCTGAGAACCTGGAATGGTCCGATAAAGTGCAGAGATAACTTGCCGCCCTGGCCAAATCTCCGTAATCCACATCGAGGTGAGACCCATAAGAAAAAGTAGTCGCCATCCTCGAACTCTAGTGGTCTCTGCCTCCTATCAGCATAGGACTTATATTGGCTCTGTGAAGTCCTCATCCACTCCTAGATAATCTGCACTTTCTCCATTGTGGCCTGGACCATCTCTGGTCCTACAAGTGCTAACTCCCCAGGGTCAGTCTAGCACAGAGGTGATCTGCAAGTTCAGCTGTACAATGCCTCGTATTGCATCATCCCGATGGTGGAGTGGTAGTTTTTGTTGTACGAAAACTCCACCAAAGGTAGGTGATCCTCCCATTTGCGACCAAAGTCGAGGACACATGCACGGAGCATGTCCTCAAGAGTCTGAATGGTCCTCTCTGTCTAGCCATCCGTCTAAGGATGAAAGGCGGTGCTCAGGTGTAGCTGCGTCCCAAATGCCTCCTGCAACCCCTTCTAAAGCTAAGAAGTAAAGCGAGCATCTTGATCAGATATGATAGATTATGGAACACCATGAACCCGTACGATCTTCTGAACATAGAGGCGTCCCAAGATCTCTACTGAGCCCTGCTCTCTGATCGGTAGGAAGTGGGATGACTTGGTGAGTCGGTCTACGATCACCCATATGGATTCATTTCCTATGGAAGTACATGGAATTCCCATCACGAAATCCATGGATATCCCATCCCACTTCCACTTTGGGACCTCTAAGGGATGTACCAAGCCTACTAGTACCTAGTGCTTCGCCTTCACCTGCTGGCAGGTGAGGCATCGTGAAACGAACTCTGCCACAACCTTCTTCATACCCAGCCACCAGTGCTATCGTTTGAGATCCTGGTACATCTTCGCTACTTTTGGATGTACCGCCAATGGGGAAGTGTGAAACTCTCTCAGCACCTCCTCCTGTAATGAAACCGGTACCATGGTACGTCCTCTGAAAAGGATGATGTGCTCTCCTCCTATAGAAAATCCATCAGGTTCCTGTCCTGTGGATATCTCTGCACATCGCATCTCATAGTCAACATCCCCACGCTGTGCCTCTATGACCCGCTGAATAAGTGTAGGAGTGACTGTGAGTGACAGTAGAAATGCTGCTCCATCTCTATCCACGAAGGATATCTGCAACGCAACTAGCTGCTTCGTCACCTCTCCAAGTAGCTGAATGCCCGACCTCTTGCTGAGAGCATCAACTACTACGTTCCCCTTCCCAGGAGTATAGACTATCTCAAATTCATAATCCTTAAGGAACTCGAGCCATCGTCATTGTCTTAGATTCAGGTCCTTCTGGGAGAAGATGTACCTGAGACTCTACTGGTCAGAGTAGACTGTAAAGTGCTTGCCCATCAGATAGTGTTGCCACATCTTCAAGGTGAAGACCACTGCTACTAACTCTAGGTCATGGGTAGCCTAGTTCTGCTCATGTTTCCTCAACTGTCATGAACCATAGGTGATCACTACCCGCTCCTGCATCAGGACACACCTGAGTCCGGTCCCTGATGTAGTGCCGTAAACTACGTACCCTACACCCTCCTCTGGTAGCCTCAATATGGGTGCACTGGTCAATCTCTGTCTCGGCTCCTGGAAGCTCTACTGACATATATCTAACCACACGAAGAGTTTACCCTTCTTCGTCAAAGCTGAAAGCAGTGCTGCAACTTTGGAGAAGTCTGGAACAAATCTCCGATAGTACCCAGCCAGACCTAGGAAACTCCGCACCTCCGTCACGCTCCTGGGTGGATCCCAAGATAGTACTGCCTCAATCTTCACAGGATCCACCACAACTCCTACCTCAGAGATGACATTCCCCAATAAGTGGACCTCTCAAATCCAGAACTGACACTTTGAGAGCTTACCATAAAGCTGATGCTCTCGGAGTGTGTCTAGTACAACCCGCAAGTGGTAGGCGTACTCCTCCTCAGGGGTCGAGTAAATAAATATGTCATCGATGAAGAATACGACAAATCGATCGAGGTAAGGCTAGAAGATCCTTTTAATGAGACTCATGATCACTTCTAGAGCGTTGGTTACACCGAAAGGCATAACCAAGAACTCATAGTGGCCAAACCGACACCTGAAGGCCGTCTTCTGCACATCCTCGTCTCGAACTCTGAGCTGATGGTAGTCTGACCTGAGGTCTATCTTCGAGAACCATCGTGCTCCCTTGAGATGATCGAAGAGTTCGTCAATCCTCAGAAGTGGATACTTGTTCTTCACAGTCACCTGGTTCAAGCAACGGTAGTCGACACACAGTCGCAAGCTCCCATATTCCTTCTTGGCGAACAAAATCAGGGAAGCCCAGGGTGAAACACTGGGTCGAATGAATCCCTTGCCCTATAAGTCCTCTAGCTGTACCCGTAGCTCACGAAGCATAGCGGGAGCCATCTGATATACTGGAGTAGATATTGGGGCTGTCCCGATGTACAGGTCAATGTAGAAGTATACCTATCCATGAGGAGGTAGTCCTGGAATTTCGTCAAGAAAAACGTCTGCATACTGATCCACCACAACAGGGAAACTCGGACTCCGCACATCAACTGCTCTGAGGATGAGACTATCAAACTGATGTGTGATTGGCTGCCCACTCCTCTGCATGAGTCCATCCTACGCTGCAAAGGCCCCCTTATCGTCGGTGAAGATGAACCTGCTCCCATATGTGCGGACACACCGCACCTTGTGCCTAATACAGTCGATCTGAGCATGGACTGTAGATAACCAATCCATGCCCAAGATGACGCCATAAGGCCTCAATGCTGCTACAGGAAGATTCCAGCCGAAGCTCTCGCCTCCTAGAGTAAGCTCACACTATCGGTACCAGTGCGTAATCATCGAGTCTACTCTCGTAGGAGTCTATAGCCGTAAGGATCGAGCCAACAGGTTTGTCGGAATCTCCGAGCTCCAAACAAGGGCAGTGGAAATGAAAGAATGACTTGATCTTGTGTCTATAAGAACTGAAATAAGGGTGGAGTAGACACATATAGTACCTAGAATCATCTCAGGTGTGCCATTGTCGTAAGCCTCCACTGCTTGAAGCTGAGCCTGCCTCTGTCTGCCATCTCCCTGTGGTTGGGGTGGAACTCCTGGTGTTGGTGGTGGTAGAGCCTCAAAGTGTCGTCCACCACCTACTGCTCGGTCAGCTCCTTTACCTCATCCTCCTTCTCCCTGCAGACCGCCACGGTCAAACCTCTGCCTCTGCCTGGGTGGTCCCTCAACCGTCTGCTGCTCCTCTGCATGGCGGGTCAGGCAGTCACGAGCCATGTGGCCCTACTGGACACATGCATAGCACTGTCTGCCTCTCGTATGACTGGCTCTGCTATGTGTACCCCACACATCCGAACCAGTATCCTGAGGTCAGCCTCCTGATGTCCTAGTCCTCTTGCACCTCTGCAACATCTGTCTACTACCGACTGTAGAAGACTCCGCTACGTGTCGCCCTGCGGTAGGCCTCGCTGCTGGTGTAGGCTCAGCAAGAAAGCTCTCCACAAGAAGGGATCACTCCAGTACTCCTGCCTGCATCGGAATCCTGAGGGAGATCATCGAAGCCCTGATCTCATGCCTCAGTCCATGATCTAAGGTCTGGGCCCAAAAGAATAGGTCTCGTACTATGTCCGTGGAGTAGCGTGAGAGATCAGTAAATCTCGCCAAGTACTGGGCTACTGTCATGATGCCCTACCGCATCTATAGTAACTCCTAGATGCGCACCGCACGGAGGTTGGCTGGAACGAACTCTGACCGAAAGAGGCTCTCGAAGTCCGTCCAAAGTAGAGATGTCTTGTCGTGCAATTGGAGCATCAGGATCCACCATCTACTTGCTGCTGCATGCAGGAGACTCACCGCAAGGATCACCATGAGGTCAGCTGGTGTCCCTACTAATTTGAAGACTCGGACAACAGCCTCCAGCCAATCCTCAGCTACCCGAGGGTCCGTCTCTCCACGGAACATGGGCGACCTCTATCACTAAAACTCGTTCAGTGCACTCAGGCGGCGTGCACTCTCAGCTGCTGGGGATGGTGGCATCAGTGGCTCGGTGGGTAGAGGTACCGACGGTGCCTCTACTGTAATGGGGCCCTGCACCGAGGCCTCGTCGCTCAGTGGGCTGCCATCTCACATGTAACTGGGAACCCTAGCTAGCTGCCATCGTGGGGACATACTGAAAAGAAACAGGTGTTCCACAGTTAATACAGTATACCTGGTGAGATGACACAAAGTAATCACAAAGAAAACATTTAAATCACACATACAATCAATGTTTTCGTGCACTGAGTCGGAAATTAGGAGTCAGGGTCCTGGTGTATGGATACGTTCGCCGTCGCACCAACACTGGACTCCCTAGACTGATAATCACACTTATTTCCCTTAAAACTATTGCTTCACATAGAAGAAATTATCAGAGTCCTGAGTTATGAAGTATAACCGACTCCTCTGATATCAATTTGTCATGACCCGTCCTCGGGGCCTGTGCCGTGACCACCCCAAGCCCGCCTTCAATAGGCCAGGGGATGGTGACTAGAACCAAAGGCGTAAATCTCATTAAAAGGAAAGACATTGACTTTATATAAGTAAACAACACAACAGAGTATGCAAGATGAAGTAAAAACTAAGTAAACTGAGTATAAAAGTAAGTGCTGGAAAGTAAATGGGCTGGTATACAAACCCAACTGAAAGTATAGTTCAACTGAGAAAGAAAGTACAACAGCTAAAAAGTAAAGCAACAACCACCAAGTCATCCTCCGGAATTCCCACCTGAAGGGTGGGTACATATAGTCTCGTCGGCTCCTCGGGTTCGGCCGTCATCTCTGATTACTTCCCGCTGAGTGGTCCACTTCCAGGTACCGTCCCACTCCACAAGACTCCACCTCGATCAGTGTTTTCTGCCATCTGTATCCAACACAACGTAGTGTGGGCATAACCCATGCAGGGGTGAGTATACGATACTCATTAGGGACCTCGAGTCTCTCGAAGGTCTCCCAGAATTCACAAAGGAATAAACCACAAAGTAATAATACAAAAACGATGTATCAAACATCACTACTTAGGTATATGCCCATACATATACCTAAGTCATCAATTCCAGTTCGACTCTATCTCTCGAGCCCAAGTAAAACCCAATCCACACAGGAAAGAACAACCCAGTCCACACAGGAAAGAAAGTCAATCATATTGATGATAATGAATGAAAGTCAAGACTCATCTCACATAGGTATACTACTCACGAAGAGGGGTAGACTGATTAGATGTAGCCTCTGAATCATCTCCTCTGCCGAACCCACATAGGATCCAAGTACAGTAACCATCGTTGCCGAACCCACGTAGGATACAAGCAGAGTCGTCATCGCTGCCGAACCCACGGAGGGTCCAAGTACAGTCATCCTTGCTGCCGAACACACGTAGGATCCAAGTACAATCTCCATCGTCGTCGCAGTCACAGCCAGCTCTGAGGTTTCTGCACACAGCACACACGATTCCAGGAGGGTCCACTCCATGAGACAATATGGTTGGTACATCAACTTTCATGAATTACAGATTTGATGTATCACAAAGTTTCATCTCGTCAATAGGAACTCAACGCGACAAACGACGAATCAATCAGACGCCCGGTTTGAGAGATAATGGATTTTCCGTTCCAGGGGCCCGGTTAGAAATACGCTCATTTCTAACCCATCTGATATCCATATTAGTCCAAACCTTGAGTGGAGTAAGCCAAAAGAACCGTCTCACCAAGAGGAATTCATCATATTTGAAGACACGTCATTCAGACGTCTGTTCCTTAAGTTATAAGAATTTCCACTCCAAGGGCTCGGTTGGTTTCGGGTTCGAACTAACCCGGCCATACCCAAACTTCACCGAAACCTCAAGTGTAATATACCGAAACAACCATCTCTATCCAAGGATCCCTACGCAATGGACAGTGCGTCGATTAGAGGTCTGTTGCCCATGATATGGGTATTTGAATGAACCTGGTCTGAAAATAGGGGGTCCGGGCCCGCTCCGACCCGGCCCAATACCCCCTGGGTCGGCCTGAACTGGGTCGACCTATCCTGGGTCCGGGTCCGGCCCGATTGGGCGCGGCCCGGCCCGGATGGAGTGGCCCGGCTGGCGTGACCCGGCCCGGCTGGCGCGGCACGGCACTGATGGCGCGGTCCGACCCACGGCGGGGCGCGGTCCAGCCCGGTCGGCGCGGTGTGGCCCGGCCGGCGTGGCCCGGACTGGCTGGTGTGGCCGGCCCAGCCTGAGCGGCATGCGGCTCGACTCGGAAGCCGGCCGCAGCTCAGTGCTGGCTGAGCGGGGTGCAAGGGGCGCGCCCCTTTTTCCAGAAACGGCGGACCCAGTGGGGTCCGCCCTAGATGCTGGTCGGTGCGGGGGGGGGGGGGGGGTTATACTTCCCTGGTTTCCTTGTAACGGTCGGCTTTTATGGTCGGCCGGTTGAGCCACTATGGGACCCTTTAGGGTCCCGCCTCCTGGAGACGCCGGCGGCCAGTTGTCCGGCCGCCCCTGCCTGGTCCGCCGCAGCCTAAGGTCGCGGCTTGTCTCACCAGCGTGGTGCGACGGTGTCAAGCCCCACTGCTGCAGCTCGCTCCTGGCCGCGGCCTCCTTCGGCCTCACCGGCGCGGCGCGACGGCGCCACGCACCACCGCCGCGGCCAGCTTTGGTCGCGGTCCTCTTCATCCCTGCACGGTGCAACGACACCATGCCACCTTCGCCTCAACCATCAACGAAGAACAACAAGAAGAAGGGGGAGGAGAATCGGCCATGTTTGTGCGGTCCGATCTCCTCCTGTTATGACAATAACATTCGGCCAATTCTTGAACAACAAAGGATGATGATTAAACTTGAACAAAAGAATTAACCCCTACCACGTGACGTGATCTGCGGAGAGGTGGCGTCGTTCGTTGACGTCGGAAAGGTGACGTCGTCATTTTGAGAATTCCCCACGGTGGTGTCTCCTCCCTTGATGGAGAATCAGGACGCGTTCTTCCTCGAGAAGGATGGTCGTTCTTCGTCGGAGGAAGAAGTTCTTCAATGCTTTAGAGCTCTGCTTCCAAATCCTCCCACACAACAATTCTAACCAAAAATAAAATAAGCTTCTCCTTATTTTATTTTACTTTTCCATGAATTTCAAAAACTTAAAAATTCAAACACTTAGTTAAATTAATTGAAGAGGATCAATTAATTTAGTGTGTGTTAGAATGAATTAAAGTTGGAGAGGAGGAGTTACTTAATTAAGTTCAAGGGGTTTTCTAAAATTAAACACAAGGAGTTTAATGGGGGGGGGGGTTTAGGGAATGTGAAGGGTTGGGGCTCGTGCAGGCCCCATCTCACATTTATCCTCACATGGGAAGTTAGGATGATACTGGGTCCCACCCTAACTCCTCCATGTAGGATAAAACCACCTTAGCTTGAAATAAAATTGTTCCACAATTTTATTCACTTTTTATTTAATCAATTTTTTTTAACAACTCCTCCCAAGAAAACGCATCTTCGGTAAAGGTCCTCCTAAGCAATTACCAGCACTGTAGTTTCATCAGTGCCCTCAGATTTCAATTCTGAGCACCGGTTCAAAATATGGAAAAAACCCACTCGTTCGTTCATTGAACGTACTTGAGCTAAACTTCAGAAAATGATTCCGGGCACACCGGGCCTCGGAATCAGGTGCCATCAGAAACTGTGTACTCGTAAAATCACAAAGAATTTAAGAAACAAAATTTCCTTGAAATTTACGGGTCTTTATAGTATAAAAATAAAATTTTCAATAATAAAATATTTTACAATAACTTTCACAAATTTTTTTAAGAATATGTATATGGATGAGAAATATTTTTGACCAAAAAGGAGAAATAAGGTTTGTTTTTCTAAAAATCATTATTTCAGAATTTTTGAGTACAAAATAGTGGGAGGATATAAATAATACATAAAAAAAACATAATTAGAGTAGAATAATGCATATTGGTTTTAGAAGATAAATAATATTTAATTTCCCACAATGAAAATTGAAACATAAACAATATTGATAAAAAGTAATATTGAAACCTAAAATCCTTACCTCAAGTCTTGAATTGATTCATACATGAAATAAAATTCATTATAATAAATTTTAACTTATTATAAATATATATCACAATCATAATAATACTTATAATAATATATATCATTCCCTTATAATTTCAAAAAACCCATTTATTAACAATTATTCATTAAAATCCATTCTTGGGTGTGAGTAGTTCTGTTTTCTATGTATGTTTCAGTTTGGTGATTTTGGTACTTGAACTTTGATCATGGTTTCAACATATAAAAAATCTTAATAATATTATGAATATTATATTTATTAATTATATAAATTTTTATAACCATCCATGTAAAGTAGTGATGAAAAGTTAATTATATAACTTTATGGAGATAGTATTACGTATGTACGCACAAGTGATGTTTTCATTTTTCAATGGATTAAAATAATTAAATTTAAAGAGTAACAAATATTTAAGTAATCATATTAATGTTATAAATATAATACATATTCATTATTTACATCATATAACCATCCTTGATAGGAGGTTTTGAAAAATGAAATGCATCACTTCAGGGAGATGATAGTATATACACATGCATGAGCAACACTTTCATTTTACATTAAATGGAAAGGAGATAAAAAAATGGTTGTAAAATTAAAATAAGAACATTTTATTTTATTAAAAAAAATTATTTAATTATTTTAATTTGGTTTTGGAATATTTGGATGAGTTTTATAATGAAAAGAACTTAAAAATGATGGGAAGAAGATATACTGCTTCCTTGCATAATATCATTTGAAAAACACATTAAAACTTATTGAATGTATATTTTGGGAATATAAGAACCTATAAAATTTGGTTATTATAGTTTGAAAGGTATTTTAATATATATATTTTAAGATAAGTTTCTCAAGTGGTGTGTAGAATTGAGAAGGTTAAGTGCCCTCTTTTAAAAGAGGAAAGTGGCACCCTTGTAAATATTAATAAAATTTAAAATATAATATATTAATTCTCATGTGAAGGTGGGTAGAAAACATAACATTTTATTGTATGGGGTGGGGGAGATACAAATTAACTCTACCTATTAAATTAAATATAATGTTTCATGATATCTTGGAGCCTTATCCCATTATTTTAACCCTTTTAACCCATTTTTAATTTTACTGTAGTGACAAAATTTTTAACACGGTACTTATTTTTCATACCAAAAATTAAATTGTAATTATAACCAATTTTGGAAATTATAATTTTTAAGATATAATCTATTTTATAAGATTCAATTTATAAATGGGAAAATTTTATTTCCAATATTTGTGTATAAAATATATATAAACTATTTTAAGAAAAAAATGTATTTTTAAGTATAGAATTGATTTTATTCTCATTACTTTCATATAAACAACATGTATATGGAAGTTAATTTATTTTATTAAATATATTATCTAAATATTTCAATAAAATCATTCATCAATAGTTATTAATTTAATTTATTTACATAAAAACACATTGTGTGCATAAAAACAGTTTTCTGAAGAAAAAATATATCTTGTTTTACATATAAATGTTTTTATATAAATTTATAAGAGTTTTATAATAAATGTATGGACGATTAATAGTTTTTATACATGTTTAAAAAAATATTTTCTATAAAATTTATACTCAAAATAAAATAAATTTACATTTAAATAAAACATATATGATAAAAATAATTTTTATAACTAAAATTTTTTTTAGAAAAGAATTACTAGAATAATATTAATTATGATTTCTAAAATATTTCATGAATGTAATTAATTTGTTTAAATAATTTAATCTTATCAATTTTATTTAACTATATTTTAATTTATTTCATTTTATTTTTTTAAAAATGAATTATTCACTAAATTTTATTGTTGTATTCATTATAAGCTATCAAAAACATAGAATTTATTAATGAGAAATCTATTCTAAAATATTGAGGTTCTATACTTCCTCACATTAATCACCTTGGGGTTGCATGAATTCACAATAGTTTTTAAGTAAAATAACAAAGGGAAATAGAGTTTGTTAATGAGGTTTTCCTCTGATGAGGATAAATACATCCCTGGTGTGCGATGGATATTATCCCACAAGAACAAAACTCTCCATTTATTATCAAGGAATGATTAGTTAAGGGTATGAACTTAGAGACATAATTCTAGAACTAACCATGTACAATTTCATAAACTCACTTATAATAATGGAAAATAGTATATAGACCTCCATATATTGAACAATAATCATAAATTATAACAAACATTACTTAAGGACTTAAATAAGATTGTATCTTCTTATTTATGTGAAGTAATATGATTAGGTGTCACTTCTTCTTCATACCTTGTGATATAGGTGTATCATAAGCTGGAAACACTATTATCATCCATGGTAAGGATAATCAATAACAATAGCATCATCTTATCACACTTACTCTATTATTATTCTTCAATGCACATGAATGATATTTTCAATAGTGTTAAAACTCTTATTAGATCAAACACGTAGCGTATATATTATAAATGAAGTGTAATGTCTCTACCTATTTTTTCTAACTTCATAGAATCATCAAAGTAATAACATAATTGTTTCTCTCTTTTCCTTAATACACATAATTCTCAAGAGTATGGAGTATCATTTCCCTCTATCGACACAAGGTTTTCTCTTATAATAATAATGTTGAACTCTATTTTTCTTCTTCTTCTCCATTTATTTATATTAAGATTCATGTGGGAATGTTTTTATATTTGAATATTGAAATCTTCTAGGATTTGTATCATTATAACTCTTTCATAATTTTCATGTCAATCCAGATCAAATATCTTCTTCAAATCTCCAAAAAACTCAAGATTTAACTTATAATATATTTAAACAATAATAGTTTCTTTTTCACAACAAAATATATATCATTTAATTCTTTTCCACATGATTATGGAAGCATATGTTGTTGTAATGCAGAAATTTTATTTTTTTCAAGGATAATAACTTAATTAACTGAATCATAATTAGATTTATTCATCACCATTAACTTATATCACAACCATTTAGAGTGCTTGTGATGTTTGAATAAATAAAAAGTCATTTTTAGGGTCATCTGATTTAGTCACCTAGAAATCCCTACATTTTCTCAAGAACTCTTTTTTATAGATTTAAAAAGGTACCCACTTCATTAAGGTGAGGTTCTCCTTACATTCATCATAGTGATCTTCTTTGGATTTCTCATATTCTACTTAGATTAAACTTTATATGGTGATATTCACCTTATATTCCTCTGAGGTTCACATTACGAGATTCATTCATTGTCATTGTTTCATCATACTAAGGTTGGGTTCTCTTTATTTTCCATATACATCACCTTATAAAGATTTATAAATCTTCTTACATCTTCCCAAACTCACCTTACAAACGCCAGGATCCACCTTAAAAATATCATAAATCACTTTACACAACTCTCAGGGCACCTTTTAAACTTTATTCTTTTTCTATTTTCTCACTTTATAAGGTTGGATTCACCTTATGAGCTTCAGTTTAGATTATGAGTTTATCAAATATCATCTCTAACTCCAAAATCATATAATTCTTCTTGCTAGTCTCAAACATCTTCAATCAACTTAGAGACTTATAAAACCTTTTAAATCAACATAAGAAATCATCCCAAGGTTTTACTTAATGTTATATTCAAGTTTATAAGCTTGTTTCCCTAGATATGGTTCCATAACCCTTCAACTATATTTTCTTCCTTAAAAATAATTCTTTAATATCTCCTTTATCCAGCTTTATTCACGATAAAATCCAAATAGTTTTAGACAGTTCTCTACAACTTCAGTAGAAATAGTCATTGCTGATTTTCAAAATAACTATCCAATCACCCAAGTTTAATTTACAAATAATAAAGAATCAAATATAAAAATTTCTTAAAATATCACAATATGTCAAACAACTTTAAAAACACTATAAATATCATCTATGTTTACAATAGATCTCATCATCTGTTCCCTTTATTTGTAATCACTAGGAGGAAACTCCACTATTTTCTCTCATAGGTTCTTCATAGAGATACAATATTCATCCTTATAAATACTCCATGGAACTCTAGATATAATCTTTTTAATCTAGTTCATCATATGAAACAAAAAGAAACAACATCTTAAAATGATCTTTTCTAATAAATTATTCTTCATGTAAAATAAATGTTGGTAAAAAATCCAACACTCTTTCATCCATTTCCACATAACGAGTTGTGTGAGCAACATAAATCTAATTTCTATAGCCTATCTCTTATCCTCATGTATAAAACACAAAGAGAAACCTTTATTGGGAACTCTTCTTCTTCTGAACATGCTGTGAAACTCTAAAACTTTTACACATTTTTATTCCCCAATACATATTTTCATCATGAATATATACCTCTGGGTCCATTGACTCTTATTGACAGAAAATAAAACATAAAAAAATATGTGTTTAATAATCCCCCTTTTATTTTTTATAAATTCCATTACTAGAAATCTCATGCCAATATGTTCTTCCATTTAATATCTCCCATTTTATCATTTTATTATCTCTACCTTGCTGAGAATAAATACAAAATTATTGGTAGAGGATGGTATCAATTCAATCTTAATAATGTGCCATCAAATTTTCAGAATATGTCTACATGATCCATGCTCAGTGTAGAAAATAATTCGTTCAAATTCAAACAAAAAACCTATCCATTTTTAAATCTAAATACAATAAAAAACTAATATAAAAACCACATGTTACCTTCTTTATGAATTTTCAACTAGTTTTAAGTTGATACCAATTGTTAAAAAAGATGTTATTTTTCTGATACCACCTACTAAAAGTATTCTCAGAAAATTTATAATGCTAAAATTCCTATATCCATCTTAATATTCACAATAAAAACATTAAAGCATTATTGGGAGTTTTAAGCATCATAAACCAGTCCTAGAACTTATATAAAATTAATTAAATTTATGTCATTGAAGAATTTCAATTATCCTCCCTAACTCTAGACTTTTATACTTTTATAAAGAGGTATGGGAGAATATCAAGAAATTCCTTTCATTGACTTGTTTTGATAAACTTCTAAAAATTTTGTATTTACATGTTTTTTATGAGATTATTATCTTAAAAGATTATAGGAAACCCCAAATAAAGGGATGAACTACATATTCAATTCATAAAGAGTGATATAATTAATATATCAACTTTATAACCCAAATTATTGGTATTGAATCAAAATGGTATCTTCCAATTTACTATAAGGTCTTGGAAGATTTATCTTCTTCTAAATGGTTTATATTTTTCTTGTATATAGGATCTATAATACCAACTAACCAAAGTTATAATAAGATGGTGACTAAAATAAATTCTATAAAAGTTAATCTATCTTGAATATATTTTTAGTTCCCCCTAAGAACTATCACCACCTTTAATTCACTACCAAGATAGCCCAAAAATGATAAGGGAATGTGGTTTAACTTGTTTGATCCTCAATTTTAGAAGTAGGGTTGATAGTTGCTTATTGTCTGAGATACTATTTTTCGTTTTCTCTTATATATCTGAACTCTTCATGATAACTTTTCTATGATTCTAAGTAGTCTTTGGAATCATGAGTTCTCTGCATCTTTAAACAATTTATTTGTTTGTAAAAATATTCTTTATATTATCCATCAATGGATGGGTATTTCTTTATGATTTGTTAATATTATTTAGTATCTCTTTTTGAGTTGGTAGAACGGTTAAATAGTTCCTTGGAATGTGTCCAATCACCTTTCACCTTCCACAAAACATCTCATGATATCCTATTTTATCAACTTTTAAAAACATTTCATCAATTTTGGGTTGTTTATTTGAAATCACTTATTGAACTTTAGCAATTTATTTCTCCTATGATTCTTTAATTTTTCTTTATTTTTTTTAAATGAGTTGTCCAGATGATCATGCATTCTTTAAATACATGGTCAACTATATTAGAACTTATACATGGAATCTTCAGAGTTCTCTTCACCAAACTAGTCCCCTTATTCTTCTCTTGGACTTATTTTATCATCTTCTCTATATTTATTTAATTAATTTTGATACTCCTCACTTGTTTACAGAAGTACATGGTTGTATTATTCCATAATAAAGTATTTTTTTTATTTTTTTTGTTTCATTAATTTTTTAATTCTTGAATTTTTTTAAATAAAATTATTCTCTTACCTTATTTTCCAAGGATAACTTGTCTTACTCTAGTGACATTTTCATACCTAATTATTTTGATACACTCTTTTTTGATATAGAAAATAATGATTCAATTTTTTGACCTCTTTGATTCCAATTACCATAGAGATTCTTCAAGATTTCAATTTTTTGTAATAGGTAGATTATTACTTTTTATTTATGGAATTTGGATAATCACATCCTTCGTCTCCGTTGATATAGGATTCATTTTATTGTTATAAGTTGACATATTAGTCAAAAAATATTTATCATTGTGACCAAATATATCATAGCACCATCAATGGAACACAAACCATGATATTTTTCTTCGTAAATTATTCTATTCAAAATATATTACCAACTATTTTTATTTCTTCCTATTCATTTGTAAAATATTTTTATGGGAACATATTTCCTTATACTTTTTCATATTCACTAATTATGTAATGGTGGGGTCTCCATCAATTCTCTTCACCCATTTTTATCATATTTGGATTTAGGTAATTCACCTTTCAATAAAATAAAATTACTATAAAAATTATTTCATAGGATGGATGGTACCTTTTTCCTTTGATATTTCTAGAGTATGATAATTATATAATCTCATAATCTTTCTTCCACTAGCTAGTGACATTTTATTAGAAGAATCATCTTTCATATTATATGGGGTAGAAACTTTATTTTCATCATATTTTGGATACTGAGGCTGAATATTTTCTATATTTTCTAATCATACATACAATTAAAGGAATTTAATATTTATGATTTTTTTTCTAATACTCCATTGATTTTATTTTAACTTCATAATCCATTTTAATATTCTCAAGTGATCTTCATTAATTAGGTTATTTTCTTTAAAGTAATTATAAGGCTCATTAATATTATTTTATTTGGTTCGTAATTGGGATTTCTTGAAAAAAACTACCTCTTTCAATGTATATATGTATTTTCTTCAAGTCTTTTCTTGTATTATTATCTCTCATGGATTGTTTTGAGTCACTCATTCTCAAAATGGAGTATCATTATTCAAGTTCCTTATCCAAAGAATATAAGGATACCACATGTTTTGAGATAATTATACACATGCTCATCCTTTTTTCTAGATATTTCTTTAAATTTTATAAATCTTTCTCATGTTGGGGGATCTCCTCCTACATGATTTTGTCAGATCCACAAAAAAATGTGACCACTTTTTTTTGAAATTTTGATAGTATGTTCATAAAATAGGCACATGAATCCGAATATGACTCATCATATTAATTTTTAGAGATTTGATAATCCCCACTAGTACTTTGTTCTTCTATTGTTCAATTTTCACTGGAAAATTTAGTCACATCATCATCATGTAATGACTTTGTATCTTTTAAGGTAAAGTGGTTGTGAATTTCTTTGTTAGTTGATTCAAACAAAAAATATCCCATATCATTTAATATATGTCTTCAAAATGAATATAACATGGTGAAAATGGTTTTCCCTCCACTTTAGATAAATGGGATATCTTATTCTTAATTTTTAATTATTTCTTCCTTATATTCTCTAGAGACTTGGTAGATAGAGAAATATGAACAAAAATTGAACCTTCTAACTCAATTCTATGCTTCATGATTACTTTGGATGAGAAACAAAAAAACATCGAAATTAAATAATCTAATTAGAGGTTTTAAATGAGTACCTGATACCAATTTTTAGGATCACTTTGGTATATGATCAACAATAAGAGAGGGGAATCAGGGTTGGTGTATTTTATACAGTTAAGATTTATCATTTTCTTTTACCTCTGCACTTATTTAGTGAATGGATCTATTTCTCTCTTTCCTAACCTTAGGGTTTCATTCATGAACTTTAATAACAAAATAAAATAATAAAAGGAACCATAGTATTTTAACTAGGTTTGCTTCCAAGGTGGATAACTAAATCCCTAGTGTATAATTTTTGTTACCTCACATGCACAAAAATCATATTATATTATCAATAAAGTGTTAAGAAATGATATTTACATAGACCCATACTCCTAGAAAAAACCATATACAATTGAAATCTCTAGATACTAATTATAGAAAACAAGATTTCTTCATGTACCTATTAATTAATGATCATAAGTGATAACACAAGTCACTTCAATATATGAAAATGATTTGATCTTCTTCCTATATATATATAGAAATATTATTGGCTACCTCTTTCTATACATACCTTATAGTAAATGTTATTTATAGTCTATATAATTATCTATCATTGATGGTTATGATAATTAATAATAGAAACATTAGATTATCACACTTCTTATGTTCTAATTATTTAACGCACTTTAATTATCTTTTTAACAGTATTGGAACTATCCTTAGATTCAATACATAGTGTATATATGACATATATAGTACCAAGTCCCTCTTTGTTTTTTTATAGCATCACAAAATCATCTGAGCAATAACAGAATCAATTATATCTTCTTTTTGATACATGGAATACTCAAGAGTATACAACATGAGTTTTTTATAAAAATACAAGGTTTTTATCTTCTAAAAACTATGAAAAACCCCATTTTTATTATTTTTTCATATCTATTATATTAAGAGTTATGTGAGAATGTTTCTATATTATAATATATAAATATTCCATGATTTTTTATGGCATATATATTTTATAATTATCATATCAATCCCTATCAAATATATCATTAAAATTTCCATAAGACATGATATTTCCCTCACATTATATTTTAACTATTTTGCCTTATCTTTCTCCATAAAATTCATGTAATTTAATTCTTTTACTAATGTACATGGATACATACATTATTTTGATGTGGTAATCCTCAATCTAGTGTGTATAGAAACTCACTTCACTCAATCATCTTTGGCTTGGTTACTCATATTCATCTTGAATCATAGCCTTTTAGAATAGTTGTGATGTTTGAATCAATAAAGTAACACTTTTATCATCATCATATTTATTCCCTTAAAGTCCATTAATTTTCCTTAGATCTCATTTGTATAGAATTCAAGAAGTTCCATCTTCTAAAGTAAGGTTCACCTTTTATTCCTCAGGATGAATTACTTTCCATTTGAAATATTTTTCTTATATTTAAATTTTTGACATGATATTCACCTTACATTCCTCCTAGGTTCACTTTAAAAAATTAATACATTTTCATTATTTCAACTTTATAAGGTGAGAATCACCTTTAAATCCACAAAAATCACCATAAAAATACTCAAAAAAGAACCTTAAAGTTTTCCAAAATCAACTTATGAAAACGAGAATCAGCCTTATAAAGCTTTGGAATCACTTTACCTGCTCTTAGTTCACTATAAAAAATTCCTTAATTTACCATTTTCTCATTCCATTAGGTGAGATTAGCCATAAAAACTTTAGTATACTTCAAGACTTTATCAAATATTATCTCCAGTTCTAGAATTCTATATTTCTTCAAACCAATCCCAAACTTCTTCAAAGAACTCAGGGTCTTATCAAACACATAAAATTGACAGAAGTCATCATCCACAGGTTCTCCTTAACCATATACCCCAGTATATATACTTGGTACTCCATGGATGGTTCTACTTAAATTCATAGAGCATTTCTTCCTTAAAAATTATTCAATGTGTTGTTTAGATAGATTCTTTCAAAACACAATCCAATCAATTTTTGTTAGTGACCCATTGCTTCAAAATCAATATCCATTGATTCTTCTTAAACTATCTCTCCAATCATCATATTTTCAATTTTAAGGCATAATATTTCACACACACACACACATATATATATTCCTTAAAATATCATACTTCCTCAAACAAATTCTAAACTAAAATAAAAATCATCCAAGTGTAAAATAGCTTTTATCATCAATTATATTTGTTTCTAGTCACTAGGATATATCTCCATAATTTTCTCTCGTGTATTATTCAGATAGATACGTTATTAATAATTATGAATACTCGATTAAAATCTTCCTATAATATTCTTGAACTAGTTTGACATAATAAATACAAAGAAACAACATATTCAAACCATATTTTCCAATAAAATATTTTTTAAGTAAATTAAATATTGGAAGACACTGAACACTATTTAAACATTTTCTATATAATGAGTGGTATAAATAAATTACATCCATGTTTCAATTTGTATCTCTAATTCTCATGTACTCAACCCAAAGTGGAACTATTCTTGGGACTCTTCTTATTCCAAAAAATATTGGGAACTCCATACATCTTTTATGTTATTCTTATCCAATAAAAATTGAAATCATACATATATAACTTTATGTCCATTAAATATTATGGGAAGAAAATAAAAAAACAAAATGTGGGTCTAATATAGAGACTACATGACTTGGTTGTCTGGTGATATACATTGAGTACACACATGGGTATTGCACGTCATGTTACACCATGGGTACACCGTGTACCCTAGGATGGTAGGGAGCCATATATTAGGGATGCAATTTG
The DNA here is from genome assembly GCA_963277665.1 of Viscum album. Taxonomy (NCBI): domain Eukaryota; kingdom Viridiplantae; phylum Streptophyta; class Magnoliopsida; order Santalales; family Viscaceae; genus Viscum; species Viscum album. The sequence goes on along the minus strand of OY728155.1, from coordinate 1,784,521,532 downwards.
AGTACCCTTCTAGTTCCACATATCACGTACTTAATAGTTCACACATTTTAAATTGTCTCCACATGACTTGTGAAGGGAAGTTAATGAAAAAATGACCCATAATGGGATACACACCTTGTATCCGTAGGGTATATGACATCTAATTTTCAAGTCTTAGTGGCTTTCATATCTTCTTCCCCAAGACTCAGATTGGAAAACATGAGTAGTCTATCTGGAGCATTTTTTGACATAGAATATGATGGTATAATTCTATTTATAATTAGAAATGATATTTTAGGGAATATATATATTTGGTATCTTTAAACCCATAGGGATAATGATAGGGATCGGGCAGGAAAATTGGAGAACTCAGGAGTCAATTACATCTCTCTCAACTTCTACGCAACCCTCATATGATGTGTTCTTATTGTGTACGACTCAAGGTGCAAGTCATCTATCTATTGATTGAGATCCTCTCCCATTTTTGTGTGATACTAATGGTGGGTTTCTTCTATTGGGTTTAATTACCCCCTTAACTAATAATTTCCCCTCAGAAAGGTGTGGGTCCCCCACTTTAATTTTTGTGGGGTGATGTGGGTTTTCTCATAGCCTAGTGGTTATGGTAGTAGGGGTTAGTACCTGACTAACATCTATCCTTATTCAAGTTTCAATATCCCCTATAGTTTTCTAAAATGGTGAATTGGTAATAGTAGAAAGTGTGATGTGGTACTCCATTGATGGATGTATGCATGTTTGAGTGAGGAGTGGGTTGTCCTTTATGGCTTCTAATGGTGATGTAAAAGTTGTATAGGCTATGTTGTTTAGATTATTTGACACTTTTGACTCCTCAAGAACCCATTGTTTTGCCTATGACTTGTAACATATAGTTGGGATATCAACTTAAAGCTAAGTGAGATTTTTAATACTCTAATAATTTATATTTTATCAATACATTTGACTTTTAGGGATTATATCTATAATGATCAGGAATCCTTTTCATCCCTAGAATATATAGTGGTTGAACATATCTAGATCCTTTATTATATTTGTTATGGTAACATTATCATATTGAGGGTTTTGAGATAAATAATTTCTTATTAATTTGTTTATAGATTTACAACATCTTGGAGTATGCTTATAATCATCCTTACAAGGGATTTCTGCCCACACATGTTGTGTTTGTGCAGGTGATACACAATTTGGAGATAGTCTTGGCGGACATAGAGCAAGTATGGATTGATCAAATCTAAGTCACAATGGTTATTGAAAATTCATGATGGATCATGATGGTTAATGATGGTTCTAGTGATCATCACGATTAGATATTGATCCAGTAGTACACATAGCGGAGGAGGAGATTCCCAGTGTCTTGTATCTTCTAAATTTAGAGGCTTATAAAATATACAGTTCCTTTGGTATTTTTCTTTGTGGAATTGTAATTTCCATTGATGTCCCATGTATTCATTTTATATAGTGCAATTTCTTATTTATATATTGCTAATGTTTCTCATTATTTTATGCATTGGGGACATGTGTTTGTTGCAGATTTGTATAGGATAAGGCATCTCATATTGTGTGGTATGCCTACTCAATTCTAGTCACTAGCCCATGGCCTCTCACATGTAGGCTTGGGGTGGAGCACTCAACTTACTTCTTGCTCGGTTGGGGTATCAGAGGGTTGGCTCGTGCTAGAGTGGTATCAAAGTGTTTGATTCTTAGGGATGAAGTTTTGAGTTATTAGTCATGTGAGGACTGGATTATAAATTTATAGAAATGATAATAAGGAAGTTGCATGTTTGGTTATTAGACCATTGGGACTAGTGTAGGTGTGGTGGTTGATATATCCTTTCTCTAGGACTATGATAACCTATTAGTCAAAAAATAATACTATGAATTCACTTCAAGGTACAATTAATTCTATACATACATTATATAGAGGTCAATAATAAAATCCCACATCCTTCCCATCTTATCTCATTAAGATATGCTCAAATCCTTGGGGGTTTTCCTTGACAAATAAAGGGCTACACCCTTTGATGTCCAACTTGTGTGTGAGCTAAGGGTAGTGATAATCCCATGTTAATAGTTGGGCCTCTCACTTCTAGTTAATGAGTGATAAGTCATTGTTATGGAGACTCAGTTGTGGGATATAATTTACCCAAGATCTTTGGAAATTTCTATCCCATTTTTTCTTAGTGTAGTATTTCTTATAGAGAGTACGGTAGTTCCTAATTAGTTATACAACACTTAATATAGGTGAGATATGATACATGCATTCTAAAGATGGATTCTTCATGGGTAGATGAGGAAAGTATGATCTCAAGCGATAGAGGTTTGGATGGATTTTAAATTTTCATTTTCATCCAGTTTAACATTTTGTTTAATCATATGATGATTATTTTTTATTACCCTATATGTAATATTTATTCGTTAATGGGTTATTTTTTTCTCAAAATCACAATAGAAATTCTCTACCTTGGTTTGATTTTGAACTTTTGTTCAGAATGGAGCATGACTTCTTTATATCAGACCATCTGTATGGAAACTTAACTATGTTTGAGTATGTGAATAGTCCCAGAAAACTTAATACATATTCCCATGACATGTTTATCATTATAAATTATTCAATCTTTGTAGTTTGGGTAGATAATCTAAATGAGAAGTTATCAATTATTTTTTTGAACTTTCATGTGAAATCACTTATACCTAATAGCATGTGTGAGAATTATCAAATTAAGGATTATTAGTATAGATGAACCCTTCTTTAGGATCAGTAAATAAATTTACTTGAAGATAGATAGATTGGTGTTGTGGATGGAACTCCATGTTGGAGATAGCCTTGAGATCAGAAACCTCACTATTGTAGGAACAGTTACCTACTGGAGATCTATTTGAGGGTGTTTCAATGATTCAAGAGAAGTTTGAGATGTAATATACATTGATCCACCCTCTCTATCACCACCGTTGGTTAGTTTTTGTCAGGCATAGGGTGCTGACATTCAGAGTTATGGGGATATATGTATGATGGACTTCAATGGTCGATATTTTATGGGTAAAATATGGAGTGTGATCTATTTCCTCTCTTCACAGACCCTTATACTATATGGTGAAAGAATAAGTTATTTTCTTTTAATACTATATTTGAAATTTATAGTTTCTAGTGGAACCCCTAGCTAGGATATTGTCATTCATAGAGCTTCCACTAATGATGTTTGTCTTGCCCATCTAGTAAAGTTACTTTATACTTAGTGTAGAAATATGAGTTTGAAAATATTCCTTTGAGAAGGAGATGAGATCTAGGTGTCTATACCTCAAAATAGATTAGTTACAAGGACAAGTATTATATGGTGGTGCGCATTTGAGTAAATGAGGTGAGATCTAACATGTGAATCAATTAATCTATGAAAATTCATTAATTAATCCCCTATTTGAAGATAGTATAGCTAGTGTGTAGGGTTTAAAACCATAGTTAAGATCAAATTAAACAAAAAGACCAAGAAAAAAACAAAAAAACAAACATGAAAACAAGGGGTAACAAGAAAACACTCAAAAAATTTAGTAGAAGTAGAATGGTCATGGAATAAGAGTGATGAAAAAAATTTGTACTAGTTACATGAAAGTATATGTGATTGTAATGATGGAAGGAAACTTTATTGAATAATTTAATAGTTATTACTTCAATGATTCACAAAAAAATCAATAGAACTGAGATTTTTGAGAATTTGACAAGCCTTGTAATCAATGTTAACCTATGAATGAAATAATTATTCTGTTTATCAACTATAGAATTAATCAATCATGGAAATGAAAAAAATATTTAAATAGTTTCAAATTGTTAATTAATCATATTGTGCTACTCTCACAAGAAATATATTTTCAAGATATTGTAAATGTAGAATAATTTTTTGAATGGATTAAATCAAAATAAATTTTAAATAATTTTCAAAGTAATCAAATTGTAAGATTTTACAAATGAATTGAGATAATAGAAGTATAGGAAGAAATATTTATGAATGAATAATTAACAAGATCTTTTACCCCTAATAAAGTTTAACCAGAAGACATGTTCATATTTTTAATTTTAGAACAACTCATAATAGCAGTAAAAAGAAGAAGAAGAATAAGTGAGATATTATCTATTGAGGATATCTTCTTAGAGTTCAGTCATCATTCCATTTATTGGTTCTTGAATTGTGGATCTCATTCTAGAAAACTATATGATCAATCATTTCTTCCATTTGAATCATGTATTATCCCCCATGAAATATATTTTAGATGAACTTATATTCACTTCCAACTTAATTCATTCTTTATTGGTCTTTACGAACTATTTAAAAAATGTTAATTTAAAGAGTCATGTGAAAATTCCATATGTGCATATTTAAAATTTTCTTAAATCTGAATTAGACTCATCTTGCATAATAATCAGATCTTCCCTTTTATAAAATCAATATCAAAAGAACCTAACAGAACCTTTAATCTTAATCACTAACTGGACACAACGTTGAATTTCTTTATTTGATCTATATCAGTTGGCCCTCAAAAATTGGATTTTAGACAACCGATATTGGCCTCAAGTTTGACTCAAGACCTTGGTTTTGGTGTGTTTTCTTCAATGAATCTTGGTTTCAAAGATTATCTAATACACATTGTCTATAATTATCTCCTTTAATAGAATTTTTAAAATCCTTAGTTAACATTACTACACATATAGCCTTTCAAAGTGTGCAAAATGGCCTTTAACAGCACTAAAAAGGCAATATTAATCATAGTAATGAAAAGGGGGTCCCCTTTATTAACATTTTTTAGCCTTGATAAAGGCCTAGCCATTAGTAATGTGTTGTTTATATAACAACACACCCAGAACCTATAATTTAAACAACCTAAAATTTAAACAACACACCCAGAAGAAAACCTTCTATATATATTTAATTGACATCATCAATACAAAAATTTCCACCCTTGGTATATACAAAAAACATTTTTATTTAAATTTCAAACAAATTTTTTTATATAATTACATTTACAAATGTCCAACAAACATTCTAAAACATTAATATTTCATCTTTTGATGTACGTGATCCCCTCTCAAAAAATGTTCTCCCATGATATAAGTTGCCAAAAAATCATCTCAACCCAAGAAAAATATTCCACATATATAAGAAAAAAAAATATTATGTTAGTAATACTATACAGAAATAAATTAAACATTAATATAAAATAACACATTAATAAAATGTAAATATTTAATAAAAATGACACATTTGGAGTTATACCAGTCACACCATGAGTCATATTGAGGTGGGGTTGATTCCTACATGTTAAAAATGAGTTATGGATCATTGTACAAAAGTATCAAAATAAAAATAAAAATGTGTTTGCTAAGTTTTGAGTATGTCACTTATTCTTTTACTAAAATTAATGTCAATTTAAAATAATGACACATTTGGAGTTATATTAGCCACACCTTTCATTGTATTGAGGTGAAACTAATTCCTACCTATCAAAAATTACTGATGGATTGTTTTCCTAATGTATCAAAACAATCCGAATGTGTTTTCTTGGTTTTTAGTATGTCAGCCATGTTTTTTTTACTAAAAGGACATTTCAAACTGAAAACACATGTTTTGAGTCATACCAGTCGCATCATGCACCGATTTGACATGAGACTATAATAAATGACTTATGAATTGCCGTACTGAGTGTGTTTTATTTTTTTTAGTGAATGACATGTTTTGAACTAAAATGTTAATTTTAAATTGATAATAAACACTTTTAGTCATACCAATCACACCATCTGTCAGATTGAGGTGAAGTTGACTCCTACACATCACAAATGACTCATGGATCTCTGTCCTAAATTATCAAAACAATATGAATTTTATATCTTAGTTTTTAGTATGCCAATTATTGTTTTTACTTAAATTAATGTCAATTTTAAATAAAAAGAGACACTTTCAGTAATACCAGCCACACCGTGGGTCATATTGAGGTGAAGATGATCCCTAAACATAGAAAATCATTGATATATCATTTTATTAAAATATAAAAATAAGTTGAATGCATTTATCAGTTTTCAGTATGTCACATGTTGTTTTTACTTAAATTAATGTCAATTTTAAATAAAAAGAGACACTTTGAGTGATATTGGCCACACTATGCATAGTATTGAGGTTCAGTTAATTCCTACACATGAAAAATGACTAATAGATCATTTTCCTAAAATATCAAAATAATCTGAATGATTTTTCTTAGTTTTCAATATGTCACTTATTATTTATACTTAAATTCATGTCAATTTTAAATAAAAAGAGACATTTTTATTGGCACCGGCCACATCGTGCATCTCATTGATGTGAGTATGATTTTTACACATCAAAAATTACTCATGGATTATTTTCCTAAAGTATCAAAACAATATGAATGTTTTTATTAGTTTTTAGTATGTCACTTGTTCTTTTTTACACAAGTTAATGTAAATTTTAAATCAAAAGACGAACATTGAGTCATAAAAGTCACACCGTGCATCATATTGATGTGTGGTTTACTCCTACACATTACAAATGACTCTTGGATAATTTTTCTAAAATATAAAAACAATTCAAATGAGTTTTCTCAGTTATCAATATGTTACTTGTTGTTCTTACTTAAATTGATGTCAATTTTAAATAAAAAGAGACACTTTGAGTTATACCGAACACACCATGTGTTGTATTGAGGTGTGGTTGATTTCTACATATTATAAATGACTTATATATCATTTTACTAGAGTATCAAAATAATCCAAATATGTTTTCTTGGTTTTCAGTATGTCATTTTTTTACTAAAAAGTCATTTCAAACTGGAAACACGCATTTTGAGTCATACGGGTCATATCATGCATCATTTTTTTGTGAGATTACTTCATACACTTAAAAAATGACTCATAAATCTCTATCCTAAATTATCAAGATAATCAGAGTGTTCTTTCTTGGTTTTTAGTGAGTGATACGTTTTGAATTAAAATGTTAATTTTAAACTAATAACAAACACTTTTAGTCAAATCATTCACACTGTGTATATAATTAAGGTTTTCTTGATTCTTACACTTCATAAATGACTCATGGATTATTTTTTTAAATTATAAAAACAATCTAAATGTGTTTTATTGGTTTTAATTATGTCACTTGTTCATTTTTCTCAATTTAATGTAAAATTAATATAAAAATACACACTTAAAGTCACACCAGCCACACTATCCATCAGATTGAGGTACAGTTGATTTTTTCACATTAAAAATGAATCATGGATTATTGTCCCAAAATATAAAAACAATACGAATGTGTATTCTCAGTTATTAGTATTTCATTTGTTCTTTTTACTAAAACTAATGTCAATTTTAGATAAAAAGACACACTTTGAGTGATACCTATCACTTTTTATTATTTCTTAATTTTGAGTAGGTCAGTTGCTCTAGTACTAGCTATATTGACCCAAAAATTTCATACATAGATATCACATATTATTAGATTAATATTCCTTACATAACATAATGATTCATGACAGAATAGTTTAGGTCTAGTGATTTTGGAAACATAAAAACATAAATAACTGGTTCATACACATTTCTCATTAAGTTATTCTTTACTAGAATCCTTCTTAAACATATCATTTCTAAAACTATTCTTAATAACATAAGGATATTAAACAGAACAAAGGGTGATCATAGATGTACAATAAGTGTAAACAAGGAAGATATCAATGATCATATAAGGATAACAAGAGTATGAAGATGTTAGAAGATGATATTAACAATATAAATTCATAACCTTTATATCATAGATCATAATAATGATTCATGGATCAAAGAATTGTACTTCATAATAAATGAATCTTAAATGATCAAAGAATATTATAAACTATAAACATACACTTCAAGTCATACCGAACACACTGTGTGTTAGATTGAGGTGCAGTTGATTGAGATGTGGATGATTAATACATTGTTCAAGAAAATATTCATGATTGATATTTTGGGAATTCATACTCTATATTAAACTACTGATAATTAATACTTTTCATTCAACATGTTCTATCTTTTATATATTTTTGTAGATAGTTGAAAGAAAAATATGACTTCCCAAAAGATATATAAAAAAATAAATAATTTGTAGATAAAAATGATAAGGAAATTAACTTAAAAATAATAGCTAAAATGATGAAAAAATTAATTAATTAAATAAGTTGTAGAAATTCACCTTTATACATTCTTGACTCATTTCCTTGTTGTTATTATCTCAGTTGAAACCTTGAAGTCCAATCTCTCATGAGCATAAGAATCTTTAAACAAACCGCCCCAACTCAAAAAAAGGAATCCGCCTATATAAGAAAACAATTCTTAGGTATGTAATATTAATGATAAGTAAATTAAAAAAATATGAAACAATACACTACTTCTATAGAAGTCACATCTTCATGATATTTGTGTACATTCTTCCATCAGGTATGTTTCCCATTCGTTTCTGAGCACATCTATATCATCTTGTGAATATGAGTCTTTTCGATATTCATAGTAGTATTGTAAAAATTTAAATAAAAAAAGGATTAATAAATATTTTAAATGAAATAGTAATTATATTTAAAAATACCTCTTCAGGGATGCTAGTTTTTTCATGGAATATGATCTCTCTCATAAATTTATAAACATAATAACTACAATCCTTTCTATTGGTTAGTTCTGAACACTACATAAACATTGGGGAGAATAATCAATTTGTTTTGATATGTTTTTGGATAGTGAAATAGAATTATATATACCAGGATACTTTTCCAGTCACAATACTTGTCTTCTTTCTCATCCTTAGCCCCTAACCTCATTCCTTGTTTTTCAAGATAGAGATTCACCACCCTATCATAATATAATCCTCATTTAAAGATAATATAAAATATATAACTTGATGTTTAGTTCGAAAACATTAGATGTAGTGTATTGAAAATTGAAAAATTCCATCATGTGTGGATGGTTTTTTGGATATCCATTCATTGAATATAAGAAATAAATCTTTGGAGTATCCAAATTTACTACAATGAGTATCCAATGCTGCCTAAAAACAAATAAAGGAATAAGTAATGAAAGAAATGAAAATAAAATTGATATGATTAAATTGTAGAGTCTTACCCCTGCATCATTGGTATTAAATAGAGTCTGTCATCCAAAAATTGTTCTATCAAAGGATTTGATTAGACATACCACTATTTCATACTTTTTTTGGGTTCTATTTTATCTTATTCTATATAGGTTATTTTACTACTAATGAGTATGAAATTTTTCTCATAGGAAAATACCTTCAATTGTTTTTCATATACATGCCTTCAAAAAATATGAAATGTATTTAGTCATAATTAACATAGTATATCATATTTTGGAAAATAAAATCATGAAAACATACCTCGTGTATACATTTACAACTTATCTGCCTAGTAATTCATAGTTGAGGATTTTAGTTTCACTCTCAGCACCAATGATTTATTGTTCTTTCTCTCCATAAATATTCTCTTCAAATTCAATTATGTGCTTGTAACGACCCAAAATTGTATTAATGAAAATTATTATTGATCTAATTAAATGTATTGTTATGTAAAATGGTTATATAAAATATGAACTGCTTTGGTTTTATGATTTTGGATTTCAAAATACTGTTATGAATTGTGACCATTTCTAATATATCTGTTGAATAGTGATCAAATGATTAGTATAAATATAGGGATTTAACTAATCCAATTTACTCAAAAAAAAGGAAGCGATGGCCTCATCTAGTAGAATTTCTCCATACGAATCCCATTTTTCAGATCTCGGAAATGAGTTGGTGTCATTGGACTTCTCTCTTGACTGAGACCAATATGAGATTCAATACGTTAAACTCTAACGGAACCGCCTACAGAAGAAGTGAAAGTTGACAGAGATTACCACCTGAGCGATGTTATTCGAGCCACTCCAAGAGTCTTTCACCATAACACACCTCACCCTTTGGTATTATGTGAGTATTATAAGGAGTTATGTAACAAGACCCTAGCATTATGATTATGTACATTGTTTTTGTATATAGAATATACATTCATTTTATTATTGTTGTTTTGTAAATAGTTTTTAAAACAAAAGTAGCATTTTTAGTTAATATTCAATTAAGAAATCTATTTTTATGTATTAATGGATTTTTTAATTAAATAATATTTTAATATTATCACTAAATTAATTTTTATTAAATATAAATGATAATATAATTTTTATGAATACAATTGTAATTTTTATTAAGGTTTGAAAGCTGTTTTTGTCAAAACCCATCAATTTTCAATAAATATCAGTTTTTTATTTTAAAAGTAAAAATTCACATATTTAGAAAATTATTTAGATAAAATGAATAAATTTTTTTGGAATTAGGTTGTCTAAATTATCCAACTATAAATTTTTTATAATTTTCTAAGACAATCGAATTTTTGGGTAAAAATTAAATACTGTTTAAATATATAATGTGTTTTATGACATAATAATGACCCAATAGTGAGGTAATAAAATACTATAAACATTAATTTCGGCCAATATATTTTTCACCATTAAAATAATTTGATTTTATATTTGTTTGATTTATTTTACCAAGCTTTAGTGGACCCTCCAAGACTTATGAAACATTTTAAGTTTTTAAATTGATTTCCTTGAGAGTGTGACTCACCTCCATATAAGCAAGCATAATATTTTAAGAAGCTCGACCATTGTCCTTATAAAATATTTTTTCCTCTCCTATTTGGAAAAAACCAGTGGAAAACCATGGGATGGTTTGTGTTTTTGATTAGTTTAATGTGTAGTGTCCAAAACCTAAATAATAAAGAAATTATCTCCCTTTTCCTATATAAACCCACCCAAGATCCCACTTCAACTTAACTCAAATCCTTTAAATATCAAACAAAATATACCATAAACTCTCTATAATCCTCCCAAGACACCCAAGAGCCCAATAATCCTCTCTCAAGCCCCTCCCAAACCTTTGGGATCACACTTCCAAGTAATAGATTTATTCCTCTCTCATTTTTGTCCAAATTTCATTATGTTGTTATGCCATTTTATTTTCAATTAAAAATATTGGGGTATGATTTCAAACCTCCACCATACTTCCCTATTTATATTTGAATGATGATATACCTATTTGTCTCTCATTAATGCCTCCCATGTACACCTGTTACCATACCGAAATTCCATAAGGAATTTCTCTTTCCTCATTTACATTCAAGCAATTATTTTGTGTTATGAATCCAAAATTCCATTACTTATGTTGGTACATGTATCTATATGACCCCATTATTAAAAATTTCATGTACATATTATGATACACCCTCTTTTCTCTCATCAGCCATTTTTATGAATTCTTATGTGACGCTGTTATGCTGCCGTAATTGGACCACGACCTTCCAAGCCAAAGTCACTATGTAGTGAATACCATGCCCATTTCTCTATAAAGGGTATTCACCTTTATGAACATTTACTTATTTATTATAGAGTTTCATGCATGTATTATACATTTCTTTATCAAGGAATAAATGACTCCATTGAATGATTCCATATTATATGATCCATGTAGCACACTTATGCATGAAATTAAATGATTAAGAAGTGCGCACCCTGATTGCACTCCAATGCATTGGGTAAAGATTAGTATCATGATACGTCAAGTGAAATGAGGGATTACTCATGCTAATTCCTTTGAAATAATGGTTTACTCATGATCCATATGTAATGAGCCTTGGATCATGCTAATACCAAGTTAAGTGTTGTTTCCACATTTCCTTATTATGATAATCATGAAATATCATGCCTTTATGTTAATGTTTATTTTATGCACTATTAATATGCCTATTTCCAAACATGTATTGTATTATTCATGTTATTCCTTGTTTAACCCCTTACTGGTCTTATTTTTCACCCTTTTCCTATGCATGTCCTCAGGTTATCACATGCAATGCTAAGTATGAGGGAATGCAGTGGTCATATAAAATAATTTTTCAATAAAGATGTTGTGTTTCATGTTTTAAGTCATTATTTAATGTTCCTAATCCCCAAAGACACTATATATCTCAATCTTCTATGTTGTATCAAGTGAATATTTTATGTAATAAATCATGTTTAAGTTTGTAATAAAAATAAGGGTTGTTATAGTTGGTATCAGAGGATAGGTTTGGTTATTTTTGGGATTAGGATTAGAAAACCCTAGTTAGGACCTAGAGATAAGAATAAGTATAATAAAAAATCCCTAATTTTTTTTGAGAATTAATTAAGAGTTTTATCAAGAAAATACATCCCTCTCTAGATTCGATCGGGTAGTAGTGGATCTGGCACAGATGTACCTAGAAGTGAAAACTCCGATAAGGACTTTCGGGCTTGACTTGGGGTATCTTGGTACACGATAATGGGCCTTGTTATACTCTTAGTTATGACACTCCTGGGGTATATTATTTGGTAAATTCATAAGATTAGTATGAACCATTGTTAAGGGAATAAAAAAATGCTCCTAAGAATAAATGTACGGAATTAGATCATTGATACCATATATTGAAGCCGATAGATTCATAAGTCAAGAAAATAAAAGTTATTTATAACTCAAACTTTTTCCCATTAGATTACCCTTATGTGTTACCTCTAACTTTATTTATATTCCATACAATGGCTGATAATAGGAGGACTTGGGCACACAACTGATGCAAAGATCAATGTGATGACTTTTCTAATGAGATTCACAATCCAATAGGAGTGGGAATCATGAACTTTGTCATGATACTCTCTCAGTGAACTCATGATTTGAATATAATAATGGGTAAAGAGAAACATTCAATCCCCCCCAAGAAAGAACAAGTCACAATCAAGAGCTTCATGATACAAAGGCCTCCTAATTTTAACGAATCATCTAATCCCTCAATTGTCGAACAATGGATTAAATCCATTGAAAAGATCTTCTCCATCCATCAATGTTCCAAAAAAGAGAACTTACTTATATATACTTATCGTATGAAGGGTGAATCTGATCAATGGTGGACATTGATCAAAAATATGAATCGTGAGGATGAGATCAAGGCATTGGAATTTAAGTAATTATGGAAAATGTTTTTCGACAAATATTTTCCCCGCACCATCTAACTTAATATGGAAAGGGATTTCCTTTCCATAAAGAAAAAAGGTGAAAAATCCATCGAAGCGTATGAGGAAAAATTAACAAGTCTTACATGATACACCTCCAACTTTGTTGTTACCTCTGAAATCAAGGTTGACTGCTTATTTGGTGGGCTGAAACCTAGCCTATGGAAATCCCTAGTGATCTGTGACTTTGAGAGCTATGTGGAAATTTTTTTATGTTCCCTCAAGGTCAAAATGGAGATCAGTGAATCTCAGGGGTATCATGGGGATAAGAAGTGTAAGGTGTAGTTTAATTCTGGTGGTCCGATGGATAAATCCAATGGTGCTAAGAAAATCCATCACCCCAATTGCCAAAGGTGCGGAAAGAATCATCCTAGAAATTTACTTAAGGGGTTGAGTAAATGATTTAAGTGTGAAAGAGAACGGCACCTGTCTATTAACTTCCAACAAGAGAAACCTGAGACTGTGACAGATGGGAGGAATACTCCATTTGAACCTCAACACATTGTTCATTTATTCAGCTATAAAGAACTAGGGCACCTTGAGAATTAGTTCCCTAAGCCAAGGGTTTTCAGAGGAAACCAACAACCTCCAAGACAGAAAGGGAGATCTTTTTTATCATGAAATTTTAGTAGAATAATCTCAACACCACCACAAATCATGGAAGTAAAGATGTTGGTGAGTATGAAAAATGGGTAAATCGTTGGATCTCATGAATATAATTCCTCCCTTGTCATAATTTGTGGATTGAACTTCTCAAGGAACCTCATAATACTTTCTCTAGTGGAGTTTGACGAAATTCTCAGCATGGATTGGCTTTCCTCATATAGAGCCAACATAAATTTTTATGAAAGGGAAATCACTCTCCATATGGAGAATAAAACCCCAATTCTATACAAGTTCAAGGAGGAAGATGAATCATATTTAGCACCATCATTTCAAGCATGGATATTACTGCCCTATGAGCATGCATATCTTTCTCAGATTATTAAGTCTAAGGAAGAAACCATCTTTTAATACTTTCCTATTGTAAGAGAATTTACTGAAGTGTTTCCTGAGGAATTGACTAGTCTTCCTCCTAGAAGAGATGTTTAATTCTCAATTGACCTTATACCTAGGGAATTTCCAATATCTAAGACTTCATATAGAATGTATGTTGTGGAGCTTGAGGAGATGAAGAAACAACTATAGAATAATCTGGATAAATGGTTTATAAGCCCATGTGCTTCACCATATGGAGCACTGGTCCTCTTCGTCATGAAGAAGGATGGGTCAATGTGACATTTCATTTATTATCGTGAGCTCAACAAAATCACAATAAATAACAAGTATCCTCTACCTTGAGTTGATGACTTGTTTGATCAGATATGTGGATCACAATATTTTTCCAAGATCGATTTGTGGTCAGGATATTACCAAGTAAGGGTGAAAAAGGATGATATCCCCAAGACTTTATTTCGTACAAGGTACAAGCACTATGAATTGATAGTAGTGCCTTTCGAACCCACTAATTCTCTATAAATATTCATTGAATTGATGAATAGATTCTTTAGATATTACCTTGACAAATGTGTGGTAGTCTTTATAGAAGATATTATAATATACTCAAAAACCAAGGAGGAGCACGAGGAGAATCTAAGCATTGTACTAGAGACCTTGAGAAAGGAGAAGCTCTATAAAAAATACAACAAGTGTGAGTTCTAGTTGAAGGAAGTCTCATTCTTGGGTCATATCATTACAAGAAATGGGATATCTATGGATCCCTCCAAGACAACTATAATTGAGGGATGACCGAGGCCAACATTGGTAATGTATATCCATAGCTTCCTGGGGTTATCTGGATACTATCACCAATTTGTGAGAAATTTCTCATGATTTTTCAAACCTATTACCAAGATAACTCGGAAGGGAGTAAAGTTTTCTTGGAGTGATGAATGCGAAGAGAGCTTCAAGAAGATGAAAGGAGGATTATCACTTCACACGTGCTCACATTACCCATAAGTGGAGAACTTTTTGTGGTATTTAGTTGTGCTTCGAAGAAGGGATTGGGTTGTATGTTTATGAAAAATGACAAAGTCATTGCATATGATTCAAGGAAATTGAAAGTTTATGAGAAAAAATATCCAACACATGATCTAGAGTTGGCTGCAGTGATATTCACTTTAAAAATTTGGCAGAATTACCTATTTGGGGATAAGTGTGAAATATATAGGGACCACAAAAGACTCAAGTATATATTCACATAGAAATAGTTGAACATGCACCAATGAATATGGTTAGAGCTGATCAAAGACTATGACTACTCAATCCATTACCACCCTAGGAAAGATAACAAGGTGGAAGATGCTCTAAGTAGAAAAGACCCAACGATTATATTATTGATGAGAATTGAAAAGGATCCAATCTTCTTAGATTTTATGAAGATGAAAAAGGGAATCATAAATAAGGGAACATCATCAATACTTTCACAAATTATTGCTCAACCATATCTTTTGGAAAGGTTAAAGGATGCTCAAAAGGATTATGTGGGAATTAAAAAAGGGTGGAAACTACTAGAAAAAGGAAAATACTAGGAGTTCAATGTCAATGATTAAGGAATTGTGAGATTTTGAAAATGAAAATGTGTTCCATCAAGGTTGGAGTTAAGGAAATAACTTTTTTATGATGCACATAGTTCGAATTTCTCCATTCACTCAGGAAATACAAAGATGTATCAAGATCTATCAGAGCATTAATGGTGGGATAACATAATAAAAGAGATCGCTAGGTATAAATCAAAGTGCTTGGTATGTTATAAAGTGAAGGCTAAGAGGAAGAATTATAAGGGGATGATGCAACCATTACCCATACCAATATGGATATGGGAGAACATCACCATGGAATTTGTCACTAGACATCCAAAGAAATCCTAAGTAAAAAATTCTATCTGGGTTGTTGTGGATCATCTTACAAAGACTGCACACTTCATTTTAATTCAAGAGGATTTATCATTGGATTAAATGGCATGAATATAAATCAGATAATTGGTAAGTCTACATGGAGTACCACTATCAATTGTATTCGATCAAGATCCAAGGTTCACCTCTATGTTTTGGAAGAGTCTCCAACATGATCTGAATACTAAGTTGAACTTTATTATAGATTATCATCCTAAAATTAATGTCTAATCTGAGCGGACTATACATACACTTCAGGACATGTTGAGAGCATGCTCAATGGAATTCAAAGGAGGTTGGGATCAATATATTCCTCTTGTTGAGTTCTATTACAATATCAATTTCCACTCAAGTAACCAAATGGATTCTTATGAAGCCCTGTAAGGGAAGAGGTGAAAAACACCAGCATGTTGAGATGAAGTTAGGGAAATAAAACTCCTAGGTCTAGAAATGGTCGAAGAAATGGCAGAGAAGGTTAAGACCATCTAGCAGCATATTAAAGCTTCTTAGAGTCGACAAAAGAGCTATATTGATAATCGTCAATGAGACCTAGAGTTTGATGTCAGAGACATGGTATTCCTCTGCATATCACCATGGAAGAGAGTTATGATATTTGGGAAGAAGGAAAAGCTTATTCCAACGTACATCGGCCCTTTTGAGATCCTTTGTGACATTGGAGGAGTGTCCTATTGACTAGAACTCCCACAAAACCTATCTCAAGTACATGATGTATTCTACGTATCACTCTTGAGGAAGTACACACCTGACCCATTGCATGTACTCAATCTAGAGGTGGTACCATTGTAGAATGACCTCTCCTATGAATAGAATCCGGTGAAGATCTTATATCATAGGGAAAAGGTTCTAAGAAATAAGACAATGCAACTCATCATGGTGTTGTGGAGAAACCCCATGTTTTAATAAGAAAAGTGGGAATTAGAGGAAGTAATCAAGAAGAGTTACCCACATCTATTTTATTGTGGGAAAATGAAATTCTGATGGAGAAATTTCATAAGGGGAGAAGATTGTAACGACCCAAACTTTTATTAATGAAAATTGATCTTAATCTAATTAAATGTATTATTATGTAAAATGGTTATATAACATATGCACTTTTTTGGTTTTATGATTTTTGATTTCAAAATACTGTTAACACTTGTGACTATTTTTAATATAACTGTTGAATAGTGATCATGTTATTAGTATAAATATAGGGTTTTAACAAATCTAATTTACTCAGACAAAGGAAACGATGACCTCATCTAGTAGAATTTCTCCATATGAAGCCCATTTTTTGGAGCTTAGAAGGAATTTTGTGTCATTGGGATGCACTCTGGACCGATCCCAAGATGAGCTTCAACACTTTAAGCTCAAACGGAACCGCCAATGAGAGAAGTGAAAGTTGATGGAGATTACCACCCTAGAGATGTTATCTGAGCCACTCCAAGAGTCTGTCACCATTGCTAACCTTAACCTTTAGTCTTATCTGGGTGTTATATTGGGTTATATTACAAGACCCTAGCACTATGATTATGAACAATATTTTTTATTAAGAATACACATTCATTTTATTATTGTTACTTTGTAAATAGTTTTTAAAACAAAAGTAGCATTTTTAGTTAACATTAAATTAAGAAATATATATTGATGAATTAATGTATTTTTTAATTAAATAATATTTTAATATTATCACTAAATTATTTTTTATTAAATATATATGATCGTATAATTTTTATGAATACAATTGTAATTTTTATTAAGGTTTTAAAGATGTTTTTGTCAAAACCCCTTAATTTTCGTTAAATGTCGTTTTTTATTTTAAACGTAAAAATTATCATATTTAGAAAATTATTTAGATAAAATGAATATTATTTTTTGAATTTAGAAATCGAAATTATCCAATGGTTAATTTTTCATAATTTTCTGAGATAATAGAATTTTTGGGTAAAAATTAAATAAATTTTAAACATGTAATGTGTTTTATGACATCATAATGACCCAATAGTGATGTAATAAAATACAATAAACATTATGTTAGGACAATATTTTTTTACATTAAAATAATGTGATTTTAGGTTTGTTTTTTTATTTTACAAAGCATTAATGGACCCTCCAAGACTTATAAAACATTTTAACTTTTTAAATTGATTTTCTTGAGTGTGTGACTCACCTCCACATAAGCAAGCCTAATATTTTAAGAATTTCAGCCATTGAACTAATAAAATAATTTTTTTTACTACCCTTTGGAAAAAACCATTTGCAAAAACCATGGGGTGTTTTTTTTGTTCTGATTAGTTTAATGTGTAGTGTCCAAAACCTAAATAATAAATAATTCCCTCCCTTTCCATATATAAACCAACCCAAGCTCCCACTTTATTTTTACTCAAATACTTTTGAGCTCGACCAAACTCTTCAATACTCTCTCTATAATCCTCCCAAGGTTCCCCAATATCCCAAGAAGCCTCTATCAATCCCCTCCCAAGCCTTTGGGATCACACTTCCAAGTAAGGGATTTCTTCATTTCTCATTTTTGTCTAAATTTTATTATGATGTTATTCCCTTTTTTCAATTAAAAATAGTGGGGTATGATTTATCACCTCCCACATAATTCCCTATTTATGTTTTAATGATGATATACCCATTTCTATCTCATTAATTCCTACCACGTACACTTGTTTCCATGCTGAAATTTCGTAAGGAATTTCTCTTTCCTCAGTTACATTCAAACAATTATTTTGTATTATGAATAAAAAATACAATTAATTATATTGGGAAATGTATCTATATTACCCCCTTAATTTCCATTTCATTTACATATGATTAGACACCCCTTTCTCTTTCACCATCCATTTTTATGAATTCTTATGTCACACCGTTATGCTGTTGAAATTGCACCGCGACTTTCCAAGCCAAAGTTATTGTGTAGTGAATACCGTGCTTATTTCTCTATCAAGGGTATTCACCTTTATGAACATTTACTTATTTATTATAGAGTTTAATTTATTTATTATAAATTCCTTTATCATGTTATAAATGATGATATGGAATGATTCCATGTTATATGATCCATGTGGCACACTTATGCATGAAATGAAATGTTTAAGAAGGGTGCACCCTGATAGCGCTCCAATGCATTGGGTAAATATTAGTATCATGATACGTCAAGTGAAATGAGGGTTTACTCATGATAATTAAAGTTTAATGAGGGTTTAATCATACTCCATGTGCAGTGAGCCTTGGATCATGCTAATACCATGTTAAGTGTTATTGCCACATTTCCATGTTATGATTATCATACTATATCATGCCTTTATGTTCATGTTTCTTTTTTTCTCCATTGATATGCCTACTATCTAACATGTGTTATATTATTCATGTTATTCCTTGTTTACACCCTTACTGGGCTTTATAGCTCACCATTTTCTTATGCATGTCCTTAGGTTATCCCATGCAATGCTAAGTACAAGGTAATGTAGTGGCCATATAAAGGAAGATTCAATAAAGATGTTGTGTTTCATGTTTTAAGTAGTTATGTAATGTTCCTAATCCCCAAAGACACTAGTCCTATCGATCTTCTATGTTGTATCAAGTGAATATTTTATTTAATAAGTCATGTTTAAGTGTGTAATAAAAATCAGGGTTGTTATAGTTATTGTGACCTTCTTTTAACTTTATATTTATATGATCCTTGAATGTTAATAAACGTTGATATAGAATGGGCGGGGTAATAGTGTTTTTGGTAGATCTTTTTGATTTGTTGGTCGATCCTTTCAATGGTTTTGAGGATGTTTTTCATTTCATCCACTTATCTTTGTCTGTCTATAATAAAATTCATCGATTCATACTTTTTTCATTAATTTTTAAAGTTTTAGCTTGAAATGTAAAATTTAAATGAATACCTACTTGTCGGCATGTTTTTTTACAAGATGTGATGGTCATGTAGTGAATTTTCCAATAGATATTTTGACCGTATTAACATAATCCTCATGAATTGGAATAAGTAGATATGTTCTCACCTCATGGGCTACGCTGATCAACACTCACACTTGACTTGTTGGAAGTGGACTGCTATGTAGCATGACCTTTTTAATATTGAACATTACAGCACACGTCACAAGGTGATGGGAGGGTGTTTCTAGATATAAATCACAAACATTATCACCCAATAGAATATCAGTATAGTAAAGGCATCAGTGTATTTTTTTCACATTTCATAGAAAAATTTATTAGAACATTGATTAACTCTACTAAGACATCTCTTTGAGGGGAATGGCTAGCCTCATAGCTAGTGGGGGGGGGGGGGGTTCTGCACGCGGTGGTTGTTCTTGACTTTCTTATTATATTTTAATTTCCCTCATTAAAGTTTCCATCATCTCTCTCTACCATTGGAATTTTCCTTCAGGGGTAGATATTCTTTTTCTCAACAGTTTTTTAATTCACTTTGATCATCCTATTGTTTTCCCTCAAAATATATTCGGGGTGTCACCCAAAAACCCACAACTCCGACATGGTCATACTATTATAGCCGCTTCAAGGCATCTGATAGTTTTTTCTCATCTAGAAAAGGTGTTGCTGATTCCTGTGACTATGTCAAATAGAAAATATAGTAAAATAAGTGATCATTTTTATGTAATATAGATTTAAATAAAAACATATTTTTATTATGTAATACATAGACATGTTTTCCATACTTTTTGTGTGTTCTCATATATTATTATCCCATCTTTATTTACACATGAATTCTTCCAAATCACATGGCGTGGGATGGAAGTGTCTTTGGATATTTAGTTGTCAATCTTCATATAAAAAAGGAACATAAATATGGTTTTGTTTCATGTCACATAAAATTATTACCATCGATTTAAAATACCTACCATTTTTTTGAAGTGAAGCATACCCCATCATTTCTTTACGGTAGTGGTATGGTGGTTTTTCTACTCATTACTTATTTCAAGCATTCATTTATTGTTTTATAAATAAAAAAAATTCAATCAAAGTGATGAATACATGTATCGTCAAGAAATGTATTACTAGCCACAATGTACCTGAAAAGAGACATCTACACAATGGCCAGTAAACACATCCCACGCTTCTTGGGTTATCAGGTGTGCATAGATAAGTAGTGGGTGTGAGTTTATTTTCCCTTCAACATCTTTAAGATATTGTCTTGTTTGAATTGTGTGAAATACTCTTTTAATACTTCCAAAAACCATTAATACATATTTATTGTGGGAGTCATCTAATATAAATTACCTATGCAATAAATGATGAAGATTAAGTCAATGTTTCATTATTTTATTTTTTTAGAAAAATAAAGAAATGATTCTATAATCTCTTCCCACATCAGTATCTTAAGACCATACACAACATGGTTCCATGAATTTAAATAAATCATCATGAGTTGTTGAGTGAAAATTATAATATAACTGTTGAACATGGCCTTATTGGTGTTAACATGCTGATCCCAAACATTCAATCCGACCTTGTATTTTGACGCCTTTGCCTTCTGCCTTGATGGTTTTTTTGCTAACACCATCAAACTATGGTACACTTGTTTTTTCTGCATCGTCGGTCCTTCATCACCTACCATTTCCTCAGAATCAACATCGTCAATATTTTCTTCAAGTGTGGATACATCAATATGTGTAAATAGTTGTTGTACCTATGCACTAGGAGTAGCAGCAGGTTGAGAAACCTTTTGTTCCTTAGGAATGGGATCACCATCATGTAAAAAAGGTCATTCCTCTGCACTACAAGTAACAACAGGTTGAGAGACCTATTGTTCCTCGGGATTGGGAGAACTAGAACATACAAAAGTCATTATCTACAGATATGGTTTAAAATTTAATTTAGAGTATATATATGTAGTATTAAATAGATAATAACATGAGGTAACCTGATATACATTGAAAAAAAGTAACCTGATTATTGAACTCTATTTTTCTTTTTTAAAGGATGAAGGGATTTGACCCCTCTATCGATGATCAAAATCCCTTCATTGTGGTCTCCTATGAAATATAAAACACCATCTATATTGGGACCACTACAAAATGATTATGATGTCCCAATGAAAGGGTCATCCTCAGTTGAATTTTTATCTAACCCTTTAGTGGTTTTGGTCGATAACAGAACAATTGACCACTTTCGGTTTGCGGGATCTGGAACATAAAATACATATATTACCTTTGATTCCATTATAAATAGTACATCTTTGTTACCTTCCTTACTGAAATCAACTTTCATGGATCCTAATTCATCTATTTTAACATAACTTCTATTATCAACCAACTTGCATTGAAATTCATCACTTGGAATGTTGTATAATCCAACTCCAATATTTTTTTATGATGACAAAGTATGACATATTTGCATAAATTAGATTTTTGTCCTTAGTACCAGAAACATGAATTAATTCAACCACGAGTGTAACTCTACTATTTTACATGATACTATCTTCATCATTCTCATTTTTATATAAATTATAACCATTAATTACTTATTCAATGTAAGATAATACATACACACTTATTCTTCTGGCTAGACATCGAAGTTGTTCTAAAATTAAATCTGGATTTTCATCTGACTCCTTTAAAATATGTTCCTAAAACCATTATATAAACCGTTGATTATGTGTATTTGATATCCATATTTTAGACCTTGATGGATTAAAATGCTTAAGAATTTATTTTTGGGTTTCAAAATATGGGGTAACCTCTAAACTGTTATGAAAAATGTAAAGTTTGGACTACTCCTGATGTGTAATATTGATTGTGACAACATCTCTTCTAGAAATTACTTTACCTGCAAGCCACCCAGTGTGATGAAATTTTAGTATACTCATGCTTTCCACACCAGATAAGTATTCGGTACAGAATCCAATGGCTTCCTCAACAAAATACGGCTTTGCAATACAACCCTATGACTGACTTAAATTTTTGACATACCCTTTCAAAATCTTCATATACCATTCAATGGGGTATATCTATCTATAGTGTACATGAACACATAGTCGAATCAATCTAACCAAGTGAACCATTATCATATCGAAGAATTCTAGTGGGAAGAACATTTCCAATTCACATAATATGACAATAATTTCTCTATCCATAGTCAGAAATTTCGATGGGTCTATAAGTTTGCTGCATATAGCTTTAAAGAATAAATAGAGCTTGGTTAATGTATGATGGATATTCTTGTGTAGAATAAAACATAAAGCTATAAGAATTATATCTTGCATCAAAACATGGAAGTCATGTGATTTCAGACCCTTTAACATTAAATTGGTCATTAAAATGATGTTCTTGATATTCGGTGAATACCCATATGGAATCTTTACATCATTCAAGATGTTTCAAAGCTGATATCTCTCCTTCCTGGAAAAAGTGTAAGTAGCTGGAGGAAGAAGAGTTCATTTTTCACCCTTTACTAGTGCCAAATCTTCTCACATTCCCATGTCAACTCTATCCAAACTAGCCTTAATACCATCCTTTGTTTTTTCAGGGTAAATTTAGCAACATTCTAATGACACTATCACATATATTTTTTTCAACATGAATCACATAAATAAAATTTCTAACATACAAACAATTCTAATATGGTAATTCAAAAAAATTGATATCTTTTTCCAATTGGTTTCCATAAGGGTTTTTAGAAATGGTTTACCAAAAGCAGTGTCCACATATTTTACATTTTTAAACAGTTGATTTCCTTTTAGTGGATATTGTGTTGTACTTTCTTCTGAACTTCCATCGAAGGATGTTCTCCAAGATCAGTGCTTATGTCATCGGGGTAGAAATATGTGATGTCCTAGAAACATGGTTTTTGATGAATGTTTCAACCTAATTGACTGTGTACCTTGTATGTAGATGGGATACCCTTGAGTTCCTTTAATTATATATCCTGACAAATTTCCATAAGCAGGAAAGTTATTTATCATCCCATACAACATGACTCTCAATGAGAAACCTTCATTTTTGTAAGCATCATACAACTTATCATCTTAATCCCATAATAATTTTTAATCCTAGATCAATGGATCCAAATAAACATTAAAATCATTACCTGGTTGTTTGGGTCTAGATATAAGCATATATAACATGATTTATTCTCATTTCATGCATAACTATGGGGGAAAGTTATAATATACCAACATAATCAAACTTGTATTGTGAGTGCTGCTTTGAAAAACAAAATGTTTCACTCCACCTATAAATAACAGAAGATGAATTTTTCTCATCTTATTTAAAAATTCAGGATACTCATGATCAATTATCATACATTTAGGAGAGTCCACAGGGTGTTGTAGTTTCTCATCTATATTTCTTGTGTCTACGTGACACATCAATTTCCTTATAGTCTCCTCACTTCCATATAGTCGTCTAAAAATTGGAATGATTGAAAAGTACTAAATAAATTTCTTAGGACTAGATTCATCTTTCTTGTATTGATAAGTGCCACACTTTGGGAATTATATAAGTGATTTACGGTCCTTGAGAAATAGTATATAGTCATTCGAGAAAGCATGTATTCTTTCAGATATCATATCCATCGAGCATAACATTTTTTTGGTGTCATATGTTCAGCTTAGGAGCTTATTATCTTCTTGGAGAATATCATTAAAGATAGAAAGTAATTCCATAAAACTGGTGTCACTCCATCCGTTGCCTGCTTTCAAATTATACAGCTTTAGTACAGCTGACAATGTTGTATATTTAATGTAACCACCATACAATGGAATCCTTGCACAACTTTTTCACTACTCAAACAATTTTGGGTTAACACAGATTTCATCTTCAATTGTCCTTGTCATTTCCTCAATATGATCTTTATAATCATTCACATATGTAATCACATCCTCAATACAGTGTTATTAATTGTCCACAATTTAAATCATATCATATGATCCATAAAATGTAGTGTTATCCAAGCCACTAGATACATTCTCGTTTTCCCCATGTTTATTCCAACATTTATAACTTCGATCTATTCTGTGACAGATCAAGTGCTCTTTCAACTCTTCTAGACTAAACTGTCTTGAATAACAACAGTGAAAACACTAACAAAGTATTTTATAAGGGTCATATTCATGATATTCTTCAAATATGATGAATTATTTCTCTCCAACTTCATACTATTTTTTCAAATTATTGGCATCCATCCATTATTTATTCATATCCATCCTATTTTATTTAGTGATGTCAATATTTAGCAAAATAAATACACAAAACGTTGATATGAAAATTAACCAAGGATAAAACAATTTATAGACATTATGACTCTTTTGAAAATTATTTCTAAAATCACAGTTGAAATCCAATTAAAAAATGAACCATTTACACAAATTCCTATTTAAAATAACACACCCTTTTTAAAATAAACCAATTAGTTCAAAACACACTTTCTTAAAACCCCAATTCCTTTTCTAAACCATTTTAAAGCTATTTAAAACAAAAAATGGTTATGTTTAATACATATAATTTTTTAAGAAACATTTCAAAACACTTAAATCATTTTAAAATAGCCACTTCAGAATTTTCACAAAGACATAAATCCCAAGAGAGACACTTTAAAAAGGATACATGAAGAAAAAATAACCAACATTTTATAAAATATAAAGATATAAATGTTTTATCATGTCTCTCATGAATAAATTCTATGAATCCTGTAGTTTACTCCCATACTACTATTGAGGAGTGAATAAGTGATAGATAAAAAATAAGTGTCACTTGACAATGTTACTTTTGAACATAAAGTCATATCTCTTCAATGTGGGTAACCATTTTCCACTTAATTCATGAATCATGTACTACCTAAGATTGATCCTTAAAATATGGTACATCAGAAAAAATGTTCCCCTTTTTGAGGGTATACATTAAGTTGATGTTAAAGGAACATAGGTACTCAAACCTTATCTGCTATCAATGGTTCATTTCAATTTGTGATTAAATATATTTTAAACACTTTTTTAGTGTATTCTGAAAATATTTCACCCTAAAGATAATACCAATAACACATCATGGAAAGAACCACTATTTCTAAATCTAGGAAAGGATTTGGGAAGTTTCTATTATGTGTCGTTAACTGTCTAGACCCATAAGCAACCACATGACCATCATAGACTAGAACTATTAAAATCCAGACTCCTGATACATTAAAATATAATCCATACTCATTACCAATATCATTTATGGTTAATATTGGTGTTTTCATCAATATTATATTAATATCTTAAAATGATCTCTCATGAAAAACTAAGAAAAGGAACCATACAATATTCTTGGTTAAGGCCTTCTTAGCGCTTCCAATTAGGAAGAATCATGGTTGACCCTCTGGTAATAATATGAAATTCCCAAAAAGATTTGGATCTCAAAAACATTATTTTGCCTCTCTAAATAAACTATAACATTGAACTTCTCATGTTCTAAAAATATGTTATCCACTAATATCACTTTCTTCATGAACTGTACATTATGAATCGAAACCATTAACTTTTAAATCATGGCATATAATTAATGCTCCCTAGGTTATCTCAAAATGATCTCCAAATATCTCGTATGTTCCTCCCTCAACTGAAAACACATGTTGATATGATTGAAAATATGGCTACAAAATTATCTAAATAAGAATGGAAGAACCAATTTATCTCGGCCCTGAACACTACCATCAATAAAATAAACCAAAACAAACCTGAGAAATAGAAAAAACAGACTTCATGTGGCCCATGTACACTAAACACCTCCCAATATATCATTTAAAATTGATAATATATATAGAAACAATAATTTGTAGGAATTGGTCTCTATAAAGAATGTGTAATAGCTTCATACTCCCATTGGATTATGTATGGTTTGATTTATACATGCTTAGTCAGATCTCACCAAGGAGTCTATGTAATTCCAATAAAATGATATTTCATAAATGATATATTGTAATATATATGGAAATAAGCATTAACATGAAATTTTGTAAAATAAAAACAATTAACATTCCTTTCCATTGAAAACTCCGTTTCTTTTTATTTTTTTTCATTTAAAATTTTAAAAAGATTCATTTTAAATGTAATTATCTATAAAACATGAATAAAAAACAACACTTTTCATAAAACAATATAT
The DNA here is from genome assembly GCA_963277665.1 of Viscum album. Lineage (NCBI taxonomy): Eukaryota > Viridiplantae > Streptophyta > Magnoliopsida > Santalales > Viscaceae > Viscum > Viscum album. The sequence continues at coordinate 1,784,494,350 of OY728155.1, read as the reverse complement.
TTTAATAAAAAATAATTTTCATTTTTAGAAAACCATCCACAAATTCAGAAATTTAAATAACCATTTTTAATCATAAAATGTACCGTGAGAGAAATAATGTAACTATGAAACTAGAACCATTAATCAAACAAGTATAACAATTTTATTACAATTGACAAAGGACACTGTATAATCAATGTGAAAAAGGTATAAATGAACTAATGATAATAGTGTCTCCCCCCCAATGGAATCATAAATAAGAAAAAATAAAGGGGAAACTGAGTAGGTATTAAAGGATGATAGTCTTAGACAATACAAAACACATAAAAAACTATCACCCTATGATTCATCCCAAAAAAACTATACCAGCCACATAACCTACCCACAATAGAATCATTCCAGGGTACTATCATATCCTAATAAAACCAAAAAAACAAGGATACCTTAGCTAGTGTTTGGGATAAATGTTATAAAAAAATGCAGAACCCTCTCATAAGAACCTAAAGTTTGAAAGGCAGTGTGATAATCTATTACATACATTCATGGATTCTTTGAGGAGGAGGAGGAGGAGTCAGTGATAGTAGTGATGTAGGAGGAGGAGGAGTTGGAACCAACAGCAGAGGAGGAGGAGGAGGAGTCGACATCTTTAGGGTTCAACATCCATGAGAGATTGAATGTCCAACAAGAGGAGGAGGCTGTTAGGGTTTATTTATAAAACCGGGTAAAATTTTTATCAGTGCCAGCTAAAAAGCGCTGATAAAGGTGTGTTTTATCAACACTAAAATAGAGAGCGTTGATAAATCATTCCTTTTTCAGTGCTTTTTTAGCACTGATAAAATGTATCTTTATCAGTGTTAAACTTTTAACAATGATAAAGGCCAAGATTTATTAGCGCTAAAAAAGAACTGATAAAACTATAATGACAATAAAATATTTATTTTTTTATATATATTTATAAAATTATATGTATAATAAATAAATATGTATATATATATATATTTATAATAATAACTATAAATAAATATTTATTTATTTATATTTACATATTTAATATATATATATTTATTTATAATTATAAATTTATAATAAATGTATTTGTTATATCTATAATTATGTATAATTAATATCTTTATTTTAATTTTATAATTATTTATATATATATATAATTATTTAGAATTATATTTGTATATATATAATATAATATAATATAATATAATAATTATTTAATATCTATAAATTTAATATATTTATTACATATATATTTTAATTATAGTCATAAATATCAATAAATTTATATATATATTAAAATATCAGCACTGGTCTTGAATATTCTGTGAGGAAGGATGATGTCGAGCTCACCGAAGCAGATCTAGCTATAGATCTGCGTGTTTCACCACATGCTAGTGTCAATTTGAGCCATTGGGTTTTGAACCTACTACTGGCTTGGGGTTTCGACATCGAGAGGGTTGGCTGAGATGATCCTCACCACAACTATGCAACCCCTATAGAAAGTAGTGTCCTCTCCTGTTTTTCATATGCACAAAGAAATATCTTTTATTGAGCTCTCTATAAAGGTACAACTCAGGAATTTGATTCTCATGATGCTCATGAATCCTGGGTTTTCAGATCTGATGGTGGATGATTCACAGTCATTACAGATCCAGTGGCTATTAAAGAGAGACTTGATGCTTGCAATTTCTCACTGTTTGGACGCTTAATTATGTCTAAATGGGATAAACCGATGAACATTGATGTGTTGAAATCCAAGATTTCTCAGGTCTAGGGCATTCCAAATGGGTGGATTGTCCCAATCGACATAGGATATTTTCACCTTCTGTTTTAATCTGTAGTAGATAGATTAAAGTCATAGAGCGCTGGTCTCTTCTCACTGAATCCATGTGCTTTTTAACTTTCGACATGGGAGTTTAACAAAAACCCTACTTGTAGAAGCATTCAAATTCATAGATATGGGTGAGAACATATGGTCTTAGTTGGGTGCTTTGGCATCCTTTAATTTTGAATGACCTAGTTTCCTACATTGGTGCACCTATAAAGATAGATGAAAACACTGTTGATGGGAAATTTGGTTATTTCTCCAGAGTCTTAGAGGATGGGGATATGATGAACAATCTACATATTTTCACCTCTTTGGTGGTCAATGGTGAGAACATAGAGGTTGATTTTGAATATGAATCCATTCAATCATTTTTCAATTCTTGAAGGTTGGGGGGGAATGATGTTTTTGATTGTCAGAATGTTCGGAAAATAAAATTGAAGCAGGTGGGGACATCCTCACTGCCTGGACATGGAAATCATAATGGCCCCTCAAATGTGGGAAATGATTTTCATTGGAAACAAGCCCTGATGGAAATGTTTTTAGGGAGATGGATCGGGAGGTATACTCTAATAGGAATCTCACGCCTTTAGAGAAGCAGTATCCTTTCACTGATACATAGGAGTAGACTCAAAATGAATAGGCCTCCTTGGATGAAATATCTTAGATAGAGCCTAGCTCTAAGGAAAAATCTTGCTGAGATGAACAAGTAGAGAGGAAACTATGTCCTGTTCTAGAGGTAAGGGAGTTCTCACTTAGTTGGATTGTCATTCTTAATTGATTTAAGATTAATGATGTTTTCCATGAGGAATTTGTAAATATACAAGACTCACTTGGAGGAAAATCTTCAGGTGTTAATCCTAAAGTGGCATGGCTAATTTGATGGATGATGTAAAGCAAGATGACATGTTGATTCAAAATTATAACCTCACCAGGGGAAATGAAACTCATGAGGATGTCTCATCAAATGACCTTTATGAAACTTGGAAGACCCGTAAGTAGTGGAAGAGAGGAAGACATCTGAAAGGTTGGGGTGGATCTCGAGGGAGGGGTGTCATACATAAATGACGGTGACTATTGTTCGAACTTTTGTTTTCATAATGGCTTTTTCGGTGCCATGCTTCTACTATGTTTCTCACTGTCTCTCTTGCCTGTGTGCTTTTCTTTTTCTAATAAATTTCTGGAACCATGGGTTTTAATCCATGGGTCACACCCTTTCTCGTATAGTCATAAATTACAAATAAATATATATCTATTTATAGTCATAAATATAAATAAATAAAATTTTATTTATATTTATGACTATTAATAGATATATATTTATTTTTAATTATAATTATAAATATAATAAATATATTAATTATAAACATATTTATTATAATTTCATAATTATTTAAATATAAATATAGATTTATTTAAATAATTATGTAATTATAAAAATATAATATATATATATATATATTTATGACTATATATAATTAATATATATTTTTTAATTTCATAAGTATTTAAATAAATAAATAAATAAATATTTATATTTATGACTGAAAATAAATAAATAAATATTTATTTTTATAATTATAAATATAATAAATATATTTATTATAACTTATTATAATTATTTACACACACACACATATATATTATTTATAATTATAATTATAAATATTTTTATATTTGTATAAATATTTTTCTGTGTTTATAAATATATTTCTATAATTATATATATATATAAAATTATAATTATTATAAATATATTAATTATAATTTTCTAATTTTTTAAATATATATTTATATATTTATAATTATAATTATAAAGAAATATTTTTATAAATATTTTTATATAATTATAAATATATATATATATATATATGTATATTAATATATAAATATATATATTTATAAAATTATAATAGATGTATTTATTGTAATTTTATAAAAAGCATATATATAATTATAATATAATAAATATATTTATCTCATAAAAAATTACAATAAATATATGTCTTTAATGAATATATATATATATTCATTAAAGACATATATTTATTTAAATAAATAAATAAATAAATATTTATAATTATAATTATGAATAAATATATTTAAAAGGTATTCATATAAAATTATAAATATAATAAATATATTTATCATTTTAAAAAATTATTGTAATTTTATAATTATTTAAATATATATATACAATTATATGTAATTATAATTATAAATATATTTTATAAAGTAATTATATATAACTAAATATTTACAATTTCAAATATAATAAATATAATTACTATTTAAATATATTTCTTGGGATTTTAAGTATTTATGAGAACATGATAGGTTCATGGAAACCTGAATGATTCATATACACTGGGTAAAGTATAGATCTCATAAAAAATTAGTCATCATATATATGGCCAACATGAATAGTAATGAGGGTGTAATGTATAAATGAACATTTGTGATGAATACATAACATATGAACACAATTATATTCACACATCAATTGACCAAATTCATTGGAAACATATATTTATTTAAATTAATAAATATATATATATAATTATAATTATAAATATACATATTTTAAAAGTATTTATATATAATTATAAATATATAATTATAAATATATAATTATATATATATATAATAAATATATTTATTATTTAATAAAATTTATTATATATATGTTTGAATTGTTAAAATATATATATATATTAATTATAAACATGTGTTTTTTATTCTATGTATACAAATAAAAATTATTTTTAAATATAAATATAATAATTTTATATAAATTAATAATATTTTGTATTAAAAGCTTTTATCAATGTTATTTTTAGTGCTACTAAATCTTCCTTTTATCAGCACTTTCTGCTTAATGTGGATAAAAGCTTGTACATCTCTAACCTGGATCTGGGGTAGTGGTTCTTCTTCAACTTCAGTGGACTTCCATTTTTCTATTCAAGGTAACAGCATCTAGAATAATCCTATAAGTTTGGTGGGGTACGAATGAAGTTTCAATGGGCTCATCTTATCTTCTTCATCAAAAGATTGTTATTTTTTTTGAGATCTTAATCTGGTTTAACTTCTTCAAAAAGCTTAGCTAAAATGGTGGCAGTAGCTACGGTTAGAATTTAACCAAGGTGGAAGCTCGGTTTAGTATGGAATCAATGTCAAAATATTCATTTTCACAAGGATTAGCACCATCACCATAGAAATAAACTTAGTGCATCAACTTTAAATAGTGGCGAACTCAACCGATAGCTTTGAAGGCATCGATGAAGTCTTCTTTAATAGTTGGAGAGGTCTAGATAGAGTTTGAACTTCATCACCTTCAATGACTAATCTAGGAACAATGATATTTAGATCAGTCAACACCCTCACATCGGTGTGGCTTGATTTCAGATGTTCCAACAAAGTCATGAATTGGGGTCAACAACATGTTCGATCAGTGTGGATTCATCTTCATCTCTTCAAGAAAACATGGCTGGGTAGAAATCCTTCAATCGGTCGATGAAACTCAGCTTTCACAGAGGTGATATATTAAATGGTGGTGCCAGTGACCGGTACCACCCCTGCTGTCGTGAAGGCCTCAAAAAAAGTACAAATATAGTCTCATCCATTCATATAGTGGTGGTGGTGATGTCTGATGGTTTCAATGTTGATAAACATGATTTAGCTGGCTCACCCCATTAAAGGATTCTTCTTTATTCCATGACCCTAATCATCCTCAGATTCATCTTTAGTGAAGGTTTGGTTGGAATATATTCAACACTCTAATCAAATTAGAATTCGAATTCTTCATCCTTGGCATCTCCATTGCATGGTTTATCAGTGTTTTACACCCATATTCTATGGGTGACACTCCCAATTAAGGAGTTATTTGCATGTTTTTGTAGTCAAAACACCCTGGTGTGAGTCTTCTACCAACTCAGGCAGTAACCAACTCACCAATATGCAGTTGACACACAACACCATTTGTTGAACTGCGGTCCCATGGCTTCACAAACAATTAGATGGAGAAACACTTTCGACCTGAGGTCAGGTAGAAGCACCCACTGAGTTTAATCATATTAATGAGTGGAGGAAAATAAATTTACAATGATTCCCTTACACTACTAGATTTTTTAGTTTCTGTGCCTATGGTAACGAGCGACTGCTATTGGCAGTCGCTATTATGGAAATGTAAATGGCTGGATTTTTCCTGCCCCCACCATTTTCTTTCCCGATGTCACTCGCTGCAACAACCATCAACACCACTTGTTTCTCCCACCACTACGTCGCCACCCACAGTTGACCCCATCACCACCCCTATCACCTCCCTTCACCCCAACTATAGCCACCAATGAACCTGTCACCCATGATAGTTAACCATTGCCACTAAATCCCCCGACGTTAGCCCATACACACCCTCCAGACACTGTGCATTTTCCATTGTCAGGGACCAAAGCTCGGGGTCCCTACTCACTACCTTCTATATGCCCCACGTTCCCTAGCACACGACCAGAACTAAAAAGTAAGTGGTTTCAAAGGGTAGTTTTAATTGCCACTTGTGGTGGTCAGTGTTGAGTAATACCAATAGATCAACTGCGACCTACAAAATTGGGTGTAGGTCACATTCTATAAAGGGATTAAGCAACCATCTATGGTGGTTTCTAAAAGCTATCTTTCTAGTAGTGTTTATGACTGTGATTGAAATAAGAGTAGTCCAGCTTGTTAATCGAATAACCTAGTCATTCTAATTTCAGTCTACAGAAGTGTCCTTAGTGGAAAATTGGGATTAAGTACCTTGGAATGGGGTGAAAAAGAGGGTGAGAGCCCCATGAAGCCAGAACCCTGTCACATCGTGATGTGATATCGGTGAGTCGGGTTGTCTGGGAAAGCAGCCTAAATTCAGTAGTCTGATAGCTGGAGAACATTCAAGGGTAGATGGACCACCCTTGACGTTTCTGAATCTCTCCATCTATATAATGGGATCAAATCCCATGTAATTGCACAAGAATTGTACATTTGATTTGGTAGAGTTACCTCAAAGAAATAAAGCACTCAAAAACAAGTGGGTGTATATAATTAAAGGAGAAGATAATAGATCACAGATGCACTACAGATCCAGAATGGTTATGAAGGGATTATATCAGAAGAATGATATTTAATTTGATGAAAATTTTTCTCCTGTGGTTAAAATTTCTTCTATCAGAGTTGTTATTAGATTTAAAGCTAGTTTGAACCTCAAGATTCAACAATTGGATGTAAATACAATGTTCTTATGTGGTGATCTTGATGAAGAGATATACATGGAGCATATTGAGGAATTTTAGGCGAAATGTAAATGAAACCTGGTATACAATCTTAAGAAAAGATTATATGGTTTGAAACAGGCACTGATGCAATCTTACACAAAATTTGAATCATTCATGGAGAAAAATGAGTATAGGAGGATGACTACTAATCATTGCATTTCTATCAAACTATTTTTTGTTTTTGATTTCATTATCTTGTTGCTTTATGTTGATGATATGTTTATTATTGGCAGATATATCACCAAGATTGACAGGTTGAAGAAGGAGTTGAAAAATTATTTTGAAATGAAGGGATTGGGAGATGCTGCTCAGATTCTTGGTATGGTGATTACTCGTGATAAGAGGAATCACAAGATTTGGCTATCTCAGGAGTGGTACATTGAAAAGGTTCTTGAAAGATTCAACATGAGCAAGTAAAAACTGGTTAGTGCTCCACCTGTGAGTCATTTTCAGCTCAAAACAATTCAGTGACCTTCAAATGAGGAATAGAAAATAGAAATAGAAAAAGTTCCTTATCAGTCAGTAGTTGGCAGTCTTATGTATGCCCATAGTGTGCACCAAACCAGATATTTCTCACAATGTTGGCATTATGATAAAATTTTTATCAAATATATGAAATGAGTATTGGATAGTGGTGAAATGGATAGTGAGGTATCTCTGAGGTACATCTAGTCATTGATTATGTTTTGGAAAAGGAAAACTTGTTTTATAAGGATACACAGATGCAGATATGGATGGAGATATAGACACAAGGAAATCCATATCCATGTACCTGATATCATTTGCAGGGGGAGAAGTCTCATGGAAATGATGACTTCTATAGTGTGTTTCCTTATCCACCACAAATGAAGAATATATCGTGATCACTTATGGTTTTAAGGAGATACTGTGGATGAAGAAAGTTTTACTAAATTTGGGATAGATTCCGGAGAATTATATTCTCTATTGTGATAGTTAGAGTGTTATTCATCTCAGTAAGAACCCAACATTTCATTCCCTGTACAAAAATATCGATGTTCGATATCACTAGTCCATAATGTGTTGGAAGAAATATTGTTGAAATTTGAAAAAATCCAAACCAATGATAATGGGGATGACATGATGATGAAGATGCTATCGAAAGAGAAGTTAGATGCCTGTAAGGAGACTAAAAGTCTATATTCTTCCCCAAATTGGTCATGAGGGGGAGATTTGTGGGGGCCACTCCCAATTCAGGAGTGATTTGTAGGTTTTTGTTGTTAGAAATATTCTGGTATGAGTCTTATTAGTTGGTAACAAACCCAGGCGACAACCAACTCAACCATATTCCAATGACGCGCAACCCCATTTGTTGAAGTGGTCAGCGACGAGAGAAAATTAAAGGGTAGATGAACCACCCATGATGTTGCTGAATCTCTCCATCTATATAATGGGATCAAATCCCATGTAATTACAACTATAATCCTATTGCGATTCTCTGACTTTATTATCTGGAGAAGAAATAGAAACAACCCCCTTTCTCCCTTGAATGTAGGCACACTTCCAAGCCACGTAAATCTTTCATGTTCTTCCATTTATTCCTCATTTGGGTATTTTTTCTCCACAAACCTCCACTTCCCCAACATATTCAATCACATTTGAGTATACAGTCGATCCTTGATAGGCATGGTTGAAGGCATATATGTCGTGTGGTTGGTTCATGTTTGGCATGCATGGTAGATGCCACCTTTTAGTCTGGGAACCCTTGCAGTTGATAGTATTTCATGTGTGGCCACTGCATTCATTTTCCTGATTTCCAAAACTCATGGTCATTGCAATTCTTCCCATCATCGATGAAACCCTTTGTTAATGTCCAAATCCACACTATTGTTGCCACACATGAATAATAAATAGATTAAAAATAAATTATTAAACATAAAAAATTATATAATTAAAACTATGTACATAAATTTAAATTAAATCTAAAATTAATTTTCAGGAATTTTAAAAAATGGAAACAGTATTATTAAAAAGTTAGATTCAAAATATTTTAAATAACTAACTAATTAATTAATTTTATTAATAAAAAAATAAATTAATAAAAAAAGAAACTTTTAATTTTAATCAAAATTATGATTAATTAAATTATTTAAAATATAATATTAAGAATTAGATTTCCATTAATTAATTAATTAAATTAATAATAAAATCATATAACTGATTATTTTATTTAACTAACACATGAATTACCCTATAAAGTAAGAATTAAAATTTAAAATAAAAATTAATAAATATTATAACCAAATACATCATATAATTAAAAAATTATTAATTGAGAACAAAAATAATAAAAACAACAATAAATTTCTTTAATTACTAATTTTAGTGTAAAATAACCATATTATAAATAACCATTAAAGGTATAAATTAATTTATAAACACATAAAATACATCATAATGGATGTGGAAAACCCAAATAATTAAATTCCATATCAAATTCCTTCACACTTAAGCATTATTTTCCCTCTAGAAATCATTTTTACAAATTTAGTGGAAGAGAAGAATTGAAAATAATGAAAAGGTGAATTGCCTTTAAGAATAAAATTTCAAAAATTGTTCTTCCCCATAGATTTTTCCAAACATGAAAAGGGATTTACACTTCTAAAAATAGAAGGGTTGATCAAAAGTTGGTTTTTTGTTTTCTAAGAATAATTGAGATTAAAAATTTTGAAAAAATTTAAACCATCATCAATTTGTAATTAACCATGAATTCCAAACTTTTTCATACCTCTTGGTGAACTGACACACATTATTAAAAGGAAAAATAAACATACACTCTGTTTGGATGGGAAAGTTTAATAATTATGAGTAGAATAAATAACTCATCCATTTGCTTAAAGAATTAAAGAATAAAAGGATGAAATAATAGAGCTCAACCTAGATTAGGTTATTCATTTCATAGTTCATGTAAATACATATCTTAAAAGTTTAAAACCCAGTCAAAAGATTCAAAACCAATGATGATTTTAAATCTTACTCCCAAAATTTTACCGAAAATAAAAATTTCAAAATAGAAAGGTATTGATGGACCTAGATACATACGTAGGATAGAAGAAAAATTTAACCTCCTCAAAGTTCCTATTCAAATATCAAATTTTTTTAAAAACATTAATCCACTAAATGAGAAATTTAAATCTTGAAAACATCAACATTTGAAATATTTTATGTGGTTTTTATTGGTTGAAATTAAATAATTATTCATATCATATTAAGAGTATCCTCTCCCCACAAGTAAAATCCAACTTTTTCCCTAATGTTGAATTTAAATGTGAAATAAAACAGTTGGGATTTTATGTTCAAAAAAATTCACGATTCAACAACTCAATCTTATGTTCAAGGGTTATTGTAGAATTCAAAAACATATTTGTAACAATTTTAAAGAAAATTTTCAAAATAAATTTTAGTAAAAGATTTAACCTCATTTGATACAATAACCCAATTTTCAATAAAACAAAAAATTGTAGCATTATTAACAGTTACATCAGCAAACAAGTGTAGTTTTCAACATATCAAATCATTTCTTAAGCAGTTCAAAGAAAAACATAATTATAATTGAATTTCAAAAAATACAAAGAGTTTACACCACACTTAATTTAATAAAATATAAATAAATGAGTATGTAGTGTTTATATAAGGGATAATAATAGAAACTCATCTGGTAAAATAATCTATTCTCATTTTAGTTTATTCAAAAGTACTCCACATTTAGTCCTTGAGTAAAATTTCATGGTCAAAAGGTTACAACTCCTACATGATTAAAATACCAACATTAAATTAAATAATTCATAATTTAAGAAAGTAATTAAATACATAAAATGTTTAGGGAAGGATAATTGGGTATAATCAGGCTTGTAGTTCCTTTTATCACTAATGAATAGTGGATGTTCCATCCATAGTATCTATATACAACATCATAGTCCAATGACCTACCACAAGAACATTTGAAACACTTATGACACTTGTGAAAAGTAGAAAAATTACCAATGATTTAATAAGTTTATTGAGAAATAGAAATAAAATAAGTACGTTTTATTATTGAAAATCATAAATAAATCTGAAAGGAACCATGGGTTGACTCCCATGAAGTACTGAGTTTTAAGTCCTCAGTTAAACTCAGTGGATGGGCATTTTTCAAGAACTGAAATTATATTCATTCCATTTTACTACTCCTCAAAGAAGAGTTTAACTCTAACAATTTAACAAGAATGGTTTATTCTCCTCTCCAACTAATTGCAAATCTGCATTCAAAATCACTCATGATTGAAAAAGGGACTGACTGTTTTATTTTGAGTTTCCATGGGAAAAGTTTCAATCTAAAATTAAAAATTAAGACCCTCTTCCCCACCTTAAAGTCCATATTATGAATTATGGAGTCATGAGAATATTTTTTTATTTCTTTAGAAATTATATCATTCTCATATGAACCTCTTAGAATCTCCTCAAACTCACTTAACTCTAACAATCTCCTCTCTCCATCATACTTGAAATCATAGTTGAGGGATTTCACTACTCAATATGGTTTCTTATAGAGATCAACAGGAAAATGAAAGATCTCACCAAAGATAATTATATAAGTGTTTCTGACGCTTTCGCCGGGGCGCGCGCATCCGTCTACGGAGGACGCACGGCTTTGTTGCCCCGCATTCCCGCTTTCCAAAGGCGGGCGGCATTCGCTCCTTGTTCAGGGACATCTGCTCCTTGATCGAAACAGGATGATGGGATGTCGGTTCTTCCTTCCATGGATTCCTCCTCGGAACTCGTCACCTAGTCCGGGTCTCCCTTATAGATTTAATACGTAGTTCGTGAAACTCTTCCCAGTGCCATGTTTCCATGGACACCGGTTAATTACACTGCTTCTGTCGGGACATTCCAAAGGGTCCAATCAGGGCAGCAACCTTCGGTCAGGGGATTAGTCACGTTGAGGCATCAGTAGCGTGTCTGGATGCTGGGGTACCTGGCATGTCTGTCTGTTATCCTTGATCACAAGGCTTCTCGAGGGCGTGGAAGCCCGAGGCATCCCACATCGGGCGCGGGGAATTACATGTCGTAGACACATATCTGAGGTTTTCCTCAGCTTCCCGTGCTCAACACAGGGTATGCCGCGAGTTTAACGTCCAACGGGGACGGATCAACCCAACCAGAGCATTAGCTGGGATAAATCGGATTGAGGGATCCTCCTTGAAGGGATATCGACACCGGGGCTAGCCCGTGGGCGACAGTGAATGGAGTAGAAGGAGAGTGAAGTGGAACCATCGCAGAGGGGCGACAGTGAAGTTGGGCTTGAGCCTTGACGAGGCTTCCTACGTATCCCCGTGGCAGGGAATCAAAGTCCGCGTAGTTCGGGATGGTGCCGGTAAACCGACGTGAAGATGGACCTTGGTCCGATGGGAGTTGGGCTTGAACCTCTGGGAGGATTCCTACGTACCATGCCTTGACATGGATCAAAGACCTCGTAGTTCAAATGGGGTTGGGTCGCAATGGCTTACCACTGGACCAGAATGTAGTTTAACGTCATGTTGGACATAGGTAGAACACGACGTGAATTGGGTGATGGGTGGGCTTGAACCTCGTGGAGGCTTCCTACGTACCATGCCTTGACATTGATCAAAGACCTCGTAGTTCAGATGGGTTTCGCCGGTGAACCGACGTGAAAGTAGACCTTGGTCCACTATTGGTGGGCTTGAACCTCGTGGAGGCTTCCTACGTACCATGTCTTGACATGGATCAAAGACCTCGTAGTTCAAATGGGTTTCTCCGGTGAACCGACGTGAAAGTAGACCTTGGTCCACTATTGGTGGGCTTGAACCTCGTGGAGGCTTCCTACGTACCATGCCTTGACATGGATCAAAGACCTCGTAGTTCAAATGGGTTTTTCCGGTGAACCGACGTGAAAGTAGACCTTGGTCCACTATTGGTGGGCTTGAACCTCGTGGATGCTTCCTACGTACCATGACTTGACATGGATCAAAGACCTTGTAGTTCAAATGGGTTTGTCAGGGTCGGTGCTCACTCTAAGCCCACGTGAGTCATGCTCGGTGTGAGAAACAAGAGGTTGCAAGGACCTGACGATCACGTCGCGAAGGGTGCGTCCGTGAGAAGTGAAAAGGGGCTTACGCGTTGAGCGGACCATGGTGTTGGGACTTAATCCAGGATGGAGGCCCATATGGGGGTGCCTCGTTCCCTATCACGTCCTCCACTGACCTTGGTAGTGGGGAAGTACAGAGATGCACGGGTGCAATCATCCGTACCAAAGGTTAGGGGGTTACGCTCTGAGGCAGCCCTTCCCCTACGAACATACGCCACTCCGACAAGGAGGATCTCATTCCATGTGCGGAAGAGTTCCATTCCCGTGGAGACGAGTGGTGTAAAGAATGTTCGAGCTGGGGGGACCCTTCGTGAGGGAGACGAGGTTGGGTCACAGTTTAACGTCATGTGTTGAGAACGTGGTGCTTGGCAGTTTAACGTCCTGCAGCTCGGACGAGGTGGGTTCACTCCACACCCCTAGGACTTACATAACCGGTACCCTCTGGTCCTTGGGGAAGGGAAGGTAGCGGTAAGGCCATGGTAAAGGGGGGTAGTGGGGCGAACCATCGAGGGGTCCACGTTATCGTGGCTATGCGAAGAAGCAATAGCTGTTAGCACGCCTATGCGAAGAATCATTAGGCGAAGCAACGCTACGGGTGGTGTTGTCCATGGGACTTTGAAATCACATCGTGCAAGCCTGGACGGTCGCACGGAAAGGGGAATCGCTAAGCAGAGGAGTGTGCATTGCGAAGTGAGGTGCCTTAGCCTTAGCATGGGGCGTAGGTGTGAATGGGAGGTGCTTCGCGAAGTGGAACAGTGTTCGCGGAGCACTGCCTCGCGAAGAAGGTGTGGTTCGCGAAGCAGGGTCCTGCCAAGCAATGTGCTTCGCGAAGTGGAGCGATCCTGCCTTAGCATAGGGATGACTCGTATGGGTTGGGTGTTTCACGAAGCACAAGTGCTCCGCGGCTGCCCGGGTTCCCTTGGGAATCCCCTTCCTTCGCGAATACCCTTGAGCTTCGCGAAGGGCATCCCTCTTGGAAGAGAGGCTCAAAAAGAGACAAAGCAGAGTCGTCTCATGAAGTAGAAATACCTCGGGGAGCTCATGATTCTCGGGGCAAAGCGTGCTTCGCGATTCGGGAGAGGAGAAGACAAAAGGTCGGATTGTCCTCCGGGACTCAGGGGGAGTCGAGTATTTATAGGGAAGGGGCGTCGCGAAGCAGGGCTCGCGCGCCGCCTTCGGGGCTTCGCGGCGGCTCGCGAACGTCAAACGGGTTCGCGGAGGATTACCGCCTCTGGAGCTTCGCGGTGGCTCGCGAACGTCAAACGGGTTCGCGGAGGATTACTGCCTCTGGAGCTTTGCGGCGGCTCGCGAACGTCAAACGGGTTCGTGGAGGATTACCGCCTCTGGAGCTCCGCGACGTCGCCATGGTTGGGGCGCTTCGCGGCGAGGCTTCGCGACGGAGCTTCGCGGCGGAGCTTTGCGAGGCAGCGCACCGGCCTTTTTCGTTCCTTTGTTTCGGGCCACATTTTTGGCGCCAACAAATGCCCCCCCTTAGACTTGGAGCCGCGGAGGGCGAAGGGTCGAAGTCTAAGGGATAATCGCCAAAATTGTTTGTGGTTCGCGATGCGACATCGCGAAGGGGCCCCGCGATGCTCGCCGGGGCCGGACGCGCCGCGATGCTTCGCGCGGTTGAGGCGCGCTGCGATGCTCTGGGGTTGCCGCCTATAAATAGGGGGTCCGCCCTCTTTTGTCTTCACGTGCCTTGTCTTTTTGTGCGCTCTCGACTTCGCGAAGCTCCGCGTACTCCGCGACAGCACTCCGCGAATCGAGCTTCGCGGCGAACCGCGAGTCTCCGACTCCACGTCCGCGCTAGGCGAACTTCTTGTCGGCCTTGGCCAGACTTCGCGACTTGGTCTCGCGACCGATCTTCGCAATTCCACTTCGCGGTCGAGCTTCGCGATTCAACTTCGCGGCCGAGCTTCGCGATCCAAGGGCAAAAAAACTTTTCTGAGGGTCGGCATCAAAATGGCCCATCAAGAGGCTGTGCTGGGAGTGCTTGCAGATGCTGCTCGTCGAGATGAGATGGCCAACCGTCCAGGCTTGGGGGAAATGGTTCGGAGCCACTCGGACCACACTTCCTTGACAGACCTGCTGTCGGAAGGTCAGAAGGATTACCCGCAGTGCAAGAAACTGCCGTTGTACGGCTTCGGGCTGAGGGATGACGTCTTCATCCTTGAGGCAAGAAGGGATGAACCAGCTTGCTGGTTCAGGAGCACACCATTCCAGCACCAATGGTTCAGGGTGGCCGATGGTCATGCGCAGGAGGATTTCACACCCGTAACCGCTGATTTCCTCTACAATCATGTGAACGACATTGACGGGAGGCCACTGCAACCGGAGACGTCCCCTCCTCTCTACCGCACCATGCTGAAGGCGGCTCTGCAGGATCCGAAGAAGGGATGGTCTGATGAGTGGGACCTGCGCCAGGGCGGCAACTTTACCGATGACTGGGCCTGGGCCTACTGGGTAGGCGCCTCATGCGAGGAGTTCGAGGCCGAGCTGAGGAGAGTGGGATTGTATGAGGCGGCATGGGCCTCTCAGTTCCACATTTACCAGCCAAAGCAGCTGATGCCGGAACTGCTGAGTAGATGGTCGTCCAGGACCAACACTTTTCACCTGCATCACGGGGAGGTGGGCATCAGCCTGTGGGATGTCCACCAGATTTCCGGGGTCCCGATCTTGGGGGCCATGTATGACGAGTTCCTCCCCATTGCCAGCGCGTGGGGGGATCTGGAGCAAATGCCGCGACTGGCGTCGGCGCTGATGGCGCTCGTCCCTGGAGAGGACAAGGAGGCAGTAAGGGACGTCCACTTCAAGAGGTGGTTCAATTGCTTCCTGAACTTCCCAGAGAATCGAGAGTTCCCTCCAAGGCCTCGAACTTGTCCAAGGGCAGCCCAACGGGGCAAGGGGCACTCTTATTGGCGGGTTTTGGAGGACAGCCAATGGAAGACTTGGGGTTTCAGCGTCAGCACCGAACAACAGCCAATAGTCAGGCTGGCGGTGTTCATCGCGGCTCTCATCTGTGGGTGGATCCTACCAGTGAGAGATACAAGCATGGGGGTACGGCCCAGCTCGTTCATCATGGCGTCGATGTTGGCCATGGGGCAGCAGATCAACCTGGGGATCCCGATGCTCACCAAATTGTACAGAATACTGCGGCATATTAGCGAGGGCAAGAAGCCGCCAAGAATATGCAGGCCCTTCCACCTCCTGTATGGGTGGATCGCGGCGCATATCAGGGGGATTTACGAGTATCCAAACCCCATTTCGCCGCCGGGATCAGACTTTCGCCCCTCCATTCTGAACGCAGTTGGGAGCTTCCCATTCAAACTGGCCGTTCCGATGGTGCTGAATAGGGTGTGGAGGGCGGACGAGTTCAACTTTCATCCCTTCCCACTACCGACGGGGAGGATTACTGATGATGGACGGGGAACGGAAGAACATCGGGCTTACCTCCTGGCCTTCCGAGGTGGAGTTTTGGTGGCTCGGATAGATCGTGAGCCAATCTGTGAACCGTACACCCCGCATCGTTTTGCGAGGCAGTTCCGGTGCCTCCAGCGGCTGACCCCGCAGGTATACTGGGAGGTGCGTCACGAGGAGCACCCGTGTGTGATGAGGCAGCTGTGGCTCATGTTCACACGTGAGGATAGAAAGATGCAGATCGCATTGCCTCCATCCACCGCCGCCTTCGGCTTAGTGAAGGAGTACGCCATCAGCTGGGAGGCCGCTTATCCCAGGGAGATGCTGAAGCAGCCAACGATCCGGGTTGGTGACGGTGGGCCTCCTTTATCTCGAGGTCGGGGTCGGAGGGCCGCTAGGGCCGCTCGCGGAAGCGGGGCTGCCATGGCGGAGAGACCCGCACCGGCCTAGGGTTCGGCAGCAGCGGTGGATCCGGTGATTCTAGGCGAGCAGGGTCATTCGGAGGGGCGTCCACCGAGGGGATTCCGTCGGATATCCACTCAGGCTCCGGGGAAGCGGCTGCGTCACATCGACATGGCATAAGATGCCGTCTTTCCGGAAGCATGGGACATTTGGGATGTCAACCGGCAATTCCTCAGCCCACCTGAGATGTGGTCCCACCTGAATCGCCTCGGGATGGAACTGCCGGGCATAGGCCCAGTTCGGGCTGGATTCATGGTGTCTCCGGCGGAGGCGGGACAATACCTGGACGAGCTGGAGGATTACGTCCACTCCAGTGGTGTCCCTCGCCCAATGACAGACCGGGTGAGGGTACTGTTGAATCAGACGGTCCCCCCACAGTTATCGGCTGCCGATCTGAGGGAGCGCTTCCCCTTGCCGGAGGAATCAGAGGGCTCCTCTCGGGAGGATGAGGCTGGAGGAGGGAGCCCGCTGGAGGAGGGTGAGGTCGGAGACCGAGGCTCAGAATCTGACGATTTCGCGGAGGCTCTCGAGGTAGCATTCCAAACTTCTCTTCTTACAATTTGTTCTTGAATCCCTATGGACTTATTACCAATGTTTGAGCCATGCAGGAGGAACTTGTTCGTAGGCCTCGTTTTTGCTCCTTGGCGGGTGATGTTGCGGGACCTTCGGAACCCGCGCATATGGATGCGTCCAGTTCTGCGTCTGGTGGGACCAGGGGGCCTGAGGCAGCTCCTCTGGAATCCCCATACCTTCCAACAGTATACGGGGGGCCTCGTCTCGGAGTCCCATCAGTATCGGCCCAGGAGCAGCGCTCGGAGGTCGATATTCGTAAGTCTCCTCCACCGGTCTCCTCGTTGTCACATATAGGCCATGCCAACTAACGTTTATGTCTCTTTCTGTCATACAGTTCTCCGACTGGCGTGGGCTGCTGCAGCGAGGCTGGTCGGGATGTCTGGCGGCGTCCCTCCCAGGGGCATGCCGGTGATGGTGGCGATAGTCCCTTCACCTCCTCAAGCTGTGGCGCACACCATTACTGGCGGGACCACCAGTAGGGCCGTACCTGAAGTCATCGAGGTGGACTTTGAAGAAGAGGATCAACCGGTCGGTCCCAGTCCTGTCCTGCCTGCGTCGGCTTCAGGTGTCATACCAGACTCAACACCAGATGCAGATCCTGCTGAGGAATTCCTGCAGGCATATCCTGCGTACGAGCCTGCCGACCGCGCGGATTGGGACAAAACGGCCTCTGATGAGGAAGACAACAGCATAGTCCGTCGCCGGTCGTGGAAGCTGATCACGCGCTTTATCAGGGACACTCCCCAAGCGCAATGGCTGGCCGAAATGGATAGGCTCCGCTCGCGGTTGCGCGAACTGTGTGCCGGGGGAGTGGATGCCCAACGCCCTCACGCGCTCATCCGAGACCTCAGGGCTGAGAAGATCCGGGAGCATGATCGTGGGCTGAGCGTGGGATGGCAGCGAAGGAAGGAGACCAGCATCAGGAAGCTCCAGGAGGCTGAAGGCGAGGTCCAACAGATGCAGATCCGGGCCAACGAGCTTTCAGCCACTCTTGATGTGCAGTCTGAGCTGGTCTCACGATTGATGGCCCAGCTGGCAGAAGATGAGGAGCATATGGGGAAGACCTCTGGAAGGATGGATGCCATCCAGGCCGAGGTAGAAAGGGCCAGGGCCATAGTTGACGAATTACGCCCCGCCGCTGCTGAAGAGGAGCGGGAGTTGAATCAGCGGCAACAGGCTTTGGACGCCGCAAGTCAACGGGTGGCGGAGCTGCAATGCTCCTTTGACGGGGTCAACCCGTCCATGGGGGAAGTCAACCCCCGAGTATTGTAACAAACTCGAAAGAAACTTTTATTAACACTTTTGTGCTTCAACTCTTTCTTTCTCCTTTGTTTTGAGTGCCGTGGCACACACGATTTCCACTGTTGAATTGCCTTGTTACATCCCTACAATGTTTGCGGGATGTTTGATGACAATTTCCCGAGCCAGTCCAGATTTCCAAAAGATGGGGAAGGCTTGATCGGAGGAGGAACTTCCAGGATAGCCGAATCACTGTTTCTTCAACGTGCTCTTATGCATGACTGGGGCAACGCCAGGGGCGCTGAAATCGGTTCAAACAGATGAAAATGGGAAGTGTGAATCACAAAACCCAAATTCGGAACACTGTGGGGATGGCGTGACAATAAAGGACAACCGTTAGCCGTGGCGGACAAACGGTATCCCTACTGCGTTAGCCTGAAGTGGGGACAACAAATGAGCATCGACCGCTGACCATATTCGCAACGCGGGATTTTATCAATTTGTCGTCGATCAATCCTTCGGGACATTGACCCGTAACGGTAGGAGAGCCCTTGGGCGTAGCATCCAGGCCGTTATTGGGGGTCCCTCCAAACATGACCAGTCTTCCAGAACGTTGGCCCAGGACGGTAGGTGAGCCGATGCGGCATGAGACCAGGCCGTTAGGGGGTTCCTTCAGACATGAAAGAGGACGAGGGTCCAAATAAGGGGCACACAGAGCGTGGAATATGGAGTGATGGTTTGTTCAAACAGAATCCAACACTTCGGTAGTTGCACCACCGTGGTGGGAGTACGCCAGATGGGTGCATCGGCCTGATCACGGATCTTTCTTTCTTCCAGATAGGGCCTCTCTGGTGAGGGCTGGAAATGGGGAGGAACAAGGTTTCGTGACTCCAGGGGATGAACCCTAGACAAGACGCCTGGGTGTCTCTACGTATCCCACGTGAGGATGGGAATCAAGCCACACGTAGTTCTAGAAGCACAGTTTAACGTCATACTGGACGAGGAGCAGCCTGAACGTGTTGGTACACATCCAGCCAAAACTGCTAAGCCCACGTGAGTCGCGCTCAGTGTGGGAAACAAGCAGTAGTGGTGGGAATTTCCCGACGCAGAGGGGGCAGGTTAGGACAAAGGGACACCCGGAGACTACCGGCCCAATGACACTAACACGATCATTTAGCGCACCTAGATGCGCGAAGAGAAAGAGCTGAGTATGATGGAGTTCCACTTGAACATAAGGAAGTGGAAACGTGTGAATCATGACGCTCGAGATTCGGATCACGATGATGGCGGCGTGGAGATGGAGGATTACTGCTGACCATGTTCGCAACACAGCATCCTATCGCGTTAGCCTAAAATGGGGACAAACAAATGAGGGTCGACCGTTGACCACGTTCGAAACACGGGACCATGTCACAAATGTTGTCAAATATCCGTAGGGACGTTGGCCCGAAACGATTGAAGGGCCCTTAGGTCCAGCATTCATGGAGATCCCTTAATCTTAGTATCCACGTCGTCCGAGGGTCCTTTTGGATGTGGAAGAGGATGAGGATCCAAATAGAGAGCTCACGAAGCTTGGTCATGAGATGAGAAGAATGTCCCTGTGAAAATCCCACGCTTCGGGCTCTTTTTCAGAACACACCTGAATACGGCAACGAAACGTATTAGAGAGAGGGAGCATATTCCTTTCCCTTGGGGGGATCTTAGTTTATGGTCATAGAATTCGGACCATGGATGGAAAAAAGGGATCAGGGGATGCATGACATCAAAACATGACGTGAATGAGGACATAGTCCTGCTTACCATGCGTTCTCCGAGGAAATGCTCGAGTCGAGGGACCGAACACAAGGGTTAGGCTGGGCCCGCGGGGAAGTACCCGGGCGCTCCTACGTATCTCATAAGGATGAGAATCAAGCCATACGTAGTTCTGGAAGGTGGCACGGTAAGGTACCAGTGCCAGGGGAAAAGGGAAGTGTGGGCATAGCCCTTGCACTAAGAGAAGTGGAATTTGATGTATCTTGTTTGTTCTTTAAGGTGAATGGTTTTTTTTTGTGAAGCGACCGGCCTAGAACAGTAGGTCATGATGTCGTCACAAGAATCAAGCCGTGATGGGCGTTGAAAAATGGCATGGCATGTGACCAATACCCAACGTGATGTCCTCTACAACGAGGTCACCACAACGCGGTGCCGTTTTTCGTCGTGCGGCCAGGACGATAATGTCACAGTTTAGGGTCATATGATAGGACCAAGCATGCATTTTATCGTCATGCAACGCAGACGTAGTAGGGACGATGCTAGGCGGGAAATGTGCGCAGTGTTATAAAACACAATTGAAAGAGACATAATCCCACATCAAATTGTACGCCATCCGGAGAGGGAAACCTTAGGCCGAGGGGCCTACACAGAGGTGAAACAGGAAGAGAGACTGGATTCCCGAATGGGTTGTACCCGGAGACAGGGCGTCTGGGCGGTCCTACGTATCCCATGAGGATGGGAATTAAGTTGGACGTGGTCCCGAATGGATCTTAGTTTATGGTCTTAGAGCTCGGACCATGGGAGCCCCAAAGGACGCCAAATTGCAGCTTTTGCCTCCCTAGCATGCAAAGGTGCACTGAGGGATAGCGCCAAAAGTGTCGAGATTCCACCTGGACATGATGGGGTGGAAAATGATGTGAATCATGCAACCAACATTCATGGACTGAAGGGGCTGGCGTGACGACAGAGGATTACTGCTGACCATGTTCGCAACACAGCATCCTGTCGCGTTAGCCTGAAATGAGGACTAACAAAACGAGCATCGACCGCTGACCATATTCGCAACGCGGGATTTTATCGATTTGTTGTCTGAAACCCTGGGGGGCGTTGGCCCGTATCGGTAGGAGAGCCCTTGGGCATTGTATCCAGGCCGTTCTTGGGGGTCCCTCCGGGTGTGAAAGATGATGGAAGTCCGAATAGGGGGGAACACGAAGCTTGACAAGTGGAAGGAACTTGATCAAGTTGAATCTGACACTCTTGGTCCTAGACTAGAGTGCTCTTAATACATGGGTGAACCACTGCAGGGAGTCAAGGAACTCAACCTTGAAGGTGATCGAGAGATGGCAGATTCCCAGGGGAAGGGGGCATGGTGCCCAAAACCTTGTATCATACCTACACATCCCCCTTCTGGAGAGAGATAAACTAAGTGGCCTAGGTGACTGGGAGATCAGGGGATCACCAGGAGGTGGGGCTGGACCCGAATCATAAACATCCAGGTGGTCCTACGTATCCCATTAGAATGGGAATCAAGCCACACGTAGTTCTGAAGGGTGCCTTTTAATGTCATGCAGGACAGGGAATAGGAGGACTGAACCTCAGAATGGGGGCGTGCGTGGTGCAGTTGTTGCAAACCCGACGTGAATGAGGATGTAGTCCTACACTGCGCCACGCAGCCCTGTGATCAGGGTCCTGAAGGCAGGATTAGAGAGGTAAATTTGCTGAACTCAAGCTGGGTCCGAAGACAAGGGGTCTTGAATGTAGTTCCAGATGAGAGTCTTAGTTTATGGTCTTAGAGCTCGGACCGTGGGTGGTGACAACTCCCGAGTAAGCACAGATGTCAACCCAATCCCTAAGCCCACGTGAGATAAACTCGGTGTGGGAAACAAGGGGGGTATCCTTATTGCAATACTTGGGGCGTCCATCAAAGGGGAGTCTGCAGAGAGTTTCGAAGGACACCTTTGATGTAGCTTGTTCTCCCAATGCGCGGACATGCACGGAGGAAAAGTACCAGGGGTTCTGAGATTCTACTCGGACATGGTGAAATGAAGAAGGGTGTGAATCGTGTACCCGGCATTTGGGCTTAATGGGTTGGCGTGACGACAGAGGAAAACTGTTATCCATGATGGAAACACAGCGTCTGTATTGCGTTAGCCTGAGGTGGGAACAACAAACGAGCATCGACCACTGACCATATTCGCAACGCGGGATTTTATCGATTTGTTGTCCGAAACCCTGGGGGGCGTTGGCCCGTATCGGTAGGAGAGCCCTTGGGCATTGTATCCAGGCCGTTCTTGGGGGTCCCTCCAGGTGTGAAAGATGGTGAAAGCCCTAATGCGGGGATACGCAAAGCCTGGAAAGCGGGTGCGGACGTGTCCGAGTAAAGCTTGGCATTCCAGGTAATGAACCAGAGTATTCTTAAGTACATTGGTGAACCGCCGAAAAAAGGGATCGACGAAACAGCTCAGTAGGGGGTTGGAGCATGGCGTGGTCATCACGAGACCATCGTGAATGAGGACATAATCCCACACCGCACCATATGATCCCCTCATGGAGGAAGGATGGGCCAAGGGGCCAAGATGGGATGAGGATTCCCGAGAGATGGGGCTGGACCCGAAGCCTAGACATTCAGGTGGTCCTACGTATCCCATTAAGATGGGAATCAAGCCACACGTAGTTCTTGAAATGCAGTTTAACGTCATACTGGACGAGGAGGGGAGTAATATACCCCTAAACAAGGGAGGTGTATGGCATGGTAAAGAAGTCGTCGTGAATAAAGACGTAGTCCTACGTCACACCATACGATCCTATAAGATAGGTCCTGGGCCGCGGCCCGGAAAGGCCAAGGGGCCAGGGGCTGAGCCTCGGTCAGGAAGGCCTGACTGGTTTGTATTTTAACGTCTTACATGAGGATGGGGGGCCAGGGGCCCAAGGAGGCCAAAGGGCCTGAGGCTGGGCCTCGTAAAGGGAGTTGCACGACATGGCACATGATCCCGACGTGAATGAGGACGTAGTCCCACACCACACCGTACACTCCGGGTAAGAAGGGACCTAGGCTGTGACCTGGAAAGGCCAAGGGGCCTAAGGTCAAGCATCAATCAGGAAGACCTGACTGGCTTGCAGTTTAACGTCTTACATGAGGACGGGGGTCGGGGACCCGAGGAGGCCAAGGGGCCTGAGGCTGGGCCTCGTAAGGGGAGTCGTACGGCATGGTACATGATCCCGACGTGAATGAGGACGTAGTCCTACATCACACCGTACACTCCAGGTGAGGAATCCTGGGCCGTGGCCCGGAGAAAAAGGGAAGTTATCAGTCAGGAAGGCCTGACTGGTTCGTAGTTTAACGTCTTACATGAGGACGAGGGTCGGGGACCCGAGGAGGCCAAGGGGCCTGAGGCTGGGCCTCGTAAGGGGAGTCGTACGGCATGGTACATGATCCCGACGTGAATGAGGACGTAGTCCTACATCACACCGTACACTCCAGGTGAGGAATCCTGGGCCGTGGCCCGGAGAAAAAGGGAATTTATCAGTCAGGAAGGCCTGACTGGTTCGTAGTTTAACGTCTTACATGAGGACGAGGGTCGGGGACCCGAAAAGGCCAAGGGGCCTGAGGCTGAGCCTCGTAAAGGGAGGGCGTACGACATGGTACATGATCCCGACTTGAATGAGGATGTAGTCCTACATCACACCGTACACTCCTATACGGAATCCTGGGCCGTGGCCCGGATCGCTAGCACCACCTGGGGGAAGTTTGTCACCTCGGGATGGGGCAGAGGGGATCACTGTTCTTGATGCCTGGGGCATCTCGGGGTGGACCCGAAGATCCAGGACACTGTTGACCATGTTCGAAACACAGCGTTCCTATGGTGACCCATATGGGGGCAACAAATGAGCGTCGACCGTTGACCAAATTCGCAACGCGGGACTTGTATCGATTTGTTTCTGGAAAACCCTCGGGGACGTTGGCCCGTATCGGTAGGAGAGCCCTTGGGAATTGTTTCCAGGCCGTTATTGGGGGTCCCTCTGGGTGTGAAAGGTGACAGAATCCCAGTCAAGGAGTGGGTGAAGCTCAGTTGCGTTCATCCACGAAAGGGTCAAACACCTCCAGGGGGGAATGTGCAGCCGGGTCGAGGCTTGCTCGACGTGGGTCGGGGCAAAAGTGTGCACCCTGCCATGTCTTGACCGGAGGGGAAGATTTTGGATTTTGGGCTGGGCCAACGGACGAAATTTCCGGGCGTTGCTACGTATCTCATAAGGATGAGAATCAAGCCATACGTAGTTCTTGAAGGCCATGCAGTTTAGCGTCATGCGGTGAGGACGTGGGAGGGTAGAAGAACGGGAGTGGGCGCATGATGCGACCTTTACAATCTTTGCGCGAGTGGGGATGCATGAGCGGGGCCAAGAAAGCCCACTCCCTGATACACAAAGATCCTCCAAGGAGACTATTCCCAGGGGGAATAGCGGAAGAGAAAAGCTTGGGGCTGGGCTCAAGACGAGGCGTCCGAGCGTTCCTACGTATCCCATGAAGATGGGAATCAAGCCATACGTATTTCTCGACATGCAGTTTAACATCATGCGGGACAAGGGGCATCTCATTCGGGGATGTGTGCGGTATGGTACATGATCCCAACGTGAGGACGTAGTCCTACACTGTACCGTACGATCCCGTAAGAGGGTAAGTCGGAGAGAAACGAGGGGGCCTGGGGCCAGACCGCGGTGGAGACGGGGCCAGGGGCCCAAAGAGGCCGAGGGGACTGAGGCTGAGCCTCGTTCAGGAAGACCTGACTGACTTGCAGTTTAACATCTTGCAGTGAGGACGGAGATGCAGTTTAAGGTCATGCGGGACCAAGTCGCAGTTTAGGGTCGTGCAGGACCCTCTCGCAGTTTAGGGTCGTGCAGGACCACTTTTTCCCAAGGCAAAGTATCGCTTGAGGAATCTGGCATTGGTGGGAGGGGTTATACGCTCTCCATCTGTGGTCACCAAGGAGTATGCTCCATTGGGGTAAACCTTATGGATGATATAAGTCCCTTCCCATTTGGGTTCTAACTTGGGCGGTTTCCTACCGGGAATCATTGGCGCTCGCAGGGCCAGTACCAGGTCACCCTGTAGAAAAGAGTGGAGACGAACCTTCTTGTTAAAAGCTCTCGCTATCTTGTCCTGATGCCTTTCCAGATTGTGCAGGGCACGAAGCCGGTTCTCGTCCAGTGCCTCTAATTCATCTAGACGGATCTCGGCTACCTCATCTGATGTCTGGTGATCATAAACTGCAGTGCGTAGCGATGGAAGATGGATCTCAATGGGTAGGACGGCCTCAGCTCCATACACCAGGGAATACGGGGTCACCTGGGTAGAGTTGCGAGTCGTCGTCCGGTAAGCCCAGAGGGCGTTGGGGAGCTTGTCCGGCCAACTTTTCTTGTTCTGACCAACCATCTTCTGAATAATGTTAGAGAGGGTCTTGTTGAACGCCTCGATCTGCCCATTCGCCTGTGCGTGGTAGCGGGAGGTATGGTTCGACCGGATGTCGTACTTAGCGTACAATTTCTTCAATTCAGCTGCTCGGAAGTTGGTGCCGTTATCGGTGAGGACGACGTGAGGGACTCCAAACCGGTGGATAATGTTGGAGCTCACAAAGTCAACGATGGAACGGGCCTTGACTTCTTTGAGCGGAACTGCTTCTGCCCACTTGGAGAAGAAATCTGTAGTAGTCAGGATGAACCTGCATTGGCGGGCTGTTGCCGGCAGATACGGTCCCACTACATAGAGTCCCCATACCGCAAATGGCCAAGAGTACTTGGTGGGGTGGAGGGGTTCTGGCGGCCGATGCAAGAAGTTGGCGTGTACTTGGCACGCGTGTCATCTCTTAGTGTATCCAATGCAATCGTGGATCATGGAGGGCCAGAAGTACCCTAACCTCCGGATTTGATGGGACAGCTTCGGCCCAGCTTGATGGGCGCCACAGGAACTGGCGTGAACCTCTTGCATAACTTGAGGTATCTCTACTCCTTAGATGCAACGGAGGAGGACACCATCGAAACCCCGTTTATAGAGGATCTGCTCAAGACTAGGGCCGCTCTGGAGGGTAAATTGAAGTGCGCGGCGTCGGATTCGCTCGCGCTCGGCCCGGTCGTCCGGGAGCTGACCATTTTGGAGATACTCGACAAAAGGTGCTCTCCAGTCGGGGGTGGTTTCAACCACTGCGTCTGACGAACCCGAGACTCCCGATATGGAGGGTCCGGTGGTGAGATGACTTACCCGCAGGCTATCACGGTCCTCTTGGGTGACGGGAGCAATGACTCTCCGGTGGGCCACGTGTATGACCAAATCATCTTTCTCGGGTTCTGCGAGCGACACGGCTAAGCCAGCTAGGGCGTCCGCTTGGCCGTTCTGTGACCGTGGGACATGGGTAACCTCTGGTCGAGAAGGGAACTGGGCCATTAAGAGGAGGGTGTACTCCAGCAACGGTGCAAGCTCTGGCTTCCTGACAACGTAGTCGCCATTAACCTATTTGATTACCATCTCGGAATCTCCCTTCACATGTAGATGGGGTACATGGATCTCAAGGGCCAACTCGAGGCCGGTGATGAGAGCTTGGTACTCTGCCTCATTGTTCGTACAACCTTCTGACAACAGGAACGAGTACGGCAGGACGTCTTGCCCCGGGGTAATGAAAACAATACCCAGACCCACTCTGTTGAGCTTGGGGTCGTTGAGCCTTCTACCGGTGGGGCTCCAGGAGGCACCGTCGAAATGCATTTGCCAACACGGGATAGCATGATCGACCGAGAGGATCGTCTCGTCGGGGAAATCCAGGTCCAGGGATTGATCCGCAGAGGTTGGATGGGCAGCTAAAAAGTATGCCAACGCCTGTCCCTTAATGGCCTTCTGAGGCACAAACCTGATGTCAAACTGCTGGAGAATCACCGCCCACCGTGCTAGTCGGCCAGACAGCATGGGGTGGTTCAGGATGTACTTCAGCGGATCCACCCGAGAGATCAATTGCACCTCGTGGTGTTGCAGGTAGTGTCGCAACTTCTGCACGGCGAAGACGAGCGCAAGGAATCTCTTTTCGATAAGGGAATATCTGACCTCCGTATCGAGAAGCATGCGACTGAGATAGTAGAGACTGTTCTCAGTGCCCTCGTTATTCTTCTGGGCGAGCAGCGCACCGAGATCTCTCCAGGGCGGTCACGTAAAGGACCAGCGGCTTTCCAGAGACGGGTGGCATCAAGACCGGAGGTTGGAGCAGATACTGCTTGATTTCCTCGAAGGCGATCCGACACTCCTCATCCCATTCGTAGGCAGCGCCTTTCTTCATGATCCGGGAAAAGGGCTTACACTTGCCGGCCAGATTCGCAATGAATCGGCGTATATAGGCTAAGTGTCCTTGGAGGCCTCGGAGCTCTCGAATGTTGCTCGGGGGAGGCATTTGGCTGATGGCCTTGATCTTCTCCGGGTCGATCTCGATACCTCGGTATCTGACAACAAAACCCAGAAACTTCTCGGAGGTGACTCTGAAGGCACACTTCAGCGGGTTCATCTTCAGGTGACAGGAACGGAGGAAACCGAACACTTTCTCGAGGTCTTTGAGATGGTCCTGGCGCTGGCATGATTTGACTACAAGGTCATCCACGTAGCATTCCACCAATGTCCCGAGGATCGGTTTGAATATGCGATGCATGGACCTCTGATAAGTGGCACCTGCATTTTTCAAACCAAATGGCATTACCCGGTAGCAAAAGGTACCCTGGGGAGCCCTGAAGGCAGTGGACTCCTCATCTTCGGGGGCCATCCGGATCTGGTTATACCCAGAATACCCATCCATGAAAGAGAGGGCTTGGAACCCGGCTGTGGCGTCAATCAACAGCTCCGTCACTGGGAGTGGGAAGTCATCCTTTGGGCAGTGGCGATTGAGATCGCGGAAGTCGATGCAGACTCTGATCTGCCCATTCTTCTTCCTGACCGACACAATGTTGGTGAGCCATTTGGGGTACTAGACCTCTTTAATGAAGTTGGATTTGATAAGCTTGTCAACTTCGGCCTCAACCATAGCACCATGAGAAGGGTGCATTTTCCTAGGATGCTGCTTGAACCCACGATGTTTTTCTAGGAGGCCAAGACGGTGGACGACCACTTGGGGATCTAGCCCTGACATCTCATCGTAACTCCAGGAAAACACATCGCGGTGCTGTTTGAGGAAGTCTACATACTGCTGCCGCTCCTCGAGGGACATGGCCGCACTGATCAATGTGGGTCTTGGATCTGCCTCGCTACCAAGGTTCACCTGTACCAGTTCATCAACCGTGGTAGAGACTCCTTCTTCGAAGGCTGGGGGAGCATCCTCCAAGTCTTCCTCTCCAGCCGTGGGGGGACTTCCCACGACGGAAGATACTTCTGGGCTCTCAAAACCCGAGGGGCAGCTGGTTCCGGCTTGGGCAGCAGCGGTCATCACATTAGGAGACTCACTTGTCGTTGAGACCATAACAATGAATTCATTTGATCCGATCCCATCTGGCCTTCGGCCTAAGGGTCCACGCTTGATGATATCAAAGCAGTGGTGACGTGTCGGCCTGAGTCGGTTAATTCCAGCCCGGCGGAATAGACACGTATGGCGCACCGCCGTTGTCATGAGCTTGACGTCCCGGTACCGTACAGGGGTAGGAGGTTTCGGGATGACCCGAGCCTGGTTGATGTAGGAGTACGAGGTGATTTTCCGCCGTCGCTTGGACACGGGAACATGCCTTCCTTGCGTACCCGAAACAACGAAACATTGTCCCATGTCGGGGGTCGTGGCCTCCAACCGGTGGATCGGAAGGATGTAGGCGTCGTCCATGCTTGCCCAGGGATCACTTGTGATCGGGGCGGGCTCATCCTCGCTTACCAGGATTTGCTTGTCCTTACTTTTGTAATAACCCGCATCCAGATAGAGGGCCTCACAAGAAGCGAAAGGGGACGCGTCTCCTTGGAGCACGCCTACTCGACCGTTGAGCGAGTACATAAGGCACTGGTGATACGAAGAGGGGACCGCTGCATGCAGATGGAGCCATGGCCTACCCATCAATGCGTTGTAGGCGGTGTCCTGAGAAACAACCATGAACTCGGTGCTGGCAATTAAGCCACCGAACTGAGTCTTCAGGCGGATCTTGCCGACCGGAGTTTGCTCTGTCCTGTCGTACCCCTGGATCCTGAGGTCAGAGGGAGTCAAATCACCTTCGGACAGACCCAACTTTCGCAGCGTCCGGGTCGGAATTAGATTGATTCCAGAACCCGTGTCAACGAGGAAGCGACGGACTTCCACACCGTTAAAGTGGACAGTGATATACAGTGGGCGAATGTGCCCCTGTATAGGAGGGTCTTCATCTTCACCAGAGAACGAGATAACCGCCTGACATTCGGCGTTTTCAAACGTCTCAGTATGGAAGGCTTCCGCAGCTGCTACCTCCGTCTCGAACTGGAGGGGACTCCTCAGGGCCTCGGCAAGTGCCTCGCGCATCTCGGATGATAGGCGCAGGGCCTCAAGGATGGAAAGCCTCGCCGGAATGTCGGCCAGGTGCTTTAGGACATCATACTTGCATGCCAAACGCGAACCTCTGCTTACAGGGGTTTTTCGGCATTTGGAGGCATAGCAGGTCCTGCCGATTGAACTGCCGGTCGGCTAGCACTGGGTACATCCTGCTGCTTGCTAGTAGAAGCCTGGAGAGTATTCGCCGGACTAAGATCGGACAGTGGAGGCTGGCCTGTTGCCGGGCAAGACTGGCTGTGATACGAACGAGGCGGCTCTCCCTGATCCAGCAACACGAACGACGGTGGAGGTAGAGCCGAGGGTGCTGGATGGGTCTGCGCGTGCTGAGATCTGCGTTGAGCCTACTGCCTGGTCTCGGTAGCGTGCACGGCTTGGCCGCAAGTGCCTGCTGACGTACCTCGATGACCGGCGCGATTGCGATTCCGCTGACGTTGAAGTCGGCTGGAAACGTTGGGGCGGTCTGCCTGGGGTTCCCCCTCATCGGGGGTCATATAGGGCTTTACCAGCTCCACGGTGTTAACTGAAGCGTACCCTTGACTGTCGCTCGAAGAGTCATCCACCGCTGGGCGGATTCTGGGAGGAATGCCCATTTCGGGAGGCATAAAGTCGCCAAGAGTACAGGATGACGATGGCACTGGCGGTGCACGTTGCTTCTTCTTGCGTCGCCGCTGCTTGCCCTTTTGGGCAGAGGTCGACTGTGAAGACGATGTTGAGGCATCATCTACTTCTTCTGAAGGTTCCGACTACTTCAGGTGTGCCCGGATGATACCCTGGGCACGGACGACAGTTTTTCAAGCCATCCAGTTGTCGTATTTCTGGGACCCGCGGCTAGGGACCTGCTGCCACTCACCTTCGCCGTCGCTGCCGATTTCTGATCCCGCAAAGACGCCTGCCACTTGCGCTGGCGCTGGGCCCAACTTGACTATGTTGTTGTTGACCTGGTCCTGAAGCCAGTCTTTAAACACATAGCATCGCTTGAGGGTGTGCCCCAGGATCCGATGATAAGGGCAGTAGTTGAGGTGATCGGTGAGATGCGCCTCTGCCGGCCTTCTTCATTCAGGCAGACGCACAATCCCTTGCTCTAGAGCACTTCGGAAGTAGCCAGGGACCTGATTTTCATTGAATGAATAGGTCTGGTACCTTCTTTCCGGATAGGGGCCCCTGGGGGCCTGGTCCTATCGAGGGACCGGAGGGGCCTGCCGAGGAGGCGGCGCCTGGTTGTCTCGCCTAGGTGGCGGCGGCGCATTGCGCGGGGGAACCTGTCGGTTCTGAGGCGGTCGCTGCTGGGCAGGAGCCTGTGCTTGAGGTGGAAGACCTCTGCGGGGTTGCGGGGGTGGTGCCGCCAGCAGCAATTCCAGCCGCCCCGGGGCTTCTATTTGAGCCACTGCGGCGGGTTCAGCCCTGTCGGCCCTCCTAGCTGGGATCATAGGGGGCAGCAAACGTGCCTAACTAGCCTGTTGCAGGGATTCCTCGAGGGGCTGGGCCTTATCCGAGAAATATCTGAACCCTCTAGGGTAGTTCTGGGTAATCAAGGAGGGTACCGGCTCTGTCTTGACGTTCCCCACACACATCGTCAGTAATTGCTCCTGAGTCAGTGGCATATCGAGGGAATACGTATGTCCTTTCCACCGGGCGATGAAGTCTGCAACCCGCTCATCAGGCCTCTGTTTGCACTTGAAGAGGTCTGCAATGCTGGTCTTTCGCGTGGTGGAGCTGAACTGGTATAAGAACTGCCAGCGAAGATCCTCCCAACCGGTCACCGATCCGATAGGGAGCTGGCTGTACCAGACGAATGCCGGACCTTCCAATGTCTGTACGAAACATCGGAGCTTGGCGGCTTCTTGCTGAGCCGGGGTCCTCAGCATGGGGCCACACCTGGAAGAGAAATGAGCCAAGTGCTGGGGTGGGTCCCCTATCCCGTTAAAAGGCGAGAAAGTGGGGTTCCCAAAACCCGGAGGTGCGGGCATATCATCCACCCACGCGGGATAAGGCTTGCCATCCGGTGGGACCGCCACCTGCCGTGTTTCCAACGCCTCGAGGCGGGCTGTGAGTGCCGCAATAAGGTCCTCCGGGTGGGGGGTCCCTGTCTTTACGGGGATCCCTAACCACAAGCGCATTTCCAGGTTCTTCAACACGGTAGACGGCTTCGGCTGCTCGCGGGTCGACTGGCTGGATGACCTGCTGGGCGACTGGGGGAACCCGGGTTGGATTCTTCAGATTGCCCCGTCGCTCAGGGGGGTTTGGCGAGACATATCGCGCCCTCTTGCCGTATGTTCCGGCTTCCGCCCTGTCCGCGGCAGTAGCATGATCAGGGTTTCCCGGAGGCATCTCGCCGGGGGGAAGTTGTTCCTGCCCCTGCTGCCCCGGCCTGGGATTACCATAGTCGGGTCGTTGCTCTGCGGCGCGTTCAGCCAAGAGTTCGTCAACCAGCCTCTTCTGCTCAGCAAGATGCTGGCGCAACGTGGCCTTCTCAGGATCTTCGTCCGTTTTCTGCATAGAGGCGGACGGGTCGGAGTGCTTGACTATTCCGACGTGCTCCTTAACCTTGCCAGTGCTTCGACCGAGTGTCAGCGACTCGGTGGGTACGGGGAGGCCTAGCAGGTTCCTCTGATGACGGGTAACTCTCCCTGACAGGTCGAGAAGCGGCGGTATGCCCTCGGATGGTAAGTCTTCATCAAGGAACTCAAGCTCATCTTCCTTATCCACAACGTCGGCCATGTGGACTGTGACCCCTCTTGAGGGAATATCCTCAATGTCGCATAGCGAATCGGGCTGTCGTCGGATAGGGTCGAAGAGGAGAGCGGCATAGCGTCCCCAACCACGGACTTGCACATGGGGGGTGGCTTCCCTGACGATTCTGCGGAGTGCTTTAAGACTCTGAACGCATTTTCATTGAAGGGCGCTCTGGTGGCCTGGCGACTCAGGGTGCTGGGCTGTAAGAAGTGCGGCTGCATCGATCAGGCGGCATTGCTCGCCGATTTCTTCGAAGTGCTCACGACTTCTGGGGTACACCACCCGTTCAAAACGGAGGCGGAAGTGTGTCGCCCACAGGGTTCGACAAAGGCACCCCACGTTTTCAGGGGTAAGAGACCCTGGTACACAGAAATTCAGTGCCGCCGTCGGCCAGAACTTCTCCGGGAAGTTATCCGCTGCAAGGATACTCCAAAAGCTCCTAGGCTCGGACTCAGGGTCTGGCCCTGTGTTGCCCCACTCGTCAACCGGGGGAGGCTGAGGAACCGGAAGCGGTACCGAGGCGGACCTTTGGGATAATAGGCTCAGCGGTGGAGAATACGGAAAACGAGCTGACTGGCCGCCGAATTCCGGGCCATCCTCCGAAGAGTGAGGTGACCTAGCCACGATGTCACGATACGACAGGCTGATAATCACAGCTTCCGGAACAGGAGTCGCGGGTACCGGCGACGGGTCGTGTCATCGCTCTACCGTCGTGGGCCCCCAAAACAACTCTACGTGATCCCTGGTAGAGGTAGAGGGCTCTTCTGGTGACAAGGGCGATGATTTCTTGGCCGAGACCTGCGAAATTCCCAGGATTTCTTCCTCCTGAATGTACCTGCGGAGAGAGACGGGAATCCGGTGGGCCTCAAATTCTGGGAGAACGAGGCTGATGCGTCTGGTTCCTGCCCCAGTCCTTGATACGGAGGAGCTGGGAGAAGGTTCCATCGCTGAATCACATTCCGCTTCTGAATCAGAGAAGCGGGCAGGTTTGATCTCCACCTGGGCCTTCCCAGGATTCTTCTTGTGGCGGTGACGACCCGCTCTTCTGCCCCTGGGTGGCTCTTCGGGACAGGGTTGACCCCTATCAGGCAGCCTTGGGGTGGCGCTGGCGCCGTGGCGGAGAGGACCCCCAGTCGAGACAGCCGGGGTGCGAGGGGCACCAGGGCAAATGTCAAAGGGTACATGGGGAGGAACTCCATGAACAGTACCCATGTGGGCGGGGCCTCTGTTGGAACTGGAAGGAGCATGGGGAAGACCTCCATGGTCGATGCGAGTGGAGCGAGGCCGACCTTCACTCCTCAGGTTGCTGGGGTGAGGAGGACCTTCGCCGGTTGCAGAGAGGATGTAGGGAGGGCCCCCACGTTGGAGAAGGACCAGATGGACGGTGCCTTCAGAAGGATGGACCCCATACCCTGTACAGCGGGCGCGGGAAATGTCTCCGCGCTGAGCGCCACTGCCGTGGGGCAGGTCCTCCTGCAGGATGGGGGCAGCACGAGGCATGCCTCCATGACGAAACTCGGAGCGGGGAAGGCCCACGCTCTGTGGAGTAGTGGTACGGGGAGGACCTCTGTACGGGGTGGCATCACCGCAGGCTAGCTCGCGGCGATCACCACTAGGGCTTGCAACCCGGAGAGTCAACCCAGCCTGCCCATGGGGCAGTTGGGGTCTCAATCTTTGTTGGGCGAAGGGGTGCCCCTGCTCAATGTACGCAGGGGCTTCATAATGTACGTCGGCGGTGGCTCGGGCCACTGTAGCTGTCGACGTGGATGCGCCTGAGCGAGCGTCCTCAGCCCGGGCCTGACACTGACGTCGAGTTAGGCGAGCCGGTGCAGGTGGTGCAGGGACGTAGTCTGCCTGCTCTTCCTGCGGGGCCGGACGGCGGCGCTGACGTGGCCGGACGAGAGCTCTCGCATGGGGGCCCCGGGTCGGAGCCCTGAGCGGACTGAGCCGGACATCGCCTTCCTCTTCAGCGTAAGGCGAAGAGTCGTCAAGGCGTTCCGGGGATAGGCTCCCGAAACGGTTGAATGTCGGGGTGGGGAGCAGGGGCTCCCTGCGCGGCCTGTTAGGGCGGCGTTGACGGCGGGGCCTAGAGGCCTCCAGGTCCAGGCGGGCCATATCCCGGGTTGGGATGACCCCTTCTTCCTCATACCTGCGTACGAGGCTGTTGATCACCCTTCGTTGGATGACCTCTGATGGGGAAAGGGGACGTGGGCGTCCCGCATCCCGTGACGTGGCAGCCGTCGTGGCGGTAGTGGCGCCATGTGGAGTGGCCGTAGTGGTGTTTCCCCTGCCCCTGCGCGGGCGAGGAGCGGATGGTGACCGTATCTCTGAAATAGCAACCTGGTTCCTGAGAAACGAAGGGATCAAGTCATCAGTACTGAGGGGAAAAGGATTGACGGCCAGTGCCCTAGCGTTCTTCCATCCTCCATGTCTGTGAGAAGGATCCACGCCAACACGCTGCAGAGCGGAGTGCCCCACGTCCTACTACCCCGACTTCCGGTGAGTTTCACGACAGGCCCTCCATTTGCTTGGCGGGACCAGGCAACAGATATCTGGATCCGGTGACACGTCAATCTACTGGTGTCTCGAACGCTACTAATCTCCATATTGAGGAGAATAATTTCATGTCGGGTTCACCATTTCTGTTTCCGACGCTTTCGCCGGGGCGCGCGCATCCGTCTGCGGAGGACGCGCGACTTTGTTGCCCCGCATTCCCGCTTTCCAAAGGCGGGCGGCATTCGCTCCTTGTTCAGGGACGTCTACTCCTTGATCGAAACAGGATGATGGGATGTCGGTTCTTCCTTCCGTGGATTCCTCCTTGGAACTCGTCACCTAGTCCGGGTCTCCCTTATAGATTTAATACGTAGTTCGTGAAACTCTTCCCAGTGCCATGTTTCCATGGACACCGGTTAATTACACTGCTTCTGTCGGGACATTCCAAAGGGTCCAATCAGGGCAGCAACCTTCGGTTAGGGGAGTAGTCACGTTGAGGCATCAGTAGCGTGTCTGGATGCTGGGGTACCTGGCATGTCTGTCTGTTATCCTTGATCACAAGGCTTCTCGAGGGCGTGGAAGCCCGAGGCATCCCACATCGGGCGCGGGGAATTACATGTCGTAGAAACATATCTGAGGTTTTCCTTAGCTTCCCGTGCTCAACACAGGGTATGCCGCGAGTTTAACGTCCAGTGGGGACGGATCAACCCAACCAGAGCATTAGCTGGGATAAATCAGATTGAGGGATCCTCCTTGAAGGGATATCGACACCGGGGCTAGCCCGTGGGTGACAGTGAATGGAGTAGAAGGAGAGTGAAGTGGAACCATCGTAGAGGGGCGAAAGTGAAGTTGGGATTGAGCCTTGACGAGGCTTCCTACGTATCCCCGCGGCAGGGAATCAAAGTCCGCGTAGTTCGGGATGGTGCTGGTAAACCGACGTGAAGATGGACCTTGGTCCGATGGGAGTTGGGCTTGAACCTCTAGGAGGATTCCTACGTACCATGCCTTGACATGGATCAAAGACCTCGTAGTTCAAATGGGGTTGGGTCGCAATGGCTTACCACTGGACCAGAATGTAGTTTAACGTCATGCTGGATGTAGGTAGAACACGACGTGAATTGGGTGATGGGTGGGCTTGAACCTCGTGGAGGCTTCCTACGTACCATGCCTTGAAATGGATCAAAGACCTCGTAGTTCAGATGGGTTTCGCCGGTGAACCGACGTGAAAGTAGACCTTGGTCCACTATTGGTGGGCTTGAACCTCGTGGAGGCTTCCTACGTACCATGCCTTGACATGGATCAAAGACCTCGTAGTTCAAATGGGTTTCGCCGGTGAACCGATGTGAAAGTAGACCTTGGTCCACTATTGGTGGGCTTGAACCTCGTGGAGGCTTCCTACGTACCATGCCTTGACACGGATCAAATACCTCGTAGTTCAAATGGGTTTTGTCGGTGAACCGACGTGAAAGTAGACCTTGGTCCACTATTGGTGGGCTTGAACCTGGTGGAGGCTTCCTACGTACCATGCCTTGACATGGATCAAAGACCTCGTAGTTCAAATGGGTTTGTCAGGGTCGGTGCTCACTCTAAGCCCACATGAGTCATGCTCGGTGTGAGAAACAAGAGGTTGCAAGGACCTGATGATCACGTCGCGAAGGGTGCGTCCGTGAGAAACGAAAAGGGGCTTACGCGTTGAGCGGCCCATGGTGTTGGGACTTACTTCAGGATGGAGGCCCATATGGGGGTGCCTCGTTCCCTATCACGTCCTCCACTGACCTTGGTAGTGGGGAAGTACAGAGATGCATGGGTGCAATCATCCGTACCAAAGGTTAGGGGGTTACGCTCTGAGGCAGCCCTTCCCCTACGAACATACGCCACTCCGACAAGGAGGATCTCATTCCATGTGCGGAAGAGTTCCATTCCCGTGGAGACGAGTGGTGTAAAGAATGTTCGAGCTGGGGGGACCCTTCGTGAGGGAGACGAGGTTGGGTCACAGTTTAACGTCATGTGTTGAGGACGTGGTGCTTGGTAGTTTAACATCCTGCAGCTCGGACGAGGTGGGTTCACTCCACACCCCTAGGACTTACATAACCGGTACCCTCTGGTCCTTGGGGAAGGGAAGGTAGCGGTAAGGCCATGGTAAAGGGGGGTAGTGGGGAGAACCATTGAGGGGTCCACGTTAGCATGGCTATGCGAAGAAGCAATAGCCGTTAGCGCGCCTATGCGAAGAAGCATTAGGCGAAGCAACGCTACGGGTGGTGTTGTCCATGGGACTTTGAAATCACATTGTGCAAGCCTGGAGGGTCGCACGGAAAGGGGAATTGCTAAGCAGAGGAGTGTGCTTTGCGAAGTGAGGTGCCTTAGCCTTAGCATGGGGCGTAGGTGTGAATGGGAGGTGCTTCGCGAAGTGGAACAGTGTTCGCGGAGCACTGCCTCGCGAAGAAGGTGTGGTTCGCAAAGCAGGGTCCTGCGAAGCAATGTGCTTCGCAAAGTGGAGCGATCCTGCCTTAGCATAGGGATGACTCGTATGGGTTGGGTGTTTCGCGAAGCACAAGTTCTCCGCGGCTGCCCGGGTTCCCTTGGGAATCCCCTTCCTTCGCGAATACCCTTGAGCTTCGAGAAGGGCATCCCTCTCGGAAGAGGGGCTCAAAACGAGACAAAGCAGAGTCGTCTCGTGAAGTAGAAATACCTCGCGGAGCTCATGATTCCCGGGGCAAAGCGTGCTTCGCGATTCAGGAGAGGAGAAGCCGAAAGGTCGGATTGTCCGTCTGATCGTCCTCCGGGACTCAGGGGGAGTCGAGTATTTATAGGGAAGGGGCGCCGCGAAGCAGGGCTCACGCGCCGCCTTCGGGGCTTCGCGACGGCTCGCGAACGTCAAACGGGTTCACGGAGGATTACCGCCTCTGGAGCTTCGCGGCGGCTCGCGAACGTCAAATGGGTTTGCGGAGGATTACCGCCTCTGGAGCTTCGCGGCAGCTCGCGAACGTCAAACGGGTTCACGGAGGATTACCGCCTCTGGAGCTCTGCGGCGTCGCCATGGTTGGGGCGCTTCGCGGCGAGGCTTCGCGACGGAGCTTCACGGCGGAGCTTCGCGAGGCAGCGTGCCGGCCTTTTTCGTTCCTTTGTTTCGGGCCACATTTTTGGTGCCGACAATAAGGATACCTCCATTTGGGAGTTTTATAAGTGCTCATTTATTCCAAAGAGTCCTCATCTATATTAAAAGACCATTCCTTTCTTAATCTTCTCCTAGTTTTCTCCAGAATCTTCTTTAATTCTCTATTGGATATATCAACCTACCCAATTAACAATGAATGATATGTGGTACTAGTTTTATGAATACAACCATACTTTTCTAATAATTATTTTAATTTAAAGTTCTTAAAATTTTTACCATTATCTTTGATGAAATATTTCAACAAGACAAATCTAGATAAAATATTCTTCTTGATGAAATTCACAACACAACTAGAAAGTTTGTTTGGGAGAGCTTCTGCCTCAAAAATTTTTGAAACATTATATATTTTAAGAAGGATATACTCATTCCCATAAAAATATGGGAATTTAATATTTAAATATAACCCCAAAAAATTAGAAATTTCAACTTCTAGAATCCACTTTTGAGGAAACTCTTTTTCTATCTCACATTCTCCATCCATTTATATTTAAAATATAAAATCACTAGAATTATTACATCTTTAAATAGGGTAGTCTGGTAAAAACTAATTGGATGACCTTTTGGATAGTATGTGTTGTGAACAACCAACAAAAATGAATTGACTAATTAAAAAATAATATAATTGACTCCCACTTTCACTAGATCCAACTTCTAACAACCTTAAGTCCGCTAGCTCTCACATAATATTTATTATTCTATTTAAATAGGCCTTTATTCAAGGGGTTTAGCATCTTATCTTCCATGGGTACTCTGCTCACTCCAACTTCACCCCTCTAATAGAAATACCTCAAGAGTTGATACTTCCAGAGTATATGCTTTATTCATTGGTGTGACCTTGGCTCTTTCTCAAAATCCACCGTGACGGTATTATCACAATACAATGTGATAGGGTATTTACTTATAGGCACCATATCAATCTTCAGGACAAGGTTCCAAATCAAAATTACTTCCTAGGCTACATCATAAGTCGGTATATACTCGGACTCCACTGTAGAATTAGTGACAACTAGATAATTTGAACTCTTATAGCTCACAACTCCTTCGTTGAGATAGAAAACATATCCTTATCATGAATTCAGATCTTTTAAATCTATTTGAATACTAGAATCAACATAACCCCTGATAACCCGCTGCTCGTCTCATTCATACACTATGAATATATCCTTATTTCTTCTCAGATACTTAAGGATAACCGAAACAATAATCCAATGTTGTTCTTCTGGATCTTCTTGATATATTCCAACCATGATGAGTGAATAGGAAACATAAAGTCTAGGTCATAACATGGAATACATGATTGATCCTATCACTAAAGATTATGAGGTCTTACTCATTCTATCTTTCTCTTGTTGTGTCTGGGGACACATATTTTTAGAATGATATATACCATGTGACACTGGAGCCAATACCCTATTGGATTATTCCATACTAAATATCTTTAGTATTTGGTCAATATATGTACATTGACTTAGTCTAAGAAGCCTCTTAGATCTATCACAAATGATCTTGATCCCTAGAATAAAGGTTGCTTCACCTAAGTCCTTCAGGGAGAAGCACTTGTTTAATCAGTACTTAACTAGATGTAAGATTGGTATTTCATTTATAATAAGTAATATATCATCAACATATACTACTAGTATAATGAACGGATTCCAAATAAACCTTTTGTAAACAAATGGATCTCATTCATTCTTTATGAAACCAAATTCGTTTATGGATTCATCAAATCAAATGTTCTATGACCTCAATGATTTCTTCAGTCCATAAATGGATATTTGCAACTTGAGAAATCCTTTTTTCATTACCTGGAGTCAAAAAACCATTTGGTTGTGTTGTATAGACATCTTCTTGAAGGTTCTCATTAAGGAATGATGTTTTGACATCCATATGCCAAATCTCATAGTTATGGTAAGATACTATAGAAAGTATGATTATAATGGATTTAAACATGGAAACTAGAAAAAAGGTTTCATCATAGTAAATTCCTTAATGATATTTAAACCCTTTAGAAAATATCCTTTATTTATAGGTACTTATTTTACCTTCCTTGTCAAATTTTCTCTCAAATACCCATTTGCAACTAGTAGTCTTTATATCAACTTGCGAATCTACTAGAACACAGAATTGGTTATGATACATGGAATCCATCTTATTATTCATAGCTTCTATCCATATTGCAACTTCTAATCTCTCTACTTCCTCCTTGTAAGATAGAGGTTCATCATTTTCAACCAATAATGAGTCACCATCATCGGTGACGAAAAACCATATCTCTCTGGTTATCTTACCTATCTTATGCTCCTACGCAGTTTTTGTGTTTCAGGAACCACTTCTTCCATAGACACCTTT
Source organism: Viscum album (assembly GCA_963277665.1). Taxonomy (NCBI): domain Eukaryota; kingdom Viridiplantae; phylum Streptophyta; class Magnoliopsida; order Santalales; family Viscaceae; genus Viscum; species Viscum album. The sequence goes on along the minus strand of OY728155.1, from coordinate 1,784,453,420 downwards.
AGAATTCGTTCCTATACCAACTATTATGTATCTTGATAATCAAATTCGTCAAATTAAATTTTTCTCCCACTATACTTTTTTATGATGTGCTCCCTCTCAAGAAAGATGGCTTGTCTGACGACAATCGCTTTCTTATCTATGAGGTTCTATAGGTAGTATGCCTTTATTTCCTTAGAATACCCTATAAAGATACACTACATACCCTAGGGTGCTAGTTTTTTTCTTGATAAGGCCTTAATAAACTACTCTAAATCCCATACATGTGTATGTGATAAAATTAATTTCTTTCAATTCTATATCTCAAAGTGAATTCCATTTTCCGCTTTAGTTAGTACTCAGTTTAATGTGTATGTCATCATTTGTAATGAATATCCAAAAAAGTATAATGGAAGATCTGCATGACTCATCATCAACCTTAAAATGTCTAACAAGGTATGATTCCTCCTTTTACTAACACCATTCCACTATACTGTATAAGGTGGAGTGAGTTAAGATAGAATCCCAAAATCTCATAGAAATTCAATGAACTCTTGGTTAAGATATTCACCACATCGATCTGATAGAAGATTCTTTATCTTATTACCAAGATGATTCTCTACTTCATTCATGAATTCCTTGAATTTATTAAAGTACTTAGACTTGTACCTCATCAATTAGATATAACCATATCTACTCAAGTCATCAGTAAAAGTATTGAAGTAAGAATATCTACCTCTAGGTTCTACTAGAAATAGTCCACACATATCAGTGTGTACCAATACTATAATCCACATGCCCCTTTCACACTATCCACTGAATGGTGGTTTGGAAATTTTCTCTTGTAAATAAAAATGACATCTACCAAGTGATTTTAGCTTATAAGAGTCTAAATAACCATCTTGATAGAGCTTTGTCAAATGCTTCTCATTTACATGACTAAGATGGGGATTCTACAAATGGGTGTTATATTAGTTGTAGGAACATGATTCATTATCAATTGAAAATAGTTGGTTTTTATAATTTAATACATAAAGACCATTATTTAAATGTTTCATACCATAACAAATGTTTTCATTTTAAAGAAATAACTTTTATTTCCAAATTTGAAAATAAACCCATCTGTATCAAAACATGACACATAAATTAAGTTTTTTTAACTATAGGTACATAATAACAATCTTTTAAAATGAAAATAATTTTCATTGTCAATGAAAGGTGGTAGTCACCAATGGCTAAAGCCTCTATCCTCACACCATTGGAAGCTCACAAATCCACCTCTCCTATGGAAATCCTTCGGAATATACTTGGTTACTTCATTTGGATATATATGTGAGCACCAAAAGTTGTATCTAATAAGAAATGTGTAGAAATGAAAGGATTACACATGATAACAAATACACATTTAGCTTCCCATTTATTTTAGGTGCAGTTACTCTTATATTGGCCTAGATTTCCACATGCAAAACCCACTGAATCTTTTTCCTTTCCCTGCCTCTGGATCTTCTTCTTTTTGGTAGGATGGTGCTAGGGATATTTATGTAGTATAAAAGTCTTGTTCCCCTTTTCCTTGTCCTTACTTTTCTTATTCATCATAAGTACTGTGGGTTTTTTATTCACCACATAATTATCCACTTGGTGAATTAAATTTCGATGTTCCAAAAGACTCTTCTCATTATTTCTCATATTGCAATTAATAATCAAACTAGAGAAGGTCTTGGGCAGTGATGAAATTATGAGATCTGTGCACAACTCATCTATGTATAATATTGGATATGTATGATGCATTAAGTAATAAAAATCTATAGCATCATTTAGTTTTTTCTCATATAGATATAGTTCATCATCACTTGCCTCGTTTTCAGGAGAAACTGGTAAATGTTCTTCTGGTACATACAATTTCCTTTCACTGTGAAGGATGATCTGTGCACTTTTTCCACTCCTAGAAATTAGTTTTAATGAGAAGGTTTTATTTCTCAAGTATGGATCATAATGATATGTTTTATTTCATTTTATTATTGTTTCTATTAAATAAGATAAAAAGAATTTTAGTGCTTTATATGATAAAATTTAGACAAATAAATATTATATTTATTAGTCTCCCGCTATTTTATCATAACCCAATATCTTTCACGTCTGGTCTTCACTTTGAGGTATGTATTTAATTTTAATTTTAATCACATAAGTTTTATTGCCTTTTTTTTAAATTTTTTTGTTGGAGTACGAGCTGAGCGCGATTTTAGTGGTACGCACTTGCGCTGATAAATGGACGCGGGCTTGACGTTGCCCGACGCACGGGCACGGCACGGGTGAAGCCTTGTGGGCTGCCCGGTACACGGGTGGTCTTACTTGGTATTATTAATATTAACGTCTTAAGCGAGTATTTCTTTTATTTTATTCTTATTTCCTTATTATTATAAATATTATTAGTATTTTTATTACTATTCAATTTTTAACTTATATTATTAAATCCTTTATCATTTTCTATTTTAGAATATTTTAATTATTATTATTGTGTGTGTATACATACATATATATATACATGTATATATATATATGTATTTATATCTCTCCATTTTTTTTATTTTATCTTTATCATTTCATTTCATTTCTTTATATTTTATTTAATTCTTTTTTTTAACCCACCTAATTCCTACCCTAGCCACCACCCTCCATTTATTTTATTTATTTATTTTATCTTTATCATTTCATTTAATTTCTTATTATTTTATTTTATTCTTTTTTTAACCCACCTAATTCCTACCCTAGCCGCCACCCCCCCTTCTCTTTTTTTTTCTTTCCTCTCCCCCACATTTTCTCCTCCCTCTCCCTCACGCAGCCCTCTCCCCTCTCCCTGTCCAGCGCGCCTCACCCTCTTACCCTTCCTCTATTTCCTTTTCACTTCTCCTCCCTCTCCCTTATTCTTCTCTCTTCTTTCTCCCTCCCTTATCTCCTCTTCTCCCCATCCCTTCTCTCCCACGGCTCCAGCACACTCCCCCTTTTCCCCCATCTCTCCAGTAGCACGCCTCACCCCATCTCCCTCCTTTCTTCTCTTTTTTAATTTATTTTATTTATTTATTTATTATCTCTTATATTCTCTCCTTCCTTCCTCCTCTCCTTCTCTCCTTATCTTCTCACCTTACCTCCCCCCAATATCTGGTCATACGCCCTTCCCACACCCCCGCTCGGCTGTCGGACATCCCCCGCAACCCGGCTCGCACTCACCGGACAGCCGCTGCGCGCCCCTCGGTTGGATCCCAACAATTCCGCGATAACGGTTGGTTTTATTTTATTTTATTATTATTGATTTGTTTAGTTGTTAATTAATATATTCAGTTATTATCGTATGCGGTTAAAATTGTTAATCAAATTATTTGATTATTATTAAATTGGTTAATCATTTTATTTGATCTGTTTAATTGTTTATCAATTTAGTTAATTGAATTTGTTTAATTGTTAATCAATTTGAGTCATTACTATTAAATTTTCTTATTCATTATTAAATTTGATTAGTTATTATTGAATTTGTTTTATTGTTAGTTAACTTATTATATCGCTGATGTTGTGATGGGCTGGCGGTGAGAATTTTTGGTCTACTGTTTTAGGATCTTTTTGACGGTTCTGTGCAGTGCGTCCTTTGCGCAGCGGGAGTATTGCGCCGTATCTTTTTTCTTTCATTCCTGCATTGAGGTAGGTGGTTCCGTGTCTTTACATCATTTAGATAATTTAATTTGTTTGTTTAGTTTAGATTAATATGTTTTATAGTTTAGTTTCATGATGCAAATTATGTTTATAATGTTTTTGTAGTGCTGTAGAGGTTTTGCGAAATGCATTTTAAAAATGGTGTATAACATGCGTGCGTGATGAAAATTGCACTTGTCTTTAGAAATTGTCATGTTTTTCCTTTCGATCTGGTTGTGGTAAATTTTATAAGTGCTTAATAATTGTTTATAGGGTGCCAATGAGGTTTTAGAAGGGTCAATTTGTGAAATTTATTTTGTAATGGTTTCTTTTGCATGCGATATGTTTTGAGAAATTGTCGCGTTTTGAGTGAGAAACATGGTTGAAAGGTTTTTGAGGGTTGTTTTCCAGGTGCGAAAGGTGTTTTCAAGTCACTTTATGTGTTTGTGTATTTAAATAGACATTTTAAAAGTATATGAATCACTTTTTGTGTGTTTTCCTTGTTGTGTATCTTTGAAGTTGAAATGCAAAATTGTTTGAATAATGAAAAACAAGTTTTGACATGGTTACCTCGTGTATCAAGTTTTAAAGTGATGCCTATATATAAAATCAAGTTGTTTTTTGTGTAAGGTCTTCTTGGATTTTCTTGAAATGATTTGAATAAAAACTCAAATGATTTATTGGTGCATTTACATGATGCTAAAATGGTGCTTTATAGGAGTTGAATATGCTTTCATTTTTAAGGTGGTGTATTTTTATAAAAAGGAGACATGTCGTGTGCGTGTGTCTTTGAAATAGTGCCTTGGTATGAAAATGGTGACTTTTGTGTGAAATATCTTGTTTGGTCTATGAAATGAGAAATAAATATACTATGTGAATGTGAGACTTGTTTGAGCACATGGGAAAACCCTGGGTATCTAGGTGGGCGGACTAGAACTAGTGTGCTAGTGAACCGGATGGGTTTCATCCCTATTTCACTTAGCTGGATTGACGATTGCAACACTAACTAAACATATGATATCTGAGGTTCATGGCCTTCTGAGCCATGTGTTCTGAGGGTCGTGGCCTTCTAAGCCACGTTTTTGAGGTCGTGGCCTTCTAAGCCACATTTCACCGAGGCACGAGGTTCTAGGGTCTCACTCAATCTAGATGAACCTTAGGGGATTTACCCATAGTGCTCTACCATATTTGGTGTGGTGCCTTCCGTCGGCATATGGAGGACCAATTGGGTGTGAGTGTGTGTGTGTGTGTGTGTGTGTGAGTATATGTGTGTGTGTGTGTGAGTGTGTGTGTGTGCCCATAATGAACTTTTCTCTTCCTCTTTAAAATTGTGTTTGTGAAATGAGTTCTTTTTAGTGTTTTCCTTTAGCATTTGGCTTGTAAATGTTTTCTTTAAAATTACTTAGAAAGTATAACTTTAATAATCACATTAAATTGTCCTTTTGTTGTTGTGGCATGGAACCTTTTTATTGGGTGACATCCTACCGGGCCTTTCGCTCACACCTTGTATACACCTTCGGGTGTATGTAGACTTTGTTCCTTGTGTATTCCAGGTTGTGACATCGTGCTCAGCGATGGTGGCTCTGGTTTCTGTTGGTCTTCGTGTGCAGGTTGGTGTTGGTAGCTTGGGGATGCAACTTATCGTGTCGCATGAGGTTGGTTTTGGAGCTTAGTTCTCTATTACTGTTGCTGTTCATTTTGGGTTTTTAGCTGAGTTGTAGACCTAAACCTGTTTATAGTTTAGAAGTGTGTTTTGTAGTCTGTTTCCAGTTTCATTTATTTATCTAGTTGGTTATTTTTTTTCTATCTTGTATTTCAGGTAAAACCATTCCCTCTTGTTAAACATGATACCTGGGCACTTGTGCCAGCCCATGGGGATTGGGAACGTCCTTCAGGCCTTGCCGCGGATCGGGTCGGGCACCGGGTCAGATGGCGACCTGGCCTGGTTCGTGACAAAATGGTATCAGAGGGAAGGGTTTGCTCTATTGGGTCATTTCCTTTTGAGCTAGAGTCATGGTAGATTGGAGTTAAGGTTGTTGGAACCCAACGTCCTGACTACGAGTAAGGTGCCTGGCCAGCACACCTCGTGGTGGGGCTCGAGTTACCAAAGTAAGTTGAGGTTTGCCTGATTCATTGGTCCTTGTGGTTAATCGTGTCTAAGGAAAATGAAAAGGGAGTAAGGTCAGTGGTATTAGTGAGCTCGCAGCGTCTGGAAAGTCTTGTGGAGCCGGGGACACCGTCTTAAAATACTCTCACTGGCCAATGGTGTGACTGGCGTATGGCTGCCAACCATATGGTCCAATCACCCATTGGAACTAGTTTCCTCCTGTATTGTTTCTCGTCTCTTTGTTTTGGATTCGTGGAAATTTGTTTTTTTTAAGTAAAAATGTTTTGGTCTTGGAAATTTTTTTCAAGTGAAGCGCTTTGAAAATGAAATGGTGTGTGAGGTTTGAAAAGTGTGGGTTGGATGTTTTGGATTTGAAAAAAAATGAAGGGTTTGGTTTTGATCCTTGGTACTCTCATGGGAAACCACATGCATGAGTGTATACGAAAAGGGGAATGGTTAATGGCATGTGATGATGAGTGCTTGGATGGATATGAGGTGGGTGCTAGTGTGGCACAGGAACATGCATGTGCGAGGCCCATGGGACACCATTGGTGTTTGTGCGACCCACTAGCTTTGCTTATTTTCAAAATGTTTTGTTAAAAGAAAATTTTGGTGTTTTAGTAAATGGTGTTTGTGTGGCGTGTCCTTGTATTTTTGAGATGTTGGATGTGTGGTGTTTTGAGATGAGTATTCTTTCTGAATGGTTTGTGTCCCGAGTTTGAGTTCTTATTTGTAAGTTGGTATGCAAGCGTGTGGTTAGTAAATTCCTTTTAAGAGTACATCGGGGAGCCCTTGCAGTGGATTCCCCTGCACGTTTGGTGTTTTCTTGTGGTATGTCTTGACCGTAGGACCAATTTGGCTGGGTCCATAGTTTTCTTTCTTGACTAGTGTATGCCCCCCCATAAAGCATTGGCATGTGATTGAAGTACGACTACGTGGAATTCCCCGTTGGCCAGCACTCCAGTTGATCGAAGGACTCTCTTTTTGAATTCTAGAATTGAACCCACCTCTCCTTTTTACAACAAAGTGGATCCTCTTGTAGCGGGATGACAAATGCGAGGGGAGTTCAACAAAGTTTTGGTTTATTTGAGTTGTCTGAGTCGTCAGGTATGAAATTTGACGTCGTTGCACTTGAAGGTTTCCCATGGAAATGGCGAAAGGAAATCCAACGGGGAAGGGTGAAGGTGGTTCAGAATTTTCAGGGTTGACTAGTGTCTTGAGGGGCTTGTAGTATTTTCATCGGTTGCAAGGGTCATGTTCGGCGACGTCTTGCAGTGTAAGTTCTCTTTGATTGTTAAGGGTGAAGTATAACCTCATTAATTTGAAAGTTATGTTTGGAAATGGTGACGGAGATTCCAGTGGGGAGAGGTGGAAGTAGCCTAGAGTGGTCGGTGCAGGCCACTATTCTAAATGACCTTTGGTCCTTTGTTGGTTTCGTTTAAGAAAGGGTCCACATTAGGCCACTACTGTGGCAGACCCAGTCACATGGGGATGCTACGGTCAACTACAGGAATCATGTGTTGTTTAAGACTCAGTTTGAAGTCCCTCTCCGTATAGTGTTCCTCTCAACAGAAATGATCATGTTCAGGTGATGATTCGTGGTGTCGTGTTCTCATCCAGTGTGACAAAGGGTGATGCGCATGCACCATTAAAGATCTTGTGTTGGTGAATTTTCAGTGCACGATCAGTTGGATGTCGTAATGTGTTGTAGTTGCTGGTGTTTCCCTTGTTGTAGTGTGGTTGTATGTGACACCAAAAGGAGAAGCTCTGTTCTGGAGTCTTCAATTTCTGACTGCGAGGCAAGAGATGCTTCAAACATCAGGGCTCCATCCAAAGGCCTCAGAGTGATACTGGCACGTGGTCAGGAACCTCGGGATTGTATAAAACCCTGATTTCATTTCTGTCATCGGTGTTGAAAGTGAAAGGAGCTTAAATTGTTTTCTATGGTTGTTCTGTTCGAATGAGCCGTCTGGTTGTATAAAGTTTTCGTGACCATGTGGATGAGTGTTCGTCTCGTGCATTAAAGTCTTGAGGGTCGCGTTCCACTAGATGTAATTGCTTTAGTGGCCTTATGGGGTTTGTTGAGTAAATCTGTCTCAAATCTGAATAATTCTCATCCAGGAATGTGGAAATGCTGGTTTGTCTTGGGTCATGCTTTTAACGCCCCGGTAGTCACCCCCCCTCCCTGCCCCTTGTGGTGGGGTGTTTGGTCACCATTGAGAATTTTTTTTCTAAAGTTTTGTACCTTCTGTTAGTTCTAATGGCGGGGAGACCCACATCGGATCTCGTACAAATATCTCTGGAATGAATCGATGTTGGACTCTTCTTTAATGGTGGGGAGTCCGTTCGGACCTCCCGATGTCGATTTCCCAAACCCATCTTGGGCGATAGTATGTTCTTAATGGTGGGGAGTCCGCCCGGGCCTCCTCGTGTTGATTTTCTAGTCTCGTCTCGGGTTTCAGAAAGTTTTTAATAGTGGAGAGCCCCATCGGGCTTTCCCATGGTGGGCTATTCAGTTTTGTTCCTAGAGATGGTTTAGTGGTAGGTTATTGAAGTATTCTTAGGATGTGGGTTGGTCTTGTATCTTCTTTCCAGTAAAATGGTGTGTTTTTCGTTCAATGATGCTTGAGGTGATTTGGTTTGTGAGGTTGGTTTCCACAGGTGCGAGAGTTGCTTCCCTGAATCAATCAACTGGAGGCGTTCTAGATCTTTGGGGTGGGCAACACATATCAGAAAGCCTTTTTACATGCTTCTTGAGGTTTTCATTTGAGTCACTTTTTCTGAGCATGTTGCTTTTGCTTCTTTTCGCTTGTTGGTTGTAGAGATCCTCTTTGAACTTTAGTGGGGTATCAGTTTCTCCTTTGTGCCACAACCCTAGCTGTGGCTTTACGTGGACAGAAAGTTTTCATGGTGGGGAGAATTGTCACGTCTGGTATTCACTTTGAGGTATGTATTTAATTTTAATTTTAATAACATAAGTTCTATTTCCTTTTTTGTAAATTTTTTTGTTGGAGTTCGAGCTGAGCGCGATTTAAGTGGTACGCACATGCGCTGATAAATGGACGCGGGCTTGACGTTGCCCGACGCACGGTCACGGCATGGGTGAAGCCTTGTGGCCTGCCCGTTACATGGGTGGTCTTACTTGGTATTATTAATATTAACATTTTAAGCGAGTATTTATTTTATTTTATTCTTATTTCCTTATTATTATAAATATTATTAGTATTTTTATTACTTTTCAATTTTTAACTTATATTATTAAATCCTTTATCATTTTCTATTTTAGAATAGTTTAATTATTATTATTGTGTGTGTATACATACATATATATATATATACATGTATATATATATATGTATTTATATCTCTCCATTTTTTTATTTATTTATTTTATCTTTATCATTTCATTTCATTTCTTTTTATTTTAATTAATTGTTTTTTTAACCCACCTAATTCCTACCCTAGCCGCCACCCTCCATTTTTTTATTTTTTTATTTTATCTTTATCATTTCATTTCATTTCTTTTTATTTTTTTAATTCTTTTTTTAACCCACCTAATTCCTACCCTAGCCACCACCCCCCTTCTCTTTTTTTTTCTTTCCTCTCCCTAACGTTTTCTCCTCCCTCCTTTCTTTTCTTCCCTCTCCCTCATGCAGCCCTCTCCCCTCTCCCTTTCCAGCGCGCCTCACCCTATTCCCCTTCCTCTATTCCCTTTTCTCTTCTCCTCCCTCTCCATTATTCTTCTCTCTTCCTTCTCCCTCCCTTCTCTCCTCTTCTCCCCATCCCTTCTCTCCCACAACTCCAGCGCACTCCCCCTTTTCCCCCATCTCTTCAGCGGCGCGCCTCACCCCATCTCCCTCCTTTCTTCTCTTTTTTATTTTATTTTATTTATTTATTTATTATCTCTTCTATTCTATCCTTCCTTACTCCTCTCTGCCTGTCCTTCTCTCCTCACCTTACCTCCTCCCAATAGCTGGTCAGCCGCCCTTCCCGCACCCCCGCTCGGCTGCCGGACATCCCCCGCAACCCGGCTCGCACTCACCGGACAGCCGTTGCGCGCCCCTCAGTTGGATCCCGACAATTCCGTGATAACGGTTGGTTTTATTTTATTTTATTATTATTGATTTGTTTAGTTGTTAATTAATATATTCAGTTATTATCGCATGTGGTTAAAATTTTTAATCAAATTATTTGATTATTATTAAATTGGTTAATCATTTTTTTGATCTGTTTAATTGTTTATCAATTTAGTTAATTGAATTTTTTTTAATTGTTAATCAATTTGTTTAATTACTATTAAATTTGCTTATTAATTATTCAATTTGATTAGTTATTATTGAATTTGTTTTATTGTTATTTAACTTATTAAATCGCTGATGTTGTGATGGGCTGGCGGTGAGAATTTTTGGTCTACTTTTTTAAGATCTTTTTGACGGTTCCGTGCAGTGCGACCTTGACGCAGTGGGAGTATTGCGCCATATCTTTTTTTCTTTCATTCCTGTATTGAGGTATGTGGTTCCATGTCTTTACATCATTTAGATAATTTAATTTTTTTGTTTATTTTGGCTTAATATGTTCTATGGTTTAGTTGCATGATGCGGATTATGTTTATAATGTTTTGGTAGTGCTGTAGAGGTTTTGCGAAATGCGTTTTAAAAATGGTGTAACATGTGTGCGTGATGAAAATTGCACGTATCTTTAGAAATTGTCATGTTTTTCCTTTCGATCCGGTTGGGGTAAATTTTATAAGTGCTTAATAATTGTTTATAGGGTGCCAATGAGGTTTTAGAAGGGTCAATTTGTGAAATTGATTTTGTAATGGTTTCTTTTTCATGCGATATGTTTTATAAATTGAGGAATTGTTTATTTAAGTGGCGTTTTGAGTGCGAAACATGGTTTAAAGGTTTTTGAGGGTTTTTTGGTAGGTGCGAAAGGTGTTTTCAAGTCACTTTAGGTGTTTGTGTATTTAAATAGACATTTTCAAAGTATATGAATCACTTTTGGTGTGTTTTACTTGTTGTGTATCTTTGAAGTTGAAATGAAAAATTGTTTGAATAATGGAAAACAAGTTTTGACATGGTTACCTCATGTATTAAGTTTTAAAGTGACGCCTCTATATAAAATCAATCTGTTTTTGGTGTAAGGTCTTCTTGGCTTTTCTTGAAATGATTTCAATAATAACTCAAATGATTTATTGGTGCATTTACATGAAGCTAAAATGGTGCTTTATAGGAGTTGAATATGCTTTCATTTTTAAGGTGGTGTATTTTTATAAAAAGGAGACATGTCGTGTGCGTGTGTATTTGAAATAGTGCATTGGTATGCAAATGGTGACTTTTGTGTGCAATAACTTTTTTGGTCTGCGAAATGAGAAAGAAATATACTATGTGAATGTGAGACTTGTTTGAGCACCTGGGAAAACCCTGGGTATCTAGGTGGGCAGACTAGAACTAGTGCGCTAGTGAACCAGATGGGTTTCATCCCTATTTCACTTAGCTGGATTGATGATTGCAACACTAACTAAACATATGATATCTGAGGGTTGTGGCCTTCTAAGCCACGTGTTCTGAGGGTCGTGGCCTTCTAAGCCACGTTTTTTGAGGGTCGTGGCCTTCTAATCCACGTTTCACCGAGACACAAGGTTCTAGGGTCCCACTCGAGCTAGATGAACCTTAGGGGATTTACCCATAGTGCTCTACCATCTTTGGCGTGGTGCCTTCTGTCGGCATATGGAGGACCACTTGGGTGTGTGTGTGTGTGTGTGTGTGTGTGAGTATGTGTGTGTGTGTGTGAGTGTGTGTGTGTGTTCCCATAATGAACCTTTCTCTTCCTATTTAAAATCGTGTTTGTGAAATGAGTTCTTTTTAGTGTTTTCCTTTAGCATTTGGCTTGTAAATGTTTTCTTTATAAGTATTTCGAAAGTATAACTTGAATAAGCAAATTAAATTGTCCTTTTGATGTTGTGGCATGGAACCTTTTTATTGGGTGACGTCCTACTGGGCCTTTCTCTCACACCCTGCATACACCTTCGAGTGTATGTATACTTTGTTCCTTGTGTATTCCAGGTTGTGACATCGTGCTCAATGATGGTGGCTCTGGTTGCTGTTGGTCTTCGTGTGCAGGTTGGTGTTGGTATCTTGGGGATGCAACTTCTCGTGTCGCATGAGGTTGGTTTTGGAGCTTAGTTCTCTATTCCTATTGTTGTTCATTTTGGATTTTTAGCTAAGTTATAGACCTAAACCTGTTTATAGTTTAGAAGTGTGTTTTGTAGTCTGTTTCCAATTTCAGTTATTTATCTAGTTGGTTGTTTTTTTTCTGTCTTGTATTTCGGGTAAAACCGTTCCCTCTTGTTAAACATGATACCTGGGCACTTGTACCAGCCTGTGGGGATCGGGAACGCCCTTCGGGCCTTGCTGCGGACCGGGTCGGGCACCGGGTCAGATGGCGACCTAGCCTGGTTCATGACAATATCCCTCACCATTAGCTTCAGAATATCCTATTTTTTGGACATCCTAGTTGTAAGGATCCATATTCACCTTTTTATTACCCTAAATTTGGTTGGTCAAACAACTTGAATGGTTTTAGGTATGCATTCCCAATTCCAACTACATTAACTCATATTTTCTTGATCCTTTGAGTGGACTCCCCAATCCTGAAATCCTTAATTTTAGATTTCCTCAACCTTTGCCTCTCAGTTACACCAAGTCCTACTCTGGTAGTCAACACTTTATGTGAACCAAGTTAAGTTAACCGAAAAAACTCATGTTAGAATTCCCCAATAATTGAAAGAACCCCATCTTTTGGCTGGTCAATCACTTTAAATTTGGTTCAATTCTAATTGAAGTAATGGAAGGCTATACCAACATTATATTTTATTGATGGATTTTATCCTTTTATGTGTAAATTGCATATTATTATCTTTATCACATTCTTGTTAATATTAAGTGGGATTACTTAAGTGATTGACCATGTCTTAGATACTATTTATGCATAATCCATTTTATTTTAGTTCCATCTTGCATGCTGGTAAAATCATTAATTATGTGATCGTGATAATACATCCCTAATAAAATATCATGAAAGCGACAAAAATAAAATAAAGGGTATGATCATGAACTTATACTAGTGGTTAGTTTATCTAGTGGTTAATAAAAAAACCATTGACCTAGGGGAGAAACTCCTAGAACTAATTGAGGTTCATGTTTACAACTTTCCACCTGTCCACCATTGTATCTCCTTGGATTGGTTCTGTCTTGTCTCTGAACATGAACTATCTCCACTATCCTGGGAGCTCCATCCATTAAAAATTCTTTTTACTCATACACAGGTGAGGGGAAAAAGGGGTTTACATAAAAGAAACCATGGGTGTGTAATCCCTATAAAATAATGAGGAGAGAAGACACACAAACCAACAATTTAAATTAATAATAAATTAAATGAAACCAATAACATAAAAAAGTTATATCCTAGATCAGGATCATCCACATGCATGAAACAAATTAAAATTTTAATAAAACTAGAATTCAATTATTAATCATTCTTATTTGAGATAAATCATTCTCAAATTGATTAATTTTTATCTTTACTTAATCAATTATTTTATCTTAATTCTTATCTAAATTTCCTTGAGATTCTCATATATTATAATTTTAAACAATTTAAATAAATTCATTTAAAATTAACCTTGTACATAAATGTACCTTGGAGGAAACATGGTGAATACCCGTTCAAATCTACCCAATATTTATTATACTCGTATAATGTTTTATTCTCATGACATATGGAATACACATCTTATTAGATACTTTCATGATGTGTACTTCACGGATGATTACACAAATTATATGATTTTTTGGTCACATGTTATGCTTCAATGCATGTAGAGTAATAACTTCTAATATGACTCATACATGATATGTAGATCTGAACATTACACATATATTAATTAATTATATATATGTATATATATATATATTAAAACCTATCACATGTTGTGTCCCATCTTTATGACCACACATAAGTACATATCTCAGGGTTTATACTATATAATAAATAAATATTAAATCTACAGAACTGGTAAAAGTACCTGATGTGTAGATCCAATCTACACGACGTGTACACCATTCACTGTATATCCAAGGTACACGTCTAGAGACTCAGTGTGTAAAACATAACTCCGAAAATTTAGAGTACACGACATGTACAATGGGACACACACCGTGTTGATTCCATGTGACATGGTCAATAATTAGGTAGGACCTGTATTGAATACACAACCCATATTTGACTCTTATGGGACTACACACTGTGTACGTGGGCTACATGACATGTAATCTAGTTGACCGTGCACCAGGCTATCCAGGTCAACATGCGGTGAAAAAATTAACTACACCATTTGTCATAAATGCACACAATATGAGTAATTTCTGAATTAACTCATGGTGCATTGACCATGAGTACACAATGTGTAATGACGATTACACAACATGTACTCCTGTGTTATCCATCCAGAATCCTTGGCACCTCAGAATGGATTCATCGATTTTATTTTAATTATAAAATTAAAATTCTCGATTAGATCTATAAGAAGCAAAGGAGGAAGAATCAAATCTCATAATTTAGACTAAAGAAATGATTAAAATTTAATTAATAAACTAAATTATAAATGCGTAAATCACAAACAATTTATAAATAATTATAACCAATAACGTGCCCTGCTCTAATACCACTTGTAGGTTCTGGGTGCAATGGAATCATGTGACGGGTGGTACCCAAATTTTATTTTTCCATAATTGATGATCAATTTGATATCTATATGATGATGAACATCGTGATCCACATAATTGAGTCAAAGAAATAGACAAAAAATAATTTCATCGGAACTGAGAGAGAGGAGATCAACACATACAATTTATAATTTATTTAATTGGATAAAGAATTGCCTCTAAGGAATTATTTATTTATTGATGATTCCAACGACAAATCTACAGTCTACCATCATTGTGTTTTAGAAAACAAGTGTAGAATTCCTCTAGCGGTGATCCAAGCATGTTCCAGGAATCTCTAAACATCTGTGAAGGAGTCTTCTAGTGGTATCATGGAATATCCTTTTTCTTGCATCGTTTTCTTTGATCACCTTGATAATATATTCCAAAGCATTCTCCTTGATCTCGTGGTGGAGGATTGCTCGCAATTCTTGGGAGCATTTTTGGAGAGAGGGATCTTTCTAGGATTGATAGGATTCTCCAAGATTGTTGTGCACAACCAACAAAAATGAATTGAATAATGAGAGAATAATATAATTATGTATTTATATTGCTAGGGTTAAAATAAAATAATTGTACAAGTGACCTAGAATATTTTATTTAATTCTATAAAATCCCCATTTCAAATAATAATAACAATATTATTATTTCTCAACAAGTGTTTAACTTGTGAATAATAATTAAATATTATTTAATTAAATAATATTCAATATTATCATTTCTCACCAGAACATTAAACATGGTCTTCCATTCCCCCATAATATTTATTAGGCCTTGAATAATTTCTATTTTTTTATAAAATAAATATCACTGCATTATTAACCTATAAATAAATAAATATTATATTTACTAAAATAAATAAATATTTATATGTGGTCAAGAATACATTATTAAATATTAAACCACATATGGGAATAATATTTATTCAACATATTAAATAATAAGTAATAATATATTATTTAATTGAGATCCCGAATACACTTAGTGTGTGACCCTCTAGGCCTTTTTCTCATTAGAATTAGACAAAGCAGCCTCAAATCCTAGGTTAGCATCTAGAAACATGCCAAGACACCCAAAGAGAAAGAATTTAATGCCATAATGACATGTCACCTCATATGAATGCTTACCGTGTAATATAATAACTTTATTATAATATATCAAATTGAGAAGTTTGCATACTAGTTCCATTAACCTATATTCCTGATATCCATTTGAATTTCTTGAAATAAAACCTTCCTATTGATCACCATGGCCATGGATTTATATAGGATATATCATTTCCATAAAAGGGCCTGGGATATTTATTCTGTTAAAGAACATAAGGGATAAATCATTTCTCACATTACTCATTAATGAAATATTTCACATGATGAACCTAACGTATCCTACATCACTGCGAAAATCTACCATCATGGTTTTCATCAATACATCTTAGTGCATGACTCATAATACTCATTGATACTAATATTAAATTCTAAGGGCCAATACACGCATACCCAGATATGAACATCCAATGAAACATTTAAATGTGTATTTCCTACTGGCGGGTCTCATTCTCATAATATCCTACTATATTTTTCAAAGAGCATACACCATGAGAAGGTTCCTCAATATCCTATGAGTCTCCACCCCTGATAGACTGTGTTATTTGAGTCCCTAAAATGATATCATCTGGCTATAGAACATATATTCAAGTATAGTTTCCTAGAACATATGGGTTCTTATCATAGCGGGGAACTTCTATGACCTTTTAGTGCGACAACTACTCTTAGGACATTATCACATACTATGTCACATAGAAGAACAACCATGATGTGATAAGTAGTTTATTAATACTCAAATAAATGAATACATGTTTACCATAAATTACATAGAGGTTGGTTCTAGGGAACCAACTACAATAATATGCTCTCCCCCATGGTGTCCACCCATTGGAGAAGAGTGAAAATTTTCCAAAATAGGAAGCATTTTCTCCTCAGGAACACACCTATGGGGTATCCCCTTAGAACATCTATGAAAAACAAAAGGATCATTCCCAAAAGTAGTATTTATGATCAGATTTTAACTTATTCCTTTGATTTTATGAATTTTTTTTTGGCATGACACCTATAACTAAGAAGTTTTAAAACTCCATAAACCAAGAAAATTAGTTCATAGATGATAAAAAATTGTTAATCTAGAAAAAATGTATTAATCCTCTTTAAATTGCTAGTTTGAATTGTGGTTGTGGTTAACCTTGAAAAGTGTCCAGCTACTAAATTATTTAAACTTTTCTTATATTTAATGTATGAATAAAACTCATGTAATAATAAATTTTACCTTAGAAACCTCAGTTTTGATTCTTTCATAGCCAAGAGATATTTAAGAGCAGAATGATGAGTGAGTTTTTTGATTTTTGATCCTATAAGATATTACCTAAAATTATTTAAGGAAAAAATGATAGTAATAAACTATTTCTTAGTAGTAGAATAGTTCTTATGGGAATTATCAAACAATTTTCTAGCATAGTAAATCACAAGTGACCTCTTCTCTTTTATATTTCCAAAAACTACCTCTATTGTCCAATCATTGGCATTACACATAACCTTGAATGTAAGCTTCTATCTAGGGTAAATATTTACTGGTGAATATGTGATAATTTCATTTAGCATATTAAATGATTCATGGAACTTTCAATCAAACACAAAACGTGAATCCATGCCTAACAGTAAGAAAAGCGTCTGAAAATATTTAGAAAATTCTTTGATGAATCACCTGTAAAAAACAACATATCCCAGAAAACATCTAATGCCCTTTATATTTACATAAGGTGGAATATTTTGAATCACTTAAATCATAGAATTATCTACTTTTATACCTCTCTTAGAAACTTTATGAACTAATACAACTCCTTCATTAACCATGAACTGACATTTCTACCTATTTAATACTAGGTTTGTCTCCTCACATCCCTATAAATTAGTTTCCAAATTTTCCAAACATCATTCAAAATCAGAACCAACTATAGAGAATTCATACATTAAAAAATCAATAATTTTCTCAATAATATAAGAAAATATATTCATTATACACCTTTTCACTAGCACAGATCCGGGAAAGGGATGCACCTAGTTTTATCAGCACTAAGCAGAAAGTGTTGATAAAAGGGGGGCCTTTATTAACACTAGCAAAAAGTGCTGATAAATCTACCCTTTATCAGTGCTAAAAAAATTGATGATAATGTGTTGATTTATGAGTGATACTTTTAGTGCTAATAAAAGTTTTTAATAAAAAATATTCTTCATTTATATAAATTATTATATATATATATATATTCAAAAATAATGTTTATTTGTATACATTAAATAAAAAATTCATGTTTGTAATTAATATATATTTTTTTAAAAATCCAATATATATATATATAATAAATTTAATTAAATAATAAATATATTTATTATATTTATATATTTATATATTGATAATTATATATTGATAATTATATATTGATAATTATATATAAATACTTTTTAAATATATATATATTTATAATTATATGTAAATACTTTTTGAATATGTATATTTATACTTATATATAAATACTTCTTAAATATATATATTTATAATTATATATAATTTTTTTTTAAATATGTATATTTATAATTATATATATATATATATATAAATAAATACATGCTTCCAATTAATTTGGTCAATTGATGCATGAATATACTCAACGTTCATATGTTATGTATTCATTATGAACATTTATTTATACATTACACCTCATTACTATTCATGTTGTCCATATATATGATAAATCATTTTTATGATCTATACATTACTTGGTATATATGATTTATTCAAGTTCCAATGAAGCTATTATGTCTACATAAATACTTAAAATCATGATAAATATATTTATAATAATTATAATTTTATAAATATATATAATTATAAAAATATATCTATTAATATATAAAAATATTTATACAAATATACACATATTTATACATATATACAAATATTTATATTTATAATTATCAATAATATATATATGTAAATATTTATAATATTATAATTAATATATTTATTATATTTATAATTATAATTATAAATAAATAAATATTTTAATGAAAGTCATAAATATAAATATAAATATATATATCTCTTCAAATAATCATGAAATAAAAATAAATATATTAATTATATATAGTCATAAATATAAATAAATATATATATATTTTTAAATACTTATGAAATTAAAATAAATATATTAATTATATGTTTTATAATTTCATAATTATTTAAATAAATATACATTTATATTTAAATAATTATAAAATTATAATAAATATATTTATAATAAATATTTTCACTATATTTATAATTATAATTATAATATAAACATATTTATTTTTTATAGTATTAAATATATTTATTATAATTTCATAATTATTTAAATAATTATATATTTATATATAAATAATTATGAAATTATAAAACATATAATTAATATATTTATTTTAATTTTATAAGTATTTAAATAAATAAATAAATAAATTTATATTTATGACTATGAATAAATATGTATTTCTTTATAATTATAATTATAAATATAGAAAATATATTTATTATAATTTTATAATTATTTCAATATAAATATATATTTCTTTAAATAATTATGAAATTATAAAAAAAATATATAATTAATATATTTATTTTTATTTTTTAAGTATTTAAATATATATATACATATATATTTATATTTATGACTATATATAATTAATATATTTATTTTAATTTCATAAGTATTTATATATATATATCCATATTTATGACTATAAATAATATATATATATTAAATAAATATATATTTATTTCATGGGTATTTCATAATTATTTAAATAAATATATTTTTATACTTAAATAATTATAAAATTATAATAAATTTATTAGTTAAATAAATATATTAATTAAATAAATTTATTAAATTAAATAAATTTATTAAATTAAATAAACGTATACAAATATTTATAAATAAAAACTATTATTTATAATTAGAATTATATATATTACAAATATATTTATAATTATAATTCTAAATAAATATAGTTATATTTAAATAATTATAAAACTATAATAAAGATATTAATTATATATAATTATAAATATAAGAAATATAAGAAATATATTTATTATTAATTTATAATTATAAATAACTTTATATTTATTATATATATAAATATAAATAAATAAATAAATATTTATAGTTATTATTATTATTATAAATAAATAAATATTTATTAATTATACATATAATTTTATAAATATATATATAAATATAAATAATTTATTATCATTATAGTTTTATCATCACTTTCTATTTTAGCGTTGATAAAACATAACTTTATTAGCATTGTTTAGCTAGTGTTAATAAAAGGTTTACCCACTTTTATAAATAAACCCTAAAAGTCTCATCCTCCTCTCACACGCCTCAAGCTATCACAGAATTTAAACCCTGCCACTGACTCCTCCTCCTCCTCCGCTACCACTGAATCCTCCTCATCCTCCTCCACTACTTCCTCCTCCTCCTCCTCCGCTACCTACTCCTCCTTCATCACCACTATTGCCGACTCCTGCTCCTCCTCCTCCTCCACTAACATGAAGACCTCATCCACCATGAACATTACCTCTACCACCAAAACCCATCTGCTACTGAACCCCACCTCTACTGTGAAACCCTTCTTCTCTACGAACCCACATCCACTACGATCCCAGCCCCTCACGTGCTACCACTGTGAGTATTCTTGTAATTCCTTAAGTATTTCCTTTATATTTTCTCACTGTACAATTTTCTATGTTCAATTCCTTGTCTGTAACATTTCTATATTTGATCAAGGATATTGATGAGCTTTTAGGGATAGAATATTTATTGTGTTTTATGAAATTATGGTGTATAGTTGTCATTGATCATCATATTGAAGTGGGTCTTGGTTCATTAGATACCTATTTCCACCAATGAGATAATAATCAATGTATATTGAAGATTATAACTTGATACCTTACAATAGGTATATAGTTAAGGATGTTTCGAGTGTGCATTTGGATACCTAGGATCAACTCTTGAGATCCTACAAATAAATTGGGTAAAAGAAACAAGTTTGTTTGATTGAAATTATATTGGTAATAAATATATTTTTAGAATCTTGATGATTCACATTGGTGACTTCTTAATTTTTTTACATTGCATCTTTATTTCCACAATGTTATTATATCTGTCGGATAGTGCATCTCATTTGATCGATTTTTCTTTCCATTGAAAATGAACTACATAATTAAATTTTAGATTAATATACTTCTATTAATAAAAAATTATAATAACTGATAAATAATAAATTTGAGTGACATGAAAATTTTGAGTCTAGTTTGTGACTAAAATTAAAACACCCCATATAGTGATGTATCTACTATATCAATTATTTTCATCGATGGGTGGAATTATATTTTTTGAGGGTGATGATTATGTCTATATTTGAGAGTTGGATATGGAAACTAGTTATATAGGACCTATATATTTGTAGCTGGGTAGAATCATAGCATATTTTTCTAGAGTAATTTTGGATGATAGAGAGAAACATCATTCATCACGTCCTACTTTCATTGACAAGTTCCTAGAAGTATTTTACAAGGACGTCTTTAGGTTATCACCCAAGGGATAAGTTGAGTTTACTATTGTGTTCTTATCAGGTGTGGAGAATATATCTATTTGACCATATAAGATGGATCTTGAAGTGATGCATGTTTCTGGCACTAAGGACATAAATCCAATTTATACAAATATATCATACATTGGAATCATAAAAAATATGGGGTTTGGATTATATAACATTCCAATTGTTTATTTTTCAATGAAAGTGGCTTAATAACAAAAGTGATGTTAAAATAGATGAATTTAGATTCATGAAAGTTGATTTTAGTAAGGAAGGATACAAAGATGAACTGTTTATAATGAAATCAAAGGTAGTACAATTATTTTATGTTCCAGGTCCCACAAACCAAAAGTGGTCAATTGTTTTGTTATCGACCAAAACCACTAAAGGGTCAGATGAAAATTCAACTGAGGATGACCCTTTCATTGGGATGTTGAAATCATTTCACAGTGGTCCCAATGTAGATGATGTTGTGTATATCATAGGAGACTATAATGAAGGTATTTAGATCATCAGTTGAGGGATCAAATCACTTCATCTTTTAAAAATAAAAACAAGAGTTCAATAATCAGGTTTTTTGTAATATACATCGTATTACCTCATGTTATTATTCATTTTCTACTGCATTTATGTAATCTAAATTAAATGGTAAACCACTTCATCAAATAATGAATTTCATGTATGTTGGTGCTCCAGATCCCAAGGAACAACAGGTCTCTCAACCAACTGCTACTCATAGTGTATAGGAACAACCTTCTACACATGATGGTGATCCCATTCATAATGAACAATAGGTTTCTAAAATCAATTCTTCTCCTATTTTAGTGGTACAATGGCCATCTTCACATGTCGATGCTACCAATCCTGAGGAACATATTGACAATGTTGATTCCATGGAAATGGTAGGTGATGAAGGACCGAAAACGCAGAAAGAACATGAGCACCATAGTTTTTCTGTGTTAGTGAAAACTATCAAGGTGAAAGACAAATGCATCAGATAAAATGTTGGATGGAATAGGAAGGGACAACATGTTAACCCCAACAAGGCCATGTTCAACAGTTATATTGGAATTTTCACTCAGAAACGTGTGCTGATTGATGTAGATTCATGGAACCATGTTGTGCCTAGGATTAATACACTGATGTGGGAATAGATTATGGTAACATCATGATATCATTTCATTGTTTTACTAAAAAATAAAACAATGAAACATTGACTTAATCTTCATCATTCATTGTAGAGTGCATTTATAATAGATGACTCCAATAAGAAATATGTTTTAATGATTATTGGAAGGATCCGAAGAGGCTTTTTCACAATTTTAACAAGATATCATATTAAATATGCTGAAGGAAAAATAAACTTGCACCCACCACTTATCTATGCACAACTGATAACTCAAAAATCATGGGATGTGTTTACTGGCCATCGTGAAGATGTGTCTTTTTAGGTACATTATGGCTAGTAATATGTTGTTTAACAATACATGTATTCATCACTTTGACTGACAATTTTTTATTTATGAAATAGCAATTGAGTGCTGGAAATAACGAACGAGTAGCAAGACCAGGGTACCCCTACTGTAAAGAAAGGATGGGGTACACTTTACTTGAAAAAAATTGTATGTATTTTAAATATATTGTAATATTTTTATGTGACATGAAACAACAATATATAACATTTATCTATTTATATGTACATTGATAATTCCAAATCTAATGCCACTTCCATCCCACGCCATGTGATATGGAAGGAGACATGTGTAAATAATAATGGGATACTAATAGATGAAAGCACATAAAAAGTGTGGGAAACATGTGTAAGTATTATATAATAATTTTTTTACATTAATAAATTGTTATTATATATAAATGATAACTTATTTTTCTATATTTTCTATATGACATAGTCACTAGAATTAGAAACACATATACTAGATGAATACATACTATCAATGACCTTAAAGCTACTGGAACAGTATAATCGTGTCATAGGTGTGGGTTTTGGGGTGACACCCCAATAATATTTTGAGAAAAAAATGAGAGGAGGATCAAAGTGAATTAAAAAAAATAGACGAGAGAAAGAATATCTACCCTTGAATAAAAATACCAATAGTAGATAGGGATTATGACAACTTTAATGGAGGGGAGGCAAAGAGAAGAAGAAACTCTAGAACATCCACCTCTTAGAGATCCCGCACCACCCCCACCAGTTATGAGGCTAGCCATTCCCCTAAAAGAGATGTCTTAGTCAAGGTAATCAGTGTTCTAATAATTTTTTATATGAAATGTGAATCATATAGACACTTGTACCTTTTCTGAACTGATATTCTATAGGGGTGATAATGACTGTGATTTATATCTAGAAACACCTACTCATCACCTTGTAGCGAGGGATATGGTGTTCAATATTCAAAAAGACATGCTACATAATAGACCACTTCCAAAAGGTCATGTGCGAGTGTCAATTAGCATAGACCATAAGTTGAACACAAAGCTATATGTTCCAATCAATGATAAATATATTCATATGGTCAAAAAAGTTTTTGGAACAATCATCGCATAGCCATCACATCTTGTTAAAAAACATGTCGATAAGGAGGTATTCATTTCCAATTTACTTTTCAAGATAAACCTTTAGGAATTAATGAAAAAATTTCTAAATAGATGAATGTTATTAAATACAGACAAAGAGAAGGGGATAAAATAAAATATTGCCACAAAACCATCTAAAGGATCGACCAACCGATCTCAGAGATCTACTAAAAGAACCATTACCCTACCCATTCTATATCTGCATTTACTATCATTGAAGCTTCATGTGGATACAATGTTAAAATATAGTTTTAATTAAATGGTTAATTTTGTATAAAATGTGTATGGGGAGAAATATCAATACACCATTGGTGTTGAGAGTATAAATTAAATCCTCTACTATGATTGGTTAGGAGGATCAGTTGTAAATGTATTCATGAGGTATGTTTTCATGATTTGATTTTCCAAAATCTGATATACAATGTTAATTATGACTAAATACACTTAATTTTTTTGGTAGAAATATATATGAAAAACAATTGGTGGGATTTCCCCATGAAAAAAAATCAGACTCGTTAATCCTTACATATCCTCTATAGAATAAAAATAATTAGATAGTAAAAAAAGGATGAAATTGTGGTAGGTCGGATCAAATCATTTCAAATAAAAATTTTGGATAGTAGATTTAATACCAATTATTTATGGGTAAAACTATATAATTTAATCATATAAAATATATTTTCATTTCATTTATTACTTATTACTTTTTGTGTTTTTAGGTAGCATTGGATTCTCATTTAGGTAAATTTGGAAACAAAAAAGATTTATTTCCTGGATTCAATGCATGGATATCCAACAAACCGTCCACACAAGATGGAAATTTTAAATTTTTAATACACTACATCCATGTTTTTAGAACTAAACATCATGTTATATATTTTATTTTATATTTTAATGAGGATTATTTTATGATAGGGCGGTGCATCACTATCGTGAAAAACAAGGAATGAGGGAAGGGGGTTAGAATAAGGAGGAAGAAACTTTCTATGAATGGATAAGTATTAGGGTATATATAATAATATTTCACTATCCAAAAACATATCAAAACAAATTACTTATTCTAATCAACGTTTTATAGTGTCTGAAACAAACCAATGGAAGAGATTGTAGTTATTATGTTTGTAAATTTATGAGAGAGATCATATTACAAGAACAAACTAGAATCCCTGAAGAGGTATTTTTAAATATAATTACTATTTAATTTAAAATATTTATTAATCCTTTATGTATTTATATTTTTTCTGTACTACTATGATTGTAGAAAAAATTCATATTCACAAGACGATATAGATGTGCACAGAAAAGAATAGGTAACATATATGATGGAAGAATGTACACAAATAACATGAACATGTGACTTCCATAGAAGTATTGGATTGTTTCATATTTATGTTTAATTTACTTATTTTTAGTATTTCTCATATAAGAATTGTTTTCTTATACTAGTGGATTCCTTTGTTTGAGTTGGGGCGGTTTGTTCGATACAGATCATGCTCTTGAGAGATTAGACTTTGTGGCTGCAAATCATAATTCAATGAGAAGGTAACATTTTTTAAATATAATATGTTTTTCCTCAATATTATCTATTCTCTACTACATTAACATAATATCAATTAAAATTTTGACTACTCATACAAACAATTTCTTATACAGACATACTTTCCCTCAAAACCATGTCAGCCCTGTATTGTTAGCATTTATCACTTTACTTCAAAGGTAGTGGAGGGAACTTGAAGTAAAGTGATAAATTTCGACAATGAAGTGTTTCCATTTTGAAAAATAAAGAAAATGTAAATCATGGTAATGCAATATGTGGTCGGTATGACTCAAAGTGTCTCTTTTTATATAATTAATTAATTTTTATCATTTTATCTACTATTTGTAAGTTAATTTCCTTATATGATCATTGATATCTCCCTTGTTTACACTTATATAGAATATATGATCACCCTTTATTATTTTTCATATCCTTATATTATTAAGAATGGTTTTAGAAATGATATGTCTAAGAAGGTTTCTAGTAAAGAATAACTTAATAAGAGACTCTTATGAACTAGTTCTTTATGATTCTATGTTTCCAAAAGAACTATTGATAGAGCAAATATTTTAAATTAATTTATATTTAATATCATTTTTTTAAACCCAAAAAATTGATCCTCTTAGATTAATTGTTTCATTTTTATGATATTGGTGTTATTTTGAGCTGAATAGTAAAAATTGGCCATTTTGGATTTTTAACAATTTCAAATTATTTCTGTAGTTTGTCAATAACATTATCTAAAATGATCCAAATTGAAAAATTATTTCTTTTCCAAATTCTCAACATCCAGGGATTTATTTACTATTTTTGTACTAAAAGCTTAATCGGCCATATGGAAGCTCAAAGGAAGATCACAAGTGGGAGAAAGAAAACTGTTTGCAGTTCTGCCTAGTTTTGGTGTGGGCTCTATAACTCATCCATGGTGGGCCCAAATGTTGAGACATTCAATGGGTGGACGAGAAAGGAGTTTTGGAACATCTTTTAAGAGGTAAGGACCGCATGAATTGTCCTTTTATGGGGCCATTAAATCACCCCAAACCGGAGGATTGCGTTCTGGAGAGTCTGACTGGACAGAATAAATGCTCAATGTAAAATGGCCGTAACTCTTGGAATACATGTCCAAATCCTTTGAGAATTTGAGGGAACACGACCAAGGGAATTATGAACAACATTAAATAAGGGCTCAATGCATTTCATGGGGCTATAATGCGTCATCTTCTGGGGGTCGAATTCTTCCTATAAAAGGAGACCCTCACCTCCTTCCCAAATCATCCCATTCTCCATCCCATTCCTTCTAGGACGCCAAGGAGAAGAACTTCTCCACTTTATCTTTTATTTATTTTCATTTTCATAGTTTTTTAATTTCTTCTTCATCCCCATTAATCTCGATTACCCTTACCATGGTGGGGAAAACTTTTGGAGTGATTGGGGAAGGGTTGGTTTTCTACATTGTAATGCCTGAGTTCTTGGACGCAATTGAATAAATTTCTTTCTTTTTCAAAGTTGTTTTCAATTTCTTATAGGGGATTTTATTATCAAGTTTTATTGTTCTTGAATATTAATTCCGTTATTGGTTTTTTCCATGGTAAAATAATCAATATCTTCGTCCACTAATTTCTGGTTTATATACGATGGAATAAACCAGGAATTAGTGGTGAAATACTCGACGATCGTCAGTACGTGTAAAAGGTGTAGTGAATGTTCTTGATTGTTTGGGATAAAAAAACCCAATCGGGTATTGCCCATTCTAATTAAGGATATTCAATACAACTATTTATACCTGGAAGGATAGTTTACCAAACCGAGATCTTGGTAAGGTTTTTTCTCACACTAATAATTTCACCAAGAAAGTGAGATGAAACAATTGTGGAAACTCACTTTAATCAAAAAATAAGAATAGTTTGGAATTAAATTGAACAAGGATAGCATTAAAATTAGGAAACCGACCCTGAACTAATCACCCTTTTTAATATCATAGTTTTTCAATCATTTTAATTTCAAATTTCATTTCAAAAACACAACATTTTTTTACCCTCGTTTTAAAGTGACAAATAATTTTGTGTGCACTCCTCTTCGGGAGACATCCTAGGTCAACCACTTTACTAAATTTTAACTTAAGAAATAATTGTTTTTCCACTCCCTATGACAGGCATGCGCCAAAATTGGCGTCGTTGGCGAGGAGGTAGTGCCGCAATATTTTTGTAAAATTTTGACATTTTTTCTTTTAAAAAAAACACAAAAAAAATCATTCCATAATGAATTAAAATGATTATTATTCTACATGGAATGAAAATTACTCACAGGTGCAAGAAGAATACTACACTGAGGAGGCCCTCCAATGAAGAGATGATGCACTTATGATAATGTTCAAGCAGGTGGAAAGAGGTATAACAACATGGATCTCACTGGAAGATTTGATGGCCATGGTCAATGAACTACAAGTTGACTTAAAAAGATTCAAGGCCAAGAAGGAAGTGCCACTGGTCTTCCCGGATTTCACTGAATACATCCATGAAGTTGAAGACAAACTCAAGTTGGAGGAGCCTGACTACCTACCTCTATCCAGTGATGATCGAATCCAAGAGGAACATTCAATTGAAGAGGATATTAATGTCGAACCAAATCAGGGAGATAATACATTCTTAAACTCAAATTATTTAAATTTTGTTGACACTAATTTTAGTATATCCCTTTATTCTATTGAATCTTCATATTCCGTTAACTCATACTACACCTTGGAGGATGATGTTAAAAATGAACCACCTGTTGAGAAACTTCTGGAGCACCTTTAAGTCATTGAAAATCTACTAGAGGAGCCACATCATGAAGAGATCCAAGTTTCTAGGCCTGAGGAAAATAGACAAGAGGCTGAAGCCTCCTTAAATCTAGTGCCGGAAGACAAGACAGTTACACAAGTAGCAACAAATGAGGAGGAGGCTCTGTACTTTATCCTACCCCCACCATGTACGTTGTACCACATTGCGAAGGGGGTGGATCTGGTGTACTCTATCTTTAGAGTCCTCCTCAACAAGAATAATGAAATGAAAGCTGGGAGGATCCACATGTGGTGGTTTAAATCAAAGAAACCTCATCCACCATCAGATTGGGGATAATCGATTATAAATGCCCCTCTGGAGGCAGTCAAAACCTAGGGCCCACTTGGGGGATTAAACCAAGTTTTATCCTTCTATTCTCATCCTATTTCTATTTTCATTTCTTTCAATAAAAATATGATGTTTTCTTTTGTTATTTTATTTGTAGGTTTTCAGAGTGCAACACTTAGGAGGTTAACTCAATGTTGCCCTGCGAATAAATCGGGTTTTACCACTCCTTCACACTTTCTTGATGTTGTGATTCATTTTAAAATTGTCTTACATGTTAAATAAACTTGAATTCATTGAGGACACTGTATCATTTAAGTGTGGGGGAGGTAAACTTTATAGTTTCAGATTTTCATTTTTTGTTTCTTCTTTAACAAAAATAAATAGTGTGTTTTCAAATTTTTGTGTTTTTGGTGTGTTTTTGAAATTTTTGAGCTGAAATGATTATCATTACCATTTTTTAAACCCATTTCAATGAGTGAACAAATCTATTTCATGAAACTGAGCTTAAATGAATGCTGAAATAACTTTGTTTCGAGTTCAAATCTTTTTAAATTTCATTAAAAGTACGCTGATTTTTGAATCCCATGCCATATTTTCCTATCGATATCCTTGAAATCACTTTCCTGTGAGGCTTGTAAACCATTTTTTCATATTCTTTTCATTCGCCACATTTCATGAGAGAAACAGACCATGCATGCTTAAACCAGAATTTGATTTATTTTTTTCAAAACTTGAGGGTTTGGGGTACGTGTATTTTAAATGATTGAGGCATTTATTTGGTTTCAAGCCCCCCTTTTAAAAATAATTATTTTCATTATAGCCCACCTTTACATTTATCCTTCATTGTAGCCCCTAGTATCCATGAATTTCCTATTAGGTTAACCACATTATAAGCTAATTTTCCCTATCCTACCTGCTCTTGAAGTGAAATTGCATGATCTTGTTGAACTTAAGTGTGGGAGAAGATGTCTTGTGGTGTACTACCTCATTTGGAGATACTTTTTGAGGAATATAAAATGTTGAAGAGCTTATGTTCCTACTGAATATTTCATTTTGTTAAAAGTTGTGCCTTTCTGGAGCTTTCATGATAAGAGAAGTTGTGCCTTTCTGGAGCTTCCGATGTAAAAAAAAAGTTGTGCCTATCTGGAGCTTTCAAAAAAAACCATGTTTGAAAAGATTGAAATTTTTGCTACTGAAATCCTGAGCTGATTAAATGATGATGGAGCTGAGATTCTACAAAGGGGAAGATAAGGATACCATACTTGAGTGAAAATTAGAATCTTGCAATTTTGCTTCAAAAAGAGCCAAGCCCTCCTTTTTCGGCCTCAGAATTTTTAACATCTAAATCCTACCAACCGAAAGCCACAGAACAACCCTTAAAATTCCTCATGAGAAAAACATGTCTTTGAATCACATAGGGTGGAGAAGTAGGAATTTATCAAGCCTATGGTGACTCTTGTGTGAGTTTGGATGAGAAAACCCTTGTTCAGCATTTACATTTGTGAGATGAGATAAAATTCATGTGAGGTAGGTATTTTGTGTTCATGGGATAAGAAATGAAGTGAAAATATATTAAAATATTAAATGGATAAATTTAAATAATTGTTTTTATGAGGCATGATATCTTTTTGTTTCTTGGAATTGATTTGATAGATCTAATTGATATGTGTTTTGGATTTGATTTGATTTGATTTATTTGTCCAGGAGTCCAAGTTCTAAGTGTGGGGGGAATTGATAGAGCAAATATTTTCAATTAATTTATATTTAATATCATTGTTTTAAACCGAAAAAAGTTATCCTCTAAGATTAATTGTTTCATTTTTATGATATTGGTGTTATTTTGAACTGAATAGTAAAAATTGGCCATTTTGGATTTTTAACAATTTTAAATTATTTCTGTAGTTTGTCCCTAACATTATCTACACTGATATAAATTGAAATATTCATTTTTTTCAAGATTCTACACATCCAGGGATTCATTTACTATTTTTGTACTAAAAGCTTAATT
Organism: Viscum album; assembly: GCA_963277665.1. NCBI lineage: Eukaryota > Viridiplantae > Streptophyta > Magnoliopsida > Santalales > Viscaceae > Viscum > Viscum album. The sequence goes on along the minus strand of OY728155.1, from coordinate 1,784,422,952 downwards.
GGCCATATGGAAGCTCAAAGGAAGCTCACAAGTGGGAGAAAGAAAACTGTTTGCAGTTCTGCCTAGTTTTGGTGTGGGCTCCATAAATCATCCATGGTGGGCCCCAATATTGAGAAATTTGGTGGGTGGACCTAAAAGGAGTTTTGGAACATATTTTATGAAGGAAGGACCACGTGAATTGTCCGTTTATGGGGTCATTAAATCACCCTAAACTGTAGGATTGCGTTCTGGAGAGTCTGGTTGGACAGAATAAATGCTCAGAGTAAAATGGCTATAACTCTCGGAATACATGTCCAAATCCGCTGAGATTTTCAGGAACAAGGCCAAGGGAATGATGAACAACATTAGATAAGGTCTCAATGCGTGAAGATGTCATTTAATGGGGCTACAATGCGTCAACTTTCGGGGGTCGAATTCTGCCTATAAAAGGAGACCTTCACCTCCTTCCCAAATCATCCCATTCTCCATCCCATTCCTTCTGGGACACCAAGGAGGAGAACTTATCCACTTTATATTTTTTTTTATTTTCTTTTTCATAGATTTATAATGCCTTATTCTTCCCCATTCATCTTGATTACCCTTACCATGTTGGGGTAAACTTTTGGAGTGATTGGGGAAGGATTGGTTTTCTACATTGTAATGCTTGAGTTCATGGACGCAATTGAATAAATTTCTTTCTTATTCAAAGTTTTTTTCAATTTCTTATAGTGGATTTTATTATCAAGTTAGATCATTCTTGAAAATTAATTTCGTTATTGATTTTTTCCTGGGTAAAATAATCAATATCTCTCTCCACTAATTTCTAGTTTATATACGATGGAATAAACCAGGAATTAGTGGTGAAATACTCGACGATCATCAGTACATGTAAAAGCTGTAGTGAATGTTCTTGATTGTTTGGGATAAAAAAAACCTGATTGGGTGTTTCCCATTTCAATTAAGGATATTCAATACAATTATTTATACATGGAAGTAGAGTTGACCAAACCGAGATCTTGGTAAGGTTTTCTCTCACAATAATAATTTCACCAAGGAAGTGAGAGGAAACGATTGTGGAAACTCACTTTAGTCAACAAAGAAGAAGATGTTTGAATTAAATTGAACAAGGATAGCATTGAAATTATCACCCTTTTTAATATCATAGGTTTTCAATCATTTTAATTTCAAATTTCATTTAAAAAACACAACATTTTTTTACCCTCGTTTTAAAGTGACAACTCGTTTTGTGTGCACTCCTCTTCGGGAGACATCCTAGGTTAACCAATTTACTAAATTTTAACTTAGTAAATAATTGTTTTGTCACTCCCTACGATAGGTGTGCATCATACTTGGCACCGTTTCCGGGGAGGTAGTGCTGCAATATTTTTGTAAATTTTTGAAATTTTTTTTTCTTTAAAAGAAACACCAAAAAATCTGTCCATAATGAGTTAAAATGATTATTATTCTATATGGAATGAAAATTAATCACAGGTGAAAGAATAATACTATACTGAGGAGGCCCTCCAACGAAGAGCTGATGTACTTATGATAATGTTCAAGCAGGTGGAAAGAGGTATAACAACATGGATCTCACCGGACGATTCGATGGCCATGGTCAATGAACTACAAGTTGACTTAAAAAGATTCAACGCCAAGAAGGATGTGCCACTGGTCTTCTCGGATTCTACAAAAGACATCCATGAAGTTGAAGACAAACTCAAGTTGGAGGAGCCTAACTACCTACCTCCATCCAGTGATGATCGAATCCAAGAGGAACATTCAATTGAAGAGGATATTAATGTCTAACCAAATCAGGGAGATAATACATTCTTAAACTCAAATTCATTAAATTTTTCTGACATTAATTTGAGTATATCTCCTTATTCTATTGAATCTTCAAATTCCATTAACTCATACTACACCTTGGAGGATGATGTTAAAAACGAACCACCTATTGAGAAACTTCTGGAGCTTCTTGAAGTCATTGAAAATCTACTGGAGGAGCGCCATCATGAAGAGATCCAAGTTGATGGGCCTGAGGAAAATAGACAAGAGGCTGAAGCCTCCTTGAAGCCAGTACTGGAAGACAAGATAGTTGCACAGGTAGCAACAAATGAGGAGGAGGCTCTGTACTTTATCCTACCCCCACCATGCACGTTTTCCCACATTGTGAAGGGGGTGGATCTGGTGTACTTTATCTATAGAGTCCTCATCAACAAGAATAATGAAATGAAAGCTGGTAGGAGCCACATGTGGTGGTTTAAATCAAAGAAACCTCATCCACCATCAGATTGGGGATAATCGATTATAACTTCCCCTCTAGAGGCAGTCAAAACCCAGGGCCCACCTTGGGGGATTAAACCAAGTTTTATCCTTATATTATAATCATATTTCTATTTTCATTTCTTTCAATAAATATCTGATGTTTTCTTTTGTTATTTTATTTGTAGATTTTCAGAGTGCAACACTTAGGAGGTTAACTCAATGTTGCCCTGCGAATAAATCAGGTTGTACCTCTCCTTCAAACTTTCTTGATGAAATTTTCTTACATATTAAATCAACTTGAATTCATTGAGGACATTGCATCATTTAAGTGTGGGGGAGGTAACCTTTGTAGTTTCTGATTTTCATTTTGTGTTTCTTCTTTTAAAAAATAAATATAGTGTTTTAATTTTTTTTGTTTTTTTGGTGTGTTTTTGAAACTTTTGATCTGAAATGATTATCATTACCATTTTTGAAACCCATGTCAATGATTGAACCAATCTATTTCATGAAACTAAGCTTAAATGAATGCTGAAATAACTTTGTTTCGAGTTCAAATCTTTTGGAATTTCATGAAAAGTACGCTGATTTCTGAATCCCATGCCATATTTCACTGTCGATATCCTTGAAATCACTTTCTTGTGAGGCTTCTAAACCATTTTTTTTCATATTCTTTTCATTCGCCTCATTTCATGAGAGAAACAGACCATGCATGCTTAAACCAGAATGTGATTTATTCCTTTCAAAACTTGAGGGTTTGGGGTACGTGTATTTTAAATGATTGAGGAATTTATTTGGTTTGAATCACCCTTTTCAAAATAATTCTTTTCATTATGGGCCACCTTTACATTTATCCTTCATTGTAGCCCCTAGTAGCCATGAATTTCCTGTTAGGTTAACCACATTACAAGCCAATTTTCCCTATCCTACCTGTTCTTGAAGTGAAATTGCATGATCTAGTTGAACTTAAGTGTGGGGGAAGATGTATTGTGGGGTACTACCTCATTTGGTGATACTTTTGGAGGAATATAAAATTTTGAATATCTTATGTTCCTACTGAATATTTCATTTTGTTAAAAGTTGTGCCTTTCTGGAGCTTCCGATGTAAAAAAAAATAAAGACGTGCCTATCTAGAGCTTTCAAGAAAAATCGTGTTTGAAAAGATTGAAATTTTTGCTGCTAAAATCCTGAGCTGATTGAATGATGATGGAGCTGATATTCTACAAATGGGAAGATAAGGAGACCATAGTTGAGTGAAAATTAGAATCTTGCAATTTTTCTTCAAAAAGAGCCAAGACCTCCTTTTTCTGCCTTAGAATTTTTAACATCTAAATCCTACCAACCGAAAGACACAGAACAACCCTTAAAAGTCCTCATGAGAAACACATGTCCTTGAATCACATCGGGTGGAGAATCAGGAATTTATCAAGCCTATGGTGACTGTTGTGTGAGTTTGGATGAGAAAGGCCTTGTTCAACATTTACATTTGTGAGATGAGAGAAAATTCATGTGAAGTAGGTGTTTTGTGTGCATGGGATAAGAAATGAAGTGGAAATATATTAAAATCTTAAATGGAGAACTTGAAAAAAAAATTGATGAGGAATGATATCTTTTTGTTTCTTGGAATTGATTTGAAAAATCTCATTGATATGTGTTTTAGATTTGATTTGATTTGATTTTTACTTATCCAGGAGTCCAAGTGATAAGTGTGGGGGAATTGATAGAGAAAATATTTTCAATTAATTTATATTGAATATCATTGTTTTAAACCCACAAAAGTGATCCTCTAAGATCAATTGGTTCATTTTTATGATATTGGTGTTATTTTGAGCTAAATAGTAAAAATTGGCCATTTTGGATTTTTAACAATTTTAAATTATTTCTGTAGTTTGTCCATAAAATTATCTACACTGATCTAAATTGAAACATTATTTCTTTTCCAGATTCTACACATCCAGGGCTTTATTTACTATTTTTGGACTAAAAGCTTAATCGGCCATATGGAAGCTCAAAGGAAGCTCACAAGTGGGAGAAATAAAACTATTTGCAGTTCTGCCTAGTTTTGGTGTGGGATCCATAACTCATCCATGGTGGGCCCAAATATTGATACATTCGGTGGGTGGACGCACAAGGAGTTTTGGAGAATCTTTTATGAAGGAAGTACCACATGAATTGGCCGTTTATGGGGTCATTAAATCACCCTAAACCGTAGGATTGCGTTCTAGAGAGTCTGACTGGACAGAATAAATGCTCAGAGTAAAATGGACATAAATCTCGGAATACATGTTCAAATCTGCTAATATTTTGAGGAACACGGACAAGGGAATGATGAAAAACATTAAATAAGGGATCAACACGTGAAGATGTCATTTAATGGGGCTACAACGCATCAACTTTCGGGGGTCAAATTCTTCCTATAAAAGGAGACCCTCACCTCCTTCCCAAATCATACCATTCTCCATCTCATTCCTTCTGGGACACCAAGGAGAAGAAATTCTCCACTTTCTCTTTTATTTATTTTCTTTTTCATAGTTTTGTAATGCATTATTCTTCCCCATTCATCTCGATTACCCTTACCATGGTGGGGTAAACTTTTGGAGTGATTGGGGAAGGGTTGGTTTTCTACATTGTAATGTTTGAGTTCTTGGATACAATTGAATAAAAAAAATTTCTTCTTCAAATTTGTTTTCAATTTCTTATAGTGGATTTTATTATCAAGTTCGATTGTTCTTGAATATTAATTCCATTATTGATTTTTTTCCTTGGTAAAATAATCAATATATCCCTCCACTAATTTCTGGTTTATATACGATGGAATAAACCAGGAATTAGTGGTGAAATACTCGACGATCATCAGTACGTGTAAAAGGTGTAGTGAATGTTCTTGATTGTTTGGGATAAAAAACATGATCAGGTATTTCCCATTTCAATTAAGGATATTCAATACAACTATTTATACATGGAAGGAGAGTTGACCAAACCGATATCTTGGTAAGGTTTTCTCTCACAATAATAATTTCACCAAGGAAGTGAGAGGAAACGATTGTGGAAACTCACTTTAATCAACAAAGAAGAAGTGGTTTGAATTAAATTGAACAAGGATAGAATTACAATTAGGAAATTTACCCCGACCTAATCACCCTTTTTAATATCATATTTTTTCAACAATTTTAATTTCAAATTTCATTTAAAAAACACAACATTTTTTTACCCTCATTTTAAAGTGACAACTCGTTTTGTGTGCACTACTCTTTGGGAGACATCCTAGGTCAACCACTTTACTACATTTTAACTTAGGAAATAATTGTTTCGCCACTCCCTACGACAGGCGTGCGTCAAACTTGGCGCCGTTTCCGGGGGTAGTGCCGTAATATTTTTGTAAATTTTTGACATTTTTTTTCTTTTAAAAAAAACACAAAAAAATCTTTCCATAATGAATTAAAATGATTATTATTCTATATGGAATGAAAATTACTCACAGGTTCAAGAAGAATATTACACTGAGGAGGCCCTCCAACAAAGAGATGATTCACTTATGATAATGTTCAAGCAGATGTAAAGAGGTATAACAACATGGATCTCACCGGAAGATTTGATGGCCATGGTCAATGAACTACAAGTTGACATAAAAAGATTCAAGGCCAAGAAGAAAGTGCCACTGGTCTTCCCGGATTTCACTACAGACATCCATGAAGTTTAATACAAACTCATGTTGGAGGATCCTAACTACCTACCTCCGTCCAATGATGATAGACTCCAAGAGGAACATTCAATTAAAGAGGATATTAATGTCGAACCAAATCAAGGAGATAATAAATTCTTAAACTCAAAATCTTTAAAGTTTTCTGACACTAATTTGAGTATATCTCCTTATTCTATTGAATCCTCAGATTCCATTAACTCATACTACACCTTGGAGGATGATGTTAAAAACTAATCACCTATTGAGAAACTTCTGGAGCTCCTTGAAGTCATTGAAAATCTACTGGAGGAGCCCCATCTTGAAGAGATCCAAGTTGATGGGCCTGAGGAAAATAGACAAGAGGCTGAAGCCTCCATGAAGCCAGTACTGGAAGACAAGATAGTTACACAAGTAGCAACAAATGAGGAGGAGGCTCTGTAATTTATCCTACCCCCACCATGCACGTTGTACCACATTATGAAGGGGGTGGATCTGGTGTACTCTATCTTTAGAGTCCTCCTCAACAAGAATAATGAAATGAAAGCTGGGAGGAGCCACATGTGGTGGTTTAAATCAAAGAAACCTCATCCACCATCAGATTAAGGATAATCTATTAGAACTGCCCCTCTGGAGGCAGTCAAAACCCAGGTCCCACTTGGGGGATTAAACCATGTTTTATCCTTCTATTCTCATCCTATTTCTATTTTCATTTCTTTCAATAAATTTCTTATGTTTTCTTTTGTTATTTTATTTGTAGGTTTTTAGAGTGAAACACTTAGGAGGTTAACTCAATGTTGCCCTGTGAATAAATCATGTTGTACCTCTCCTTCACACTTTCTTGATATTGTGATTCATTTTAAAATTGTCTTACATGTTAAATAAACTTGAATTAATTGAGTACACTGCATCATTTAAGTGTGGGGGAGGTAACCTTTGTAGTTTCTGATTTTCATTTTGTGTTTCTTCATTAAAAAAATAAATAGTGTGTTTTAAATTTTTTGTGTCTTTGGTGTGTTTTTGAAACTTTTGAGCTGAAATGATTATCATTACCATTTTTGAAACCCATGTCAATGAGTGAACCAATCTATTTCATGAAACAGAGCTTAAATGAATGCATAAATAACTTTGTTTCGAGTTCAAATCTTTTGGAATTTCATGAAAGGTACGCTGATTTTTGAATCCCATGCCATATTTCACTGTTGATATCCTTTAAATCAATTTCCTGTGAGAATTCTAAACCATTTTTTTTCATATTCTTTTCATTCGCCTCATTTCATGAGAGAAACAAACCATGCATGCTTAAACCAGAATTTGATTTATTCCTTTCAAAACTTGAGGGTTTGGGGTATGTGTATTTTAAATGATTGAGGCATTTATTTGATTTGAAGACCCCTTTTCAAAATAATTCTTTTCATTATGGCCCACCTTTACATTTATCCTTCATTTTAGCCCCTAGTATCCACGAATTTCCTGTTAGGTTAACCACATTACAAGCCAATTTTCCCTATCCTACCCGCTCTTGAAGTGAAATTGCATGATCTAGTTGAACTTAAGTGTGGGGGAAGATGTATTGTGGTGTACAACCTCATTTGGTGATACTTTTTGAGGAATATAAAATTTTTAAGAGATTATGTTCCTACTTAATATTTCATTTTGTTAAAAGTTGTGCCTTTCTGGAGCTTTCATGATAAGAGAAGTTGTGCCTTTTTGGAGCTTTCGATGTAAAAAATAAATAAAGCTGTTCCTATCTGGAGATTTCAAGAAAAATCATGTTTCAAAAGATTGAAATTTTTGCTGCTGAAATCATGAGCTGATTTAATGATTATGGAGCTGAGATTCTACAAAGGGGAAGATAAGGATACCATACTTGAGTGAAAATTAGAATCTTGCAATTTTTCTTCAAAAAAGAGCCAAGCCCTCCTTTTTCGGCCTCAGAATTCTTAACATCTAAATCATACCAACCAAAAGCCACAGAATAACCCTTAAAAGTCATCATGAGAAACACATGTCCTTAAATCACATCGGGTGGAGAAGAAGGAATTTATCAAGCCTATGGTGACTCTTGTGTGAGTTTGGATGAGAAAATCCTTGTTCAGCATTTACATTTGTGAGATGAGAGAAAATTCATGTGAGGTAGGTGTTTTGTGTGCATGGGATAAGAAATTAAGTGGAAATATATTAAAATATTAAATGGAGAACTTGAAATAATTGTTTTTGATGAGGCATGACATCTTTTTGTTTCTTGGAATTGATTTGATAGATCTCATTGATATGTGTTTTGGATTTGATTTGATTTGATTTTTACTTGTACAGGAGTCTAAGTACTAAGAGTGGGGGAATTGATAGAGAAAATATTTTCAATTAATTTATATTGAATATAATTTTTTTAAACCCACAAAAGTTATCCTCTAAGAATAATTGTTTTATTTTTATGATATTGGTGTTATTTTGAGCTGAATAGTAAAAATTGGACATTTTGAATTTTTAACAATTTTAAATTATTTCTGTAGTTTGTTCATAACATTATCTACACTGATTCAAATTGAGAAATTATTTATTTTCCATATTCTACACATCCAGGGCTTCATTTACTATTTTTGGACTAAAAGCTTAATCTGCCATATGGAAGCTCAAAGGAAGCTCCCAACTGGGAGAAAGAAAACTGTTTCCAGTTCTGCCTAGTTTTGGTGTGGGCTCCATAACTCATCTGTGGTGGGCCCAAATGTTGATTCATTCGGTGGGTGGAAATGAAAGGAGTTTTGGAGCATCTTTTCTGAAGTAAGGACCACGTGAATTGGCTGTTTATGGGGTCATTAAATCACCCTAAACCGGAGGATTGCGTTCTGGAGAGTCTGAATGGACAAAATAAGTGCTCAGAGTAAAATGGTCGTAACTCTCTGAATACATGTCCAAATCCGCTGAGATTTTGAGGGAACACAGTCAAGGGAATTATGGACATCATTAAAGAAGGGATCAATGCATGAATATGTCATTTAATTGGGATACAACGCATCAACCTTTGGGGGTCGAATTCTGTCTATAAAAGGAGACCCTCACCTCCTTCCCAAATCATCCCATTCTCCATCCCATTCCTTCAGGGACACCAAGGAGAAGAAATTATCCACTTTCTCTTTTATTTATTTTATTTTTAATAGTTTTTTAATGTCTTCTTCTTCCCCATTCATCTCTATTACCCTTACCATGGTGGGGTAAAATTTTGGAGTCATTGGGGAGGGGTTGGTTTTCTACATTGTAATGCTTGAGTACTTGGACGCAATTGAATAAATTTATTTCTTCTTCAAAGTTGTTTTAAATTTCTTATAGTGTATTTTATTATCAAGTTTGATCATTCTTGAATATTAATTCTGTTATTGATTTTTTCCTTGGTAAAATAATCAATATCTCCCTCCACTAATTTCTATTTTACATACGATGGAATAAACCAGGAATTAGTGGTGAAGTGCTCGACGATCGTTAGTACGTGTAAAAGGTGTAGTGAATGTTATTGATTGTTTGGGATAAAAAAACCCGATCAGGTATTTCCCATTTCAATTAAGGATATTCAATACAACTATTTATACATGGAAGGAGAGTTGACCAAACCGAGATCTTGGTAAGGTTTTCTCTCACAATAATAATTTCACCAAGGAAGTGAGAGGAAACGATTGTGGAAACTCACTTTAATCAACAAAGAATAAGTGGTTTGAATTAAATTGAACAAGGATAGCATTACAATTAGGAAACCGACCCCGACCTAATCACCCTTTTTAATATCATAGTTTTTCAATCATTTTAATTTCAAATTTCATTTCAAAAACAAAACATTTGATTACCCTCCTTTTAAAGGGACAACTCGTTTTGTGTGCACTCCTCTTCGGGGGACATCCTAGGTCAACCACTTTACTACATTTTAACATAGGAAATAATTGTTTTTCCATGCCCTACGATAGGCGTGTGTCAACTATACCTAAATTATTCATGCATGGATCCTTATGCTATGTAAGGAATATTAATCTACTAAGATGTGATATCTATTTATGAAATGATTGGGTTAATATAGTTGGTATCAAAGAAACTAACCTACTCAAAACCGAGAAAAAAGAAAAAGTGATTGGTATAACTCAAAGTGTCTCTTTTTATTTAAAATTCACATTACTTTTAGTAAAAAGAACAAGTGACAAACTGAAAACTGATAAAATGAATACAAATTTTTTATACTTTAGGAAAAATGATATATAAGTCATTTTTGACATGTAAAAATTAGTCTCATCTCAATACAAAGCACAGTGTGGTCAGTATAACCCAAACTGTCTCTTTTTTATTTAAAATTGGCATCGATTTAAGTAAAAAAAAGTGACATTTGGAAAACTGATAAAACACATTAATATTGTTTTGATTTTTTAGTACATTGATATATACATCATTATTTATGTGTTGGAATTATCCTCACCTAAATATGATGCATGGTGTGTCTGGTATCACTCAATGTGTCTCTTTTTATTTAAAACTGATATTAATTTAAGTAAAAACAAGAAGTGACATACTAAAAACTGATAAAATGAATTCATATTGATTTTATTCTTTATTAAAATGATCCAAGAGTCATTTTTAACATGTATTAATCAACCAAAACTCTATCCAATGAACAATGTGACCGATATGACTCAAAATGCATGTTTCCAGTTTGAAATGACATTTTAGTAAAAAAACACAACTGGCATACTAAAAATTGATAAAACCCATTTGGATTGATTTAATAATTTAGAAAAATGATATATTAGACATTGTTTATGTGTAGGAATCATCCTCACCTCAACACGACACATAGTGTGGCTAGTATAACACAAAGTGTCTCTTTTTATTTCAAATTGACTTTAATTTAAGTAAAAACAACAAGTGACATAATAAAAACTGAAAAAACACATTTATATTGTTTTTAAATTTTAGAAAAAAGATCTATTAGTCATTTTTCATGTGTATAAATCATTCTCACATCAATACGACACACAATGTTACCGATATAACTCAATGTGTCTCTTTTTATTTAAAGTTGACATTAATTTAAGTAAAAACAAAAAGTGACATATTGAGAACTGAGAAAACGCATTCATATATTTTTTTTATTTTAGTAAAATGATATATTAGTCTTTTTTGATGTTTTTTAATTATATTCACCTCAATACAATGCATGGTGTGGTAGGTATAACTTAAAGTGTATCTTCTTATTTAAAATTGACATTAATTTAAGTAAAAATGACAAGTGACATACTGAAAACTGAGAAAATATATTTATATTGTTTTTAATATTTTATTAAAATGATATATTAGTAATTTTTGATGTGTAGAAATCATCCTCACCTCAATACAACATATGGTGTGGTTGATATAACTCAAAGTGTCTTATTTAAAATTAACATTAATTTAATATAAAACAAAAAGTGACATACTGAAAACAAAGAAAATGCATTCAGATTGATTTGATACTTTAGTAAAATTAATTATAAGTCATTTTTGATGTGTAGGATTCAACCTCACCTCAATCTGATGCACAGTGTGTCTGGTATGACTAAAAGTGACCATTCTTAGTTTAAAATCGACATTTTAGTTGAAAACATGTCACTCACTAAAAACCAATAAAATGAACTCTAATTGTATTGATAATTTATGATGTTGATTAATAATTCATTTATGATGTGTATAAACTAGTGTCACTTAAAACTGATGCATGATTCGGCCAGTATGACTCATAATGCATGTCTCTAATTTGAAACAACATTTTAATAAAAAACACAACTGACATACTAAAAACCTATAAAATGCATTTGGATTGTTTTGATACTTTTGGAAAATGATCCATTATTAGTTGGGGATATATAGGAATCATTCTCACCTCAATCTTATGCACAATGTGACCAATATAACTCCAAATGTGTCATTATTTAAAATTGACATTAATTTTAGTAAAAGAACAAGTGACATACTCAAAACCAAGAAAACACATTCATATTATTTTTATATTTTATAAAAATGATCCATAACTCATTTTTGATGTGTGGGAGTCAAAAAAACATCAATATGATGCACAATGTGACCGGAATGACTCAAAATGTGTGTTTCCGGTTTGAAATGACATTTTAGTAAAAAAACAAAATTAGCATACTGAAAAACATGTAAAAAAATTCATATTGTTTTAATATTTTAGGAAAAACTCTATTTTTAATTTTTAATTTTTATAAATCAGACTCACCTAAATACAATGCATAGTGTGGATAGTATAACCCAAAGCGGCTCTTTTTATTTCAAATTGACATTAATTTAAGTAAAAATAAAAAATTGATATAATGAAAACCAAACAAACACATTCAGATTGTTTTGATATTTTAGGAAAATGATATATTAGTCATTTTTGACATGTATGAACCATATGAACCTCAATAATACATATGGTGTGGCTGGTATAACACAATTTTTTTTCTTTTTTATTTCAAATTAACATTAATTTAAGTAAAAACAAAAAGTGATAAATCAAAAACCAAGAAAAAACATTTAGATTATTTTGATATTTTAGGAAAATGATATATTAGTTATTTTTGATGTGTAAGAATCATAATCACCTCAATATGATGCTTGGTGTGTCTAGTATAACTCATAGTGCCTCTTTTAATTTAAAATTGACATTAATTTAAGTAAAAACAATAAGTGACATACTGAAAACCGAGAAAAAGCATTTGGACTGTTTTGATATTTTTGGAAAATGTTATATTAGTAATTTTTAATGTGTAGGAATTATCTACACCTCAATATGATGCATGTTGTGACTGGTAAAACTCAAAGTTCCTCTTTTTATATAGAATTGACATTAATTTATGTTAAAACAACATGTGACATATCGAAAACTGAGAAAACACATTCAGATTGTTTTGATCATTTAGGAAAATGATATATTAGTCATTTTTGATGTCTAGGAATCATCTGCACCTTAATACAATGCTCAGTGTGTCTGATATAACTCGAAGTGTCTCTTTTTATTTAAAATTGACATTAATTTAGGTAAAAACCACAAGTGAGATACCGATAACCAAGAGAATGCATTTGGATATTTTTGATATTTTAGGAAAATTATTTATTACTCATTTTTGATGTGTAGAAATCAGACTGACCTCAATATGATGCATGGTGTGACTGGTATAACTCATAGTGTCTCTTTTTATTCAAAATTGACATTAATTTAAGTAAAAACAACAAGTGACATAATGAAAACTGAGAAAAAACATTCCTATTATTTTGAAACTCTAGGAAAACGATCCATGAGTCATTTTTGATGTGTAAGGGTCAATCACACCTCAATAGAATTCACGGGTTTACCAATATGACTAAAAGTGTTCATTATTAGTTTAAAATTAACATTTTAGGTCAAAAAGTGTCACTCATTGAAAACCAATAAATTTGATCTGATTGTCATGATAATTTAGTAAAATGATTCATAAATAATTTTTGACATGTATGAAGTAGTCTCACATCTAACCGACACACGATGCAACCAGTATGGCTAATAATGTGTGTTTTCAGTTTGAAATGACATTTTAGTAAAAAAATATAGGCAACATATTGAAACCTAAGAAAATGAATTCAGATTGTTTTGATACTTTAGAAAAACAATCCATATGTAATTTGTGATAGGTAGGAATCAACCTTACCTCAATCCGATGTATAGTGTGACTAATATGACTCCAAATGTGTCATTATTCAAAATTAACATTAATTTTAGTAAACGAATAAGTGAAATACCCAAAACCATGAAAATGAATTTATATTGTTTTGATATTTTAGTACAATGATTCATAACTCATTTGTGATGTGTAGGAATAAACCTCACCTCAATAAGATGTACGATGTGACTGGTATAACTCCAAATGTGTCATTTTTATTAAATATTGTCATTTTATTAATGTATTCTTCCATATTAATGTTTTATTTATTTCTTTATAGTATTACTAAAATAATAATTTTTTTTCTTATATCGATGGAATATTTTTTTGGGTTGATATGATTAGTTCAGCAGTTGATACCATGGGTGGACATTTTTGAGAGGGGATCACATACATCAAAAGATGAAATATTAATGTTTTAGAATGTTTGTTGGATAATTGTAAAAATAATTATATAAAACATTTTGTTTGAAAGGAAAATAGAAGTGTTTTTTTGTATATACCATTGGTGGATATTTTTTTATTCATTATTTAAATTAAATTTATATATCATTGTTTGAAATTATATCATTTTTTTAAATTATAGGTTTTATATAGAATTTGAAATTTTATGTTTTTGCTTATGGGTGTGCTGTTATATTAGTAGAATATTATAGGCAGCTAAGCCTTTAGCATCGCTATTTTTAGCACTAATAAAGGACCCCCTTTATAAATTATTATTTAGTACTGATAAAGGGTACCCCCTATATAATTGCTGTGATTAACAAGGCTTTTTTAGAAATATTAAAATCCAATTTGTGTGCTGTTAAAGAGCATATGTGTAGTAGTGTTTAAAGGTGGAATGAGCACCACACACGCCAAAGGGAATTTTCTTGTAAAAAGATGTCCCAAATGGATAGGTGATGGTGGTTTTTCCAAGTCTTATAGGGAAATATAAATCTAGTTGTAACCAAAATATCCATCTAGATAACAGAAAAATTCATTTCCAACCATCAATTCAAGAATTTGATCTAGAAATGGAACTGGAAAATGGTATTTTCTAGTGGTTGAGTTATGATTTCTATAACCAATGCAGACTATCCACATTGTATCTTCCCTAAATTGAAATTTTTAATTTTTATCATTTGTGAAAACTATGAAACCCCCTTATTAGGTAAAACTTGTATTGGACTTACCCGAAGACTATCAAAAATAGACAAAATTATCCCCACATCAAGTTGTATATTGTCATCCTCTCTAACAACCTATTTTATATTTTCATTTTGTCGTCTTTGAACTTCACCTCTAGGATTATGATTTATATGTGTTGGTATTTTATGTATAAAATAATATATACATATACCCTTAATATAATCTATATAATAACCAATAATTGATATGAAATTCCTTAGAACAAACATCAAACTATCTTCTTGATTCATAGATAATGCAGTGAAGATAATGATAGGAAGGGTAGAAATTTCACCCAGAAAATATTATTTGAGATGGGAATGAAAGGTATTTAACTCTAAAGTGGGTTATTCTTATCTACAAGAAAGGAAATTGGACCTAGGATGTCCAAGGACTATAATATTCATGTTAAAAATGATTGAGAGCTAAAGAAAGCCTTAGCCTTTCTACAGTCCAAATTTGACAAATATGCAGAATCTGTTTCTAGTTATTGTTTTAAAATTTTCTCTATAAAAAATTGATCAATATTTTCTGAAAACTAACCATCAAATGAATCTCTCAGCTCTACCTCTTTACAAGAACAAATTCCCCTGAAATTTTCATCTCGTTCAATTTTACTATTTATTTCTTCAATCATCTTCAAAAAAGTATTCTTATTCATCATCCAAAGGTTATTTGGATCCATTCATCTTATCACTAGAATAGTTTCCAGATTGTGTTTAAGATTTTCATTTTTTAAAAACATTAAACTCTTTTCTTTGATCCCCCAGATTGAAAACAAATTTCCCAATATCCACATTTATTACAATTCCTACAGTAGAAATAAATGGGATTCCAAGAATAATAGAGACATCTTTATCACACTCTATATCTAGTATAATATAATTTGTAGATAATCAAAAATTTATCAACCCCAGATATTGTATCATCAACTCTTCTGATAGGGTGGGTGATGGACCAATCTTTAAATTTAAAGACAACAATAGTGGGAAATAGATATCCTAATATCAACTGTATGAAAACATAGTAAGGGATAAAGTTGATAATATCTCTAAGGTCACCAAGGCAGTTGACTTATTCACTATTTCCAAAGGTACATAGAATCACAAAACTACCAGGATATCTAAGCTTATGAGGTATCCTATTTAGTTAAACTGTAAGTAACAAACTCTTCAAGGGTATTCTTATTTGGAATTATTTTTAATCATTTTAAAATATGAAATAATCTGAACTAAGGATTCTATAAATGGGATATTAATGTGAATTTATTTAAAAAATTCATGAAATTGTGAAGTTTAGATTCATGATTATTCTTCTTAATTATATTGGTAAAAGTAATATATAAAAATAAATTCATTAAAACTATATGAATCTATTTAGGATCTTTCTTAGTATTTCATTTCGCTTTGTTTTTCATGATTTTTATCTCCTTTTCATATTTCATAATAGGGGGTACAATAGGTTGTTCAAAAATTTCAACGGGGTTATCCATATTTCCAATTGTATAGATTTCATTATTTTCCTTATCATTTTCTTCTAGAAATTTAGTTTTAGCTGGTTTATGATCCCCAGGGACTTGTTGGTGAGTATTAATACCAATACTAGTAGTGATCACTATGAAATTTTCTCGAGGAATTACTTCATTAGTTTTTGAAATTTTCCCTTTTCTCTTTGATTCATTCCCCTAGAAAGTTGGACCATTTGAGTTTCCAAATTTTGAATCCTAGTTTTAGATTAAATTTTATCAAAATCAAATTATGATTTTTTTATTAAATATGGTCTTAAAGTTTTTTTTCTTGAAAATCCATTATATTCAAAAATTGATTCATCTTAGAAAATATTTGACCCTCAAATTTCCTTTTGAGAATTATAATGCTATTCCCTTGGTTGGTTTTGGTAAGGCTGCTTTGGAAACCAGGGGTTATAACATGTACGAAAACCCATACTCTATTATGGAATGTTAGGGATATTTTATATAACCTTAATTATAATTATTAGAAAAATGATCATCATTTGGTAGTATCCTATGTTTGTAACTAGAAACATTTTCATTCTTAGTTTTTTGAGGAGATATATCAAAATTAGGGCAGCATGATTTGGAATGTGCATACCTTCTATATTGGTGGAACCACTCCCTAAGTGAGTTTTGATCATTTTCTTTATAATACCCAGGATCACTGAATTCATCCTTTTGAACAAGATTATTCTATTTCCTAACTATTCATCTTCTCCGAAAACACTTATATTGAGATTTATGTTCATGTGTGTTGAAAATTTTCTTTAATTATTCATTAGTTTTATTACTAAAATCCCCTACAAAATCTTGAAAAATTTGGGTTTAGTGGTAAAGGGGTGAGGTTTTTATAAAATGTGTCCATGAGGAACTATGGAGTACATTGTTGATTTAGAAACTATCTAAGAAAACCCTTAAATCTTTCCCACACCTCATGGAACCACTCATGCTCATCTTGAAAAAAACCGCTGATCTTATTCCTAATTTCAGTTTTAATTATTCTTGGATAAAATTTTATTAAAAAGGAATTTAATATTTGATCCATCGTATCAAAAATATTTTTATCCATTTGTTGAAACCATGACCTATATTTTTTATTTAGACAGGATGGGAAGTCTCTATGTTATAATTTTTTTTTCCAATTAATCTTATTAAAGGCTACTACTATAACACATAATAAAAATATCTAATGAAGTCTAAAGAGCCTTCATTAGGATGCCTATTATATGATGGCAATAGGGAAATATGTGACTATTTTACCTCATAATTTTTCACCCTTGGGGTGTTTTTGATATACGATGAGTTACTAGAGACATTTATCACCTGAAACTCCCTACGGAACAATCTCTCTGCTAAATACTTCTTAGAGGATATGGATTAAAATTTAGGTTTTGATTATTATTCATAATTTCCATAAGTCCTATTTTTGATTTTATTTTCTTTTAAACTGTTTTTTAATGACTATTAATTTCAGATATTATAGGTGCTAATTTTTTAGCCTTTAATCTGGTGTGCATCAACACTAAAACTCAAGATTTGTTCATAGAAAACTTCAATCTTCATATTTTTTCTGTTTTTATTTTAAATGATGATTTCTATAATATATTCCTGTAGATTTTTTAGTAGTTTTGATTTTTTTTTAATTTTTAGAGTTGTTTTGAAGTTTTTAATATCTTTATGGATTTTTTACTCATGAGTTTCCAAAAAAATCACTAAAATTTGACATGTGAATCATTGAATATGTGAAAATTGATTATTTATTCTCCTATTTGAAACAGTTATAGCTAGTGTGTAGGGTTTTGAACCATAGTTAAGGTGAAATTAAACAACTATACTAAGAAAAAGAATGCAAAATAAACAAGAAAAAAAGTAACAAATAGAAAACACTAAAAACCTCTAGGATAATCTGAATGAGCATGGAACAAGAGTGATAAAAAAATATGAAATAGTTACATGAAAGGAGATTCAATAGTAATGATGGAATGTAACTTAATTGATTGGTTGAATAGTTATTCCTTCACTCATGCAAATAAAAATCCTTAGAATTGAGATTTTGAGTAGTTAACAATCCTTGATGGCAATGTTAATTCAGGACTAAAATAATTATACAGTTTATCAAATGTAAAATTAATCATTCATGAAAAAGATAAAATCAATTTTTAATAGAGTAAATTTTTTAATTAATCTTGTTGTTCAACTCTCATGAGAAATATCTTGTGAGAATATTAGAAATGTATATGTAGTTTTTAAATGGATTAAATTAAAATGAATTTTTATTAATTTTCATAGGAAAGAAATTATAAGCTTCAAGAAATAAATTTAGCGAATAAAAATCCATGAATAAATATTTATGCTTGAATAAGTAAAAGTTTAAAATATTCAATATTGTTCCCCAAAGAATGATTAGCCAAAAGACATGTTCGGATATTGAATTTCAAAAAAATAATAGTAGTAGTAAAAAAAGCAAAGAGAAAGAATAAGGGAGATCTTCTCTACCAAAGATCTCTTCTATGAGCTCAACTGCCATTCTACAGCCCGGTTCTTGCATCATGGCTCTCACTCCAGAAAATTATCCCATCAATCATCTCCTTCATGGGGATCATGTCATCTCCCTCATTGAAATGGTTCAGGATCCCCATTTTGTGATAATTTTCTGAATTTATATATAGTTATTTTCTCCATTAGTGATAGTCATCTTACAATAACTTAGCTTGGTCTTTGGTTCTTTTCTAAAAACATGTCACTAGTCACGGTATTTTATCCCATACATGGGATTTTAGCTAAACCCTTCTAACAACTTTGACTTACCCACATGTTGTCTATTTTATAAGAACTTGTAAATGATTCCATCTTGATTCATTCTTTAAAGAGTCATGTGAAAACTTCAATTTCATGTGCATCTTCAAAAAATTATTAATTTCGACTTGGACCCATCTTTCATGATAATCATCTAGACACATTAATAAATTCATCGTCAAATAAAACTAACCACACCTTAAATATTAATTACTGACTCGACACATCTTCAAATTATTTTAATCGATCGATCTAATCTAGCCCTCAAAATTCATATTTCACTAAACCAATATTTTCCTTGGGGTTAGTTTGGGATCTTGGTTTTGGTGTGTTTTCTTCTATGTGTCTTAGCAATGAATCTTCTCTAAAATTCATCGTTTAGAATTTTATCCTTTAATAGAATAAGAAAAATCCCTAGTTCTTCAACAATAGTCAACTTCCATTTTTACAACCTAATTCATGGAATTTGGTATAATCCAACAAGTTTGGTTTTGTTTAGATGAAGCTTCAACGGGCTCATCTTATCATTGCAGACAACAAATCATGAAATTGGTCAGGATATTTGTCTAGTTCATCATCTTCACAAATATAGGCCGAACTGGTGGACACATATTTCATTGGACTTAAACCTAGAATGTGGATTAGGTTTATATGGAATCAATTACATATTTTTCATCTCCATTTCATGGTTGATCAGTGTTTTATATGCTCGGTTGCTCACATTTGAGCATACAATCAATCCTTGGGTGGAATTATCAAATCTGTATATGTTATATGGTCTATCCATGCTTTGGACGCATAGCCCATACCTCCTCTTTAAACAACCATTTTTAAACTTGGAACACTTACAGTTGAGAGTATTATATGTGTGGTTAATGCATTCCTTTGTCAGATTTCCACTACCCATGATCACTACAATTTTTTATGGTTGATAAAACCCTTTGCTAATTTTCAAATCCAAACTACTACTACCATACATAAATAATAAACACATTAAAAATAAATTATTAAATATTTAAAATTATATAATTAAAACTAAGTAAATCATGTTAAATTAAAAATGAAATTAATTAATAATAATTAAAGAATTAAAAAATAAGATTAAAAATTTATATTCCAAACATTTTAAATAACCAATCAATTATTTAATTTAATTAATAAAACAAAGAAATTAATAAACAAAATAAAACAATAAAAAGTAAATGAAAATGAAAATCAATTAAATTATTTAAATTCAAATATTATGAATTAGATATCCATTAATTAATTAATTAATTAGTAATAAAATCATACAACTGGTTGTTAAATTTAAATAATGCATAAATTACCCTAAAAACTAAGCATTAAAATTTATAAGAAAATTTTAGAAATAAATTAAGAAAATATATCATAGAATTAACATATGATTAATTGAGAATAAAAACAAACAAAAAATAATAAATTTCATAGATTAATGATTTTGTCATAAAATAACAATTAGATTATAAATAAACATTAAAAGTAAAAATTAAGAAAAAAACACATAAAATACATTGAAAAGGTTGTGGGAAAACTAAATAATTAAATACCACATCAATATCTTCTCCCAACAGTGAATGTGATTCACTGAGGTGTGGTGAGAAAATCCCACCATCAAAGAGTTATATTCATCTACCCATTAGACAGTAAACATGGATTTATATAATATGTTCATGGATGAGAATTCACTTACTTTGAATACGGGGGATAAAAAAATTATTTTGATGAAAAACCCATGGTTTTCCATTTATTGGTGATAAACATATGCATCAAATTACATTTTGAAGATGGAATCTAAGTGTTTCTAAGTGAAATGATATACCAACTCTTTAATAGTAGCAGTTCCATGAGGATCATATCAAGCATTTGAGGAATTACCCTAGTCTTTCAACAATATTATCAGTAGTATAGTCACCCCTCGTTGCATGATTTCCTAATTTAGGGAATAATAGATAGACTTTGTAATGTTGAAACTATGGTGACTGATGAGATCTTAGTTTCATTGTAGTGGCATGGTGGTCAATTCTTCTAGTAGAGGACTCTTTTTATGGACAATGTAGGTAGAGTATGAGTAACTAGATATGAATTTGTTTATTATTTCTTAGATATGGATACATTTCTCATCTTCAATCGATGATGGTGCCCCCACACTCTTCCTATGTATAAGAGAGACCTATAGTGGTGATATCATTGTTTCTTATCTCCTTCCATGAAAAGGATGAATATCTTGAAGACTAGATGCCATAAAAAATGTATTAAAATTCCCAAAGAGAGAAAATGTAATCTTCCCCAACACCCATGAAGTACACCCAAGTTGACCCTACCTGCGACACATGTGAAACCAAGTACCTTGTGAAAGTTTTACTTACATGACTCACAAAGTGTGCGACACCACCTTTTCCAAGGGTCCTAAATTTTCCTATAAATAGATCACTTGGGATCATCATTTTCACTTTTTATAAGACCAAGATATGACCAAAATTTCTACTCTCCCATGTCCCTCTCCCAAGTCATCAAATAGTCCTGGTAACTTATTCAATCTATAAAATAGAGGGAATTTCCAAAAGAGAGTGTATCTTAGTTCCCCAAAGGTCTAAAATATGATGAACCTCTGGGAGGAACCACTTCCTCCCTAGTCTGATAATAGTAGGGAAGAGTACCCTTACCCAACTATATACTTGTACACCTCTCTTTCAAAGGCATTCACGGAGACCCCCTATAAGTAGGGAAAAGCTTCACCCAAGTATTATCACCTAGATAATAGCTTCTCCCCAATATCACCTGGTAAAAACCTTCATCACACTTCCACAACATAAATAGGGTGTAGCCATCATCCATTTTCCATAGTATCACTTGAGCGAAGCCTTGACACTATCCTTGGTATTATTTCGCCAAGGTATTCTTCCATTCCTTTATAATGGATCCTGAAAATTTTTCTCTCTTTTTACGAATCATCTAGAACATCCTAGATTTGATGGTATATAATCCCATCATCAAAATTTTTAATTTGTACATCCAATTATCAAGGTCTCCTCCAAAGACATTGAATGCACCAAATTAAGTTATTCACACCAGTGTTCACCTCTTTTGATACTACATTACCTAGATAAAATGTGTCTCCAATGTGAATCCCTCAGTGGATAGGTTCCCCATGGGTTTAATAACCCTACATTCCCTTGATAATGAGGGTTTTAATCTTAAGTAAACTAATGAGAATTCCACCAGCACATGAAGCAAAACTTGGTTGATCCAAATCTGAGCCCGATCAACTTAGGTACTTAGTGGATACTGGATTCCACTTGAGGAGAGAGGTCTCCAAAATTTCCATAAGACATATATCCACCTTTTGAGTCCCATGTCTGGAAGTAGGCCTCCTATATAATGTTAGAAATGTGCAGTATCCATGCTTTTTTATTTTTCAATCACACCTATGCAGTGGATGTATAGGCCCCAAAAGTGGCACTATTAATGGTGGATTCTATGTAACCTTCTCTCCTATAATCTTAAGTGGAAAAGGGAGTCCTCCCTAGATTAATCCCATAATATTTATATTTTTATGTTACTCTACTCCTATATCCATATTCCATACCTCTTCCTGGCCTAGAAATAGGTTTGAAGACAGAAGGGTAAGGTCTCACAGTCAACATGAGACACATGAGGTTTTCATTTATGATTTCATCAGTCATGAATTATCAACTAGATAAGGAGGGAGAAAGAGCCTCAAGTGGCCTCAATTTTTAAACTTTTTTAAACCCAGTATCACGCTATCATTTAATGTGTTTGATCCTTAATTTTCTTTTATTTCTCACACTTAGCATTACTCATGTGAGCTTTGAGATATATGTTGATCATACCATTAATATCACTAAAATTCCCCCTCAATACTCCTTTATAGGTGTAATCCCTAATAACCACACTATTTTCTGAAATGGTATCCTCATATAAATAGGAATCATTCAATCCCCTATTGTCAAACCTTTTACGAAACAAGAATACCCAACATCAGAATTACATGTGCTCTGATTCATGTCTTCACAAGATATATAAGATGCCTCTTAAAGGCTCAATCCACATAACCAATATAAAAAGTAACCATATATACCTTTCCATATGGAGAACTATATGGGATCTAATTCATGTCTATAAAGGGATAAATGTGATGCCTCCCAAAAGTTCTAACACAACATCATATTCCCCATATTATCACCATCCAACATCCTAACTTTTATATGTCTATATTACCTATGAATTTTCATACCATATCTCAGATATACATATTTTCCATGAGATATATAACTATATTCTTCTCAAGTACATCCTCCCATGTGTAATCCCCACTCAATTCTATGTTGTTATACCTTTTATGAAATAAATTTCCCCAAAACATGACATTAAACTACCCGACCAATGTCCTTGTCACATGAAATTAAACTATTTGAAAACTTCTTTATTGGCCGGGGTAAAATTATATGGTATTTTCTTTTCAAATGACCACAAATATTTTCATTCCAACAATGTGGGATTTGATTCAGGTTTCAGTGGGATGCAAGGGATGCCTCTCTGAGGTTCAAACCCAACATCAACAATCTTATCACCATCTACACTAGAGTTATATTCCTTGCCGATCATACCACTATCAATCAATATTCTTATTGAAATCATTCCCTTAATCATAGGTCTATTTCCTTTTGAGTCTCATCACATTATTCTCATCTATCCATATTCCCAGTGAGACTTATATTCAGTGTGCCATATTCTTTATGAGACTCATTCATCTTCATTGATCCATATTCTCTATGAGGTTAACCAAAAAGGACTTATAATGCATAAGTCCCAAACCAACCATTTATATGAACCTTTCTTCTAGTCATCCATATTTCATGACTTTAAAATTCACAGATTTCTCCTTATCACACAACCTTAAAAAGGTATGATGTGCTGCATTATGTGGAACCAAAATAAATGGGTTTTGATTCATTTCATAAGGATGTGTACAAGTCCCCTTCATGGGACTGATCTTGACACCACATACATCCACCCCTTACTATACGATGATAAACTCTAGAGTACCTATCTATGTTTCTTTAATTCATAATGACCATATACTAGTATCATTAAGTAATAATAAGATAAATATTGAGAACCTTAGATATATACATTTGGTGATATAGATGGAGAACCTCCAATACATACATATGTTCAAATCTCTAGATTTCCTATGATATATATATGTTCTCATCGTTATATGATAATAATAGATTGTTGGTGTTAGGGTAACCTATCTTGTATTAGAATTTGGGAAAGATTCATAAACATGGATTAAAAATATAAAAAAGTCCCATAGTAGGAAATAATTCCCCCTAAAGGGTGTGATGGTCTTGAACTATCATTCTCTTGACCAGTTTGAGTTCCTTAGTAATATTGGTAAGACACCCCTATAACTGTCTGCCTTTGAAAAGAAGGTCTATATCTTGTCACATATGTGGGAGCCACTGGGTCTTTCTAGTTCCCTAAATAAAACCCATTGGAAACCATATGAGATAGTAACCCAATGTGAAGATTTAGTAGCTACAAAAATCCCCTCACAACTAAGTGCAGGGCCAAATCATCCTGGGTTGAAACAAAAATGGTAAACCCAATGTGAAGTTTTTGTTAATAAAAAATGGATTTCACCATAAGAAATTAGTTAAGTGTGTTCTCTTTCTCTTAATGCTGCATTGATGGGTTCTTATATTTGTGATTTTTGTTACCTCCTAGGAACTCCTTCACGATACCTTCCCTAAATACAAATGGAATATTTTAAGTGATTTAATTATGACTCAATACTTATATATGCTGGGGCATCATCAAATAATATGACTCTCTTACCAACCCAGTGCCTTCAGTGCTAGGTGAAAAATGAATTGATCTGGGAGTACCACTTGAATGGTACTATTCTGACACTCTAGGTTCCATGTAAATCCATCAATGGCATAAATAATCACAGGTAATCTACACTATGATGGGTCATATAGGAGTAGGTGGTGCTTGATTACACATCAAACCAATTCGGGAGTCTCTACCCGATGCGCAGTAAAAATACCTCCCTTATATTTAGAAGTATTATAAAGAGGTCAACTACGAATTCACCCTAATTCATGATCCTCTCAGGAGTACTCCTAGTATCCACTGTTTTCAATATCCTATAAAATCTACCCCTTAACAATCAACTAAGAATAATGTCTAGGAAACCCCTGCTCTGGTCATTCAAAAACCGAGTATCCAAGAAATTTTTCTAGGTATGGTGATATTTCAACCACAGGGAGGGGACCCATATCCCTACATCCACCAAGGAATCCCACCAAAATATCTTGGAGTTCCAATGGATATAAAAATACCCCTTACCACACTTATAGATCTTTTTAGTATATTTTTGAAGAATCAAGAGAATATTTTCAGTATATACCAACAACAACTAGGGGAAAGAACACATTTCTTCCCCCACATATCAAGCCTGTCATCATATACCTATGGAAACTAGAGGATTGGAGTATGTTCATATACCTTATCTTGCTAAGTAATGGGTATATATTTCCATTCCCATTACATAATCCTAATAACACATTTTTGTGGAAATGGATGGGAAGGCATATATCCCAACCCACATTATATAGAGTTGTCAAAATGACTTTGTGGAAAGAATAAAAAATGGATATCAGTATTCCCTAAAAGTGACCAAAGGATATTCATATACTATTCTACCCATTTACATAGCATAGATTCACTAAATATAAATAGATACTTATTATTAGGCACACATTATTTCCCATGTTCAGATGGATCTTTGGTATATCCTAGTGAATAATGAAAAATATGATCATACACACATTCTCATTCCAACTAAAGATTAAAGATCCATATCAATAGGCACATCTTTTAAGGAATATATTCCTAATAAATCTTCAAAGTTTTGTTGGAATACTCTATAAGTCGCCAATGAAATGGTTCATATTATGGCCCTTCATTACACGAAGTTTCATCAGTATATTCTGATGGAAACCAAGTGGAAAGAACATATTCCAGCTGATTTTGAATAATCCTATTAGAATAATCTAATGGAAACAAGGGAGTTTCCCAAAGATGATCCCACATATGAAATATTTTTTTCACACCACATGAATTCAGTTTCCCAATTGAGAGTATCCAAAAAGAAATCTTGATAAGGAAAAACTATATCTATGGAGTATACCCATGTTCATACTATACTTGATGCTAGAATTATTGAGGCTCTTTAAAGTGTGTCAATAGTTTCCCAAGATGCTACTAAATAATTTTCATATAGTGGAAGTAGTATAATTTTTGATGTTCCTCCCCCCAATATCGCTACTAGCAGCTCTAGAGGTCCTCCCCAGAGCACCTACCAGGAAGGTCCTCCCCATGGAGGTATTAGGATCAATTGTATTAATTTTTCTTATGATTGGAACCACAAAAATTTTCTTCTCGACCAAATAATCAAATGGAAATAAGGTCCTCCCATTTCAAATTCTTATCCTGAAGGTCCTCCGCAATTCATATGTTGTAAGAATCCTCACAAATTCAGATATTTCTCCACAATGGTAGTCCTCCCCATATTGGTGTTCACTACAAAGGTCCTTCCTTAAGTGACATATTAATTCATTAAGAAGGTCTTATCATTAATAAAGTAAATTTGAGAAATTACTTATATTATGAGGCACTCAAGAGATTGAGGCCAGCTATATGAAGCTCCCTTTTACTAATGAGCGGTATTATATCTAAACCAGAAGGCATTATGAGTCAACGAACACTCTTTGAACTACCCTCAGATCACTTACCTTCCACCATAATAGAGAATATTCCAATCAACCCTTCTCTTATAAAAAAAGTATTTAGGAAATGACTACTCTTTTAAGAACATGTAGAGGAATATCTCATAAGAGATGAGGAGAACACCTTGTTTATGAGGAAATGTTTGGAAAATGAAAACATACTAGTAATGTTCTTCCCCTATACACCTCACATTATAGAATTCAGAAAACTTTGAAAAAGGATTTTATACAACATATTTTTCTCAACCTATCGATGAAACTTACTCATTTGAAGGTAAAATTTCTACCTTACATGGAATAAAATAACCACGTTAAGCTTTAACCAATATATTTATTTAGTCTCCCTTTCCGTCTCATGGTTTCAAAGGGTGAGAAATAAGTTTGAAAATATCAAACATTTATACCTGGATGAATTGGGAAATATATGAAAACTAATTTTTGATGATCTATATAACATATATATTTGAGTATGGGGAAAAAACAGAGCATTCCATTTCACCCTATTTCCCAATTTACAGATCCTTCCAAGAAATTCATAATTTAAAATAATTATTTTAGGTTTAATCCCTATGTATGGTAGCTACTATACTCAAGAGATATTTGTTATGTCCAAATATAAAAAACTATGAACCCAATGAGAGAAAGATATTAAAAGGATCCTACACCAGTCTTCTAAAAAGGTTGAACAAAAACCTCATTTGATAAACAACAAACATTTAATAATAACATTTTCCCCAATATCAACCAGCTCATGATCAGAGCATGCACTACACCCAACTCAAGCTTGGAAAAAATCCCATAATATCAAGAGGGTGTCATTAATGGTCAGTGTTGTAGTCATCTGGTAGAAATACCATAATACAAGTCTGGGTGCATTTTTACCACTTTTAATTCCACCAAGGCTATAAAATCTCTAATGGGTCAAAAATATTATAGTGGTAGAACTAGATCCAGTGTTGTTCGTAGGGTTGGGGGTATTTTTTCTACAGCCTTCACCCCCCATAGAAGTTGGTATTTTCTAGAATGGGAGAAATTACATAATAAAATCCATTATAATTTCCCCCATTTCAGGATCCTTATTTCTTCTCGGGGACAAGTACAGTAAGAGATTATGGCAGATCTCTTCAGATTACCATTTACAAACCAGTCTTAGAGGAGTCATGGAAGAAAAAATAAAGACATGTTGGGGCTAAAAACTGAAGCATCCCCTCAAGTGGATTCCCACTCAATGGAATGGTTACATATCAATTGATAGAAACACTAAGGATGATGAGTCTTTTTATCTTTATGATGATGACATTATACTAGTAGGACACTATTCATTAGTTAACATCATCATAAATGGTCATGTAGATTATGTGGAGAATGAAACCAATATAGGTGAGTAGAAGGATGATTTTGTTTCTCGTAATAGGGTCTACACCAAAATAGTGGAACAATATATATATACTATAAACCAAAGTTGAGATAAAAATATGGGATCTCCCTCAAATGCTTAGCTACCGCCTTATAAGAAATCATCAAATAAAGAAAAGGGAAAGGGTGTGGCTACGTCCCACCAATTACCTAAAGAATTTTAATTCCCTATAATTGAGGAGAAATTTTCCTAATACAAAACATATTTAAAGGAATTAATAATAATAAATGTTGAGTTACTCAAGGGAAATATCCATGTTGGGTATACTCTCCAAGTAGATACTCACATTCATCTTTCAACAAATCCAAATTGATAAGAAGGGTCTACCATACCAGAAATAGAAGAGAAAAGGAATCCACACAACATGGGATTCAGAAAACCAATATATATGGACCTAATGGTGGAATAATATCAAGAATTACACCCACTAGGGAAGTATATAGTATCATGTCAAGAAAGATTCCTCTAGTCATCCCACACTTTCTATCACCATTGAACACTGGTAGTCCCACAATAATTGGATTCACCCATCATTTATGCTACAAAAATATCTTCCCAAAAAACTAATCCATCGGATCTTATTGAAATAATTGATTCATTAAAAGATAAAATTGAATTTAATAAGAATACACATTCACTAGTGAATTTGAAGATAAATCCATACCCTAAATGGGTATATGTGACTCCTCCTCTTCCCAACTTTGAAATTATAACGTTCTAAAATTTAAATAGAACTGGGGACCAAAAATAACATTTGATGATTTTTTTATCTTCAGGTGGTCCCATTATGGGAACAATTGAATATAAGGAGGTATATAAGATTAGATTATTATTTCAGACCCTATATGAACCAACATTTTTCTAGTATAACAATATGATATCCATATCAATTATAGAATGGGAAGAACTCTTTCAGAATTTCCTCTATAAATTTAGCTCCATTTTTAGGAAGAATAAAATCCTCAATATCTCAAACTAAAAATTACATAAAGGAATGAGATAAATAGGATTTATATCAATGTATAATTTTCTAAACTATTCCTTGAAGATACAACTCCCTCAAGAAGAGTTTCCAAGGATATTCATTTAAAATATTTTTGATGAATTAAAAATAATGATCATCTAAATTAAGTACCTGAGATGGTTTCATGAACTTGATATAGTCACATAGTGGTTCGATGATTCCATTGAGTGGATCAATCCCATGCCTCATCCAATGAAAAAGGTTCCAAAAAATGGGATTAGAAAAGAAGATATAGTAACCGTTACACTTAATCTGTCTCTAACACTGGCTCTAGAAACTAAACCTATAAAATATCACATGGTTACCCATATTGAATGGAAAAAAAAATAAAAAACCTTTAACAGGAAGGGAGAAAATATTATTTGTACCCATCATATAAATAATGGAATAATAAAGGTTACTTATTCTGATATGACCATGTTAATAGATATTTCATCACATCCATGGAAAACAATTTTCTAAATCTTCTACAACACATGCTTTCTAATCAATTTGGCCTTGGTGACCACCCAAATTACTTTTACTACCAAAAAATGTTGGGAAACTCTATCCAATAGTTGTTTTTATTTAAATACACCCTTCAGATATTAGTGGATTTATGAAAATTTAATTTCTGAAGACCCCCAGTAGAAGTGGATTATATTCATGTACCCTCACTATAAGAAGAATTTGAATTGAAAAAAGTATTGAATAAGGGGTTTTGGAAGGTTGATGAATATATAACAAAAAATATGGTCAAATGATAAAAAATCATCCTCAAGGAATAACTAAAATTATTATTTATGTCCCTATATTCTTTATTATGGTGCATATGTCTTCACCAACACTAAAGTCTTCAAAGAATCATCCTTATAAAAGTTTACATAACCTACATGATAAGAATAAAGTATAGAAAAATGAATATGTATTGATGTAAAATTTCATCCAAAACCTCCCATATTTCATGCCTTCGGTATTGGTAGGATGGTATCCACCTCTCCAAACAGTCCCATGGGTAACAAATCACTAAATGGAACCCTCTTCAAACGAAGAGTCTATTTACATCTCCATTAATGTGATTAAATTGAAAAATCCTTTCACTAAAAAAAAGAATAAGATTCATATAAATTCTATTTCCCCCATAAAAATAAAATAAAATAGAGGATAGATCATTGAGGATGATGGGTTCAACGAAGAAATGGTTGACATAGATCTTAACAATTAGGAAATTTCCCTAATGAAACCATATTTACTACTAAAACCAAGTTATGGGAACTTCTATGGGATCAATAGGAGAACTAGTTTACCTATGAGTCATCCTTATATCAATCAAATCTAATTATATTAGAAGACCCATTTGAAAGAAATTATTCACTTATTTAACATCAAAACATGGAAAGGAAGGATCAATTCAACTCACAAGTCACATGAATATCCCCAAAATTTTATCAGACAAAAAGTTTCCTACACATTAAACTTTGTATCCCAATCCTCAGACCAAGGTTTATCTTTAAGGATAAAAACATTGACTGATGGATCATAAATATGACTTCTTGATAAATATATCTACTGATCTAACAATTATTTTAATCTTTCATTCCATTCAATTATCAAAATATATTTAGGAAGCACTTTTAGAGACCCTTTTAATCCCTCAAGTTTTTAAAGTTGAGGTCATTGTCAATGAAGTGTATTGTATAGTGAATGGTTCTTTGGAATGTCATGTAGTGATATCCTTTATAGAAAAAGTTAAGGATTACATTATTAAAGGGAATTTTAGGCCCTTGAAACTATCTGTAAAGTTGGATGACATTGATATTCATTTAGTTTTGATTGACAATAGTTTTGAGATAAATGCCATTCAGGTCTAGACACTCTGACGGTTGGGATATAGTGAATTTAATTTATATACCTCATTTTTGATGAATATGGGTATGAAATGAGTGAAAATAAGCCTCTTGTAAAAATAAATATAGATTTAAATTCAAGAATCTCATCACTAACTCTGAATTTATGATTATCCATTAAGACACAAATTTTAAGGTCCTATTAGCAAGACCTTTATTCCATCAACATGTGGTAGTTATTTCATCATATCATTATTGTCTCAAATAATACATTAAAATATGAACAAGGAAATTTTATGGTGATAATTTTGAATACTTTAAGTCGCATTACATTCATATGTGGTTTTACTATAGATAATAATAATAACCCATGACTAATAATGCCGCTTGAATTACTACTCCAAATGGTTTGAAAATGGGCCCTACTAACCCATTTAATGAACATAGGAGGATTGTATGCTACCCATTAACTATATTAAGGTAATTAATCTAGATATGGGTAGTCATAAATTTTTTCAAATCCAATATGAAAGGAAATAACACCCAATTAACTTCATATCATACGATGTCCGTGCATTTATCTTCACCAAGCAAGTGACACCAATAAAGGGAGAGATAAACATGCTGCCCATATAAATTAATATATATCCTAAAAATTTGTACATGAGGGTCAATATTTCTACCATTAAAACCACATATCAATGTCTCTTTGATCATATTATCCTCAACCATCGAGGTAGGATATGGACATGTGGCCTAATAGAATTCACACCCATCTTCATGATATTAGTCATGCCCATTGAATCCAAACATGCTAGAGTAGTCACTGACCCCAGTAATAATGATGATGTAACATATAGAATTAATATTTATATATAAAATCTATGGTGACCCATGTATCACCTTTCAGGTCAAGAAATACCCATGCTTCACTAGTGAGGAATATAAATTCCCTAAGACACCTCCCAAATATCTGAGTGTTGGGATCTCATATATATTCCATAATTGATAAAAAAGAGAGCATATGTAGAATATTCCTGGTGATAATACCCACACATTGTAATTTTTGAGCTTATAGGGGCCTCATTTTCATTTATATAAGATAAAAATTCCCTCATATCATCTTTTTCATGGAAAACATCTCTCCATCATCTACTTATAATAAGGTTACGGTATATGGAGAGGAATGAGAGCATTTCTAGAGTATCTCAGGTCATAATGCTCACACACCATTACTCTCCAGAACCAAATTCTCCTCATCATTTACCAAAGAGCAAAATTCATCTTCATTGTATCTTAGTTATGAAATAATTCCATTATCAACAACTCCCACTAGGATTGAATTATAATAAGAAGATGAAGAAGATTTTAGAGATAACCCACTATCTTTTAAATAAGTCATCCCAACCACCATTAACAAGATTAGATGAGTAAATTTGGGTACATAGGAAGACTCATGACCTACTTTAATTAGGGACTTCAAGACTCTATAATAAAAAGATATATATATATTCTTTATGAAGTTGAATTGAAATGTATTCACCAGGAATTATATAGAAATTCTTACACTTTGTCTTGATGTGTCCACTCATCATCTAGGCCCACCCAAGGATCATTATAGCTATAAGAAGGTTTCCAAGTGAATGCATCTAACTCATGTTTTCAACTTTAATGTTGAAATTCAATGAGTTTATGAAAACTTATTTCATTTGGTAGGTCCATTACCGAAAATGGATTTCCAATGCTGTCTCATCCAAGAAGAAGGGAAAAAAATAAGTGCCTACATTGATTTTATGAATCTCAACCATCATTTCCTGAAGGGTGATTTCCCAATACCAATTATAGAACTTTTGACTACTGGGTACCAAGACCTCTCTTTGTTATAGATTTTCAAGATATAACACAATTTCAATGGCTCCTAAAGATAAATAGGGAACTTCTTTCAGGGTACTCTAAAGAATATTCTTCTATCGAGTGATTACCTTAGGCATAAATAATGAGGGTTCCATATATCAATATTCAATGAACCATATTTTTAAAACCTTCATAGGATTGACTATGAAATGTTATGTAAATGACTTGGCGGTTAAATACCAATAGCGTTATGATCATCTTACCAATCTTTAGATAGTATTTAACAATTTATGATATCATGGATAAAAAATTAACCCCTTTAAATGTTCTTTTGGGGTTACCTAAGTATTTTTTTCTTAGATTCATGGAACACCATCATATAATTGAATTCAAACCTTCAAAGACCAAGGGAATCCTTAATATGTATCCTATTCTAAATATCAAAAATTTGAAATGGTTTTAAGGATTCCTTTCTTACATTAGGAAATTTATAGAGAAACACATAAGAAATTTCTTACCATTCACCAATCTTATAAAGAAGGTAGTCACTTATTGAGGTGATGGGGCTTATTATGATTCATTTAACGATCATAATAAATACCTATCGATCCCACTTGTGTTGATGCCACCAAAAGAGTGGGAGATACTAATCATATATGTGGCATCCCATGATTGGTCACTTTTTTCTCTTCTCACAAAAAAGAATGATGCAGTAATGAAAATATTCTCTAACATCTTAGAATAACCATACTAGACACTAAGACCTAATATTATTATATCGAAAAGAATTAACTCACATTGATCTTTTTTTGTTTAGAAATTGAGTCACTACCAACAACATAAATTGGTCCATTTGGTATCTTACATTGACCCACTAATGTATATACTCAATCACCTAATGTTAACTAGATTAATGGTGAGGTGGGTGATCATTCAACAATAGCTTGATATCAAATTCATACTACAAAAGATAGTCCAAGGGTGTTGCACATAATTTTTCATGAAAATTTTATAATAAAAGGTATTGATTTTTAATGTATAAATTATTATTTATTAATTTATTTATCATTTTATGGGAATTATTGATTATGGATTTTCATTCTTGATATTTTGATAAAAAAATTAAAAAAAAATTAATTGTTTGATTTTTTAACAAGTGTTTATTTTTTAGGTAAAAGTGGCCTTTTTAACTCAGCCTAAGTTAAAAAAATCATAAGACTACAAGGGATACATAGGATCATAGGATGAAGAGATTATGAATGAGTGTTAATAGAGTGGGCCAATGAATACAAGCCCCATAAAGGTCGGCACGATTCCATGAATAGGAGTGTGTGAGTGTGTGCAAGATCCCATACCCATAAAAGGTTTCTAAGAACTAGAAGAAATATCCACATATTTAGAGGAGTTTAATCATAACCAAAATTTAAATATGGGACTCCATTATACTAGAATTATTAATCATTTATCATATAGAAACTATCACATGCTCGAACATGTGATCCCAGTCTTGGAAATAAACCTCCACTTCCTACCACTATCAAAGCTCATCAGACCATAGTTGTGGGTGACCGAAAACACCATGGTCACCATTATTGGAGGTCAATATCACCATTTAAGTCCAATAGAAATGAAATAAATACCACTAATGACATTACAATCTTAATAAATTCCTTTGAAAATTCAAAGAAAGGAGATGATTTTGTCACTTACTTCATCCAAGCCCTACTTATACCAGCCTCCTTTCATCACTATGATTCTACTACTATCAAGCCCTAATTTCACCAGATTACTTCTTTCCACTGCCATCTTGCTTCTATTGAGATGCTTCTATTTGCATAATTTCACTAAGGATCTATTACTATTACTTTTTTATGCTTATGTCACACTAACTTTCTTACATTGTTATGCTTCATCCATCTTACATCCATCAATATGATTATATCACATGCCACCACTAGCTTGAATCTATTCCAGCTTATGTTGCCACTACTGTTAGTATGCCACCTCATGTTTTTACCACTTCCCCCACAATTTTCTTGATAATGATACCATCAGACCGAATCCATGTAAGGAGAAAATAATTTTCCTTTATGAAATACAATTTAATTCTTCAGCCCTACAGAGAGAATCGAACTGATTTTTTCACCAAGCTATTGGTCCAAGGATAAATATTACCCACTTTATGATCAATTTTTTCAATTGAAAGTCCAAACCGGGTATAGTTTGAGGATGGTTTGACCATCAAACATTTCTAAAGAAATCTTAAATCAAGGATGGGGAATAATAAATCAATGAGGCTTAGGGAAATCAAAATCAAATAGAATACGATGAGATGGATGCATGGTGTGGGTGTATGATAATTATTGTGTATAAACAAAGAAATAAGTATGATATAATGATGAAATAAGGTTTCTCTCGATTAACATGAATTCCATAAATGAGTTCTACATAAAAGTAATCCCATGAATAGTTTCAATCGAACCATACATGTGAGACAATACCAAACTATTCTTGAGGAAATTTTTAGATGTAAAAATACTCAGTTAAGAAATAATTTCCAAGTTATAAATGAATAAGTTGAGTGAAATTCATACACATGTGAATTAAAATTTTATATATATGATATTAAATTATTTCATTATGGGTAAAAGATTATTTAAGCTACGATTTTTGAGGATTTTAAGAACTCCCAAAGACATCAGAATGGAAATAGATAAAATTTTACAAAATTCAAATAGAAAAAAAACTGAGGATTTGAAGGGGAGACTTAGGGATATAAGGTATAAAATTTAGAGAATTATTTTTAAAATAAATATAGGGATAAGTTACTATGTAAATAAAAAAGATTAAATAGGGAGATGATTGTGGGAGAATCAACTATAGATGATCAACCTGCTGCTTTGGATTCCATTTGTTCCTTTTTCTAATATGTATTATACTCCTCTATTATTATCTATTTCATCTTTAATGGAATGTTAGAAAATATTTTCGATTGAGGATTTCATGGGTAACTTCTTTTGGTTCATGAGTCTCCAATATTTGAATGAAAAAATTATTCTATTTTTATTATTAATTGGTTTCACTATTTAGTTTTATATTTAATCTTGAATGTGATTAAGTTTGAATTAATTTTCTGATTTTTCTTATTTATGTGGTCAAGGATCTATCATCTTCCTATTATTTATTTTTTTATAATATTTATTTAATAACCTTAGGCTAAGTGATGTGTTTATAGTGATTTCTATCACATGAGAATGTTGTAGTGGTTAAATTTGGTTTACTTGGGAATCACAACACCCAGTTGGGTGTTTCCTGAGTGATTTGAGTGTGATGCATCGTATCTTTCACACATTGGGAAGAGGTTTGATCAAATAAAATATTTTTTTTAGGCTATTCTCACCATAATCATTCAATTAATGGTTAATAGGGTAAGTGGTTATTGAACCTCTCATTTATCAATTAATAAGGAAAATGAATCTATTTTTAATGATTATGATAGCATTATAAGTGGGAAGTCGAACCTAACTAGATCACTTATTCCATGATAATAATTTTAAAAATTTGTTTCATTTATTTATTAGTCCAAGTAACTAAAACATCATAACTACTTGTATAACCTATAAAAATAGATTTATATCACTCATATCTATAGAAAATCTATGTTACTGATTCTAATACATTTCCATAGGAAATTAATTATCATTTTACACACCCTACGATAGGTGTGCATCAAAAATTGGCATCATTTTTAGAGAGTGAGTACTAATAAAACACATATTTTTCATTAATAGGATCACTAAATTGGAATTATTTTTTTAACCTAAAATAGAAATTAAATTTTTAACTAAAATCAAGAACATCAATTCAGATATTAATTTTGAAGAAATTAATCTCAAGGAATCAAGTGAAACTTTTAGTGTTTACTCTAAGCTTGAAATCATGGAAATAAACCCAAATAAAACATTAAGGGACTTGTATTCTATATAATATTCAAATCAATGTAATCAACTTATTATTCTAACTTTAAAAAATGATTTAAAAAATGATTAAATATAACTCAGGTGCTCCTGAAATTTCACGGTCTTGCATCTGAATATCAAAATAGATATATTCAAGAGTCCACTAATGTTTTCTCTTACTTCAAGCCTTGAGGAGTCACTGGGGAGAAAGTAAAGTGGAGGAATTAACCTTTTTATTTAAATAGATAATAAGGAGTGGTTATACAACCTACAACTGAGAGAGAACCACAACTGGGATAACCTCCAAATAAAATTTATTCAAAGTTTATTCCCAACCTCCATGATCAGACCAATAAGGAAGGTGTTATAGGAAATCTGGAAAGAAATCAAGGAAATTCTCTATGTGAATTGTGAAATATTCAATAATAATTGTTCAAGTTTTCCTCATCAATCTATGTATTAACAAAACATTATAGTACTATTTGATCAAGTCCTATTAGAAGAATTATAAGAACCATAAGATGAATTATCTAAGAGATATTTTATTTACAAATCAACAACAGAATATTAAAGCCTAATTGAAAAGATACAATAAAATTCCCAGTAATTTAAAACAAAAGTTATAGTTAAAAGATAAATTCATGAGTTGATAACTTCTAAATCATCACCTTTTCTTGAAACCAAACTTTAAGAAATAACAATTTTAGTGATAAAAATAGTTTCAAAGAAAGATCGGTAACAACAGGACCCACCTCAAGTATGAAGTTTGTGTTCTTTATCTAATTACTTTGCTAATTAATGTGTTTAATTGAGAGGTATAGAGAGTTTTTTGTTAGTTTTCGAAACCAAACAATCATAAAAAATCATCCTTAGAAAAAAATTCACAAGCCCAACTAGGATTTCGAGCCCAACAAAGTCAAGCTATAACTTTTTAGCGAAACCAAGAATAAAATCAACCCACACACAAATAATAATACTAAAACCCACCACCATTCCAATAACCGTACAAAAATCTATAAGAAAGTCATGGTTATCAAATGCCTCCTTCCCAAAACAATTCCTGTGAAAAAACCTTCATCAGTGCACCTTTATCTTAATACCAAAAACTATAAACATAGACTGATGGGTTAAAAGATATATTGAAGGATTTTTCAACCCATTTTATAGAAACTCATACATTTCATACCTAAATATCACATCTTACTAGATGAGTATTCGACATATAACATTATGACCCATTCTCAAATCATATAGGTCTAGAGTCATTAGAAACTTGGATACATATACAACTCTTTCATAAGAGATATACATCATATCCCACTAAGTTATTTATAACTATAACCATTGTTGACATATCTTACTTAAAACCTTTATTCATATCTTTTGAGAAAAGAAACATATGAAAGGGTGAGCCTAGATCCTTAGAAATGATAAATAAGGATGATTTCAATAACCACTTAAACATATTATGAGCATATGGGTGTGATAAAAAGATCTTAATGTTTGAAAACCATGGCCAGCATATCATAAAGATTAAACTTGAGTCATTTATTAAATATTTACAGTTTATAATGTAGGAATCACAAATGAATCAGAGAACACGAATCATGAGATAATAGAATTTGAATAAGGCATAAGTTTATGGAATATAAATAAAAATAGAAAATAATGTACATAGTAAATGATCTATTACAATACTACCAAAATGGATTGAGTTCACTACCCATTCCATAATATCCTTAGTTAAAGTTAACTTCTAATTCTATCATAGTGAATAGAGTCCCTTACGAAAATGGGTTCACTCCCCACTCCAGTCCTTATTATCTCTTGAGATATCCATATTTACATAATGAAATGGAGGGATATATTGGTGTGGATCCACCCATACAAACATTAAAATCATATAAATGTGTGCGATAATATTATAAAATAATAATTATATAATAACCCATGGAAATGTACAAATTTCAAAAACATTTCATCATAACTTAATTAACCCATGGGAAAAAAATGAGTTTCATATAATCATCTTTTAATCATAATCATTATAATCCATGAAAAGAAATAAATTGAATAGTACAATTGGATCATATCCACAGTAAATAATAAGAAACTTCAAGGTTGAAATCATATATTAAAAATATCTTCAAAAGTTTACTGGAATATTTCTTGATGAAAATACCCTTTTCACTTTGAAATCACCTATCAAAATTTTAAATTTTTTTCATATATTAAAGATTTTTTTTATTATTTTAAAATGAAATAGGAAACTTTTAAATTAATATTCAACTAATTTAGTGATAATTATAGTGGGAAATTTGATTCATTTTGTTTTATATTAGAACAAATATTCCTTTCACATTTTTAGTAAAAAGTTAAAAATACCTCTTTTAAAAAACAAGAAGAAGATTCATTTTAAACTATTTTGTAAAAAGTAAATCACGGGTAAACATTATTTTAAAAAATCATAGAATAATTGTAAAAAAATTGTTGAAAACCTTTTTAGAAGACATGGATATGAAATAAAATTTATTTTCGATCATAGAGAGAAATAAATTTGGTTTTCCGTAAAAACATTCTTCCGGTATCTTGAGTTATTAAATAGAGTAAAATGAATAGAAATCATGTAATATATATTAATAACCATAGGGTAAGAAAATTAATGGTATTATTGGGATATATTTCATAAAATTTATTCATTATAAAATTCATCATAAACAATCCAAAAAAAACAATGTGATTGTAACATAAATCTCTTACCTTGAGTTTGAATTGCTTCATGATCACTCTAACATACTGTATAATAAATTTTCATATATTAAACTTATATATAGTATTAATATATATATATTTATATATATAATATCATATATTATTAAATAATAACATTTCAATAACTTTATATTATCAAATCTTTATTAAAATTGTCGTTTTTTGGTGTTAAATGTTTCATTTTTCATGATATTTTTTGTTTCATATATATGATCTTTGTACATTTATCACGGTTCCATAATATAAATAATGTTAATAATGATATAAATAACATATATATTAATTATATATATATATATTATAGTTATCCACTAAAGGTAGATATTGGAAAATATATTACAGTATAGAGACGGTAGGTCGTACATACGCATGAACATTGTTTTCACTTTTTGTTAGATAAAATGAATGAAAGGTAAATAATAATTAACCTTTTCATAATAATAATTATTAAATATATATATATATATATTAATTATATATTTATTAAAAACCATGTAAATATTAAATGAAAAAGTGAATTGCATTGCTTTGTTGAGGCTGTAGTCCAGACGTACGTACGAGCGACGTTATCATTTTCCAACAGATTGGAAGGTGAGAAGGTAGATATGATATTATTATTAAAAAATGATTATTATATCATAAATATAATATATAAAAATAAAACACAACATAATAATAATCCATGAAATATGGTGATCAAAAATGAATTGTATCAATACGTGGAGGTGGTAGTCCAAACGTACACATGAGTAATACTTTAACTTACCATTTTATGGTTTAGAGGGTGGATATTGGTGGTTCCATAATCATAAAAATATTTATTATATTTATAATTATTAATTTATTATTTTATAATGAATAAAATATATTAAGATATGTTATAAGTATAAATAAATTGAAATAGGTTGGGTAAGATGATTAACTCTTCTTCAACATGCCTCCTTTTGATGCTTATCTAACGACCATTGGAATATACTTTTAAGAATACCATACCATTTATTTAGAATATATAGAAGTGGAAAAGATAATTGGTCATGTTTTGGTCAAGATATATGGCTCAAAGTGGTGTAAATAAGAGAAAGGAGGGGTATCCTTTTATAAGTGGTACATATGACACTCTTGGAACTTCTTAAAAGATTAAAATATTTTAAAGTTATTCTCAAGTAAAATGATTCCAAATTGTCAGATATTTGAAGTTGTTATAGTATGAGGTCAAAATATGTCCGTAAAATAGTATTTAGACGAATTTAATTGGAAAAAATACCCTTATCTCTTGGTTTAACCCCTGGTAAACTCGTTCTAACCTTAACTGAGGTAATAAAGTTGTGCTATTTTTATCATTCATTATGAAAAAAAATTATGTTAAAATTGTTCCATAATAGTAATTATTATGATTAAAAATATTTAATAAATATTATTAAATTCGAATCATGTAATTGGTAGAATTTAATTTAATAATAAACCCACAAACTACGACAAAAAGCAGTTTTCCAAAAAAAAGATTTCCTAAGTATAAAAAATATTTCTATCAAAATTCAATATAAAATTGATTCCAATTACCTAAATTGGATTATTAATAATTTAATTGAACAAATTATACTTTTAAATTCATTTTAAAACTAATTTTAACTTTGTAAATGTTTTACAAAAAAGGTAGTTTTGAATAAAAACTAGTAATTTTCACGATTCATCAAAAAATCAATCTTTTTAGAAAATTCTCAAAATTTTACTATAAGATAATATTAAAATTATGATTTAAAAGTCGAATTTAATTTTTCAAAATAAATTTTATGAAATTTTTCTAAAAATATTTTCTTATTTTTAAAAAAAAATCAATAAAATTATTTTTGAGTAAAAATGTATTTTTGAAGCATATCAAGACTTTATTAAAAATTGAGTACTTATTCTTGAATTTATTTTATTAATATTAAAACATTATAAATGTTTTTTAAAATGTGGTAATTCCTATAAAATAATAAAATTTAACAGCTAGGTTTTAATTAAATACTATATTATGGTTCATTTAGACTTTTGTTAGTGTCCATCATAGCACTATATAGTAAATTAAATTTATTCAAATAGAAATATATAATCAAATGTCAAGGTGTTACATTTAACACTCCTTAAAATCAATTTATCCCTCAAAATTTCATAACTATAATACAAAAAATAGGATATTTATATTTCATCACGTCCTTAGTTTCCCATGTAGCTTCTTCAAATTTCATATTCTTATAGAGAACTTTAACTAGGTGAGTAGTCTTGTTATGAAAAACTTTATCTCTATGATCCAAGATTCCATCTAGTTTTTCTTCACAGGAAAGATCATTTTCTAGTGGAAAAACCATTGAGTTTAGTACATGTTAAGGATAAGGTATTTACTTCCTTATGAGATATACATAGAACACATCATTAATATGAGAGAGTTTTGGTGGAAGTGCCAAGAGATATGTTTCTATCCCTACTTGATCAAGAATATAGTAGGGGCCAATATACCTAGGTCTCACCTTTCCCTTCTTTCCAAATCTCATAAAATTATTCCAAGGATAAAGTCATAGTAATACCATATCACTAACTTCAAATTCTAGATCTCATCAATGATTTTTAGTATAACATTTCTTTCGACTCTAAGATTCCTTAATATTCTACCAATGGCTTTGACTTTCTCATCCATTTCCTTAGCAAGTGAAGGTCCTAATATATTTCATTCTATAACTTCATCCTAGTATGTTTTATTTTATTCACCTCCTTTCATATAAGGATTCATATGGATCCATATGAATACACAAGGGAAATCTATTTTTATAAGATAATTTGACAAGAGGAAGGTGTTGATACCAACCACCTTTTAAATCAATAGAATAATACATCATGATATCCTCTAGGATTTGAATTATTATATCAAAATGAATATCCTTATGAGGATGATAAAAATTACTAAAACAAAACTTTTAATCCTAATATTTTTTTAATACTTTTCCAAAACATAAAGGTAAACCTTAGATTAAAAAAAGAAACAATAGAATTTTGTTCTCCATAAAGCCTTACCACCTCCTTAATGTAAATTCTAGTAATCAGTTCAAGATAAAAATCTTATCTTATATTAATTAAGTGTACTAAATCTGTAAGGTGATCTACTGCCACCAAAATAGAATTATATCCTTTATTAATCTTTGAGATTCTGATGAAAAAAATCCATGGTGATGTTTTCCCATTTCCATTCTTGTATGGGTAATGGTTGTAACATCCCCTTAGATTTTTACCTCAATCATAACTTTTTTATATACAAAGAACTGAGCAACATACTCTATAATATGTATCTTCATGATATCCCACAATAAATACTCTTTCATATCTCTATATATCTTCATACTTCCAGGAAGAATAAATAACGATGAACTACGATATTCATATAATAAATCCTTCTTCAAATCTGGTATGGATGGGATATATACATAGTTTCCGAACCTTTTGATTCCAACACAATCAATACTGAACTCGGGAATATTTCTTAGCTTATTTTACAACTCTACATATTCCTTCTATGACTTTTTAATCTTCTCTTAGATAAATGGTTGAATAATCATTTTATCAAGATAATATTTCTCTCCTTCTATCAATATTTCCAGATCCATCCATTGAAAATCCAAAAATATTGAATCTCTTTGGAGTCCCCATCATAGATAATCCTGCATAATCCTTTCAAATTAGATCATATACCACCTTATTCATATTCCCTGGGTGGTAAT
Organism: Viscum album; assembly: GCA_963277665.1. Taxonomy (NCBI): domain Eukaryota; kingdom Viridiplantae; phylum Streptophyta; class Magnoliopsida; order Santalales; family Viscaceae; genus Viscum; species Viscum album. Next base: position 1,784,379,396 of record OY728155.1, on the reverse strand, counting down.
GTATTGAGTAACCATAATATTTAATCAAATCCAACTATCTTCTCTATAACATATTTATATCCTTCTTAATGAATATATAGTTTAAATAATTATGATCATTATATATATCACACATTTCTCCATAAACATAATTCCTTAATATCTTTAATGAAAAAAATTAACACAACCAACTAAAAAATATGAGTTGGGTAATTTTATTCATGAAACTTTAATTTTTACATGGAATAAGCTATCACCAAATCATTCTACATGAGGATGCATCTCATTACCTTATTTTATGAATCACTAACGATCACAAAACCTTCTAGTAATGACCCGAACTGTTATAAAAGTTTTTTTTTGTTAAATGTCTTATTAAGTAATATGGATATAGAAAAAACATGAAATTATTTTGTTTTATTATATTAAATTGGATTTAATTGATTATTAAAAATCATCACCTTTGACATTATATCGATTGAGAAGTGATAACATTATTAGTATAAATATATGATTTTAACAAATCTAATTGTTATAGAAAAAGGAAGTGATGAACTAAACTACTAGTATGAGACCCTATGAGGCCCATTTATCAGAAATTCCAAGGGAGATATTATTTTTGGGATTTTACCATGACCAAGACCAAGCCGATATTCAATAACTTAATCATGAGATAAATCATTTACAAGATAAGTTCAAGCTCATTGTGATCATGGCCCAAACCGTATTTATCGAATAACCCCATTAAAGTCCCACCATCACCAACCATACCCTTAGGGTATTTTCTAGTGTATTAAAGGGATTTGTAACAATACTTTATAAATATTATTATGTATATTATTTTTTATAGAATAATTAATATATTTACATTCTATTATTTTTACTTCATAAATGATTTTTATTTTGATTCAATAAAACACAAGTAGTATTTTGTTTAATATTAAAATTCAATTAAGAAATCTATTTTGACGAATTAATGTATTTTTGAAATAAAAAATATTTTACTAAAATATTTTTATAAAATATTTTTTATTAAATATCAATGATCATATAATTTTTATGAAGTCAAATGTAATTTTTATAAGGGTTCAAAATAATGTTACTATAAAAAACCCATAATTTTCAATAAATAAATGTTTTTATTTTGAAAGATAAAATTAACATATTTATAAAATTAATTAGATAAAATGAATATTATTTTTGGAATCAAGATGTAAAAATTATCCTCCAGTGAATTTTTCATAATTTTCTGAGACAATCAAATTTTCGGGTAAAAATTTAATACTATATAAATATACATTGTGTTTTATGACATCACAATGACCCAAAAGTGATGTAATAAGTAATATAAATGGGTTATATAACCAAATATATGTTTTTATATAAAAATAATTTGATTTTAAGTTTATTTTATTTATTTTTTAAAGCCATTATGAATCCTCCAAAACTTATAATATATTTTATGATTTTTAAATCATTTATTTTAGAGTGTGACTGACCTCCACATAACCAAGGTTAATATTTTAATATGTTAGGAACGTTTCCATGTAAAATAATAAAAAACACTTCCCTTTGGTCGAAACCATGTGAAAAAACCATTGTATGGTTTGTGGTTTTGGATATTTTTTTATGTAGAATCCAAAATCAAAATAATAAAGAAATATACCTATTCCCCAATATAAACACACCCAATATCCCATTTATATTCACTAAAAATTCTTGGATCACATCCATACTCTACCATAAACTCATTAGAGTCCTCCCAAGGCACCCCTAATCTTTCAAGAATCCCCAACCAAGCCTTTGGAATCACACAATCTAGAAAGGAATAGTCACCTTTCTCTCCTTCCAAATTCAAGCATATTCTTTGAAATTAGTCCTTTTAATTTAAATTGGTTATATTTACATCCATTTATAATCATTCAATCACATAAAAATTGATATTATTTGAATTATGGGTCATTTATACTCCCTTCACTACTAGAATATTGGGCTTTGAAGTCCCCTGACACGGGCGACCGCCTCTGGCGGTCGCTGTAGGTACCCAACAACGACCACCATCAGTGGTCACTACCCTGGGTAAAAAAATTCAGGGATTCGGTGCCACCCCCCTGTCGCTCTTGACCTAGCCCGCGCCCCCCACTCCCCCGTCGCTGTCCTCCACCACCCTCCACCGCTCGCCACCATCGCCGCCCTCCACCCTCCGCCCTCATCGGCCTCTGCCCTCCGCGCGCCCTCTTCCCTCCTGTTCCGGCCTCCCTCCACCCTCCAACCATCTTCTTCTCCCCTTCAGCGTCCCTCCACCCTCTGGCCTCTGCCCTAAAGACTCCGGCCCATCGGTATCCTACCCCTCTGCCCTCTGACCTCCGCCCTCAGCCCTCCCCCCCACCCCGGGTGACCCCCGCATCCCGGAACCCCCCCCCCCCCACACCCCGGACAGCCCCCCCTGCACCCTGAACTCCCCCTGCACCCCGGACATCCCCCCCGCACCCCAGACATCCCCCCTACACCCCAGATAGCCCCCCCCCCCCGCACCCCGGACAGCCCCCCCTGCACCTCGGACATCCTCCCCACACCCCCGACAGCCCCCCTCCACCCCCCCCCCCCCCGCACCCTGGACACCCCCCCTCGCACCCCTCGCACCCCTCCCCGCACCCCGGACAGCCCCCTCGCACCCCGGACATCCCCCCCGCACCACAGACACCCCTCCCCGCACCCCAGACAGCCCCCCCCCCCCCCCCGAACAGCCCCCCTCCCCTCACTGCCCATCCCCTGTCCCCTCACTGCCTCCTCTCCACCGGCTCCCCACTGCCACCGCCGCCCATCCCCTCCCTCACCGCACCGCCTTTGAATCCGGCTCCCCTTTGCTGCCTCTCCTCTCCCTCACAACACCACCTTCGACTCCCCTCCCTTCCAGGTTTGTAGCGCAATCATGTATGACATGGGATTTCACTTACATTATTATTTTATAAATGGTTCATAAACAAATGATTAGTATTTATTTTAAATATAGTTGATTTGAAAAATACAAATGTAATATGTATTGTGTAAATGTTTGTTATACTGAAATTATTATGGATTAAAGTTGGATTTCTCTTCTAAATTGAACATCTAGAGAATATTTCAATGCCATTATGCAATTTATTAACTTCACTAGAGGATTTGAAAGTGACTATATTAGTTTTCCATGTAGAAAATGTGCTAACAGATATCAATTCACACGAAATACTGTGAGGGAGCACCTATTCTTTAATATATTTTTGAAAAATTATAAGATTTGGACTCATCATGGAGAAGAATATGTTCGTTGTCAAAATATGGATGCAGCTCAGATGGATGTTGATGCAAGGTTGAATGATCCAATGCATGAAATGCTTACTGAAATGGTACGTGGGTTTGATCCTAAAGGCATTGACATCCAGAATCTTGAGACCGGTGAGATAAATCTTCACTCTGGTGCAGATCATGATTCATGGAGGTTTTATGAAGCACTTGATGATGCGAAAACAGAATTTTATCCTGGATGTTCTTCTTATAATAAACTGTCATTTATTGTGGAGTTGTTTCATTTGAAGAATTTGAATAATTTGTTAGACAAATAATTAGACATGCTTTTGGTGTTATTCAAAAAGGTTCTTCCTGTCGACGCTAAGATTCCCGAGTAATATTACCATGCTCATAAGTTGACAGAGAACTTAGGTTTTACATATGAGACCATAAATGCATGTGCAAACAACTGTATATTGTTTTAAAAGGAAACTGCCCATTTGGATATTTGTACAGTTTTTTGTGCTTCCAGGTGGAAAGAGAATAGGGGAAATAAGGCTCATCAAAGTCAGATTGCGATAAAAAGGAAACCAATTTCCGTAAAGAAAATGCGTTACTTTCCCCTTAAATCGAGGTTGAAAAGATTTTTTATGTCATCTAAAGTTTCTAATTTAATGAGATGACATGTAGAAAGAGTTCATGAAAGTGATATGTTAACCCACCCGACAGACTCTCATGCATGGAAGGATTTTGATAAGAGATATCCCGACTTTGGTAAAGATGTTCGTAATGTCCGATTGGGATTGGCAGTAAATGGTTTCAATCCATTCAAGTCTATGGTTGGTGAAACTCATAACACATGGACCGTGGTGTTGGTTCCATATAATCTTCCTTCATGGCTTTGTATGAAGAAACAATTTATATTACTTTCCACTCTTATTGATGGACCTAAAAGTCTGGGGGATAAGATTGATGTTTACCTTCAGCCATCGATTGATGAGTTGAATGAATTTTGAGGTGATGGTGTGATGACTTATGACTGCGAAATGAATTAAATGTTCAAACTACAGGCTGCTTTATTGTGGAAAATCAATGACTTCCCCGCTTATGCAAATTTATCTGGCTGGAGTATGAAAGGGTATTTTTCTTTCCCTTGTTGTAATAAAAGTAAAAAATATGTATGGATTAAACATTCCAAAAAATGGGCATACATGGGTCACATACGTTTTCTCCCCCCTCAGCACAGGTTCAAAAAGGACAGAGTGGCATTTGATGGTTCTAGAGAGTTCATCCCAGCACCAAACATCATGACAGGAGTCGAAATGTTATTGCATATTGAGGAAGAAAACATCCGCACAGTATATGAAATTCAGAATTTGGTGGCTCCTCCAGTACGTAATATTTGTGCTGCGGGTAGACAACGCAGTCACAATTGGAAAAAGAAAAGTATTTTTTATAGTCTTTTGTATTGGAAAACTAACATGCTGAGGCGTAATTTGGATGTCATGCACATTGAAAAAAATGTTTGTGATAACATATTGTGGACCATTTTAGGTGTAAGTGGAAAATCAAAGGACCATGTTAATGCTCGCTGTGATTTGGAAGAAATGGGTTTAAGGAAACAGTTGCATTTACAGTTAGCTGAGGGAAACAAGGCATATATGCCTACTGCACAGTATACGATGAATAAAAAGGAGAAAGAGACATTTATTTCCATTTTGTAGATGTTCAAGGTGCCTGATGGTTACTCTTCTAATATTTCAAAGTGTGTGAATCTGACGAGCAAGAAATTTCAAGGGTTGAAAAGTCATGAAAATCACATACTACTTCAGCAGTTGATTCCAATTTCAATTTGTGATTGTTTATCCCCCAATGTTGTTCAGCCGTTGATTGAGATGAGTAAATTTTTTAGACATCTTTGTTCAAGAAATCAACAAATGAGTGATTTAAAATGTTTGTAGGACCGAATTGTACTTACGCTTTGTCACTTTGAGAAACTCCCCCCACCCTCATTTTTAGATGTTATGGTCCACTTGACAGTGCACCTAACTAATGAAGTAATGGCTGTTGGTCCAATGCAATTCAGGTGGATGTATCCTATTGAACGGTATTTGAGTACATTGAAAATATTTTTATGCAACAAAGCTTGTCCGGAGGCATCAATATCCAATGGTTATTTGATGGATGAGTGTACAAATTTTTGTGTAGAATATCTTACGGATGTTGAAACAAAATTAGATAATCCCTCTCGGATTCATGATGGTCCAGTTTGATAAGGAACCACATTTGATATGGACAACATCGAGTGGATACAAGCACATCGATATATCTTGTTCAATACTCCACCAGTTGCACCATTAATGCAGTAATTATCTTATCAACGTGCTTGTATAACTTTTACATGTTTTGTTTGCATAAGTTGATCATTTAAACATCGCGTTATCTTTTGTAGGAAACACATTAATGAGATAAAAGAAGAGATGTATCGTGTGACTGAGTTACAAATTCAACAATCTCATTATGCGTCATTTCATGATTGGTTCAAGGATTATGTATATATAAATTGATTTTCATTATGAGTGAAGTATTATACTAATTTCTTTCTGCATATATCAGTATTGAATTTTATAAATTATATAGGTTCATAAGCTGAGGGAGTTAGGGGACCCAATGCTAACTGAATAATTTATCCAACTGGCTGAGGGTCCATCTATAAAAACTCATTGTTATAATGCAATTGATGCTAATGGTTTTCGATTTTGCATTAAAGATGCTGAAGAAAAATGATCAACACAAAACAGTGGCATCGGTTGTCCATTTGTCAATTATGGTTATTACTATGGTCAATTGATAGACATCATTGAAGTTGTATACACACACGGTTTGAATTACATATTGTTAAAGTGTAATTGGGTTGATCCAGTGCGTGGATGTAAAGTCGATCAATATCAGTTTTCATTGGTGAATTTTAACTATATGTTATATAGAAATAATGAATGAGTTGAGAATGAACCTTTTATTTTGACATCACAAGCGGAACAAGTATTCTTCGTTACTTTGTCTTCGGATCCAAGTTGGAAAGTTGTTGTCAAAATGTCTCGGTGAGGAGTGTTTTTATTTGAAGAATATGAACCTGAGATTGTTCCGTTTGTTTACCAACAGCTTGATCAACATACCGTAGTTCAACATGAAGAAGCTATTTATTGGGTCAGAGCGGCTATTGAAGGAGAAACTGTCAATTTTCATACTTAATGAAAGTTAAAATTGTTTTCCCGCTATTCAGTATTGAATGTCCTAGGATTTCTTAAATTATCTAACCATTTTATAAATCCTTGTATGTTTTAATCCTCACTTTTGGAAGTTTATTCAGTTATAAATATTTAGGGTGATTTTAATCTTGGTTTATTGATTTTATTGTTGGTGTATCTTCCCTTTGAGGTATTCTTCATCTGGTTCATGTGCTGCTTGAATTTTTATTAATTTTATTTGAAATTTGGCTATGCATTGATTGGTTTTGTACAAAATTTGTATATCTGTTTTTTTAACTTTCTGATTCTTTAAAATTCATTCACAACTAATTATTTAATCCATTTTTTGTTTGATTAACAATTGTACAAGTTTGATTTTTTTAAGAACAATCCAATTTATCTTTTAGACACTTTGGATAGTCCCCTTAAAAATGTTTTCTATGAATGCAGGCATGTCAAGGGAAGAGGTAGCAGATCCACATCATCCATGTGAGGAATCTATGAATCAGGGTCAAGGTATGTTTTAATGTCATTGTCTCTATTTTTTAGGTAATTGATAAACATATATATATATATATATATATATATAACATCTGTAAAATTATATATAAAATTTCAACAGGATCATACTCGATTGCTTCTTTCTCTCGCAAGAGAGGCTCTAGTCGTGGCATTTTATCATGGAATTACGACACGACGATTGATGTTTCATTTGATGAGGTATTTCATCCTGTGGGACCGAATTCCCCGGCATTTATTCATCAGCTGGGTCATATCATACGTGACCCACATCGATTTCCATTGACCACGCGTGACTGGGATTCTATCCCTCAGGACACATTAGATCTTCTTTGGAGGGAGGTTCAGGTAAGAAGACCATTTTACTTTATTCTCTATGTATAAACAATACAAATATGTGTGATTTTTTTCTTTATAGAAAAATTTAAAATTATGCCCCGAAGAGTTTCGGCCCATGTGTATGAGCAAATGCCATAAGATGTGGAAAGACTATAAAGGCAAAGTGAAGAGGGACCAATGGGTACCAAATGTGGGTGCCCTAGACATACTGGAAAAAATCCTGAGAGGTGTCCTCCCAGCTCAGTGGCGTGACTTGGTTGCATATTGGTCTACTGAGGGTGTTTCAGTTTGTATATTTATTTTGGTGTATATATATTTTCAAAAATGTGTGATTTGTTTGAAATTTGAATGAATTGAATGTAGGAGGTGTTAGCACGCCATTCTGAGAATCGAGCATTGTAGGGACCACCTCACAGACTCGGGACTCTTCACGTGTCTCAGATCCGAAATGAGGTATTTATTATTCATTTTTTAATTTATTAATTAATATGGTTTTGTGTTTATATTCTATTCATATACAGTTGGGGGAGTAAGGTGCACCAACTGATAAAATGACAGTGTGGATGAGGACTCGTGATCGTAATGATCCAGAGGCTGAAGCATTGATAGTAAGTGATTGTACTTACAAATACTTACATAAATATGTATATTAACATATATATATGTATATATATTTAAATATTTCACAGGCTCAATTTGAAGCTGAGTTAGAACATCTTCCATAGGACCAGCGACAACTTCCCATGTGAAGGGATGAGATCTTTCATCGCATTATTGGTCGGGATGGGCATGGATATAGTTTGACCTATGGAATAGGGATTCCTCATTCTGTAGTGTCATGCTCTGCGGTTGTCGGTCCTACTATTGCTCAGATGACAAAGCAGTTTTCAGATTTCAAGGCACGTTTGTGGGCTTACGAGGAGGCAAATGCGCAATTGACCGCTGAGGTTAGAGCACTGTGGGAATATGTGCATCCAGGTGATGGTGCAGGGGATCATACAATGTAGGTTTATACTGTATTTATTTATTTAATTTAAATTGTTTTTGTTATGAAAATATTCATAATGTTTATTTGTTGTAGGCCCCTAGCCCACCGGATGGAGGTAGCAGTGATGACCACGCATGACGCATCATATTCACGAGGTGTGTTTTTGTTTTTACTGGTGGGGTTTTTATTGATGTATAAGTTGGTTTTGTAGTGAGATTTTTTTTGATTTGAGGTTATAATGTGTTTTTTGGTCTGACGTAATGTTTGTGTGCACTAATTGAGAAGTAACCATGAAACTGATTAATGATTTGGATATTTTTTGTTCATTTAATTGTTTAATGTTTTAAATTTCATGTTCTATAATAGTTTTGAAAAAACCATGTTCTGTAACCACCCCTGGACAGCACCCCCCCCCACCCCCGGACAACCCCCCCACCCCCGAACAACACCCCACCCACGGACATCCCCCCTCGCACCCCCAGAAATCCCCCCACCCCAGACAGTGTAGGATCTAAATAGTGATGTATATGCTCAATTTACAAGAGGGGGGGTGAATTGTACACTTTAAAAATTCCTTTGGAACCTTTAAAGTTAGTTAAGAATAACTATGTTTTCCTTAAGAAAAGGAAAGGGCTAAGTTTAACAAAGTTAAACTTAAGAAAATTCACAACACCTCTAACACCAAAAAAAACTTGGAAAGAGATTCTGAAAGTAGGTTCCGGAAATATGGTTCTAGAAATAGAAACTTAACAAAATTACAATATGAGATTCTACCTTAAAGCATATAGAATCTAAATGAAACAGAGTACAAATAAGGAAGTATAAGAAAGTTATACTTTCCTTACAATATAATATGCAGTGGAATATAAACACGTAGTTGAACTTCAAGTAATAAGATATAAGTCTTTTAACCCAAAGAGAAGGGTATCCAACAACCTTGGATAAAGGTCCCTTGATTTATATTTTCAAGCAAGTCTGTCTTACCCACACCAGGGTAAGCCCTCGATACGAAGATCGGAGTCTCTGTCTTGCTATCCCCGCAAGCCCTAAACTTCAAGGTAGTTGGCACCTCTGTCTTCCTCAGCAAGGAAGCCCTCAATCTTCAAGGTAGTCGGCACCTCTGTCTTCCTATCCTCGGAAGTCCTCGAATGTAATCACCAACATTCGGAGTCGCACAAAGCAAAAATTGAATGAGCATTTCAGTACGCACAAAGCATGAAAAGCTTTCTCTCTCTAGAAATCACCTTCGTAGCATGTGGTCTCTAAATTGATCAACTTCATTATTTTTGACTTCTTTCAAATGAGCTCCTATTTATAGGAAAATTTCCGACGGTCGCCTCCTTCTTCCAACGGTCATATCTTCCATGAAATTCGGAAGGACCTGTACACGTGTAACTCAACCAACGGTTAATAAGAAACAAAATAGACAACATCATTTTATAACAAAATTTGTATAACTGAAAGTACGACATCGTTTTGGAATGAATCATATGTAAGTAAAGGCTAATTAATAGTTCAGAGTGTAAGCAAGTCAAAGGTTTGGAGTCTAACCAAAATGAAGTTCAGATTCTATGTTAAGAAAAGTTCGGATTCTATTTTATAGGAAATCAGAGTCTGGTTTCATCAGAGATCGGATTCTAAATATGTAGAGTTTGGAGTCGAACTGCTTAAGAGTTCGGAGTCGAACTGCTTAAAAGTTCGGAGTCAAACTTCTTTAAGAGTTCAGAGTCAAACATCTTAAGAGTTCGGAGTCGAACTTTTTAAGAGTTTGGAGTCGAACTTCTTAAGAGTTCAGAGTCAAACTTTTTAAGAGTTCGGAGTCGAACTTCTTAAGAGTTCGGAGTCAAACTTCTTAAGAGTTCGGAGTCGAACTTCTTAAGAGTTCGGAGTCGAACTTCTTAAGAGTTCGAATTAGAACAGCTTCAGAGTTTAGAGTCCAGAATTCAGATTAAAACTATATTACAGATCACATCCATGATTCGGATCCTAAAAACAGAATGCTCTAACTTTTCATTATAAGGCTCCGAAAATTTGGTTGTGATTCCAGTTTTTGATTTTAATGGAAAAAAAATCTATGTATAAGAAAATCTAGGTTAAGGTAAATTTCCTTAAAGAAGTAAATTTTCCTTATTTGAGTAAAAATAATATTTTCTTAAGTATAAGGTGTTTGTGATTTTCAAAACAAGAAGGAATGGAAAAGTCATAAGGAAAACCTTATTGACTCAACAATCTCCCCCTTTTTTGAAAGCACAAACATCCTTTTGAAAAAGTATGTAAGGATTTTGAAAAATTTCATAAGACTATTAAAACTTATCTCCCTTTGTTCATGGATAGAAGTGAATACAACTAACCCCCCCTTAGGAATTGAAACTCTAAGGATTGTATTCTAGGTTTTCGAAGTAGAGTTTTCATTATTGTAAGAATGAAAAAAAACATAGTGGGAAACTCCCCCTTTCCTTAAGGATATTTCTCTCAGAAATTTTTCCTTTCTCCTCCTTAGGAATAGTTCTTTTTCCTTCTCCCCCTTTGTGATTTTCAAAAAGAATTGAAGGGAATGGAAAATAAATTATGCTACCTGAAACATTAGTATATAACAAGATACAAACCAAACAAATAACCATTTCATTAGAGTTGGGGAAAAAAATTACAAGGAAAGACAACTACAACAAAAGATCGGAGTGAGTTCATTTGTCTTCCTTTTCCTTTGGAATAAGCTGCTTCAACAAGGTTTTGAGTTTCTTCGAGTCTCTTTGGTCTTCCTCTCATTGCCTCTCCAAGGCTTTTACCTTTTCTTTTTGAGCTTTTAACAGCTGGGCTTGAGCCTCCAAGGCTTATTTTTGCAAATTCAACAACTCATCCTACTTCTCCATCCTCTGATGAAACTCAATCCGGAAATCTCTTTCAGTTTTCCAATTCTAAGATACTGAGTTAAGCATGCCATTCAGATCCTTGACCTGTTGATTCCAGAAATTTTGTTCCTGGGTCAACTTCTCAGAAATTTCATTAACCTTTTTGTCCTCCATTTCAAAAGCACTTTGAACTTCAGCTTGAAAATTTTCAAAGTGAACTAAATCTTCGTCCACTCTCTTAGACCACCTGGTTACTTTACTACAGTATTTCCTATGCACGTCATAATTGATCAGAAAACTTTTCTGTTCAGCTTCCAACTTCTCAAACTTATCCATTACCATGGATAAAGAATTCGATTTTTGATTCATAGATTGTTGCAGCAACTGACATCTAGAATATATAGTTGGAATAATCGGTATTATGTCCACCAGCTTTCTCAGAGATTGAACCACAAAATCATGCCCGTGGGATGATGATTCCAAATCAGAGACTTCTTTTTGTGATTCCTCTTCTTCAACTGCCATCAGCTTCCTTCTAGAGGTACCACCAACCTCTTTCTTTCTGATGATATCTTTAATATGTGTCTCTATTAAATTATTCTTGCCTTTATCGAATTTCGGAATGGATTGCACATTTGGAGAAACTTCCTCAGATTCAGAAACTTGAATAATCTGATCTTCATCTGGTTGTTGTCTTTCTTGTCCTTCTTCAAGAAAGTTCCTTTGATTGGATTCTTCTTCATCAAACAGCTCATTCTCTTCTTCTTCCTCTTGAAGTTGCTTGTCGGCTTCCTCATCTACCATCCCTGGAGATACTATTTTTCCAGATTCGGCCTTATAATCCTGAATTTGTTTGATCAAGGTATCAAGATCTTCACTCTCCTCTTCTTCTTCTTCTTCTTCTTCGTCTACTTGTTCTACTTCTTCCTCAACTACTTCAGCAACTTCCTTCTCAACTTCTACTACAGGTTCTTTACCCTTGTTCTTTTCCAGAGTGACATAATTTTTCGCTGGTGTCTCTGGTAAAGAAGGTTTGACTCCGAAAGTTTCTGGAACTAGAAGCCTTTCAGAAGCCAACTCTGTACCTTTTAGGAAAAATTGTACTAGTTCAGCTTCAGTCATCTTTTTCCTCAACTTCTTTTCCTTCGTTTGTCTTTACAGCTCCTCAACAGCCTTTTCTTTTAAAGCCTTAGCCTCAGCAGGATCGAGTCTGAATTGAGGATCCATTTCCTTCCTCATTTCCTTATCTTTCCTCCATTTTTCTGCTACTTCATCTGTATAGATTTTCTGCTTCTTCGGTTTGGGTGGTGTAGATTCAGTTTCCTTCGGCTGAGGAAATTCTTCATCAGTAACTACTTCCTTAGAATTTCTCTTCTTCCTTTGATTTTTTAAAGGTTCCAGAGATTGTGTTTCTTTTTCAGCTGCTTCAAATTCTTCCACAGATAGGCGGTAAAATTCTCCAGATTCACTAGAAAATCCCATCTTCATTCTCTTAAGCGTATCATCACTGATAAGCATGATCTTGCAATTCCGGATCTTTGATTTGCAGGCAACTTTGAAATATTCTAATCATCGAACAATCAACTTTGATAATAAGGCCGGATACATTATAATCTGAGCTCTCAGATTTTTTTTTCTATTCTTGATCGTAACCAAGACATGCCTTATCAGATTTATATTTCTTAGATTTACCAAAAAATATAAGACATAGGTATCACTCTTCTTCATATTGTCTTTGTCTCCTCTTCTTGGAACCAGAAAACCTTCCACCCATAGTTGCAGTATTCTATTATTCGGAGCGAGCCAAGAAATTTTAGTAGTTGAATCATCCTTAAGCCCAAGACACTGCAGTTCTTTTTCCTTAATAAAACTTCCTTGCACATCCAGAAGTTTGTGAGAGAAAAATTCATCTTCTCCCTCATATGATATACTAACCAGGCTTGCTGCCTTAGTGTAAGAAAGTTTATAAGTCTTTCCATATGACTTAAAAGAAAATCTTTCTCTTCCATCTTCCACTAGGAAGGAAACAGACTCATAAAATTCTATCAACAAGTCAGTGTAAACCGGATCCTATTTATCTGACTTGGCTATGCAGACGTCTTCCCATCCATTTAGTCTAATATTTTTTCGAAATAATAGAGTCAAGCTTATAAAAATCCAGATGAACTAACCTTTCTCTGTAAACTAACCACTTTGAAATTGGTTTCGTAGTTGACATATCTTGTGATGTTGCTTCAATACACATTTGGAGTGAAGTAAACTGTAGGATTTAGATCAGCTTCACAAGGTTCAGAACAGGCCTTAAGAGGAGCAGCAGGGCTTCGAGATGCAAAAGCTTGAAAACTGATGTGGGATAAGTCTCAGGACCCCCTTTTTATAGGCAAATAAAATGACCGTTGGTCTTCCAATGGTCATCCAATGGTTGAAAATACTTTTATCTGATCTGACGGTTGAGAATAACCCCGAAAAAAAATGACTCTGATCTTTTGAGGTTTTTTTTAAAAGAAAACATTCGTAACTGAGGCAAAACTAGAATTCAAACTAAACAAGGAAGATACCAGTAAGAAAAATTTGATTACAAAACTATAAGTAGGGAAATCATAACTTACAGATTAACAAGAAATGTTATTTGAAATTGGTAATATTCTTCTTTAAAATAACATTATTATGAAAAGTCTAGTACAGAAAAAACGTTACGAAATGCCCAATCTGAAAATCTTCGTTCTGAAAATTGTCAGTACAAGAATTCCATTCCGGAAGTTTTCAATATGAGAAAAAAAATTCCAATCCGGAAAATTTCAGTTCCGGAAATTTCCATTCTAGAAATCTTAGTTCCGAAAAGTTTGAAAACAGACTTTGAAAAACTTTGTTATTCTAACAAACAAATGTACTCCCCCTATGAAAAAGAGTGTATTACTGTAAGGAGACTTTTTCAACAGAAGGTTAATTAAAGAGGATTAACTTACGGTTATCATCCCTAACTTCTGTTTAATGTATTCAAATCTATCAGAAGGCAAAGATTTTTTGAAAATATCAGCAATTTGATCTTGTGTTCCAATAAATTGAAGAATGATATCTCCTTTAAGTGTGTGATACCTAAGAAAGTGATGCCTAATATCTATGTGTTTTTCATGGGAGTGATGTACAAGGTTCTTACTTAGGGAAATGGCACTTGTGTTATCACAAAAAAATTGAGTTTTAGTAAAACTCAAGCCATAGTCTATGAGTGTGTGTTGCATCCACAATACTTGAGCATAACAACTTCCAACTGCTACATATTCAGCTTCAGCCGTGGAAAGTGCTACAGAATGTTGCTTCTTGCAGGACCAAGAAACTAACGAATCTCCTAAGAAATGACAAGTTCCGGATGTACTTTTTCTATCCATTCTACACCCACCAAAATCAGCATCAGAAAATCTTTTTAGAACAAAATCATTTCCAGAAGTATAAAATAATCCTAGATCCATGGTTCCCTTAAGGTAGCGAAAAATTCTTTTTACTGCCTTTAAGTGAGATTCCTTAGGATTAAATTGATATCTTGCACATAAGCATACTGAGAACATTAAATCTGGTCGACTAGCTGTTAAGTAAAGTAAACTTCTTATCATACCTCTGAAAGATGTTTGATCTATTGGTTTTCCAGTTTCATCAAGATCTAAAAAATTTGAGGTACCAATGGGAGTACTTATACTCTTAGTATTTTCATAACCATACTTTTTAAGAAGATCTTTAATATACTTATGTTGAGATATGTAGGTTCCTTCTGGTTTTTGAGAAATTTGAAAACCAAGGAAAAAAGTTAACTCACCCATCATACTCATTTCAAACTCATATTTCATTAGACTTGCAAAAGAGTCGGTCAAAGATTGCTGAGTTGAGCCAAATATGATGTCATCAACATAAATTTGAACAATCAAAACATTTTTCTTATCTTTCTTTATAAAAAGGGTTGGATCTGCATTTCCCTTAACATAGTTATTTTGAAGCAAGAATCATGTGAGTCTATCATACCATGCTCGTGGGGCTTGTTTAAGACCATACAAAGCTTTGGTAAGTCTAAAAACATGATCATGATGTTTTTTATCTTCAAATCCAAGAGGTTATTCAAAAAAAACTTCCTCTTGAACATAACTGTTAAGAAAAGCACATTTCACATCCATTTGAAAAAGTTTGAAATTAAAGAAAGCTGCAAAGGAAAGTAGAATACAGATAGATTCAAGTCTAGCTACTGGAGCATAGGTTTCTTCATAGTCTATTCCCTCTTGCTGATTATAGCCTTTAGCAACAAGTCTAGATTTATTTCTTACTATGACTCCATTTTCATCACATTTATTTCTGAAGACCCATTTTACTCCAATAACAGAAGTTTCCTCAGGTCTTTCAACCAAGGTCCAGACTTTATTCCTTTCGAATTCATTTAGTTCATCTTGCATTGCTTTGATCCAATCATCATCACCTAAATCTTCAATAGTGCTTTTAGGTTCTAATTGGGAAAGAAATGCTAGATGTTATACTTCATTTCTTAAGGAACTTCCATTCCTTACAGGTTGATTTACATCACCAATGATACTATCACTGGGATGATTCTTAAGAAACACCTGATTTGGGTTTTGTAAAACCTGTTCATCAACATAGGGTAGAAAGTCTTCTGGGGTAAATGTTTCAGAACTATCTTCCAGAACATTATCCTTATCAGAAGGTTCTTCTATCAAAGGTTGATAATCAGTTTTTGAAAACACATCTGAAGATGTAGGTTGAGGTGGTTTAAAAACAAAAGGATCTGACTCATCAAATTTTACATGTACTATTTCTTCGACAGTACAAGTGTTTTTATTAAAAACTCTAGAAGCCTTAGATGTTGTGGAATAACCTAAGAAAATTCCTTCATCAGATTTTGGTGAGAATTTATGTAGTTTATCTTTAGTATTTAAAATAAATACTTTGCAACCAAAAACCTTGAAGTAGGATAGTCTTGGTTTTTTACCATTCCATAACTCATAAGGAGTTTTATTAAGAAAAGGTCTAATCAAAACTCGATTTATAGTATAACAAGCAGTACTTACAGCTTCAGCCCAGAAATGTCTAGCAATATAATATTCACTCAACATGGTTCTAGTTATCTCTTGAAGAATTCTATTTCTTCTTTCAACTACACCATTCTGTTGAGGAGTTTTAGGTGCTGAAAAATTTTGAGTGATACCTTTTTTACTACAAAAAGTTTCAAAATCAGAATTGTGAAATTATCCTCCATGATCACTATGAATAGTTTTCAATGGAAGGTTTTTCTCATTTTTAACTTGAGCTCTAAAACTTTTGAAATAAGAAAAAGATTCAGACTTCTTTGCTAGAAAATAGACCCAAGTAAATCTAGTGTAATCATCAACTAGAACAAACACATAGTATTTGCCTCCAATACTTCCAGTTTGTGTTAAACCAAAAATATCCATGTGCACTAACAATAATTCATCAGTTGTTGAGACTTCACCAATTGATTTAAAACTAGATTTATGTTGCTTTCCATATTGACAAGTATCAAAAACTTTAGAAGAATCAAATCTAAGCTCCGGTACATCCTTAACTACTTTCTTCTTAGAGAGTTTACATAGGTTCCTAAGATTATAGTGACCTAGTCTTCTATGCCATAACCAGGAGTGATCTTCTATTGCACTTAGGCAAGGTAAATCTTGGCTTCTGAGGTCTTCTATGTTCAGAGTGTAAACATTGTCTTTCCTCTTGGCTGAGATAATAAATTCTTCCTTGGAATTGTGAACTAAACACTTATCATTCCTAAAATTCACAAGGTAACCATCATCACATAACTGACTTATACTAATGAGGTTGTTCTTAAGACCCTTAACAAAAATAACATTTAAAATCAAGGTTTTACCAAGAAGAACAATATTACCAATACCAACAATTTCTCCCTTAGCATTATCTCTGAAAGTTACCTTTCCTCCTTTCGTTTTGATAATCTTTTCAAAATAGCTTTTATTACCAGTCATGTGTCGGGAACATCCACTATCCATGTACCATGTATTATTGCTGGTACTCTCTTTATTTTCTTGAAATCAAGAAGAGAATTAGACTTTCGGAATCCAAACTTGCTTGGATCCAAGATTTCCTGATAATAAAATTTTAGGTAACCACACCTTCTTAGAGAAATAAGCTTTGTGAAATCCTAAAGATTGGGTTTTGTTTAAGGAACAATTATTTTCCCAGTGACCACCACATTGACACTTGGTACAAAATGGGGCACTTTGAGGAACAAAATAATTGTTACTAAAAATTGGTTTTGCATGGGTATAACCAAATCTGGATTTATTTCTTAAAGGTCGTATTTGGGAATACATTTTATCAAAATTTTCCTTACCATGGGTAAAGTTTGATAAACACTTCTTTAAGGAAAAAATTTCGGACTTGAGTTTTATAACCAAGTTTTTATCCTCAAAATCATTAGTTTTAGAACTAGAGCTAGGCTCGAAAACATTTTTCTTAGAAATTAATTTTTCTAATTCTTTAGAATGTTTGTTCTTCTCAGAACTTACTTCCTCATGATTTTTTTGAAATACTTTCAAAATCAGCATTTTTCTTATCAAGATCTTTAGAAAGATCTGATATTTCGTTCGTAAGAATAGAATTCCTAGAGTTTTCTTTATCAAGTTTCTTATTGAGTTTGGAATTTTCAATCTCAAGAAGTTCATCAAACCTAGAGACTTCTTCATAAGTAGGTAAAGTATTTTCTTCATTAGAAGAGGATTATTCATCAAAAGAATTATAATATTTACTATCATTAGAATTTAAAGATACATTGATCAATGATTCATCATTTCGTACCTTATCCATAAAACAATGATTTTCAATAGGTAATCTGGCCATAAGACCAAGATTCTTCTGCCCTGAATATTCATAATCAGAAGATTCATCTGAAGTGTCACCACCACTAGCACTCCAGGTGTCATTAGCTTTCCAAACTTTCTTATCTTTGGCTTTATAATATTTCTTTCTGTTCTTGTCTGAATGCCTTTCTTTCCTTTCTTTCTTTTTGAGAAAAGGGAAATCTGGTCTAATATGTCCAGCTCTTTTACATTCATAACAAGTAACTTCTCCATCTTTTCTATCTTTCCTGTCCTTTTTCTTATACTTGGATTGGAAATTTCTCTATCCAGCTATCTTGTTCATCCTTCGAGCAAGATTTGCTAATTCATTTTCAGAGACTTCACTCTCACTTGATTCAGATTGGAAAATAACTTTCTTAGACTTAGATCTGGTTACTCTCTCAGGAGTCTTAGCTTTCATCTGATTTGAAGTTGTTGTAAAAGCAACAGTACCATTTCCATTCTTCTTTTTGATATTGTCCGCATCTCTCTTCATTCTGGTTTCATGTTGTAGAAGAGTTCCAAATATCTCATCAAGAGTAATTTGATTGACCTTTCTGTTCTCATCTATAGCTGTTCTTTTGGATTCCCACTCATTGGGCATAATATCAATTATTTTATCCACAAGAGCTTCATCATCTAAACCTTTCTCTCCCATATATTGTAGGTTGTTGACTATAGTCATGAATCTCTGTTGAACTTTACAGATTGATTCTCCATAAGGAAAGTTGAAGCCATGATATTCAGCTCTAAGCATAGCTCTCCTAGTCTCAATCACTTTAGAAGTCCCAAAGTGTGTAACCTCTAACTTCTTCCATATACAATTAGGTTCTTCACAAGAAGAAATTTGGCTATATATATTTCTAGTCATTGAACACAGTAGAGTATTTCGTACCTTATAATTGAGTTGATATTCTTGCTTTTCCTGGTTAGTAAAAGTTCTAACTTCCTTGTCAGGAATTTTATAATCACCAGTAAGCATAAAAAAGTTATCCACTCTAGTGTTGATAACAAAAGTATTCATTCGATCTCTCCAGTACTCATAGTCATTACCATCAAAGATAGGTGGTCTTGTAGAATTTAGATTATCAATTGAACCAACATTAATTCCTGCCATACTTATAATAACCTTCAGCACACAAATTTGTTAGTAGAAAAAGTTTGTAATCAAAGTTTAGAATAAGAAAGTTCGGAATGGAAAAGTTCAGAATGATAAAGTGAGAAAGAAAAACTTATTCGTGAGTATTAGTATTTCAGAGACCTGCTCTAATACCAATTGTAGGATCGAAATAGTGATGTAGATGCTCAATTTACAAGAGGGGTGGTGAATTGTACACTTTAAAAATTCTTTTGGAACCTTTAAAGTTAGTTAAGAATAACTATGTTTTCCTTAAGAAATGGAAAGGTCTAAGTTTAACAAAGTTAAACTTAAGAAAATTCACAACACCTCTAACACCAAACAAAACTTGGAAAGAGATTCTGAAAGTAGGTTCCGGAAATATGGTTCCAGAAATAGAAACTTAACAAAATTACAATATGAGATTCTACCTTAAAGCGTATAGAATATAAATGAAACAAAGTACAAATAAGGAAGTATAAGAAAGTTATACTTTCCTTACAATACAATATGCAGCGGAATATAAACACGTAGTTGAACAACAAGAAATAAGATATAAGTCTTTTAACCCAAAGAGAAGTGTATCCAACAACCTTGGATAAAGGTCCCTTGATTTATACTTTCAAGCAAGTCTGTCTTACCCACACTAGGGTAAGACCTCGATACGAAGATCAGAGTCTCTCTCTTGCTATCCCCGCAAGCCCTCAACTTCAAGGTAGTTGGAAACTCTGTCTTCCTTAGCATGGAAGCCCTCGAACTTCAAGGTAGTCGACACCTCTATCTTCCTATCCTCGGAAGTCCTAGAATGTAATCACCAACATTCGGAGTCGCACAAAGCAAAAACTGAACGAGCAGTTCAGTACGCACAAAGCATGAAAAGCTTTCTCACTCTAGAAATCACCTTCGCAGCATGTGGTCTCAAGATTGATCAACTTCATTATTTTTGAGCTCTTTCAAATGAGCTCCTATTTATAGGAAAATTTCCAACGGTTGGCTCCTTCTTCCAACGGTCATATCATCCATGAAATTCGGAAGGACCTGTACACGTGTAACTCAACCAACGGTTAATAAGAAACAGAATAGACGACATAGTTTTATAACAAACTTTGTATAACTGAAAGTACGACATCGTTTTGGAATGAAGCATATATAAGTAAAGGCTAATTAATAGTTCGGAGTATAAGAAAGTCAAAGGTTCGGAGTCTAACCAAAATGAAGTTCGGAGTCTATGTTATGAAATGTTCGGATTCTATTTTATAGGAAATCGGAGTCTGGTTTCATCAGAGATCAGATTCTAAATCCGTAGAGTTCAGAGTTTAACTGCTTAAGAGTTCGGAGTCGAACTGCTTAAAAGTTCGGAGTCAAACTTCTTTAAGAGTTTAGAGTCGAACTTCTTAAGAGTTCGGAGTCGAACTTTTTAAGAGTTCGGAGTCAAACTTCATAAGAGTTCAGAGTCGAACTATTTAAGAGTTCGGAGTCTATCTTCTTAAGAGTTCAGAGTCGAACTTCTTAAGAGTTCGGAGTCGAACTTCTTAAGAGTTCGGAGTCGAACTTCTTAAGAGTTCGGAGTCGAACTTCTTAAGAGTTCGGAGTCGAACTTCTTAAGAGTTCGGAGTCGAACTTCTTAAGAGTTCGAATTAGAACTGCTTCAGAGTTTAGAGTCCAGAATTCGGATTAAAACTATATTACAGATCACATCCATGATTCAGATCCTAAAAACAGAATGCTCCAACTTTTCATTATAAGGCTCCAAAAATTTGGTTGAGATTCCGGTTTTTGATTTTAAGGGAAAAAAATCTATGTATAAGAAAATCTAGGTTAAGGTAAATTTCCTTAAAGAAGTAAATTTTCCTAATTTGAGTAAAAATAATATTTTCTTAAGTAGAAGGTGTTTGTGATTTTAAAAACAAGAAGGAATTGGAATGTCATAAGGAAAACCTTATTGACTCAATAGACAGCCCCCCCCCCCTCGCACCCTCGGACATCACCCCCACACCCCCGGACAACACCCCCCACACCCCCATACGCCCCCCCCACACCCCCGTACAGCCCCCCCTGCACCCCCGGAGAGCCCCACCCACCCCGGACATCACCCCCACCCCCGGACAGCCCCCCCACCCCGAACAGCCCCCCAAACCACCATAAAGCCCACCCCGCACCCCCCGGAAAACCCCCCACCCCGGACAACACCCCCCGGACAGCCCCCCCCCCCCCCGCACCCTCAGACAGGCCCCACCCTGGATAGCCCCCCTGCACCCCTGGACAGCCCCCCCCCCCCCCCCCGCACCCCCAGACAGCCCCCCCCCCCCCCCACCCCGGACAGCACCCCCGCACCCCCGGACAGCCCCCTGCACCCTCGTACAACCCCCCCCCCCCCCACACCCGTGGAAAGCCCCCCCGCACCCCCCCAGACAACAACCCCCACCCCAGACAGCCCCCCCCCCCACGCACCCCCGTACATCCCCCCCACACCCCCATATAGCCCCCCCCCCCCTCCACACCCTCGGACAACCCCCCTGCACCCCCGCACATTCCCCCCACCCCGGACAGCCCGCCCCACCCCCAGAATCCTAGTGAATCTCAAGCATCATGCATAAACAGAAATAAAAATAAAACAATGGTTGTAGAATCATCCACCGCTGACCTCAACATCTTATCCAAAACTAGGATTCCACATCGATTCAGATTATAATGTAACACTCACAAGAATCATTACCAAAACACACACACCCACTCAGGATCATTCTATCAATAGGGCACCCACTCGAGTCCTTAGTTTCTATATGTATGAAGATGCATTCCTATTGGGATCCTCATCAGTTCGACGCACTCTAAAAGGGCGTGTTGGGTGGTCAAAACCACTCGAATGACCTCGGAATGCCACAAAATCATACGACAACAACCACGGTGTGAATTGTGATATAGTCAGACATACGGAACATCAATTAGATGTGTCGTTTGACCACGGTGACCGGAAACGCGTTTCCGGAGTCAGAAAACACCAAAACGGCATGTCACAGTCGAATTTAGAGAAATCATGCTCCGAAAGACCAGAAACCGCACAAGAACGATATGAATATTATTCGTGAGATACAAGAGGAGACATCACATCCATCAGATGTACGGTGCGCACGGTACGACCGAATGTGTCGTTTTTAGCAGTTCGACGCGCTCTTAAAGGGCGCACTGGGTGGTCAAAACCAGCCGAATGATCTCAAAATGACACAAAATCATATGAAAACAACCGCGGTGTAAATTGTGAAATGGTCGGATAGAAGACACGTCAATTGGAGGTGCCGTTTGACTGTGGTGACTAGAAATGCATTTCCGGAGTCAGAAAACACCAAAACGGCGTGTCACGATCGAATTCAGAGAAAACGTGATCCGAATGACCTGAAACTGCACGAGAATGATAGGAATATTATTCGTGAGATACAGGAGGAGATGGCATGTCCATCGTACGTGCGGTACGCACAGTACGACCAAGCGTGTCTTTTTCAGCAGTTCGGTGTGCTCTTAAAGGGCGTGATGGGTGGTCAAAACCACCCAAACGACCTCGAAATGGAACGAAATCATACAAAAACAACCACGGTGTAAATTTTGAAATGGTCGGATAGACGTTACGTCAATCGGAGGTGCCTTTTGACCGCGGTGACTGGAAATGTGTTTCCGGAGTCAGAAAACACCAAAACGGCGTGTCATGGTTGAATTCAGAGCAAATGTGCTCTGAATGACCTGAAACTGCACGAGAATGATAGGAATATTATTTGTGACATGTAGGAGGAGAGGGCACATCCATCGGACATGCGGTGGATGTAGTACGACCAAATGTGTCGTTTTAAGTAGTTCGGCACGCTCTTAAAGGGTGTGCTGGGTGGTCAAAACCTCTCGAACAACTTTGAAATGCCAAAAAATCATACGACAACAACCAAGGTGTGAATTTTGAAATGGTTAGACAGAAGGCACGTCAATCGGAGGTGTCGTTTGACCACAGTGACTGGAAACACATTTCCAGAGTCAGAAAACACCAAAACGGCATGTCACGGTCGAATTCAGAGAAAAAGTGATCCGAATGACTTGAAACTGCAAGAGAACGATACGAATATTATTCGTGAGATGTAGGAGGAGGCGGAACATCCATCGGATGTGCGGTGTGCATGGTACGACCAAATGTGTCGTTTTCAGCAGTTCAGCGCACTCTTAAAGGGCGCGCTGGGTGGTCAAAACCACCTGAACAACCTAGGAATGCCGTGAAGTCATACGAAAACAACCTCAGTGTGAATTGTGAAATAGTCGGATAGACGACATGTCAATCAGAGGTTCCGTTTGACCGCGGTGACCGGAAACACATTTCCGAAGTCATAAAACACCAAAACGGCATGTCATGGTCGAATTCAGAGAAAACATGCTCTGAATGACCTGAAACCACACAAGAATGATAATAATATTATTCATGACATGCAGGAGGAGACGACACGTCCATCGGATGTGCGATGCACGCAGTATGACCGAATCTATCATTTTCAACAGTTCGGCGTGCTCTTAAAGGGAACACTGGGTGATCAAAACCACTTGAAAGACCTTCGAATGCCATGAAATCATACGACAACAACCGCGGTGTGAATTGTAAAATAGTAGGATAGATGACATGTCAATCGGAGGTGTCATTTGAACGCAGTGACCGGAAACGTGTTTCCGGAGTCAGAAAACACCAAAATGGCGTGTCACAGTCTAATTTAGAGAAAATGTGCTCTGAATGAACTGAAACCGCACAAGAATGATAGGAATATTATTCATGAGATGCAAGATAAGACAGAATGTCCATAAGACATGCGGTGCACGCGGTACGACCGAATGTGTCGTTTTTAGCAGTTCGACGCGCTCTTAAAGTGCACGCTAGGTGGTCAAAACCACCCAAATGATCTCGGAATGCCACAAAATCATACGACAATAACCGCGGTGTGAATTGTGAAATGGTCGGATAGACGGCACGTCAATCGGAGGTGTCGTTTGACCGCGGTGACTGGAAACACGTTTCTGGAGTCATAAAACACCAAAACGGCGTGTCACGGTCGAATTTAGAGAAAACGTGCTCCGAATGACCTGAAACCGCACGAGAATGATAGTAATATTATTAATGACATGCAGGAGGAGACACCACATCCATCAGACATGTGGTGTGCACGGTACGACTGAATGTGTCATTTTCAGCAGTTCGGACGCTCTTAAAGGGCGCGTTGGGTGGTTAAAACCACCCGAACGACCTCGGAATGCCACAAAATCATATGAAAACTACTGAGGTATAAATTGTGAAATGGTCGGATAGACGTCATGTCAATCGGAGGTGTCGTTTGACCGCGGTGATCGGAACCACATTTCCGGAGTCATAAAACAACAAAACGGCGTGTCACGGTCGAATTCAGAGCAAACTTGCTCCGAATGACCTAAAACCACACGAGAACGATAGGAATATTATTCTTGACATATATGAGGAGACAGAACGTCCATCGAACGTGCGGTGCGCGCGTTACGACTGAATGTGTCGTTTTCAGTAGTTCAACGCGCTTTTAAAGGGCGCGCTGGGTGGTCAAAACCACCTGAACGACCTCATAATACCACAAAATCATACATAAACAATCATGGTGTAAATTGTGAAATATTCGGATAGACGAAACGTCAATCTGAGGTGTCGTTTGACCGCAGTGACCGAAAATGCGTTTCTGGAGTCATAAAACACCAAACGGCATGTCACGATTGAATTCATAGAAAAAATGTTCCAAATGACCTGAAACCACACGAGAATGATAGAAATATTATTTGTGACATGCAGGAGGAGACAGCACGTCCATCAGATGTGCAGTGCATTGGGTATGACTGAATGTGTCGTTTTCAGCAGTTCGGCGCGCTCTTAAAGGGCGCGCTGGGTGGTCAAAACCACCCGAATGACCTCAGAATGCCACAAAATCATATGAAGACAACCGCGGTGTGAATTGTGAAATTTTCGGATAGACGGAATATCAATCAGAGGTTCCGTTTGACCGCGGTGACCGGAAACGCGTTTTTGGAGTCATAAAACCCAAAAACGGCATGTCATAATCGAATTCAGAGCAAACATGCTCCGAATGACCTGAAACCGCACGAGAACAATAGAAATATTATTCGTGACATGAATGAGGAGACGGCATGTCCATCGGACGTGCAGTGCGTGTGGTACGACCAAATGTGTCATTTTTAGCAGTTCGACGCGCTCTTAAAGGGCGCGTTGGGTGGTTAAAACCACCCGAACGACCTCAGAATTCCACGAAATCATACAACAGAAACCACGGTGTGAATTTTGAAATGGTTGGATAGACAGCATGTCAATTCGAGGTTCCATTTGACCGCAGTGACCAGAAACACGTTTCTAGAGTCAGAAAACACCAAAACGACGTGTCACGGGAGAATTTAGAGAAAACTTGCTCCGAATGACCTAAAACCGCACGAGATCGATAATAATATTATTCGTGACATGTAGTAGTAGACGGGATGTCCATCGGACGTGTGGTGCGCACGGTACAACCGAATGTGTTGTTTTCAGTAGTTCGGCGCGCTCTTAAAGGGCGCGCTGGGTGGTCAAAACCACCTGAACGACCTTGGAATGACACGAAATCATACAACAACAACCGCGGTGTGAATTTGAAAATTTTCGGACAGACGTCACATCAATCAGAGGTGTCATTTGACCACGGTGACCGAAAACATGTTTCCGAAGTCAGAAAACACCAAAACGGAATATCACGGTCGAATTAAAAGAAAATGTGCTCCGAATGACCTGAAAATGCACGAGAATGATATTAATATTATTTTTGAGATGCAGGAGGAGATGAAACATCCATCAGATGTGTGGTGTGGGCAGTACAATCGAATGTGTCGTTTCAGCAGTTCTGCGTGCTCTTAAAAGGCGCGCTGGGTGGTCAAAACCACCCGAACAACCTCGAAATTCCACTAAATCATACGAAAACAACCACGGTGTCAATTTTGAAATGGTTGGACAGACGACACATCAATCGGAGGTACCATTTGACTACGGTGATCAGAAACGTGTTTCCGGAGTCATAAAACACCAAAACGGCATTTCACGATCGAATTCAGAGCAAACGTGCTCCGAATGACCTGAAATTGGACGATAATGATAGGAATATTATTCGTGAGATGCAAGAGGAGACCTAACATCCATCATACATGTGGTACGCGTGGTACGACCGAATGTGTTGTTTTCAGCAGTTCGACGTGCTCTTAAAGGGAATGTTGGGTGGTCAAAGACACCCGAACAACCTCGGAATGCCACCAAATCATACGACAACAACCGCGGTGTGAATTGTGGAACGTTCAGATAGAAAGCATGTCAATCTAAGGTGTTGTTTGACCGCAGAGACCGGAAACGCATTTTCGGAGTCATAAAACACCAAAACGGGTGTCACGGTTTAATTCAGAGAAAACATACTCTAAATGACCTAAAAATGCACGAGAATGATAGGAATATTATTCATGACATGCAGGAGGAGACGGAACATCCATCGGATGTGCGGTGTGTACGGTACGACCGAATGTGTCATTTTTAGCAGTTCGACGCGCTCTTAAAGAGCACACTGGGTGGTCAAAACCACCTGAATGACTTCAGAATTCCACTTAATCATACGACAGCAACCACGGTGTGAATTTTTAAATGGTAGGATAGACGACATGTCAATCGTAGGTTCCGTTTGACCGCGGTGACCGGAAATGCGTTTTTGGAGTCAGAAAACACCAAAACGGTGTGTCACGGTTGAATTTAGAGAAAACGTGCTCCGAATGACTTGAAACTGCACGATAATTATAGGAATATTATTCGTGAGATGATGGAGGAGATGACACATCCATCGGGCATGCGGTGCAGGCGATACGACCGAATGTGTCGTTTTCAGCAGTTCGATGCGCTCTTAAAGGGCACGCTGGGTGGTCAAAACCACCCGAACGATCTCGGAATGCCACGAAATCATACGACAACAATTGTGGTGTGAATTGTAAAATGTTTTGATAGAAGGAACATCAATCGGAGGTTTTGTTTGACCACGGTGACCCAAAACATGTTTCCAGAGTCATAAAACACCAAAACAGCATGTCACGGTCGAATTCAGAGAAAACGTAATCTGAATGACCTGAAACCACTCGATAACGATAGGAAGATTATTCGTTACATGAAGGAGGAGATGACACGTCCATCGGAAATACAGTGCCCACGAAAAACATTCATTTTAAGACAACAAAAAACACTTTCCTAAACTAAAGCAAAGACTCCAAAATAGGAACAACAAATTCAAAAATGATAACATTTCATAAATTGGTGGTTTTAAATTATTATAGCACCCATGAGATGTCAGATTTCATTTTATTATATGTATATAATAACTAAATAAAGATGTCAAATTTATGTTTGTTTTGTTTAGTTTTATTTGTATCTTATTGTAGGTTTTTAAAGCAAATAGTTGTGGATCATTGAAGCATGTCTATCATTTATTGTTTATGATGATCCTGATGTTTATTGTGTTTGGATTTTTGTTTTCATTTTTTATGATTTATATGCTGTTTTTTTATTATTTATCATGAATTTTTTTTAAAAAAAATTCCAGTGTAGCGACCGCCAGTGGCGGTCGCTGTAGTCCGAAGTCTCGGCCACCTTCAGTGACCGCCAGTGGCGGTCACTGTAGGTCAGATGTTCGTCCGGCTTCAGCAACTGCCACTAGCGGCTGCTTTATGCCAGAATTCCGCCCGGCTTCAGAGACCGCTGCAGTCACTGTAGGCCGATGTCTCGGTCACCTTCAGCGTCGGGCCTAAAGGGACCACCATTGGTGGCCGCTGGGCGGTCTCTACAAGCAAATAGCGACTGCCAATGGTGGTCGCTATAAGTGGAATTTTTAGTAGTGCTTATTTGGACCCTTACCCAATCTGTTACTATGACAAAATTCAGTAATGGATTTTCCACTCTCCTCTTTTATCAAGAATCATCCAATGGCCCGAAGGCATTCATTTTTTTATTAATTTTTGATAATACACCTCTCAAGGGGTGAGGTGGAACCCTTACTAGTCCCGTAGGCATAAGTATTACATGGCCCATAGGCCTTAGAGTAATTCATTTCCCATAGGCTTTCAAACATTACCTAAAACCTAGACTAACTACTTGGAACTGCTCCTGCCTAGCATCTTCATCGTGAAATCAGTTATCCACCTTTGCATGACTGTTTGGCTAGGCATTCTCAGGCATGCATAGGCTTGTATCGATGACAAGTGTCATACCCTCTCATTCTTGCAATCCGTTTACCTTCCGTTGTGGTGAAAGCTTCTTTTTCTCATCCTCCTTGCAGAGGTTGTTTAGTTTGAATCTGTACTTAAGGTGGTTCGAAGGCCTTGAGGTGGCCTGAAGGCCTCGCTGATCTAAAGGACTGAGTGGCCAGAAGGCCTTAAAGGACTCGGGGACCAAATCGGTGGCCCGAAGGCCCAAATAGGGGCATATTCCTGGCTGCTACAGTTCCAAATAGTACCTGCTGCAGTAATGCACAGTTCCTTCTATAGTCCCTACTACAGTGCTACTACTGTACTGCTACAGTACCCCCCATAAATTATGCCTCTGCCTGGATTTGAATATGGGTCGCTTGGATGCACTTACAAAGTCCTTACCAACCGGGCTAAGGCTCATGCGCCTTTTATCAAGCACTCATTTTCTATTATACCTTTTACTTTAAATTTTATTATGATGGGATATGATATTAAATATTCACCTTACTATACATTTTACTAATAAATTATGAGATCTTCCTTTCACTCTCATTAATCCTCCCATGATCCTTTATGTACAACTATTGCCATGCTGAAATTTCCTAAGAATTATTTTCTCAATTCATGTTTATTCATTACCGTATGCCTTCTATTTCAAAATTTATAATATTAGGATATGGTTTTACATGTATCTATAACTTCCTATTTTATTTCCAAAACGATTTTCCATGCTAAAACAACTGTTTAATAAACACCATACCTATTATTTTATAAAGGGTATTCACTTTTAACCATATAAAATTATTTACTAGGGACTTACATGTATATATTACACATTCATTGATCATGGAAAAATTATGGTGTTTAATGAATCCATGTCACATGATCTATGTGGCAGACTTAAGCATGTTAATGAAATGATTATGATGGGTGCACAAATATAGGACTCCAATGCATTGGGTAATTTTTAGTATTATGATACACCATTTTGGTATAGATGCGTACCTAATTAGTTTATGGTAAATTTTCCACCATTAAGTCTTTGTGGTTTACCTTTGATCAATGTTTATAATTTAGTTTTTTAAGTTGTTTCCACATTTTCATGTTATGATTATCATTGTATATCATGCCTTATTATTAATATTAATTTTATTTATCATATATATGACTATTGTCTAACATTTATCACTTATCTCATGTCTATTACCTTACTATGATTTATGTCTCGGCCCTTTCTTATGTTTTTTCCTATGTTATCCCAAAAAATTTTAAGTTCAAAGCAGTAATTTGATCATGTTAAGGAAGTTTTCAATAAATCATGTTAAGGATGTTCTAATAATGTTATTATATCCCATGTTCAAGATGTTATGTTATGCACATAATTCCCAATGAATATAAACTTATCGATCTTTTAGTTTGTATTAAATTTTAATTTGTGGTAATAAATCAGGTATTAATTCATTATAAAGAGTAGGGTTGTTATAGTTGGTATCCAAGAAAATGTTTAGTTATTTATGGGATTAGGATTAGAAAACCCTACTGAGAAACCTCAGGGGTAATATTAAGTATATGAAAACATACCTAATGTTTTTGAGTATAAAGTAAGTGGTTTATCAAGAAAATACATCCTTATATGGATACTACAAGTGACGTGATTCTGGAACTTATGTTCCTAGGAGTAACAACTTCGATAAGGTGATCTAGGCCTAACTCAAGGTAACCTGGTACACAAAAATGAGCCTTACCATGCACCTATTTTGACACTCCTGGGGGATATGATTTGATAAATTTATAATCACATTATGAACCATTATTAAGGGAACAAAAAACCCAGAATAATATATGTTAGGAAATATAACATGGATAACCTAGATTGAAACCTATAAACTCATAAGTTAAGGAGATAAATATAATTTATAAATTATAGATTTAATTTTATTATATTCCCCTTTATGTGTTTAATTGTTTAAAATAATCATCCATAATATTCCTTTTATTCTATTTAATGGATGGAAATATGAGAAATCAGGTAAACAATCAATTCGATAGGTAATGTGATAATTATTCTAACAAGATACCCAATCTGATGGGAGGAGGAATCATTCACTTTATCATGATACACTCTTAGATAAATCAGGTTCCAAATAGAAACCTAGATCAAGAGGATCACCCAAAATACCATAAGAGAAAATAAAGCATAATAGAGAGTTACATGTGAAAAAGGCCTCTTACTTTCAATGGATCATCAGATCCCTTAATCGTAGAACAATGGATCAACACCATTGAGAAGATCTTCTCCATCCATTAATGTACCAAAGAAGATATGGTTCTCCTGTATGTTTATCTAATGGAGGGAAAATATGATTAGTTGTGTACATTGATCAAGAATATGAAGCCTGGGGAATAGATCAAAGTAATAGAGTGGAAGGAATTCCAGAAATTTTGTTTTTGATAAATATTTTTCTCATACTCTCCACCTTAAAATGGAAATGGATTTCCTAGTACTAAAGAAAAAATATAAAAAATATATTGGGGAGTATGAGGAAAAATTTACAAGACTTACACGATACACCTCTGGTTTTGTCGTTACCCCCAAATACAATGTTGACTGCTTATTTGGTGGTCTAAAACCTAGTCTATGATAATAATTGGAAATCCATGACTTTGATAGATATGAGGAAATTTTTTGATGTGACCTCAAAGTAAAAATGGATATCATATAATCTAATGAGTATTACGGGGATAAGAAGTGGAATGTATTGTTTAATTCTGGTGATATGATGGATAAATTTAATGGTGTTGAGAAATTTCAGCATCCCGCTTCTCAAAGGTGTGTGAAAAAGAACCCCAAAAATTACCTAAGGGGATGCATAAATGATTTAGGTGCAGGAAGGATGGACACCAAGCTAATAATTACCGATAAGAGAAACCTTCTAATGTGATGGATGAAAGGAATGCTCCAGTCAACCCTCAAAGCATTATTCATTGCTACAAGTGCAAAGAACCAAAGAACTTTTTAAACCAATTCCCCAATCTAAGGGTTTTTATAGGCAACCAAAAACCTCCAAGGTAGAAAGGTTGATATTTTTTCCCTCACTATCACTGAAGTGAATCATGAAAACAAAGTGGAGATAGGTATGCTAGTTATTCATTCAAGAATATTGAATGTACGTTTTTATTATGTTTCTATGCATTATTTCATATTTCTAATGTTTATTCTAGCAATTCTAACACCACCTCAAAGTATGGAAGTAGGTATTTTAGTGAAAAAATAATATAGGGAAATTATTGCATCCCATGTATATAACCCCTCCCCTATCACAATGTTTGGATGAACATCCTAGAGAACCATGTCATATCCCATTTGGTGGAATTTTTTGTAATTCTAAGCATGTATTGGATTTCCCTATATAGATAAAACATAAATTTCCCAGAGAAATAAATAACTCTCTGTATGGAAAATCGACCCCCAATTCTGTACAAGTACAAGGAGAAGGATGAATCTTATTTAACACCATCATCTCAATAATAGATATTATTTCCATATGAGCATGTGTATTTAGATCAAATTATTTAGTCTAATTAAAGGATCATCCTCAAAGACATTACTATTATGAGGGAATATGATGATGTGTTTCTTGAGGAATTTCCTAATCTTCCTCCTAGTAGGAAGGTTGAAACTTGAATCAATCTTATACCTGGGGTGTTTCCAATATCCAAGTCTCTATATAGGATTGCTGTTATAGAACATGAGGAGCTAAAGAATCAACTACATGAGAATCTGAATGAAGGTTTTATACACCCATGTTCTTCACTATGGGGTGAACCAGTCCTCTTCATCAAGAATATGTATGGGTCAATGTGCATTTTCATTGATTATTAGGAGCTTAATAAGATCATGATAAAGAACAAGTATCCTCTACTATAGATTGATGACTTGTTCGATCATCTGTGTCGATCATAATACTTCTCCAAGGTGGATATTTAGTCAGGATTATATCAAGTAAGTGTGAAGAAGGAAGATATCCCCATATCTGCTTTAAATAAACAGTACGAGCACTATGAGTTCATAGTGATTCCATTAAAGACTCGCTAATGCTCCAACAATATTCAAGGATTATAATAATAAAGTATTTATAGATTACCTTGACAATTTTATAGTATTATTTATAGATGATATCCTAATATACTCCAAAAGTAATGAGGAGAAAATAGATCATTATAAAATTGTGATAAAGGTCTTACAAAAGGAGAAGATTTGTGTCAAGTACAACAGGTGTGAGTTTCGGTTAAAGAAATTATCATTCTTGGGGTATATAATCATAAAAAATGAGATATATGTGGATATTTCCCAGAAAAAATAAATTGATAGATAGACGAGTCCAACATCTATGATATATATCTGTACTTTCCTTAGGTTATCTGGGTATTATCAATGATTTTTGAGAAATTTCTCATGATTATCAAACCATCTTACAATATAACTTTTAAGTGAGTTAAGTTTTCTTGGAATGATGAATGTGGAGAAAGCTTCAAGGATTTAAAAATAAGGCTTATCACTAACACTATTCTCACACTAACCATAATTGGAGATGTTTTCACAGTGTTTAGTGTTTCTTAGAATAACAGATTGGGATGTGTGTTAATGCAGAAAGAAAAATTCATTTCCCATACCTCAAGACAGTTAAAAATTCATGAGCAGAACTATCCCATAATTGATATGGATTTGGAAGTAGTGATCTCTACTTTTAAAATTTGGTGTCATTATCTCTTTGGGGATAAGTGTGAAATATTTATAGATAAAAAATTCTCAAATATATATTCACACAGAAAGAGATTAATATGCTCCAATGAATATGGTTATATCTCATCAAGGACTATGAATGATTAATTCACTATTATCCTTAGAAAGCAAACAAAGTGGTGGATGCTCTAGGTAGAAAGGATCCAACAATTTTATCATTGGTGATATTTAAGATGGATCAAATCTCCTTATAATTGAAGAGGATGGACATGGGAATCATGAAGGAAGGAATGTCATCAATCCTTTCACAAATTTTTTCTCAGTCATGTCTTCTTGAAAGGATAAAGGATGCTTAGAAATATGATCTGGAAATTCAGAAGAAAGAGGAAACTATAAGAAAATGGAAATCCTCATATTTCAAGGCTAATGAAGAAGGAATTTTTATATTTTGGTCAAGACTATGTGTTCCATAAAATCCTAAGTTAAATACGGAACTATTAGATGATCCATAGAGTTCAACTTTCTCTATTCACTAGGAAACACAAAGACGTATCGAGATCTAGGATAGAACTATTGGTGGGACAACATGAAGAAGTAGATTGATGAATATACATAAAAGTGCATAGAATGACACCAAGTGAAGGCTGAATGGTATAATTCTATAGTGATGATGCAACCCTTACCCATACCATCATGGAAATGGGAAAACATCCTCGTGGACTTTATCACTGGACTTCCGAAGACATCCATAGGAAATAATGTTATTTGGGTTGTTGTGGATTTTCATACAAAGACTACACACTTCATTGCTATTCAATAGTATTTATGACTAGATCAAATTTCATGGATATAAATCAGAGAAGTGATGATTCTACATGGAGTACCACTATAGATTGTGTCTGATTGAGATCCAAGATTCACCTCCAAGTTTTGGAAAAGTCTCCAACATTCTATAAACACTGAGTAGAACTTTAGTATGGTTTAACAACCTTAAAATGATGGAAAATATGAGTGGAATATCCAAATACTTGAAGACACATTTAGAGAATGCTCAATTGAATTTAAATGAGGATGGGACCAACATATCGCTATGATTGATTTGTCCTTCAACAATAATTTCCACTCAAGTATCCA
Organism: Viscum album; assembly: GCA_963277665.1. Lineage (NCBI taxonomy): Eukaryota > Viridiplantae > Streptophyta > Magnoliopsida > Santalales > Viscaceae > Viscum > Viscum album. The sequence goes on along the minus strand of OY728155.1, from coordinate 1,784,345,046 downwards.
AATGTATCCATATAAATCCCTTTATGGGAAGAGGTTAAGAACACCTGTATGTTGGGATAAAGTTGGGGAACACAAACTTCTAGGTCCTAAAATGGTTGAAGAAATAGTTGAGAAGGTTAAAACTATTCAGAATCAGATCAAAGATACTTAAAGTCGATAGAAAAGATATACTAAAAATCATCGATGATACCTAGAGTTTGATGTTAGAGACATGGTATTCATCCACATATCTTCATGGAAGAAAGTGATGAGATTTGGGAATGAGGGAAAGCTTAGTCTAAGGTACATTGGTCCTTTTGATATCTTTGGTCATATTGGAGTAGTGACACATCGACCAGCACTCCCACAAAACCTATCTTAAGTACATGATGTATTACATGTATCCATATTGAGGAATTACATACTATACCCATCACATGTACTCAATTTAGAGGTATTACCATTTAATAATGACCTTTTCTATGAGGAGAAGTTGGTGAAGATCATAGATCATATTGAAAAGTTTCTAAGAAATGTGACAATTCCCCTAGTCAAAGTATTATGGAGAAACCAAAATATTGAAGAAGCAAAGTGGGAACCAGAGGAAGTGATGAAAAATGGTTATCCTCATCTATTTTAGTGTTGGAATCGTAAAATTTCAAAGGTAAAACTTCTTAAGTGGGGAAGATTGTAACAACCTGAAATGGTAAAAATAAAATCCCCCTTTCTTTTGTTAAATGTCTTATTAAGTAATATGGTTATAGGAAACAAATTCACCTATATTGTTTTATTATATACAATTGGATTTAATTTTTCATTAAGAATCATTACCATTGATAATATAGTTATTGAATAGTGATCACATGATTCCTAAAAATATATGTTTTTAACAAATCCAATTATCACAAAAAAGGAAGTGATGGACTTAAAAAGTATGATTGTACCCTATGAAGCCCCTTGTTAGAGCTTCCAAGGGAGAAAGTTTTTTTGGAATTTTACCTTGACCATGTCCAAGTTGAGATCTAACAACTTAATCATTAGTGAAACTATTTATTATAGAACTTTAAGAATGTTGAGATCACAACCAAAACCATATTCTCCGAACCGCCCCATGAATGTCCAAACATCGAAAACCTTGACCATAGGGATTTTGATGGTAAATTAAAGAGATATCTAACAAGACCTTAGAAAAATGAATATATATATATATATATATATATTAATTTTTATATAATAATTAATATATTTCCATCCTATTATTTTTTCTTTATAAATGTTTTCTATTTTGATTCAATAAAACACAAATAGTATTTTGGTTAATATTCAAATTCAATTAAGAAATATAATTTGATGAATTAATAGATTATTGGTATAAATAATATTTTAATAAAATATTATTATTAATTAATTTTTTAAACATAAATTATCATATAATTTTTATGAATTCAAATGTAATTTTTATAAGGGTTTAAAAATTTTATTTTAAAAAACCCGTCATTTTCAAAAAAATGTTGGTTTTTATTTTAAAAGTAAAAATTAAAATATTTAGATTTTTTTTAGATAAAAAGAATATTATTATTATAATATGGATGTCTAAATTATCCAATGGTGAATTTTTCATAATTTTTTGACATATTCGAAATTTTGGGTAAACATTAAATACCATATAAATATCCATTGTGTTTTATGACATCAAAATGAACCAAAATTGAATTAATAAGTAATATAAATTGGATCCATGACCCAATATATATTTGTTCATTTAAAATAATGTGATTTTATCTTTATTTTTTTATTTTGTAAATCCATTATAAATCCTCCAAGACTTATAATATATTTTAATATTTTGAAATCATTTATTTAAGAGTGTGACTCACCTCCAAATCACCAAGGGTAATATTTTAATATTTTATTCCATTTTACATATAAAATAATAAAAATAAATCCCCTTTGGTAGAATCCATGGGCAAAAACCATGGTATTGTTTGTGTTTTTTGATATTTTATTATATAGAATCCAAAACCAAAATAATAAAAAATATCTCCATTTTCCTATATAAACCCACCCAAGATCCCATTTATATTCATTCAAAACCCTTGGATCACATACAAACTATTACCTACACTCATTATAGTCCTTTAAATGCACCCCTAATCTTTTAATAATCCCCTCATAAGCCTTTAGAGTCATACCCTCAAGTATGGGATCCTCACCTTCTGCTCCTCCTTTCAAATACAAGCACATTCTTTGAAATTAGTTCTTTTAATTTCAATTGGTTATATTATCATCCATTTATAATTATTTAATTACTATAAAATTCATTTTATTTGAACTAGGTATCATTTATCCTCCCTCATTTGACCCTTACCTATTTTGGTACTATACCAAAATTCCATAAGGGATCTTTCACTCTCCTCTTTTATCAAGAACTCATTTTATGTTATGTATTTTAATTTTCATTTTTGTATGATGGGATATGATATTCAATATTCCCCTTACTATAAATTTTATTTATAAATTATTATAGCTTCCTTTCATTCTCATTAATTCTCCCATGATTCGTTATGTACACCTGTTACCATGCTGAAATTTCATAAGGATTCTTTTCTATATTCGTGTTTCTTCATTACCTTATGCCTTCTATTTATAAATTTATAATGTTGAGATATGATTTTTCATGTCCCTATTACTTAAAATTTTATGTAAAAATAATCAGAGACCCCATTTTCTCTCATCAACCATTTTTATGAATTTTTAAGTAACGTTGTTATGCTGTTAAAATTTCACCACAATTTTCCATGACAAAACTGTTGTGTAGTGAATACAATACCTATTATTATATAACAGGTATTAAAATTTATGCACATAAACATATTAATTTGGTATGTACATGTATGTATTAAAAATTCCTTGCTCATAGAATAAATTATGTTGTTGAATGAATCTATGTCTTATGATCTATGTGGAAGATTTAAGCATTAGAATAAAATGATTACGATGTATGCACCTAGATAGAGATCCAATGCATTGGTTAAGATTAGTATCATTATAAGTTATGTTGGTATAGGGGTGTAACTTATTCATTTATGGTAATTTTTCCACCATGAATTCTTAGTGGTTTATCCTTGACCTATATTTATGATTCAATGTTTTATGTTATTGCAACATTTCCATTTTATGATTATCATTTTATATCATGCCTTATTATTTATGTTCCTTTTATTACTCAATGATATGAATATTTTCTAACATTTATCACTTATTCCATGTTTATTCCCTTATTGTTCTTTAATTATCACCCCCTTTTTATGTTTTTCTGCAGGTTATCCCATGCAGTTTCACGTTTGAAGCAGTATTTTGAGCATGTTAAAGAATTTTTCAAAAAATCATGCTAAGGAAGTTTTTAATAATTTTGTTCTATCCCATGTTCATGAAATTATGTTATGTACCTAATTACCAAATACACTATACTAATAGATCTTTTGGGTTGTATTAAAGTGAAATTTTATAAAATAAATCAAGTATTAAATTGTAATAAAGATCAGGGTTATTATACTTCTATACATAAAGGTATTATGGGAACAAGATCACTAACTAACCTTTTGTTCAGTTCCTTGAAAATTTTCCTCACACTAATCTGTAAAAAAGAACTTGTTTCCATTTTGAGTTAACTTGGTGAGTTCATTATATACTCATGAGAAAAGTTTCACAAAGAGTTGGTAATATCCATCCAAACCATAAAAACTATAGATATTAGTCATTTTGATTGGCCAAAGAAAACATTCCAAAACAATTACCTTTGATGGATCTAACTATACTATGATTATATAACCCAAAAAATGAATCTTTTTATGGATAAAATTCACAATTTTTAAAAATTTTATATAAATTATCCTTAATTAGGGTATTTAATACAATCCTCAAATGATATTCATGCTCTTACTTTCTCTTGGAATATATAATAATATTGTTTATATTGACTACCAAAAATTTATCAAGGTAATATATAAAGACTCTATGCGTTAAATCCATGATTATAGTGGGGGTATTAGTAAGACCAAATGGAATCATTATAAATTCATAGAGTTTATTCCTTTTATGGAATGTTTTCTCGGGTATATCAACCTTAATTATCCTCAATTGATGATATCCAGAATGATAGTCAATCTTGGAGAAGTAATGATCTCTATGTAGTCGATCAATAAATTCATCAATACAATGTAGAGGATTCTTATTCTTGATATTTATCTCATTAAGTTCATAAAAATCAATTTTGATTCACATTGATCGATCTATTTTCAGAAAAAATGAATAGGTTCTCTCCAAGGTGATGAACTTGGATAAATGAAAAACTTATAAATACTCTCTGAGAGTTTCATATTCAATTCTTGTAACTCAATAGGATCCATTCTATATGGATTCTATAAAATAGGTTTATAAATAGTTATAAGTTCAATTGAAAACTCAACTTCACGATTTAGTGGAAGACTAGGAAACTCTTTCTGAAAGACATCAACAAATTCCTACATGATAAGAATATATTTTATATTGAGTTTATCCCTAACCATCTAAGATAAAATCTTGTTTTTATTAGTAATCAAGAGTGGTATAATGGATTTAACTTCCATGGAATGTTTATATTTATCATCGTACTAATATATGACCATAGGTTGGTTCAAAATATCTAATGTGACTTCCCTTCCATGGAAATTGATGTGTTATTTCTGTAAATAAATATAATTCATGCCTAAGATAACATAAAAATCAACTATAGAGAGAATAATGAGATTTATAGGAATCAAATTCCAAAAAACTTAAATTGGATAAGAATTATAGACTTGAGATGTGATCATCATACCATTATGGTTATTAACTACTAATTAAATATTGAATCATTTTGGTGGTATTGTGATACCCTTTGAAAGTTATTTAGATATAAAACAGTGGGTAGATCTAGAATCAAATAAGATATTAGTAGTTCTAGAGTGAATGGTATGTGTACAATTCACCACTTTATTATTGTACCCATCATCATCAATAGTGATCGCATGATATTTCTATTTTTATTTAGGATTAAAAGGTTCTTAACATTGATCATCGTTATTAAACTTAATATTTTAGCACTAGTTATCATAAGTCATAAATTCATTACATTTGAATAATGGGAGTGTGGTTAGTGCATTTTTTGGTGATTCTTCTCCATCATTAACTAACTCATTCTTCCAAAAACTTCAACATTTAATTTACTGATGAACATCATTTCCATGATTAAAACATTTACCAGTCAAATTAAAATAATTTCTTTCATGTTTACATATATAATTAGAGAATAAAAGAAATATCATCTTCTTCTCTATATTATTTTTATTTTTTTCCTTTGAATTCTATATTTCTTTTATTATCAAAATCATAAGTTTGATTGGTGACCCCAATATCTATCTCCACCTTGATATCTCAAAGAATTATTTCTCTATAGATACTAAAGTAACTTATGGATAACACCCTTTTGAGACTTGGTTTTAAGCCACTAAAGAATTTATTAATCGTACTTTTAGGTTGGATGATAATACTTGAAGTTTACATCTAAAGTCTTGTAAAATTTACCTAATTGATACAAATGGATTCATCATCCTTATACTTAAGCTGAATGAATTCTATATCTATTTTTATAAGGGGAAAAAGGAAAGAAATCATTGAAAAATAACTTATTAAACTCATACCACTATATGAAGTCAATTTATTTCGGTTTCCTCATGTTCTTAATAAGATTCTATATTTGATCCGCCTCACCTTCCAAATGATAAACAACTAAGATAACTTTTTCATGTTCTGAACACTTGAGAATGGAAAATATATTTTAAATGGTATTGATTCATTAAATAGAAATGAGTGGATCAATGGACATACTAGAAGAAGGTGGATATTGCATCATCAATGACTCAATAAAATAGTGTTCCCACCTCCACTTGTTTGGAAACTCATAATGATTCATAGATTGGGAAATTTGAATAAGAATAAAAATTATATTTATCATTTCATATCCCATAACATTTGGTTTCTCAGGATGAAAATTATTTCATTATTTGTCACATTCAGCATTAACATTAGTTCTTTAGGTTCTAATCATTGAATAAAATAAAAAATCATAGTTTGAGAAATAATAATCATAGTGGGAAACTGCATGATCATGAAAATTAATTTATAGGATATCTAAATATTGAAACCTTATTTCTATATATGACACATTAGGTTTATAATAGGTCATTCATTATCATCATCTATTCAAATGATTTATAATGGTTCATAATGAAAACATAAGTTATCCCAAGAATATCTCATGATAGTTCCAAAACAGGTGTTCCGAAAGGTCACAGTACCCATGAACTAGAATGATGGTTGAGATATAATTGGATAACTCTTTTTTGGGTTATTTCCCCTTATCACATCTGTACCAAAACAACTTCTAATTATAGTATACTGACGTATATATTTTCCTAGGAAAACCATACTCCATTCTTTACCATAACTTATGATGTTCTTATATACAAAAGATTATCCTAAGGGTTCTCACTAAAACTTTCTCATCTTAGTTTAAAAAGGAAACTAAAAATTTATTTAATACCAACTCTATTGAATGATACTTTTCATATATAAGTATCCCATCTTATTAAATAATTATATAATAATTAACATAATGATTCATGTCAGAATAATATAATTCTATTGTCTTTAGAATATTGGATACATAAACAACATTTTAATAAGATATATACATCATCTCCCACTATTTTCTTTATAAATAATACCATTTTTGTACATATCATACTTGAAACACATATTCATAACTTGGGGAACTGAAAAATAAGAAAAGGTGAGCTCAGATATCCAGTAAGGATAAATAAGGAAGATATCGATGATCACAAAAACATAATATGAGTATATGGGTATGAGAATAGGTTCTTAACATTTGAAATCCATACCCAATATATCATAGATCACAATATAGAGTCATGTCATAAATCTTAGCAGTTCATAAGACATGAATCCTAAAGGAATCAAAGATATGAGCCATGAGATAATAACATTATCATAAGAAAAAAGTTTATATAATATACATAAGAATGGAAAATGATTTACTTAGTCAAGTCTCACTTCCAAGACTATAATAGTTTATTGGTTTCACTTGTCATTCTATCATATACTTAGTCAAGGTTCAATCCCACGATAATCATAGTTGGCATAGTCCATTACAGAACCTGGTTCACAACCCATTCTGATCCTTATCATCTCATGATATATCCATATTTACCCAAGGAATTTGAGGGATATTAATTCTAGGAACACCCATAACATAATTAAAATCACACATATTTCTTCCACAAGATCATAAAAATTTAATAATATCATAGCCTAAGGAAAGGAATGAGTTTCATAAACATTTCACCATGACTTAATTAACATATGGGAAAGAAATAGGTTTTATAGAAACATACTGAAATAATCATCATCATAATACATCTAAAGAAAAAACGTTTACGGTACCATTGGATCATATCCTCAGTAAATTATAAGAAACATCAAATATTTTATCATAGATGAAAATTTCCTTTAAAAGATTATTGGAATATTTCTCAAGTAAATTTCCATTTTCACATGGAAATAACTTATTTAAAATCTAAAAAATTATAAAATATTAAGAATTTTTTTTATTTTAAATTAACCATGGAATATTTTAAATTAATATTCAAAGCATTTAGAGGTCATTATAATTGTAAATTTTGTTCATTTAATGTATGTTCAAACAAATATTCCTTTCACATTTTTGGTAAATAGTAAAAAGTTCCTCATTCAAAAAATGACAAGAAGATTCATTTAAAAAAATGGGAAAATATGAATTTAAAAACAATATGATAATATTAAAAAAATATTTGACATAATTTTTAAAAATCTTGGATATATAAGAAAAATGATTTTGATCGAAGAGAGAAACAAATGTGGTTTTTATTAAAAACATTCATTAAGTATTTTGAGTTATTCAATAGAGTAAAACGAATAGAAACATGTAATATCTTGAAATAACAATAGGATAATAAAATTAATTATATTCATGAGATATATTTCATAAATTTTCACCATCATAAACTTGATCACAAACAATCCTGATAAATAATGAGATTGTAACATAAATCCCATACATTAAATTCAAATCATTTTAAAAGTGATATAAACTCCTATAAATTAAATTTAAATTTATTATAATTATATAATAGAGTAATTAATATATTTATACTATCATATATTATCCAATTATAACATTTAGACACCTATTTATTAATAATTCCTTATTACGGTCATTATTTTTGGGTGTTAACTGTTTCATTTTTCATGAGAATTTCAGCTTGGTAGTTTTTGTCCTCATACATTGATAATGGTTATATCATATCCATAATTTTAAAAATGATATAAATATAATATATATTTATTATATTTATATTTATATTCATCCATAAAATTTACAAATAGAAAAATCAATACCACCATTCATGGAGATGGTAGGTCATACGTACGAATGAACATTATTTTGACTTTTAGAAAGATGGGACAAAAGAAATGTAAATAATAATTAGAAGTTTAAAAATACTTATTATATAATATATATTAAATATATTCATTAAATATATCCATATTAAAATCTGTTTAAATAGTAAATGAAAAATGAATCGTATCGCTTCGTGGAGGTGGTAGTCTACAAGTACACATGAGTGACATTATCATTTCCCAAAGGATTATAAGTTAAGAAGGTAGATATGATATTTTAATTAAAAATGAATAATTATATCATAAATATAATATATATTTAAACATAAAATCCATCTTAATAACCATATATAAAATATGGTGGTTGAAAATGAATTTTATCGCTACATGGAGGCGGTAATCCACACGTACACACAAGCGATACGTTCACTTCACATTTGATAGAATATAAGGTGGATATTGGTGGTTTCATAATCATAATAAAATTTTATTATATTTAGGATACTGAATTTATTATTTTATAATGATGAATTCATATTTATAGGATGTATAAGAAGAAATAAATTTAAATAGGTTAAGTAAGATGATTACTTCTTATTCAATTAACATACTTTTCATCCTTTATTAAGAACCTTTAAAATGGTATTTTAAGAAGAATATAAACTATAATGTTTTTATATGTAGGTTTATAATATAATTTGGTTGGTTTTGGTTGATCTAGATGGATCATTTTGGTATAAAGAAGATAAATGAGGGGTGTCCTTTTATAAGCGGGGGAGAGAACACACTTCGAATTTCTTAAAAGAGTAAAATTTTATAGTCATTATCAATCCAAATGATTGAGAATGTCCAGATATTTTAATTTTTTATAGTATGGGGTAAAAATATATCTATAAAATAGTATTTATACAATTTTAATTGAAAAATTTACCCCAGTATCTTGGTTAACACCCCCCAAATCCCAATAAACCCGTTTTAACCTTAACCACAGTGATTTTTTTTCTTTTTTTAATTTTTTTATGAAAAAAAATATGTTTAACTTGTAACATAATATTAATTATGATAATTGAAAATATGGAATTTATTTTATCAAATTACATTCACAAAATTTTCAAAATTTAATTTAAAATTAAACACTCAAAACGCGACGATAATCATTTAAAAAAAAAAGTTTTCATAAATGTAAAAAATTTTTATATTAGAACTCAACATAAAATTGATTTCAGTAACCTAAATTGGATTATTTATAATATAATTTAAATAAATATATTATTTAAACCATTTTAAAAAAAATTTACTTTGTATGTTATTTTAATGAATAGGTGGTTTTCAATAAAAATCAATATTTTTCACTAGTCCTAAAAAATAAATCTTTTCAAAAAATTATCTACATTTCACTAGAAGATAATTTTGGCATGATCATTTCATAAATTAAATTTATTTTTTCAAATAAATTTTTTAAAATTCAAAATAATTAATTTTATTATTTTGTCACAGAGTATTAATAATCATTTTTGAGGAAAATTATATTATTGAATCATATAAATACTTTACTAAAAAATAAGTACTTATTTATCAATATATTTTATTTACCTAAAACCTTTATTCATAATTTTGAAAATTTGGTTATTCATATTCATTCAGCTAATTTAAAAGTTAGGTTGTAATGGTATACTATATTATAGTTTATTTAGACTTAGGTTAACTTGCATTACAAGCTATCACAGAAATTAAATTCATTTAAAGATAAATATACAATAAAATCATGGGGTGTTGCACATTTAGAAATTTTTTTGGACCTAATAAACAAAAATATAGGGAAACTTCCAAACAAAGTTGTATCATGTCCAAATGAGTGTGTAGGCATGATTACACCAAGTAGTGAAACGAGATTCAGACACCCCAGCCGAAGAAAGTTCATCCTATACTTAAAGAAATCAAGGTTGGGGATTTTAAGCATAATTATGAAGATAAATCCATCTAACCAAATGAAAAAATAAAGAAAAAATGAGGAAAAGGTTCTAGAAGGGAATACATGAATAACTATTTCAAGGGAAACAAATGGAGAATAACTATATTCCATTGATTCAAACATTCTAAAATAAGAACACCTTCAAAGATAAATTCAATAAAGCTTTAAAAAATTTGAAATTAGAATCCCTATTTTGGTAAAAATATGAAAAATTAAAATGTCTGACAAATTTCTCCAGGATCATTACACCAAAATGAGAATACTTGATGGTAATGAGACAAAAATAATAGGAATAAGTGTCTCATCTCTTATCACATCTCAAGGCCAAAAAATTAAAATATACAAGGATGTTTTATATTCTTTTAAATATCTATTATTTAAATTTTCCTAATGTTTTATGTTCCTTTTGTTCTTTTATAAATATCATGTCTCGCACTTTTTTTTATTCTTTGAAAATATCATAATTAAAATAAAAAAATGTGGAAGAACAGCTTTCAAATAGGTACACTATTTTTTTAGTGGGAGTCTTAGAGGATGCTTTAGTTGGAGTGAAAGGACTAATTTTTCAAGCCAACTTCTATGTGATTACCATGGAGGAATATATTTATCCATTTCATTTTATAATCATTTTGGGAAGGATCCATCTACAGATGTACAACACAATAATCAATTTACAAAAAGGAACCCTTACCATGGAGCTTAGATATAACATTATGCACTTCAACATTCTCGACTCCATGAATCACCCTTAAAGCAATAATTCCCTATTTCCTTTCTCTCATGAAAAAGGTAAATATACAATTGAATGTTTTGGTATATTACATGAATTATAGGTCTTATAAGATAATTTTTCCATTAAAAATAACACAAAACATGGGAGTTCCAAAAAATATGGAAATTATAATTACAAGTTTGAATAAGTGGTAACATCTATTTTATTTGATAAATTATTAGATTATAAAGAAGTTGATATGATTTTTTATACACTTGAGATTCAATATTTGAAAGTGTGGATCATAAATTCAACCTCATCTATTGAAAACCCCGAAAATCTGGAATTGAAACTTCTCCATGGTGAGTTAAAATGTGTTCACCTAATGGAAGGAGAGAAACTGTTGGTAATAATAACTAATAACCTATCAAAAACCCAATAAAAACATTTATTGTCCTTTTGAAAAATGATATACAAGGAATTGGGTGGAGCATATGTGATATCCTAGGAATAAAACCTAAAATCCCCACACATGAATTTTGTTATAAGGGGATACTAAACCATTTTGGTAGCCCTATAAGAGACTAAATCCCACTATAAAAGAGGTAGTGTAGAAGGAAATAAAGAGTTTTTTAGAAACAAACAACATTTATCTGATTTCCAACTCACAATAGGTTATCCTTGTATATTTAGTTCTTAATAAAACTTGCCAAAATATTGTAAAAATGATCATGATTAATCAATTCCAATGAGAGTTTAAAATAGTTAGAGAGAGTGTATTGATTATAGAAGGTTGAATAAATTCACTTGAAAAGACCACTTTCCCATTCTTTTTGTTTACCAAAATCTAGAATGGTTGGTAGGAAGAACACATTCATATTTTCTTTATGGGTTTTAAAGATATTTTCAGGTTCCCATTTCTCCATAGGAGAAAGATAAGACAACCTACACATGTCATTTTAGAACCTTTACCTAAAAAATGACGCCTTTTGTGTTGTAAAATTCCCTAGGTACAAATAAAATGACCATGGTAAGTATTTTTTAGAGAATATTGAGGATTTATTGGAGGTATTTATCAATTCCATTACTTTTTTGGTAATTTTTTTCATCACTATTTGGGAAATATGGAAAAAATATTGAAAACATGCATTTAAAAGAATATATTGTTTTGTTTAATTTCAAAATGTATCATTTCATGGTTCATAATGGAATGGTATTAGGAAAAATCATTTCAAAAAAAGGAATCAATTTTGAAAAAACTAAATTTTAAGTGACAAATTCATTTCGCTACCACTTGTGGGAAATATATTAGATATTTATTAGGACATTTATGTTTTTATAGAATATTAATAATCGATTTTATTAAGATTTATCTCCCTGTTTATAGATTAATTGTAAAAAAATATTATTTTTATTTTAATGATAAGTGTAGGGAAGTATTTTATGAACTAAATAAAAGATTGTTCACCCCAAAAATAATGCAACCACCAAATTGGGAACATATATTTGAGCTACTTTTTGATACTTCAAATCAAGATGTGGGGCTAGATCTCTATCAATAAATAAAAATAAGACCATAAGTCTTTATTTTTTCTTCAATAAAATTGGATTCCACTCAATTCAACTACACCACTTCTAAGAAATAGTTCCTTGTTGTTGTTTTTTCATTAGATAATTTTAGATCATATTTCCATCAAACTAGAGTTTCTATATTTTAAAATAATTTTTCTCTTTGTTACTTGATGAAGAAGGAAGATGAAAATACAAGTCTAGTGAGATGTATTATACTTCTTCAAGAGTTTAACATAGAAATTAGACATAAAAATAAGCTGAAAACTAGGTGGAATAACACTTAAATAGAATTCCAAATATGGATGAAACATAAATTCTAGAACAGAACCCACTAAATGATCATATTCTAGGTGAAAACTTTTACATTATGGAAGGTGATGTACCATGGTTTGTAGACCAAGTAAATAATTTGGTTACTTCTTAGGTACAATCCCAAATTAACTCCCATAAAAAACACAAACATAAATCTGAATCTAGATTTTATATTTGGGGGGATCGATACTTTGTAAGATTTATAATGATAAAATAATAAGAATATGGTTTACCTCAAGTGAAATGGAATATATATTTTTGAATTATGTCACACACTATCATATAGAGGCCACTTTGGACCCCAACTAAAAGAAATAAAATTATTTTAATTAGGTATTTATTATGCCACTTTGTTCAAGGATGCCCATGAATATTTTAAGTATGTGAAAAATGTCAATTTACTTTAAACATTTAAAAAGAGAAGTGATGCCTAAAAAACCCTTTTTTAATTTTTTTAATGTATAGGTAATTTATTTTATGGGACACTATCCCATGTCATTTACAAATTCCTTTACTTTTCTTTCTATTGATTATGTCTCTAAATGGGTGGAAATAAAATCCACTAAAGTTAATGATACCAATTTGTGTGTGATTTCGTAAAGAACAACATTTTTTTGTAGGCTTGGAGTGCCAAGAGATATCATCTGCAAACAAAGGACTCACTTTTATAATAGGATAATTGAGGATCTACTAAAGAAGTATGGAGTGAATCATAAGAAATATGCACCCTAAAATTGACAAACCAATGTCCAGAATGAAATTTCCAACATGGAAATTAAAGGGATTATATAAAGAATAGTTGAGACCAAAAGGAAGCATTCACTTATGAAAAATCCATATTTATCATTAGTTTTTTTTTTCATTTTTGACATTGGTTTTTAACCAACATCAATAAATGTGACTTAAAAAACATACTTTTAGGCGTTGGTTTTCAAAAACCAATGCTGAAATTGATGTTGGGCTTATTTTTCGGCGTTGGTTTTACGAATAAACTAATGCCCAAAACCGATTTTCGGCATCAGTTATTATCAAACCTGACACCAAAAATTGAGTACAAGATTGTTTTATGCATCGGTTTGTTATTAACTAATGTAGAAATCCATAGATAGGTCGATTTTCAGCATCAGTTTTCATTAAAACTAAAACTGAAATCATGTATTTTTTTAAAATGTTTTGGTCTTAGTTTTTATGAAAACTGACGCCAAAAGTTAATTTTTTTAGAAAATTAAAAATATTACACTTTCAAAATAAAAAAAATGTCTGTAATAAAAAAACAATATACATCAATCAAATATAATTTATCATTTTCTAAAAATATATTAAAACTTACATGCTTTTAAGTAGTTAATCAAAAAACTATCTACACATTTATATTATAAATTATAATTAAAATATACATACCTGAATTTTACAACATGATTATTGTTGGTTATTATCGAAGAATTCATTTGATATCATTTTGTTCAAAAACCTATTATAACAAAATAATTATTTTTTTGAATACATGTTATTAGGAAAATATAATATTATTCATAAATATTAGAATATACAAACATAAAATCATAATCAGACTTAACAAATAGTTAACAAAAAAAGATTAAATATGATTAAGTTCAGTTTGGGTATAAAACTCTTCATCATTAACTTTATACAATATCATTAAATGATATGATATTAAAATATAAAATACTATGACAGAAAATATAAAAATAATAATATAAGTAACCTTATCAAATTTTGCAGTTACCCCAGTTGTGATTATCTCATACATGAATCATAGAACATAATAAACACATTGAACCTGTGCTTTTTGATGATGAAACTGTGGTTATAAAACATTAACTCGATATTAAAAACCAATATATATATCTAAAATCAGAATAATATCTAATATAAAAAGTAATTACCTTTACTTCCACATATTGGATTGCATTTGGTTTCTTTATCGACATGTGTTCTTTGTTAATTTTTTCCATAAACTTCATTTTAATATATATGAACTAATAATATATATATAAATAATGAGAATTAAATAAAATGATCTTATGAAAAAAACTTACCTCTCTAATAAGGGGGAAAATATTGTATAAACACTCTCTAATAAAGAGAAAACCCAATATAAAGTGCATTCACTTGGGAAAAATATTCCTAACATCCACTTCCCCTACAATACAAAAATTTAACAATTAATGACAATATAATAATCATTATTTAATAATTATGTTTCTATTATTACTTATTAATAAATGAAAAAAATCCAACATCCAATCCCTATATGTGATAATATCTCACATATATATGAAACTCTATTAGGATTATTCACATGTTCCAATTCCATGGAAATATATTCTGGATCTATAAAATGATAAATTATTGTGTTTTAATATTAAAAAAAAAGCGTGTGTAGATACCGGAATAAAAAATTAAATATAGTTAGTCAATTTAAACCATATTTTATTAAATAAATAAAAATTCAAACATCAATTTACTAACTTGAAAAACAATTGAAACATATTCATTTCGAGCTCTTCAAAATAAACTAGATGCGTGATATCTTCATTGATTAATCTCAATGGATAATATATTTCACAAATATCATACTTCATCAGAAACTCATAGATATTATTCAAGGAATAAGAAACCTGAGATAATCTTTGTATCCTATAATAAATATGATAAGTATCTACAATCAATTATCCCTAAAAATTTTGTTTCAATTATTTAATTTTTTTTATTTCCGATAATCATTTATAAGTTAAATGTCAGAAAACAAAGTAAGTAATTTTAAATCATATGTAATTAATATTGAAAAAATGCACACCTCATATGAAATATAATGAATAAGACCAGTTTTACAAAGTAAATAATGATATGGAAAATCCCCAAATATAGTAATATCCTTAGTATTAAATGGTTGTAGAGCATTAGGATCAATAATATCAAGTAATGATACTCTAACTTGACCCATATGCATAGGCTGGTGATGTATATAATCCCCTAGAAAATGAAAGAGTCCTAACGCTACAATATGTATATGAGGATCTCCAAGAAACAACTCACTATATACATTTTGGTCTGAGCGAGGAGGTGGAGGATCAATGTAGGTAGATTGGAAAGGGTAGTCTGGATGGGATGGTTGTAGAGGCTTCACAACCGGCTAAGCAGGCTGGGAAGGCTAGATAGGTTGTGTAGACTATGACTGTCTCTTCAAGTGTTAAAACAAATCCTTCTATACGACTTCTTGAATTTGATCACCCATAGTCTATTTCATATCTTTCAGCTCTGATTTTAAGGATTCTATTTTTTAGGTCTCTTGATTTCTTACTCTAAAAAAAACTTTCCGAATACAAACACCCGCCTGATATCCTCTAGCAGAGCTGGGGTGTTCTACCTTTCCTAAAGTAGTGGCTAGGATTTCTATCCTATCATTAGGGATAAAATACCTATGTGTATATTTATCTTGAATTTCATCCAGAAATGAAAAATAAAAAAGTTATAATAGTGTTTAAAATTTATAAAATAGAAAAATTCATGAACAAAATAATATTTACTTACAATTTTATCAGCTATTTTCTTAGATTACAATGTAAGATACTTTTAATTTTTCCTTCTTCCCGCTCATTTCCATTTTTCATGGAGAGTGAGAGGAGATGGGGTACCAAACTATACCTATTCTAAACCTTTACTAGATCAAGCTCTTAATGCTTGAAATTTTCTTCAGTCATTTTCTGCTCCAATAATGGATACCCTCCATTTGATAAAGTATGAGGGTATTCATTTTTCAACTGGATCTCTTAATGAGATCTACTAAAGGCATGTTATATAAAAATAAACTAATAAGTAATTAGATAAATATATAATAAATTTTCTCAATATAAAATAATTATCATACCTTAAATTTTTCTTCATGACAACTATCAAAAAATTGCTTCCATGTATCTGCATCTATAAATTGATACTTAAGGCATGTGTTTTCAAAGTTTTCCTTTCCAAAAACATAATTTTTTCTCAGTTTTGTTTTAAAATCTCTCAATCGAACTGCTGGTAAAGGGAGATATATTTTCTTATTTTCTTTTGTTTCCTCAAAATTAAATGTCATCTATAATTGAATAAGTGAAATATTTTATTTAAAATATTTAATATTAAAAAAATGAGATAAAATAAATCAATTGATATATTTTACCATCACGACCTCCCAAAGCTGATATTTAACCATCCTATCAATGGAATTCCAATTAGTATCTAAAATAATAATCTTGAAATGGCTCTCCATTGACATATAACTGATAAAATGAACTATATTTGGGCTAGTTTCATTATTATTATCATCAAAATATATATGCAATCTCTTATCTCCACGATCAAGTTATAATGTTGGTAAACGTGTAATACCATGTTGACCAACTTGATAACATGATTTTTCTTCAGTAATATGAGAAGTATCCTTCATTGAGGACGCATTGGTATTCCTAAAAAAATTTATAAATTAAAGTTTTATTTCATTAAATAAGTATATCACTAAATATTTTACAATATGAAAAAAATAGATAAACCTCAATAACTATACCTCTCTCTCTCTCTATATCTGGCATTGACACAAGCAAGTGTAATGAAAATTTTGTGTACCTGTATATCATTAGAAAACTGAATATTTAGCAACAAGGATGACACAAATAAATAAAAAAGGGGCATGCATTTGTATGTTTCAAAAAAAGAAACAAAATATAAACAATTACCAATAAATTAGATAAAAATTCATTATTTTCCCACATGACTTATCATGATCATTACATACTGCATGCACTATGTCTTCCATGTATACATTGTAATCATCTAGAAATCGCATAATAGATGAATAAGAGTCATGTAAATCAATAACATCCTCATCATAATCATTCTCATCACCCAAATGGTATCTTTTTTCCTTCCAAAACGATGTACTACTGATCATTCAATGGATCAATGACATAAAATATCTACTTTTCATATGTCACCATGATAAATGGTTCCTCATTATAATTAAATATTTTCAAATCAATCAGTGTAAATTCACAATCATCATGTTTCACACCACTAATTCCATCAACCCAATTACGCTTAAACACAATGACTCAAAATTTTGTATAATCAATTTACCATATATCCTCAAGAAATCCAAAATATGTTGATGAAGTAGAAATTGTGATTTTAACTTTTTCGCTTGAAAAATACACTACTTTAGTGATAACCATCACACCATTATTTTGAAAGGTACTCTTGTCGTTCCACTTTTTTGTATAAAAATATGTACCCATTAATATCAAAACTAGTCCATGTTATGACATTAAGAGATAGCCCCCCTTCCAACCATTTGAACATTTTTTATTCAGAAATATATGTTCTCACTTTCTATTTAAACCATGAAACAAATGTCTATTTATGTTCAATCATAAACCAATTTTCATTTATTTTTGGATATCATCTATTTAATTAAGAAAATGTGATGATATACACAACTAGAAATCCCCCTTATACAAATTCTCTTATCCCAATGGTTTATTTAAACTATTGGGAAGGCTACTTATGCTAGCAGTTTGCGGTAAACTATTGGTATACTAGTTTTTTGGGGAGGGTTTCTCAAACGGTTTGAGAAACTATTGGGATAGGCCATATTAGAGGTAGTTTCCCCATAGGTTTCATATAACCATTGGGATTACACCATTTTTTTCCAATGGTTTTAAAGAACCATTGGGATAGTCCATGAAAATGATATTTTCCAACATTTTTAATGAACCTTTGGGATATAATTCCACATATACATAATCAAATAGACCCCATCCTGATCCGCCCACATTATTCCCTAAAC
This sequence comes from Viscum album, assembly GCA_963277665.1. NCBI lineage: Eukaryota > Viridiplantae > Streptophyta > Magnoliopsida > Santalales > Viscaceae > Viscum > Viscum album. The sequence continues at coordinate 1,784,326,116 of OY728155.1, read as the reverse complement.
TAGAGATCCTATTCTTCCCATGTGAACCCTTCTTCCTAATTCTTCCCATGAAAACCCTCTTCCCAACAATCAATTGTTTATTATTATACTTTCAATCTATAAGTTTTAACTTAGCTTGATGTTTTTTCTCAATTCATTCCTCTTTTTCATTCAGATTTATTTAAAGACATGGTTGTTTTTTTGTTTTTTTATTTACAGCCTCTCTATTCTTTAGAATCCATCCTTGATTCGACATCCAATTCAAATTGGTAAGTTCTAACTGAGTTATAAGTTTTGCATATATTTTTTTATCTTTTTTAATTGGATTGATTTAAATTCAAGGGGTTGTTTTTTAGTGTTTTGATCAATAATTTTGGTTCTTGATGATTTATTTGGAGCTATGTTTAAAATTAGGTTTGTTTTTTAGAATTCATGTATGATATTTAGAGCGGAAGATAAAATATGGTCCAAATTATATCATGTAACATGTACACTTGAATGACGAGCACCATAGCATGGTAAACATCACTATGTCATGGTTCACACAAACAAAAACCACAACATAGTCTAAATAACCATGCCATGGTGGTTCCATTAGTTAATTTTTCCAATATATCCAATCATGTATTATTGATATAAGATAATGTTTTAATATCATACCACTTATAATTTTAAAGGAGTAGGGATATGGAGAGCTCCATAATTACAATGTGTCACTTTGATTTTTGGAAACTTATAGATCATGGGCTTTGGCAGTCGAAAAGATTAAGTTCTTTCCATAAAACTGAATAAATCCATGATCCTTGTCAAAATACTCTATTAAATATTCCCTGTTACTTGATATATTTGGGTTGTCAAGAATGCTAAATATATTCTATTTTCCTGAACCATTATGAATATTTGACATGAAATTTTTTATTATGCTCTTACCTAATTGCTGGAGATTCTCATCGGCCAGCTTAAGGGGGACCACCACATGGACCTACTTCTTCATTGAAATTTAGCTTCACCAACCATGACCAGATCATCCAACCCCATAGTGACACCACCAATACTAACAATGTTGATAATATTTTCAGTATATGGAATGATTTAAGCATCAATTCCAAGGGTTTTTTTCCAATGCTTCCTTTAGTTTGAGGCCATCAGGTGTGTCCCTCTCTTTTGGAGTAGCCACCTATACATTTATATCTTGAGGATCCCCATGTACCATTTTCTTCTACACCCCTCCAACACCAGGTTTTATACTCAATCCCACCTCACCTTGATCATCCTTTTCTTATGAATTATCCTTGTTATTTTGAGTTCTATAGGAATCCCTTCTAGAAGCATGGTAATTTTCCCTAGTACTGACTTTGGCTTTGGCCATAGTAGAAGGGTCATTCTTAGCTCCCTCCTATTTTGATATGGATACACACATTGTAGAAATATTACCATTTTAATCCCCTATAGTATAATTTTTGATAATACAAAAAGGTATGAACAAGTGAATAAGAATCCGTATCAGAAAGGTATTATTTCCCCTTATCAGTACCTGACCTCATAAAAAATCCCTCCTATAAATCTATAAGGTCAATTCTTTCACTAACTATGTAATAATAGGACGGGTTATTATTTTCACACCAAGCTTACTAGTTCCCTTTATTTTTACATTCAATAGGGCCCTTACCACCCTGATTCAAGGCTACAACAAGCTGTGGTTTCTCATTATACTGATTGGAAGTCCTGAAATCCATCCCAGTTTCTAGTGACAATAAGGACTACTCAGTGGAGTTCATCCATATTGGATAGTCTTTACTTATAATACCCTTTTAATATTCATCCATCCTTGAAGAATTCCTCATGCTAGCTTGAAAAATGTTTTTAAAGGACACCCCTTCTCAAACCATTGGTGAGTCACCATTCTTCTTAACTTGAGAATTATCCCCAATTAATTATTGATTTTTTGGTTCTCCCCACTATAGAACCTGAGTAATAGTGCTAATTCCAAGCTATGTTTCCTCCCACCATTGGAATTTACTACCATGAAATGATTATAGTGGTCCACCAACCAACTCAGTGTGGTTCTCAATGACCATCACCTAGACATGTTCATGAATGCTAGCCATACACTAGTATCAACACTTTATTCTCTTTTTCATGCTAAAATGGGCATGCCTTCACCATCTAGGTAAAACCTGAAAACTTTATCTATTCCGAAAAAATACCTATCAAACCCTCAAAACACACCCTTGATACCCAAATAGATGCACCCGATGCAGTTTTCGGATCATCACAATTTATATCACGCAAAAACACTAGTATGATATACATAAAAAAACCCTTATTGAAAATGTTTAGATTTGACTACATACACACTACCTAAATATAGAATCATAACGAATTTAATACTAATGGAACCCCATGGTAATTTAAGTACCCACATCAATGTTTTTACCTAATTCCACATGTGATCTCTTATGTTGGATCATTATAAAGCATCCTGAAGCCAACACCCATGCTCAGACTCTACCCAGTATTAGATCTCAATTTATAAATCAAATTTACCATAGAATACAAATGTATTTGGGTCCACTTATTCACCAGTATCATAATGTTATCATTCCATCACATGGTTGTCTCCACACTCTCATGGCCCTCCAATCACAAGGGTCACATGACCATAACTAATACATCACTCCCCACCATAAGAGTGTTGTTACCTTCACTTGCCTGGATCAAACTCCCAACCTCCATGAACCATGATCCATTAATTTCTGAACTCAAATATTGGATTTGGTCATCCCTGTATCACCTATGAGATAGTAAAAACATAATTTACCACATGTTTTGGCTTCTGATAACAACACCCACAACATGTAATAAGATCTATCTCACACGTGTTGCTCATTCCATGACACTCCCCTTATTCACATCTAAAGATTCATGTCACCGCACCCACAATAATTTCATAAAAACTTCCCAATACCCATGAATATATAGTGTTTAATGACTTATTTTCATCAAAACACACGGGTCACATGTCATGTTGTGACAAATTTTTAAACTTGAATTACTGAGATTCCCTTTATCATGTTAGTTTAACTTTAAGAAGATTCAATATAAGGACTTTTCTATTAGACCAAATACCACACTATATATACGACCACCTCAATAACAAGTAACATGCGATGTCATTTCAAATACTCAAGTGTACACCTATTCTTACACTACACTTAAAAGAACACAAAAATAATCTCAGGTTCAGGAATCCCAATGATCCTTCCATCCAATACCAACCTCAATTTCAAAGCACTAGAACTCAAGTCACATTCCTTAAGAAAATTAATCCATCACCCTAACAACATAATATACTTGATAACAACTCTTTTCATTGATTCCATATGCTAAAACATATACATGTTCCCCACACATCTAAAACACCTATGATATTAGGTTGATCCCTTTTGTAGATATCCTCAATCAGCAAAACCACCCACTCAACACTATCCTAATATATGCTTATAGATAATTGGGCTCTCAAAACTAGTACCTTTGGTCCAGCCTAACACAATAAAATTCTCTTTTGAGGAACTCCTACCACTATTCTAAAACACACGACATCTAATACGCCAAGGAAAACAACATTCCCTAAGTCACATACGCCCATTGATACACACCCATTATCATCATCCCTATGTTCAAAGACACCTACTCTAGGGTTTAATACTAATACAAGTTTAAACTCAACCACCCTATCCACTATCAGGTTAGTTATATACTTATAAGGGTCATGAGAAACTATGATTTAAGATGAAATCTCATAGATACTAAGGTTTCATCTCAAAAAAAAAATACAGTAGGTAACATCCCACTACCTAGAACATCTCGTATCCATGGGTGAGGTATGTTTTATGGTTTTTTATTTATTATGGTCCACAACACTTGAAAGAACCCCCTCAAATGGAATAACAAATTTTATGTTTTTATAAGTTTTTAAAATTATGTATATGCTATTGTAGAGTTTTTGGAGATGTTTTTATATGGTATTATAGAGTTTTTGCAAATTAGTGTGGTTTTTTCAATGTATGAAATGTTTGAGGCTGGTGTATGCAATATTGGAGGCTTCTATATATTGGATTCTATGAACAGGTTTATGTGTGAAATGCTGGGGCTGCTGTTGAGAGTTTTCGTGGAGCTACAAAGTGGGGTGACTATTATACCAATGGTTTATAACTGTTGGTATAGTGCTGAAAGAGCATGTGTTTTCAAATGGTTATGTATAACCATTGAAAAAAATATATACCAATGGTTACAAAACTTTTGGTATATCCCTAGACTTTAAATGTATACCAACAGTCATATGTAACCATTGGAAAAACTCTATTCCAACGGTTCAAAAAAATTTGGTATTACACTGTTTCCTTAGTAAACCAGTGGTTTAAAATTGTTGGTAATTATCTATCCCAAAGGTTCTAAGAAACTATTGGGAAAAATTATGTTTTGTACCCTATAAAAAAAGTTATTTATAAATTGTTGGTATATTTATATCCCAACACCATACTACCGAACGGTTTGGAAAACCGTTGGGATATTGTATACCAACGGATTACCCCCCCCCCCCCCCTATGACAACGGTTTGTAACAGTTTGTATAGTTTAACTTTCCAACAGTGATATATGATTGAACATCATCTGTGTTTCTAAAAATATATAAATGTGCCTACATCATTTCATCATGTGTAATGATCTTTACCTTTAAGCCTCGAATCCCTCTACCTTCATTATCAACTATCAAATGTTGAGATATAGGAAGAACAATATGATCCACTTCAGACAAATAATTAGTATATAACTCAATAACCTCTTCTGATAAATATTTTTGAAAAATAGATGCCTATAGATGATAATAATTTTTAACACATCCCTTTAAAATTTTCATATAACATTCAAAAGGATACATACTATGTAAATAAACAAGCCAACATATTCTTATCTCATACACCATATATGTAATTCCTTGACCCTAGTTACCCAGATTCGGTGCATAATTACATAACATTAGTATGATCACAATGGATCATGTCTCAAAATACTGATTAGTTTAGCATCCTTGGAAGTACTAGAGACATACATAAGTTTTAAATTACATTATAAAATAAAAAAACAATATTGTGTCTCCTTTGAACACTATTATATCCCTTAGCCTATTCCTATAGGTTAGTCATAATATACTTCTTCACATACTGGAAGAAATAAAACATAAGAAAGGGGTGAGCTCAGATGCTAAATAAGGATAACAATATAGAATAAGTTATCATAAATAATCCTTAACATTTAAGGGAATGTATAAGAAAAAACCCAAGCCTTTTAAACATAAACATCAGCATAATATGGAAAATATAAATCAAATAATTTTATTTACTTAGTCAAGGCCTTGTTCTAAGACTACACATTAAATTTTTTCAAGGCCTTGTACGAAGACACTAGTTTGTCTCATGAGACCTACCGATGCATCGAGGAGCTACAGCGGGCTCCACCCATCACTTAATAAGTCCAAGGAATTCCTCATATGAAAAGGGTGGAACATAACATAAATATTCGTATTAAAACTATCATATGAAATGTTAATACTTTAACCATAAACCATGAATGGTATAAAAAAAGCACATCCACGGTCAAACATAACTCATTCAATACAATATATAATATTGTATTAAAATAAAACAACCTCAATCAAGAATAATTATGGATATTTACATATATGAAAATAATCAGTAAAACTATTTGAGAGAAATATCCCATTATTCTTGAAAACATTTAAAAGTCTCACTATTTATCAAGAAGTCGTTTAAAAGTAATTTTTGAATAAAAGTGTCCCATACAACTTTGAATCTTTTAAAAGTAATTTTAATTTTAAAAAAATTATGCCCATATAAATAAATCCTTAAAACCATTTTTAAAACATGGACATTAATGAGAAAGATTTAGAAAAATAAATCTTTAAAACATTTAAAATGGTATTTTAGTTAGAGGTACTAACCAAATGAGAGATTCTTGAATAAAAATAATTGAGGTAATAAAAACCTTATAATATCATGATAATAAAGGTATTCATGATATACTATTTCAAAGTACATTATATACACTATATAAAAGTGAATTGGCATATAATAACAAAGAAGTCTTAATGGAATGTAAATTGAGATTAAATACCTTATAATGACCGTATAATTAGGTTAAGGATAAATCAATGACATAATTTTGTGTGAAAAATATAAATACACTCAATATTATTGTATATTAAGTGTAAATCAATCAAAGTACATTCCCACATATTCTTGTAAAACAACACCAATGACTTGGATGTTTAACTCAATGAATAGAAATTGAGTTAAGATTATTCTTATATAGTTCATATAGAAGACTTGAGAATTTATCAATGGAGTGATTATGTGTATCAAAAGTATATCCACACAAAGGGGAGTGTACATTACTATATAAATAAATAAATTGTGATTTCACACATAATCTTGAAGTAAAATAATCAATGAAGTTATGTAAAACCCAATGAGTTGAAATTGAAATTAGAAGTTCCATTACCAATTTGGTAACATATAAAACAAACACTTGAAAGCATGGTCGATTATCACCTATCAACCAGTCAAGGTTCTGGTGTTCTACTAATGTGTATAGTAGCACTCGGGTCAAATCCTCAGCAATGATACTTTTTAATAGTCGATTGTTTTCAGTTGATTGTATTCTGATTGGAGGGTTTCTTTGTAGAGCATATGAATTGATTTATTGATTAATATTGATTTCACAAATTGATAAAGATTGGGGTGAGTTCATTATTGGGTGTTTAATCTTATGATATCCTTGAACTTTGCTTTATATTGCATTAAATTAATACCCACTTCACAAGATGATTTTGATTGCAATTCTCAAGTGTTAAAGCTTTAATACAAGCTGTAACTTAACTTAGGGTTCTAATAATTACCATTACTTGTTTATGGTAGTGTATTTTTGGTTCCAATAATTCATGGAATCCACATATTAAACAAAACATGTCATTAATCCATGACATATAAAGTTCAACATACACAATATTAACTCAAAGAATACTCATCGAGAAAAGGCTCTCAATCACTTAATATCTCCAAATTATAACTCAACAAAATAGTAGATTTACTCATTCATATGGGTGCTTAATAATATAGTTATAATTTTATAATGATGAATTAATAAGTGAATAAAAAATAAAGGGCTAAGAAAAGAGTTGTGCGCCGAACACACACACACACGAACGATGATGAGAATTAAAAATAAAAATTAGATAGAATGAGAAAGTGAAATAAGGGAAGGGGATTCAAATATATTTAAACTATTTTAAGAACATTAATATTAAACTATATAAGGTGGATTATAATAATAGATATTGAAGAAGAAACTTCCATTAAAACATAATTACAAAAGACTGAAGGCCTTGTGGCCCAAAGGCCTTTGATGACCCGAAGGCCCTGGAGACCCGTAGGCCCAAACCAGTGGCCCGATGGCCCAAATCAGATAAATAGTTCTAGCTGCTATAGTACCGAATAGTAACTTCTAGATTGAGAATTGTAATTCAATCTTAATGGCTGGTCCAGTTTCTTCACAGATTCTATAGGCCCTCATGTGTGGTCTATATGAGCCTACAAATGGTAGAATGAGACCATGATCCCTTTTAATGAAATGTTTTATATTGAATTAAGAATCCTAAAAAACAAGAACAACACAATTTGGATCAGTATGGTGAGAGTTATAGATAAAATAGTAAACTAACTCAATTGGACTACTTCAATAAATGCCCAAAAATTATACTTAGTATTAAAACATTAATATTTCACACAAATTATGCACATTTCATATAAAATCTGTAAAGTGAGTATATAATAAGTCATTGAAATATTATTAACATCAACTCCCCCACCCTTAGTCTTGTCCATGTCCTCATTTTCAATAAATATAAAAACATGAAAAAATCATTTTCACTCACCAACAAATATTAAAATATTATTTTCCCCAATTTGGGGAGGTTTAGATTATTTCACTCATCTATTTTGAATTCCATCACAAGTTGTTCCAGAAACAATGTTAAAAAAACAATTCAATTTTTTGTTTCTCAAATTTAGAAATTGAAAATGGTGGCACACAAAACTTACTCCTCTAAAGATTATAAAATTAATTTATGGATCTTCACTCATTTAACAACAAAAAGTGAAAATATTAGAGTTTTAAAGATATCTTAGCTTCCACTCCCTATACAAAGTGCACAAGAATCAAGAGGTTGTTTGAAGGGGTTTTTCTGTAGATATGGAATAGTAGGAACATAATGTCCAAGTGAGAGAAGAAGAGGGGTAAAACACCAACATGGAAAAAATAATGCACACATTTTTTTTCAAATAACACATGAAAGGAAATGGAAACCCATATTTACGAGGGAATTAAAATGTGAAATAAGACACAAAATTTGAAGTAAATATAAAGGTAATGAGAAGATTTAATATTTAAAAAACACAAAACCTCTCCAAATGACATAAGAATATAATGCAAGTGTTATTTTTTTCTCTTTTGGTTCAAAATTTGAACTTGAAATAGATCTCACACTCATATCCCAACCCGTGATTGATTTCCTCAAAACACTAATTGCAATATTTATAAGAAGATAAAAGGATGAGAAATAGTGATTTTTAACATACCCAATACACAACCCAATTTGTTTTTTGATTTTTTTTTTGATTTTTTTAATTATTTTTTAAACACTTGTCATTAAAATTTGAACAATATGTCATAAGCATATATACATACCCAAACCCCACTGAAGGAAAACCTCTCCCCCACATTAAAATGGATGCTTTCCCTCAAACAGATGATAACTCATTGAAAATCAATAAAAGGGAACCCAAATAATGAAATCCATTCCCCCCACACTTAAATTTCCAAAAATTATGCAATGAAAATCTATATTGATAATGGGTGGGATAAGGTATTGGGATTGTAATGTGGATATCAATGAAAAGGTTTTCATAGGATTGAAACGGCTTTCAAAAATAGGATTCATGTAAGGGAAATGGGAGGATATTGGGATATTGTGATTCTCATCTGGTTCAGAAAATGCCTCTATCATATTAATGTACACTAAATTAATAAATTCAGCTCGAAGGTCCAAAAACTCAAGACTCACAAATGGGGGTGAAAAAAACACATTTTTAAAATATGGTCCTAGGTGGATTTAACATGAAAGCTAATTTTGTTCCTCACGGTTTTGGAAAATCATTTTACAAATCAAAAACTAAGAATTAAAAATTGGTTTGTTTTGAAATAATATTATTTATCCAAATGTTTTATGAAATCACAATATTTTTGAGATGAAAACATGTCTTTTGACTCCAAAAAATGGTTGGGCAAAATTTAAAAATTGAAGGTGTGTAAGTATGACTCTTTGGTTTATTTTTAAATTTTTAAATTTTTTAGTTTTTTTAGTGTTTTTTAAAATACACACCCTCACAAAAGAGAAAGAGAAAAATAAAGGGTTTGATGAAGAAAGTGTTAAAAAAATTAAAGAGAGAGGAAGAAGAAGAAAGAGTGAGAGAGAGGAATAGATAAAGACAGAGTTAAAGGGAAAGAGGTGCCCCCTGGTTTGGATTTGGTGGGTCACTGTCTCCATCCAGTGGTGGGTCATTTGCAAAAGTTGGGGATCTAGTGGAAGTCAATGTTGTTCCAGGATTGTGTGTCCTCTCAAGGTGATTCTTTAACCGATGTCCATTAACCATGAATGTCCTTTTGGAAGAGGGGTCTTTGACTTGCACTACACCAAAAGGGTAAACATTAGTGATAACAAAAGGACCTTCCCAACGAGAATTAAACTTACCTGGGTGAATCCGAAATCAATAATTAGAGAGCATTACCTTTCCACCTTCATGAAATACCTTTCTAAGGATGTGTTTTCATGGAGTGCCTTGGAATTTTCTAAGTAAAAATTGGAATTCTTATAAGAATAAAGTCTAATCTCCTCCAGTTCAGCTAATTGTAACAATATTTGTTCACCAAATTTTTCCCAATCAAAATTACAAGTTTTCACAGCCCAAAAATCCTTATATTGGATTTCAACTGGTAAATGACACACTTTACCAAAAACTAGCATAAGACATCCCAATGGGTGTTTTATAGGCAGTTCTATAAGCCCATAGTTCTTCAACATGTCTATTAGGCCGGTCTTTTCTGGTGGGTTTTACGATTCTCTCAAGCACTCTTTTCACTTCTCTATTTCAAATTTTAGACATGCCATTTTTTGGGGGGTGATATTCAGTTGACGTTTTATGTACAACACCATTCTTTTTCAAATGGTATTCCATGGTTTTATTTCAAAAATGGGTTCCTAAATCACTTATCAAGGAATGTGGTGTGCCAAACCGGTGGAAGATGTGTGTCTTTAGGAACTCACTAACAGTATAGGAATCATCATTTCTAATGGGTTTGGCCTCAACCCACCTAGAAACATAATTAACAACAAGAATAATGTATGAGAATCCATTGGAAGGGGGAATGGTCCCATGAAATCTATGCCCAAAACATCGAAGATCTCATAGAAAATTAAAGCCTTTTGGGGAATTTCATTTCTCTTTGAAATTGTGCCAAATTTTTGGCAAGTGGGACATGATTGACAGAACTCATGTGAGTCCTTGAAGAGTGAAGGTCAAAAGAATCCAGAGTCTAGAACCATTTGGGTGGTCCTTTGTGGTCCAAAATGGCCACCACTAGGCATTGAGTGATAGAATTCTAAGATGGAGGAATGTTCATTTTTATCAACACATCTCCTAATTCCCATGTCTTCCCCAGTTTTCCAACATTTATTACCTTCCCAAAAATAGAATTTTGAATCAATTTTCATCTTCATTTTTTGTTATTTTGAAAAAAATTTAGGAAAAACCCCAGAAACCAAGTAATTTACAATGTGGTCATACCATGGTATTTTTGGAGTGAGAGATGAAAGGTGATCAGTTGGAAATTATGTATAAATAATTTCAGAATGAGAAGAATTAAAAATTCTACTCAAGTTATCATCCCCAAGGTTTTCTTTTCCTAGTTTATCTTTGATTTCATGGTCAAACTCTTGGAACATTAGGATCCATTTTATTAGCCTTGTTTTGGAATAACTTTTCTTGAGTAAGAACTTTATAGAAGAATGGTCCGTGAAGATGATGATTTTGGCACCTAAGAGATACTACTATAATTTATCTAATGAAAAAACCACTTTTAGATGTTCTTTTTCAGTCACAGTGTAGTGAGATTGAGTTTCATCCAATGTTTTTGAGGCATAATAGATAACATGAGGAATTTTTTCTCTTATTTGACATAGAAGAGCCCCAACATCTTTATTAGAAGCATCAAACATCAACTCAAAGCGTAAAGACCAATCTGGGGTTTGGATTATTAGGGTAGATGTAAGATCAGTTTTGAGTTCAATGAAGGTTCTCTTGCAAACCTCATCAAAATGGAAAGTGACATCATTTTGGAGCAATCGAGTGAGTGGGAGGGAAATCCTACTGATGTTATGGATGAATCTTCAACAGAAACCAGCATAACCGAGGAATGAACTGATGTCTCGAACAGTATTGGGTTCAAGAAGTGATTGGATCACTTCAATTTTGGCAGGATCAACTTCAATACCCTCTTTTGAAACCATGTTACTCATAAAAATCCCATTTGAAACCATGAAGTGACATTTTTAAAAATTTAACACAAGGTTACACTTGAAAAACTTTTGAAGGAATAGAGAGATAGAATGCAAGCACGATTCAAATGAATCACCATAAATGGTAAATTAATCCATGAATACTTTCATGTAGTGTTCAACAAATTCAGAAATGATACTCATCATACACCTCTGGATGGTTGCAGGAGCATTGAAAAGGCCAAAAGGCATTCTCTTATATGTATATGTTCCAAAGGGGCAACTGAAAGTAGTCTTTTCTTGGCCCTAAAGTGCGATTGGGATTTGGAAGTAGTCAGTGTATCCATCAATAAAGCAATAGTGTGACTCTCCAACTAATTGTTCTAGCATTTTATCAAGGAATGGAAGATGTTAGTGATCTTTTCGTGTTTCAACATTCAATTTTTGTTAATCGATGCACACACACCATTTGTTCTTCACTTGAGTTGTGATTACCTCCCCATGTTCATTTGTGGCAATAGTTATCCCACATTTCTTAAGTAAAACTTGAATTGGGCTAACCTATTCACTATCAAAAATTGGGTAGATAATACCAGATTGAAGAATATTAGTGATCTCTTCCCTAACTACCTCAAGTATGAATGGATTGAGTCTTCTTTGTGGTTGTCTAATTGTTTTAGATGATTCCTCAAGATAGATGTGATGCATGCAAAAAGCAGGGTTGATTCCTAGTATGTCATCTAGGGTCCAACCTAAGGCCTTTTTGTTTTCATCTAACACTTGAAAAAGTTTAGAATCCTCAGTTTCGATAAGTGAAGAAGAGATAATGACAGGATATGAGTGATCATGAAAAAGGAATGCACATTTCAGGTGTGTAGGAACAGGTTTCAGATCAGTCTCGTCTTTCATTTGTGGGTTATACAACTCAGTAATGGAGGAAGGGACTTTAGTTTCTTCAGATTCATTTTCCTTGATATTTTCCAATGTGGAGAAGTAGAGATCCGATTTGATGTGGGATTCAAGAGAGTTTTCAAGTTCCTCTAGATTTATGGAGTCTATGAATGAGAGGTCAACATCAACTTGACCATTTATAACTTGGTTAATCATGGTGCATATTTCACAAGATCCTTTCTCATTAGAACATGATGAACATGATGGAATGGGGTTCAATTTACTCTCAGAGGTATCCTTAGAAGCATGGATTGAGAATGTAGAGTGATCATCATATAGGTATCAAATGGATTTGAAAAATGTTGAACCTGACCAGTTGGTCCCCAAATTCCATGGATAAGATGCCTAAATGTACATAAATATTGGTTCTAAAAGTCATGAGGAATGGTATTCCTAGAATTAGGGGAGATCGAGAAGATTTTGTCTCACCTTCCATGTCAAGGCCATAGAAATCAACAGGGAATATAATATCATTGACGCGAACAAGGACATCCTCGATTATACCCTCAAGACTAGCAGTGCTTTGATTGGATAACTAAATTACAACACCTGTTAGATGTAAGGGACGTAGACCAATGTTGGAGAATATGGATTGGGGAATGACATTAATTGAGGCTCCTAGGTCTATGAGTGCATCATCGAAGTTGGAACTTTCAATTTGGCATGGAACCGTAAAGGTCCCTAGATCCTTGCACTTTATGGGAATAGACTACTTGGTGGAAACATTTTAAAATGTCCTAATATGCCTCTTTTGGGTGAACAATTCCTTAAGAAACTTATCATACTTAGGGATTTGTTTTATGACATCTAATAGGGGTATGTTGACTTCAACACATCGAAACATGTCAAGCATTTCAGGATCGGGTTCAAAGGACTTCTTTGGCTTAGAAATAGCTTGAGGAAAAGGGATTGGATTCTTAAGTGGAATGGAAGTAGGTGAGTGAATGGCTTAAAGTTCCTTTTCATATTTATTTTTCTTTTCATTTTCTAGGTCAACATTTAAAGGGGGTTGGAGGAATTATCTTGAGTCATATCAATTTTCTTTCCCAATCTAAGTGAAATTACACTTATATTGCCCTTGGGGTTGGGTAATGGTTGATATGGGAGTTGGGAGGAATTTGATTGTTTTTTATGGATCAAGTGGGATACAAGTTGACCAATTTGGGTTTCAATGTTATTTGGACTAGAACTGTTGAAGAAGGCAAGATATTCAATAGAGATTTCCCATGGTTACTTGGAAGAAGAGGCCTGTCTTGAATTGGTATTGATTTTATTTTGGTTCTTGGTAAAGTGATTGAATTGGTTTTGGAATTGGGAAGGCTCACTTGGATAGTGGAATCTTGGAGGAGGATTGTTCCTTTGTTGTTGAGGAACAAAAGGATAAGGTTGTTGGCTATGACCAACACCTTTACCATATTGAAACTGGTTTGGGTTTTGAGGAGGGAATTGAGGGGCATGAGATATGGGAATACCATACCTTAGGCCTTGGTTATAGGAAGAAGAGAAGGGCTTAGAGTGAGGTTGGTTGAAGTTTCTAATGAACTGAACTGATTTTTTAGGGTTGGGGTTCTGCTGAGCATATGCTACATTGAGCTCCATTGGTCTAGATGGATCAGATTGATCCTCTTGAATTTGTGAATAGGTGTCTGTTGGATGAGCTGGTGAGTTGTAGATTCCATAGTTTTTGATAGGTTGAGGAAACATTGATTGTGGAGAAGATGAGGTTGGAGCTTTGGAAGCCACAACTAGTTGTCTCACAAGACCTGTAACCACCTTACCACTTTGCCTATAAATTGGCACCATGGGCACCCCATTTGGTAGTTCAAATCAGAGGCAATTTGCTGCCATTTTGGAGTCCCAAAGAGGTCTTTTCATCATCACTAAAAGTTATTATGGCTATAGGAAGTGCTACTTAAACATCTTCTTCTTCCTCCCATCCCATGGATTTCTAAACCCCTTATGATCACTTGGGGAGGAACGTGATGTAATACCAAGCTTCATGTTTGTAATATTTGAATGATATTTTTAATTCCAGGTTGTTATGTTGTTTTTCATCATCCTCTATTCTTATTTTTTTTAGTTATGTACTGGTATGTCATGCTCAACTCATATGATCATGTTTGGGGGTACCCATTCATGTGATGTTTCACACACCGTTCACCACTTTAAAGTTGTAGTTGACCACATTAGTAGGATTTATCCACCACTGGACCACCATGCTGACTCATCCTTCTCCATTGGATAATTCTTTCCTCAAGATAACCTTTGTAATGTTGGGGACCTCACCCCCTGGTATTCAGACATTGTGAATTTTCTTGCTACATCTTAGGTCCCCACTGATTTTAGTACTTCACAATCCCAGAGACGTAAACATGATTCTTGGTGGTACATTTGGGATGACCCATACTTGTATAGAATTTATAGTGGCCAAGTAGTTTTTCGGTGTGTCCCTGACCATGAGGTCACCTCTGTTTTGACCTACTGCCACACTTTGGCATAAAATTAGTTGTTTAATTTTGAATATAATTTTTGCAGTACGACAACAACCCTAGGTCGTCTCTCGAGGGAGCCTTAGATCATTAATTTAAAAATAGGGTTTTGATTATGAATGTAAAAAGGTACATGGGGTTTATTAATAATTGGGTTTGATGATAAAATATGACAATAGAAAATGAAAGTGATAAAACAAAGTAGAAGTAAACAAGATTGATTAATCAACCCAGGGTACTCTCATGATGTTTATCCTTCATTGCATCGTGATATAGGGTTATGATCTTTTAATCCATGGTTTGTAACACCTAGATCAATAATGTTACTAAGTTTATACTAGGATACCACCTAGGGTTTAGTCAAAAAAACACAATAATTCACCGGACACCACCGATGATTAGGTGATTTGTGTTCGACATCATAACGGATACTCACCAAGGAAAGACACGAATAACTCGATGTGATATCCAAGTTTTTATGTTATTTCACTGTGATACCATGACATAAATTTACATGACCATGACAGTGTTTATGTGAGTTAAATTGACCAATATGAACCACACAAACACTGCAAAATAAAGGGGGGAAAGGAAGTGGTGAACGGTGTGTGAAACATCACATGAATGGGTACCCCCAAACATGATCATATGATTTTATCATGACATACCAATAAATAACTCAATAAAATAAGAATAGAGGATGAATAAAAACAACATGACAACCTGGAATTAAAAAGATCATTCAAATATTACAAACATGAAGCTTGGGATTACATCACGTTCCTCCTTGGGTGATCACAAGGGGTTTAGAAATACATGAGAGGGAAGGAAGAATAAGATGTTGAAGTCTCCTATCGACCGGTCAAGGTTTTGATTCTCTGCTAATGTTTATAGAAGCACTCAATTCGAATCCTCAGTGTTGATACTTTTTAATAGTCGATTGTTTTTAGTTGATTGTATTCTGATTGAGGGGTTTCTTTGAAGATATTATGAAATGATTTATTGATTATTATTTATTTAAAAAATTGATAAATATTGAGGTGATTTCATTATTGGGTATTTAATCATATGATATCCTTGATCTTTGTGTTATATTGCATTAAATTAATACCCACTTCACAAGATGATTTTGATCGGAATTCCCAAGTATTAAAGATTTAACCCAAGCTATAACTTAACTTAGGGTTTTAATAATTACCATTACTTTTTTATGGTATTGTATTTTTGGTTCCACTAATCCATGGAATCCATATATTAAACAAAACATGTCATTAATCAATGACATATAAATTTTAACATACACAATATTAACTCAAAGAATACTCATCGAGCAAAGGCTCTCAATCACTTAATATCCCCAAATTATAAATCAACCCAATGATTGATTTACTCTTCCATTTGGGTGGCTAATAATCTGGTTATAATTTTATGATGATGAATTAATAAGTAAATAAAAAATAAAGGGGTAATAAAAGAGTTGTGCGCCAAACACACACACGCGAACGATGATGAGAATTAAAAATAAACTTTAGATTGAATGAGAAAGTGAAATAAGGGAAGGGGATTCAATTTTATTTAAACTATTTTAAAAACATTTATATTAAACTAAAGAAGGTGGATGATAATAATATATATTGAAAATAAACTTTCATTAAAACATAATTACAAAATAAATATTTACAAGATTCCAACAAAGAAGAATATTGAAGTAAAAGGAAACAAAGAGAAGAGTAATGGTCTATCAAGTGAAAACATGAGTATGGATGGTACTTTAAATCCTTTGGAAATGATTTGGTTGTTCCAATATATTCTCCTATATTCTTAAATGCCAACCCCATTGAAGGAGAGGAGGGGGATGCATTTATAGCCCAAGGAAGTGAACTGTTGGCATTCCCTATCAGTCCCCCCAATTGGATTGATGATTTGGATATCCATATAGATGAATCTCGAGATATCACCTTCTTCAAAGTTGTATAAAATTATGTTGGCCGACTTCTCTCAAAATATGGAGTCATTTGGACCTATAGAGCCAAGGTTATGGCAGTTTGATTAATCAACGTTAAACTTTCCATTTCAATCCATATTTTTTAAATGGCCAAAATGTGAATGGATTTTAGAAGAGGAATATGACTTCAAATCCGAATTCTTTATTCAATAAAGTCGGCCGACTATATATTCTATTTCACACTAAAAAACCTCATCTTGATTGGATGATTAAATCATGTGATATGTCACGAAAATTGTAATGATTTTATTTTCCATATAGAATGGTGGGATGAGTTTAAATGAATCATTTGGGACCATTGTATTTGGATTTGGGACATTAACTTTTTATCCAAGTCTCCTTAAATTTTCCCCCAAACCATTGAGGAGAATTAATGAATTTTAGCTTCTAGATTGAGCCCAGTAATTCAATCTTCATGGCTGGTCCAGTTTATTCACAGATTCTGTAGGCCCTCTTGTGTGGTATATATGAGCCTTCAAATGGAATAATTGGCCCATGATACCTTATAATGAAATGTTTTATATTGAATAAGGAATCAAAAAAATCAATAATCACACAATTTGGATCATTATGGAGATATTTATATATAAAATAGTAAAGTGACTCAATTGGACTACTTCTAAAAATGCTCAAAAAATTATACTTTGTATTAAAACATTAAAATTTCACACAAATTATGCACATTTAATATAAAATAAGTAAAGGGAGTATATAATAAGTCATGAAAATATTAATAACATCAACTCCCCCACACTTAGTCTTGTTCATGTCCTCATGTGCAACAAATATAAAAACATGAAAAAATCATTTTCACTCCCCAACAAATAATACAATTTTGTTTTCCCTAATCCGGAGAGGTTTAGACAATTTCACTCATCCATTTTGAATTCCACCACAAGTTGTTCCAGAAAAAATGTTAAAAAAAATTCAAATTTTTCAGGCTCAAATTTAGAAATGGAAAATGGTGGCACACAAAACTTACTCCTCTCAAGATGATAAAATTAATTTTTGGAACTTCACTCATTCACTAACCAAAATTGAAAATCTTAGAGTTTGAAAGATCTCTCAGCTTCCACTCTATATCCAAAGTGCACAAGAATCAAGAGGTCTTTTTAAGGTGTTTTTTGTGGATATGGGATGGTAGGAATATAATGTCCAAGACATAGAAGAAGAGGGGTAAAACGCTAACATGGAAAAAACAACGCACACATTTTTTTTGAAATGAGACATGAAAGGAAATGGAAACACATATTTATGAGGGAATAAAAATGTGAAATAAGACAAAAAATTGGAAGGAAATATGAAGGTAAGGCGAAGATTTAATATTTACAAAACACAAAACTTCTCCCAATGACATAATAATATAATGCAAGTGTTTTTGTTTCCCTTTTTTTTCAAAAGTTGAACTTGAAACAGATCTCACACTCATATCCAAACCCATGATTTATCTCCTAAAGAAACTGATTTTAATAGTTATAACAAGATCAAAGGCTGATAAATAGTGATTTTTGACCTACCCAAGACAACCATTTTTTTAATTTTTTTTTGATTTTTTTTTATTTTTTTAATAATTTTTTTGAACACTTCCCATTAAAATTTGAACAATATATCATAAGAATATATACATTCCCAAACCCCACTGAAGTACAACCTCTCCCCCACACTAAAATGGATTCTTGCCCTCAATAAGATGATAACTCGCTGAAAATCAACAAAAGGGCACCCAAACAATGAAATCCATTACCCCCACACTTAAATTTCAAAAAATTATGCAATGAAAATCCATGTTGATAATGGGTGGGATAAGGTATTGGGATTTTAATGTGGCTATCAAAGAAAAGGTTTTCATAGGCTAGAAGGGGCTTTCAAAAAGAGGATTAATGTAAGTGAAATGGGAGGCTATTTGGATATTGTGATTCTCATGTGGTTCAGAAAATGCCTCTATCATATTAATGCACACTAAAGTAAGAAATTTAGATCTAAGGTCAAAAAACTCAATACTCACAATTTGGGGTGAAAAACACACATTTTGAAAATATGGCCATAGGTGTCCTTGACATGGAATCTAATTTTGTTCCTCACTGTTTGGAAAAATCATTTTACAAATAAAAAATTGAGAATTCAAAATTGGTTTGTTTTTACCCAATATTATTTATCCAAATTTATGACGAAACCAAAATTTTTTTAGATGAAACCATGCCTTTTGATTCCCAAAAATGGTTGGAAAAAAATTTGAAAATTTAAGCTGAGTAAGTATGACTCTTTTGGTTTTTTTACATTTTTTTATTTTTTAGTTTTTTAGTGTTTTTTAAAATACACACCCACACAAAGGAGAAAGAGAAAAAAATGGTTTGATGAAGAAAGTGGTAAAAAATGAAATAGAGAGGAGGAATAAGAAAGAGTGAGAGATAGGAAGAGATAGAGAGAGAGTTAAAGGGAATGAGGTGCCCCTGGTTTGGATTTGGTGGGTCACCCTCTCCATCCAGTGGTGGATCAACTGAAAAAGTTGGGGATCTAGTGGAAGTCAATGTTGTTCTAGGATTGTGTGTCCTCTCATGGTGATGCTTTAACCGGTGTCCATTAACTGTGAATGTCCTTTTGGAAGAGTGTTCTTGGACTTGCACTGCACTAAATGGGTAAACAATAGTAATAACAAAAGGACCTTCCCAATGAGAATAAGGCTTACCTAGGTGAATCTGAAATGAAGAATTAAAGAGCATTAACTTTTCAACTTCATGAAATATCTTTCTCAGGATATGTTTTTCAAGGAGTGCCTTGGAATTTTCTTTGTACAGATTTGAATTCTCATATGAATCAAGTCGAAGCTCCTCTAGTTTATCCAATTGAAACAATCTTTCTTCACAAGATTTTTCACAATCAAAAGTATAGGTTTTCATAGCCCAAAAATACTTATGTCGGATTTCAACTGGTAAATTACATTCTTTACAAAAAACTAGCCTAAAAAGAGACATCCCAATGGGTGTTTTATAGGCAGTTCGATAAGCCAAAAGTGCTTCACCAAGTATTTCAGGCCAGTCTTTTCTGATAGATTTTACAATTCTCTCAAGAACTCTTTTCACTTCTTTATTTGAAAGTTCATCCATTCCGTTTGTTTGGGGGTGATATGAAATTGACTTTTTATGTACAACACCATTCTTTTTCCAATGCGATTCCATGGTTTTATTTCAAAAATGGGTTCCTATGTCACTTATGAAGGCACACAGTGTGCCAAAGGGGTAGAAGATGTGTGTCTTTAGGAACTCACTAAACGTATGTGAATCATCATTTCTAGTGGGTTTGGCCTCTAACCACCTAGAAACAAAATCAACTACAAGAAGAATGTATGAAAATCCATTGGAAGGGGGGAATGGTCCCACGAAATATATGCCCCAAACATTGAAGATCTCACAAAAAATTAAAGGCATTGGGGGAATTTCATTTCTATTTGAAATTGTGCCAAACTTTTGGCAAGTGGGACATGATTGACAAAACTCATGTGAGTCCTTGAAGAGTGAAGGCCAGAATAATCTAGAGTCTAGGCCCTTTCATGAGGTCCTTTGTGGTCCAAAATGGCCACCACCAGGCATTGAGTGACAAAATTCTAAGATGGAGGAATGTTTATTTTCATCAACCCATCTCTTAATTACCATGTATGCCCCAGTTTTTCAATGTTTATTATCTTCCCAAAAAATAGAATTTTGAATCACTTTTCAACTTCATTTTTTTTTGAAAAAGTTTCCGGAAAAACACCAAAAACCAAGTAACTTAAAATGTAGGCATACCATGGTATTTTTTGAGTGAGATGAAAGGTGATCAGTTGGAAATTATGGATCAATTATTTCGGAATGAGAAGAATTACAAATTGTACTCAAGTGATCAACCACAAGGTTTTCTTTTCCTATTCTATCTTTGATTTCATGGTTAAAATCTTAGAGAATTAGGATCCATCTTATTAGCCTTGGTATGGAATCACTTTTCTTGAGTAAGAACTTTATAGCACAGTGGTCTATGAAGATAATGATTTTGGTACCTAATAGATAGTTCCATAATTTATCTAACACAAAAACCACTGTTAAAAGTTCCTTTTCAGTCACAGTGTAGTGAGATTGAGTTTCATCCAATATTTTTTAGGCATAATAGATAACATGAGGAATTGTTTCTCTTATTTGACCAAGAACAGTCCCAACAGCTCTATCAGAAGCATCACACATCAACCCAATGGGTAAGGACCAATCTGGGGGGGTGGATTATTGGGTCAGATGTAAGAGAAGTTTTGAGTTCAATGAAGGCTCTCTTGAAAACCTCATCAAAATGGAAAGTGACATCCTTTTGGAGAAAAAGAGTGTGTGGGAGGGAAATCCTACTGAAGTTATGGATGAATCATCGATAAAAACTAGCATGACCGAGGAATGAACGGATGTCTAGAACAGTAGTGGGTTTAGGAAGTTATTGGATCACTTCAATTTTGGCAGGATCAACTTCAATACCCTCTTTTGAAACTATGTTCCTTAGAACAATCCCATTTTCAAACATGAAGTGACATTTTTCAAAATTTAACACAAGGTTACACTTGAAAAACTTTTGAAGGACTTGAGAGATAGATTGCAAGCATGATTCAAATGACTCACCATAAATGATAAAGTCATCCATGAATACATCCATGAAGTGTTCAATAAATTCAGAAAAGATACGCATCATACACCTCTGGAAGGTTGCAAGATAATTAAAAAGGCCAAAAGGCATTCTCCTATATGAATATGTTCTAAAGGGGAAAGTGAAAGTAGTCTTTTTTTGGTCTTGAGGTGCGATTGGGATTTGGAAGTTTCTAGTGTATCCATCAAGAAAGAAATAGTGTGACTTTTCGACTAATCGTTCTAGCATTTGATCAATGAATGGAAGAGGTTAGTGATCTTTTCATGTTTCAACATTCAATTTTTAGTAATCGATGCACACACACCATTTGTTCTCCACTTGAGTTGTGATTACCTCCCCATGTTCATTTGTGAAAACATTTATCCCACCTTTCTTAGGTACAACCTGAATTGGACTAACCCATTTACTATCGAAAATTGGGTAGATAATACCATCTTGAAGAATCTTGCTGATCTCTTTCCTAACTACCTCATGTATGAGAGGATTTAGTCTTCTTTGTGGTTGTCTAAATGGTTTGGATGATTCCTCAAGATGGATGTGATGCATGAAAAGAGCAGGGTTGATTCCTAGTATGTCATCTAGGGTCCAACCTAAGGCCTTTTTGTTTTCCTCTAACACTTGAAAAAGTTTGGACTCCTCAGTTTCGGTAAGTGAATAAGAGATAATGACAGGATATGAGTGATCATGGAAAAGGAATGAATATTTCAGGTGTGTAGGAAGAGGTTTCAGATCAATCTCATAATTCATTTGTGGGTTAGATAACTCAGGAATGGAAGAAGGGACTTCAGTTTATTAAGATTAATTTTCCTTGATATTGTCCAATGTGGAGCAGTAGAGATCTAAGTTGATGTGAGATTCAAGAGAGTTTTCAAGTTCCTCTAGATTTATGGAGTCTATTAATGAGAGTTCAACATCAACTTCACCTTTTATAACTTGGATAATCATGGTGGATATTTTACAAGATCATTTCTCATTAGAATATGATGAACATGATGGAATGGGGTTCAATTGACTCTCAAGAAGTATCCTTAGAAGAATGGATTGAGAATGCAGAGTGATCCTCAGATGGGTAACGAATGGCTTGGAAAATATTGAACTTGACCAGATGGTCCCCAAATTCCATGGATAAGATGGTTGAATGGAAATAAATTTTGGTTCTAGAAGTCATGAGGAATGGTCTTCATAGAATTAGGGGAGATAGAGAAGACTTTATCTCACCTTCCATGTCAAGGACATAAAAATCAGTAGGGAAGATAAGATCATTGACACGAAAAAGGACATCCTCGATTATACCCTCAGGACTAGTCGTGCTTTGATTAGCTAACTGAATGAAAACACCCGTTGGATGTAAGGGACCTAGACCAAGGTTGGAGAAGATAGATTTGGGCATGAAATTAATTGAGTCTCCTAGGTCTATGAGTGCATCATCGAAGTTGGAACTTCCAATTAGGCATGGAACTATAAAGTTCCCTGGATCCTTGCACTTTATAGGAATAGACCGCTAGGTGGAAAAATTTTCAAAGGTCCTAAGATGCCTCTTGTGTGTGCACAATTCCTTAAGAAACGTGGTATACTTAGGGATTTGTTTTATGGAATCTAAGAGGGGTATGTTGACTTCAACACGTCTAAACATGTTGAGCATTTTAGGATCGGGTTTGTAACACCCCAAGATTACATAGTACGTTATTTCTTCAAAGTAATTCAATAACGTGCACTACACAACACCGTATTCTAGCACACCATGACTTACCAAACTAGTCGCTCAAAAGCGGTTATGAATAGTATTAACTGAATTTTGAACTTTATATAATACTTATAATTTTATAATCCAAATTATGGGTTTCTTAGACATAATTTAAGAACAAATACATTTTTTTCGATAAAATAAGCATTTTTCAAAAAATGCAATTTTACCGCCTTTTAATGGTGACGCCTTTTTAAATCCAATATTTGAAACTTTTATATATTAAATTTGACAAAATAAACTTCTTCTTTAGAATCATGACATAAGAATTTAGTTTCAATAAATTTTGGTGCTTTTCTGATAACTTTCATATTTGGATGAATAGTGAAAAATACTATATTTTAACTAAGATAACTTTTTTTAATCAAAATAATTTATATTGTTAAATTATAAATTTTAATGGTTTGGAAGTATAAATAGATTATATTTTTACCATTTAATCCAATGATGGTCATTGTAAGTAATTTCACTTTGAAATTGGACATAAACAAGTGTCAAACTTTTGGTAGTTATTATTTCTTAAAAATACGCCTTTTGGTTTTGATAGTGGGAATTAATTATAAACTAATAAATGCAACTTCTATGTTTTGAATTTGATAAAATAGTCTTAATTATTGAATTATAAATATCAAAATTATATTAGGGTGAATTTTTGGTATTTTTCTTAAAACTTTTAATTTTTGATGAATAGTGAAAAACACTGAGTTATAGTTTAAAACCAATTTTTTGTTTAAATAATTATTTATTTTATTTAAATTTATTTTATGTAAAAATATATACATAATACCCATATAATTTCAATGTAATTAATTATATTCCGTTTACAATAATTTTAGATATATAAAAATTTTATTAAACTTTTCACTGTCTTTTACCCACCTCCTAGGAGAATTTGTAAATTCACATAAAACATAATTTTACCACTTATGTGAGTTGAATTTCAAAAATCCAATAGACATGGTTAATATCAAGGAGTAAAATTTGGTTCAATAAGATAAAAATAATTTTGGTGAATAGTAACTTTTTACTTTTATTTACCACGGTTAAAAGTAAATAGAGTAATTAAGGGTAAAAATGATATTATTATTACCCTAACACATGTAATAATTCTATTGTATAAGTTTTATTAGACCAAAAACAACATTAGGAATAAAATATGACCCTTTATATCCTCTTGGATTAGATTAGGACATTTATTATTATTTAATTTAAAGAGGAGTTAAAAGTGTTAAACTCAAAGATTATTAACTAAAACATTTTTAATATAGGGGTATACATAAGATAAATTAGACTATAAATATTCATTAGAAAGATAAATATATTTCATAAATCATAGTATTTTATTTATAATTTTTAGACATTAAATAATTAAATTTATTTATGACACAATGATGATGCGGTAATTACCTTATTAATGAAAGAATCAAATAAAAGGTATAATAAATATTAAAATAAATATAATTTCAAAGTTTTTATGACATCCAAAAATTTTATAGGTGACTATGAAATGTTAGGTCTGATTAGATGTATATTTTTCTAAGTAATCAAGTTTTTATGACTTTCACAAAAACAAAATACCAAATAGTGTCAAAATTGACATAAATTAACATTTAAAACAAACACTATATTATTGGTGGATATAATATTCATAAAAATGAAAGGTCCTACCAAAGGGATTAAATAATATTATATATGTCATTAATGAGACACTTGAGGTTCTCTTGAATGTTTAGAGTAAGTTTTTTAACCATATATATTAAGAATACAAGAAGACACGGTAAAAGTTAAACTATTTAACTAAGAGTTATATCTAAATGATAAGGTTAAAATGGTAACCTAAACTTGTGTAAAACCTATTGGTTAAGGGAATTTAGACCCATAACAACCTAAGTCTCTAAATAAATTCATTTTGAACCATTATAAACCGAATATTATTGTATAATAAATTAATACTTTAATATTGTCCTATAGTGACCCTCACCCCTCTTATAAAAGGGCACTTCCCCTTCTCTCATAATCACACCACCAAATCCATTTGGCTCGGCCAAACCCTGCCCAAATATCCTCCCAAATTCCCTCACTTAAACATAGAGGCCTTAGTTTGATCATAAATGCAACCTAAAGAGCACTTTTGATCAAATAAATAGGAAGAACCCGAAGAAGAGGTAATGATTTCACCACCCTCTTTCAAGTTCCTTTCTTCTTCCACTTATTCTTTATTTTTTATTTCCATTAAAAAACAATAAATATAGTATATTCTATATACTGTGATTTTATTATAAATATTTCACAACTATATTCATTATTCTATCCATCTTATGAATGATAATGTCACCATGCGTGCGTACGTATGGATTACTGTCTCCACGCCGTGGTGTAATTTGTTATTCAAAACTATATTATTTGGATTTATATAATGATGAGTAATATGTATATAAATAATGAAAATAACACGATAATGTCTCTATAAAATTAATATACCATTAAATTCCACACCTTTAAGGAAATGATATTGTCGCTCGTGCGTACGTACGGATTACCGTCTCCACGACGCGATGAGATTCATTTCCACATTCACCATTCATCGAAAATTATAAAAATATATATTACTAATATGTTTGTAATATATGACATAATAATGATACTGGATATATATATATATATATATGTACTTACATATATTTTATTCACATAGTTCTGTTCAATACGTTATGAAAACGGAAACAACGTTTATGCGTACGTACAGACTACCGTCTCCATAAACTGTGTTTTCCATTTCATATATATGTATATTATACATATTTATATTCTAAATATATATTATATATAAATCATGTTTTATATTCTTGAATTATTTAAATCATTATCTAAATGATACAATCAAGAGTAACAAGTAAAAAAACGTACGATAAAGAAAGTGATTATTACCCGAAATGTTAATTTAACATGGAAATTATTATTAAATGGGTAGTATAAAGTCATAAATGAATAATTTTTTATATCATAAATATTAATATGGTTTATTTATAATTTAATAACATAATACTATCTTCATACAGGAGGTTAAATGTACACTCGACTAAAGGAAAGTGCAAGGTAAGGGGTTTTCATCTCACTTCTTATTCCCGTGAGATTCATGCCATATTGCCACTATTAACTTTTGTGTGGTGTATGTACTACCGATAATTGTATTATTTGTGTAATAAACTTTAATTTATGTCTATTTACATATTCATTGTATGATACCTCTTTCATGGGGTGTATGTTTCGTAAGTTAGCAAATTGGTAAGGGTTAATTTCACAATCTCTTTATTATCCGAGGTTGTTCTTATGTAAGTATCTAATGGGACATATTTATTATCCATGTCCATGTTTCATTAAAGAGTTTTCAAAGGGATTCTTTTAAGGCACTTTTTTTTACAAAAACATCATTTCAAATGTTTTAAATGTTTATTCTTCTAAATCTTTCTCATTAATGTCCATGTCTTCAAAATGGTTTTTAAGGATTTATTTATATGGGCATGAATATTTTTAAAATGTTAATTCCTTTAAAAAGTTTCAAAGTGGTATGGGAAACTTTGATTAAAAAATGACTTTAAATGTCTTCCTTTCTAAATTGTGTGACTTTTAAATGTTTTAATGAAAAAGGGATATTTCTCTCAAGGAGTTTTACAAATCATTTTCATCTATGTCAACATCCTTTGATGGATTTTAAACATGTTTGAAGATGATTTATTATGATACAAATATTCCATATTTTATTGAATGTTTTGTGATATGTTTGAATATGGATGTGTTATTTTTATACCATTCATGGTTTAGGGATAAAGTATTGACATTTCGTATGCTAGTTTTAATACGAATGTTTGTGTTATGTTTAAACCTTTTCATATGAGGAATTCATTGGACTTAGTAAGTGACGGGTGGAGCCTGTTATAGCTCCTCGATGCATTGGTAGGTCTCATGAGACAAATTAGTGTCTTGGTACAAGGCCTTGACAAAATATTATTTGTAGTCTTGGCACAAGGCCTTGACTATATGGTTATGATAGTCTAGCATTATGTATTCCATCATTATAAAAGTGGTTAGTGATATTGCATGTTATTATTCGATTAGTAGAATATCAATGTGAATAAGTAAATGGAATTAATTCATTTTATTTTTTCCATATTATTCCGAAGTTCAAGTTTAAAAGTATTTTGTTTTAGTTATACATTTCCATAAATGTTTTTTCTTATTTATGAATGTTTTCTCTATATTGTTATCCTTACTGAGCATCTGATCTCACCCCTTTTTATGTTTTATTTTCCCCGGGATTCTAAGAAGTGTATTGTGATTGATATTCAGGGTTAATCCAAGGAAATAATGGCATTAATAAAGGATTATTTATGTTGTTTTGTATGTTATAAAGTGTAATGTAGCATTCATGTATGTAATATATTTTCCAAGACTTCTAAACCGATCGGTCCTTCGGGACATGATTCCTTGTAATCATGAAAATGTATTAAAATAATGCACCGACTCTGGGTAACTGGGGTCAGGGCGTTATAGTTAGTATCAGAGGGTGTTTAGAAATAACCTTGGAAACTAGATTTAGATAAAATCTGATTAGAGCATATAGACCTAAGATTGAATTTGAGGATTAGTATAGAATAAATTCCTAGAATTTTGGTAATGTAGAGATTTTGTGAGTTTTCAAAGAAAATGTGTCCCTGTCTGGATACGAGTAGGTTGAGGTGGCTCTGGAACAGATGTACCAAGGGGTAAAACCCGAAAACACCGCTTTGATCTAGACTCGAACGGGAACTGGTGCACGACAATGGGACTTTCTTCACTCTTCGTTACGACACTCCCGGGGGATATGCTTAGGATAATTCTCATTTTCTTTACAAATCATTATGAAGGGTTTATGAGTATATACTTACTCAATGAAAACATATTTATGATTATGGATTATATCCATAAACCGTTCAATTTATGTTGGGTATTTACAAGTTTGGAATTATTCATTATAATTAATAAACTGACCTTGTTTATGCTATTGTATAGAAATGGAGCCCAGTAGAAGGAATGTGAACTCCAACAATACGTATGATCCAAAGAGTAAGAAGGATCGTATCTTTCAGGGTATTAAACCATAATTTATAAGAGAAATAGTCTCCCATGTATTCTCAACATATGAAGAAATATTATCATGTGTTAATAAGATAAGTAAATAATTCCTTGAGTCCTTTGGCTTTGAAGGGAAGTAAGAGAAGAAAAGGATGGAAGAGAGAAAGATGGATAAAGTGAAGAGAGAAAAAAAGAATTTTCCCATATGTGATAACTGTGGGAAGAAACAGCCTAGAACATTCATTAAGGGAATGAGAGTTTGTTATAAGTGTAAAGAAAAAGGACACCATGTACATGACTGTAAGGGTAATAAAAAGGTTTCAAATGTACAATGCTTCATCTTCAAGGAGCTGGGACACTACGCCAACCAATGTCCAAATCATCAGAGTATGCCCCAAATAATGCTATTGGATAATAATCAAGTTATGATACTTCCACAAATGAGGAGAAATGATTAGAGTTCTTATGTTGTTATTAGATAATTATGTCATTTGAGTGTTGTATCAACAATCTAATGGTTATAATAATTATGGAGTATATAAGGATTTTACTACAATACTATTTCATTAAGGACTCGAGATTGTGTGGAACCAAGAAAAGTGACTCAATAGCAGGTTAAATTTTTGGAAAATATATGGTTGAGAGAAAGATAAACCATAATATGGTTCGAATACTGAGGTAGTGATTTTGGAATAATACATGATTTATTTGGATAAATTATATAAGACATTATTGACTACCATGAAACTGATTAATGATTTTTATATTCCATCATTGTTGGAGTTTACAACATTTTTGGATAGAAAGAGTATATCCAGTATTCTATAAGGAATATGGGATCATGAATGTAATCAATAAGGTTTTATGGTAATTCAGGATGTTGCAGTGTTTTAAAAGAATACATGATGAAGGTGTTCAAATGTTATTACGCGGCAAAAAGGATCTTCATTGTTTTTACCTTCCTTAAAATTTTTGGACTGTGTGTTTGGATAGAAGTATTTTGGATAATTCTAGTTTGAGATTATTTTTGGATTTCCATAAAAGGACAACCCGGAGGTCGGGCAGCAACCCATCACATCCGGCATGACTGTGAGATTTGAACCCGCAACCGAAGGGTGAAAAGGGTGTATCACCTACCACGGGCCCACGTGATGTCATGGATTGAATAATGTAGTCTTTTTAAAAAAATTATGGTAGATGAATTATAAATTCATTTTTTTGAACCCTATACGAATAGGATAAATAGAATATTATTTTTAAGTTCTATTATCTTATATAGTGAAAGATGAGTTTGTGGTAGAAATTAGTTAAAGGATGGGACTCTACTTGTCAAGTATATATTTTTCTTCTTCTATTATTATATGAAGAAATTAATTCTTATACTTTAGTAAAGGTATCTTAAAACCAAAATATTTTATCCTAATACCATATGTTTTTTTGAACCGATGGTATTTTAAATCATCATAGATTGATTAATTTAAGGCCCTCAGTTTTACACTTTTTTGTAATTAATGACCTCAATAACTACCTAAAAATATTTTTGTTTTTCCTCCAATTATATGTCTCTAATTTCCACCAATGTTCTCCTAATCGAGATCATAATTTGGTGATAACCCTTTCATTACCCTTTTCCTCTTATTAAGACTAAATTTTATTAACCTAATTTCTGATGTGGGTTTTCTCGAAGGTATTTTTTATTTTCAACCTTTTATTTTAAAAAAATAATTTCAAATAGAGAGGACGCAATTTATTGATGGAGGGAAGAATGTAACACCCCAAGATTTCATAGTATATTATTTCTTCAATGTAATTCAATAAATTACACTACACAACATCGTGTTCTAGCACACCATGACTTACCAAACTATCCGTTCAAAAGCGGTTATGAATAGTATTAACTGAATTTTGAACTTTATATAATCCTTATAATTTTATAATCCATATTATGAGTTTCTTAGACATAATGTAAGAATAAATACATTTTTTTCGATAAAAGAAGTATTTTTCAAAAAATGAAATTTTACCGCCTTTTAATGGTGAAGCATTTTTAAATCCAATATTTGAAACTTTTATATATTCAATTTAACAAAATAAACTTCTTTAGAATCGGGACATAACAATTTAGTTTCAATAAAGTTTTGGTGCTTTTCTGATAACTTTCATATTTGGGTGAATAGTGAAAAATACTATATTTTAATTGAAAACAACTTTTTTAATCAAAATAATTTATAATGTTAAATTATAAATTTAAATGGTTTGGAAGTATAAATAGATTATATTTTTACCATTTAATCCAATGATGGTCATTGTAAGTAATTTCACTTCGAAATGAGACATAAACAAGTGTCAAACTTTTGATAGTTATTATTTCTTAAAAATACACCTTTTGGTTTTGACTGCAGGAATTAATTTAAAATTAATAAATGAAACTTATATGTTTTGAATTTTCTAAAATAGACTTAATTATTTAATTTGTAATATCAAAATTAGATTAGAGTGAATTTTTGGTATTTTTCTAAAAACTTTTAATTTTTGATGAATAGTGAAAACACTCAGTTATAGTTTAAAACCGAATTCTTATTTAAATAATTATTTATTTTATTTAAATTTATTTTAGGTCAAAATAGATAAATAATACCCATATAAGTTCAATGTAATTAATTGGAGTCAGTTTATAAGAATTTTAGATATATAAAAATTTTATTGAACTTTTCACCGTCTTTTACCCACCTCCTAAGAGAATTTGTAAATTCACATAAAACATAATTTTACCGCTTCTGTGAGTTCAATTTTAAAAATACGAGACACACTATTAATATCAAGGAGTAAAATATGGTTCAATAAGTTAAAAATAATTTTTGGTGAATAGTAACCTTTTACTTTTATTTACCACGGTTAAAAGTAAATATGTTAATTAAGGGTAAAAATGATATTATTATTACCCTAACACATGTCCTAATTCTATTGGATATGTGTAATTCGACCAAAAACAACCTTATAAATAAAATATGACCCTTTAGGTCTACTTGTATTAGATTAGTACATTTATTATTATTTAATATAAACAAGAGTTAAAAGTGTTAAACTCAAAGTTTATTAACTAAACCATTTTTAATATAGGGTTATACATAAGATAAATTCAACTATAAATATTCATTATAAAGATAAAAGGATTTCATACATCATGGTCTGTTATTTATAATTTTTAGACATTAAATAATTAATTTTTTTTATGACACAATGATGATACAGTAATTACCTTATTAATGAAAGAATAAAATAAATGGTATTATAAATATTAAAATAAATATAATTTCAAAATTTTTTATGACATCCACGAATTTTCTAGGTGACTATAACATGTTAGTGATGATTTAATGAATCGTTTTTTAAGTAATAAAGTTGTGATGACTTTCACAAAAATAAAATACCAAATAGTATCAAAATTGACATTAATTAATATTTAAAACAAACACTATATTATTGGTTGATATAATATTTATAAAAATGTAAGGTTCGGGAAAAGGGCTTAAATAATATTATATATGTCATTAGGGAGCCACTTGAGGTTCTATTGGAAGTTTAGAGTAAGTTTATTAACCATATATATTAAGAATACAAGAAGACACGGTAAAAGTTAAACTATTTAACTAAGAGTTAAATCTAAATGATATGGTTAAAATGGTAACCTAAACTTGTCTAAAACCTATTTTTTGAGAGGATTTAGACCCATAGCCACGTAATTCTCTAAATAAATTCATTTATAACCATTATAAATTAAATATTATTGTATAATAAATTAATACTTTAATCTTTTCCTAAAGTGACCCTCACCCATCTTATGAAAGGGAACTTCCCCTTCTCTCAGAATCTCACCTCCAAAGCAATTTGGCTCGGCCAATATATGCCCAAATATCCTCCCAACTTCCTTCACTTAAACCTAGAGGCCTTATTTTGATCATAAATCCAACCTAAGGAGCCCTCTTGATCAAATCAGTAGGAAGAACCCTAAGAAGAGGTAATGATTTCACCACCCTCTTTCAAGTTCCTTTCTTCTTCCACTTATTCTTTATTTTTTATTTCCATTATAAAATAATAACTCCAGTATCTTCTATATAATGTGATTTTATTATTAATATTTCACAACTATATTCATTATTCTATCCATATTATGAATGATAATTTCACCATGTGTGTGTATGTACGACTTACCATCTCCACACCGCAGTGTAATTTGTTATTCAACACTATGTTATTTGGATGGATATAATGATGAGTAATATGTATATAAATAATTAAAATAATATGATAATGTCTCTTTAAAATTAATATACCATCCAATTCCACACCTTTAAGGAAATTATATCATCGCTCGTGCGTACGTATAAATTACCATCTCGACGACGCGATGAGATTCATTTCCACATTCACAATTCATCGATGATTATAAATATATATATTACTAATATGTTTGTAATATATGACATAATAATTCAATTGTAGATATATATATTTATATATATGTGTGTGTGTTCTTACATATATTTTATTCACTTAGTTTCGTTCAATACATTATGAAAACAGAAACAGTGTTTATGCGTACGTACGGACTACTGTCTCCATAAACGGTGTTTTCCATTTCATATATATGTCTATTATACATATTTATATTCTAAATATATATGATATATAAATCATGTTTTATATTCTAGAAGTATTTAAATCATGATCCAAGTGATACAATCAAGAGTAACAAGTTAAAACACGTACGATAAAGAAAGCGATTATTACCCTAAATGTAAATTTAACATGGAAATTATTATTAAATGGGTAATATAAAGTCATAAAATAAAAATTTATTATATCATAAATATTAATATGGTTTTGTTATAATTTAATAACATACTATGGTCTTCATACAGGAGGTTAAACGTACCCTCGACTAATGAAAAGTGTAAGGTAAGGGGTTTTCATCTCACTCCTTATTCCCGTGAGATTCGTGCCATATTGCCACTATTAACTTTTTTGTGGTGTATGTACTTCCCATAATTTTATTATTTGTGTAATAAACTTTAATTTATGTGTATTTAATATTCATTTTATGATACCTCTTTCATGTGGTGTATGTTTCTTAAGTTACCAAATTGGTAATGGTTAATTTCACAATCTCTTTATTATCCGAGGTTGTTTTTATGTAAGTATCTAATGAGACATATTTATTATCCATGTACATGTTTAATTAAAGAGTTTTCAAAGGGATTATTTTGAGGAACTATTTTTACAAAAACATCATTTCAAATGTTTTAAATATTTATTCTTCTAAATCTTTCTCATTAATGTCCATGTATTCAAAATGATTTTTAAGGATTTATTTATATGGAAATGAATGTTTTTAAAATGTTAATTCCTTTAAAAAGTTTCAAAGTGGTATGTGAATCTTTGATTGAAAAATGTCTTTAAATTCATTCCTTTCTAAATTGTGTGACTTTTAAATGTTTTCATGAAAAAGGGATATTTCTCTCAAGGATTTTTACAAATCATTTTCATCTATGTCAAAATCCTTTGATGGATTTTAAACTTGTTTGAAGATGATTTATTATGATACAAATCTTACATATTTTATTGAATGTATTGTGATATGTTTGACTATGGATGTGTTATTTTTATACCATTCATGGTTTAGGGATAAAGTATTGACATCTCGTATGTTAGTTTTAATACGAATGTTTATGTTATGTTTAAACCTTTTCATATGAGGAATGCATTGGACTTAGTAAGTGACAGGTGGAGCCTTCTATAGCTCCTCGATGCATCGATAGGTCTCATGAGACAAAATAGTATCTTGGAACAAGGATTTGACAAAATCCTATTTGTAGTCTTGGCACAAGGCCTTGACTATGTGGTTATGATAGTCTAGCATTATGCATTCCATCATTATGAATGTGGTTAGTGATATTGCATGTGATTATTCGACTAGTATAATATCCATGTGAATAAGTAAATTGAATTAATTCATTTTATTTTTTCCATATTATGCTGAAGTTCAAGTTTAAAAGGCTTTTTTTTGTTATACATTGCCTTAAATGTTTATGCTTATTTATGAAAGTTTCCGTTGTATTTTTATCCTTATTGAGCATCTGAGCTCACCCCTTTCTCTATTTCATTTTTCCCAAGATTCCTAGAAGTGTGTTGTAATTGATATGAAGGGTTAATACAAGGGAATAATGGCATTCATAAAGGATTATTTATGTTGTTTTGTATTTTATAAAGTGTAATGTAACATTCATGTATGTAATCTATTTTCCAAGACTGCTAAACTGATCGGTTCTTCAGGACTTGATTCTTTGTAATCATTCCAATGTATTAAAATAATGCACCGACTCTTGGTAACTTAGTTCGGGGAGTTACAGGGTTCAAAGGACTTATTTGGGTTAGAAACAGCTTGAAGAAAAGGGATTGGATTCTTAAGTGGAATGGAAGGAGGTGAGGGAATTAATTCATCTTCCTTTCCATATTTCTTTTTCTTTTCATTTTGTAGGTCAACATTTAAAGGGGGGTTAGAGGACTAATCTTGAGGCCTAAAAATTTTATTTCATGATATAAGTGAAATTTCACTTACATTACCCTTGGGGTTGGGTAATGGTTGAGCTGAGAGTAGGGAAAAATTTGATTGTTGTTGCTGGCGTAGGTGGGATGAAAGGTGACCAATTTGGGTTTCAATGTTCTTGATACTAGAACGGTTAAAGGAGGCAAGATCTTCAATAGTTCTTTCCCATGGTTACCTGGAAGAAGAGGAATACCCCGATTTGGGATTGCCTTGATTTTGGTTCTTGTGAAAGAGATTGTATTGGTTTTGGAATTGGGAAGGCTCACTAGGATAGTGGAATCCATGAGGAGGATTGTTCCTTTGTTGTTGAGGAACAAAAGGATAAGGTTGTTGGAAGTCACCAACACCTTGAACATATTGAAACTGGTTTGGGTTTTGAGGAGGGAATTTAGGGGGATGAGATATAGGAATACCATACCTCAGGCCGTGGTTATAGGAAGAAGAGAAGGGCTCAGAGTGAGGTTGGTTGAAGTTTCTAATTAATTGACCTAATTATTGAGGGTTGGGGTTCTGCTGAGCATATGATGCATTGAACTCCATTGGACCAGATGAATCAGATTGATCCTCTTGAAGTTATGGACAGGTGTCTGTTGGATGCGCTAGTGAGTTTTAGATTCCATAGTTTTTGACAGGTCCAGGAAACATTGATTGTGGAGAAGATGAGGTTAGAGCTTTGGAAGCCACAACTAGTTTTCTCACAAGACCTGTAATAAACCTTCCCACTTTACTTATAAATTGGCACCTTGGGCACCCCACTTGTTAGTTTGAATCAGAGGCAAGGTGATGTTATTTTGGAGTCCAAAAGAGGTCTTTTCATCATCACTAGAAGTTATGGAGGCTATGATAAGTGCTACTTCAACATGTTCTTCTTCCTCCCCTCCTATGGATTTCTAAACCCCTTGTGATCACCCGAGGAGGAACATGATGTAATCCCAAGCTTTATGTTTGTAATATTTGAATGATCTTTTTAATTCTAGGTTATTATATTGTTTTTCATCACCCTATATTCTTATTTTATTGAGTTATGTGATGGTATGTAATGCTCAACTCATATGATCATGTTTGGGGGTACCCATTCATGTGATATTTCGCACACCGTTTACCACTTCAAAGTTGTAGCTAACCACACTAGTAGGATTTCCCCACCGCTGGACCACTATGCTGACTCATCCCTTTCCATTGGATAATTATTTCCTCATGATAACCTTTGTGATGTTGTGGACCTTACCCCCCGGTATGCGGACATTGTGAATTTTCTAGAAACATCTAGGGTCCCCAATGATTTCATAACTTCAAAAACCTAGAGACTTAAGTATGATTCTTGGTGGTACATTTGGGATGAACCATACTTGTGGAGAATTTGTAGTGACAAAGTAGTTCGTTGGTGTGTCCCTGACCATGAGTTCACCTCTGTTTTGACCTTCTGCCACACCTTAGCATCAAATTAGTTGTTTAATTTTGACTAGAATTTCTGTAGTACAACAGCAACACTAGGTCATCTTTTGACAGATCCTTAGATCATTAATTTAAAAAGTGGTTTTTGATTATGAAATTAGAATGGTACATTGGGTTTATTAATACTTGGGTTTTATTATAAAATATGATAATAGAAAATAAAAGTGATAAAACGAAGTAGAAGTAAATAATATTGATTAAACGCGATCAACCCGGGGTACTCTCATGATATTCATCCTTCATTGATTCATGATATCGGGTTATGATCTTTTAATCCCTAGTTTGTAACACCTACAACCAGAATTTTACTAAGTTTATACTAGGATACCTCCTAGGGTTCAGTCGAAAACACACAATGATTCACCGGATACCACCGATGATTGGGTGATTTGTGTTTGATAACATAACCAAAACTCACCAAGGCAACACACGAAGAACTCGATGTGCTATCTAGGTTTGTATGTTATTTCATTGTGATACCATGACATAAATGTACCTGACCTTGAAAGTGTTGATGTGAGTTCAATTAACCAATATGAACCACACAAACACTTCAATTGAAAGGGGGGAAAGGAAGTGGTGAACGTTGTGTGAAACATCACATGAATGGGTACCCCCAAACATGATCATATGAGTTGATCATGACATACTAGTACATAAATCAATAAAAAAATAAAAGAGGATAATGAAAAACCACATAGAAACCTGAAATTAAAAAGATCATTCAAATATTTCAAACATGAAGCTTGGGATTACATCACGTTCCTCCCCAGGTGATCACAAGGGGTTTAGAAATCCATGGGAGGGGATGAAGAAGAAGATGTTGAAGTCTCCTATCGACTGATCAAGGTTCTTGTGCTCTGCTAATGTGTATAGCAGCACTCTGGTCTAATCCTCTTCGATGATACTTTTTAATAGTCGATTGTTTTTAGTTGATTGTATTCTGATTTGGGGGGTTTATTTGAAGAGATAATGAAATGATCGATTTATTAATATTTATTTAACAAATTAATAAAGATTGGGGTGAGTTCATTATTGGGTATTTAAGCTTATGATATCCTTGATCTTTGCTTTATATTTCATTAAATTAATACCCACTTCACAAGATGATTTTGATCAGAATTCCCAAGTGTTAAAGCTTTAATCAAATCCATAACTTAACTTAGTGTTATAATCATTACCATTACTTGTTTATGGTAGTGTATTTGTGGTTCCATTAATCCATGGAGTCAACATATTAAACAAAACATTTCATTAATCCATGACATATAAAGTTCAACATACACAATATTAACTCAAAGAATACACATCGAGCAAAGGCTCTCAATCACTTAATATCCCCAAATTATAACTCAACCCAATGGTATATTTACTTATCCATTTGGGTGGTTAATAATCTGGTTTTAATTTTATGATGTTGAATTAATAATTGAATAAAAAATAAAGGGGTAAGAAAATAGTTGTGCACAGAACACACACACACGAACAATGTTGAGAATTAAAAATGAACTTTAGATATAATGAGAAATCAAAATAAGGTAAGGGGATTCAAATGTATTTAAACTATTTTAAGAAAATTAATATTAAAATACAGAAGGTGGATGAGAATAATATATATTTAAGAAGAAACTTTCATTAAAGAAAAATTACAAAAGAAAGACTTACAAGACTACAACAAAGAAGAATACAAAAGTAAAAGGAAACAAAAAGAGGTGGAAAGGTATCTCAAGTGAAAACATGAGTATGGTAGGTCCTCACAAGCCTTTGGAATGCCTTTTTTTATGACAATATGTGATACTCTCTTCTGAAATGACAACCCCTTTGAAGGAGAAGAGGGGGGTGTATTTATAGCCCAAGGAAGTGGACTGTTGTCATTCCCAATCAGTCTCTCCCCTTGGCTCGACGATTTGGACATCCAGAAATCTGAATATCGAGATATCTCCTTCTTAAAAGTTATAGAAAATAATTTTTTTTAGAATTCTCTAAAAATATGGATTCATTTGGATACATGGAGCCAATGTTATGGTGGTTTGATTAAACAAAGTTAAACTGTCCATTTCAATCCATGCTTTTTCAATGGCCAAAATTTTAATGGATTTTGGAATTAGAATATTCCTTCAAATACGAATTATTTATTTAAAAAAGTTGGCCGAAAATATCTCCTCTTTCACACTGAAAAATATCAGATTGATTGGATGATTTTATCATGAGATATGTCATGAATACTATACTAATTTTATTTTTCGTCCAGAATTGTGGGCTGAGTTTAAATAAATTAGTTGGGCCCCTTGTATTTGGATTTGGGCCTTCAAAGTTTTATCCAAGAATCCTTACATTGTATCTATAACCATTGAGGAGAATTAAGAAATTTTAACTTCTAGATTGATCCCAGTAATTCAATCTTCATGGTTGGTCCAGTTTCTTCACAGTATCTATAGGCCCTCTTTTGTGGTCCATATGAGCCTTCAAATGGTAGAATTGGACCATGATCCCTTCTAATGAAATGTTTTATATTGAATTAGGAATCCTAAAAAATAATAACCACACAATTTGGATCAGTAGGGGTTGTGTTATAAATAAAATAGTAAACTGACTCAATTGGACTACTTCTAAAAATTCTCAAAAATTATACTTAGTATTAAAACATTAATATTTCACATAAATCATGCACACTTCATATAAAATTAGTAAAGGGAGTATATAATAAGTCATGAAAATATTAATAAAATAAAAACTCCATGAAATAAGGATATTAAAATATGGATTTAAATAACCATAAATTAATGTATATTACACAAATAATACAATCATGGGCAGTACATACACCACACAAAAGGAAATAGTGGCAAATATAGAATGAATCTCATGAGAATAAAAAGTGAGATGAAAAACCCTTACCACATTGTAATAAATCGAGTCATAAGAAAAAAAGTTAATAAACATCAAATAAATCACATAATATCATGAATATAAATAGAATCATGATAATATGTATCAAATGGCAGTACACAATACACCACATGCAATAAATAAGTGTTGAACAATGGAAATCTCACGAAATTAAAAGTGGGATAAGAAACCCCTTACCTTGTACTTTTCCTTAGTCTAGGGTAAGTTAAACTCCTTTATAATAGTTAAGTAATTGTTATTAAATTATATAATAACCACATTCATAAATATGATATCATATATGATCTTCTAATATTGCTTGGTTAATAATATTTTAGTAGTATCATTGTTTCAGGTGTTAACTGATTCGTTTTCCTTTATATGTTTTGTTACATAAGTAATGTTTGTTATGGATATGATATATTTGATTCATATCCATAATTATATTAAGTTCTTAAACATTATTTTTAATCATAAAATGAAAATTATTCTTGAATGGTTACGATGGGGAATGAATCTCATCACGTTCATGGAGACGGTAATCAGTACGTACGCATGAGCAACAATATCTTTCAGTTGAAGGTGAGATCGTATATAATTAGATTTTATATCATATAAACTGAATTATTAACATTTTATATTTATTATTTACATCAATTATAAATCATTATTATACCCATGAAAATAATGAAGTGTTTAATAACAACTATACCACGACATGGAGACGGTAAACCGTATGTACGCACGTATAGTGACTTTGTCATTCATAGGATGGATAGAATAATGAATATAGTTATAACGTATTTATAATAACATCACAGTATGTATAAGGTACTAGAGTTATTATTTTGTTATGGAAACAAACAAGAAAGAGTAAGTGGAAGAAGAAGATAACTTTGAAAGAGGTGATGAAATTATTACCTCTTCTTCAAGTGCTTCGTTTGGATTTGATCAAAAGGGATCCTTAGGTTGGATTTATAATGAAAGGAGGACCCCTAGGATGTAATTAAAGTATTTGGGAGGATATATGGGTAGGTTTTTTGGATCCAAATGGTTTTAGAGAAGTTAAATTAAGATATGGAGAAGAGCCCTTTTATAAGAGTGGTGAGGGTCACTTTAGGAAAAGATTGAAATATTATTTTATTATAAATTAATTTTTGATTTGGAATGTGTCAAAATGGATTTTTTAAAGTATAAGATGGTTATGGGTCTAAAACCTATAAACCAAAAGGTTTTAGATAGGTTTAGGTCACCATATTAACCTTAACTTTTAGATTTAACTCTTAGTTAAATAGTTTAACTTTTACTATGTATTCTTGTATTATTATAATAAATGGTGAATAAACATACTATAAAAATCCAAGAGAACCCCAAGTGGTTCAGTATTGATATATATAACCTTATATAAGTCCTTTTTCCGAACCTTATATTTTTTGAAATATTATATCAATTAATAATATAGTATTTGTTTTAAAAAC
Source organism: Viscum album (assembly GCA_963277665.1). Taxonomy (NCBI): domain Eukaryota; kingdom Viridiplantae; phylum Streptophyta; class Magnoliopsida; order Santalales; family Viscaceae; genus Viscum; species Viscum album. The sequence goes on along the minus strand of OY728155.1, from coordinate 1,784,285,063 downwards.
TAATTTATTTCAATTTTGACACTATTTGGTATTTTGTTTTTTTCAAAGTCATAAAAACCTTACCACTTCAAAAAAATTATTTAATAAACCCTAACATGTAATATTAACCTATAAAATTAGTGTAATTCATCATAAGTCTCAATTTACATTTATTTGGATATTTATAATATCAATTATTTTAATCTTTCATTAATAATGTAATTACTATATCATCATTGTGTCATAAATAAATTTAATTATTTAACATCTAAAAATTAAAAATAAAATACCATTATATAGGAAATATTTTTAGATTTATAATTAATACTTATAGTCTAATTTATCATATGTATGACTCTATATTAAAAATGTTTTAGTTATTAATCTTTGAATTTAACTCTTTTAAATCTTCTTTAAATAAAATAATAATAAATGTCCTAATCTAATACATGTGGACCAAAAGGATAAAATTTTATTAATAAGGTTTATTTTTGTCGAAATACACTTATACAATAGAATCAGGACTTGTGTTAGGGTAATTATAATATCATATTTACCATTAATTACCCAATTTACTTTTAACCATGGTAAATAAAATTCAAGTTACTATTTACCAAAAATTATTTTTATCTTATTGAACCATATTTTACTTACTGATGTCAACCATGTCTCTCATATTTTTGAAATTCAATCCACAGAAGCGGTAAAATTATGTTTTATGCAAATTTTCAAATGTGCTTAGAATGTGGGTAAAAGACGATAAAAAGTTCAATACAATTTTATTCATATAATATTATTATAAAATGACTCCAATGAATTTAATTGAATTTATATAGGTATTATGTATCTATTATGGATTAAAATAAATTTAAATTAAATACATAATTATTTAAATAAAAAGTCGGTTTTAAACAATAGCATAGTGTTTTTCACAATTCATAAAAAATCGAAAGTTTTCAGAAAAATACCGAAATTCACTCTAAGATAATTTTGATATTTCAGATTAAAAATTAAAAATTTAGAAGTTGTATTAATTAATTTAAAAAATATTCCCATTGCAAAAACTAGAAAGCGGGTTTTTTAGAAGTAAAAACTGTCAAATGATTGATATGTGTTTATGTCCAATTTAAATGTAAAATTTCTTCTAATGACCAAAATTGGATTAAATGATAAAAAATAATCTAATTATACCTCAAAACTATTAAAATATATAATTTAACATTTTAAATTATTTTGATTGAAAAATTTGTTTTTAATTAAAATTTAGAAATTTTCACTATTTATCAAAATATGAAAGTTATCAAAAAAGAACAAAAAATTTATCCAAACTAAATTTTTATATCCCTATTCTAAATAAGTTTATTTTGTCAAATTGAATATATAAAAGTGTTAAATATTGGATTTAAAAAAAATCCATTAAAAAGCAGTAAAGTTGCATTTTTTTAAAAATACTTCTTTTATATAAAAATTGAATTTGTTCTTATATTACATCTAAGAAACACATAATATAGATGTTAAAATTATATGCAGTATATAAAATTCAAAATTCAGTTAATAATATTCATAACTGCTTTTTGAACGGCTAGTTTGGTAAGTCATGATGCACTCGAAATCAGTGTTCCGTGTAGCGTAAGTTATCGAATTACTTTAAAGAAAATAACTTACTATAAAATCTTATGGTGTTACATTCTTCAACTCTTTTGGAAATTTCATCCTCTCAATTTTAAAATTGGGCTTGGGAACTTCATTGAAAGTCCCACATCAAAAAAAGAGTCAATAAAACTATCACTTTAAAAGAAAGAAAGAGAAGTACAAAGGTCACCCGAGATAACCCATACTAGGATTCCATGTAGGAAAAAATTGATATAAAAGATAAACTAAGTGTCAAGTTCTCATGGAGAGTGATAGAAAACATGATCAGTAGGAAGTTAACAATAATAAAACCTCAAACTTATGATGGGTTAAATGGTCATTAGTTTCCCAGTAGTAAAAGTAAACAGAAAACGTTTTTTGTTTTATGTTCCATTACCTAAAGACGAGGAATTTATTTATGATATTGACTTTTAACATAAATAGATATACTTACTTTTTAATTATAGATTCATCCTTTAAATAATTTTCTACCAATAACTCATCTTTTCTCCAAATGATGAGTATTCCAGATGACTTGGTCACACCTGAAGTGCTAGAATCAACTTCTAAAGAACCACATAATCCACAAAGGATGAACTATATATTTCCCTTGTCTTTAGAGATTAAACAAAACCAAATGGTTAGTACAAGATAAAATGATCCTCAAAATGGGCAATCTTCTATAGAAAGAAATACTAATATTAATTTCCAAAATTGAACAAACAATTCCCAATGTTTAATAAAGACCATTCAATAAACAATTTTTCTTAAAATCCTTAAATATAATCCAAACTAAGATTGAAACCCAAAACTCAGATTAATTTAATCACATAGTTTATCATAGTAAATCTTAACATTTATCTCCAAATAACATCAACTACTCTTAAAGTCTCATACAGAAGTGTAATGAACCAAATCACATATTCTATATGATAGGTTAATCATTTCCATTAATAACTGGAATCTCTATTGAAAAACATAGATTCTTCCAAAATAAAAAAAAATCCATCATTACTCTTCAAATGAAATTCCATAGTATTCTATTTTCTTTAGGCATATAGTGTTCCCACCAGAGTGTACATCTTCTAAAATAACATTTATCACCTAATCTCTAAATCCTATACTAATTAAATCCATTTGATAAGACAAAAGATCCAAAATCAAATTATTATTGATAAGTAAAATAATTATCTAAAATGAATTAATCACACTAACCATGGACTTCACCTAGTCCAGTGGTAGGCGATAAATCTCAACCGCACTCTGATTGTGGGTTCGATTCTCGTATCTTTGTCCGATGCGACAAGTTATCACATGGTCTGCATGTTCATCTTTTTCAAAAACTATATTTTATAACATTCCCAAAATAAGATAAATACTTCAAAATAACCATAACATAATTTAACGACAAATTTTATCTCATAGCTCGCATTTTCATCCCAAAAATTAATAACCTGTAATTACCTCAAATTCAAGGATCATATAAACCCAAATGGTTCTTTATAAATATATCCACAAAATAAAAGATAATTCTTCCTCAAATATCATTTTCACATAACAAACTGCATGGTTACACATACAATAGAATAGTATTCCAAAGTAATCTCATACTTTTAAACATTTATCTATACATTTATTTCCACATAGGTTCTTCCTTTACTTAGAGGTTATCCTATATAATAGGGAATTGACTCGGGTAATTCCAAGGTCACTTAAATTTAAGGAAAATGACTGTAATTGGATTCTTAGGTTCATTTTTGTTTTCTTCCATAGTACTCTTCATTTTTACTCAGAAATTCTTTACTTTATGTCCTTATTTACCACACATAAAACATTTCTTTGTTCCATTGAGACACTTTTCTGGGTGTCTCCTTCCACATTTCTGGCATGATGAAAATTTAGCTTTCTTTTCTCCACAGTTTCCACTGCTGAGAACTTATAATTCTCCACCTTTATCTTCTTTGTTGAGTTTGGGTGTTGGTTAATGTATATATTTTTTATCATATTTTTGGAAACCTGATTTGGCATGAACACGATATCTTTTACACCAATCAACATTCCATTTAGTTGCTCATTTATATCATTGCGCCCACCTTGTAATCATGTTCAATGTTACTATGACTTCCTTGGAATCCAGCCATTAACTAACACAAGAAAGCATAGTGTGAGTCATAAAATCATTTAGAGAATATCATGACACCTTTTTTTCAATCTAAAACACCTTAGGATTAACCAAGGTTATTCATTCTAATCTTATATTAAAATCCATCAAATTGGTTTGTAAAGAAAATGTGAATTATCCTAATCATATCCCCCAGGAGTGTCGTAACCAAGAGTGCAGCAAGGCCCATTGTCATGTACCTGGATACCCCGAGTCAAGCGTAAAACTCCTTGTCGGAGTTTTCACTCCTAGGTACATATGTTCTAGAGCCGCCTATACCTTCTTGAATCCAAAAAAAGATGTATTTCTTGGAAAACCCACATAATATTTACATTATGAAATTTTAGATGTTCTTCTATACTAATCCTCAAAGTCCATCATAGGCTAGTGTTTTCTAATCAGAGTTTTTCTAAATCTAGCTTCTAAGGTTTGTATTAAACTTCCTTTGATACCAACTGTAACGTGATGACCCTAGTTACCCAGAGTCGGTACATTATTACATAACATTGGCATGATCATGATAGATAATGTCTCGAAAGACAGATTATTTTAGTAGCCTTGGAAGTACTAGATACATACAGAAGTTTTACATTACATTATCAAATAAAAAACAAAAATATTGTGCCTCCTTTTAACACTCTTATATCCCTTAGCCTATTCTAGTAGGTCAGTCATAATATACTTCTTCACATCCTAGAAAAAATAAAACATAAGAAAGGGGTGAGCTCAGATTCCCAGTAAGGATAACAATATAGCAGAAACCATCATAAATAATCATAAATGTTTAAGGAATTGTATAAGACTAAAACACATGCCTTTTAAAAATAAAATTCATTATAATATAGAAAATATAAATCAAATAATGGCATTTACTTATTCACATGGATATTATACTATTCAAAAAATCACATGTAATATCAATAGCTAATTTCATAATGATGGAATACATAATGTTGGACATCATAACCACATAGTCAAGCCCTCATGCCAAGACTACACATAAAATTTTGTCAAGGCCTTGTGAAAAGACAACAGTATGTCTCATGAGACCTACCGATGCATTGAAGAGCTATAGCGGGCTCCAACAATCACTTAATAAGTCCAATGAATTCTACATATTAAATGGGTGGAACATAACATAAACATTCGTTTTAAAACTAGTATACACAATGTTAATAATTTAACCATAAACCATGATTGGTATAAAAATAGAACATCCACAATCAAACACAACTCATTAAATACAATATAGACGATTTTATTATAATAAATAAACCTCAATCAATAATAATGAAAGATATTGACATAGATGAAAATAACCAGTAAAACTATTTGAGAGAAATATCCCCTTTTTCTATAACTTATTTAAAAGTCTCGCTATTTATCAAGAATTCATTTAAAATATATTTTTGAATAAAAGTGTTATATACCACTTTGAATATTTTAAAAGGAATTTTAATTTTAAAACATTTATGTCCATATAAATAAATCCTTAAAACCATTTTTAAAACATGGACATTAATGAGAAATATTTTGAAAAATAAATATTTAAAACATTTAAAATGATATTTTAGTTAGAGTTACTAATCAATTGAGAGACGCATGAATAAAAACCATCTAGGTAATAAAAAACTTATAATATCATGATAATAAAGGGATTCATGATATACTATGTCAAAGTATGGTATATACACCATATAAAATTTAATTGGCGCATAACAACAAAGAAGTCTCAATGGAATGTAAATTGAGATTAAATCCCTTATAAAGACCATATCCTTATGTTAATGATAAATCAAGGACATAATTACATGTGAAAAATATAAATAAACTCAATATTATTGTATATTTAGTGTAAATAAATCAGAGTATATTCACACATATCCTTGTAAAACAACACCAATGGCTTGGATGTTTAACTCAATGAATAGAAATTGAGTTAGGATTATTCTTATCAAGTTCATATCGATGACTTGAGAATTTATAAATGGAGTGATTGGGTGTATTAAAAGTATATCCACACAAAGGGGAGTAGAAATTACTACATAAATAAATAAATATTGATTTCATACATAATCTTGGAGTAAAATAATCAATGAAGTTGTGTAAAACCCAATGGGTTGAAATTGAAATTAGAAGTTCCCTTACCGATTTGGTAACTTACGAAAAAAACACTCCATGAAATGAGGATATTACCATGAAGATTTAAATACCCATAAACTAATTTATATTACACAAATAATACAATCATGGCCAGAACATACACTATAAAAAAGGAAATAGTGGCAAATATAGTAGAAATCTCACGGACTAAAAAGTGAGGTGAAAACCCCTTATTACCTTGTAATCAATAGAATCGTAATAAAAAAAGTTAATAACCACAAAATTAATCACATAATACCATGAATATAAACATAATCATGATAATATATATCAAATGGTAATACACAATACACCACATGCAATAAATAAGTGGTGAATAATAGAAATCTCACGGAATTAAAAGTAAGATAAAAAACCTATTACCTTATACTTTTCCTTAGTAGAGGGTATGTTAAACTCTTGTAAAATATTTAAATAATTTTTATTAAATTATAAAAGAACCAAATACATAAATATGATATCATATATGATCTTCTAATATTTATTTATTAATAATATTTTAGTAGTATCATTGTTTCATGTGTTAACTGATTCGTTTTCCTTTATATGTTTTGTTATGTAAGTCATGTTTGTTATGGATAGGATGTATTTTATTCATATCCATAATTATATTTTGTTCTTAAACATTATTTTTAATCATAAATTGAACATTATTCTTTAATGGTTACGATGGGGAATGAATCTCATCACGTTCGTGGAGACAGTAATCCGTACATATGCACGAGAAATAATATCATTCACTTGAAGGTGAGATCGTATATAATTGGATTTTATATCATATATACATAATCATTAAAATTTTATATTTATTATTTACATCTATTATACATAATTATTATACCCATCCAAATAATGAAGTGTTGAATAACAACTACACCACGACGTGGAGATGGTAAGCCGTATGTACGCACGTATGGTGACTCTATCATTTATAGGATAGATAGAATAATGAATATGGTTATACCATATTTATAATAAAATCACAGTATGTAGAAGGTACTGGAGTTATTATTTTTTTTTTGGAAACAACAAATAATGAGGAAGTGGAAGAAGAGGATAACTTTGAAAGAGGTGATAAAATTATTACCTCTTCTTTGGGTGCTTCCTTTTGATTTGATCAAAAGGGTTCCTAATGTTGGATTTATGATCAAAGTAAGGCCTTTAGGATGTAGTGACAATAATTGTGAGGATATTTGGGTAGGGTTTAGACAAGACAAATTGTTTTGGAGGTGTGAAATTAAAATAATGGGAAGTGCCCTTTTATAAGAGAGGTGAGGGTCAATTTAGGAAAATCTTGAAATATTATTTTATTATAAATTCATTTTCAATTTCTAATGGCTCTAAATGGATTTATTTAGAGTATAAGGTGGGTATGGGTTAAAAAAATCTCAACCATTAGGTTTTAGATAGGTTTAGGTCACCAAATTAACTTTAACTTTTAGATTTAACTCTTAGTTAAATAGTTTAACTTTTACCATGTATTCTTGTATTATTATAATAAATGGTTAATAAACTTACTATAAAAAAGCCAAGAGAAACCCAAGTGGTTCACTATTGATATATATAACTTTATATAAGTCCTTTGGTCGAACCTTTGATTTTTAGTAATATTATATCAATTAATAATATAGAATTTGTTTTAAAAACTCATTTATGTTAATTTTGACACTATTTGGTATTTTTTTTGTGAAAGTCATAAAAACTTTATCACTTGAATTTTTTTTAATAAACCCTAAAATGTCATATTAACCTATAAAATTATTGTAATTCATCATAATTCTCAATTTAAATTTATTTGGATATTTATAATATCAATTATTTTAATCTTTCATTAATAAGGTAATTAATGCATCATCATTTGTTCATAAATAAATTTAATTATTTAATGTCTAAAAATTATAAATAAAATACCATTATGTAGGAAATCGTTTTATATTTATAATTAATACTTATAGTTGAATTTATCTTATGTATAACCCTATATTAAAAATGTTGTAGTTATTAAATGTTGAATTTAACTCTTTTAACACTTATTTAATTAAGATAATAATAAATGTTATAATTTAATCCAAGTGGACCAAAAAGATAATATTTTATTCCTAAGGTTTAGTTTGTTAAAAATAAACTTATCCAATAGAATTAGTAAATGTGTTAGCATAATTATAATATCATTTTTACCATTAATTACCCTGTTTACTTTTAACCGTGGTAAATAAAATTCAAAATTTAATATTCACCAAAAATTATTTTCATCTTATTGAACCAAATTTTACTTCATGATGTCAACCTTATTTCCCTAATTTTTTAAATTCAATCCATTAAAGCGGTAAAAATATTTTTATGCAAATTTTCAAAAGTTCCTAGAATGTGGGTAAGAGACGGTAAAAAGTTCAATAACATTTTATACATATAATATTATTATAAAATGACTCCAATGAATTTAATTGAATTTATATAGGTATTAGGTATCTATTTTGGCTTAAAATGAATTGAAATTAAAGGAATAATTATTTAAATAAAAATTCGGTTTTAAACAATAACGCAGTGTTTTTCACAATTCATCAAAAACTGAACGTTTTTAGAAAAATACCGAAATTCACTCTAATATAATTTTGATATTTTAAATTCAAAAATGAATTATATTTCAAAAAATTAAAAACATAGAAGTTTTATTAATTAATTTAAAAAATATTCCCATTGTGAAAACCAGAAAGCAGGTTTTTGAGAAGTAAAAACTACCAAAAGATTGATATGTATTTATGTCTAATTTAAATGTAAAATTACTTCCAATGACCATAATTGTATTAAATGACAAAAATATAATCTAATTAAACCTCAAAACCATTCAAATATATAATTTTACACTATAAATTATTTTTATTAAAAGAGTTGTTTTTAATTAAAATTTAGTATTTTCACTATTCATCAAAATATAAAAGTTATCAGAAAAGCACATAAAATTTATCCAAACTAAATTTTTATTTCCCTATTATAAAGAAGGAGTTTATTTAGTAAAATTGAATATATAAAAGGGTCAAATATTGGATTTTAAAATTGGTTCTCCATTAAAGGGTGGTAAAATTTCACTTTCTAAAAAACTACTTCTTTTATCTAAAAAATTGAATTTGTTCTTATATTACATCTAAGAAACACATAATATGGATGATAAAATTATATGGAGTATTTAAAATAAAAAATTTTGTCAATACTATTCAAAATCTATTTGTGAATCTAGCTTGGAAAGTCATGGTGTGCTCAAACTTGGTTTTGTGTGTAGCGTAAACTATTGAATTACTTAACTTACTATGAAATCTTGGGGTGTTACAAGATGAATCTCAAGATGAACCATTAAATAAAAAAAATTCGGTGGAAAAGACATTTCATGTTGAAAACTTATAAGAGAAGCTTCATTCTCCAACCCATCTAAAAAATTTTAATCGATAACTTTTATATAAATGGAATTGAAAAGATTCCATAACCTGATAAGAGTCTTTCTAACAGCAGACAACAATATACCACACAATGCAACTGGTAACTGTTGTTGCATCAACACATGAGAGTCATGAGATTTTATACCTATTAATTTTTAATCCTTTAATCACCCAAAATTATTCATATTTGAAGAATATCCACGGTGTACTTATATCTCATATAGACACTAAACAAAATTCAACTTCTCACTCTTTCTTAATGTGTGACAAGCCAGAGGTAAATATGTTATGTTTCCTTTCACAGTAGGAGCTAACTCTAAATGTATTCTCACTGCTATCAAGTCCAATCTTGAATTCAATCCATCTTTTTTCCTTTCCTTTTATGTGTAATAAATTTCCAATGAAACTATCACCTTTATTATTTGCAACATTTATAACATCAATGTTATGTTTTATCTCTAAAAATATTCAATAAGGAAGTTCAAAAAAAAGATTGTTTCTTCCAGATATTTTTTTTGAAGACTAGAACTAATTTTCTTTCCAAATGTCAAATAAATATTTTTCACCCTTATGTTATATTATGAAATTGAAAATGGTTGTAGGGGAAGATTGTATTTATGTACACCATTAAATTCTTTTTTCAATCTATGATAAGGATGATCAATTCGCAAAAATATTCAATGTACCATGTACACTATCTTTCTTCCATTTTGAAATAGATAATCTGAAGTCTATTTTTCACAAATTGGACATGATTTATATCCCTTAACACTGTATCCAAATAAATTTCCATATGTAGGAAATCCATTTATATTGAACATTATCATAGAATTCAAAAGAAAATAATCTTTGTTGTATGCACAAAAAATTAACAGCTAACTCCCATAGAAGTTTCAAATCATCAATCAATGGTGAAAGATATATATCAAAATAATTTCCTAGATTTTTGGTTTAGAAATCATCAAGCTCATCCTAACATATTTTTTCTTCATACATATAAGTGGGTATAAGTTGTGAACTACCAACAAAATAGGCCATGAACCATGTTGGCTACTTAGGTTCTAATATGGATTCATTCCATCTATACACACTCCCATTCTGAGATTTCTAACTCCACTTCCAAAATCAAGATTTTTTTATCAAATCTCTTTCATTATAATGAGTCAGCAGGGTGACATAATTTACCATCGGAGATGCATTCATCTGAATGTCATATTAACCATTTTACATCAATTGAATTTGAAAATAGACACTTCAAATGGAGAATTATTGGAAGGTACCAGATTTCATTAGCAGGAGCATTGATTTTGGTACCTGAGAATGAATTAGTGTTAATTTTTTGGAATTTTATGAAGGTATTATTGGAAGGAACTATTTTATTTAGAATGAGATTAGATTTCAATACCTAAGAATGAATCTTAATTAATTTTTTCATCTATCTTATAACATGATGTTCCACATGTACGAAATATTTATAGAAAATTAATATTCATTCCTATACAACACAAAATCATTGGGAAAAGAATGTATTTTTTATACCTAAATCCCATTGGGAATAATAATTTATTCACCTCATAATTGGAATTTGGAAGCTCTTCACATTCTGGAAGTAGCTCTTTTAAAAGATCAGGTAAGTTAGAGAAAATTTTATCACTCCGACCATTTTTTTCTTTCAAGTTATCTAAACTCAAAACTACTAATAACATTGTACATTTACAACTTGGGAATAATGGTTTTCATAATCTCCATACAATAATTCAATAGTTTCCATTTTTTCAATGGTTTCAACACCTAAATCATGAATTAATTCTTCAATACAATCCTATGTGTCATCAGGAATATTATCATCAACATTAGATATTGAATTTACAATAATTTCACTATTCTAGATCCAATGTGTATAATTAAGGCTAAAACCATTTCAAATGAGATGATCCTTGATTTATCTATTATTTAATTTTCTCATATTCAAAAACATCACACATGGACAAAAAATCGAATCCATGTTTTGAAGATTTTGTTTAGAAAATTCCAAGAAATCATCAACTCATTTTTCATATTCATTACTGGTTCTTCGTAAATTTATTAAATTACGATCCATTCAATGCCAGGGATAATAATATAATTATTGAATATATTAAAACATATAAAAATTTAAATATATATATATATATATATATATATATTATTCATAAAAACATAAAATAAACTAATACTACCTTTATATTATATCAAGTTCATTTTTTACTGTAATGTTATTTAAAAAAAAGTGCAAGAGTCATTGAATTAACAATAACTCACCATTAAAAATAAATGTTACAATCACATATAACATTCACATTAATTTCACAATTAAATTTATTTAAATATCAATTTATTTATAAAACTCAGTGTTAGAAACACACATAACATGCATATTACTCATATAAAAGAATTCGAATAATTTTAAAGTATATGATTGACATCACTGACCATTCAAACATTAGAAATCTATGATAGGAGTGGTAGTCAATTTACTCCTAAATTAATAAAAATAGATAATTTCATCAAACTAAAATTATATGAATGAATTAGATAATAACAGAATAAAAAATCCTCAATAATTGAGTAAAACCAAATGATATTAATGAATTAGATAATAACTATTGTATTTCTAAAATTTAAAAAGCATACAATATCCAGATCTGAAGATGATAAATTGAGAATCAATCTCAATTTTCTCCTTTGAATTATTTAGAATAATAAATATTGTAAATTATAACAAAAAAATAGTATATATTAAAGATAATAATGAACAAACAAAAAAATCAAACCCATTTAGGTGCGGTTGTGAAGATTCTTCATATCAAGAAATAAAAATGTAAATTAAATACTGAAGATAAATGATTAAATAATGAGAACCAATAATCATGAAATAATGCTTAAAATGCTATAAATCAACCAAAATAAGGCATGGTGGTGGTTCGGGTAGCCGTTAATGCCATCGCAAGTCGGGAGAGACGAGATAAATGAAACGGATTTAGGGGTTTAGGGTGGCTGAATATGCATGTTAATTTTTTAAAAGAAATTTTGGTGTCAGTTCTATAGAAATTAATGCAATTTTTTTTTATATTTTTTTTACATAAACTGATGCCAAAATATTTTTTTGGGTTTTTATCGTTGGTTTATTGTAAAGATGATGCTAAAATAATGTTCTGGGGGATTTTTGGCATCAGTTTATTGAAAAACCGATGAGGATTTTATTTTTTATTTTTTGGAATCGGTTTTTTTGGAAAAAAATCATCAATTTTTTTTTTATTTTTATTTATAATTAACTTGTTATCAAAGAATTAATTTTATATAAATTTTTAAACCATATATTTTCATAATTTATTTAATCATATTCATTCCCGCCATTCCAATGGCTAGGAGATAACTATCATTTTAAATAATTAAATTTTAATAGTATGCTATGTTTCATTTAAACTAAATGTTTTTTATAACGCAATTTAAACTCAGTGTTATGTTTAAAAAATATCAAAAATATAAAATTAATTTATAAAAAAAATATTTCTCGAAATCTCGTGGTGTTACAATCTCAGGTTGAAATAATTGATTTGGTGGTTTGGTGTGACCATTTGTTCTTATGAAAAGGGCCATTAAGGATTTTCTAAAGGTGATGAGTACATAAACCACTTCCTTAGGTAGATAGAGTTTTTTTTAATTTATATTCTAATTAAATATAGTGGTGTAAATGCTTGGTGGCTACTGACCTAGTGAAGCATGATCCTTCATGCATAATATGTTATTGATCTTTGTGGGTGAACCCATCACATGGAAACTCTTTACATATAGTGGATGAGGATGTTTTATCTGGAGGTTGTGGATCTTTCTCACTTGGGATTTTGTAGGTTCAATATATTAAAGTTTCTAATTGAGAAAAATATGCTTTATACATTATATTTCTTTTGATATTCATATATTTGGATATTATTAAATATATTACCATATATTTATTATTTTTATACATTACATTAATGTAATAATGTACTTGTATTATTTTTCACATCAAAATTTCATATAAGTTTCCCATTATGATGTTAAAATTGAATTTCCATGACAATATTCAAGAACATAAGCCTTATGGTTGTATGAAATTATCTTATGGGGACACCTATGATGCAGACTATCAGATGATGCATGCTCGTAATTAGAAGAGGATCCATCTCCTGAAGTTCACACTTGGTAATCTCCATGATGAATGATTACTACGACATGACCTACAAGTAGTAAATCCACATGTTTGGTGTCATTGTATATTCCTATCTGTGGACATGTGTAATAATAATTTCACTTTAAGATTATTATTAGTACATGTCATGAATCCTGTATTTTGATGCACAAACCAAAATCATAACGTCACATGTTTATGAGAAGTAGGTCTTTTTAGGTGAATCATGAATGATATGTATTAATGAATAAGTCGAGGAATAATTTTTTTCATTCAATACTTATGGAATTTGATATCTCATCTATTTGATTGAAATGATATTTTTAAACTTAATTCCACATACACTGTGTAATGACGAATGTATTTTATTATGTCAAAGAAAGACATATCATGCATAAAATTTGATAACACAAGTATACTTCATGCTTCATGAGATATCAAAATAAAGGGATTATATTTAATAGCCTGTGTTCATATGTTGTTTTAATTATTGTGACATTAACTTCTTCCTCTATGGATGCATTTTTATGTTGTTAGACACTGATACTAGACTTTATAAAAACCCTCTTAATTCCACTAAGGAAGAGGCTAAGGGGGCCACACACTTAGTGCTTATATTGATCTCAATTAAATTACATTTTAATCTAACCATGGGAATAAATATTATTCTCCAGTCTGAAGAATGATATTTATTCAAGATTTATTGATAAAAATTTATCCAGACACTATTTTTTGTGATTTGAATATTAAATAAATATATAATTTCAAGATTTTGAATATAATATTTATTTATTTATTTCTTGAATAAGATTTATTGTCGGAATTTTGGTAAATTTCAAAGAAGGTGGATGGGAAGAGGTATGTTCCCAGTAATAGAAATGATATTATAAATATCAATTACCTAAATATTTATTTATTTATTGATACTTTAATTATTTGTGAGACATTTGTGAAACAAAGAAATAATAATTATGTTATTATAATTAGTTACGGGCTTCACTAATAATTAAGAGATTGGATAAGCTAAATTTTTCAATTACAAATAATCAAACCCAAACTCTATATATAATTAAGTATATCATTTCAATTGATGTGTGAGAATCAATTATTAAACACAACATTTTTCCTCCCTAGAGAATTATCTCTATGAAAAATGTCTCTAGGATTTATATCAAGATAGAGAGAATTGTGCCACCTCATCCCAGACTCACAATAATTAGATAATAATAATCAATCTCTCAAACCCAAAGGGTTGTTTTGTGATCAAATTCCAAAAATGTAAGATGATCAGTACCACCGTTCTAGCACCCGGAGTACTATTAGTGATACCTTAAGATCAATAATCATGTGCAGATCACCATTAAAGGTTTTTTTTTACTTTGGATTCTCCTTACACAATAATGGTGAAACTCAAATTGAGGTTTGATAAATCAACATTTATATCAAAGAATGTAGTGAAGACAGAGGTAATTTATTATTATTTAATTAATTATAAATTTAATATAAAATATCTTCTCTATGAATTTGGGATTATTTTTTATGATTCTTCAAATATAATTATGAGGCTTATCACTATTTTCCATGTTATTATGATTTATTCATTTAATTAAATGAAAACCAATAATTGTATATGAACCTAATTGGATTATTCTATGCTTGAATCCTTCAATTGGTATCAATTTTTTCATGTTTAAATTTATAGTTATTTAGTTCTTTGTTTACTCATATCACTGTTCTTTTGATATTTGTTCATTTTAACTATCATTATTAATCTGTAAGGTTGATATATCATGTTAATTTACTATCATATGACTAAGAAAATGATAATTATAGGTAAATGATGCATGGAGAAACCATTAGGAGGTGTCATGGATCCTAGCTACATGAAATAGTTACACAACATGTAGCATAATTACACTTTGGGTAGTCTTATTCTTCCACGTGCCAATGTGGTTGAACCAAGATGTGTGGGATTTAATTATATGGCATGTAATTAAAATTTAATTACATTGTATTTTGATTTCTAGGGTGGTACATGGATTTCTAATTTACACATAATTTAACAGACATACACATCATGTAACTGTCACATGACACAGTGGTCATTTGATTAATGCACATGGTGTATAATAAATTCAAAATCCATGTGTTAAATATAGGTCAGGTGATAGAGATCCAGCTATGTTTCATGTTGTATGGCTAATGTACATGTCATATAAATTTGTATTTTCCTATGTGGAATACATGTTGAGTCACTAGGGTTCTAATACAAAATTTGAAGAAGAGAGTTACATGTTGTTTATTTGGTGTGTAACTCAGACCCATTTACATGGAGAACATGCCAAGACAAGTTTTGCACATGTAAAATAAATTACACTAAAAGCAATAAATTACAACATTAAAACCAACCAACATGTCATGTAGTTGTTTTACACCTCATGTGATAGGGTTTTACATAATAATAAATTCTTAATTAATTATATTTATATTTTTGAGCTACACATCCTTAGAAAGTAGTACACAATGCTTATATTACATGAGAATTTTAAGTACTACACGACACATAAGTTATATGTGTGTTTACATTCCATGTTACTATATTCCATTCCATATATTCTACATACTATGTAAATAAACTATACATAACCACAAAAGTCTTTGTGTAGTTTGGGTGGGGAAATGTTGTGTTGAATCAGACTACACACAAAGCTAGGTTAGGCTACATGAACATAAAATAAATTACACAAAAAGAAATTAGTTATGTAATTAAAATAGAACAACATGGAATGCTGCTAGTGTACACACTATATGGAAAGATTTTACATAATAATAAATTCTAAATTAATTCTACTTAAAATTTGGAACTACATGATGTATGGAGGTCGTGTGCACCATGTATGTTACTCAATTACTTAAATTAGTAAACATAGTGTAGATTATAAATGTGTTTGCACATTATGTAACTACATGACATTCCATGTACTCTACAAGTCATGTAAATTCACTATACACTACCAAAAAAGGAATTGTGTAGTTTGGGTGGGTAAATGTGATGATGACACCTAGTACAAACCGTTTATTTAAGTGATTTAAATAAAATTTAATTTTTTTAATTTATTTAAATTATAATGAATGGGTGTATTATATATCTCAAGGACTTCTTGAATTAATAATTATGATAATTTATTAATTAGACCATAAATTATTAAATATAGATAAATTTATCTTAATTAATCAAGTGATTAGAAATGTATTTTAGCTTACATAAATGAAACATTACTGCATGCATGTGTCTAATCATGAGTTTTGACTAATAAATGTATGTTTTGGATTTATATTTCATTTAACATTATTTCTAGGGTTTTTATATGTAATAATGTATTATTAAATTAATTATGATATCATATGATCCATCCCTTCCCCCTTTATTATACAGGGTTTGTGTGTCCATGGATTATTTTATATATCATATACCTCTGGTTCCCCTCACCTTCATGTGAGTATAATATAAAAAAGATAGATATATAAGGAGTAGAGGTGGTTCAGAACCTGAGATGAGGTGAAACCAACCAAGAAGATATGAAGGTCTATGGTGGAATGTTTTAACTTGAACCAATACCAGCCCAATGAGTTTTATCCTAGTCTCATGGGTGGATTTATCATTCGATGGATAAATTATCCCTTATAAAGATCAATATCAAGTTATTTTATTCATTTTGTTTATATTTATTTTAGGGTTCATTTTTATGGATTATTTATCATAATAACATAAATAAAATTAATTTTCCAGCATGTAAGATAGAATTAAAATAAATATATTTTTCATATATATTTTTATCATAACATGGTTAATTAATTTTGTAAAATCTACATAATATTAATAAGCATACAAAGACAAAATAATTAAATTTACACATAATAAATAGAATCTCTCATTATAAAGTTAAATCAAATTATTCCTTCCAATACTAAATTTTTAATGAAACCTAAATCTAAGTGTTGGTCTAGTCCTTTTAGGGCACTTACTTTAATCAAGGTTTTTAATGATGATTTTGGGTTAACTTGATAAAGTTAACAAAAATAATATTAGTCCTTAATATAATTGGTATAACATGGAGGTAAAATGTGAGGAAATATGAGTCAGGATTTAAATATAAGGATGTCCACTCAATGGGTAAAGGAGCTACAAGCCAACAGTTAAAAAGACTGCCTACCTAAATACATTCAAGTAACTGACTAGACCCTTGTTTAGGATATAATATGTGAAATATGGATTCTTTCCACTAGAATTTCTATGCGACAGGATATTATGATTCTAATGGTGATGGTTATTGGGACTTGATATAATAGTGGGAGACTAATAAAATAATTAAATTTATTTCATCTCACGTATTTTGGAAATCAAGATAAAGTATTTATATATTATTTTATTTTATTATAGAAAACTAAACTAGAAATTTTTTCAAACACGTTATCCCTACTATCTATGTTTGAGAAATACAATATTCTTACTAATAGTAACTTTCATAAATATTATAAGAACTAGTACATTGTATTGCACCATTAATGGAAACTATATATACTATATTCCCCAATTTTTTATCCACCTACAAAGGATGTGAGTGAGGAAGAGCTCACTAAATATGAAAAAAATGGATGATGCACTAAATATACAATGTTTTATCTTTTCATCCATGTATGATAAACTCATGAAATCTAAATAGTTCATGGATTCTTACATCATTATCAAGAATACCATGATCATTATCAGGAAATTTCTAAATAGAAGCAGTTTGAGATTTACAAAGAACACATCACAAGAAAACCTGGAGTGGGAGTGCTAATTGAGCCTCGCATCTTCAAAATAATTAGCTACATTGAAAATATATAAATTATATGGTTTAAAATACCTAATAAATTTCACATATATCTCATGTTTCCATCACTCTCTCAAATTTTCTCAAGTTTTGTAGTGAAATTTAATAAAAACAATATTGAAAAGTCTCTACTAGATCTCTTTTTTTTCTTCATCACATGAAGCGTGAAAAAACGCTTGTACTTATTATGAATAGGAGGATGGGAAAATAAAAAATCCCCAATACTACTTCTATTACTATGTATTTTTCAAAAATCAAATCCATGATAAGGAAGATCAAGGGGTAAGAAATAAATAAATAGGGCATCTATTTTCTATAAGGTAAAAAACGGATACTATAAGAAGAAATCAACCAAGGAAAAGAATAAAGGGGAATATTTTGGTGTGTTTATTATGGAGTGAGGTTTATCTATCTCTACGAATTGGGTATTATATATAACTTGTGGTGCTCATATTTGTACCAAATTATAGGAACCAAGTATATTTGAAAGTGCTACGTGAGGTGTGGCAGATCTATGAGTTGATAATGGAAATTGACTCACTATAATGCCTATTAGATACTACCACCTCACATTACTAATATGGATGATCTAGGTTTTGAAAATCTATTTTTATATTCCATCAGTAATCAAAAACATTATTTATTTATCTAGTCTAGATATAGATGGATTTATTTAAAATTTATAAATGAATGTTTCTTATTTTAAAAATATAGAATATATTATTTTATGAAAAACCTAAATAATAGTATTTATGTGTTGGATTACACAAACTGAGTAGTGAAAATTGATAATCAATCTAGTTTTCATGAATCATATCACACCTAACTATGGAATCACCTAATAGGTCATATAAATAAAATTACTCGACTAAATTATACCAAGATGGATATTTACATTTTTTTGAACAAAAATAACATGGAATATTTCACACTTTTTTTCAAGGTAAAATGACCAAATATCTATTTAGTAGAAAAGGTGAAAGTTCCACAAGGCTTCTTGAATTGGTTTGTACTGATGTGTGTAGACTATTTCTTATTGATGTAATGGGTGGATTATCATACTTTATAAATTTTAATAATTACTTTATTAGATATGGATATGTCTACATAATGAGGTACACGTCAGATTATTTTGAGAAATTCAAGTATTATAAGAATAATGTTTAGAATCTACATAGTAATAAGATAGAGGATATTTTCTCAGACTGTAGTATAGAATATATAAACCAAGAGTTCACTAATTATTTACAGAATTTTGGGATTTTCTCTGAACTCACTAATTCTTATACAACATAATGTATTTGTGTAAGTGAAAGGAGGAAACACACCTTTGTTGACATAGTGAGATCAATGATGAGTCGTGAATGTCTTTTATTATCCTTTTGGGGATACACATTATAGATAGTGACACACATACTAGAGCAATTTCCAATTAAAGTGTCAAATGGTATTCTATATGATCTTTGGTGAGGAATGAAATATGAATTTTCTAACTTAAATGTGTGGGGATGTAAAGAATTTATTGCATCCACTCCATGTAACAAACCAGTACCCTAAGGCACATAGTGTATTTTTAAAGGATTCCCTAAGGGAAAATGGGATATTACTATATAAAAGCTTAGAAAAAAGGTTATCATGGAAATACATTCCATGTAACTTGAGAGGGAACACATCTCAAAAATAGATAGTGAGAGAGAAATAAAGTTTGATGAAGTAAGGGACCATGATAAACAAGGGTTGGGATAGGAAACAATTCAAAACCTCCATATGGAAAAGGATAATCTAGAGATATAAGTACAACATGGTAGTGAAATTGATGATAGATAACCTAAAAGATATGATTTTATTTTCATCAAGGATGGTGACTTTTTATTAGTTGATAATAATAATCTTATAACCTATAAGGAATCAGTAAGTGGAATAGAAGTTTCTAGATGGAAAGAAGATATGAATTCTGAAATAGATCCCATATAAAAAAAATAATTATGGATTTTGGTAGATCCTCTAGTGGATGTAATGATTATTGATTGAAAATAGGTATTTAATAAAAAATAGTACATAGATGGACAAATTAGTAAATATAAATCATGACTTGTTAAAAAGAGTTTAAATAGTGTCAAGGCATAAACTACGACAAAAACTTTTTATATATTTCTATATTGAAATACATTAGAGTTCTAATTCCCTTAAAATCTTATCATGACTATAATATTTGGAATATGGATGTAAAAATATAATTTCTTAATGATAACCTTCAGGAAGATGTCAATAAGATACAACTAGAATGGTCTGTGGCTCTAAAGGATGCCAATATGGTATAAAAATTACATAGGTCAATTTATGGATTAAATTAACTCTCCAGATCATATTACATTTGATTTTATGAATCCATTATGAAATTTTGTTTCAAAAAAAAAATTATGTGAGCCTTGTGTCTACAAGTGGTTTAGTGGTAGTACAATCATTTTCATGATAGTATATATTGATGACAAATTACTTAATAAAAGTGAAATACAAGTCTTACAGTATATTAAGATATGGTTAAAAAAATGTTTCTCCATTAATTACATAGGTTAATATTCCTATATTATTAGGATAAAGATCAATCATGATATATCTAAGAGTATTCTTGGGACAATCCAAGGTACATACATTAACAAGATACTGAATATATTCAGTATTGATCAATCCAAGAGTGGATTCTTTCTAATATCTTATGGTGTACATATCTATCATAAAATGTGTCTCCATACACATGAGGATAGACAAAGGATAATGAGGATCCCATATATATCTATGATAGGGTCATTTAGGTATGATATTCTAGTATTAGGATAAGTGTTTCCTATGCCTTAGGTGTGGTAGACTTATATCGAGCTAATAAATGAGACCTCCCTTAGATGATAATCAATACTATCCTAAAGTACCTCATGTTTACTAAGGATATAATCCAGGTTATGGTGGATATGAGGAACTAGTAATTAGGGGATAAGCATATTCTAATTTCTAAATATACCAGAAAGATATGAAATCAACATTTCAATATATCTTAACTCTCAATATAGGTTTTGTAAGCTGGAAATGCTCAAAGAAAGCAGTGGTCACTAATTTTATAGTATATTTTGAGTATAATTCATATTATAATGCAGATATATAAGTAGTATGGATGTGGAACTTCTTCCAAGAGAATGATTTATTGGTGATCAGTAAATACCCTATCACACTATATTGTGACAACACTATATCAGTGGCTCTTTCTAGGGATCCAAGGTCACATCAATGGATGAAGAACATACTTCATAAGTCTCATCTCATGTGGTATTTTTCTTAAAGAGGTGAGGATGAAGTAAGTATAGGTTCCATGAAATATAACATATTATACCCATTGAAAAATCCCTATCTTAATAGAAACATGAGCATCAAGTGAACGTTATAAACTAAAAGTCACAGTAGTTCTCCCTAGTCCAGGTTGGAGTCAGTTAGAGTTTTTTATCTAGAACAAACTACTTTTTTACTTTAGTTTGTATATATATTCATGAATTCTATTATTAATAAATATCTTATAACAATTTTATTTTTCTTCTACGATACTTTAATGTGATAATTTCCTTATAGTATTTGTCACATTGAAAATATCATAATAGTTCCTGATGAGAGTTGTCGCACACGCTCTCAAAAAATATTTGAGATTTACTTAGTGAAGCATAGTGGCTGACCTAGGTCATTATCTCAAGGAGGAAGTTGAATTAAAAAACCCTGAATAGTCTTGAAGGAAGTACGAAAATAGGTGAAAAAAATGAAAAAATGGGGGGGGGTTGTGAATTTCGAATAATACACTAAACAAGAAAATGAGATGGAATAATCAAAGATATAATTTCTTTAAAAACACTTATATGAGATGACGTAGTTGATATAATATACCCCTTAATTATTAATTTATCATTATCTAATATGATTATAATTCTTTAAATTATGATCCCCTAAAATTGTGAACCCTCTAACCTTACGGAAACTAACACGACCACAAATATTGGAAAAATAATCCTTAGGTCAACTTTGGGACTTCCAATCATAGCACCATACTTTGATTGTTATACAAAAGAAAACTTATGTTCAATGGTTCAGTTAGGTATGAATATCCTCCCTATATTTTAGAATTAATTGTGTTTTGGGAAAATACTTGAACTCTATAATTCTATCCCAATTTGATTGGATTTTTGTGATTGAAGTTTCACCCACACGATTTACACAAGTCCGACTACGCGGTCAAGTACAACTCAATCGAGTTACATAGAAATTGAAAAACAATTAATTGATCATAATTTATGAATTAAATTACGTTTATGAATTAAAAATAAATAAATAAAGGGAGTAGTGATTATATCAACTATGAACGAAATCACTCTTCTATGGGAGGAGTTGTCATCATGGAGACGTTTTTCATATGAAATGGATTGAAAGGGGAGCACCAAATATCGTGTCCACTCTTAATTTACTACACCAAGAATAAAAATAAAAAGATGAAAAGAGAATAATATAGAAGTTTAATTTAATAAAAATTCATGTTACAAGAATTGAAAACAACGAAATACAAAGTGGATGTGGGAGAGGATAGCCTTCTTGGAAGAGATGTTTGAACAAATAATTACTTCTTCCAAGAGTTTTGAGGTGTTACCAAGATCCAACCTTCTGGAAAAAACTTCAAAAAGCATTAAAACCATCCAAAAGAGTGAAAACCCCATTTAAATAGAGTTTGGGAGGGATAGGGTAACATAAATTTTCAAGTGTGAAATGGAAATTTGGCCAAATATTTTACTCCAAGTTGAACCGCATAGTTGAACTCAAAATTGAGTGAATTGTCTATCCTTATAGTAGTATGATTTGTGAGAATCATGTACCCAATATTTACTTCAAATTCGGGACTAATCCAATCCTAAATGAAGAAGATAAAAACTAAATGGTAAAGTGATGTACAATCTGGACAGTTCAATCCATCTTTGTTTTAATGGCCCATTTACCCCACTCAAATGCATGATCCTGGTTTGATTTGATACATGAAAGTTTTATCCAATCTATTGAAAAACACAATTAAAAAATTTGAAGTTAAAATAATTTATTGAAAAATATTTATGTTTGAAAAACTACAGTGAATTTTAAAAGGGTAAAACTAGATTTTTCATCAAATTTGAAAATGAATGATTTAATCCCAAATATTAAATAATTGAACATATTTAACACAATGTGAGGAAATTCTATCATTTATTATCAATAAAATAGTGAATAAAAATGTTTTTTATCAACCCCCCTATACACACGGTTACCTTTTTGCACTCGTGGGAAAAACCTTATATCATGTATTCCAAACACAAATTATGACAAGATATGCATGTACATATTACTCAATCCACTGTGGAAAAATTGGAAAAATAAGAATCCCATTAAGAGTCAAAATCAATAAATTTAAAATTCATTATCTCATAAATTTCATGAAAATAGAATCCAGTGAGATTAATGACACTAATCATAGCGAAGCATATCATGGGTAAACTATTCTACTAATCCCCCGTGTGTGGGTGTGTGGAAATCATTTCAAGCTTGTATCTCCACCCTTTATCTATTATATTCAAGTCAATAATTTTTTTTCTTCTTACCTGATTCTATTCCACTAAACCTATTCAATATCCTTTGTAATCAAATTCCAAAACCCACTCATTAAAGCATTCCCAGAAGTCAAACCAAGAGCTCTCGACCTAAATATCCTCACATGTTGTACATTTCTTAACACCCCACTTTATTGATTGTTTTTTTGTATTTTTTTAATTTGTTTTGAATTTATTTTATTCAAGGGTGTACAACAGTCGGATATTCGATGCACACACATAGGTCAATCTGGTACAATGTTGTAAATGATCATAATAGAAATGAACGTATGGAAAGACCATGTTATAAGATGAAAATACTTACTTTTCTTGAATATACATTCAATTGGGTAAGAGAAACTCCCAAGTCATGATTGTGTGAAAATATGTGTGGAGAAATTTATGAAACAATTTACTATGAAAAAAATCACAAAGAAGGGTGTCATAATCTAAATATTTTATTATGACAAAACCAATCATGTCATCGATGAATTAAATTTTTATAAAAATAAACTCTTAATAAAGAAATATTACTCATTATTATTATTCCACCAATGAATTTTGAAAAAAATTCATTTTCTATATATTCCATATCTAAATTAATATGTTACATGATATGTTTTTTTTTTGTTGAAAATTTTAACCAAAAACTTAACAAAAAACACACACAAAAAACACAAATAAAAATCCTAAATAACTTCCACAAAATTTTATCCTTTCCCCCACACTTAAAATATTGCATTGTCATCAATGTGAACTTATGAAATTATATGTTCTCATGAAATGTATAATTTAAAATAGGACAAAGAATATAAAAGTTAAAGGGTTAGGAATAGCCTGATATTCTCTAGTGATGATTGGTTTATGCATTGTGATGAAATCTACTACATCATTAGGAAGTCCCTCGATATATTTCTTCAAACGTTTCCCATTAATGATAAAGCTCATTCATGTGTCCTCTTGTGTGATCTCTGCTGTACCATAATGAAAAAAATTAGATACAATATAAATAACTTACCATTTGGAGTGAAACTTACTAGGAATTATCTTTAATCATGAATTGTAGAGTAAACATTTCTCTCCAACATGAAACTCCATTTGTTGAATCATTATGTCATGTTCTACTTTTGATCTTTCCTTATAAGGCCTTGATTTCTCATATGATAACAATTAAATCTCCTCAAGCTCTTGAATTTTCATATTCCTTTGAATTCCATCTTGGGCCAAATCCATGTTGCATTTCTTTATTACCCAATATGCTCGATGCTCGTCTTCCATAGGGAGATGATAGGATTTCCCAAAAACAATCCTAAATGGGGACATACCGATGGGTTATTTTTGTATACCATACTATAATCCCAAAGCATATCATCCAAGCACTTTTTCCAATCCTTCCTATTTGGATGCACAGTTTTCTCCAAAAAAAAATTCAACTCTCTATTTGAAACCTCATCCTGGAAATTTGTTTGGGGGTGGTATGATGTTGATTTCTTTTATGTCACCCCATACTTCCAAAGTAGGTAATACAAATTAAAATTGAAAAAGTGTGTCTCTTGATCACTGTTGATGGCCTTCTGTACTCCAAACCTGCAAAAAATATATTTAATTTGACCAAGTCTACTATAACATGAGAATCATTAGTCCTGGTGTCCTTATCCTCCACCCATTTGATCACATAATAAACAGTGACTAAAATGTACAAGAAACCATATGAACTTTGAAAAGGACCCATGAAATCAATTCCCCAACATCAAAAATCTCATAGAATTGTATGAGTTATTCGGGCATCATGTGTCTCTTATAAATGTTCCCATTGTATTATCAACAAGAGCATGAATTACAAAACACATGAGCATCATTAAATAAGATAATCCAATATAATCTAGAGTATTACACTTTCCTAACTATTTGTTGGGGTCCAAAGTGTCCTCTATATGAAAGTGTATAGAAGAAATGCAAAAAATGATCAAAATCATGATCAGGAACACACCTCCTAATGACTTGATCACTACACATGCTCCAATTGTAGGGATCATCCCACTCATAATACCGAGACTCATTTTTAATTTTTGGACTTGATGTTTCTTAAAATTTGTTAGGATTTTTGATGAAACAAGGTAGTTCAATAAAACAACATACCAAGGATGCATACCTGATATGGAATAAAGATTCTCATTGGAAAAGTGTCTTGAAGTGGTACCCAGACCAAGGTGTCAGCCTCTGTTGTGTGAGTAATCCTGCTCATGTGGTCTGCCACCTAGTTTTCTAACCCCTTCTTGTCCTTTATTTCAATATAGAATTCTTGAAGAAGGAGCATCCATTAGATATGTCTGGTATTTTCATTTGGTTTCTTCAAGAGGTACATTAAAGTTGTATGATTAGGAAAAAAATATATTTAGAGACCAATAAATATGAACAAAATTTATCTAAAGAAAATATGATGGAAAGAAACTCATTTTATGTGGTTGTATAGTTTGATTGAGCTGAATCCAATGTCCTTGAAGCATAGGAAATCACATGTGTGTGTTCTTCCACTCTCTGAGATAAGACAACTACAACCACGAATTTGGATGCATCACATAGAAGCTCGAAAGTAATGTTCTATTGTGGGGGCTGTATTATCGATTGACTGGTCAGACACTTCTTTAGCTCATCAAATGCTACAATGCATGAATCATTAAACAGAAAATCAGAATCCCTTTGAAGTAATCATGGTAAAGGAAGAGAAATATTACTAAATTCTTTGATTAAGTGATAATAAAAGACTACCTTCCCTAGGATTAATCTAATATTACACACACATGAAGGATAAGTTAAGGATGAAATAATTTCTATCTTAGATCTATCAACCTCTATCCCATGTTTTAACACTATATGTCCTAAGATAATTCCATGCTCTACCACGAAATGAAACATTTCAATGTTAAAGACCAGATTATTCTCAATACAATGATTCAACACCTTTCCTAAAATACTTATACATTCATAAAATGAGGATCCATATACTGTAAATTTATCCATAAAAACCTCCATGAAGGTATCGATAAAATTAGAAAAAATACTCACCTTGCATCTTTGGAAGGTAACCGGGGCTTTTCAAAGTCCAAATATCATCCTATGGTAGGAAAATGTTCAAAAAGGATAGGTGAATGTAGTCTTCTCATAATCTTCTCGAGCTATAGAAACCTAAAAATATCCAGAAAATAAATCCAAGAAACAATAACGTGTCTTCCCAGCTAGTCTCTCAAGAATTTGATCAATAAATGGGAGGGGGAAATGGTCCTTATGAGTGGTTTGATTTAGTTTCCTATAATCAATACACACACACACCAACTATTTTTCACCCTCATTGGAACTAACTCACATTTCTCATTTTTAATGACAGTAACACCAGTTTTCTTAGGAATAACCTGAATAGGACTCACCCATTGAGAATCTGAAATGGGATAGATTACACCTACCTTGAACAGTTGTTTAACCTCATTTTTTACAACATCTAGAATATTTGGGTTAAATATATTTTGTTACTACATAACGGGCTTAGCCCCATCCTCCAAAATAATCATATGCCTGAAAATGGAGGGTCTAATACCTGATATGTCACCCAAGGTCCACCCAATCCCCCTGATGTTCTCCCTCAAAAGATTCAAAAAAAAATTTCATGTTCAAAATGGATATTATTATAAATGATAATTGGTTACCTCTCAAAACTCAACAAGTATGAGTATTTGAGATTTGGTGGAAATGGATTGAGTTCCAATGAAGGGGGTGCAATATGGATGGAGACAATGAAGGAACTAAAATTTGTGCGCAATGAATATTAATAACAGAATATAAATCATCAGAATCAAAGAATAAAGCATCCAATCCATCACCACACTCAACATTTGTGTCATAATCAGAGTTCACATGATCAAAATCAGAATTTTAATCCTCATAAAAATCACATCCAAGAGAGGTTTTCTCATTAGAAATGTTTTTGGAAGTGTTCTTAGTCATCAAACTAGAACCAATGCTCGTAATCTCTCTAAGAATAGGATAATAAAAATAAATGGGGTTTTTATTTGGTGGTTCAAAATGAGAGATAACAAAAGCACAATGTTTCTATGATGAGTACTTCATGGAATCCATAATATTAAATATAACAACTTCATCTCCCAACTCCATGGAAAGTTTATCCTCATGGACATTTAGGATTATTTTTGTAGTTTTGATGAGGGGACTACCTAAGATAATTGGAGCACAAAGAACATACCTGATCACACTCCATGTTAAGAATGTAGAAATCTACTAGAGGATAATGTATCTTACCCAAACAAGTAAATCCTCAAGGAATCCCACTGGATATGTTATAGCTTTATTCACCAACAGCACCCCTACTCTTGTCAGCTTCAACTCACCGACATACAAAGAAGAGAATACAAAGTGAGGAATTATATTTATAGAAGATCCTAAATCACAAAAATCATCAGAAAAGTGTAACTCCCATATGGTTCATGGGATTTTGAATGTCCCAGGATCCTTACACTTTGTT
Organism: Viscum album; assembly: GCA_963277665.1. NCBI lineage: Eukaryota > Viridiplantae > Streptophyta > Magnoliopsida > Santalales > Viscaceae > Viscum > Viscum album. Next base: position 1,784,256,437 of record OY728155.1, on the reverse strand, counting down.
GGAATTGCTTGATTTGGTGTAATGAGTGCTGACACATTTCTTCCATGATTTATCCTTTCCTTCCCCTTAACCCCTCTTTTATTAGTACGAAGTTCTTTTAGGAATTTTTCATACCTTGTGATTTTCTTAATTGCCTCAATAAGGGGGATTTTTATCTCCACATTCTTAAATGTGTCCAAAACCTCCTTTTGCATTGCCTCTTCAAACATCTTTGTGGTTTGAAAACCCCAATTTGAGAAGCAAATGGGTTTAGGAGGAACATCCTCAATATTTTTTTTACCTTTTACTTTCTCAGTGGGATTCTCATCAGCTATTCTTGAATGGGGATTCTCCAAAGTTGAGGTGAATCCTGGTGGAATTGTAGGTGGAGAAGCATCAGTTTTTTGCTTCCTGATTCTCAATGTGAGGGAACTGACATTCTCAGCTGGATTTGGAGTAGTTTAGGAAGGTATATTTTCATAATTCTTACTTACCAGTTCATGGAGGTTGCTTTCTATCTTGCTCATTTGAGTCTTTAACACCCTCATATATGAACCTTGACCCTTGAACTTATTATATTGATTAAAAACAATTTTTTTCAAAGGATCATTAGTAATATAATGTACCTTTGATTTAGAAGCCCCTTGTTGGTGAATTATTTATGGTTGAGCTTCAAATCGCCTTTGGGGTTATTTGAAACCCGGTTGATAAGGTGGAGGATACTGGAAGTCTTATTGAAAGGGGGCTTTGTTGTTGTCTAGAGGCGTACCTCGTGTCTGATTAATTATTTCACACTTGGTTTAATGTTGGATCAAAGGAATAAAACTTCTTTTGGGGATGTGGTTGTTGTTTTTACTGATATGGTCCCCCAGGAGACAATGCTGCACAATATTCTATTTCTTGTAGTTGGGTAAAATGGTCAGTTGGGTGGCTTGTCTCAGTGAAAATTCCACAAGGCCTTTAAGGATGGGGTTGGGATGTATTTTGTCCCAATGTAATAGGTATAACCATATTTTTAAATTATTATGACTTAGTATCAATAAAATTAATTTCCAGAGAATGTGGACTTACCTGATGTACTCCTATAACATGTGAGGTACCTTGATCACCAAATTGTTGAGAGTTTTATGCCATCTTTTCAATCAATACATGTTTGGCTGCTGGTGTTTTGTCAAACAATGTCCCTCCACCCATGATATCTACCATGATCCTATTCATACGTGTGAGTCCTTCATTGAAGTACTGGATGAGGATTTTCTCACTGAGATGGTGATACAGGCATCTTTCATGAAACTTTTTGATTCCCTCCGAATACCCATACATTGACTCCCCATGTTCCTGATTGATCCCTAAGATCTCCTTTCGAATGGATGTGGTCCTTGATGTTGGAATAAATATCTGCATGAAAAGATGTTTCAAATCATTCCAACATGTTATATCTTCAGGTTGTAAATAATACATCCAATCCTTAGCAGTTTTATCAAGTGAGAATGAGAATTCTCTATGTTTTATTTGATCTTCAGAGACATTTATTTATTTCACTATTGATCATACCACATTGAATTATTTTAAATGTTTTTTTGGATCCTCACCAGATAAGCAATAAATTTTCTGAATAAGGTTAATTATCCCATATTTTAGTTCAAAGTCTGATTATAGAGTTGGATATGCAATAAATGTAGGTTGATAATTAATATCAGGTGTGGCCAACTCTTGAATAGTCCTATTAAGTTCATTGTTGTTATTTTTAGCCATTTTATATTGTTTAATATTTGTTTTATAAGAGTTTCCAAATTCAAAATTCTTACAGTTGAGGCATTCCCCAATTTCTTAAATGTTGACACTTCCCATAGATTAAGATGGTCTGATTCGATCCCTAAGGTTGCACTAAATCTCAAGGTCTAGATTAGGGATATCCTCATAATCAGATCGTGTCATAAATTATTGAAAATAGATAAACAAAAAGCAGTAGAAACCAATATCATTAAATGATATTTCAATTTATAAACAAAAAAAGTGGGGAAGAAATAACTGAAAAGGAAAGGAAGGAGATGAAAATAAACAAAATAACAAATAAGAATAATGAACTTTCCTAAAATTGGTTGAATAACAAACTTTCCACCCTAGCAATGACACCAATTGGATGAGCGTTGTTGCACACACTCTCAAAAAAAAATATATGATTTACTAATTATAGTAAAGTGGTTGACCTAGGTTGTTCTCTCATAGAAGAATTCGAATTAAACAACCGTTAATAATCTTGAAGAAATTAAGAAAATAGGTGAAAACAAATGAAAAAATGGGGGGTTGTGACTTTCGAATAATACACTAAACAAGAAAATGAGATGGGACAATCAAAGACACAATTTATTTTAAAAACTTAAATGAGAAGACGTTGTTGATCTAATCTACCCATTCATCATCCATTTATCATTATTCCATAAAATTATAATTCTTTCAATTATGGTCCCCTAACCTTTCAACCCCCAAACCCTATGGAAATTAACACGACCACAAATATTTGAAAAATGATCCTTAGGTCAACTTTGGGACTTCTAATCACATCGCTCTGCTTTGATTTTCATCCAAAATAAAACATATAGTCAATTGGTCAATTAGGGAATCATATCCTCCTAATATTTGAGAATTAATTTTGTTTTGGTATAATACTTGAACCCTACATTCTACCCCAATTTGATTGGATTTTTGCGATTGAAGTTTCACTCACACGATTTACACAAATCCAACTACACGGTCAAGTGCAAGTCGATCAAGTTACATAGAAATTAAAACTCAATTAATTGATCATAATTTATGAATTATAGTATTCTTAAGTATTCAAACTAAATAACTTAAGTGAGTAGTGATTATGAATGAAATCACTCTTCCATGTGTGGAGTTGTCATCGTGGAGACGTTTTTCATATGCAATGGATTGAAAGGGGAACACCCAATCTCATCTCCAATATTAATTTCTAGCACCATGAAGAAAAATAAAAATATGAAAAGACAAGAATTCAAAAGATTAATTTAATAAAAATTCAAGTTACAAGTATTTAAAATAAAGAAATTCAAAGTGGAGGTGGGAGAGGAGAGCCTTTTTGGAATAGATGTTTTCACAAAGACATACCTCTTCCAGGAGTAGTGAGGTGCTCCCAAGATTCACCCATTCGGCCAAACCTTCCCAAATCCTAGAACAACCATCCAAAATAGTGGAAACCACATTTAAATATAGTTTGGGAGGGCTTGGGTTACATAAATTTTCAAGTGTGAAATGGAAATTCATCCAAATATTTTACTCCAAGTTGCACCGCATAGTTGACCTACAAAACATGTGAATTGGATGGCCTTATAGAAGGATGATTTGTGGGGAATCATGTCCTGGTATTTCCTCTTAGACCTAATCAAATCCTTGATGAATAATATATATCCCAAATGGTGAAGTGATGTACAATCTAGATAGTTCAGTCCATCTTTGGCTTCATGGCCCAATTACCGCACTCAAATGCTTGATCCTTCTATGATTTCCAAAATTAAATTTGTATCCAATATAGTAAGGAACACATTTAAAAAATTTAAGTTAAAATAATTTATGGAAAAATATTTATGTTTGAAATACTACCGTGAATTTTAAAATGGTAAAACTATAATTTTTATAAAATTTTAGATGAATGATATAATCCCAAATATTCCATAATTAAACATATTTATAACAATGTGAGGAAATTATATCATTTATTTTCAATAAAAATGTCAATAAAAATGTGTTTTATCAGTTCCCTGCTATGTTAATAACCTTCATGTTTCATGACAATATTCTAGAACATAATTCATATAGTCATTTTACATCATCTGATGGGACATAGATGATACAAAATATAAGGTGCTTCATGATCATAAGAAGATGAGGATTTATCTCATGAGTTTTTCACTTGGTAATCTCCAAGACAGGGGATTATAAGGACAAGACCTACAAGAAAGAAATACACATGATTGGTATCATTATATATTCCAATATGTGAACATGTGAAACGATCCTTAAAATTTAATATTATTATTAATACATTTCATGACTTGCGTAATTTGATGTATTATCAAAAAAATTTATTCCAATTTTTTTGTGGGAAGTAGGGTACATTGGGTATGTCACAAATGATATAATGAATAAATCATCAAAGAATTTGTCCACTATATATTTATGGAAGTTCATATTATGGACCATTGATTGAAATAAATTTATCAAACTAAATTCTATTTCTATTTTATATTGATGGTTTTATTTCAAAAAGTCAAAGAAATATGTATCAAGAATATAGGTTTATGAAATGAGTATGAAACCTTATTTATGAGATATTTAGACAAAGAGATTTTATTTCACATTGAGTGTTTTTATATGATTATTGTCATAATGACAATATATTCTTCTTCTACGGATGCATTTATGTATTGTTAGATATCAATATTGGAATTTAGGAAATACATCATAAGTCCACTAAGGAAGAGTCTTATAGGGTCACAAATTTAGTGTTTATATTGATCTTAGTTGAATTATATTTGAATTTAAAAATTGGAATAGATGTTACTATCCCTATTGAGGAATAATATTATTTATGATTTATTGATTGAAAATTATTCATTCACTATTTTCTTTGAGATGGATATTAAATAAATATTTATTTTCAAGACCATGAATATAATATTTATTTATTTATTTATCAAATTTATAATATTTATTATTTGAGGTTCATCAAATACCAAGGAAGGTGGATGTGATGAGGCATATGTCTGGTAACAAAAATAATATACTAAATATCAATTAAATAATTATTAATTTTATTATGGATATTTATATTATCCAAAATACATGTACAAGTGAAATAAATAATATTATTAATATAATAGTTTGTGGTGGAATTTGTTAAGGTTTAATAGATTGGTCAACGTCCTTTGTACAATTACAAATTTTCTAACCCTATCTCAATATATACTCAATTATATCATTAATGTTGATGCATGATAATCATTTTTTGTGAACAACATTCCTCCTACTTAAAGATTTTCCTTTATCAAGAACACATCTTGGATTTATATCAATATAGATATAATTATTCCACAACCTTCCATCCTATAAATAAAGAGATAATGAAAATTAATACTTCAAACCTGAAGGACTGTGTTATGATCTAAGGTGAGAAGTGCGATAGAATCAATAACACTAGGCTAACACCCATGAACAATGCTTCAAGGTAAAGGATTATTGTAACAAAAACTTCTTATAAATGGATATTACATATTTTTAGATGAATATTCATATCATTAAAAAAACACTTGAGTGCCATAATATTTTAGTGCCTTTGGAATCATGGAATACAATCTTCTTAATTCATAGAATATATCCAATTTCTCCCATAAATATCTTCCCCTTAAGTACTCATACTTAAAAAAAATTCTTCATGACCTAGGGAAATGAAACTTAATAAAAAGTGAGATCATATGCTTATTAAGGATAAACAAGAGAGATACATAACAATAATATGAGAATAAAGGTATGAGGACATGAGCATAACATTTGAAAATCATACCTTCTATATCAAATCTCATAATATTAAATCATGGAATAAATCTTGGTAGTTCATAAGACATGAATCATAAGGGAATAAAAGAACATGATCCATGTAGCTTACAATTGGCATAAGACATTAAATTGTGGAATAAACATAAGCATATAAATTTTTATTTCAAGCCTACCCACTAAGACAATCATGACATGTTAGGTATGCTATAACAACCCATGTACCCTATTTTTCAGGCTTGGCCTAACCACCCATGTACCTTCCTTTTTAGGCATGGTCTAACCACCCATGTAACCTTTGATTTCATGGAACATTTATAATTACCCAATGCAATCGAGGGATATATGAGTCCCAAAAATCACATATTCCAAAAATTTATGTGTCACAAGATCATAGAATATTCACCATATTATAACCTAGTAAATGAAATGGGTTTCATAAACATTTCATCAGATCATAACCTTTGTAAAAAAGAAAGGTTTCATAATAATTTCATCATTTCATCATATCATAAACCATGAAAAATAATTCAGGTTCATAATAATTTCATCATAGTAAAACATATTGATGAAAAGATAGTTTCATAAACATATTATCATGATAATTTATTTAGATAAAGAGTAATAATAGTATACTTGGTTCATATCCCCAATAAAGAAAAATTTGTATCAAAGGATATAATTTTTTATTGAAAATGATTTTTCAATCATTTGTAACTTTCAGTAAGGAAAATAACATCTCTTTATAAAAATAAATTTTTAAAACCTCTTTGAAATCCTTTTATTTGAAAAATTATAAATGAAGCTTTAAAAATAATTTAAAACATTTCTTGAGGAAAATATTTTTTACTCTTTGAAAAAAACTTTTTAAAACATAAAACATTATTAAAATAATTTTCATTGAAAATATCCTTGAAAATTTATAAATAAACTTAAAAAAAATAAAGCCCATATGGATTGGATGTTTCATTCATTCCAAATAAATTAAAAAAAATTCCTTTCACATTTTCAATAAAATACAAATAGGAATTGTTTTTGAAAATGACCGGATCATTACTTTCAAATCATTTTAAAAAAAATCCAAATATTAGTAAAAATTTATTTTCAGAATCATATTATAATAATAAAACATTTTTTTTAAAACATTTTTCGAAAAAAGGGTTTTGGAAGAAAAAAATTTCCAACTAAATAGAAAAATAATGTCATATTTTCTTAAGAAACTGTTCTCAATTAAATTAAGTAAAAATGAGTGGGAAATAGTACCATTAATTGAAAATATCATTAATAACCTAAAGGGAATAAAATTAATGAGTCACTTGAGAGATGGATCATAATATTTTATCATCGAAAACATAATCATAAATAACCCTGGCACATGATGAGATTGTAACATAAAATACTTACCTCTTACGTAACTTTGAATTGTAATAAATGTGAAGTAATAAAATACAATGTAACTTAAAATATCAAGAGGTTAAATAAATCCATGATATTAAATTTCAAAGGGGTTTTATATACAACTCATGAAAGAATATAGTTGCACAATGTTGAAGTTGGTGGCCTATAACCAACTACTTTGTACTTTATGATAAACTTGTATTCATGGATTTTAATATTAATAAATACCTTAACAAATCTTGATATTTATTTTGTGTAAAAGTATATGTGATAATGTCCTAAGGATAGCTATTACACTAAAGGGTCATAGAAGCTTCCTACTATGATGAGAACTCAAAAGTGCCATAAATCTATTCTTGAATATATGTTCTATGGCCAGGTGATGTTATTTTAGGGACACAAATAATATAATCCATTAGGGGGGAGGCCTCATAAAATATTGAGGCACCTTCTCAGGGTATGTTTCCTTGGTAATATCGTGGAGGATATTATAAGAACGAGACTCGCCAGTAGGAAATCCACATTTTATAGTGTCATTGGATGTTCCTATATGCAGACGTGTGTATTGGCCCTTGGACTTTAAGATTATTATTAGTTGGTATTAAAACTCATGCACTTATATGTATTGAAGAAAAATGTGACGAAACATTGTTTGTAATGAGGTATGATATGTTGGGTGTGTCACGAGTAATACCACATTAATAGATAACATGAGAAAGGATTTATACCTTCTGTTCCATGACAGATGTTGATATCTCAGGACCTTTGATGGAATTTATATAGCCTAAATAATTCCATGTCCATGGTGAGGAATGGGAAATTTCAATTCTTGGAAGTCAAAGAATGAATAATCAAGCACATGGGTTAATGACACTAGTATGCAACCCGCTTGATTGTAAATATCAAGACAAAGGGTTTACATTACACAGTAAGCGTTCGTATGAGGTGACATGTGATTGCAGCGTTAACTTCTTTCTATATGGGTGCCTTGGCATGTTTTTAGATGCTAATCTTGGAATTTAGGAAGGCTTCACCTAATTCCACTAGGAAAGAAGCCCAGAGGGTCGCACACTATGTGTATCTAAGTATCTTAGTTGAATATTCTTTTAACAATTTGAATAAAGATTATTCTCGATTGTGGTTTAATAATTATTCAAGGATTATTGATCACATTTATTTCGATACTAGTTATTCAAAATAATATATTATGGGCAAAAATATATATTTATTAATGAATAATTAAGTGATATTTATTTAAGAAATAAATAGTCATTATTCAAGGTCTAATAAATGTGGTGGATGAAATAAATAAAAAGGAAAAACAAAAGTTCATGTCGTTTATATTAATATACACGCCCTGTGGTTTTTCTGGAAATTTGGGAAAAATAATAATATTTATTTAATTATATTATATTAATTGTATTTCACTTAGCGCATGTAAAGTAATAATAATATTAAAACACTATTATTTGACATGGGGTCTTACTAAGAATTTAATGAAATAAATAAATAACTATGGGTAATTATTTTATTTTATTATTATAAGTATTATAAATACCAATTACATTATTATCATTAATCATAGCCATTCTTTGTGGTTATGAACAATGGATTTGGAATAAGCTCTCAAGCCAAGAGATAATTCCTTTCCACTAAGAACACTCTCAATTTATGAGAGAGATCCTCCTCCACTGGATCAAGGAGAGCACTTTGGAAGTGGCACCCAAGGAAATCGAAGGAGGACACAACAATTGAAGGATCTTCCACTCTAGCACCCAGATATCCCTTTGGTGATTTCTATAGATATATAGAGAACATGTGGATCACTGTTAGAGTAAGCCTATACTTGGCTTCTATGACATAACAATGGATCACATTGAATCAGGACAGGAAAGATCAATGGAGAGAGAATTCCATCAAGGTAAATATTTTCTTTTAATTAAATTAATTATAACTAACATATGATGATTCTATTTATGGTTTTGTAAATTACCTCTTTCCTTTTAATTCTTCATTCTATTCTAAAGATCCAGCATTTTATCATTGTTACGGATCTCAGATTGATCATTGTTAATGATAAAATGAAAGTTGGGTACACCCATCCACGTGCTTATGCTCTGGACGGAAGCTACAAGTGGTATCAGAGGAGTCATATTGTTGATTATAATTATTTAGTTTTTCATTTATTATTTACGCATTTTATAATTTAGTTGTTTCAATTCAAGTTAATAGTTCTATAAATCTGGAACTCTGGATTTGTTTCTCCTCTTTCGTTTCTCACTCACCTTACAGAAATGATTTTTTTCTTTTAATTTTTATTAAAATAAAACATAGGATCTAATCCGGAGGTTCCAAAGGTTCCTGGTTGTACAACACCAGAACACATGGTGTGTATTTGGTGGTATACACCATGTAGTCAAGGTTCAGTGCATCAAGACTAGTCTGCCAATCCAAGCCATGTGTTGGAGCTTGTCAATGTCTTTATGACTCCGTGTGTTGATCAGAAATAGGTGGAACATGGTTTCTAGATTACACACCATATGACATAATGGACATGGCATGTAGTCCCTTCAGGTTAGGGTTGGACTAAGTACCCAATACACAGCTTTCCCAGATGGAGACCATGTAATGCAGATACTACACAACATATGGCTCACTGGACATGCCATGTACTCTGAATATTTTCAGAGTGCATCTATATATTGTATCCACGAGCTTGTACTTAGGATGGATGGTGAACGATTGTACACGCTATGTTGTCAGAACTACATTTCGTGTACTCATACAAATTACACAGGTTTATTAAAAATTGTTATTATATTATACAAACCCTTGACACGTATACCATGGCGTGGGCGTAAAGTTGGAGAACAACATGTGATGGGTGATATATATATGTTTAATTTAACATCTAAGTAATATTCATTTCTACTCATTGGGTAGTTATTAAAGGGAATTAAACAGGTTTCCTCCAAGGTCAAGTTACGTACAAAGATAATTCTAAAATAATTTATTTGTTTAAAATTACAATGGATGAGAATATCAAGGATATTTAGAAAAGGGTTTAAGATAAAAGGATTGATTAATTAAAGATGGTAATTAATTGATCCAATCCATATTTATCTTAAACAAGACTAATTAAATAATTAAATGCCACTTTTATTTATATATAAATATCATTTCATGTATGGATGGTCATGAGCTAGACCAGGACCATTGTATGTTGATGGTTTCTTTTAATTAATTTATTTAAATTAAATTTGTGGTCCTATGAGACTTCTCCTCATTAATATGTAAGGCCTACATGCCCAAGGTTTCTTTTATGTAAAACCCTATTTTTACCCCTCACTTGTGTATGAGATAAAAGAATATGTAATGAATGGATCTCCCAATATAGTGGAGGTGGTTCAAGTTAGGAGCTGAGGTGAAACCAACTTAAGGAGATACAAAAGTGGACAGGTGGGAAGTTGTAAACACAAACTCAAAAGGCTCAAGGTGTTTTATCTCCTAGGTCTTGGGTTATTTAATCAACTGATAGATAAACTAATAAATAGAACAATACCATGATCATTCCATTTATTTTATTTCATTCAGTTTCATGGTTTATTTATTGTGGGTGTGTTGATGTGATCACACAATTAATGAATTAAACAAGAAATAAAGATGGAACTAAAATAAGACCAGCTTATGCATAAAAACTATCTTATACATGGTTAGTAACTTAATTATATCCCACTTAATATTAAAAATCTTATACGAAAGATATTAAAATGGAAATTTACATATAAGGATAAAATCACTCAAGGAAATATTAAGTAGGTATAGCCTTCTATAATCTTGGTTAGAATCGAACCATAGTTTAAAGTTCTTGAAAAACCCTAGTTAGGGTGATTTCAATTACTGGGGAATTTTAATTCTATGTTTTGGGTTGAATTGACTTGGCTCACATCAAGGGTTGACTGACACAGCAAGACTTGGTGTGACCAAGATGCAAAGGTTGAGGAAATCCAAAATAAAAGGATTTCAGGATGGGGAAGTCCACTTAGAATATCAAAGAGCTGCAAGTTAATGCAATTAAAATTTGGAATTCCTACCTAAAACCCTTCAGGTTTCTCGACCAACACTAGTTTGGGTAATGTGATGGGAAATATAGATACTTTACACTAGAATATTTAGGAAATATAATATTTTAAATTCAATGGTGAGGGCTATTGGATTTCGATAAAATAGTGTGAGACTAATAGGTATTAATTTAATTATTTGTCTCAGTTTTATAATGATAAAGTACTAAATATTTTATATTCTTAATTTGTATAAATGATAAGGAAAATGACTTCAAACATATCATTACAAAGCATACTCGATAAGGGAAACATTCTCACTGACACTAATTTCTAGGAGTGGCAAAGGCATTTACGAATCATCCTTCACCACAAGAGGAAATTTTATGTGCTGAAGAAGCCTATTCCAGTTGTGCCTAGAAACTAGGCTAGTGATGAGAAGATATATCTCTATACAAAACATTTTGATGATGCCATAGATATCCGATGTTTCATGTTATCGACCACATATAATGAGATCTTGAAGAAACATGAAAACATGGACGCGTATAGCATGATGTATCACCATAAGGATATCTATCAAGAGACGGAGAGACATGAGAGATATGAGATCTAAAATGCATTGTTCAAAACTATGATTGGAGATTCTGCGCCAACTGGGCCTCATGTAGTCAAGATTATTGGCTATATTGAACACCTAAACATCTTAAGGATTATGTAACCAAATGAGTTACATATAGATATCATCCTATCATAAATCCCAATTCCTTATCTATATTTATTATCAACTACACCATAAGAAATAATAAGAAGATTCTATCCGAACTTCTGACCTTGATTCACTAGGTAGATAAGGACATGGGGTGTGACAAACCTTTAGTCCTTATGGTGAATAAGAAGAGGAAGGATAAGGAAAAGGGTCCAAAGATTTATAACCGGTCTAATTCCCCCTGAGCTCCATCCCTCCAAGATGGGGAAGATGCATAGGTAGGGTAAGGAACAGGGGGTAATATGTTTTGCATGTGGAAATCCAGGCCACTGGAAGAGAATCTGCACCCATAAGCATGGGGATTCTAAAGGTGTGTTTGTTGTCGAGTCCCATCCTTCTATTTCTACACATTGGTTATTGTAAAAGAATGTGGGGATAACATATGTATCCAAATGTTGGAACCAAGTAGATTTATAAATATTTATAGAGGATAGGGGGATCATCGATCTTCCAATGGAACGAGGCTGGCTGCATTGGCCATTGGTGATTACCATCTCTCATTTCCAACTGAAAAGATTTTGGTTTTACATAACTATTATTATGTACCTAGTGTTACCAAGAACATAATTTCTGTATCATGTTTGGATATAGATGGATTTATTTTCATGTTTATAAATAAGGTTTGTTTCTTTTATAAGAATAATGTATGTTTTGGTGTGGCACATTTGAATACCGGTTTGTAGGTATTAAATTATGAAAACCAAGTGTTGGAAATCGATAAAAAAAACTCACATAACTCATACAACACCCAGTTATGGAATCAATATCTATGTCCTGTAAATGAGAAGCGATTGATAAAGCAATGACAAGATGGTTGTTTATACTCTACTGAGCTAAAACTGCTTGATTGATGTCACGCTTGTTTACAAGGGAAAATAACCAAGATTAATTTCGATGGACTGGGTGAAAGGACCACAGAGCTTCTAGGATTGGTATACACGGACGTGTGTGGACCAGTTCAAGTAGAATATAGAGGATGATAATCTTACTTCATTACCATTACAAATTATTTGATTAGATATAAATATATATACTTAATGAGGTATAAGTCAGAGTCCATAGAAAAATTTAAGGAATTCAAAAATGAAGTAGAGAATCATCCTAGTAAGAAGATACAGAAGCTTTGGATGGATTGAGGTAGATAATATCTTAACAAAGAGTTCTTCAACCTTTTATAGGAGTTTGGGATCCTATATCTACTCACTCCTCCTTATACACCACAGTGGAATGGTGTTAGTGAAAGGAGGAACCACACCTTGTTGGACATGGTGAGGTCGATGATGATTCATACTGATCTTCCATTATCCTTTTGGGGGTATTCATTAGAAACTGCATCATATACAATAAATTGAGTACCAACTAAGGCAGAAAATGGAATTCCTTCGAGTTATTGAATGGAAGGAAACCCATTTTGTCACACACACGTGTATGGGGATGCGAGGAATTTGTTAAGGCCTTTTCCGGAAACAAAATTGCACCCTCGATAATGGGGTGTATCTTTATATGATATCCTAAGGAAATGAAAGTATATTACCTATATAACCCCTCATATAAGAAAGTGACTATTTCCAGACAATTTGTTTTTCCTAAAAGGGATCATATCCTTAAAAGGGATAGTGGGAGAAAGATTCACTTAAATGAAGTTGATTCTCAAGATACATAGGATTTGGTATAGGAACAAGTTCCATAGGTCCTTGTGGAAGAGGTTCTAGGAACACAAGTACTGTGTAGAAGATCAAGAGAGGTAAGGGAACCTGAGACATTTGGTTTCCTGGTCATCAAGGATAGTGAATCATTATTTTTGGACAATGATGAACCTCTCTCCTAAAAGGAATAAGTAGAGAACTCTGAAGCTGCAAGATGGCTAGAAGCTATGAATTCTTAGATGGATTTCATGTATCAGAACCAAGTTTGGGTTATGGATGATGAGAAAGTTGATGTAAAGAATGTTGGATGGAAGTGGGTATTGAAGAGAAAGATGGAAATAGAAGGTCAAGTTAGTGCCTATAAAGTAAGGCTGGTGGCTAAAGGATTCAGATAATGTCTAGGAATTGACTATGATTGAACCTTCTCACCAGTTACCATGTTTAAATCCATATGAATCATAATTTCCATCACATCTTTCCATGACTATGAGATTTGGCAGATGGATGTCAAAATAGAATTCCTTAACGGGAATCGTTAGGAAAATGTCTATGTGACACAACCAAAAGGGTTTATGACACCAGGTGAAGACAAAGAGGTTTGATGTTGCAGAAATCCATTTATGGATTAAAGAAAGCATATAGGCCATGGAAAATTTGATTTTATGAAGCCATAAATAAATTTGGTTTCATTAAGAATGAATGTGAGCCATGTGTTTATAAGAGGTTTATTGGGAATGTGGTCATTATCCTAGTAGTATATGTTGACAACATATTACTTATTTGAAAGGACATATCAGTCTTACAGTCAGTAAGGACTGGTTGAACACATGGGGATCAAGATCATTCGTGATAGATCCAAGAGGATCCTTGGACTAAGACAGTGTATTTACATTGACAAGATACTAAAGATATTTAGTATAGAGTAATCCCAGATGGGATTAGTTCCATTGTCACATGGACTACATCTTTCTAAGAGATTTTTTCCTCATACACAGCAGGAGAAATATTGGATGAGTAAGATCCCATACGCTTCTACTATAGGATCCATCATGTATGCCATGTTATGGATCAGGCTTGATGTTGCCTATGCACTGAGCATGGTAGGAAGATATCAAGAAAATCCAGGAGAACAACATTGGACTGCTATTAAGACAATCCTTAAGTATTTGAGAAGAACTTATGATATGTTCCTAGTGTATGGAGGAGATGAGGAGCTTATCATTAGAGGGTATGCTGATGATGGTTTTCAGACAGATCATAATGATCTTAAGTCATAGTCCGGATATGTTTTCTGTTTCAACGGAGGAACTATGAGCTACAAAAGTTCAAAGTAGTTAGTTGTCTCTAATTCTATAACAAAGTCTGAATATATTGCGGCTTCTAATGAAACCAATGAAGTTGTATGGATTTAGAATGTTTTTCAAGAGCATGATGTGGTTTCTAGAATTAAATATCATATCACATTTTATTGTGATAATACTACAGTGGAGGATCTTGAAAAATAACCGTGGTCACATCAATGGATAAAACACATTCTCCGAAAGTATCACCTCTTGAAATAAATCTATCAAAGGGGTGAATATACAGTGAAAAGAGTATCCACAGAAGATAACATGTAATACCCCATGAATAAAGGCCTATCTCAACATAAGAGTGAATATCAAGTGAGAGATAGTGGGTTAAATATTATTAGTAGTTGGCTCTAGTCCAAGTGGGATTCTGTTGGAGTTAGTGGCCTAGAACCAACTATTGTTTACTTTATGATAAACTTGTATTCATGTATTTGAATATTAATAAATAATTTATCACATCTTGATTGTTCTTATATGTGACAATTCATGTGATAATGTACTAAGGATAGCAGTTACACTAAAGGGTCATAGAAGATCCCTGCTATGATGAGAACCTAGAAGTGCCATAACACTATTTTTTGAATATATGTTCTATGGA
The DNA here is from genome assembly GCA_963277665.1 of Viscum album. Taxonomy (NCBI): domain Eukaryota; kingdom Viridiplantae; phylum Streptophyta; class Magnoliopsida; order Santalales; family Viscaceae; genus Viscum; species Viscum album. Next base: position 1,784,241,063 of record OY728155.1, on the reverse strand, counting down.
TGGATGATGTTATTTGAGGGAGACAAATAATATATTCTATTAGGGGTGAGGAATCATAAAACTATGCGTAACATTTTCATGGTGTGCGCCCTTGGTAATATCCCAAAGGATATTATGAGAACAAGACCTGCTAGTTGGAAGTCCATATTTTATAGTGTCATTGGATGTTCTTATATAAGAACATGTGTATTGGTCCTTGGAATTTAATATTATTATTAGTAGGTATTATAACTCATGCACTTAGATGTATTGAAGAAAATTGTGATGAAACATTGTTCATAGTGAAGTTGGATATGTTGGGTGCGTCACGAGTAATATAGCATTAATAGATAATGCAAGAAAGGATTTATCCCGTTTGCTCCATAATATAAGTTGATATCTCAGGACCTTTGATGGAATTAATATATCATAAATAAATCCATGGACATGGTAGGTAATTATAAAGTTCTATTCTATGAATTCAAAGAATGAATAATCGAGCACATGGGTTGATGGCACTAGCATGCAACCTGCTTGATTGGAGACATCGAGACAAAGGGATTAAATTACACAGTTAGAATTCGTATAAGGTAACATATCATTGTGGGGTAAAATTCTTTCTCTATGGGTGCCTTAGCATGTTGATAGACGCTAACCTTGGACTTTAAACAGGATCTGCCTAATTACAATAAGAAAGAAGCCTAGAGGGTCACATATTAAGTGTATCCAAGTATCTCAGTTACATATTCATTTAACAAGTTGAAAAAAGATTATTCCCAATTGTGGTTTAATAATTATTCAAGGATTCCTGATCACAATTATTTTGACACTAGTTATTCAGGAAAATATATTGTGGGAAAAATAATATATTTATTAGTGAATAACGCAGTGATATTTATTTATGAAAAAAATAGTTATTATTCAAGGTCTACTAAATGTGTTGGAGAAAATAAATAAAATGGAAAAACAAAAGTACATTTTGTGTATATTAATATACACTCCATGTGGTTTTTCTAGGAATTTGTGAGACATAATATTATTTAATTAATTAAATAATATTAGATGTAATTTGTTGGGTGCATGTAAAGTAATAAATATAATCAAACTCTATTATTATACATGGTGTCTTACTAAGAATTAAATGAAATAAATAAATACATATGGGTAATTATTTTATTTTATTATTATAAATATTTTAATTCCCAATTACATTGATCTCGTTAAGCCCAACCATTCTCTCTGGTTGTGCTCAATGGATCTGGAGAAATCTCTCAATCCAAGAGAGAATTCCTTTCATCTAAGAATGCACTCAAGTTAGAGAGACATCCTCCTCCACCAGATCAGGGATAGCACTTTGGAAGCGGCTCTCAAGGAGATCGAAGGTAGACACTATAAGTGAAGGATCCTCCATGATAGTACCTAGAGATCCCTTTAGTGACATCCAGAGATATGTGGAGTACATGTGAATCACCGCTAGAGGAATCCTACACTTGGATTCTGTGACACAACGATATATCACATTGGATTGTGATAGGAAACATTAACAGAGAGAGAATTCCATCAAGGTAATTCTAGTTGTTTAATTAAATTTTTTATAACCAACATATGATGATACTCTCTATGGTTTTGGGAATTCCCTATTTCCTTTTCATTATTCATTATATTCCAAATTTACAGTGTTTTATCATTATGATGGATCTTTAATTGATCATTGTTAATAGTAAAATTAATGTTGGGTACACCCATCCATGTGCTTCCGTTGCACCTAGAACCTACACATAACATATCAAACGTCTCAAAGAAGACTAATTGAAACAAAAATCCCTTACTTATTGAGAAACTTTTTAATCATAATCACAATGAAAGGATGAAATAAATAGAAAAATTAATTATAATTAAATGAGTTAGATTTAGGATATATCATTTCATAGGGTATTATATACACCATTCAAAATAAATGAGTGGTGAATATGGATTAAGTCTCTTCGAAATATAAGTGAGCCTAGAATTACCCTTACCTTAAATCTTGAATTCCTTCATAATCATTTAAACCTCATATATATTAAATATAAGTTTAGTATACATATATTATAGAACAAAACATACATATATCATACCATATATGATTTACTTATGTTCTTTTATTACCTGTTTATTAATAATTCCATGTTAAAGTCATGTTTTGGGTAAAACCACTCTATTTTCCACATATGTATTGATTTGTTGCTTTTTTGGACCTCTTAATTTTATCATGGTTTAATAATATCCTGAAATTAAAACTTGATATAAATATCATATATATTTGGAATATATGTATTTAGAGTAATAACTATAATTTATTGATAAGTAATGAAATACATCATTCATGAAGATGGTAGGTCAAACATACACATGAACATTGTTTCCATTTTATTTTCATATTAATAGAAATAAAGTTAAATGATATATTGTAATTAAATAATATTTTTTATGTGATATATATAACATATTTTCATTAAAACCATCCTTAATACATTCCATGTAAAGCGTGGGTGAATCACATCACTTCGTGAGGCAGTAGTCCGCCATGCACACGAGTAATGTTATCGTATTCCTGTAAAAATGGAAATAATAAAGGTATGTGTGATATAATAAATTAATAATATTAATAAAATCCTAAATTCAATATATGAATAAAAATTAATAATTATTTCCAACCTTGATAGGTAGTAATGAAAAAATGAACGACATCGGTTCACGAGGCGGTAGTCTGTTGTACATGCGAATGTTGAATTCATGACCCATTTGATGGAAGTGGATATGATTGTAGGTAATTACAATAAAATAACATAATTTCATTATATTAAAGATACTTCAGTTATTAAATCATCATGATATAATAATAATTGAAGGTGTGGAAAAAAAATAAAACAAAAAATATCATTGATGAACGTTACCTATTCTTCATGTATCGTCCTCAGGTTTGCACTAAAACCCTTCCTTGGATGGATTTACGTACAAACTAAGAATTATTGGATTAGGGGAGTAAATTTGGGAAGTGATTTTGGAAGTTATAGGCTGAACCATAATGGGTTTAAGGTGTTAAAACGAGAGGATATGGGGCGGTCTTTTATAAGTGGGGGAGAGGATACACTTGATATTTTTTATTAGAATTAAGTGCTCCCACATTTTCCATATGTCACACGGGTAAAAATTGAGACATTATAAACCTTATAGGTTTATGGTTATAAATATTTCCATAAAATGCGTTTTGAACATGTTGGTAGGTCATATTTATCCCTTATATTTTTATTTTAACCCTTAGTAAACCCGTTTTTACCTTAACTATGGTAATTATTTTTTTACAATTTTCACTATTCATTTTACTAATAATTTAGTTGAAATTGTTATAAATTATTATTTATTATAATTTCAAATTTGGAATATATTTTAACAAATTTAATTCATATAATTTTTAATATTTAATTTAAAATTAATCACGTAGGTGGGACGAGATAGTGGGTTTTTAAAATAAAAATGTCTAAATGTTTACAAAGCTTGCCTCTCAAAATTCAATAGGAAATTGATTTAAATGACCTAAATTTACATAAAGGATATATAATTTAACTAATTTTAATTTAAAAACAAATTAAATTATAATTTACTTTTTTAAATAAATTAAATGAAAATCCAGTTTTTAATTAATATTTAGTATTTTTCACTATTCATTAAAAATGGAACTTTTCATAAAAATATCAAAATTTCACCCTAAGATAATTTTGACATCCAAATTTCAAAAATTAAGTTTTTTTTTCAAATTTATTTTATAAAAGTGTAAAATATTAATTTCAGTATTGCGCAAAAAAATAAATAAATAACAATATTTTCTAGAAAATAGTATTTTCAAAACATATAAAAACTTTTCTAAAACTTAAGTATATTTTTATCAATATGTTTTATTTATATAAAACCATTATAATTAATATTTAAAGGGTGTTTATTTCTATTCATATCACTATGTTTAATGTATAGGTTATAATAGTTTTGTTCATATAACTATATGAAAAAAAATAGTGGTTTTGTTAAACCATGGTGTTATTTGTAACGCAAGACAACTCAGTATTGCATATAGAGTAAGATTAACATAGTGTTGTGTGTAACACAAGATAAATTTTTTGTTATATGTAAAAAAACTAAACACAATATTGGGTTTAAGAAAAAATATATAAAATGTTAAATTTAATTGAAAAAAATCATTGAATCTCTATACGATCCTTGTTTTATATCATTTTGGGTACTTTAAAATTCATACTAATTCATTATTTTGGGACCTAATATGGATTCCTAATGAGTTCATGAAGGTTTTGGGGGTTTATGGGTATTTTTCTAATCTCAAAACCCTGTCCGGTGGAGAAAATCAATGGGTTTCACGGTTAGTAAAAACTGTGTAACCCAGCTCTGATGCTCTCTCATAACCGTGCGAGGTTGGAAAAAGGAGAAATCATGGCACATGTTTTTCCCTAACCATACTCCATGGGACACATACCCTAGTTGTTATCTTATATAAATGTATAAGATATGTTTATCATGGTTGGTGCATATTTTCCCTAACCATGCGACCTAATTGTGTGGGTCCCCTCCTTAACCAGTGACCCATGAATGGTTGGTATATTGTTTGGCCAACCATGCATCCAAATTGTGCACCCTTAATATTTTGGGTGAATTTCACAAATTTCACTTAATGATCTTTTATGTTAAACCCTTATTTTGGTTTCTCATTCTTGTATATAGCTAACCCAATTTATCTCTTAGGAGATATCCTCCTCCCTTCTTCATTGGTTTTGATCCGAATTTTCCATCCAAAGGTTGATTTGATCCTCATTCATCACATTGGATGTGCATCGGTAAGTATTCGATTAATTTTGATGCCCTCATTGTTCTTATTTCCCTTGACTATTCTATTTATATTTAGGATCATATATTCTATTTTCAGATCATTGATCTATTCTTAATATTTATTCCAATCTTGGACAAACTAAAGGCTCATACTAGATAAGGAGAGTCATACGAGCTTAATGGAGGTGGTCTATGACTCATCCATAGAGCCTCTCCATTTTATAAATTTTCATCATTGTTTTCATGCCAATTTCATCCAAAATTGCATTTTTAATTAATATTCTTTACTTATATTCATCATTCTCTTATTCTAGAACCCTTTCTATAAATTATCATTACACTGTTAGAGGTTGAGACCTCAATTCATTCCACTCCAAGTGGGGTGTTTCTATACTTGTTTCTTTAGTGTATGGTTTTTTTTCATATATTCCATCATTTAGGTGTGGAATGGCTTGACCCTATTAATAGTAATATTTTCCTTAATAAAATGATTTATTTATTTTAATGGTTATCATTGAATATGATAATGTTACTTGAACCTTCTGAGGTATGTGTTTCAATATAATTAATGAATCTAAAATATAAATGTATTGTATACTATTTATTTTAATTTTCTTAAATGAATGTAATTAAATGGATTTTTTGAAATTTGTACCACAACTTTCTATTCTTAAAATAATGAATTGAAGTGAACCTAATTAATTGATTAAGTAACTTAATAACTAAATGGTCGCATTCCTAGTTAGGCCTTGTCACACAAATTAAAGGAAACAGATTGAACCAAATGGATTATTAAAAGGAAAGAGTAATACATGACCTAATTAATTAAATGAATCAAGTATAGGGTGCCAATTGTATACAGAACATGAAAAATTTACAGAAGTGTTTAGACTTGAGATATCCTTGGATTCCAAAGGGAATACCTTGAGCACTCATGGGCACCATTCCAATTTAAGGGTGTTGGTTACCATGGGTGATACCCACCATGGAATTAGGCCTCTATCTACCAGTGTATGCATAGAAATACAACATAGGATCCTTCCACTATCACTATAGTATGCATTGGATACACTCCTTGGATCTAGTATGATGTATATGGACATTTGATTCCATGGTTACACCCATCAGGCCTAGTCATTGCTTACATGTTTTACCACAGATGAGATCCTTGGACTCTATTAGAATCATATTATTGTGGAATTACTTGGGTGATGCCCCATGTATTACACTCTTACCCCTTATATCTAGGATATAGATTATTACTAAGTTGACTTGACCCCTGAGGTCAAAATGGCTTGATTATTACCTTAGATCCTCTTTCATTATTATCATCATCATGGATGCCTTTTAATACCTTGGATACTTTATTATTATTAACATATCATGATGTGAGTCCTGGTTTTACCCCACAAGACTTACTATATAAACTAGAACATAACTAATAAATGAAATGGTCACATGTTTATACAACTAGTGATGATAAATTAGGAACTGTGTATTTATATTATTGTACTTATTTGGGTTTATGTATGCATACCTACAGACTATTTCACTTTATATTACATGGATTGGATGTTATAGATAATGATAGAGGTGGACTTCTGATATTTATCTCAAAACCTATTTGGGCCTTCATTAGTACTTAGGAATATCAAATGTATGTAGGTTTTGGAAAAGGGAAGCATCCTACCTTAGACACCTGATAATGATTTCTTGCATTAGGATGGAGATTTGTATCAGATGAATGAGCTGGGGCTCAGGATTCCTAGATAGGTTTTTTGGATTATTTTTTCTTCTTTTGTGTGGAATGTATTTCTTTCTTCCATGTATACAAGTTTTCCAATTTTTTAGACACATGTTATATGTTGTTCCATCTGTTCATATTAGAATTCCTCTATTTTCCTATTATTATATTCAACTAATATGATAAAATCTCATAATGAGGGTATAGTCTCCTCACAGACACACCCTAATCACGTTCTACTAGTCTACAACCTATGGAATTCAGGTATATGAACTTGAGGCCATGTGGCCAACCAGGATCGAAGAACCTTTATGTGGAATACAGATTTGGGATGTCACAAAGTGGTATCAAAGGAGTTACCTTTCTTTCTTTACTATTTTAAGACAATATAAATAATATTAGTAATGCTTTTGAACTTAGTTATTTGTTGTGCATGGGCGTAGATAACCCATGTTTGGAGTAAATATCATGTTTCCTGAATCAGAATTATTGTTCTATATTTTTTCCATTATAGTTTATTCCATTACAGTTGATATCCTTTCACCATTGGGTGATGCAAATGTTATGTGGTGATTATTATTATCAATCTAATTGAGGATTTCATTTTATCCTTGGACCAATGGCATGAGGGTATGGGGAATTGTTACATGCATCATCCTAGGCACCTATAATTCACATGCCATGCATATTCCATGCCATATAGGTGCATTTCATTTTTTTTATTTTTTATTTTGTTTGTGATTATTGATTGATTATATGGTAGTTATATTATGCATATGCTACTCATTGGCTATGATTGAATGATTTAAAATATCATTTCATGAGGTTTGTGGGACCTCATGGGTTGGAATGGGTTGTTTACTGAGTAAATCCTTTGTATATCACTTGATAGATTCTGAGACTGAATTTAGATAGATGTAAATATAAATTTAATGGGTGTTAATTTTAAGGATTAGGTGTATGGTCCTTGATTCATTGGGAATAAAAAACCATTTTAATTGGACTTTGATTTAAGTTTATAAGAAATTGAAAATTTAAAAGGTAAATCTGGGCTTATGAAATGAAATGGTTACTAGTAAATAAAGAGGTAAGGTGTTATTGACCCTTAATCTATTGGAAACCATTTAATTTAATTTTTATCACCTACCAATACATAGCCTTATATGTGGGTTTTTGAGGTAGTATACCTTAAGTAGTTATCCCTTTCCTTATCAGCTTCTTTATTTTGTTCTATCTATATGCTTCCGGCTTTTTCTGAGGTACATACTTGGAATTTTCAAACCAATTCTTCCACAATGTCGTCATATAATGTGCAATAAGGGGGCAAAAACCATGATCCAAATGTGTTGGGGCCTAATACACTAGTCCTACCATGAGGAGTTCTACTTGAGGCACCACCAGTTATTCCTGATCTAGGAACCGACTCACATCTTCATGAGATTTTCCTACATCAGATGAAATCCATGCAGGGTGCTCCACAACCTACACCTACGATGGTTGATCTAACCCATGAGTTCCATTAGAAACATCCTACCACCTTCTCAAGGGATGTCGATCCACATACTACAGTTTCTTGGATAGAGTCCACTCTGTGAACCATTGAGCATATAAATTTTTTTCTAAATAATAGGGTCAAACTTTCTACCTATATGTTGCATGATTCATCCAAATTCTGGTGATATTCAATTAACTAGGTTATTCTCCATCGGGGCATGATCCAGGCTGATTTATAGACTACCTTTTATGATCAATTCCTTCCTTGGGCATTGAGGAATGACTAAGCTAGAGATTTCATGCATCTAGAGTAGGGTGATATATCAATCATGGATTTTTCAACACATTTTACTGAGTTATGGTTCTTTTCACTAGTTCTAGCCGGTGAAGAGCTATCACATGCTAGTTTTTTCCAGGATAGGCTCTAGTATGTCATGTGTACTCAGATGAATTTTTTTCCTAGATACCTTTTCTAAGATCATTAATAAATATCTTATCCCTGATAGCAACTTGAGGGAAGGTGGTAGTACCAAGCATATATGATTAGTGTCGAGGTAGGCCATTAGTTTTCATGTGGTAGGAAATGTTCATTAGAGGTTTTTAAGCAGTATAGTGGTAGCCATCGTTCCCATATGAGTATCTCTATGGTATTACATCAGTGTGGAAGACAAGGGAATCTAAAGCCTCAATGAGATAGGGACCCTCTGGAGTGTCGGGCTTGTGGATATATAGGGCATCTTAAGAGATTATTCCAGACCTTTCCATCTATTTTTGGTGGAAGATGATCTACACTAGATCCACCTTTAGGAGTATGATCATTTACACCTCGTCATGTAGGGAGTTGGAGTATCACCAGTAGGACTAGATGAGGAGGAGGTTGTGGTTCAAGTATCCAAACTTCATATTACCAGCAACGCGAGAAAAGCAGTCATGATTGGGGTATTTTAGTTATAGAATATGGTGATGGATTGGGCCAGTTTCATTCCCTACGACTAATACCTAAGGATCGGAGTAGAGAAACTTTGATAGTGCAAGGTAATATTATAGTAGAATCCACTATAATATCGACTTATTTGATACATGTTCTTCAAAATCTTTTATATATTTATCCAATTTGAAAAATCTCAGATTGAAAATTCATAATTAATACGGGGTAATGACCTTGTATAGACCATTGGGAGTATAGTCAGAGGGAATACGACAATGTACGGAATTTCCCCTTGATGTAAAAAGTTTCCCTTTCTAATAGGACCTCTTTTTCTCAAGATGATGGGCAGAGATGTCATTCTCAATATGGATTTTTTGGTCTCGTATCATGCCTTTATAAACTACTATCGCCACAAGGTATCGTTTAAATCACTAGAGATCAATATTTATCTATATAAGGGTGACTAGAATGTCTAGTATAGTAGAGTGGGACCATAGAATCATGGGATACGTGGAGTGGTTGTCAAGATCACCGGTCTCTTCAAGGAGGAGAAAGGATTACACTTGGAAAATTTCCATCCAGTAGTAGATCATTTCAGGGATGTCATTAAAAGTTATTTTTATGTCTTACCTTCTAAGAGAGAGGTATATTTTATGATTTAGTTCATTCTAGGATCATATCTAGGTTCTATTCCTCTATACAAGATGGAACCTACTAAGATCTAGGAGCTCAAGTGATGGTTGTAGGGTTTATAAGACAAAGGTTTTATATAGTCTAAAACATCCTCTTGGGGTTCACCTATCTTTTTTCCAAGAAGGCAGATGGGAACCTTCATTTAGGTATGGAATACATATACTTTAACTTTATTATAGTCAAGAACTGGTATCCATCACCTTGATTGGATGATCTCTTTGACTAGCTCGAAGGAGCTTGGGTGTTTTCTAAGATTGAATTGAGATCAGGCTATCATCAGGTTTGAGTTAGGCCATTAGAAATACCTTGTACAACATTCCATAGTAGGTATGGTCTGTATGATTATCTTTTCATGATGTTTAGACTTACTAAAGTTCCTTCCATTTTAATGTTGTTGATGAATGGGGTTTTCTATCCCTATCTGAATTCTTTTATCATGGTATTTGTGAACAACATCTTAGTGTATTCTCACACTTGTAGAGACCATGTTAAACATATTGAGATCATTTTTAATACATTGATATAGAATCATATTTATTCTAATCTTTATAAGTGCCACTTCTGGGTTGAAAAAGTTATCTTCTTAGGTTATATTATTTCAGAATTAGGAGTATCTATTGACCCAAGGATGGTGAGTGTTGAGGTTTCCTGAGAGTAACCCAATAAAGTGTTTGATATAAGAGTTTCTTGGGGTTTTCTAGTTATTAAAATAATTTTATACAATACTTATCATTCCTTGCTTCATCTTTCAATGGTCTTACAAAGAAGGGTGTTAAGTTCCTATGATCAGAAGCGTACGAGAAATCCTTTTAAGAGATAAAAGGAAGGCTTGTTTCAGCACTGATTCTAATTATTCCAAGTCCTATCAGAGCCTATACAATGTTTTCAATTTCATTTTTAATTGATATAGGTGTTGTGTTGATTATGGGGGATAGATTCATTGTGTATGAATCTTAGCAGTTGAGGCCTCAGGTGAGGAATTACACAAAGCACAGCCTTAAGCTAGCAACATTTGACTGTGCCCTGCATTTTTGGAGATGTCATCTATTAGGTGAGTGATTTGTGATGTATATGAACTACAATATCCAAAAATATATCATTTCACAACATTAATTGAATCTAAGATAGTGAATATGGGTCAAATATCCTCAATAATTTTACTTTGAGCTTTTCTATATGCTTTTGAAAGGGCAATGTAATTGCTGATGCACTGAGCTAAAAAACTCAGGCATTAGTCATAAAGGAATCTAGTGATGAATGAGAATTGATGACACTCTTTTCTAAGATGAATCTAGAGTTTCTGGATAGTCCGGATTAGTCTTATCTCTCAGCCTTGATAGTTACCTCTTCCCTATTGGATAAGGTGAAGAGTGGGAAATTTTCAGATCCTGAGGGGTTGGTTCACCAGGAGAGTGTTGCTAGTGGGAACCCACTTTGGATTATTCTATTGTTGGAGATGATATTCTTCATGTACATGGGAACATATATGTTCCTATAGATATGATATAGGAACTGATTCAAGAGTCCCATGAATCTTAGTGGGTAGTTTATCTAGGAATCTCCAATATGTATCAAGATATGAGTCACTAGTATTGCTGGCATAGGAAGAAACATCAAAAAGTATGTTATATCACTAAGTGTTCCACCTGTCAGTTGGTGAAGGTAGATAACCAGTAACCAACAAGATAATTATAGCAGTTTCTATTCTTTTAATGGAAATGTTAAGATGTTTCCTTATAATGTTTAGCCGGTTTACTAAAGCCGCCTTGAGGTAGTGATGAAATTTGGGTTGTTATTGATAGATTGACGAAATAATCCCACTTCCTTCCAATCCAAGAGGATTTCTTAGTAGATGAGATAGTAATAATGTATGTCCTTGAGATAATATCAATACATGGTTTCCCTTGTACTATCATTTCAAATAGGGATGCTCATTTCATGTAGAGGTTTTGGTAGGGTTTACAGGGAGCTATGGGTACATAGGTGCTTATGAGTAGATCGTTTCACCCTCAAAGGTACCATGCCATGAACGACATTATCGATGTTTTATAGCTTCTCTATTATCTTGAAAACCCATATCATACTTTTTATCCTGATGATATTGAGTCGCTACAACAAACTAATTGTATAGTGGGAATTTGTTTATCTAGCGACAGTTTAATCCTCCATTATATGGTTCGGAGATGATTCAAAAAAATAGCCGCTAAAATTGTTGTCGAAAATCAACTTGCGTTGGTCTTTTACATTTATTGGTAGTTTTGGAAAATTTTCGTAGAAGGCGTATTTCAAAGTGGTTTTCTTTGTTTTAGCAGTGTTTTTTTTTCATAAAAAAATAACTGGGATCTAGTGGTGGTTGAAAACTAATGCTAAAGTTTGGAATTTTTTACCAATTAAAACCACCACTAATATGGATAAAACTACTGATAAGAAATATTTTTTCATATTTAGTAGTGGTCTAAACGACCTCCCCTAAACAAATACCATAATATCATTGTAGTTTAAACCTCTACAAAAAAATCTATCTCTAGCGGTGGTTGAAACTACTGTTATATCATAAATTAAAAAAACAAGCTACAGGTTCTATAGCCCCAGAACCTGTATCCAGAACAACAAGATAGTGACACTAAATATTTTACCAGATCATCAAATATATCATCAACATACAAAGAAAACAACAGGTAAAAATTAAAGAATCAACTTACATTCATTCACACCAAAACATAAAGAATCGACACATTGATAGAGGAAAATAACACATTGAAAGAAATAATACATTTCTCAGTACATTGAAATAATTAAAAAACACAACACATTAAAATAATAAACCTATATGTAAAAGAGAGAAAAGAAAATAAATATCATATATGATCATATAGAAATTTAAATCTCTATATCCAATTGAAACACATCATATAGACACATGGTTATACAACACATACATAGGTTACCTGTTTCCCCAATCCCATATGAAATATAATAAAAAGTTAAAAAAAATACCCACATTGGATGTAATGATACATGAAAAAACACTCTCCAGTAATCATTTTTTAATGATGAACTCTGCTCATCACCCTCTCCATATCCATCTCTACTTCTTACTACCGACACCTGTAAGACAATTATATTGAAAATTAGACAATGTTGTATATTTATATTTAAACATAAAATCAATAAAAGTTTGTGAACTAAATGATTTTGAAGTTGTGTGATTTACCTTATCACCAGCAGTCATCACTTGTAATCCCCATTTGTTTGCCAAATACCTCAGATGGTACTAGTTTGAAACCCATATGTGAACTCAACTAAGATGCTCCTTCCCAAGGATATTACCAATCGGGTCATCCTATGAGACTGTGTAGGGCTGCGTGGGATTAAAATTCAATAGTTCTTTAATTTTTACCTATAAATAAAATATCATTCATATTTGAGGCAATATATATTAACATTGTGAAAAATGATAATAATTTATTATAATGAAAAATGAATTCATACCCCAACTTCTTTGGAAATCTCATTAACAAAACTCCAATCATGTTTTTTATAAACATTCAACCATACTTTTGTTCGGGATTCTTGGTGTCCTAAACTCTATGACTACATTAAACAAAGATAAATCAACAATTTAATATATTAAAAATATAACATTGTCTAATAAATATGTAAACTAATGAAAATATTATCAAAGCCGACCAGCTTCTAGGAAATATCTTTGACCCTATAGTGCGAGTACAATGATTCCTTGGAATTCCTATCATTTAATCAAATAAAATTATGTTCAGAACATATATTTCAAAAAATTTATGCAGACAAAAAATAGAAATGATAAAAAAAAAATGTACAGTATAAACAAAAAAAATATACATAACAATGATAATGAATGAATGCACAAATCACATAAGTGGTTGATAAATGGATAGATAACTTCATATTTAATCATTTTATTCTTCAATAATGTCAGTTGCATGCTCCATCATTAATTCATATACTTCATCCACTCTTTCCAGTATAATATTTTCAATATCATGGGGGAAAAATATGACTGCTTCTTACTGTTGATGGGATTCATTGTTAGAGGTCAAATCTTCCACTTCGTCACCCATATCATAAAAGTATCTTTGTTTTACAGGAGAAAATACACTCCATCCTTCACTAACAACATCTTCCACATAATATACCATTTTATCATGCAATGATAATATATACAGATCATCTAGTTTAAGGTCACAAACATCCATCAAGTGAGAGAAGTTCATAGAATTAAATTGCAAGGAATATCTTTTAATACCCCTGATAATATTTACCCAATTGAATTTGAATAAAAAACTAAAAAATGTCTATGGTATTTTAATTCGATAATATCAATCAATTTTCCATAATATTAAACTTCAAAAAATGTAACTATGATACCATTTTGTGTTTTCAAACCGCCCAATTGATTAACTATATGCAATCTAAATTCATTCACGTTGTAAGTGTAAAACTTTATAGCTTATTTTAGAGGGAATCGAGCAAGAAATCTCAAATATTCTGATTAATTTCATCAAATATCAGTATTCATGATCTAGAAAAATAAATATACATTATAATATTTACAAAATATATGTATCAACCTAATATATGTATTGATTACAATATGTATGAACATACACATCATGAAAACCATTATACAAGCTATTTATTAACAGCTTTTGTAATATCTTTCTCATTTTGTGTTTGTCCTCTCATTCGTCTCTTTGTTTTTATCCTCAAATATTCAATAAATGGATTTTAAATTTCACTATTCTAAAGCACATATCTATGTTCCTGTAATAATTCTATTTCTATTAGTGTAACATTTGAGATCCTCCTAACTGATCAACCAATAGCTGGAAAGATGTTTGATTTCCCATGTATTTCAGATTGATTTGATGCTTCGTCAACACATCCAACTCAAATGAATATTATCTTAATATCATATAAGTAACTAGAGAAAAAGGTAATACGCTCCTCTTCTAAATAGCGTTCATAAAAAGATCCATCAGGTTGAGATTTTTTTTCACGTATGATTTAAAATGCCTAAGATATTTATGACATATAATAAAAAAATTTATGTATTTAATGAATTTCCAAGAATTGTTTATTGAAATGAAAAACATATAAATAAAGTACCTCCCAATTAGATACTTAATGGCCCAATGGCCTTCTTTTTATATTGATTTTCTAATAAACCCCTTTCAAGGGATGAGGGGGAACCCATAAAAGGACCATAGGCTTTAGGTATTACATTTCCTGTATGATTAGAGACATTATAGGACCCATAGGCCTTAAGGAAATCATAAAAACTATGAATACAAGAAACTGCTCCTCCCTAGCATATGCATCGTGATCAGCTCTCCCCTTTGCATGACTATTCGGCTAGCATGTCCATGTGCAGAGGTGCTCAGGTGTGGTACTGATGGAAAATTCCATACTCTTTCATTCTTCCTAAGTCTGTTTATCCCCACTCTGGTGAATGCGCCCTACTCTTTCACACTCTAGAGTGGTTCCTTGTAGAATCTATCTATGAAACTTCAAATCAGGTGGCCCTGAAGGCCTTTAGGTGGCCTGAAAATAAAAAATGACAGAAGAAAAATCATCTCCATTTCATGAAGTGTAAAAAAAAATCTCTCCTGAAGGTTGTTAAGATGAAATGGATGTATATTTTACTCACATAGTAGTATTAAAAATGTGTATAATTGGAGTACAACATGAGTAACCTTTTTTAGGTAATAATTTACACAATTCTAATGGATGTAACTACTATAAAAAAATATGTGAATCATGAATTTTCAATACATGTAACATACAATTCATTAAGTCAACACACCTTGATATGTTACATGAATATCTATCAGATACCTTCACATGTTTTAAAATTCAAAAAAATGTATCTTTATCACTATTTTTCATTGCAAAAACTATTGGAGCATAATTTCCATTCTCATCTGGCCAGAGATCATGCTTTAAGTTCATTTCTTATATGTCTTTCCAACCATTGAGATGATCCTTAGACTTTACATGCTCATTATGTAATGTGAAGATCAAATTCTCATAAACATTCTTCTCAATATGAATCACATCATGATTATGTCGTAACAATTCAAATTCAAAATACATAAGTTTGAAGAATATACATTTTTTCTTCCATTGTGGTATTTTAATTTCACTTGTCGATGCACTGCGAATTTGTTTCCCAATATAATTCAAATGATGCACCTTCACCAATTCTATTTCAACATTTCTAAGTTGTGTCAATATTTCAAAACCTGTTAAAAACTTTTTAGGTGGTCTTTGATCAATGAAACAATTGAATTTTGACTTATTCAGCCAAAATCTATGAGATGCAATGAGAAATCTTAGATGAAACAAGAAGAACCATTTTTTACTATGAGGTAGCTGTTTGGGATCAAATAAAAGTTACAAATAGTACAAGCCAAACCTAGGTAAGTGTTCCAGCAAGATAAATTCCAAAGTCCAAGGAAGATACTAATGGCCCACTTTAGAGAAGCATGCATTTTGAACATTGTTTTAGAAGATGAATCATATGTCTCAACACCGTTTCTCCACAAATCTTGTAATTCTTCAATTAAAGGATACAATAATACATCAATATCATTTCTAAGAATTTTTTTTCTAAGAATAATCATTGAAATGTTAAAAGATGTTTTTTGCATACACATCCATGGAGGTATATTGTACGGGATCAAAACAATCGACAAAATTCTATAACTGGTACTAAAAGTCCCAAGTGGGTTGAATCCATTGACATCCAATCCCAATCGAAAATTCCTAGGATGAGATGAGAAATTTAGGTGTAATTAGTAAAATATCGTCCATGATTGTAAATATCTTGGATGTCGCATTAACCCATCATTTTTGTTATCTATAGAATGACACTTCATGTGTTCAGTAGTTTTTAATGACATTAATAATCATTGATATCAAAGATTTAAAGGAAAGTAGTGAAAAACCTTTACAGGTGTGTTCATTTTCTTCTTCTTCATGGTAATATGTTGATTTAAACATCCAAAATCACTCATAGAATTCCATCTAGAGGAATAACATTTCTTGCAATCTTGTCTTCTTGAATCCTCTCCCCAATAAAGCATACAATCATTAGGACACATGTGAATTTTTGTAAAATTAAGACCGAGCTTGTTAACAATTTTTTTCATATCATAAAAAGACTCAGGGATATTTTCTTTAGGAAATGCACCACGCAAAAATTCCAATATCATGGACATCACTTTATTTGTAATTCCACATAGGAAATTTATATGATTCAACTTTAGAATAAAAGAATGTTTTGAATATTTCAAACATCTACTATAAAACTATTGATTTCCATCATCAACTAAACCATGAAATGAATATCTCAACTCATTAAAGTTTTCTCTTACATTATTCTCCACTGAATCAAGAGGAGGATCCAATTATATGTAATAGTCTTGATCTGTTTGTCCTGTAATCTCAAAAAAAACACTTGTGATGTTGTTATTTGTAGCACCCCAAACTAGTAGTTCTGATATGTTTTGATGTTGAGGTTAGTTTCCTACAATACCAAATGCATAATTTATAAGGGTTTTCATTTCATTTTCCATTATCAAGAAAGTTTAAAGATCATTCTGTGGATTGACATCAATGCTCAACCTTTCTATAACATTCAATTCTATGTTACAAATCCAACACAAATAATGAGTAGGGAATTGCATCAATATCATGTGTTCATAAACATCATCACTCTTAAACCATATTCTAAATTTACATTTCAGACATGGACATCTTCTTCCCTCTTCAACATATCGATTGGAAATTGAAAAATCTAAAAACACCTCCCAACCCTTATCATAATGAGGTGTGTTCCTCAGAAATGTGATCCAGATTTTATCCATATATATCATAATGTGCCTAGATATTATGAAAAAAATAAAAACACATAACTATTACTAAATAGGAAAATAGATTCATATGTACTAGTTGAAGAAATATTAATATGTTAAATAACCATACACTACCTTTTAAAAATACATATAAACATATGTGAAATAAGAATTACAAAATCTTATGTAAAATAAAAAACTATTTGGACTATTAGAATATCTTGATGAAGAAACTGGTGTAGAGTAGTGAACTTTGACCCTTCTTTAATTGATACATAACAAGGACATATAGGGCAACTAGAAATGCCTCAACAAATCAGTATAATGAATCCATGAAATTATAAATGTATTTATTATTCTTTATCCACTTCTTTCCTTAGCTTCTATTTATAAACAAAACATAAATGGATAACATTCTTTATAAATCCATTGAATATTCTACACATGGGTGTTTCTTAATTCTTTAGCATACATTTAAAACCCAAAAGTTAGAAATTAAAATAGAAACATATTACTGTTTAAAGTATCACACTCAAATTCAAAAATACTCAATGTATTTCATTCCTGGTATTTTTTTCTAGTGATAGAGGTTTTCTACCATTCAAACAGATGAGATACACTACTAATTAAATATAATAGGGAAATTTTATTTCTATATATCCCACGTGAGGGTAAAATAATTTTTTCATAGGCTGCATAAGGGTACCTCAAACTTTTTATACTTTGTGTAAAGGTAACCTTTAAAATATACAGCTCACCTAATGATAAGATTCATTTTACACATT
The DNA here is from genome assembly GCA_963277665.1 of Viscum album. Lineage (NCBI taxonomy): Eukaryota > Viridiplantae > Streptophyta > Magnoliopsida > Santalales > Viscaceae > Viscum > Viscum album. Next base: position 1,784,222,667 of record OY728155.1, on the reverse strand, counting down.
CTCTATATAGGTAAATTATAATTCTATGTATGGGTAAGAACAAATTAATAGCATTGAATAAGGGTAAATAGTAAAGTTGTGTAATGGTAAGTATTTACTTAAACTTTTCATGTAAAGGTAAATAGAAATGCCATATAAAGGCACCCAAAAGTTACATAAGGGTAATTACCATTTTCTAAAGCACACGTAAAGGAAAAAGATAAATTCCAAACACTATTTAAAGGTAGCTAGTTCACTTCACAAGAACTTAATTTTTTTTCATGCTTCTTAAGGGTAGCTTAGCACTTGCGTTGAGGTAAGAAACACTTGTGTAAAGGTAAGAATCACTTGCATAAAGGAAGGAATATAATTGACAATAATACTATAAATTACATACATATTTTTCCTATGATATAGTCACATTAAAATTTCCAACTAATTTATTTTACCACATACTTGATATACAAGATTCATTGAATCATACATCATTTTTTTACTCTCTCAAAATAATTATTTTCATTAGTTGTATCATGTATAATCATCCCATTTCCTTATTTCTATGTTACATTTTCATTCTTGTGAGGATAGATAAATTGAAACCAGTCAAATATTGAATTCTTTATTCCACTCCTGTCATTTTAATTTTGAATATATTAAGAATTTTTTTTGTCAATTTAAATTCCAAAAATAATTCTTTAACTAGAAAACAACTTTTTTATATGGTAACTCACTTTATTAATAATTAACCAAGGTATTCTAATGTAACTATAATAAGGTAAATGTAAAATTCATCCATTTGAAGCATTATTAAATACCAAATTATAAAAAAAATGTTTAATTTGAAACTCAATTGAGATCCAATCAGTATCATACATCCAAATTCTCTCTATTATGATAAAAATATATTTCCTAAAAATATAAATTATTGACTATAATAAAAAAATTCATGAAAAAATGAATATTTTGAATAAACATTAGGATTAAAAAATAATTCAAAAACTAAATACATATGTTTTGGTCATGGAAATCATTTATTAAATAATAACATTTTTCCACACTACATGAAGAAATACAATCTTTTATAAAAATGTTTTTATTAGGGAAAGTATTTATAATATTAGCATGAAATAATCCAATATCACATATCTAAAGAACAAATCCAGTAAGATAATCTAAATACCTATTTTAATTTTAAATTCATAAAAGCATGCCAATATCTATCCAAATAAACCATAAGAGATGGAATATGATATAATTGATGCATACTAGTAGTGACCCAAACAATGTATAAGACATGGAATATGAAACAACTAATATATACTAGTAACATGCCAATAAAAAACATGTATTGGATTAAGATACAAGAAATACATTCTAAAATAAGAAATATATGTTCTTCATCCAAATAATTTTTCAATGTTTTAAAATAAAATTTTGGGAAAAACTATTTAGAAAAATAGGTAGTATCCATGGAAAAAATGTTTTTACACATTGAACCATTTCAATATAATAATTGTTCCATTTAAACAAAATATGTTTACATCTTAAGAAATACCAAATGAATCAAGTATGGGTAAAAATTGATAAATATGATTGAATTAAAAATAATAATAAAAACTCCAAAATGACATGTTTTCAACATAGAATATCTTATATAATTAAAGAGTGCTTCATGAACTAACACATAACTGAACACTTTTATAAATAGATTGAAAAAAGTGTTTATTAAATTTAATGTTTGGGTTCAAGAAAATCATATATAATAAATTTCGAAAATAAATACAACTAGGGTTTATAAAATAGAATTTTTTTTAAAACCCAATTTTATACTAAACACTTTTTTAAATTAAATTAAACTAATATAAATATTTTTATTATTTTTATTAAAAATTAAATTCATGCTTACATAATTTATTAATGATGGAATACTATAAATGAAACATCTTGACTTTCTTTCCTAACTTAAATCCAAAATAAAAAAAATTCTGTATACCTTATCCAAGTAACAACATAGAATAACAAATATACTCCTCTATTTATATAAGATAACCATGTAGACATTTCTTTAATAATCCCAAGCATGTAATCATAAATATGATTAACTTACTTCTTGTTTAATATAACATAATAACTTGAAATGTTTTCAATTATTTCAAGTATGTATCCATTTCATTAGTATCTTATCACTAAATTAAAAACCTACATGGAAATATTTAATGTTATGTATAAATAAATAGTTAAAATAATGTCTCATGATTAATAAAAATTACATAATTCTAGAATGAGAAAATTAATAAATTATTTAGGTAAGGATAACACAATATTCAATAATAATTAAAAATCTCATGATAACACATCAATTGGTATAACACAAAATACATAATCAAAATAATAGAGAAAACCGGAAGAAGAAGTTACCTTGATTTATGGGTATATGTTTTTGGATGATCCAAGGGCTTAGAAGACACAATAGATGGACGACGACGTTCAGGATCGGCGGTGAGAAGTGTCGAGGGGAGGAAAGACCTGGGATCATCAATGAGGCGTGGTGAGGGGGGGGGGGGCGATGCGTGGTGGTGACAAGAAAAAAGGGTAGGGATATGGGGGGTGGGGGTCACGGGGGTTGGGGGAGTGTGGGATTTAGGGGAGAAGTGTCAAGTTTTTGAAAAAAAATTAATGTTTTAGCGGTGGTTTTTAACAACTCGACACTAAATTATGTTAAAAAATCATGGAAGTTAAAAAAACTGCTACTAAATACTGATTTTGGATTAGTGAGTTAGTTTTCTATGATTCATTTGAGTATTATCCTATACACATTATTGACTGGATCATAAAGGATCTCTGAGGTTGGTATGTTCATTTAGTACATGTGCTATGGTGGCACGACCATGTACAAGATGAGACTTGGGAAGAGGAGTCTGACGTATGTGTCCTGTGGCTAGAGTTGTTCTTAGATAATGTTTCACCACCCATCGAAGGTGAACTCAGGGATGAGTTCTCTTAAGGGGGGATGAATGTAAGAATCAAGTTTTTTTCTTAGGATGAATCCTTTAATATTTGGTCTAATTATTTGTTATAAACCTAATATGTATGAATAATGAGTTCACGAAGGTTTTAGGGGTTTCTAGGTCTTTATCAGATATCATAACCCCAATCTTTAGAAATAATCAATGGGGTGAATTATTAGTAGAAACTGTGTGACCTATATCGCATGGTCTTTTCTAACAGTGCGGGGCTAGATAGAGGAATAATCCAGGCACACAATTTTCCCAAACCATGTTCCAAGAGATGCACGCATGTGTGAGTATCTCAAAAATATGCACTAGAGGTGTTTTTTATAGTTGGAGCATGATTTCCCTAACTATGCATCCAAAATATGTGGGTCCCCTCCATAAGCAGTGATCCATTAACAATTGGCATATGGTTTGGTCAACCGTGTGGCCAAACCATTCATCCTTAAAATTTTGGGTGAATTTCCCAAATTTCCCTTAATGATATTTTATGTTAAATACCTCTTTTGGTTTCTCGTTCCAATGAACATCCAACCATGTTTCCCTTTCGGTTGATATCTTCCTCCCCTCTTCATAGGTTATGTTCCATATTTTCTATCTGAAGTCCTATTTGAACCTTATATATCACATTGGATACACATTGGTAAGTACTCTATTCCTTTTAAGATGATCATCGTTCTTCTTTCCCTTGAAGGTGATATTTAGATGCAAGATCAGATGCCCTATTTTTAAAGTGTTTATATGTTCTTCATATTTCCTATGATCCAAGCCAAAAAAAAGGATGATACTATATAAGGATATTTATATGAGCTTAAGGTAGGTGTTCTCTGACTCATCTCTCATATCTCCCCATTTTATAAATTTTCATCGTTGTTCGCATGTCGATTTCATCAAGCATTTTATATTTAATTCACATTCCTTGATTATATTCATCCTTCTCATATTCTAGATCCCTTTAAATGTATTATCATCAAATACTTAGAGTTTGAGACATCAATGCATTCCACCCAAAGTAGGGTGTTTCTATACGTATTCCTTTAGTAGATGGTTATGTTCATCTATTCCACTATTCAGGTATGTAGGACTTGACCCTATTAATGGTGAGACATTCTTTTATAAAATTATTATCCTTGTATATGATAATGTCACTTGACCCTTCTAAGGTATGTATTTCAAAATAATTAATGAATCTTAAATATAAATTGCGAGTATACTTTGTATATGAATTGGACTAAATGAATTTAATTAAGTGGTTTTATTTCACATCTATAGCACCCCTACCTTTCTTAATAGAAGGCATAAGAGTAAACCTAATGAATTTATTTAGTAACTTAAGAATGAAATGGTTGCATGCCTATTTATGACTTATCACACAAATGAAATACAACGACTTGAACCAAATGGATTATTAAATGGCAAGATTAATACTTGGAATAGTTAATTAATTGGATCAAGTATAAGTTTCCTATTACATAAAAACCGTGAAATATTTATAGGAGTGTTCAGACTCGAGCTAGCCTTGGATTCCCAAGGGAATTCCTTGAGCACTTGTGGACACTGTTACAATTCAAGGATGTTGGTTCCCATGGGTGATACCCACCTTGGAACCCAATCTTTGTTTACATGTGGATGCCCATAATGACATCATAGGATCCCTATATTATCATTATAGGATTACTTGGATACACTCCCTGGATCTATCATGACATTTATGGACATGTAGTTCCATGGTTACACCCATCGGGCCTAGTCATTGCTTACCCATTTTACCTTGGATTAGATCCTTTGACTCGGTTAGAATTATATTATGTTGGAATTCCTTGGGTGATTCAGCATCAATTACCCTCTTACCCCTTATATCTAGTGTACTTATTATCACTGATTTGGATTGACCCCAGAGGTCAAGGATTCCTTGGTTATTACCTTGGATCCTCTTTCATTATTTTCATCATCATGGATTCCTTATTATACCTTGGATCCTTTATTATTATTAACATATCATTATGTAAATATTGGTCATACCTAATATGAATTACTATATAAACTGAAAAATAATTAATTTATGACATGGATACATGTTCAGATAGCTTATGAGGCTGAAAAAGGTACTGGGTATTTAATTTTGTGTACTTCATTACTTTTATATATGAATGCTTGTACACTGTTTCAGTTTATATTACATAGATGGGATGTTATAGACATCATTGGTGGTGGCCTACAAAGATTTATATCACAAACTATTTGTGTTTTCATTGTTACTAAGGAAAATAACATTTATTTAGGTGTTTACAAAGGGATGTGTCCCAACTTGGACACTTGATATTGCTTTCTTGAATTATGATGGAACTGGGTAGCAGATGACCGAGATAGAGTTCGGTATTCTTGGAGAGTTTTTTGTTTTTTCTTCCTATTTTGTATAGTATGTATTTCCTACTTCTATGTATGCCTATTTTCTAATTTTTTAGACACGTGACTTATATTATCATCAATTTTTTAGTATTACTATCAGTTTCTTCTATTTATTATTTATGTTTGCTTCTGTTATGGGGGGGGGGGGTACTGGTCCATTATTATAGATTATATTATATGTTTTCTCATCTATTCATATTATTCTTCCTCTATTTACCAATGATTATATTTATTTGTTGTGATACACTCTAGTAATGAGGGAATATTCTCCCCATAGACACACCCTAGGACCTCTCTACCAGTCAATAACCTATAGAATTCGTGGATATGTTCCTGAGGCCATGTGGCTAACAAATATTGGGGAACCATTGAGTCAAATCCATGTTTGGGATGTCTCAGTATCAAGGTGCTACATTCTAACCCCCATTAAAATGTTTTTTTGCCTTGAAATATTTCACTTTGGTACAAAAAAACTAAGGATGCATCTGCCTCATTACGTTCCTAGGTTCCCACATTTCTTTCTCAAGCTAATTGTATAACCTTGAAACACTGACCAGGTGAGTGGTCTTGTTTCATAGAAATTTATCTATTCAATCTAGAATATCTAACAGTTATTCCTCCCAAGAAATATCATCTAGTGGTAGTAACTTTGAATTCAGTATATGTGATGGATCTGGTATGTGGTTCATTGGGAGTGATACAAGGAACCCGTCATGAACCTTGGAGAGGCATGGAGAATGAACCAAATTATAGAAAACTATAACAATATAATCAATTATTTTAGTGGGACCGATATACCTTAGGACTAGATTTCCCTTCTTTCTTCAATAGTGAAATTTATAGAAATAACTTTCTACTAACTTCAAATTCTAGATGACATCTAAAATCATCATCATTCTATTTTTTCTACGTTGTACAATTCCTACATTTTTCTAAATGGTTCTAACTTTATTTACCTTTTCATCAGCTTTCTCGGGTCCTAATATCTTTTTTTTCTAAAAATTCATTCAAGTACATTGGATTATTACACTTCTTTTGATAAAGGTCTTTATAAGGAGCCATATGAATACTTTATTAAATGATATCATTGAATGAAAACTTAACATGAGGATGTTTCTGATCACAACCACCTTTAAGACCCATAAAACAAGTTCTTAGAATATCCTCTAGAGTTTTAATTGTTCTCTCAAACTGATCATATTGTTGGAGTTGGTTACGTAGAACAAACTTCTTTATACTTTAGGATGACCAGTTTCCATTTTTTTGAATATTAATAAACTCATTAAATATATGTTCTATAGCCGGATTATATAATTTGAGGGACATAAATGATAAAGGCTATCAGGGATGGAGACTCATTGGACTTTGAGGCACCTTCTCATGGTGTACACCCTTGATAATATCATGAGAACAAGTCCCCTCAGTAGGAAATCCATATTTATATTTGTCATTGGATGTTTCTATCTATAGAAGTGTGTATTGGTATTAAACTTAAATGTTATTATCAATTAGTATTATGATTCGTATACTTTTATGTATTGATGAAAACTGTGATGATAGATGTTCATTACGAGGTAGGATAGGTTGGTTGTGTCACGAGTAATACTGCATTAATGAATAATGTGATAAAGGATTTATCCCTTTTGTTCTTTAATAGAAGTTGATATCTCAGGACCTTTGATGGAAATGATATATCATAAATAAATCCATGGACATGGTGTTCAATAGGCTTGTTCACTTTTCAAGAAGTCAAATAAAGAGACATCGAGTACATAGTTTGATGGAACTGACATTCAACATTCTTGATTAAAGATATCATGATAAAGGGATTATATCACACAGTAAGTATCTGTATGAGGTATTATGTCATTGTGGAATTAACTTCTTTCTCTATGGGTTCCTTGGTGTGTTTCTAGATGCTAACATTGGATTTTAGGTTTCTTTTCCAAATACTGCTATGAAAGAGTCCTAGAGGGTCACACACTAAGTGTATCTAGAATCTTAGTTAAATAATAATAATATTATTTATTTTTTTCACAAGTTGAATAAATATTATTACTGCATGTGGTTTAAAAATTATACATGTTTTTTTGAACACATTTATTCCTTAAACAATTATTTGAGGGAATATAATGTGAGTATAATATTTAATAAATATTTATTTTCTATTTAGAGAATATAATATTTATTTATTTATTAGTTAATAATGAATTGGAATTTATTTAATAAATTAATATTCATTATTCAAGTCCCGATAAATATTATATAGGAATAACAGACTGAGTTTAAATGGTTTAGTGAGAAATAATAAATATTGAATATTATTTAATTTAATAATATTTATTTTAATTCTCATGTTAAGAGAATGTCATTAAATAATAATATTATTATCATTTTTATTTGACATGGGGTTCTATAGAGATTAAATAAATAATAAGGGGAACTTGTACAATTATTTATTTATAACCCTAGACACATATAAACCCAACTATATTATTTTCTCTAGGATCCAATTAATTTGTTTGGTTGTGCACAATGGATTTAGAGAATTACCTCAAGACCTAGAGAGATATTTCTCGAAGAATTCTCCCAATAATGGAGAGAGATATTCCTCACCTCCCACTCTCATGTCAAGAGAGATCCATGAGAACTCTATAGAAGTGGTTCTCATGGAAATCAAATGCAGATGACTAAAGGGATGGGGTCTTCCATTATATCACCCATAGATTACTATGGAAACATTCAGAGATTTTTGGAACATGTGTGGATCACTACTAGAGGGAATCTTCTTTGATTCCTTCAATGCAATAACCATACAACATGAATCAGTTGTCAGATTCATCAATGAAGAAATAATTCCACCAAGGTAATTCTTTAATTAAATAAAATTATTATAAATAATATGTTATGATCCCCTATCTGGTTTCATCATTCTATCCCTTGTCTATTTCATTAATTTAATATTATTGATCACATTGTTCAACATTATGTAAAAGCTTAGATTAATCATTGATCATGGGAAAAAAATTAGGCACGACCCATCAAAGTCTTTAATTGTGCTTGGAACCTACATGTGGTATCAAAGTGGTCACATAATTATTTATAATTATTTAATGATAATTGATTGATTTACACATTTTTCATTTAGTTTTAAATTAATTTTTAATTGTTATTTTAATCCAAATTGTGAGATATTATCCTTCCTCCTTAGTTTTTCATATATATAATCCATAAAAATAATTTTATGAATGAAATAAAAATGAATAAATCATCTAGAGGAGCTAAGTATTCGGGTTAGATAACGCCAAAGTACACATTGTGTAACAGGAGTTACACATCCTGTACTTGTGTTCAGTGAATCAATAATTAATTTGGAAATTAATTCAAACTATGTGCATTGATGACACATGGTGCATTTATTTCATACATCAGATGTTGACCGGGCGTGGTTGGAACACTCTCAGGAAGAGTACACACTGTGTAGCCCATATACACAGCATGTGGTCCCTTTGAGTCACAGAAGGAACATGTATTACCATACACAGTCTACCTAACTGGTGACTATGTAATTTGAAGACCACACACTATGTATCCCATTTTACATGTCTTGTACTCAATTTTTTCTAATGGTTTACACATTGAGTCCCTAGGCGTGTACCTCCGAGACATGGTGATATATGTACAAGTCGTCTAGCTCACTTGTAAACACCATGTACTTATACCAAATTATACATATTTAATTTTTTTTATTATATTATGTAAACCTTATCGTCATGTGCTTGTGTGTGGTCCTTAATTTGACAGGACACTCCATGTGATGGGTTTTAATATTTTTATATTTAAATATTTAATTAACATATGTGTAATGTTCAGTTAGGCATATCATATATGAGTCGTATTACATTTGTTACTCTATATGCATTGAATCATCACACATGAATAAAAAATAATTTAATTCATGTAATAATTAAGTTTATACTACACATCATGAGTGATAGGTAATATATGCTATATTCCATAAGAGTAAACATTATATGAGTATAATACATGTTGGGTAGAATCGGATGGGTATTCATCGTATTACCTCCAAGGTACATTTATGTACATAGTCAACATTACATAAATTTAACTAATTTTTTTTAAAATTATGATGGATGAGAATATCAAGGAATTTCAGATGAGAATGAAGATAAAATAATTGATTAATCAAATAAGATAATTAATTGATTTGAGTGTGATTTATCTTAAATAAGAATTATTAAGAATTTAATCCTAGTTTTATTAAGTTCATAAGTTATTTCATGAATGTGGATGATCAAGAGCATAAATAAGACCTTTATATATGATTGGTTTCATTTAATTTATTGTTAAATTAAATTTTGGGCATGTGTTCCTTCTCTCCTCTTATTTTGTAAGAGCATGAGTTCCCATGTTTTATATTATGTAAACCCTTTTCCCATCACCTAGATGTGAGTAAAATCATTTCTAATGGATGGAGATCTCAAGCTAGTACTAGAGGTTCAAGTTTGGAGCTGATATGAAACCAATCCAAGAGAGATACATAGGTGGAAAAGTGGAAAATTATAATATGATCCTTAATTGGTTCAAGGTGTTTCCCCCCTAATTAAATAGTTTTTTATCAACCACTAGATAAATTAACCATTAGTAAAATCTCATGATCATACTACTTTATTATTTTACTTCTGTAAAGTTTCATGATTATTTTATTATAGATTTTTTTTCATGATCACATGAATTTACAAAATTAAGATGCATGTAAGATATAACTGAAATAAATGGTATTATACATAAATATTATTTAAGACATGGTTAATCACTTAAGTAAATCCACTTAATATTAAAAAACATACGATAAAGATAATAATTGGAAATTTATGCATAAAAGGATAAAATTCATCAATTAAATATATTAATTTGTTATAGCCTTCCACTACTTTAGTTAAAATCGAACCATATTTCAAAGTACAAGACCATCAGAAGTTGGTGTGCTTTCAATTATTAAGGAATTATAACTTGATTTTTTGTGTTGACTTAATATAGTTCATATTAAGGGTTGACTACCAATGTAGTAATTGGTGTAACTGAGAAGTAAGGTTTGAGGTAATATAATTTATGGATTTTAGGATTAGGGAGCCAACTCAAGAGATCAAGTAAATATAAGTTAATGTAGTTGTAATTTGGAATGGCTACCTAAAACCATTCAAGTTTCTTGACCGACCAAAGTTAGGGTAATGACAGTGGTAATATTGATCATTTCAAGTAGAATGTCTAAGAAACAAGATATTCGAAATCCAATGTTGACGAATATTGGGTTTTGATAAAATAGTGGGAGATTAATAAATATAATATTAATTTATTTTTCTAAATTTTATCATATTAAGTGATAAAATTCTGCTCATATTATTTGTAGAAACAACATTAAAATTACTTCAAACTTATCAATTTGATCCATACTTAAGAAGGATAACCTTCTCACTGGAACAAATTTTTAAGATAGGAAAAGGTGATTACGCATTATCTTTCACCATGAAAGGAAATTATATGTACTCGAAGAACCTATTCCAAATGCACCTGGTAATGAGGTAAGTAATTAAGAGTTATCTCTATATGAGAAAAATCTAAATGATGCTACGTATGTTTAGAGTCTCTTGCTATCATCCATGAACAATGAGATTTTGAATCATCATGAGGACATTGATGTGTATATCATGATGTCTCGCATTAGGGGTCTCAGTCAAGAGAATGAAAGTAAAGAGATGTACGATATCTCAAATGATTTTTTTATAACTAATCTTCAAGAGTCTATGAAAATTGGGCCTCATGTAGTCAGGATTATTAGCTACAATGAACACTTTGACATATTAGGGATTAAATTTTCAGATGAGTTTCATATAGATCTCATACATTAATCATTTCCCAGGACCTTATACTATTTTATTATTAATTAAAATATGATCAATAATTAGAATATTCTTTCATAACTTCTAAGATTGATTCACCAAGTGGATAAGAACACATGTCATGATAAACCCATGGTCCTTATGATGAAAAAGAAAAGGAAGAACAAGAAAAAGGGGCCCAAGACTCGTTGTAATTATAAAGCTCCTGAGCACCATCCTTCCAAGAAGTGGAAGATCTAGAGGCAAGGAAAGGAAAAGAAGGTAGTATTTTTTGCATTTGTCAAGTCAGGACACTAAAAAGGGAAATAAACCTAGAAGATAGGGAAAGCTAAATGTGAATTCATTATCGAGTGTAGTATTTCAATATCTACACATCTGGTATTAGATAAAACTTTAGGTTCTCACATATATATTCAAATACATGAACCAAGTAGTTTTTTAAATATTTCTAGAGGAGAGGTGTATTTGAGACTTATTAATGGTGTGAAGCTAGATATCATATCTATTGGTGACTAACACCTTTCATTTCCAATGAGGATTATTTTTGTTTTAAAATATTGTTATTATGTACTAAAAGATACTAAGGACATAATTTATGTATCATACCTATATGAATATGGGTTTTTTCAGGTTTGGAAATTAATTGTGTTTCATTTTTAAGGTAACATATGTTATGGTATGGAACATTTAAATAGTGGAATTTATGTATTAAACTATGAAAACCAAGGGTTGTAAATTGATAATGAATCATGTTCACATGAATCATATAACACCTAGTTATGGATTCACCATATTGGTCGCGTAAACGAGAAGCATTTGAAAAAGATCTCTCAAGATCATTATTTTCAATCTTTTAATCTAAAACGACAAGAAATATATCATTCTTGTTTATAAGGAAAAATTACCAAACCTCCATTTGGTGGGAAAGGTGAAAGGTCTATAGAGATTCTATAATTAGTACACACTTATGTGTGTGGACCATTTCTAGTAGATGATAGATTTGGATATTCTTACTTCATAAATTTTAGTGATGACTTGAGTAGATATGGATATATCTAATTGATGAGGTATAATTCTGAGTCCTTTGTGAAATTCAAATAATTCAAGAATGAAGTACAAAATCATGTTGGTAAGAAGATAAATAAGCTTCGATAAGATAGAGGTGGTGAATATTTAAAGCAAGAGTTATTGAATTTCTATGTGAGTTTGGGATTATATCTTAACTCACTACACCTTACACACCATAATATAATGGTGTAAGTGAAATGAGAAATCATACCTTGTTATACAAGGTATGGTCGTTGATGAATCATCAAAATCTTCCATTATCCTTTTGGGGATATACATTATAAACTGCATCATACACATTAACTAAGTACCAACTAAAGTGGAAAAAGGAATTCCCTTGGAGTTATAGAGTGTAAAGAAATCCTTCTTGTTGTATACATGTGTATAGGTTTGCTAGGCATTTTTTAAGACCTTCTCAGGAAAAAAACTAGAACCTTGGTGTACAAACTGCATCTTTATAGGGTATCCCATGAAAACAAAGGGATGTTACCAATATAACATATTCATACACTAAAAGAGAAAAATATTTATTGTCTATATTTTAATATTGATACATTTAAATTTCTATTAACATCAGTTTTAGTGAATTTCATTAACTGAATTCATTTCACATAATTGTTTAATTCATGTTTAATGTGTCGATTTGGGCCCAGTTGATCATCAGATTCTGGAATTCATTATTTTAATTATTTTAATCTTATATTTTTTAATATGATTTATCACTTTTTTTGTAAAATTATTTCTTTTAGGATCAATGGAATAATCAAAAGGGAAGACGGACATTTATGGACATGAATTCATAAATTTATGTATAAAAAAATGGTATTAGGACCATAAAATAAAAGTGTGGCCCACATTTCAAAACTAATGAAACTAAAATTTTAACTATAGATAGAGAAAATTATGGGGATAATTTCATCAAACTGTGTTTGGATCTAAATTTTATGTTTTCATGGTGATCTATATGGTTAAATATGATGTTTAAAAAATGGACTAAATTTCAAGTCCCATAAATTCATCCTACCAATTTCCCATAACATCTGAATGAATGATCCAATTGTGTTGAAATTTCTACATAAAACAGTGGAAACCCAAAAAAATATATTTCCCATATTCTAACCTATAATATTTGGCCATTTTAAATGTTGAATTTTCACATCAAAAAGGGGGACGAATCTGGTCTTATTTTTATGGGAAACTTTGAAAAGGAAAATATCCTTTGATTTCTCAAACAAATTTTACTCTTTTAATTAATTCAAAAGGAATTTATTGATGGGTGATAGAACTTAGTCTCACAATTTTTCTATTTAAGGTGGGTGTGGGTAAGGGATTTAGAGATCCATGTAATATTTCTTTCAATTGTATTGTTACTCTATCATTTTTTAATTGCAAGTCATTTTTATCAAGTAAGTTGTTTGATTCACACAAGATATTTAATAAAATTTATTCTTAATAGTATATTATTTTATTATTTTCAATATCAAATCGATACCATTTAATCAACGTGTGAACTTAATCACACCAACACTTGTTAATTTATTCACAAAATAGTGGAGTGATCGTTGTTTTACTGTTTTCCTTATCCAATTCCACCTTCAGGAGTCTACTACACACTTACATTGATATAATAGCATCAATTAAGGTATAAAACTATTATGGTGTTATCCAAAGGAGTATCATGGTAATGGATTGGATGTTATTTCTAATTTTAATAATTCTTAATCAATTCTTTTGATGAAAATTTCAATCAATGATGTGACTTATCTATTTGATATCACTCATTTTAAGGTAACATGTCCTAAGTGCTATAATGATCCTCTAACTTGGAGTGATCAAGAATATGATTCTACAAGTGTATCAGTGATGAGCCTTTGGATAATGAAAACACAAAATTCTTGAGTGATTTGGTAATTTCATTTTTCATTAAAGAACCATTCTCAAATATAAGACATTGAAACCATTAAAATAAATTCATTAAATCCACCCCCTATAATAACCTTTGATAAATTTATTCCCTTAAATAAAATTCACTTATTCATTAAAACACACTAATTATCCTCTCAATTAAAAATCTAGTTGGACACTTCATAGCCATATCACCTCCAAAGAATGTATGTTTCTTTAGGTTTCTTTCTAGGTCTTTGAGGATTCGATAGCCCAAGTTGTTCTAAAATAGACCACTTTCACCATATATCTTGGGTAAATTTGGACATCACCAAATTTTACTACCTTTTTAGGGACCTAATTAAGATATATTAGATACTAGCATTATTTATCACCCCCATTTCTTTTATCTTTTCCCCTTTCATTTTTTTTCTAAGAATCTCGAATCCAAATTTTGGTTTTCTCCAATGTAGTATCTTGGAAATTACCCCATCATAAACCCATCCTATAATCTATTGAGAAATCAAACATAGAAATCCCATAACATAGGGAATTTTTTTGGGAAAACCTTGAATGATTTCTACTCACCTAATGATATTTATAATCATTTTGATGATAAATGTTTAAATAATCAATAACCATCCCTATCAAGGATGATTTAAGAGATTAATATTGGATAATTACATGATTCCAAACTTCTATCCATCCTAATCCCCAACAATTACCTGAAAATTTTGTTAATAAATGGAGAAAATGAATTTGGAAGTTTTATAATTGAGATCTGAACAAAAAGGAATTGAAATTGATATGGATCTCATTCCCACTCATACAATCCCTTCCACAATATTGATATAATATTAATGTTACACACAAACCCCTAATGCATTTAATAAAGAACCAACCTTAGTATTTTATATAGATGTGGAGGATAAAGTAACTATTGAAGGGTCTTTAAATCAGTAGGAAATTGATTTTTAGGATTCAAAAGAGGATAATTTGACTTCATGGATTCAATATTCCTAATATAGATCCATTAATGATTTTTATGGACCACAAATCACTGAACCATTGGGAGAAATCACAAAGATAGATTAAATTCCCACTCCAAATATTTATTTAGAAAATTTTATGGATGAATCATATTTTTAAAAGGAACCAATTCTTTCTAAAAACTTTGGATAAGAAACTAATTTTCTTTCAAATTACCAATATGCTTTAAGAAATTCAAATCCACCAAAACACAAAAAAAAATCCATCATTACCTGGTCAAGTATCCCACCATTAGTGATAACCAAGAAATTTTGGTATTCATTCATTCATATCCTGAAACCAATAATGTTGGAATGCTACTTGATATATTAGGGAAGACAAAAAAAGCAACCAAATCAATCATTTATAATATTTCTTGGATTTTCCCAATCATTTGATCACTTATGTTTGTACTTGAAACATATTATAAACAAAGTATCAATATAAATATTATAAAGTGGTGAAAAATTAAATCATTAAAATATTGAAGGTTGGTATTTGGTAACTTGGGGTGTCAAATTCAAGATAATGACTTTAAATTAAGTGCTTTCAAGGAGGAAACACGACCTATGTATTGTTTTCTTATTCATTTTTGTTTTTTAGTCAAGGGAACCCCCTTGGGGTTTCTAATGTGATAAAATTATTCTTGTGTGTTAGATATAATAACTGGAGCTATTTTGTATTTTCAAATGAAACACATGACTTACAGAGTTCATGTCACGACCCGTCCTCGGGGCCTGTGTCGTGACTACCCCAAGCACGCATTCCATAGGCCAGGGGCTGGCGACTAGCACCAAGGCATAATTCCCAGTAAAAAGGGAAGGCATTGCCTTTGTAAAGTAAAAAAACCCAATAGAGCAAGCAAGCAGAAGTAAACACTAAGTAAAAACTGGGTACAATAGTAAGTGCAGAAAAGTAAGTGGGCCAGAATACAAACCCAAAATGAAAGTAAAGTACAACTAAAAAGGGAAAACAACAACTGAAAAGTAAATCTGCAGCCTCGAGTCGTCCACTGGAATTCCCACCTGAAGGGTGGGTACAAATAGCCTCCACAACTCCTCGGGTCCAGCTGTCCGCTCCAAGTACGTCCCACCCAGTGGTCCACCCCCAGGTACCATCCTGCTCCGCAAGCCTCAACCACGATCAGCATTGTCCATCATCTGCAACCAACACAACGTAGTGCGGGCATAGCCCGTGCAGGGGTGAGTATAAGCAACTCAGTAGGGACCCCGAGACCCCAAAAGGTCTCCTAGAATCCACAAAGGATAATACAAAAAGGAAAGATATTATCACAAAGTAACATCCGACACTACTTAGGTATATGCCCATACATATACCTAAGTCACCAATTCTCGTTCGGCTCCAACATCCGAGCCCAAGAACAACCCAGTCCACACAGGAAATCACAACCCAGTCTACACAAGAAAGCAAAACGTAATCCATACAGGATATCACAACACAATCCACATAGGAAATCAAAACAAGATTCATCTCACACAGCTATACTTCTTCGTATGACGATAGAGATGATCAGATGTAGCCACTGATTCATCTAAGCCATCGGACCCACAAATGATCGATAGGTACTAACCCCCGCAATGACCCACAAAGGATCTGACCCACACAGGATCAATAGGTAACTAACCCTCGCAATGACCCACAAAGGATCCATAGGTAACTAACCCCCTCAAGTACCCACACAGGATCGGACCCACATAGGATCTGTAGGTGCTGGCCCACACAGGACCGCTGAGCACTGACCCACATAGGATCTGACCCACACAGGATCGGTAGCACAGATCCACGTAGGATCGCTGACTGTTGTAGTCATCTCCGTCGAATCCACGGAGGATTTCTGCACAGTCGTCATCGTCGTCGCAGTCGCAACCAGCTCTAGAGTTCCTACACACAGCAAGCTCGTTCGGGAGGGTCCACTCCACGAGCCGAGGGGCCGATACATCAACTGACACATAGTCCGGAGTTGATGTATCCAAAAGTTCCGTATTGTCAATAGGAACTCAACGTCACAGACTTCACCAACGGCCCTCCTGGGACCTGTTCTTCACTGCAAAGACTTCACAACGCCCGTGCGGCCTGCTTCATTGTCGCTCGCCGATCCGCACACCAAGAACGAAGAAACGGTGGGTTCTGACTTGTTCGTTGGTCCACACCCACCGCGTTGGCGGTTTAAAAAGGCTTCCGACAATTTTTAAACACATGCCGATGATATAAATCACATAGATTTAATTGAACTAAAACCCCTACCTCAAGCGGTTGATGATTCGAAGATTGTCGCGGGAGAATGAACATCACGGAAGAAGCGTCGCGAAAGAAGCGTCGTGAAAGAAGCGTCGCGGAAGGAGCGTCGCGGAAGGAGGATTCGTTGGTGTCGCGTCACCCATCTCTGAGGATCCGGCATTCTTGTCAACCTTCATCGGAGGTCGGCGTTCTTCGCGTTCTTCGCATTCTTCACGTTCTTCGCGTTCTCTGCGTTCTTCGCACTCTTCGCATTCTTCGCGTTCTTCGTCGATGAGGAAGAACTTCAGAACTTGGGCGAATTCTCCCTAGCCTCTCAACACAACAAGACTAACTAAATAAAATAAGTTGTGTTTTATTTTATATACACACAAACCACACTTAAAATTAAAAAATAAAGGAAACGATCAATTAATGAGGAGTTTAATATCCAGATCAAACGCAAGAGTTGACTTCATTAAAAAGGGGGGTGCGGCTGCGTTACTTAAGAAGAAAAGAAACAGTGGGGATTGTGTGGGCCCCAACTCACAAATATCTTAACAAGTGGGTAGGATATTTTGGGCCCCACATCATCTACTTAACATAGGTAAAACAACTTAAATAAAATAAATTGGTCGCACCATTTTATTTTATTTATTTACTTAACCCGAAAATTTAAAAACCACACCCGAGAAAACGCAACTCCGGAAAAGGTGTTTATAATCAATTACTGATGCTGCGATTCCATCGGTTCCCTCAGAATTTGATTCCAAACACCAGTTCAAAAGTTAGAAAAACCCGCTCGTTCGTCCACTGAACGTACCCAAGCTAAACTTCAGAAAATGATTCCGGGCACACCAGGCCTCGGAATAAGGTGCCGTCAGAAACTGCGTGCTTGTAAAATCCCAAGAAAATTAAGAAAAAAATTTCCTTGAATTTTTCAGGTCTTTACATCACTCCCAATTTAGGGCTCTACATCCCCGTAAAGATACATCAAAACTAGGGAAACAAATGTGGGTACTGAGCACGCATCTGAGCCTCTCGCTCCAAAGGGCTCTCCTGGAGGTTCCCATGCTGCCATCTGATGCACACTAGAGGAATGGACCGTCCACGTAGAACCCACTCATGTCGATCCTCGATCTCCACCGGGACCTCCTCAAACGTCGCCCCATCATCAATGTCCAGCTCCCCATGGTCAATGATATGCGTCGGGTCGTGCATGTATCTCCTAAGCTGGGATACGTGGAAGATGTCGTGCACCCGGTGTAACTGAGGTGGTAGAGCCAGGCGATAAGCCACCTCGCTAATCCTGTTGAGGACCTGGAAGGGTCCGATCAAGTGCGGAGATAACATGCCACCTCGGCCAAATCTCTGTAATCCACGTCGAGGTGAGACCCACAAGAAGACGTGGTTTCCATCCTCGAACTCCAGTGGTCTCTGCCTCTTGTCAGCATAAGACTTATGTCGGCTATGAGCTGTCCTCATCCGCTCCTGGATGACCTGGACCTTCTCTGTCGTGGCCTGGACCATCTTCGATCCCACAAGTGCTAACTCCCCAGGGTCTGTCCAGCACAGCGGTGATCTGCAAGGTCAGCCGTACAACGCCTCGTACGGTGCCAACCCGATGGTTGAGTGGAAGCTGTTGTTGTACGCGAACGCCACCAAGGGTAAGTGGTCCTCCTAGTTGTGACCAAAGTCGAGGAAAGATGGACAGAGCATTTCCTCGAGAGTGTGAATGGTCCTCTCCGTTTGACCATCTGTCTGAGGGTGAAAGGCGGTGCTCAGACGTAGCTTCATCCCGAACGCCTCCTGCAACCCCTTCCACAGTCGGGAAGTAAAGCGAGAATCTTGATCGGAGACAATAGATGATGGCACACCGTGAAGCTGTACAATCATCTAAACGTAGAGGTGTCCCAAGCTCTCCACTGAGACCTTCTCTCTGATGGGTAAGAAGTGACCCGACATGGTGAGTCGGTCGACAATCACCCAAATGGAGTCATGACCTCTAGAAGTGCATGGAAGTCCAATCACGAAGTCCATAGATATCCCATCCCACTTCCACTTTGGGACCTCCAAGGGATGTACCATGCCTGCTGGTACCTGGTGCTCTGCCTTCACCTACTGGCAGGTGAGGCATCGAGAAACGAACTCTGCCACAACCTTCTTCATGCCCTGCCACTAGTACTGTCGTTTGAGATCCTGGTACATCTTCGCCACTCCAAGATGTACCGCCAAAGGGGAAGTGTGAAACTCTCTCAGCACCTCCTCCTGTAAAGCAGCTGGTACCATGGTACGTCTTCTGAAACGGACATCATGCTCTCCCCCTAAAGAGAAACCATCAGGTGTCTATCCTGAGGATATCTATGCAAGTCGCATCTCACAGTCGCCATCCCCACGTTGTGCCTCTCTGACCCGCTGCAGCAATGGAGGAGTGACTGTGAGAGACTGAAGGAAGGCTGCTCCATCTCTATCCACAATGGATATCTGCAAAGCAGCTAGCTACTCTGTCGCCTCCCCAAGAAGCTGAATGCTCGTCCTCCTGCTGAGGTCATTGGATACTATGTTCCCCTTTCTAAGAGTATAGACTATCTCAAAGTCATAGTCCTGGAGGAACTCGAGCCATCAACGCTGTCTCAGGTTCAGGTCCTTTTGCGAAAAGATGTACCTGAGACTCTGATGGTCAGAATAGACTGTAAAGTGCTCGCCCATAAGATAGTGTCACCACATCTTTAGAGCGAAGACCACTGCTACTAACTCCAGGTCATGGGTAGAGTAGTTATGCTGATGTGGCCTCAACTGATGTGATCTATAGGAGATCACTGCCTGTTCCTGCATCAGGACACATCCGAGTCAGGTCCCTAATGCATCGCAGTAAACTACGTACCCAACTCCCTCCTCCGGAAGCCTCAAGATAGGCGCACTGGTCAATATCTGTCTCAACTCTTGGAAGCTCTGCTGACACCTATCTGACCACACAAAGGTTTTCCCCTTCTTCTTCAAAGCTGAGAGTGGTGCCACAACTCTGGAGAAGTCTGGCACAAATCTCTGATAGTATCCAGCTAGTCCCAAGAAACTCCGCACCTCCGTCACGCTCCTGGGTGGCTCCCAAGCTAGCACTACCTCGATCTTCGTAGGATCCACCGTAACTCCCGCCTCAGAGATGACGTGTCCCAAGAAGTGGAACTCGCGTATACATAACTAACACTTCGAGAGCTTTCCATAAAGATGGTGCTCTCAGAGTGTGTCTAGTACTACCTGCAAGTGGTAGGCGTGCTCCTCCTCAGTGGTCAAGTATATCAAAATGTCGTCAACGAAGACCACGAAAAATCGATCGAGGTATGGCTGAAATATCCAATTCATGAGGCCCATGAACACTGCTGGAGAATTGGTTATGCCGAATGGAATAACCAAGAACTCATAGTGTCCATACCGATATCTAAAGGTCGTCTTCTTCACTTCCTCATCCCAAAATATGAGATGATGATAGCCTAATCTAAGGTCTATCTTCGAGAACCACTGTGCTCCCTTGAGCTGATCGAAGAGGTCATCAATCCTAGGTAGCGGATACTTTTTCATCACAGTCACCTGGGTCAGGCGACGATAGTCCACACAAAGTCGCAAGCTCCCGTCCGCCTTCTTGGCGAACAATATCGGGGAAGCCCAGGGTGAAACACTGGGTCGGATAAATCCCTTGCCCTACAAGTCCTCCAACTGTACCCATAGCTCACGAAGCTCAGTGGGGGCCATCCGATATGCTGGGGTGGATATCGGGGCTGTCCCGGGGTACAGGTCAATATAAAAGACTACCTCTCTATGAGGAGGTATCCTTGGTACATCATCGGGGAAACGTCCGCATACTGATCCACCACTGCAAGATAACCAAGACTCTGCACGTCAACTACTCCTAGGATGAGGCTAGCCAACTGATGAGTGATGGGATGTCCTCTCCTCTGCGTGAGTCCATCATGTGCTGTGAAGGCTCCCTTCTCACCAGTGAAGGTGAACCAGCTCTCGTCGGTGCGTACACATTGCACATTTCACCTAATACAGTCAATCTGAGCATGGAATGTAGATAACCAATCCATGCCCAAGATGACGTCGTAAGGCCTCGACGCCGCTACAAGAAGATCCCAGCCGAAGCTCTCGCCTCTTAGAGTAAGCTCAAACTACCGGCACCAGTGCGTAATCGTCGAGTCTGCTCCCGTAGGAGTCTCTAGCCATAAGGATCGAGCCAACGACTCCGTCGGAATCTTCGAGCTCCGAACAAGGGCAGTGGCTATGAAATAATGACTCGCTCATGTGTCTATAAGAACTACAGCAAGGGTAGAATAGACAAAGATAGTACCTCGAATCATCTCGGTCGCGCCGTGGTCTTAGGCCTCCACTGCCTGAAGCTGTTCCGGTCTCTACCCGTCGGCTCCCTGGGGTCAGGGTGGACCTCCTGGTGGTGGTGGTGGTAGAGCCTCAAAGCGTCACCCACCACCTGCTGCTCGGCCAGCTCCTCTGCCTCGTCCACCTGCTCCCTGCGGACCACCACAGTCGACCCTCTTCCTCTGCCTGGGTGGCCCCTCAATCGTCTACTTCTCCTCTGTACGGAGGGTCGGGTAGTCACGAGCCATATGACCCTGCCCGCCGCATGCGTAGCACTGTTTTCCTCTCAAAAGACTTGCTCTGCGCTGAGTGCCCCACACCTCTGAGGCAGTGTCCTATGGTCGTCTGCCTGAGGGTCTGGTCTGCCTAGACCCATGAGTCATTCGTCGACTGCCTGGTGTAGAAGACTCTGCTACCTGCCGCCCTGTGGTAGGTCTTGCTGCTGATGTAGACTCAGCAAGAATGCGATGGATCAGAAGGGCTCACTCCAGTACCCCTTCCTGTGTCGGAATGCTGAGGGAGATCAGCGATGCCTTGATCTCATGCCTCAATCCCTGCTCAAAGGTCCAGGCCCGGAAGAATGGGTCCCGTACCATATCTGTCGAGTAGCACGAGAGATCTGTAAATCTCACCGAGTACTGGGTGGCCGTCAAGATGCCCTGCCGCAGCTGTAGAAGCTCCTGGATGCGCACCGCACGGAGGGTGGCTGGGATGAACTCCGAGCGGAAGAGGCTCTCAAAGTCCGTCCAGAGAAGAGATGCCTCATCGTGCACCTGGAGCATCAAGCTCCACCATCTGCCTGCTGCCGCGTGCAGGAGGCTCGCTGCGAGGATCACCATGAGGTCTGTTGGTGTCCTCACTAACATGAAAACTTGTACAACTACCTCCAACCAATCCTCGGCTGCCTGAGGGTCTGTCTCCCTGCGGAACCTGGGCAGTCGCTGATGCTGAAACTCGTGCAGTGCACTAAGGCGACGTGCATCGTCAGAGGCTGGGGCTAGAAGCATCGGTGGCTCGGTGGGTAGATGTACCGTCGGTGCCTCTGCTGTCAAAGGGCCCTATACCGAGGCCTCGTCGCTCATTGGGCTATCGTCCCGAACAACGCTCAGAACCCTAGCTGGCTGCCGTCGTGGGGCCATCCTGAAAATAAACAAGTGCTCCATGGTCAAACAGTATACCTGGTGAGCTGACACAAAGTAATCACAAATAAAACTTGGAATACACATGCAATCAATGTTTTCTTGTATTAAGTGTGGTCATCAGTCCAGGGAGTCCAGTGTTGGTGCGGCGGCCGACATATCCATACACCAGGACCCTGACTTCTGATTTCCGACTTAATACTCTTAACACTATTGCTTCATATAGAAAAAGATTAGAGTCCTGAGTTCTGCGGTAGAACCGAACTCTCCTCTGATACCAATTTATCACGACTCGTCCTCGGGGCCCGTGCGGTGACTACCCCAAGCCCGCCTTCCATAGTCCAGGGGCTGGAGACTAGCACCAAGGCGTAATTACCAGAAAAAAGGGAAGGCATTTCCTTTGTAAAGTAAACAAACACCACAGATCAAACAAGACGAAGTAAACACTAATAAAAACTGGGTACAATAGTAAGTGCAGAAAAGTAAGTGGGCCAGAATAAAAACTCTAACTGAAAGTAAAGTAAAACTAAAAATGGAAAACAGAAACTGAAAAGTAAAGTCGTAGCCTCGAGCCATCCACTGGAAGTCCCACCTGAAGGGTGGGTACAGATAGCCTCCACAGCTCTTCGGGTCTAGCTGTCCGCTCCGCGTACGTCCCGCCTAGTGGTCCACCTCCAGGTACTGTCCTGCTCCGCAAACCTCAACCACGATCAACGCTGTCCGTCATCTGCAACCAAAAAAACGTAGTACGAACATAACCTTTGTAGGGGTGACTATAAGCTACTTAGTAGGGACCCTAAGTCCCCTGAAGGTCTCCCAAAATCCAAAAAGGATAATCTACAAAGGAAAGATATTATCACGAAGTAACATCTGACACTACTTAGGTATATGCCCATACATATACCTAAGTCACCAATTCTCGTTCAGCTCCAACATCCGAGCCCAAGAACAACCTAGTCCACACAGGAAATCACAAACCAGTCCACACAGGAAAGCAAAACATAATCCATACAGGATAGCACAACACAATCCACATTGGAAAGCAAAACATGATTTAGCTCACATAGGTATACTTCTTCGTATGACGATAGAGATGATCAGATGTAGCCACTGATTCATCTAAGCCATCGGACCCACAAAGGATCGATAGGTACTAACCCCCGCAATGACCCAAAAAGGATCTGACCCACACAGGATTGATAGGTAACTAACCCCCGCAATGACCCACAAAGGATCCATAGGTAACTAACCCCCGCAATGACCCACACAAGATCGGACCCACATAGGATCTGTAGGCGCTGGCCCACACAGGACCGATGAGCGCTGACTCACACAGGATCTGACCCACACAGGATCTGACCCACACAGGATCGGTAGCATTGATCCACATAGGATCGCTGAGTGTTGTAGTCGTTGTCGTCGAATCCACAGAGGATTTCTGCACAGTCGTCATCGTCGTCGCAGTCGCAGGCAGCTCTTGGGTTCCTGCACACAGCAAGCTCGTTCGGGAGGGTCCGCTCCACGAGCCGAGGGGATGATACATCAACTGACACATAGTCAGGAGTTGATGTATCCAAAAGTTCAGTATCGTCAATAGGAACTCAATCTCACAGACGGCGCGTCAATCAAACGCCCGATCTGAGAGTTATTGACTTTTTCGTCCTAGGGGCCCGGTTGGTTTTTTAGTCAAAACCAACCCAAACATACTCCAACTACGTCCAAACCTCGATCAGAGTAATCCAAAAGTTCTGTCTCACTAAGAGGAATCCAAAAAAGTCGACGGAACGTCAATTGGACATCCGGAACTCAAGTTATAAGTGTTTTCGCTCCGAGGGCCCGGTTGGTTTCGTGTACGAACCAACCCGGCCGAACCCCAAGTAGTCTGAAACCTTGAGTATAATATACCAAAATGACCATCTCAATCCAAGGATCGCAATGCAAATAACGGTGTGACGATCGGAGGTCCGTAGCCCACGTTATGGGAAACAGACTGAAACAGTCCGAAAATGGGGGTTTCGGGCCCGGACCGACCCGGCCCGAGACCCCCAGGGTCGGCCCGAACCGGGTCGAACCGACCCGGGTCTGGGTCCGACCCAGCTGGGCGCTGCCCAGCGAGGCCCAGCCTGGGTGGCCTGGCCCAATGCAGCTGGTCCGGCCCGGGGAGGCCCGGCGCTGGCCGAGCGGGTCGGCTCGGCGCTGGCCGAGCGGCCACGCGAAAGGGGTTGCCGCCCCCTTTCATGAAACCACGGCCCCGCGTGTGGGACGCCCTTTCCATTGGACGCATCCAAGTGTCGTGTCTTGCCTCCCTCGGTCCCGCACGGTCGCGGGACCAGCGGCCCATCCCGGCGGCGCGCCGACAGAGTTTTCCACGGACCATCGGACGAGGTCCGGTGGTCGGTTTTGCCTACCGTCTTCACCAACGGCCCTCCCGGGACCCGTTCTTCACTGCGAAGACTTCACAACGCCTGTGCGGCCTGCTTCATCATCGCCCGCCGATCAGCACACCAATAACGAAGAGACGGTGGGTTCGGACTTGCTTGTTGCTCCGCACCCACCGCGTTAGCGGTTTAAAAAGGCTTCCGACAATTTTTAAACACATGCCGATGATATAAATCACATAGATTTAATTTAACCAAAACCCCAACCTCAAGCAGTTGATGATTCGAAGATTGCTGTGGGAGAAGGAATGTCACAGAAGAAGTGTCGCGAAAGATGTCTCTCAAAAGAAGTGTCACGGAAGGAGCGTCGCAGAAGGAGGATTCGTCGGTGTCGCGTCGTCGATCTCTGAGGATCCGGAGTTATTTTGAACCTTCATTGGAGGTCGGCGTTCTTCGTTTTTTTTGCGTTCTCTGCATTCTTTGCATTCTTCGCGTTCTTCACATTCTTCATCGAGGAAGAAGAACTTCATAACCTAGGCGAATTCTCCCTAGCCTCTCAACACAACAAGACTAACTAAATAAAATAAGTGGTGTCTTATTTTATTTACACACAAACCACGCTTGAAATTCAAAAAGAAAGGAAATGATCAATTAATGAGGCGTTTAATATCCAGATTAAATGCAAGAGTTGACTTCATTAAAAAGGGGGGTGTGGGTGCGTTACTTAAGAATAAAAGAAATGGTGGGTCTCATGTGGGACCCACCTCACAAGTATCCTACCAAGTGGGTAGGATATTGTGGGTCCCACACCATCTACTTAACATAGGTTAAAAACTTAAATAAAATAAATTGGTCGCACCATTTTATTTTATTCATTTACTTAACCTGAAAATTTAGAAACCACACCCGAGAAAACCCAACTCCAGAAAAGGTGTTTCTAAGAAATTACCAACGCTGCGATTCCATCGGTGCCCTCAGAATTTTATTTCGAGCACTGGTTCAAAAGTTAGAAAAACCCGCTCATTCGTTCACTGAATGTACCCGAGCTAAACTTCAGAAAATGATTCCGAGCACACCGGGCCTCTAAATCAGGTGCCGTTAGAAACTGTGTGCTTGTAAAATCCCAAGAAAATTAAGAAAAAAATTTCCTTAAATTTTTCGGGTCTTTACAGATCAAATCCAGCCTTTAATTACCCCTAAGGAGTCTACATGTGATGTGAAGCCAAAGTTATAAATTTCTTATTAATGTTTCATAAAATTCAAATTATGTGGTTTTGTTCTATGAATTCATTTCAAATCACATTCTCCCCCTATTTTGTTCAAATTTGGAACTCTCTCTTATCTTCTCCTTCAACATCGAGGGTGGTGTCATTCTAAGTTGGGGGGAGTGAAAATATGAGATTTAAAAAAAATTGGGATTTCATGGAGAATTTCAATTCATTATCCTTTCATGAATTAAGGTACATTATGAAACATGAAAAATAAATGTCAAATAATTTTGTATTCCTTGATTATGATTTTAATGCATGTTTATGTTTATGATCATAGTTTTGGAAAGTGTGGTTGTGTGATGTGATTTTCCAGCATTTACATTTTTATACTCTTAATAAAAATGACACAATAACCATCCATTGGATTTTGGGTGAAATTTTGAGTTCTTGGGTCCCTTTCATTATATCATAGGGTTTGGGGCCACTTTCATTTTAATTTTATTATTCAGAATTTTTTTTTGAAAAAAGACCACATTGAGTAATGTTTCTTCCAAATGTGTGTAATTCATCTTTTCAGGATCATTACTCCATTGTTTTCTTTCCCTAATTTAGTATTTTCATCTCTATTTTAGAGAATGGGATTTCTAATATGTGTGGCATTCAATACTTGGGTATTGGGACTCTATATTTTTCTTGCCCAGAGTTAGTATTTTCATCTCTATTATCGTTAAAAAATCAAAGAAACAGATTAAAATAGATAAAAAAATAAATAAAAAATAAAATTGGATACTCATATGATGGTTTAATTTTATTCCCAACTAGAGCTTCAATTTTTTCCCCTTAAACAAGAAAATTTTCCCCACGTCTTTTTTGATACCCAACACATCATCATGCTTAATTGAAATTTGATGAAATGTGGAAATGAATTTGAAAAAGTGAATGGGTTTAAACTTGGGATATTATTTCGAACCTATCTTGTGAGAAATTATTTTTATGGGATTCATGTTTTTTCTCCATGATGAATTTTTTTGAGCATTGTATGTTAAAATGTTTTTGAAAAATGGAATTCAAATATCTTGTTATTGAAATACTTTTTAGTCGAGAATAGAAATACTAGAGTTTTACAGTTTGATTATCCACTAAAAGAGGCTAATATTCATTTATAATATTTTAATATTTATGCATTTAAATGCCTATGAACACTAGTTTTAGTGAATTTCATTAACTGAACTTCATTTCACTTGACTGTGCAATTCCTGTTTAAAGGGTCTATTTGGGCCCAATTGGTCATAATGTTATGGAATTCATTATTTTAATTAGATTAATTTTATATTTTTTGAATATTATTGATCACTTTCCATTGAATATTTTTCATTGAGGATCAATGGATGAATCATAAGGGGAGATAGAATTTCATGTCCATGAATTCATAAATTTATGGATAAAGAAGAATACGACTTTATCCCATAAAATAAAATTAGATCCCACATTTCAATCCCAATGAAGATGAAATTATAAATTTAGATAGATATAATTAGGTGGATAATTTTGTTTAATTTTCTTTGTAGATAATTTTGATGTTTTAATAGTAATCCAGGCGGTCAAAGATGACAATTAAAATTTGGTCCAGATTTCAAGGCCCATTAAGTTATCCCACCAATTTAACCATAAAATCCGAATGGATGTTCCAATTGGGTTGAACTTTTGACATAAATTAGAGGAAACCTGGAAGAATATATTTCTTTCTATACAATCCTTTAATATTCATCCATAACCAATTTCAAATTCACACGTCAAAAGGGGGATAAATCTGGTCTTATTTTTATGGGAATATTTGAAAAGTCAAATCTCCTTTGATTTCTCACCCTCAATTTAGTATTATAATTAATGGGTATTGAATTTATTTATGGTGGATCAACCCTAGGCTCATAATTGGACTATTTAAGGTTTTGGTGGTGATGTTATTTGTAGATCCATGTTTTATTTCTTTCAATTATATCGTTACTCTGTCATTTTGTAATTACAAGTCATTTTTCTCAAGTAAGTTTTTTTATTCCCATAATATATTTAATAAAAGTTCTTCTTATTCATCTCTTATTATATTACTTATAATATCAAATTAATACCTTTGAATCCAAGTGTGAACTTATTCACACCAACACATGGGAATTTCTTCACACAAGAGTGGAGTGATCGTTATTTCACTATTTTTTTCTCCAATTCCACCCTCTTGATTATACTACCCACTCCATTGATATAATGGAATAAATGGAGGCATATAACTCTTATGGGTTGATATAAGGGAGTGTTAAGGGAATTTATTTGATTTTATTTCTCATTTTAATAATTTTTAATCAATTATTTTTTAGATTTTTTTAATCAATGATGGACCTTCTCTATTTGATCTCACTAATTTTAAGGATACACATCCTAAGTACTATAACAGTCCCCTACCTTAGAGTGCTCAGTAAAATGATCCTCTGAGTGTATAGGTGATTATACTTAGGATAGTGAAAACACAAAATCCGTGAGTGATTTGGGAAGTTCATATTTCATTGAAATAAACACTCTCAAATTTTAGACATCAAACCCATTAAAAGAAATTCTTTCAATCAACCAATTGTAATAACCATGGATTGATTAATTATCATAAATTAAATTCACTTATTCATTAAAATACTTTAATTATCCACTCATTTCAAACTCAATTTTTCCAATTCATATCCAAATCACCTCAATAGAATTTATGTTTCTTTATGTTTCTTCCTAAGTCTTTGAGGATTCGATAACCCAATCTATTCTACAAGAAACCAATTAGACCATATAACTTGGGTAAATTTGGGCATCATCACAACCCCTCAGAAAAGAAAGTTACTTTTCCAAGATAATCCATATTTCTTTAGAGGAATAACATCCTCAAAAATCCATGAATTCTGAAATGGATTCCATTTATTTAAGCCATATTTTGTATTCAAAAGGAAACTGGACATTGAAGGTAATGTAAATACCTATAAATAAAGGATAGTGGTTAGAGGGTTTAAATAACGTTAAGGAATTGACTAGGATGGAATATTTTTTCCAGTTTCCATTTCTAAATCCATTAGAATTATACTTTCTATATCATCTTACCCTGACTGTGAGATTTGGAAGATGGTTATCAAAACAGCATTCCTTAATGGGAACCTTCAGAAAGATATCTATATGACACATCCTGAAGGGTTTGGGACAATAGGTGATTCTGAATGGATTTTCATGTTATAGAGATATATTTATGGATTTAATCAAGCATCTCGGTTATGGAAAATTCAACTTGATGAATCCATAAAAGAATTTAGTTTTATTAAAAATGAATGAGATCCTTGTGTTTACCAGAGGTTTATTTTGAATGTGTCCATATACTAGTAGTATTTTTTGATGACATATTACTTATTGGAAATGACATAAAAGTATTACAGTCTATTAAGGACTAGTCAGAAAAATGTTTTTCTATGAATGACTTAGGTAAAGAAGCCAAAATTATAGGGATCATGACCATTCGTGAATGATCCAAGAGGCTTCTTGGACTAAGTCAAAGTATATATATTGAATATATACTAAAGATATTTAGTATGGAATAATCGAATAGGGGATTGGTTCTAGTGTCACTTGGTGTAAATATATCTAAGAAACTTTTTCCTTAGACATAAAAAAATAAATATATAATAAGTAATATCCAATATGCTTCTGTGATAGGATGAGTCATGTATGTCATGTTATGTACTATAATTGATGTATCCTATCCACTGAGCATGGTAGGCAGATATTAAGATGATCTAGGAGAATAGCATTGGTAAATTTTTAATGCTATCCTTAATTATATATGAATAAATAAGCATATAATCTTGGTGTATGAAGGAGATGAGGTGTTGGTCATCAGGGGTTATACTAATTCTAGTTTTCAGATAGATCATAACGATCTGAAGTCACAACTAGGATATGTTTTTTTGTCTCAACAGAGGAGTTTTGAGCTAAAAGAGTTCAAAGAAACCAGTTATTATTGATTCTATAGTGGAGTCTAAGTATATAGTTTCTTATGATGCAGCCAAGAAAGCCTTTTGGATTCAAAAAAATTTCCAGGATCTTGATTTTGTACTTATCAGTAAAAAACCTTTTCATATTATATTTTGATAATACTTTAGTAGTGTCTCTTGAAAAAGTATCAAGGTCGCACCAACATATGAAGAACATACTCTAGAATTTTCACCTATATGGTGATTTTTATCATAGAGGTAAATTTCTCATAACTAGAGTACCCACAGAAGAGAACATGGAGGACCCCGTGACTAAAAGATTATCTCACTAGAAGCATGAGTCTCATGTGCGAGCTAGCATACTAAAGGTTGTTTACAATTTTCTCTATTTAAAGTCGTAGTATGTTACTGTTGGTTCCCTAGAACCAAATTCTATATAATTTAAGATAACATATATTCATGGTTTGGAGTATTAATAAACTTTTTATAACATCATGATTGTTCTTTTCCATATTATAGTATGTGATAATATTCTAAGAGTAGATAAATAAAAAAAGGTTATTACAGTTTCCCTCATTGATGAGAACCTGGAAGTGATATGACACTATTAATAAATATATTTTCTATAGTTGGATGATATCATTTGATAGACACAAATTATAGAGGCAATCAAGGGTGCCGACTCATAGGACTTTGAAACAACTTCTCATGGTGCACACCCTTGGTAATATTCAATGTAGGGTATTGTGAGAACGAGACCCACTAGTAGGAAATACACATTTATATGTGTCATTGGATGTTCCTATATACAGATGTGTGTATCGATCCTGAGATATTAATATTATTATTAATTAGTATTATGAGTTGCGTACTTTGATGTATTGATGAAAATCGTGATGACAGATGTTCACGATGAGGTAGGATATGTTGGGTGCGTTATGAGTAATATTGCATTAATGAATAATGTGAGAAAGTATTTGTCTGTTATGTTATTTAATATTAGTTTATATCTTAGGCCCTTTATGTAAATGATAGAGCCTAAATAAATTAATGGCCATGGTGTTCTATAGGCAAGTTCAATTTATGAGAAGTCAAAGAAAGAGACATTGAGAACATAGGTTGATGACAACGACATGAAATTTTCTTGATTAGAGATATCATGATAAATGGATTATATTACATATTAAGAATCCATAAAATTTATTATATCATTACATCAATAAATTCTTTCTCTATGGGTTCATTTTTGTATTTCCTCAACATTAACCTGGGACTTTAGGCTTCTTCTCCTAATTCCACTGATAAAGAGCCCTAGATGGTCACACACTAAGTGTATCTAGAATCTCAGTTAAATAATAATATTATTATTTATTATTTAGCAAGTAGAATAAATATTATCCCTATGCATGGTTTAATAATTATTCATCTTTTCTTGATGGAATTTATTATGTAACTAGTTATTCGAGATAATATAACATTAGCATAATATTTAATAAATATTTATTTTCTATTTAAAGAATATAATATTTATTTATTAGATAATTGTGTAGTGATATTTATTTAAAAAATAAATATTCATTATTCAAGGCCTGATAAATATTCTGGAGGGATTGAAGAATGAGTTTAAATAGTCTGCTGAGAAATAATAAATATTTAATATTATTAAATTAAATAATATTTATTTTAATTTGCAAGTTAAGCACATGTTGAGAAATATTATTATTATTATTATTACTATTATTTTAAATGGGGTTATGTGAGGATTAAATAAATAATAAGGGGGACTTGTGCAATTATTTATTTCTAACACTAGCGATATATAATCCCAATTATATTATTTACTATCAGATATAATTCATTTGTTTGGTTGTACACAATGAATTTGAAAAATTATCTCAATCCCTAGAGATATACCTTCTCTAAGAATGATTCTAAGAATGGATAGTGATCTTACTCCACCTCCCACTCTCAATTCAAGAGATACCCAAGAGAATACCTTGGAAGCGGTTGTCGAGGCGATTAAAGGAAGACATAATAAGAAATAGAATCTTTCATGGTAGCACCTAGAGATTCCTACGACGATGTTCATAGATTTTTGGAACACATGTGGATCCCTACTAGAGGGAATTTTCTTTTATTACATTAATGAAATGACCATACAATGCATGTTTTGTATCAGATTAATCAATGAAGAAATAATTTCAACAAGGTAATTCTTTAATTAATTAAATTAATTATAAATAATATGTGATGATTCACTTTATGGTTCTAGAATTATATCCTTTTTCTATTTCATTGATTTAATTCTATTGATCACAACATTCAACATTGGGAAAAATATCATATTAATCATCAATCATGTAAAAAAAAGTTGGGAATGACCCATCACAGACATCAAATATGCCCAGAACCTACACATCCATCTAAGGATGATACATAGTGCTGAAATTCAACTTAGTATCAATATCCTGTTAAAGAAATTTCCAAAAACTCAAGGTAATATTCATATCCTGTTCATATAAAATTGAATGTGTTACCCGATGCAACCTTACCAAATCCCTAATGTATATTCTGGAAAGTGGGTCCAAAGATAAATCCTTTGTGATAGTGATAAATTATGATTATTTTGTAAGTTGATTGACTACAAAACATAATTATCATAGCATTAAAGATAAGGTAAACCCTAATTTTTACCTTTAACTTTATTCTTATGTCCACAAAGTGTAAAGGCACTCTTACTTAAACAACATTTTCACTAAAACATAGACAGAACCAAAGGGTTGTATTACAATAAATATACCCTAAAATATCCTTAATCTTGATAAAATACTATCACATGATATCTCTAAAGGTGTGTCATTGACTTTGAACTTATGATCAAATGTAAACCCATAAACCAATGGTGGTATCCATAACTCTTAAGTAACTCGTACATGGAGACATATATACTTCTAAAAGTTTATTCACCCTTTATTCTTTCTATAATTTCTAAACTTATATAAAAACATTTTCATTGGAATCTTGGGATCTTCCTTGTTCTGACAGAATATCAAATGTGACATCATTATTTGATAATCCATGTAGAGGGAGATAATCAATTCAAGAAACTAAACGATAAAAAATAATATTTTTATAGGGATCATTCTTAAAAAATCAAAAATGAAATTCCTAGATAAGGAGATTAGGATTAGTGCGACCTAATTATCATGGTCCACTTCAACTATCATGATCTCATAAGCTTTCCCTTTTTCCTTTATCTTTAGAGGTTTTTGGTGTTGATCATTTTTATTAACCCTCACATTTGTCCATTTTTTAACATAATGTCCAAAATATTTGATTGAAATAATAAATTGTGGGAGGTGTATTCTATGGAGATTTCTCATTATTCAGATCATTATCTAACTTCTTCCCATCAATTCAGCATTCATTCTCTCGATGAACTTCCTTTCCACACTTAAAACATTTAGTAGTCCCCTTAAGATATTTTCCTTCATGCTTCTTTCCATACTTTGTGTATAAAGGAAAGATCATATTCTTCTCTATATGGTTATTATATTTTCCTTTAAATTCTATTTTTCTCTTCTTATAAAAACCATGGGATTGATACGTAACTTTAACCACCATTTCCGCCTTGATAGAACATCGAACAATCTCTTTATAGCTTTTGAAGTATCTTATGGATAATTCCATTTAGATACTTGGTTTCAAGACACTAAAAAATCAATCAACAATATGTTCAGGTGGGATGATAATACCCAAATCGTACCTCTAATGTAATGTAAAATTTTCATCATAGGTACCAAAAGATTCATCATTCTTCGAATAATAGTAAGGAACTCCTTCATATTCATTTGATGAATATGCAGAAATTACTTACTCAAAAAAATTTCTTAAACTTATCCCAATCCATGGATTTAATTCAATCCTATCACCTTGTTTTCTTGATAAAAGTACACCATTGATATGTTTCACATTTCAAACAACAGACATCCAAAATAAATTTTTCAGGTTCTATACACTAGATAATGAAAATATCTTTTCAGTGGTGCTAATCCATTTCTCAGAAAATAGTGGATCAGAAGACCCATTGAAAGAAAGTGTATTTTTACTCATGAATGACTCAATATAATATTGTTCCCTCCATTTTTTCATTGGAATCCCAGCAATATTCATACATTGATAAAGTTGTGTAAACATAGAAATCATATTTTGAATTCCAACTCTCATAACATTTAGTTGCCCTAGAATAAAATCAATGCATTTTTCATTGCACTCAACATTAACATGATTCCTTCAGGTTCTATCCATTGACTAAAACCAAAATTCTAGTGTGGTAAGAACTAATACTTATAGGAAACCACATAATCATGAAAAATAAATCATAGGGTTTATAAATCAAGAAACATTCTTTTCAATATATGTCATTCATGGTCATTATCTATTTAAATTCATCATGATGGTTCGTAAAGAGTTTGTGAATTTCCAAAGAATATCCTTCAGGAGTGTCAAACCAAGTGTGTAGTAAGGACCATCTTCAAGCACTAGGTAACGATCGAGTCTAGCTCAATGTTCACTTTTCGGAGTTATTACCCCTAGGTACCTATATGCTAGATACATATCTACTTATAGCATTTATAAGGGGGTGTAATTACTTGGAAACCACTCACTATATCCTTTTGCACAATTCTGTGACATTTTAATATACTTTTAATCATTCTTAGACTTATCCTTAGAGACATAACTAGACATATTCTTATAAATATCTCCAGGGATCTCACTAAAATTTTCACATCCTAGTTTCTAAATTTTTTCTAAACCTATTATATTATATCAATTATAGAAACTCTGGTTTCTCATACATGGATATTACATATTTTTAGATGAATATTCATTACATTACACAAACACATACCTAAGAACCTTAATATTTTAGTGCCCTTGGAAACTTGGAATACAATATTCTTAATTCATGGTATTCCTTAAATGTATTAGGTATATATATTCCCCCTTAATTACTCCTACTTAAAATCATTTCTTTATAACCTGGGGAAATGAAAAAAATAAAGGGTGATCTCAATTGTCCAGTAGGCGTTAAAGGGAGATACATAATCATAAAAAGATAATAAGGGTATGAGAATATGAGAATAAAATTTTAAAACCATACCCTGCATATCGAAGATCATAATCTTGAGTCACGGCAGGAAGATTGGAAGTTCATAAGACAAAAATCATAGAGGAAAAAAATAAAATGATCCATGAGGTCATAGCATGGGAATAAGACATATAATTGTGGCGTATACACAATCATATAAAATACTATGTCAAGGATACCCACTAATACATCCATAACATTTTAGGCTTGGGCTAAACACCTATATAACCAATCTTTCAATCTTGGGATAACCATCTATATACCCTCATTTTTGGGATTGGGATAAACACCCATGTACCATTTTACCAAATAGAATGTTTATAATTACCCAATTTATTAGAGGAAGATATAGGTTACACCTATCACATAATCCATACATTTAGGTTCAATAAGATCATAAAAAATTCATCATATCATAACTTATGGAAACAAGATTAGTTTCATAATCATTTCATCATTTCATCATTTCATAATAGAATAACCCATGAAAAATAAGATTGTTTTTTAATAATTTTGTCACGGTATAACTCGTGGAAGAGAAGTAAGTTTCATAAAAATCTTTTGATGATAAACTATTAAATGAAAGAATAATAATTGTATGGTTGATTAATGTCCTCGGAAAATAAAATGTTTCATAAAAGGATATCATATTATATGGAAAATTATTTTGATTGATTTTTTAAAACATTTATTAATTAAAATAACCTCTCTTAGAAAAATAAATTTTTAAAAAATCTTCAAAATCATTTTCATTGAAAACATATAAATGAATCTATAAAAATAATTTTTAATATATCTATAGAAAAATATACTATCTAATTTGAAATAAACTTTTTAAAATATAACACATCTTAAATATATTTTCCTTTGAAAGTAACCTCAAAAATTTACAAATGAAAATTCATGAAAAATATTTTTCATGTTTTACACATTAATACAAAGATTCCATTAACATTTTTAGTAAAAGAAAAATAAGTATTGTTTTTAAAAATGGCCTGATGATTCCATTCAAAACATTTAAAAAAAATCAATCATGGGAAAAATATTATTTTAAAAATGATAGTATAATAATAATAATAATTGAAAACATTTTTAGAAAACATGGATTTTGAAGAAAATGGATTTATGAATGAAGAGAGAAATATAGTTGAGTTTTTATAAAAGAATTTTCTCAATTATCTTAAGTACCAAAGAGTGATAAAATGGTACTATTACTTGAAAATATCATGAATAACCATAGGGGAATAAAATTCTTGAGTCTCTTTATAGATAGATAATAATATTTTATCATCTAAAACAGAATTATATGTAATCTTGATAAGCAATGAGGTTGTAACATGAACACTTAGGTAACTTTGAATCATAAAACCCATGAATTAATAAAATAAAATGGAACTTAAAATATAACGAGGATAAAAAAATCACGAAATTACATGTCAAAGGGTTCTATATACACCTCATGAAAGAATATAGGTGTATAACATATTCTACGTCTCAAAGAAAGAAAATTGAGACAAAAATACCTTATTTCTTTAGTAACTTGTGAATATTCATCCCTGTCAAAGAATAAAATTAGTAGAAATATTAATTTTAACATCTCAAGTTTTTAAAATGAAACACATTGTTTGATAGAAAACATGATACGCCACATTGAGTTTAAACAAACAACTGAATATTATTATTTAAATGTTACAGTTATAAAATATATGTTACAATGGTGGGTATGAACATGATTAACTGCGTAATGATTATATGTTTTACACATGTATATATAATTAATTATTTAGTGACCAATTAATTATAAATGAAAATAATACCAATTTTTTTTTAAATAAATGATTTTTTTTCAGAAAAACTATTTGAATATGAATAATTATGTTTATAAAATAATAAAATTACTTTTTTGGATTATATTAATTAAATATATATTCAATATAATTTTTAATATTCATATTATGTTTTTTCTAGATATTATATAAGAACAAATCCAATTTTATGCATAAAAGATGTATTTATCTAAAAAAGGAGTTTTGTCGCATTTTGATGGCACACTTGTTTTAAATTTAGTTTTGAACACTTTTATAAATAATTTTTTTTACAAAATAAACAATTTCTATGAATTTGGAATATATAAAATTACTTATTTTTTATTTTCTATTTTTGTGATAAGTTTAATGTTTTCATGAATAATGAAAAAATAATGCATTTTAATTAGAAATACCTTTTTCATCCAAATAATTTATAGTGTTAATTTATATTTTTGATTGGGTTTAATGTATAATTAGATCAATTATTTTATCATTTAATCCAATTAAGTTCTTTGGAAACAATTTCACATTGAAGTTTTATTAAAAACCATTAAATTATTTTGAACATTTTCACTTTAAAACCCCATTTTCTCATTCTGTCCATAGGATTAATTCATAATTAATTTCTTAAAATTATTTATTTTAAATTTTGAAAAATTGATTTCTAATTTGGAATCATAAGTTACAAATCTATTATATAGTTCCCTTTTTTGAAAAAATATTAATAGTAACTTTGGTAATTTTCATTACCGTGGTTAAGGGAAAATCGAGTAATTAAGGGTAAAAATAATATTATAAAATTATAAAACTACCCTAAAAATTATCCTAATTTTATTAGATGAGTATTTTTCATCCCTAATAATTTAAGGATCTTTTATGTGACCATTTATGTCTATTTTCATGATAATATAACCTTTAAAATATTTTATTCAAAGAAAAGTCAAACTTGTCATACTTTTTTTAACCAATTAAATATTTTTAATAGGGTGTTATATAGGTGATATATTCAACTATAAATAATAATTTTAAATATAAAATATTTATCATGTTAATTTATTTATTATTTTTAGTGGCAAAATAATTACCATAAATAATTACACAATAATGATGTAGTAATTGTTTAATTAATGGAAGAATTAAATAAATGATATTAAAAACATCAAAATAAATATAATTTTATATAATTAATATCATAAAAAAAATTCAATATGACTTTGACTTTTTTATAATATGTTAAAATATTTGGTTTGAAGATATCATGTGGTTATGATATTTTTAAAAAGTCATGTAATGAATTGTGTCAAAATTTACATTAATTTTATTTTAAAATAAATAATATTTTATTAAATTATTTTAAATTCATAAAAAACGTGTGGAAGTTGATTGGGATAAGGATAAAAATTTCAAAAATTACTAATTTATTGGTCATTCTATATTTTATAGTAATTATATTAACCTTCAAAATGTAAATTACATGATATCACTGTAAGAGTTAAAGGGGTTAAATAAATGTTAAAAACGATAAGGATTAAAAAATAATCAAAACATATATAATATTCATGGGATTATTTTATTTTGATTCATCCTCATCTTATATTGGAAATAACTCACTTCGGGTCCATTTGGAATAGAAAATTAATTTATATTAATTTAATATTTTGAAGAATTCCTAGAGTGCCCCTCACTCTCTTATAAAAGGAAACCCTTCTTATCTTTTATTAAAAAATAAGAATATTTTTTTCCAATATCAGACAAAATAAATTTCTATAATCACTCTCCACATTATATATATCTTATTTTAGGCAAAACAATCACCTTAGAGGTGTTAAGGTGTTAATGGGAAGAGCTTGTCCAAAGAAAATGTATCGTTTTTAATTAAGTGTTTTTGTTTTGTTTCTTATTCCACATTGTTCAAGTATTTTTACACTAAGATGAGATAATAAATCTTGTATCCTAAATATATTTCTATTTTATTATGTTGATATCATCACCTAAATCCATCTCCACTCCCATCAAATGGGAAAAGAATTAATTGTTTGTGTGTATGGTGAAAACCACCTCGTGAACTGATATAATTAGTTTTCCATCACCATCACTCAAGAATGGTTATAATGATGAAATCAAAGTTTATATGTGATATTAATGACATATTTATCATTAATAAAGTATAATATATCATTTATGTTTATACCTTTTCATGCACATAAAAATGATAACGTTGTTCGTGCGTACGTGTGAACTATCACCTCCATGAAGCGATGTGATTCATTTTTCATCACAAAAT
Source organism: Viscum album (assembly GCA_963277665.1). NCBI lineage: Eukaryota > Viridiplantae > Streptophyta > Magnoliopsida > Santalales > Viscaceae > Viscum > Viscum album. The sequence goes on along the minus strand of OY728155.1, from coordinate 1,784,182,778 downwards.
CACATGGATGATATATATAAGTACTTTTAAATGTTTAATATGATTTTAATTATATTGTTATCATTATATAAATTTAAAATAATTCTTACCTTCTTTCCATAATGATCATTGAAAAATGTAAAAGTTACTTATATGTACGTATGGCCTACTATCTCCATGATTAAAAGGTAGTTCATTTTTCATAACTATACTTAATTGTTTGATTTAAAATAGAAATTTATATTTAAAAATCATAATAATTTTAGGAATATTATTCTTTAGATTATGGACTTATGACCACTTTGACTATAGACATCATACCAAGTTCATTTGGACTCAAGTACTGAATATCATCAAAACATCTGATGTGAACTTAAATAATTAAGTGATCTTTATAGCATGATAATAACTGATATAAAAGGTATAATAAAATTTAAAATGATTATCATGAATTTATATAATTAACTTGAGTTTATTATTCATGAAGATAAATATTTTACCTGATGAGTCAGACTTTAGGTAAGGGACTTCATCTCAATTTTCTTTTGTTGTGGAATATTTTTATGTTATGCATCTATATTATTTTTTAATGTGTATATAAATCTCAATTGACATGTTATATCATGAATTTATTTATTATCCAGATATTTAATGTTTTTTTAATATTAATCTTTCATGTGGTATACGATTTTACTAATTACAGAGTAGTAAGGGAATTCTTAACCCAATTTTTATTATTTGGGTGGAACTCTTACTTCTTGATTATGTCATGCTAATCTTATGTGTAAATATAATTTTCAATAAATTATGTTTTATTTCAACTTTTTATTTGTATTTTTAGTTAATACATGCAATAGATTTATTTTATTAAGGATCACATCAATAATATGATATTTATAAGGGACTCTTTAACTAAAATATCATTTTAGTTGTTTTAAAGATTTATTTTATAAATATTTATCTTTCATTTCCATGTTTTCCAAATGGATTTCATGAATGTATTTATATATAAATTAATGTTTTAAAATTTTATTTTTTGAATTTCTCTCAATTTTATTTCAAAAAGTTGTCTTTTGAGGTTTTAATTAAAGGACTTTCTTTTAAAAACCTCTTTCAAAGTTACTCTTTCTCATATTTTAAAAAAATCCTAAAGGAATATATTTTTAACTTGTATGGAATGAAAAAAAATTACCTCTTTCTTGATGCCTTAATGTTTTTTATTTTTTCTATATAAGTTTACACTTTTATTATTAAAATAAATTGGTTTTATTTTTTAGTGAGTGACTTTGTAAAAATGAAAAGTGATTTGAAAGTCGAAAAGTTATTCTTATTTTATACATGATTTATGTGTTCTGTTTATGTTATGGTTATTGGGAATTTGTTATGAGTACGAGTACTTCTGGGATAAACTGAGGGAGGGTGATCCCATTATAGATCTCTAATGCATTGGGTAATGACACACAGTCAATCGGTAGAGTATCTCCTATGATTTAAGGTAATATACTTTGTTGTGTATTCCAAATGTAATCATGGAGGTTACTCCCTATATAGTCATCATAGATACAGTAAATGTAAGAGTTATGTGGAAATAATTCTACAATTTACCTTTATTATTTATGTTTGTTTTGTAGTTTTACAAGAAACATAATATTTCTTGAGGTAAGCTAAGAGATTATGTTTTATGGGTGAAAAGTATAACTTTTTGAAAATGTTTTTAGGGGTTTATAAGTATTCATGGACTAATTGTTTCCTTTCTTTTATGTCCTTTACCAAGTTTTTGTGCTCATCCCATGTTCTTAAAATATTTTTCACAGGGTCTAAGTAAGATTTAGAAAAAGGATGAGATCAAGAGGAAAATTTTGAAAATTTTTCATAAATAAAATCACTATTTTATTTTAAAATGTTTCCTTTGATTAAAAAATGTACATCGAGCATAAGTGTCCAATTATAACGTGTGAGTTTATTATGTAAGTGTATCTCCTAATTCTCTAAACCTCTGAATCTAAAAGATATTTGGGAAAAGAAATTGATTTATAGTTTTAAAAATAACTATAATATGTAATGTTTAAGGTAGGGTACATAAAATTGGTATCAGATTGGGGTTTAAACAACTTTGGAGATTATGATTATTTCTTAAGAGTTAGATTAATAATTATGGTTTTATATTTTTAAGGTTTATCATATTTTTAATATCTTAGAAACCCCTTTTTATGATATATTTTATGAAATTTTAAGGTGATTAATGAAATTTTTGGAGACATTTATTTTTGAAGTAATTATGGTTTATTGACTTTTTGGAGTAAAAATTAAAGTTATAAGACAAAATTTGAGGTTAAAACATTTTATGGGAATTTTTTTTGAAATTTATCAAATTTGGGGAATGTTAGAAGAATTATATAGTTTTATAAAAAGGAAAACCTGTAGGATGGGTGAAATCCCATGGCGTCTGGAAATGCCTTGAGTTTTGAAACCATAACCAATGGGAAGAAAGGGTAAATTGCCTACCACTGGACCTTGTGAAGTCCCAGTTAGTATGAAATTTTCATTTTAATTAAATTATTTTGTGGAAGAATAATAATTTGATTTTGGGAACATATCTTTTATCTTACTAATAACCATGGGATTGGAAAATGATTTGGTGATTAATTGATAAATGTTATTCCAGAAGATGATCTCTATTTTGGGAACCCTATATGATTAAGGTAAATAGAATACAATGGGCTTTTATTGGATAATTAAAGGTTGAATTGTATTTTGGAATCCTATAGGATTTTATTTTGGACTTATGGTGATTTGTAATATTTATAGAAATAATTCTCATATCTTGGAGATTATGTGATTTATGAATTTAAATTTTTAGTATGAGTAATTAAAAGTCATTGATGTTATTTGGATATAAATATTAAAATTTATCTTGGAAGACTATGTTATCAAGTCTTTCTGAATTTTGGGTTTCATATTTAGTGTATATTGTTTTGAGTAATTTAAAGGACAGTTATTTGATGAATGGTCTATGTTTATGTTTGGGTATTAATATATAAATTTAAAGATTAAAAGTATTTTTTATTATATAATGGTTTATTATTTTTGGATAATTGTTCTATCTTGTCCTAAAAATTTTGGTCTGGGATTATGTTTCAAGATAGGATAAATATATAGTTAATATTTTTTGGATTATGTGATTCTCTAGAAGCTGATTATAGTTCTTTAGGTATGAAAAAATCATCATCAATACTCATCATTTGGAAAAAAAGAGGAATTTGTAGTGGAAACTGATTAAAGTATGAAACTGTAATTGTCAAGTAAGTATTTTTCAATATGTTCATATTATAAGTATTAAAATAATTCCTCAACCCTATGAAAATAATCTTGAAATAAAAACATTATCTTCTTACTTTTCTTACTAAGAAATCAATTACCTTCTAGACCAACACAGATTTATGGTTTTGTGATAGTTATATTTCTCAGGACCACGTTATCTATCAATCCTTATAAAGACTTGATAGTCAGTTTTCTCTTCCATATCCATGTTTTAATACATGGAAACCCTAATATATGTTATCTCAGGTGACCTTCATACTTCCCTTCCTTTATTTTATAGTGGATGTTTTTTAGACCCTTGTTCAAATATGGGATTTCAAAAAAGGTATTTTGAAATGTCAAACACTAGTTATCAAGCATGAATTAAAAATTGTGAGTACACAATTACCAAAAGGGGGTAGATTTTATTGTCCTCAGTTTTTAAAACAAAACACCATATTCAATATCCTACATGATACGTCACATCGAGCTTAAACGAACAAATAAATATTATTATTTAAATGTTACTACTATAACCAAGACATTATAATAGAGGGTATGAACATTATTAACTGAATTATGAATATATAGAGTACATATGTATATATAATTAATTCTTTGGGAACCAATTAATTATAAATTAAAATAAAACTCATTTTTTAATAAAAGGAAATGTTTTCTAAAATACTTAAATGCAAACAATTGTGTTTACAAAATATTAAAAACAATATTTTTTGGGTTATATTATTGAAATATATATTTTATACAATGTTGAAAATTCATATTATGTGTTTTATAGACACGATATAATAACAAATCCAATTTTATGCATAAAAGATGTATTTTTATAAAAAGGAACTTTTTCTGCATATTGATGATGTAATTATTTTAAATTTAGTTTTTTACACTTTTATAAATTATATTTGAAAAAATAAACATATTATTTTAAATTTTAATATGAAAATTTACTTTGTTTGAATTTTTGGTATTTTTTAATAAGTTTCATGGTTTGATAAATAGTGAAAAAATATGGAATTTTCATTCAAAACAAATTTTTCATCTAAATAATTTAAAGTGTTAAATTATTTTTATAATTTGTTTTAAAATATAATTAGATCAAATTTCAATTATCTAATCCAATTATGTCATTTTAATCAATATCACATTGAAATTTCATAGAAAAACATTTCAATCTTTTGAACATTTTCACTTTAAGAACTCGTATTCTCGTTCCGTCAATGGGATTAATTTTTAATTAATTTTTGAAATTTCTATGTTTATAATTTTTAAAAATGTATTCCATATTTTTAATTATAATTTCCAAATTTATTAAATATGTTGTTTTTATTTTTTTGACAAAATATAAAGATTAAATTTGGTAATTTTTCTTACCATGGTTAAGGGTAAATCAGGTAATTAAGGCTAAAAATAATATTATAAATATTATGAAATTACAATAACACTTTTCCTATTTTTTTATGAGTATTTTTATTCCATAATAATTAAATTATTGGTTATGTGACTATTTATGACTGTTTTTATGATAATATAACCTTCATAATATTTTATTCATTGATAAGTCAAACTTGTTATACTTTTGTTTTTAACAAGTTAAATAATTTTAATGTGGGGTTATATTGGTGATATATTAGACTATAATTAGTAATTTTAAATATAAAATATTTATATACATCATGGTAATTTATTTATAATTTTTAGTGACAAAATAATTACCTTAAATGGTGATGCAATGATGTTGCAGTAATTGTTTAATTAATGGAGGAATCAAATAAATTATATTAATGATATTAAAATAAATATAATTTTATATAATTAGTTCCATACACAAATTTTATATATTTATTTTACATGTTATTTATAATTTAATAGAGTTTTTTAAAGAAATCTTGTTGTTATGATAGCTTTTAAAAGTCAAGTATTGAATAGTGTCAAAATTGACAATAATGATATTTTAAAATAAATAATAATTTATTAAATGATATAAAATTAATAAAAATATAAACTTAGGCCAACTTATTGAAATAATGTTAAAAATATCATAAATGAATCATTTATTATTTTTTGTATCATTTTATAGTAACTATATACACCCTCAAAATGTAAATTACATGATATCATGGTAAGAGTTAGAGTGGTTAAATAAGGGTTAAAACAAAATGATAAGGATTAAAAAATAATAAAAACATTCATAATTTTCATTTAATGATTTTATTTAGATCCATAATCACCCTATATTCTAAGTAAGTTATTTTGGATCCATTTGGAATAGAAAATTAATTTATATTAATTTAATATTTTTAAGAATTCAAAGAGTGTCTTTCTCCTCTCTGATAAAAGGGAATCCCTTATTATCTTTTATTCAAACCTAAAAACCTATTTTTTAGTAAAAATATACGTAAACAATTTCATATAATCTCTCCCCACATTGTATATCTCTTATTATAGTCATAACACTCACCTTATAGGTGTTAAGGTGTTAATCAAATGAGATTTTCCAAAGAAAAGGTATCATTTTTAATTAAGCGTTTTTGTTTTGTTTCTATTGCCAAATATTTATAGTATTCTTCATCCATGATGAGATAATAAAACCAATATCCTCAATAAACTTAGATTTTATTATGTTAATTTCATCACCTAGATCCATCTCCACTTTTATCAAATGGGAAAATAATTAATCATTCGTATGTACGGCGGAATACCACCTCATGAACCGATATAATTCATTTTCCTTCACCATAGATCAAGATTGGTTATAATAATTAAATTAATATTTATAAGTTATATTAATGAAATATTTATCATTATTAAATTGTAATATATCATGTAAATTCTTACCTTTCCATTAAAAAAATGATAACGTTGTTCATGTATACTTGTGAGCTATTACCTTTACAAGGTGATGTGATTCATTTTTCATCACCACATCATATAGATGATATATATATAAGTATATTTAAATGTTTAATATGGTATTAATGATATTATTTTCATTATTTAAATATAAAATAATACTTACCTTCTTTACATAATGATCATTTAAAAATGAAAATGTTACTCATGCATACATATGACCTATCGTCTCCATGATTATAGCATAATTAATTTTCTATAACTATAATTAATGGTTTGATTTAAAAGTTTAATTGATTTGTGAAAATTATAATCTTGTCATGAATATTATTCTGGATATGATTTACTTAGGAACAATTTAACTATCAACATCATACAAATTTCATTTTGGAATCAAGCATTGAATATAGTCAGAACATCTGATATGAAAATAAATAATTAAGTAATTGATATAATTTTATTAATGGTGGATCCTTGGTCAAAAAAAAACAAGGCATGTTTATTGAATTAATTAAAATAAATGTTAATTTTTTTAAAAGAATGAATTCTTTTATAATCTTTTTCTTGAAGGGGGTCAAATTTATAGGGAGGTCATCCGACTAGGTGAAGTCATAACTGACCCCTTAATGAAAAGCCCATATGTAACGATTCTTGCTTCATGAAATGAATGTACAGTGATATGATTAATCTACATGAGTGAGTAAAGGAAATTTATCCCTCTTTTTTTGATCGGCCATGCAAGATACACCACACCATTCTGTAAAGCATGAACGATGGTGGTTGAATTGATTTCAATCCAGACATTGTTCCAACATTTTTGTCTTGTGAAAGTTATAACATGAATAACACTTGATATTTATGCCTCCAAAGATAAGGAAAATCCATAGGTTCCATAGAAGAAGCTTAAGAGCTACCCAAGTTGGTCCATGTACACAGCTCCATATATCGATGGGGCTGAGTTATATTTAGAGGCCCCATACACATTAACTTTAATACAGCCCAAGAAAATAAATTTCAAAAACACTTAAAACATGCCTCAAGGTTAACTGTAAGTCCCTTAAACACTGAGGCACCGCAAAATGATGAAATCAGAAATAGAATTTTTGCAATTCCCCTACTAAATTGTGGAACCTTTTTGTATGGCAGAAAGTGTCCTCATCAATAATGCATGAAGACTGGATGAACTATTATGATGTAAATAAGTATTTCTATTATAACATATCACATGGAAAATCTTAACAACTGTAACTAGAAAAAGGTGCTTCATCTGATGAGAGGTGTTAGAATAAGAACAATACTGAATTTGAGATCTTATTTAATCCAAAATTAACCGTCTATAATAAAAAATATACCAATAACATATTTCCAAATATTAGAAGCAGTAGCACACTAAATAATAAGATGGTTAGGGTCTTCTTAATAATGATTGTATAGACATAATTTATAGAAAATATAGACCCCAAAATATTTGATACAAGTCTCAATGGAGACCTAGTTATGAGAAATTATCTAAACAAGAGTGATTCTTGAAGGTTTTATCCAAGGCTTATCAAAAAAAAATAACCAAGAAAAATAATTATCTATATTTCTAAAATAGTGGTTATAAAAAGATTTTGAGACAATCATTTCATTATGAGAAGGTTTCCAAATTAAAAATCACCATTTTTTATAAAGGGATAATTATCAATGACATGATTAAAATTATCAAGAATATCAATTATAGGATAATTCAATAAATATTTAATAGAGACATTGGTGTGATTAAGTAAAGGATTGGGATCAACCATAAGAATTCGAGGAGCACCAGACACACATGAGCCACAACCCAGTTGGTGAGGACACCTTATGTGTATCCAGGTGACCCTGGATCAAATCCAGGTGGAGGCATAATTTCTGGAGGTACTGTAGCAGGAACTATAGTAGTACTGTAGCAGGTAATGTACCAGTACTGTAGCATGTACTGTAGTGGGAACTGTAGTAGTACTTTGGTAGGTACTATAGAGAGAACTGTAGCAGGTACTATTTCGCACTGTATCAGCCAATAATATTCACCCATTTGGGCCTTCAGGCCACCGATTTGGTCCTTGGGTCCTCTAAGGCATTCGAGCCACCTACGACTTTGGTTTAGTAAGGCCTTCAAGAAACCTTAAAGCCTTCAGGCCACTGTTTGTGCATATGTAAACTAGAAAACCTACAAGGAACAAGCTCCTGAAGGAGGATGTGCCTGGATATTTCACCATAGGAGAAGCTGAACGGATTGAAAGAATGAGAGGGTATATAACCTTCCATCATTACAAGATAGTGCAAGCACGGGAATGCCTAGAATAACATTCATGCAAAGGTGGAGAGCTGATTTCATGATGAAGAAGCTAGGGAGGAGCAGTTCCAAGTAGTTTGTCTGGGTTGTATGTAATGTTTGAATCCTATGTGCAATGAATTCCTCTAAGGCCTACAAGTCATGTGATACTTCTACCTACAGGATTTGAAAGGTTTCCACCTCACCCCTTGAATTGTGGATTATCAAAAATCAATAAAAAATGAAGGTATTTGGGATATTAGAGGAGGAGAGGATCACCCGACTAGTTATCTAACCAAAAGTTCATAGAAGATTTTTTCACAACCATCCATCTAGAATTTGAAATAATATTAGAGAAGTATTTTTCACTGGATGACCAGATAGAGGTGTCCATTTCATTTATGTTACCTTTCTCCATATTATCAAGGACTATATTTTTAAGGAATGTGAGAGGAATGGAGTCATGTTAAAGGAAATTACAAGTGAGTCAAGATTTTAAGGAATCATTAAAAATTTTAATGTTTTTAGTTCCTATAACACCCTTATTTAGAGGTTAACAATATTTGGGCCAAGGGACAGTCACTAATTTTCATTCATCAGTGCTCCCACTCCACACAAAAGTTTTTATGTAGATATTAATTTTCTTGAGACGACCAATGGGTCATTTGTATACCATCAAATAGTAAACCATTTTAGAGACAATTGTAGATTTGAAAAGTAAAATTCCACCTATCATAGATATAGATTTTCCCTTCCAAGTGGAAATTTTATTTTGAATTTGGTAAAAAATCAAAGAGAAGTTACATATTTTAGGTCTGACCCAAAATATTGGAACACCAAGGTAGGTGAAAGGTATGGATCCATCTTTGATACCAAGATTTTTAATAATGTTGTCTTTTATACTGGTTGGGGACCTTTTTCCTAATAAAATAATGGATTTATCCCAACTAATGGTTTGACCAGATAACTCTTCATAATGAGATAGATAATCCTTAATATTTTGAATATTTCTTTTACCACATTGTAAGAAAATAATGATATAATCTACATAGAGGAGGGGCATGGCCACAGTCATATTCCTAGAATCATGGATAGGAATAGGTTTACCTTTCTCAAATAGATGAGTGAGTAGTCCTCTTAAGTATTCATTCATAATAGAGAAAATAATGGAAGAAAGGTGATCACCATGTCTTACACCTTTGGTGTAGTTAATGTATCCCTTCAGAGATCCATTAATCAGAATAGGGATGTGAACCAAGTTAAAAGGGTTCTAATTTTTCTAATGAATATATTATTAAAACCAAAGCCTTGTAGGACCTTGTAAATAATTCTCCAATAAATAGTATCTTAATCCTTTATGTTTTCATGTTTTATGTAAATAATACCTATCCTGTTAGATTTTTAAGAGATAATTTCATTTAGAGGCAAGGAAGATATAGTCTGAAATGGTTTTACCCTTGAAAAAACCACATTGGTTCTAAGAGAAATTTTTTTTCATGATAGTTTCATGTCTATTAGAAATAATATTATTAAGGATTTTATAGAGAGTGTTGATAAGAGCTATAGGTATAAATAGATGAATCTTAGAGGAATTATCTACTTTACAAATTAAAGTAAGTAATTGGGAATTAAGACCATGAGGAAGAATACCATTAGTGAAGAAAGTTTTACCAACCTACAAACATCACGATGTATAACATCCTAGTAGTGTTGAAAAAATCTGTTATTGAAACCATCAATACCATAAGAACTCCTTGAATTTAGGCTGAATATGGTGTCCTTGATCTCTTGATCAAAAGAAATTCTAGTGAGGAAGGAGTCATCCTCATCATTAAAAATTATAGTAATAACATCATCAAGAATGTTTTTATTGATATTAGATATATTGAAAATATTGGTAAAGTAGGGAACAACATGATTAGTGATACCATCCTTAGTATCAATGATGATGTACCCAACTTTATGAAAATAAATAGGTCTACGAGCTTTCCTAATTATTTGGAGAGAATTATTAAAATTATTGTTCTTGTCTTCATACATTATCCATTTAACTCTAAAGATATTCTTAAGAATGTTATCCTCAATGGAGAGGAGATCATTGAGATTATTTGTAAGATTAATTTATTTTTGAGGATCCATAGTAAAATTAGTGCTAGTGGTGAAAATTTGAATTTAGTTAATATTTTCTTCCAAATTAGTAATCTCATAATCAATTTTGTTGGATTTTGATTTACACCATTCTTTTCAAAAAATTTAAGTAATTTTAAATATATGGTGAAAGAGAAAGAATATTTTCTATAGTTTAGAGATTTCCAAGAATTTTTTATACCTTTATCAAAATAAGGTTTAGAAATCCAAGTGTAGTTGGGGTTTGGCTTACTGTTAAGCACCCCTTAATCCTATATGAAAAATGGGGGTTCAAAACCCATTGGGAATAGGTACTGTAGTAGTACTGTAGTGTACTGTAGCAGTGACGACACTGCAGCACATCAGGAACTGTAGCAGCGGCAGGTCAATGTAGCGGCGACAGGGTACTGTAGCAGTGGCAGATACTGTGCAGTACTGTAGCAGGCGGAGTAGTGTTGCGGTACTATTCACAGAATGGGTCTTGAGCCAAAATATTGGGCCTACGGGCAATGTAATGGGTTAAATTCCCACTAGGCCTTTAGGCTATGTAATGGGTCTCCCTCTACCCAGTTAAAAGAGGTCTTTTCTATGCTTTAAATAATAAATGAGGCTTCGACCCCAATCTTTAAAAAAAGGCTTATAAATCCAAGCATTACTGAATCTAAAAGGAAGAATGAGATTGGATTTTCTAACTGAGAGAGTGACCAAGATTAGATGATGGTCAGAGTTAAGTTTTGGGAGAGTGATACTGAAGATGGTAACCCAATTTTCCAAGGATTTATCATTAGAAAATCCATATCCATTTTACTAAAAACCACCTTATTAAAATTATTTTTATACCAAGTGTATTTGACCCATAAAATGTTTATTTTAGTTATATTATTATATTTGATGGAGGTTTTTAATTCTCTAGAGTAGATAGTGGAGTGTGAAGGCCCCATTTTTTCACGTGGACCAAGAATGGTGTTAAAGTCCCCAACCACAATCCAAAGTTCATGAATTTTGTTTCCTAAAAAGGAAAGATCTTTCCAAATAGGTTTTCTATCTTGATTCTTATTCTTAGAATAGAAAAAAAGAGAAATAATAATGTTATTTTGATTAGGTTAGTTCACAAGGGAAAACATAGACCGAAATATTATAAACACTAACATTCTGGAAAGAAGTTTGATAAAATATCCATAGAGTTTCAACAGGAGTGTTACTTTTTCTAGCACTAATATAAAAATAACCTCTATGTTTCAAGTGAGAAAATGTAGGTGAAAAGTTAGTTTTAGGCTCGGTAATAGAAAAAATTTGGGTCTATGAGTATGAATTAATATTTTTAAAGTAGTAACTATGTTAGAGTTAGAAATACCCTAACCATTCAGAAATAATATATTCATTTAAACATATACATGGGGTTTGAACCCCCTTATTTTTATTCCCAGATATCTTCCTCCAATAAGATCTTCTAACTGTTTTAGTCTTGTTGAGGCTATGAGTCAATGTACCTTATCCTTATTTAACCTTAGAAGTAACATGAGGAAGAGTATTAGGAGTACCTCCCCTTGTATCAGTGGTGGAAGTTGGATCACAACCAATGTTTAGAATGAAATGATTCAAGTAATTACTATTTGTTTCAAGATATGAGTGTTGAGTGTTGAATCAATTTCTAGGTTGAGCAGTGTGAGAAAGTTTCTCCTTGGATATGATAATAGTCATGGAGAAGATTGCATCAAATTCTTTGTAATTAATATCTTCCACTGTATTCAGTGTGGAGTTTGTGTCCCATACCTTATCATTAGTATCATCCACTACATTCATTGTGGAGTTATTGTCCCCTAACTTATCATCAGTATTATCCACTAAATTCATTGAGGAGTTTGTGTCCCCTACCTTGTCATTGGTATCATTCACTACATTTAGTGGTGGTGCAATTCAAGATAGAATAACCAATGAGCATTCATAATTATCAAAAGGGGCGGATTGTTTTCAATTTGATCTTAACCTCTATTTGATAGTCATTCACATTGAAGAAAATAACTTTTAGAAGTTTTAATTCTAAATTCACATCAACCATAAATCTAGTATAGATACCTAATTCCACATTTAGAATTAATTGATCTATATTTAAGGGGACACCAATATATGAGGTGATATCTTTCAAGATCATTAAGTGCCAAAAATACCAATTAAGTTCATGTAATCAAAAAAAATTGAGGCATAGTGTTCTCATGAGTGTAAGGGTTAAAAGCCTAATCCTATTAAGATATTCAAAGAAGACCGTGATTAAGTTGAATGTTACATATCTTCCAAACTTGATATAGTTCCTCCTATGAGCTTAGTAAAATATGAAAATAGCCTCTACATATTGGAACTAGTTTCCAATTTTAAAATCCCTAGAAATTGGAAATCTGTGGTTTTTTTAGGAATCAGCTAGGGTTAATCCCCTTTAAGATAAGAAATATTCCCAAGAATCAAGAACATACAAAGTTGAGCTCATTGCTGGATATATTTAAGATAATCTTATACCAAGAAACCTCTATCATCCATTTTTTTATAGGGGAGTATTTGATGAGAATGATTTGTAAATATCTAAACCTTTAAGATATTATAGGAAGCAAAGCCCTTTAGATTTTTCATGTGGTGAACAATTTAAGATTTCCTCAGAAAGAGTTTTTTTCTCCTTTGATTCAGGAATGGGACTTTCAAAAGATTGATCCCACTTAGGATTGAAAGGTTCTATAACTCTCTAGATCCATCAAGCAAGAGGTCGATCATCACCCATAGTAGGGAGATTTAGGGTTTTCATGATAAGTGATCATATGGTTTCACGAGGATCCACCTTTCATTCCACCGAGTAATTTTTATAAAGTGATAATAAGTGTTATAAGAGGAAAAATAAAATTTAAAATGGTTCTGAATAAATTAAATAATTAACCTATGTTTATTATTCAGGAAGAAAAATATTGTATATGATGATTCAGAAACTAGGTAAGGGACTTCCTCTCAATTTTATTTCATTGAGGCATATTTTAATGTTATGAATATATATTCTTTTATGAGGTGTATATAATGCTCCATTGACATGTTATATCATAAATTTATTTATTCTAATATATTTAATCTTTAGATAAATTTTTGTCTTCATGTGTCATATGATTCTACTGATTACAATGCTGTAAGGTAATTCTTAACCCAATTTTCATTATTTGGGTGAAACTACTACTAATTGAGTATGGTGTGATAATATTATGAGTGAAGTGAATTTTTAATATCTTATGTTGTATTTCCACTTATTTTATGTGGATTTACTGTGAATACATGTAAGTGATTCATTTGATTAAGGATCTCTTCAATAATATGATATTTTTAAGGGAATATTTAACTAAAACTTCATTTTAGATTTTTTTAAAGATTTTTTTTCTAAATATTTATCCTTAATTTACATGTTTTATAAAAAAATTAAATTTATATATATTTACATGAACATTTTAAAATGTAAATTTTATAATTTTTCTGAAATGTTTTTAAAACAGGCTCTTTTAAGGTTTTCTTTAAGGGGCTTTATTTTAAAAGCCTATTTTAAAGTTACTCTTTCAACTATTTTTACAAAATACTAAAGGAATGTTTTTTTATATTATATGACATGAATGGATTTTCCCTCTTACATGATTCCTTGATGTTTTGATGTTTCCTTTATAAGTTGACACATATATTTTCAAATATTGTGTTTTTATTTTTTTATTGTGTGCATTTGTAAAAATGAAAAGTGATTTAAAAGTAGAAAGTTTGTCTTCATTTTATTTATGATTTATGTGTTGTGTTTATATTATGTTTATTAGGAATTTTATATGAGTATGGGTGGTTATATGATAAACCGATGGAGGGGGATCCTGTTATAGATCTCCAATTCATCAGGTAATGAGACAAAGTCAAATGGAAGGGTTTCTCCTAAGAGTTTAAGGGAATATAATAGGGTGGGTATTTAAAATTTTACCATGAAGGTTACTCCCTATGTATCTATCATAGCTAAAGTAAATTTAAGAGTGATATGGAAAATATTCCACAGGTTACCTTTATGATTTATATTTTCTATAGATTTTTAAAAGAAACTTATGATTTGATGAGGTAGTCTAAGAGATTATATTTTATGGGTGAAAATTATAACATTTTAAAAATGTTTTCATGGGTTTATAAGTATTAATGGACTAATTTTTTCCTTTATTTTATGAAACATATTGAGATTTTGTGCTCATCCCATGTTCTTAAAATGTTTTTCACAGGTTTTAAGGAAGAGTTGGGAAATGGATGGGATCAAGGGGGAAATTGTTATGATTTCCCATAAAGATAAGCCATGCTTTATTTTAAAAAGTTACGTTTGATTAAAAAATTGATACTGAGTATAATTTTCCACTTGTAATATATGGGTTTACTATGTAAGGGTTTTTCTTCACTCTCTAAAACTCTAAACCAAAATGATCTTTAGGAAAATAAAATGATTTATTATTTTAAAAATGAATAGAATATGTAATGTTTAAGTCTGGTTCCTTGCATTAACAATTAGTAAATTAGGTAGATTCATGATATATCTTGTCATATCGAAGTATATACACCACACAACAGAAACAATTGGTGAATATGGTATAAGTCTCTCAGAAATAAAAGTGAGACTAGAAATCCCCTTACCTTAAGTATTGACTTTCTTTGTACTCGTTCGAACCTCCTGTATAATAAAAATAATTTTATTACAAATCAATTATAGAAAAAAACATACATATATCATACCATATATGATATACATATTTCTTTTTTATTTCAACTTTATTAATAATTCCATGTTAAAGTCACATTTTTTGTAATAACTACTTTATTTTTCATATATGTTTTGATTTTTTATTTTTTTGGTCATATTAATTTTATAATTATTTACTAATATATATAATTTAAATCATAATATAAATATAATATATATTTATTATATATTTATTTATCGTAATCTATAAAATTTAGTGATAGGAAATGAAATACCCCACTCTTGGAGATGGTTAGTCATACTTATGCATAAATGTTATTTCCATTTTCTTGTAGGGTTAAAAGAAAGAAAGGTAAATTATATATTATAATTAAAGAAGAAATTTTATTTCAAATATATCTAATATTTTCATTAAACCCATCCTTAATACCTTCCATGTAAATCGTGAACAAATCACATCGCTTCGTGAGGTGATAGTCTATCATACACACAAGTGATGCTATCATATTCCCATAAAATGGAAATCGTAATGGTATGTGTGATATAATAACTTAATAATAATAATAATATCATAAATATAATTTATAAATAATAAATCCATCCTTATGTCCAACCATTAGAGGTGGTAATGAAAAAATGAATGGCATCGGTTTGGGAGGCAGTAGTTCATCAAACACACGAACAATGATTTCATTACTCATTTGATAGAAGTGGAGATGGTTGTAAATACAATCCCTAAACATAAAAATATATGAGTATAAGATAGATACTGAGGTTATTATATCATCTTTGTATAATAATAATTTAAGTGGGTGGAGGAAGAAATAAAACAAAAACTATTATTGATGAACGTTAACTCTTATTTGGGTATCCTCCTTAGATTTACACTGAAATCCTTCCTTGGTTTGGTTTATATAAAAAATAACTCTTTTAGTATGAGGGTAGGAAAGTTGGAAATTTATTTGGGTAGGTCTTAGATGAACCAAAATTCTTGGACGTGTGAAGAAGACAGGAGTTGGGGTGGCCTTTTATTAGTGGGGGAGAGGTCACACTTGGTATTTTTGAAAATATTTAAGTGCTCCCACATTTTTAATATGTCAAAAAGGCTCCAAAATGATCTATTATAGAACATTATAGGGTTAATGGTCGATATATGTTCATAAAATGGGTGTTGAAAAATTTTATAGTCTGTTTTAACCCTTATCTTTTTCATTTATCCCCTAGTAAACACATTTTTACCATAATTGTGGTAATTAATAATTTACTATATTCACTATTCATTTTGGTCTAAAATTATGTTAAAATAATTATAAATTATAAATTATTCTAATTAAAAATATGGAATCCATTTTTATAAATTCAATTAACATAAGTGGAATATTTTAATTTAAAATTACTCTCGCAAACGTGATGTGAAAGCAGATTTCTAAAGAGAAAATCTCCAAAAGTTTACAAAGTTTCTATATCAAAATTCATTAATAAATTGATTAAAACTACCTAAATTGGATTATTTTATGTATAATTGAACTAATTTTACTTTAAAAACAATTTAAAATATAATTTATCATTATAAATAAATTAAATTAAAATGTATTTTTCAATTAAAATTCACTATATTCACTATTCATTAAAAATGAAACATTTCATAAAATTTCAAAAATACACCCCAAGATAATTTTAAAATTAAGATTTCAAAAATGAATTTTATTTTATCAAATTCATTTTATAAAATTGTCAAACTTTAATTTTATTATTTTTCTCAAAAATAAATAAAAAACGTTATTTTTATAAAATTATATTTTTCAAAACATTGAAAGACTTTTCTTAAAATTAAAAATTCTTTTATCAATATGATTTCTTTATATATAAATATTATGATTAATATATAAAAATATTTTATTATTATTCATAACTCTAATTTTAATAGCTAGGTTATAACTATTGTTTTCAAATAACTATATTAATAAAATATCATGGTTTTGTTAAAACTAACTGTTGTGTGTAATGCAAGCAAACCAAGTGTTTCATATACTACATGATTAACATGGTTTTACATGTAACAGAAGCATAACTTATTGTTTCATTCAATACAAGATAAACTCATTATTGTGTTTAATGAAATCTATAGAAAATATTAAATTTAATTGAAAAATAAATCACAAAGTCTTGGGGTGATAGAAGGAACATGTGTGGATTAGAACTAGTAGGATTATATTTTGGATCCCCTCAATGAAATTATAAATTTAATAAATTTTTGATCAAGAATCATATAAATCAATTAAAATACTCAAGACTAAGGCAATTTTTTATTAATAAATTAATTATAAATTTACCAAGAAAGTTCCCATCTCTGTTTCTAGGATTAGTTATTATGATTATTCATATATAATAGACCTGATCAGATTCTAACACACCTAGAACCTTCAATTGGTATCAAAGAAGTCACATTCAAATTTATAGTTATTTAATTATTTATTGATTTATATCATAGTAATTTTGTTATTTTTCATTTGGATTATCATTCGCAATCCATAATGTTGAGGTATTATGTTCATTAAATATTAGATGACCTAAAATTGGATAAGAATGGGTAAAGGGTGCATAGATAAACCATCCAGATGTGTGAGGATCTAGGTGGCATGACACTGTTATATATAGTATATCCTAATTGCACATCATACAATCTTGTTCAACAAAAAACTGATGCGTTTGAACCAATCACTCTTGGACATGTGGGTATTAATTACCTGGAATGTAATTATACACTAATTATACCACTTTTTAGCTACTTGGGTTTTATTTGGATTTCTGGGTTATACAGAATATAAAAGATGTAAAAATCATGTAATTTTCACATGACATGGTGGTCGTGTAATTAATGCATGTGGTGTGTAATAAATTCACCCTCCACATGTTAAATGCAATCTATACAACATAGATCCAACTGTGTTACATGGATTATAGATTCCATTCCCACCTTGTAACATGGTATTATCCCATGAAAATTTGACATCATGTCCTTATATGTGTAATAAATAATTTTTAGAAATGAGTTACTCATGGTGTAGATGGTGTACATGCCATGTAAGTCATACTTGTCTATATAGAGTACACACCAATTCAGGTTGTACACACATAAAATAAATTATATTGAAATAAATTAACTATAACATTAAGACTTAACAACATGGTTTGTAGATGGAATACGCATCGTGTGATAGGGTTTTACAAAATAATAAATTCCTAAATAATTCCATGTAAACTTTGAAACTACACATCTTGTGGAGTTAGTACACATCATATATATTGCATAATAATTTAAATTTCTATAGGTTACATAGGTAATATTCATATTTACACACCATGTAACTATGTGAAATTCCATGTACACTACAAGTCGTGTAAATTCATTGTACATGAGCACAAAAGAAACTATATATTTCGGGTGGGTAAACACTTTGTTGACTCCCAGTACATGTCATGTACAAAAGTAATTTTAAATAAAAAATAATTTATTTAAATTATATTGGATGGTTGTTATATGTATCTCAATGATATATTGATTAAAAATTAAGTTAAATAATTAAATAATTAATAAGACCATTAATTATTAATTCAAGAGAAATTTATCTTAATTAATTGAGTTATTAGAAATTTATTCTAGCTTGTATGAATAAGATTTCATTTCATGTATGTGAATGGTCTTGATCTATGTTCAACCCATGTTTGCATTGGATTTTTATTTAATATAATATTTTTTCATTGGTTTTTATATGTAATAAAGATTTATTAAATTAAATACAGTGGTATGTGAGTCATCCCTTCCCCTTTATTACATAGGGAAGGTGTGTCCTTGGTATATTTTATGTATCCTACACCCCCAGTTCTGCTTGCCTACATGTGTGTAAAATATATAAATGATGAATATCCAAGGAGATGAAGTAGTTCAGAACATGAGCTGAGGTGAAACCAACCTAGAATATATAGTGGTCCATCGTGTAATGTCACAACTTGATCCAAGTCTGACTCAATAATTTTTTCTATAGGGTCATGGGTTTATTTTTCATTGTCTTGATAAACCAGACATTAGAAAACTCATGATAATGTTATTTTATTTATTTTTCCTCATCTATTGTGTGGTTAATTTTTATTCATGCCTTATCATGATAAAATAAATAAAATTAATTAACAATCATGCAAGATAGAATTAAGATAAATCAATTATGTGTAGATTGTTTAATCATAACATATTTAATTAATTAAATAATATCTATATAATATTAACTAGGAATGAAATGATAAAATAAGGAAATTTATATATAATAAGCCAAATCCCCCATTATAATATTATGTTAGAATAATCCTTCCATTACTATATTTATAACGGAACCATATACTATGTGTTGGAATAGAACTTGTGAGGATACTTACCTTTATTGGGGAGTTTTAATGATAGTTTTGGGTTGAATTAACCATGTTGACATCAAGAGGAGTATCCTTTTCTAGAATTGGTATAACTTTTAGGTAAGTTTTGAGGAAATATGAATTGATATTTCTAGAATTGGGATTCCCCTTAATAGGTCAATGAGTTGAAAGCGAAAAGTTGGAAAGACTACCTACCTAAATACCTATGATTAATTGACCATAACCTTGTATGGATTATGAAAATGGAAATATATATCCTTTCCACTATAATTTCTACATGATAAGACAATATGGGTTTAACTATGAGGGTTATTAGGACCTGATAAAATGGTCAGAGAGTAAAAATAAAATATATTTTATTTTATCTCACATATTTTGATAGTAATTATAAATTAATTATATCTACTTTTAGTTTGTTGTATAAAATTCAAATATAATGTTTTTTGAACACATTATACTTTTTTTCTATACTAGAGAAAGATAATATTCTTACTATAAGTAACTTCTAGGAATAGTACTCGTTCTTGTGCATTGTATTACTCTATAAACGGAAGATTTGTGTGATAGAGTCCCCAATTTCTAATCTTCCTACTAAGGAGGCAAGTGAGGAAGATCTTGTTGTCTATTAAAAACACTTGGATGATTCTATATATATCCATTGTTTTATGATTTTGAATTTTTCTAATGAAATCATGAAATATCATGATAACATAAATGCTTAGATCATGATCAAGCATCTATGTGAACTTTATCATGGGAGATTTATAAAGTATTTCTTTGAGTTATCTAAGGTACTATTCACAATAAAACATAGAGAGGGAGTGCCACTTAGGCCTCATGTAGTCAAAATTATTGGTTTCATTAAGTATCTATACATTCTAGGTTTTCAACAACCTAATTAATTATTAATAGATCTAACTCTTTCCACACTTTTTCAGAGCTTATCTATCTTTGTTATAGTTTTTAATATGAAAATAATTGATAATACTCCCCCTAGATATCATTACTCTTCTTCTACAGGTTGATAAGAACATGAAATGTGAAAAAAAATCATTTATATAAAGGAAAATTAAAAACACCCAACACTAAGTTTAATACTTATTCTAAACTCTCATCCATGAAATTGAAGAAGGAAGTATATGTAAGTTATAAGGATATCATCTCTTTTTCAGTTTTATTTTTTACTTAGTGTGATTTATTTGCCTATACAAATTGGGTATTAGATACATGTTATAGTTCTCACATTTATACCTAATTAAAAGAAGCATGAATATTTAAAAGAGCTACATGAGGTGAGATGGCTCTATGAGCAAATAATAGAGTTAGAGTTACTATAGTGATAATTAAAGACTACTACCTCATATTAGTGATAGGAATGATCGTGGTTTTGAAGAACTATTATTATGTTCCATTAGTTACCAAAAAAAATATTAATGTAT
Source organism: Viscum album (assembly GCA_963277665.1). Lineage (NCBI taxonomy): Eukaryota > Viridiplantae > Streptophyta > Magnoliopsida > Santalales > Viscaceae > Viscum > Viscum album. Next base: position 1,784,161,606 of record OY728155.1, on the reverse strand, counting down.
TCATTCAAGATATAGATGGATTTATTTTCAAATTTGGTAATCAATATAGATACTTTTACAAATAGAGCATATGTTATGTTATGGAATACCTAAATAATAGTATTTTATTTTGTAGATCACACAAACCAAGTAATGAAAATCAATAATGAATCAAGTTTACATGATTCAGATCACACTCAACTATATAATCATTAAGTAAGTCATGTAAATTAAAATAATTTAAATAAATAATACCAAAGTGGATTTAGATTATTTTGAACTAAAATTACTTGGAATATTACATGATTTTTTTAAATAAAGATGATAAATTCTTTATTCCATGGAAAATATTAAAGGGAAATCGTGTTTCTAGAATTAGTTCAAACAGATTTGTGTGGATCATTTAGTGTATAAGAAAAGTTGTGTATTCTTATACTTCATACCTTTTACGGATGAATTTATTAGATATGTATATGTGTACTTAATGAGGTACAAGTAATATTACTTTGTTAAATATATGGAGTATAGGAATAAAGTTTATAATAAACTTGGTAAGAAGATAAATAAACTTCACTCAAAGAGTTTATTGATTATCTATGGGAGTTTGGGGTCTATCTCAACTCTATATCCTTATACACAATAATGGAATTTTATAAGTGATAGGAGGAACCACACTATGCTAGAAATAGTGAGATGAATGATGAGATATAAAATTAATCAATTATCCTTTTCGGGATATGCATTATAGATAGTGATATACATACTAGTCCAAGTGCCTATAATAAACTAAAAATGATATTCCATGAAAACTTTATTATGGAAGGAAATATATATTTTCTAAATTTTATGTGGGGGGGATGAAAATCATTTGTTATGGCCACTCTAGGTAAAGAAACTAACTCCTTGAGTAACCAAGTGTATCTTTATAATCCACCAAAAGGAAACAAGGTGATATTACATATACAACCACTCAAGTAAAAAGGTAATGGTGGTAAGATGTTCTATGTTCCATGAGAGGTTTCAAATATCCAAAATTTATAGTGGGGGAATATATACTCTGATGAAGTCATTGATAAATGTACACAAGAGCTTTCATAGTAATAGATTCTATAAAGAGACATGAAAGATGGCCTTATAGAGACATAATTACTAGGTAGAAGTATAAGAGAGGCAAGATAACTTGAAAGATATGGTTTACTAGTTGTAGGGGATGGTGAATCATTATTAGTTGATAGTTATGATCTCATAATCTATAAAAAGGTAGTAAGTGGCACCAAATATACCATATGGTAATAATCCATGAATTATGATATGGATTCCATGTTCCTAAAGTAAGTGTGTATTTTGGTAGATCCTATAATAGATGTAAACCCCAAGGGATGAAAATGAGTATTCAAGAAGAAAATTTAAATGTATGGAAAATTCAATACCTATATAGTATGAATAGTTGTAAAAGGGTTTAAACTACACCAAATCATAGACTACGATGAAACCTTTTCACCAATTTCTATGATGAAATCCATTTGAATTATAATTTCCATAGAAATTTATCATGACTATAATGTTTGGTATATGGATGTAAAAATATAATTACATAATGGGAACCTCCATAAAGATATATATATGAAAAAACTAAAAGGTTTTATGACACAAAATTGTGACAATAAGGTATACAAATTGCAAAGTCTTGTTTATAGATTAAAGAAAGCATCCTTGTCGTTTGAAATTTGATTTGATGAATATATTATGGAATTTATTTTCATAAGGAAATAATTTTATCCTTGTGTATATAATAGGTTTATTGTGAGTTTAGTATCTTTCATAGAATTATATATTAATTATATGTTACTTATTTGAAAAGAAGTACTTAGATTATAGTCCATTAAAACATAGTTAAACACATGCTTCTCTAAAAAGGAATTATGTAAGTTGCCTACATTATTGTGATCAAAATCCATCATGATAGTTCCAAGTGGCTTATTGGACTAAGTCAAGGTTTTTAAATTGACAAGACACTAAAGATATTTACTATGGTGAAATCAAATGGATATTTTCTTTCCAATGTAACAAGGCCTATATTTCCCTAAGAAAATGTTTTCATTAATGCATGAGGAGTGAAAAGGGATTAAACTGATCTCATATTCTTCTATGATGGGTTCATTAATGTTTTTTCTTCTATGTACTAGTAAAGATATTTTCTACACCTTTAGTGTGGTAGGAAGATATCGAGATGATCTTGGTGGCCGTTATTGGATGATAGTAAAGACTGTCCTAATGTACCTATAGCATACAAAGGATATATTCTTGGTTTATATAGGAGATTAAAAACTATTCAATAGTGGATATATATATATATATATATATTCTAGTTTCAAAATAGATCATGACCATCTAAAATCTTTACCAGAATATATATTCACTCTTAATGGATGTTTTGTAAGATATAAAATCTTAAAGAAAGCAGGGGCCACTAATTCTATAATAGATTATGAGTATATTATCGATTTTTATGCCACTAAATAAGTATTCTGGATATAATACTTCATCAGGGGTCATGATGTTGTTCCTATCAGTAAATATTCTATCACATTATGTTGTGATAATATTGTAGCAGTGGCTCTTTCCAAGGAGACAAGATCATATCAACAGATGATTTCAGAAGTGTCATATCTGCAGTAAATTTTCAAATAAATATGAAGTTATAGTAAGTAGATTTTCCACATAATACAACATGGTGGAAACATTGACTGAATTCCAATCTCAGCAGAATCATGGACATCATGTGAGAGATAGAAAACTAAGAGTCAATAGTAGTTGGCTCTAGTACAAGTGGGGGTCTATTAGATTTACTTCCCTATAACCAACTAATTTTTTACATCAGATTTATTATATATTAATTTATTTTAATATTAATAAATATCTTATCATATATTGATTTTTATTTCATTTTAATTTAATGTGACAGTGTATGAGTATTTTTTAACATTGAATGGTCATCGAAATTCCCCACTCTAATGAGAACCTTAAAGTATCTGGATAATATTCTAGAACATAAGTCATATATTCATATGACATTATCTAATAGGATAGGGATAATGAAAACAACGAGGTGTTTCATTCTCATAAGAATATGATGCTTCATATTATGAAGTTTACTCTTGGTAATTTTCAAGACAAAAGATTATAAATACAAAATTTAAAATTAGGAAATTAACATGTTTGGGGCCATTGGATATTCATATATGTGAAAATATTTAATGATACTTAGACTTTAATATTATTATTAATACATGTCATGACTTGCATCCTTTGATATACTGACCCAAACTATAACATTGTATGGGAAGTAGGGTATGTTCAGTGTGTCATGAGTGATTTGTTATTAATGAATAATTCAAGGATGAATTTTAACTTATAACTTTATAGAAGTGAATATCTTATCCCTTTGATTAAAATGAAATTATAAAACTATATTAAATGGCTATTTTGTATTGAATATTAAATTTTATGAATTCAAAGAAAGATGTATTTAGAATATTGGGAAGGTCACATGAGTATGCTACCTAATTGATGAGATATTGTGACAAAGAGATTGTATTATATAGTGACCATTTTTATGTGGTTTTTGTCATTAAGAAATTAACTTCATCATATATGAGTGCCTTTATGTATTATTAGGAACTAATATTAAACTTTAGGTTATCCCACTTAATTTCACTAAGTAAGAGGCCCAGAAAGTCACACAAATTGTGTTTCTATTATTCCCAATTAAATTATATTTTAATTTAACAATTGGAATAAAATATATTCTCCAAACCAAGGAATTATATTTATTCATGATTTATTGACCAAAAATTAATAAGTTATTATTTTATATGAGTTGAATATTAAATAAATATTTTTTCAAAAGACTGTGAATAAAATATAAATTTATTCTTTATTAAATGAATAATATTTATTATTTTTAATTTGGTAAATGATAAGGAGTGTGGATGGACTGATTAATGTTCTTGATAATGGAATGATATACTACATATCAATTAAATAAATATTTATTTATTTATTGATATTTATATTACCTGTGATATATGAAAGTGTTAAAGAAATATTATTTTTATAATTAACACTAGACGTGGGGTTTTCTATAGATTAATATATTAGCTAATTTATTTTGATAAATTACTATTTCTCTAACCTTATCTCTATATATACTTGATTACATCATTTTTTTTGATGTGTGAGAATCATTCATTGCACACAACATTTCTAAAACCTAGGGATTTATCTCTATAAATAATGTCTCTAGTATTTATCTCAATATGAAGTGAGATTATTACACATCATTATCTCCTCTTAAGAATGAAAGAATGAGAATAAATCCTTCAAACCTAAAGGATTGTGTTTTGGTCAAAGGAGATCGATACAAGAGGATCAGTACTTTTGTGACGACACATAAAGTACAATTGGAAATGCTTTGAGATCAAGAAGCACATATAGATCACTTCTAGAGTGATTATACTTTGAATCCTCTCAATATAATGATATTGCAGCTCAAATGGAGGTTTGATGAGTCAAGATCTATATTGAATAAAGTAATCAAGACTTAGGTAATTTATTATTATTAAATTAATTTTAAATTTAATATAACAGATCTTATATGTTGTTCTGAGATTATTTCATTATGATTATTTGGATATAATGTTGATAATTTTTATTATTCTTTATGTTCTTCTAATTTATTCTTATGATTTAATGAAAACACATTGTGGGACATCGACTTGACTAGATTTCACTATGCCCAGAACCTTTATTATCACGGATTATAGAGAAAAAAAAGTTGGATCATGTGAATATTCAAGACCATACACATTATATTTCCACTAGATAATAATTAGTGTAATAATGAGTAGTTTGATATGGTCTTTCATGTTCTCTATGTGTTCATCAATAGCTTTCATAAAAGAGCGATGAAAAAAATAGGTTAGATTTGATAGTGGGTGTGATCCATTTAGAGTTCAGGATGTGGATATAGGATTGTTGTTATTGTTGTGAAGTGTTTGAGAAGGAAGTCCAATTTTTAGCCTATTCTAAGAGATAGTGACTTTGATAATGGTGCATTACTAGTAGAAAATTACAGAAAATCCAACATAGATCTTAAAGAGCATGTATCCTATCAGCTCTTCTAGTGTTAATGTGAAATATTTGTGAACTTATCAGTGGTGGAGTGTAGTGTATATGAGTTTTTTTGCATCTGATAACCATTAAGAATATCTTTAAAGGTGATGAGTGGAGTGATCCGGCTATAGCTAACCCTATAAATGATCCATTTTGAGATGTATTTCAGTGGTTTTTGGTTTCAATTCATCCCATGTGATGGGATAACCTTTTATGAGAAATGTTTTTATGTTTAGAGGCTTAACCAAACTCAAATAAATAATATGTATGCTTCTTTTAAGGTCTTCCTTCAAGAAGAGTTGGATCTGATGACTATTGTGATAAAATATATGTTCCTTTCCAAGATGATGGTGTACCAGATTCAATTAAACTCAGGTATTAAAATATTAAGGAAGTGCATGTGAATGTGGGTTGGTTTCTATATGAGGATATTTTGTGAAATTTATTTGAGGATCTCTAGTAATTTTCCTTTTCAGGGATGTAATGTTTAAAGGTTGGGAGGATGTACTAAACTAGGTTTCCTTCTAAATCAACAATTTGGAGTTTTAGAGTCTCAAGACCTTCATAATGGGTAAAATGGTAAATTTACCCTAGTTGAAGACCATATAAAAATTTATGATAGTTATTTTGATCCTATGGTGTGGTGTTTACCTCCATGATAAGTTATAGTGAATTTCCAAGAATGATTAGTTTTAATGAATTTTTAATATTTATTAATAAGATATTTATTTATCCCATGATGAAATATTGAAATATCATTTAAATGAGAGATCATATGGGAATATTGATGTCATATATGCCTTTAAAATATGGATTTTATCCCAATGGTGATCTAATCGTAGTCTACAATTGGGTTATGGGTAGGACCCCATCATGGTTGTGTTATTAAATGACTTAATTATTTTAGTAATTAATTAGTGGTCTATTGACCTGGTTTGAAACTATTAAATCCATATTATTATTTCTTTTCATGGTTATTGATCTTTTTCATTCACATAAACCATGGATTGTGGTTGTGTTTGTGGGTTCATTTCATAGTGTAAATGTAATTTAATCATAGGAATGTGATCGATTCTGTGGTGTCTTGAGCGATCAGTTTTCACAATAGTGAAAAAAGGAACCATGGAAAAAATAATAGATTAAAGTAATAGTTTTTTTTGAATTAATTATTATTCTTATGGATTCATGACTCATTATTCATTGTAATATATTCATATAAATTACTTTTTATTATTTTTTATTGTTGTATAATTTCTAAATAATTTCTATTGTTTTACATAGAAGTGATCATTCTTTGGATGGATTACTTTTAAATATGGAATATATTTTGAAAAATGATTTCTAATGATGTAATCCTTCGATTATGTTCACATTATTTTCCAATTTAATTTCCTATTTCTTCATTTTTATTATGACACACATTACTTATGGAAATTTTGGTGGTTAATATTCGCATTGATCACCATTCTCGGCCATTTTCTTCTCATGTGTGGTGGGTGATCGCTGCATGATTTTTCAATATCCAATAGTTCAATATAATATTATTGAGGAGGTATATTGTTTTGTTTTTTGTGGTGATTTATTTTTCCAGTGCATCACAATATTAATTATGGGTGACAATAGGGTGGTTTGATAGTAGATTGGGTAATGGAATTTGTTGAATCTATAGGTGAAGGGATACAGTGTTGGATAAAGTGTATGGAAGGAAACTTTGGTGTATTAAATAGAAATGGGAATTTAAATAGAGTTATTAGGTATGATTTTTGGTATATGTAACATGAAATTCAGAAGAAACGAGATTTATGGGTGAAGAACTCGACTACACAAGTTCAGTTCAATAGAACACATGTTTTCTACCTCCTTGGATATAGTGAAAGGGTTATGAAATTAATATATATCACATATAATATATTATATATTCACATGTTATGTACCACCTTGGATACACATCATGTATCTTTTCATGTACCCTAAGATGGTAGGGATCTATGTATTGGGGATACACAATGTGTACCCCACTAGTTCTACTAGCAGTGTATATCATAGTGTATACATTTTTGGGTTGATCTAAACACTAGGTGAAGAGAAATTCAAGACCATAAAGACCATAAAGGGATACACACCATGTTCCTCTAGGGTACATGTCATGTACTTTTCATGTCTTAGTGACTTTTATATCTTCCTACATGAGACTTGGATTTAAGAACCTTTATAGTCCATGTTGATCATTTTTCGCATAAAATACAATGCTACACTTATATTTTACATTATTTATGAAATTTTTGGTGATATTATAATTATATTTGGCTTCATGGGGTCGATGATGGGGATTGGGTGTGATTAGTAGAGTATTTGGTGGTCAAGTACCAATCTATCATCTATTATGGGCTACTCCCACCTGTTGTGTGATAACCCCACCTATTTTGTACTTTTCATGTGATAATTCAGGTTTGATTCCTCTATCTATTAATTTAGGGCCTACCCCATCTAATTAATGATACTCAAGGTATGGTTCCTCTACTAGGTTCAATTACCCCCTCTATTGATACCTTTACAATGGAAATGCATGGGTCCCCTACTACAGATTCTATGAGGTTATGTGAGTTTTCTCATATCATGGGTAGTTATGGTAATAAGGGTTGTTATTCTCTTGAAAAAAATCTATCCTTATTAAAATTACAAGTTACCCTATGGGTTCTAGAACTGTGACTCTATAATAGTTGATAGTAGTGTGTAATACTCCATCAATAGATGCATGCATGCTTCAATGATGAGTAGGACCATCTTTATGGTTTTTGGTGTCGATTTGAAAGTTAGATAGGAGAAGAAGTGTTTGAGACTAGTGACTCCTCAATAACTCCTTTATTTCCTTTGAAATGAAACATACATCTAGGATATCAACTTTAGACTTTTTGGGATTTTTAGTACTCTAGGAAATTCTAGTTTCTCATTGTTGGATTTAATTCCCAGTAACCAACTATTTTTTAATTTAGATTAAAATCATATTAAAATATTGAATGTTAATTAATATCTTCTCACATTATTATTTTTCTTCATCATGATGTTGAATGTGATAATTTCCTAAAATTATCTATCACGTCGAAAGGTTATAGCAGTTCCCTACTATTATGAGAACCTTGATGTTATATTATGATATTATTAAATATATACTCTATATTTAGATGATATTATCTAACTAGAAATATATGATATAGGTTATTAGGGTTAGGAGGCTCATAATACATTAAAACTTCTTCTCATGATGTTTTCCCTTAGTCATCTCCGAGATAGACGGTTATAAGAACTACACTTCTTATAGGAATTCCACTTTTTTGTGCTGTTGGATATTCCAATATATGACTATGTATATCATTTATTAAACTTTATTTTATTATTAATTCATATCTTAATTCATATATTTTGATGTATTTATGGAAACCATAATGATATATGCTTACGAAGAGGTAGGATGCGATGATTGAATCATAAATTATATGGAATTAATGTATAAATCAATAAGTGTTTTGTCCCATTCGAGTTAATGGAGGTAGATATTTATGGTCCTTTGATTGTAATGGAATTACTTTATAAATCCATGGCCATTTTAGTGTATCGATGAGTTCATTTCAGAAAGTTAAATAATGATATGTCAAGTATGTAGGTTTATGGCACATGTAATGTAACCAACTTTATGATATATTGAGATAAATGGATTATATTACACTATAAGAATTAGTGGGAGGTATTCAAAGTTATAACTTGTCCTTGTCTCTTTAGGGGTCATGATGTGTTGAAGTGCATCACTTTTTTCCTATGATTTGGACTCACTACTGTCGAGATGAAAACCTAGAGGGTCACATGCAAAGTGTATTTATATGATCCACAAATTCAGATGAATTGGATTCTAGGATGAAGTAGGCCCCATGTGTGGGGACTAGTGGACATCCCAGTGAATTATCACAAGGAAATTAATTCCATTATATTATTAAATTTTAGAATAATGATAATTGAATTTATTTTTCATGGTATTTACAATTTGTATAATTATAAAATTTAACATGATAAATTATTTCTTTTTGAATGAATGTTATGCATTCTATTTTTGTTAAATAATTATGGGAGGAACAAGTCAAGAAAATAGATCATGGTTCATCACATGGAATTTAATAATGTAACCAATGAGTGGTGAAAAATTCATGATATCCATGACACATTCACTTAGTTATTCATGTAGTTTTGTGTTGGTTTAAGAGTTTCAACTTATCTAAGGGATTAAGTGAAATTTTGGAAAGTTAAAACTAATTATTTAAGATCAATATTGAGTCATGAAAAGTTTTGGTGTAAATTCACATGAATGTAAGGGTTTTAATTCCTCTCCACCCATCTCTCACACATATAGTGAGATAACTGTTTATTCAAAATTTATACATCTTACTTTTTGATTCCTTTATTTTTGTAAATCACAAACTCTTTCCTAAAAACATGTTTCACTATTTATGTCAGACTATTTTAGTATGTTTTTGTTGAAAACATTACCTTTTACCATACTTAAAATAATTTCTTATGTATTATGGATATAAACATATAAATCATCATTATGATTATCAAAATGATATTGTTTCTGATATATATTAGACTCACCCTTATCATTTTAGGTGTTATAATTTCTTTCTTGTTAGTCTTACTAAAAAATTATTAAACATCAAACTGACATGGGTACCAATAACATCAGACTAACACTCATAAGTATTATTATGTTGAAAATGTTAAGGAATTCCATCTTATTGAATATGTTTATAATCCGAATATAGAAGACTTATTTATAATGTAATAAATTTATTAAACACTATGTTGGTGTTTACTAATACGACGTCAGACATTCAATTATGCCATGTTTCCATGATCTATCAAGTTCCACTTATCTGAAGTCGTTGAAAAAAACATGGTAAATATGATCATTTGAAGGATTCCTGTAAATACTAGGTCATGTTAAGAGTTTGGAGTGATCTAGTCAACTAAATTTTATAATTAACATTTTTTGAGAGCTCTGAAAATTTCTCAGTGTGAACGCCTTGTTCTTAGTATTTGTAATAGTTTGGAAGTTTTTAGTTCAAAGGAATCCTTTTTAGGGATGTTTCCTTAAGAACTTTTTCTTTTTGTAAACTACTTCCAATCATTCTAACGATTAAGGGCTTCTGGGGATAATTAGATAGTGAATCCAATCCATCAGATCGATAGATATCGTGGATAGGTAGCCAGAGAAAATCCGATCTTCATATCATGGGCTTCCGAGGATAAGAATATAGATCCATTCTGGTCTATATATTGAGGGATTTACAAGTAAGAAAAGGAGGGCTTTGTTGTAAGTATAAAATAGTGGATACCTTTAGTCTAGGTTATATACTACCTTTTTCTTAATGTTAAAAGATTTTTACCTTTTAATAGCTTGAAAGTAATTCTTTATTTTGTTTTCTATTATATTACTTATTGTTTACATTTTTTTATTTCAGATATCCATATTATATAAAGATAGTCATCAGACATATATTTATATATAATATGTTTTATCATATTAACTATGAATACAATAATCAATCTGATATAAATCAGATTCATAGAAATTTTGATAATATTATTTTATTAGATAGATTTTTAATTCCAATCTTGTGACTACTTTAATATGACTAATGGCTGAGTCTAATAACCTACTTAAAGAGGCATTGGGGTTTAGTCAGTTTATTATTCTTAAACAAAGATTTTTAAACTAAAATTAATCCCCCTATTATAAGTATAGTTATTTGAGTAGATATTTTGATCCTATAATTGGTATCACAGCAGGATTCCACTACTCAAATACTTGCAAATTTTTTACCTTCTTTAATAGTTTCAAGTCATTGTAAATGTTTTGAGATAAAATTCATGTTTATAACTTTTTCAAACTGACCCATAATTTTGGAAGTAAAATTATATTGTATTAAATATGGAAGGTATTAATGTTGGTTTAATAGAAAACCTAAATATGAATAGACCTCATATATTTGATGGTGCTAATTATGAGTACTGGAGGCATAGGATGAAATTTTTTTATCAATATAGGATTTGATAATTTTTTTATACTGGATGTTGAATATAAGATTCTAGATAAAGAAGCAATCACTTTTATTCATCATGAAAAAAAAATTATAGTTAAATTACATACTAATGAATATATTTTTATGTTTCATGATAATAAGTATTTACAATCATATTTCTTCTTATGAAGCTTCATAAAGTATATGGAAAAAAAATTGAAGTAACTCATTTTGGTTCATCTATGGTTGTTGAGACCGGGAGATCTATATTAAGAGAAAACTATCAAGAATTTTATTTTTTACTAGGAGAATCTGTTACAATGATACATTAGAGGTCCATGACTATTATAAGTAGTTTACAATATTTTAGTGAGAAAGGTTTTGATGATGATATTGTGGTTGAGAATATAATTGATATCATTCCCAATTCGATGGAATTTAATAGAAATTTAGTTGATGATATGAGAAAGATGAATAATCTTACCTTGTATGATCTAATTTTTACCCTTATGTAGTAAGAGTGTAGACTCAAGAGAGATATAGAAAAATTCAAAAATAAAAATGGTGGTTTTTCTTTTTCTACAACATCTTCCTTACCTTATAAAGTAAAATCTTCTGAGAAAGTTTCCAAGCATTCAAGTAAGAAGAAAGTGATTGTTCAATCCAACTCAATTGTTTTTGAAAATTTTGAGAATGAATTAGAAAACTTGACCAAAAGGATGTACAAAATAATTGGAAAGAAATATTTTCAATATAGATATAAAAAAGTTCATAAAGATAAAATTGATAAGAAATATGAAATCGCTTCCTATTAATGTAATAAATTTTGGAACATCACATTAGATTGTCCAAAAATGAAGAGGAGAGATATAAAAGAAAATAATTCATATATTAATACCAAAAATATTTATAAATCCCAAGGCAAGAAAGTTATAAAATATATTGTCCCGTGGTGTTCCATTGGAGGTGATTCCTTTAAAATTTCATTTGACAGTGATAGTTTTTTATAGAGGAACATAGGAATTTTTTCCAATATACCTAAATTTAATCAATATCTCGTGGCTGAGGTATGAATATATGAAAAACTTACCAACAATTATTTAAGTTATAATTATCCTAATGAGAAGGATTCTATATCTTTTAATGAAGAATCACCCTTAGTAGAAGATAATTATCTTCCTTCTTATGATGAATTTGCACATTTTACTAAATTTATTGAGAATAAAAATTGAAAAATTTACAAAAAGCCTGATAATGATATGGAAAAACTTTCGAAACATGATTCAAGAATAAATTATTCAACAAAAAAATATCATATCTTTCAAAAGATCTTAATGACATCATTTCTAAGAAAAAAACTATATCTAGAGATTTTGAAAAATTATTTTCTGATAAAAAAAATTAGAAACAAAACTTACTTCTAAAAAAAACTATTGAGGTTAAATATTTAATTGTAAAACTAAAATATGGAATTTCATGTTTGAGAAAAAATTTATCAAACTTTACCAATGGTAATAAAAAGTTTTACAAAACATATTTTTTTCCCTCATGGTAATTATTCTGGAATGGGTTTTTATCATAAAAAAATCTTTTTAGTGATAATTATTTTGTTACTAAAAGTACCCCCTATTTCACCAAGTGTAAAAAAGATGGCAATTAAAGAAAAAAGTTTTCATTAAACAAAGTTCAATCCCTAAGTTTTTTCAAAGATTGTTTTTCTAAACAAACATAAATTCCTAATGTTTTATTTTATGATATTACTAGACCCAAAAAGATTTTGGGTTCCAAAAATCTATTTTTTACAAGAAAATAAAGATAGTACCAACAAAAAAACATATGTTATATGGATATTGGATGTTCTGGATACATTAATACGAACAAAGAATTATTCAATAATATTATTAAATTGAAATTTGTCATAGTGAATTTTGGAGATAATTCTCAAGGAGAGATTATCAGAATAGTTAACATTGTTCTTATTGGAAAATCAGTTATTTTAAATGTTTATTTGTTAATTATATTAAAAACAACTTTATAAGTATAAGTCAATTATGTGATGAAGTTTACCTTATGAGCTTTAGGAATAAAAAATATTTCATACATAGTTCTAAAAATGAATTTATGATTTCTACTAGTCATCATAAAAATGTTTATAAACTTAACATAGAAGAAATTATGAGCCAAGAATTACCTTTACTTGGTGAAATGGAAGATCAATATTGGTTATTGAAAAGAAGGTTAGGGCATTCTAACCTTATAAAATTATATAAGATAACTAAGGGAATACTTTTTATGGATCTACCTAGACTTAGGTTTGATAATTAAAAATTATATGACTCTTGTCAATATGGTTAGAAACATAAATCAAGTTTCAAATCTATTAGTAAAGTCTCAAATTATTACTCTTTATTGTTAGTGCACAAAGAATTATTTGGTCCTAGAGAAATTGGGAGTATTGGTGACCAATACTATATATATGTCTTAGTTGATTATTTCACAAGAAACACATGGGTTTATTTTCTTATAAATAAATCCAAAGACTTTAGTTATTTCAAAAAATTTGTATCAAAAGTTAAAAATGAGAAAACCCATCCCTTAAAAACTATTCATAGTGATAATGGTGGAGAATTTGTAAATTTTGATTTTGAAATTTTTTGTAGTCAGAAAGGAACAAAACAAAACATTTCATCACCTAGAACTCCTCAGTAAAATGGTGTAGTTGAAATAAGAAATTGAATTCTTTAAGAAATAATTAGAACCATGTTGAGTTAATACTCAATTGTGAAACATTTTTGCGCCGAATATGTTAGTAATACTTTTAATGCCTTAAATAGAGTTTTAATTAGACCTTTTATTAATAAAACACCTTATAAATTTTAGATAAGAAGAAAATTAAAAGTTTATTACTAAAAAGTTTTTTGTTTCAAAGTGTTAACTCTAATACAATAAAACTTATATAAATTTTCACCCAAATATGATGATGGAATATTTATAGGTTATTCTACTACTTATAAGGCTTATAATGTTTTTAATAAATAAATTTTTACTTTTGAGAAAACAATACATGTTATGTTTGATGAAACAAATCATTTTTTTTTCAAACAACCCCAACCAACAACCTCATATGTTATTTCTAAAACTAATTTTCAGCCTTAGATAGAAGGTTATTCTCATAGGGTTATGACTCAAGAAATTGTTTCTAAAGTTATTCCTAAGGAATATTTTCTACGTATTATTGAATAACAGACTTTTTAAAACCCCATAAGTCAGTTGTTTCTTAGGAATCATCCAAGTTAAAGTATAATTGGTGATGTAGATCAACTAGTTTAGACTAAAATTTTCTTAATAAATTACATTGACCATCAATATTTTTAATTTCTATTTGAACCTAAGAATATTGATGAGCCTTTAGGTGATAAGGATTGGATTAAGGAAATAAAATATGTGCTCAAATAATTTTAGAGGAAAAAAGTTTGTACTTTTGTTGAACAACCTTTGGAAACCTATATAATTAGAGTGAAATGGGTTTTTTGGAATAAGTGTGATGATAATGGAATAATTTTTTAAATAAATCTATACTTTTTTCAAAGGTTTATAACCAATAAGAGGGAATATATTATGGAAAAACTTGTTACCTAGTAGCAAGACTTGAAGATATCCAAATACTTCTAGTCTTTGCATCATTCATTAATTTCAAACCTTTTTAAATAGATGTGAAATGTTCTTTTCCTAATAGATATGTTCAATTGGAATTTTATTTTGAACAACCCACAAGTTTTTAAAATAAAAAACATAACAAACATTTTTATAAACATAAAAAATATATGTATGGACTTAAACAATCCCCAAGAGCTTGATATGATAGATTAACTACATTTTTGTAACAAAAATGTTTTGTTAAGGGATCTGCAGATCCAAAATAAATTATAAATAATTTAATAAAAATATTATTAAATTAGAAATTTATTTTGAAGAAATTATATTTTTTTCAAATCATAAATCATTAATAGATTCCTTTGTGGATCCTATGAAATATGAGTTTGAAATTAGTATGATGGGAGAGTTAACATATTTATTTGGTTTTCAAATTTCACAAAAACCAAAAGGTACTTTAATATATAAACATAATTATATTAATGATCTTGTTAATAAATTTGGATATAAAAATACTAAAACTGTTAGTACTCTTATTAGTACCTCCAATACTATAGATATTCTTGAGGTTTGGAAACTAGTTGAAGAAAATATTTTTAAAGGTTTGATAGGAAGCTTATTTTACTTGACTTCTAGTCATCCGGATCTAATGTTTTTATCTTATGAGATAGATATCAAGAAAATACAAAGGAATCCCATATAAAATCTTTAAAATTATTTTTTCATTATCTTAAGGGAACTATGGATTTAGTACTTTTCTATTCTTATGGGAATATTTTTAAATTAAAAAATTTAATGTTGAATTTGGTGGATATAGAATGGGTAGGAAAAGTACATGTGGAAATTTTCATTTCTTAGGAGATTGATTAGTTTCCTACTCATATAAGAAACAATACTAAGTGGTAAATTCCACTAATGAATCCAAATATATGGTAGCTGGAAGTTATTATGCTCAAGTGTTTTGAATGAAACACACACGCACTGACTAAGGCTTGAGTTTTACTAAAACTCAAATACATTGTGATAAAACAAGGGCCATTTACTTAAGTAAAATCCCAGAACATCACTCACATGCTTAGGGAAAAGATATAAGACACCATTTCCTTTGGTATCACACACTAAAAGGAGATATAATTCTATAATTAATTAGAATTATACAAAAACATTCTAAAATTTTAACAAAACTTCTTAGTTATGATATATTTGAATATAAAAAATAGAAGCTAGTAATGATCGATGTTAAGTGATCATTCACATATACTTCTTATTAAACTTTCTCCTTACATTAATTACTCTTTTTCACAGGGGTAGTACATGTATTTTATATTTTTACAAAAAATTTAGTGGTTTATAATTTATAGCTTTATTAAAACTTTTATCGTAATGAATTTTCTGAACTCAAATTTCTTTATAAAATTTTCAGAGTCATAATTCTCTAAAGGCTTTTTGGTCTCGAAAAATGATATAAAATTTTCAAACTCAGAAAATGTTATAAAATTTTCGGACTCAGTTTTCTGATAAAATTTTTGAAATCATATATTGTTATAACATTTTTTAATTCAAAAACTAACATAATTAGTTATTTGTTAAAAAAAATTCATAATTATTTTTGTATTTCAAAATTATCATAATTTTTTTGTTTATAAAAAAAGAACAGGTTATTTGTATTGATGGATTTCTTCACTCTAAAATGCAATCTTCAATTATTTTTATTTATACACTATTTCATTATATTAGTTATTTAATTTTTATTTATACTTTTATTAAAAACATTGTTCTATTTTCAAAATTTTAAAACATTCTCTTGTAAGATTCATTATCAATCACATAAATTTTTAAAAAACCTTTAAAGTTAAAAAAATTATTTAAAACATTCTTCAATTTAATATTAAAAATTAGATCAAATAACTCTTCATCACAACCATTGGCTTTTTTAGAAGATGAATTTTCCCCCTCAAAGTCTATACATAGAGGGACACTGATTTGTCCCACATTGGTTGTTAAGTTGTTCTACTCCCGAGTTGTTCCACCCATAAATGTAATCATTCCAAGAGATTAACATTACGTCAGATTCACCTGTTTTAGTTCAATATGTTGATGACAAAATAAGACTTTGTGATGTGGTATGATTTCATAGAGAGGTTAGTTGAAAGATATTTCTATGAGAAGTATGATTCAACTATGATAAATATTATCTCCTTTCAAGGATGGGAATAAAAATGTACAGGGAAACCAGATAAATAATTTGATCTCTACTTTCTAGATCTAGTTCATGAATTTTACGCATCTTTTCAATTTTTAAAAGATGATGGAAAAGAAAAATTATTGTTTTCAATACATGGGAAAAGTTATAAATTTTCATATAATAAAGGAGAAAGTCTCGTAGTAGTACCATTGAAAGGATTTCTATATTGTCCTTCACATAAGCTACTAGATAATCTCAAAATGTTTGATAAGAAAAAGGTAGAAGATTCATTATTTCCCAGTTATAATAAAAATAGAAATAATTATTATTAAACCATAGAAAACATAGTGGTCTCTCTATGGGTTCAAGGGATTCTCCTTATAAGATAAAGGGACCTAAATACTTTAAAGTTATCAAATGTTTTTGTATTGGATTTTCTTGTAAATATGGGAAAGAGAGGTCTAGTTATGTTCATCTTTATCACCATGGATAACATCATGTTTGGTTCAATTAAATCAAGGATTATTATATTTTTTACTTTTATAAGAAATGTTTTTGAAAAGTACAAGTAATTTTTCAAAGTATAAACAAAATATTATCGGATGGGGGAAAACATCTCTTTTATAAGTGATGATATGATGACAATGATGAAGTTTTTTTATAAAAATTTAAAGAAGTATGTTGAGAAGCATGGTGGAGATGCTTCTCATTCCCAACCATCAATTAATTCAGAAAAGGTTGATAAGAAAAAGAAAATAGAAAGGTAGATACCTCTCCACCTAATAAAAAAAGAAGAAAAATAAAAATTCCTAATGAATTCTTTGAATATTGGATAAAAAAGAAAGATGATGAGAAACTAGGGGATCTAGAGTTCAGATTTGATCCAGCATAAAGAAAAGACTTAAAAAATCATGATGTTGATACGCTAGAAGAAGTGAAGAAAAATAAAAAAAATAATAAGTTTCAAGAAGTTTCTCTTTTTGAAAAGTTATTAAGAGAATTTGGAAGAGCCTCTAAGAAGGTTTTTCTTATAGTAATTCATACCGACCATGTCAATCCATAATGTGTATTAGTGTTTCAAGAAAATTTTGTATTCCATGTCAATGTATCATCTATGGATGATAAAGTAAAATGTAAGGTTGGTGAGAAAGAATCTGTGAAAATAATTGAATAAAAAGATTTTAAACAAAAAAAATTACTTGAAAGGTAGATCATAGAACTATGAGGTAGTTTAAAAAATAACTTGAAGAGTATCTTATATTGGTATTTCAAGAAAAAAATTCAGATGGAAAATAAGTAAAATGTAAATAAGGAGATGAAAAATAAGTATAAGAATAATGAGTTGAATATGAAGAAGTTGAAAAATAGGTATACGAAGAAAGATATAAGGAAGAGTAAAAAATGAATAGGCTGATAAGGAAGAAAATAAATCTGAAAAATCTTCATCAGCATCCTCATTAGACTTTCCCACCAAGGCAAACAAAGAAGATAAATCTGGATGTTCAGAAGAGAAAGATGATTCATCTTCAGAAGAATAAGAATCAACATCAACAAAATAATAATATGATCAAAATTCAAGAACGAAAGTTTCTAACAAATCCAACACAAAATATGTATAAATTATTGAATTATGAGTTAAAAAAATATCTAATGAAGTTGATAAATTATTTTCAATGAAAGATAAAAGTAAAGAAAAATTTGTGAAATTTGTAAATATTTGAATAAAAATTTCTATGTTTCAGCAAGATCGGTAAGATTCATTAGGAAACATTACTTCATGAAGGAATTCATTATATTATTTATGCATTTAAGATATTAAAAGGTAAAATTCCTTATTTTTCTATAATTGAAGTATGTGTGCAACTAATTCATGAGGGTCTTGATCAAAAATCTGAGTCAACAAAGCTTTTAATAGAGAAAATGATATGAACTGAAGATGATTTAAAAGTTCTTCTATAAATTTATCATAATCACAACAAGGAATATAACCATATTGTTAAATGGTATAATCAATTTGATGTTAATATTCAGATGCAGAAATAATGATTTTATGTAATAAACTAGTGTTTGGTAGAATAAGAAAATTCCTTCATGGATTTATCATCTCATATAGATGAAAGAGTAAATTTTTCGGGAGAGTTTAAAGATGTCACTGATGATCATACTGAGGAATTTAATGTTTTAAAGAATAATGTATAAGATGTTGAGATTGAGATGACCAGACTCTGATCCATTGAAGCTGAATATTTCTTTGTCAAAGAGGATAATAACAATCTTTTGAAGGAATTCAAGAAGATAAAATCTTTTGAATATAATTTTGACAATATAGAGAAAGACCGAAAGGAGTTCAAAAATATGGAAGAATTTTTGAAGACATTAATGAAGAAAGATTTATTTTATTGAACTCTAGTTTGCTTATTTTCGTAAAAAAAATCAAAGTTTGTTTATAAATGAAATACTTTCTCATACAAATCCAAATTTTCTGAATGTTTATCAATTCTGAATTGGTTTAATGTTCGTTCATATTTTTTGGGATGATTATTTATTTCCTTGAATTCTTTATTATATTTTTTCATTCTATAACATTTTAGAAAAATATGTAATTTTCCCCATTATTTTTGAAAATAATAAAGGGGGAGAATTTTATAGAAAGGGGGGTAAAATATTAAATGGGTACAACATTTTATAAATTTGAAGTTGTTATATTATGGAAGAGAATATGATCCTTATGGGGTAATAATTCCTAAGGGGGAGAATATTTATTAAAGAAGATATTTTCATTTACTTCATGATATTCATAATCATATTTAGAAGAGTTATAAACTCGAGGGAGTTAAGTATTAAGGTTTGACTATGAATATGAAGTACTTAAAAGAACTATGACTATAAGTTTTTAAAAATTATTTTTTCATTTAAATTTTTGGGTTTTTTCTTTCCAAAAAGGGTGCTATTATTTAGTTAGAAGTTATACTTCTTAGTTTTCAATTCCTTTAGTTTTGAAAATCACCAAATCATTCTTAAAAACATGTCTACTAAATTTGTATGACCAAATATTTTTAGTATATTTTTTTCGAAAAAATTACCTTTTACCATACTTTGAATAATTTCTTACGTATTATTGATATAAACTTATAAATATTCATTATGATTAACAGAATGAGTTTTTGTTTGATATATATCAAACTCACCTTTATTAAATTAGGTGTAAAACATTCTATATTTTCTATCATACTAGAAAACTCTTAAAAATCAGACTAACACTGATACTGATAACATTTGACTAAAACTCATAAATATTATCATATTGAAATTTTTGGGGAATTATATCAGACTGATTAAGTTTATTATCAAAATATGGAATACTTATTTCTAATATATGGAATATCTTTACCACTATGATGGTGTTTATTAATATGAAATTGTACATTCAATTATGCCAGTTTTTCATGAGTTTTCAAGTGCTAGCTATCCAAATCCATTGCAACAAACTTAGAAAATATGACTATTGTAAGGATGCATATAAATACCAGGTCATTTAAAGATTTTCGAGTGATCTAGTTGATTCATTTTCAAATTTTCATTTTTTAGGAGCTAGGAAAATTTCTTATCATGAAAAATTTATTCTTAGTCTTTGTAATTATTTAGAGTTTTGTAGTTCTAAGTAATCCATGTCAAAGACGTTTCCTTAAAAAAAATATTTTGTGATGTGCTTCAAATCATTTTATTGATCGAAGTATTTCAGGGATATAATGGTAGAGAATCTGATCCATCAGATCGAGGGAAACTGGGGATAGGTATACATAGAAACTTCGATCTTCATATCAAGGGATTCTAAGGATAGGAAGATAGAGCCATTATGATATTCATATTTACGGATTTATTGGGAAGGAAATATAGAATTTTATGTTAGTATAAAATTATAGATACTTTAAGTCTAGGTTATATACTAACTTTATCTTATGGTTAGAATATGTTTATCTTTTAATAGATTTAAATTTTGTCTTTCTTTTGTTTGTTATTGTATTTCTTGTTGTTTATAAATTTTTATTTCTATTGTTCATATTATAGAAAGATAGACATCAAAAGTAGATTTCTATATAATATATTTTATCATATTAACTCAGATTATGATAATCACTCTAATATAAATTAGATCCATGGTGATTCTGATGCTCCTATTTAATCGAACTGTTTTCTGGTTCTGATTCTGTGAATTTGTTAATCAGATTGAGGATCAATTCCAATAAAATAATTAAAGAGGATTTTGATTTTTGTTAGTTTAAACTTATTAAACTGATTTTTTTAAACTAAAATTCACCCACTCCAAATCTTTTATGTATAATAATTTTAGTAGATCTATTAATCCTAGAAGAATGATCAAGAATGGTTCGATCTATGTTTGAGGATCAATTGTGTGGTCTTCTGGGGATCATATGAGCACCATAAAACTTTAAATATTATATTATTAAACCAAATAATTAAATAAATATGTTGGTTTATATTTATTAATCATGTTTTTGATATGTAGGGAATCTATTTTTGTGTCTTCAAGCTATGAAAATCCAAAGAAAAGCAGATAACACAAGGATCATGACATTTTACCAAGGTACCCTTTTGGTTTCATTTTTATACTTAAATTTAATTTAATGACATATTTGGAATTAATTGGGTATATATATACCAAGAAAGTATTTTATGATAAATTAAGTGTTTAAAATTAAAAATTTTGACTATTTTTATGCTTCTGTTACATGTTTGGTTCCTTCACTCATGAGACACAACCTTCAATGATTAGAGATGCAATGACTAGGACTCCTTTACATCCCTGGTACTTCTTATGGTTGAGCATGTTTGGATAATTTCCTGTCTTAATCGTGGTTACTCTCTTATATCAGGGGTATTGATCTGATTTATTTCTTATCCCTTCCTTTATAGTTTCATGGTGTCCTGCTGAGTATGTTTATACTCACCCCTGCATTGGATTTGTGCCCACACATGTTGTGTTTGTTCAAGTGATGCATGGTTTTGAGATGGTATTGGTGGGAATGGAGTTAGTGTGACATGTTTAGATCTAATTCTTTATAATGATTGGACATTCATGGTGGGACATGATGGTTCGTTATGGTGGAAATGACCATTACAACGAGAGATTGATCTTGGAGTACACACTATGGAGGAGGAAATTTTTAGGGTAATGTATCTATCAGGTTCAGAGGCTATTCAGATGTACAATTACTTTGTTAATTTCATATAGGTAATTTACCTTTCACTTGATCATGCATAACAGTTGAGTGGCTTATTCATATATTGCTAGTGTGGCAGGTTATTGTATTCATTGGACACATGTGTTTATTGTAGGTTGATATAGGCTAAGGTTCCCCATACTATTTGATATAATTACTCATTAATAGTATCTAAAATATTTTATATTCATGGAGAGGTTGGGGTTTCACACTCAAATTATTTTCATCTAGGGTAAGTCCCTACAACACCTTGAGATTTTGGAATATTGTTTTCTCTAAATAACAATATTAAATATCTTGTTTCACATGCAACACCAAACTAAAATGTTCTATGATATATTAGATGAATATTATTAATAATATTTAACAATAATAAAAATTTTAGTAAATAAATTTTTTTTAAGTAATTATAAATTCATATAAAATTGGATTAACATCACTTAAAGTTCTCAAAGAGAATTTTTCAATAAATACGTTTTTCTTTATATATTATATTTTCAGTTAAAAGATAAATTTATAAATTTAAGAATTTTAATTATTTAAAATAAACCTAATTTTAGAATTGAACATGTCAAATCAATATCAAGGTTAGTTTTTTGGATTTTCTAAAACAATTGATTTTTATGTGAATAGTGAAAAAAGTGTTTTTACCAAAATTATAAATTTTATGGATTTAACATTATATAAGAACTACCTATAAATTTATTAAAAATTTATTTAATAAAAAATCTATTTAAGGGTTAAAATTATTCATTTTTAAATTTTATTTTTAACACAAAAAACCTATGTTTAATTTTTAGAACATAGTTAACATTTAAAATTTATAATAGTTTTTGGTATTTTCTTTTAATTAAAAATTTTTATGGTAAAATTTTGTTTTTGGATTAATATAAAACAAAAAAATTATATTTGTTTTATATTCAACCAATTATTTTAATTAAAATTAATTACGTTGAAAATTTTAACTAGCACATAAATTTTAAGTTTAAAAACACACTTTTTCTAAAAACTATTTTTACACGTCATGTGCTTTAATTATGAAATTAATTTTTATAAAATTTATAGATTTTATTTTATAATTTTTTCATATTTTAGAAAATAATTTTCAAATTATTCATTAAGTAATATTTTAATTTTGATTATTAAAATTAATTATCAAGGTTAAAAACATTAGTTTCCATGGTAAAAGTTAAAAAGGGGTCAAAAGAGTTTAACTAAGTGTAAAAGTCCTAAATCATTTTAAAAAAGTTATTTCAAGTGTGTAGATGAAATTTTTTTTATAAAATACTCCTAAAATTAATTATTTTAAAATTTTGGATCTTTTGACCCTTGAATTGTGACATGACATTATTGAAATGTAATGGGTACTTCCAAAATTACCCTTCTATACACTTATAAAAGGGGGTCACTTCCACCAATTAATGATACGCTTATCACTTCTAATTTCATCCTGAAACTCTACCATTTTTGACCACCAAGAATAATATATCTATTTTACAAGCCTCTAGACTCAATTAGATATCATAAACCCTAAATTTTCTAAGATATTTTCAGGATAAATCTCAAGTTCTCAACATGAGTATTTCGTACTCCTTTCTCGTTTCTTCTTTATATCACTTTTAAAAAAGTTTTATAAATAGAATATATAAATTAAATAGGTATTATAAATATAATTTAATTTTATTATAATAATTTATCAACCATTATTCTAGCCTTTCTATCCACTTAGAAAAACAAAACAATATCAATCATATGTACGAGTAGATTATCGCTACCATAAAGTGATATGGTTCATTTTTTCATCACCGCCTTTCAGGTTTAGTAAAAATTATGGATTTTATGAGTGAATAAGTTTAAAATTACACAATTATAATTATGAAAAGGTAATTTATCACATAAATTCATTCCATCCAATTTTTTAAGAAATGGAATTGTTAATTGTGTGTATATACAGACTACCCACTCCACGAATGATGAATTCCATTTGTCATTACCAACCTACATGTATGGTTATAGGAATGAATTTAATAAAGATAAATGATATTTATGAAATCTTAATTCTTATTTATATATTATATTATCATTATATAAAAACATTTCCTTACTCATTAAATCATTATAACATGCTCTTGTTTGGGTTGGTTTTACTACCAATGTAAAAAGATGTTATAATGTTTATATCATGAATCATAAATTAATGTTACATAATGTTAATATCATGTAATAATAATTTATTTAATATTTTTTAACTATTTTAAAAAAACTATTAATATTTAAAATATTTATTAATATACCTTCTTTTGATCATTAAATACAGAAAAACTTGTTCATCGCAATTTTCTTTTTCACGAATCATATTCATGTCTTTAATTAAATAGATTGATACTTAAGGAAATATTTAAAAACAATTATTATCACATCTTTAATAACTTTTTAATGATTAACTTTTAATGAATAAGTTATAATAGTCCCTATCACTATGGAACTTGAATGAAATAAAAAATAAAAACATCCTAACATCCAATGATGAAAATAAACAATAACTAGGTAACATATTTCTAATATATGGTTATAAATTATTTGTATAAAAGGTAATATATTTGAATAAGATACTGAAATTAGTGATTAATATTGTTTTCTTAATTATACATGAGGTTAGAGCATGTTCGACTAAGTGGTATTTAAGGTAAGTGGATATTTATCTCAAATTTAATTTCTTTAGACATATTTCATATTGTAC
This sequence comes from Viscum album, assembly GCA_963277665.1. Taxonomy (NCBI): domain Eukaryota; kingdom Viridiplantae; phylum Streptophyta; class Magnoliopsida; order Santalales; family Viscaceae; genus Viscum; species Viscum album. The sequence goes on along the minus strand of OY728155.1, from coordinate 1,784,136,559 downwards.
ACTATAAAATATTTGATATGGGTTGATTACTACCTAAGTAATATGTTTCAAAATATTCATGTAATTAATGTGGTTTTATGATCTATATCATTTTCTTTCTTTAAATTTATTTTGATTCAAAGGATACTAAGTTTGTATGGGGTTTTTATTTCAATTTTACTTCTTTGAGATATAATTTGTATTCACCACTTGTTTATTTTTTAGGGTATATATTGGACATGGATTTATTTTTTTCATGATTTTATTTAAATCTAAGGGACTTAAACATCTATCTCACATTCTATGTTTCATTTTATATTTATTCAAAAGATACAAAAGTTTTAATGGAGTTTCTTAACTTAATATCCTTTTATTCAGTTACAATCCTTCTTATTAATATTCTTTCTTCCATTCTTGGTTTCTTATACCCTAAGATTTTATTTTGTGGTATATTCTCTTCATATATAGGAATAATTACCTTTTCATTCAAATTTTTTGCCTTAATGATTTTCCTCATCAAAATTTTTATCATTTTTTAGAATAATTGTCATAATATTTAATGAATGTTTCCCCTCCTTGTTCATATTTTATTTTCCTAAAAAAATACCTTTATATTTAGAAGCCTAATTATGTGTTATATCATGTGAAATTTACATTAAACATTTACACTTTTAATAATTAAGTTTTATTATCCATTTTAAAAAAACAAATCACCAAAAGTATTTTAAAGTGTTAAAAAAATCCAACGTGGGTGTAGGTGAGTGGAACACGTATCTCAACAGCAACACCTCACATCAGGGGACAAAATCTATCGAACTCCCTTGATTACCCCCATTATAGGGGTAGGTTTTATCTCCCCTATATGTTATTCATGGGGACTAATTATGTTAGCTAAATTCAGTAGGTGGTGGGCATCCCTCTCGTTAGTGGGATGTAGGTAGAAGGCTACAGTGGGTATTTGGTTAGTGCTTTGCTATGGTGGTGGTGGTATGTCGGATAGAGGCTAGTAGAAAACTGGAATGATGTCCTAACAGAAATTTGTTTGGTGGGACTCGATCAATAGTGGAAGTGGTATTTTGGTCCATGTAGCAGGATACTTGCTCCATAAACAATAGGTGATGGGCGTCCAGCTCATTAGAAAGATATAGGTGGTAGGTCGTGGTGACGAGCCACACTATTTGATCCTTAATTGATATAAGGGATGATGATAGTGTGATGGCTGGTGTCTTATTACAATAAGTACCAATGGTATGATTAAAAAGGTGGTAGGTAGGGCCTAGGTCAGTAGATCCATTGACCATTTGGCCAATATTATTGGATCTCCACTCAATAGTAGGACCGTCGATAGGATCAAAGTCGGCTAACAGCTGATGGTGAGGTGGTTTGATAGTCTAAAGGAGGTGGAAGGGTGGCATATCTTAAATTTAGACCAAAATAGAAAGTCCTATTGGATAATTTTATAGGACTATGAGCCATTATGTGAGCACTAGGGGTTTCAGGCCTCCGAGTCATTATTTAGGGTATGAAAAGTACCATGTATTTGAAAATAGAATGGTCTTTTGATCTATTTAAAAATTAAATAAATTGATCCAATGGGTTCTTGTAAATACTTTGGTGAGGATGATTCCTATCCTATTTGGTGCCTATGGTGTGTGTTTTTTATATATTTTAATCCTTAATACCTAATAAATTATATTAAAGTATTAAAAAATCATTTCATGATCCTATGTTTTATCCTCCATTGCACATTTCCTCTAAAAAAATTTGTACACTTTTCAAGTAACAGTTTTTGAAGATTATTTTTACAAGTAGATGTTTTCAAAGAAATTTAATTCACATTTCTGAAAATTAATTTTTAATATTACCCATAACTTCATATTTTATGAGTATATTAAAAAAACTCCATAAAAACTTTTATGCTTTCTCTCACCATTTGATAATTTTAAATTATAAATATTACCTTCCATGTTTTAAAATAACTTTACATGTCATTTCAACTCTTTATGATTTTGAAAGGAAAAGGTAATATTCTTATATTTTATAAAATTTAAATTTTGATTTTTAAAAGTAATTATTAATTTTAAAAGGGATTTTAAAGGCTTGAGTTTTTAAGCAACAATTAATAATTATTTTAATGTCTTCTAAAATAATGTTTTTTAAAACATATTTGTTTCATAACTTTTTTTATGAAAACCTTTTTTTTTGTTTTGAAGGGTAATTTTTAAAAAAAAATCAAGACCAAAGTAATTTTTTAAAACAGAATATTTTTAATTAGTTTTCAACCATTTATAAAAGGGATATTTATTCATCTTTTTTCAAAGTGATTTATCTAATAATCTTTTCACTTATATTTTCCTCATTATCTCTAGTAGATTTATTTTAATTGAAATTTTTTTAATGAATCATCCAATAAATGATCTTATGAAATACTCTTTTGGGGTGATTAAATTTTGGGATGTAATTGATTATATTCTTGAAGTTAGTTTCGTGATGTCTTATAAAAATGTTACAAACCCCTTTTTCTTTCTATGGGTTATTTATAATGTAATGAATGATTGTTTTCAGTTTTCATGTATAAGTATGAATGATAGACATACAGGATCATATATCTCCCTCCAATTCTTTAGTTGTGGTTTTATATCTCATGTGAAAGGGAAGTCTGGACATGCTTGGATTTTTTCACAACATTAGAAGTGGCCATACTTGCGGTTTTTAAAAAAAATAAACCATGGACATGTTTAGAATAGTTCACAACAAAAATCATGGAAATTATTGGATTTTTTCACAAATTAAAGGGTAAACATGATTAGATTTATTCATAATATAAATGGTGGACATAATTGGATTTTTTCACAACATAAAGTATGAACATGCTTAAATTTTTTCACAACATAAATCATGAACCATATTGGATTTGTTTAAAACATAAAGGGTTGACATGATTGGATTTTTTACAACATAAAGTGTATAAATACTTGGATTTTTTCACAAAATAATGTGTAGAGATGCTTATATTCATTCATGACATAAATCATGGGTATGATTGGATTTGTTCCCCACTTAAAGGATGGAAATTCTTGGGTTATTTTTAACTATAAAGGGTGTTAATACTTAGATTTGTTTAACATATAATGTTTTTTGTAATTATATTTGTTCTATTTTCCCTTTTTATTCTATGATTCAATGAAATTCATGTTTCTATGTCAAAGTCCTATTATTAGGCTTCATGGATCATGTTTGTTATCTCACAATCTTGTGTCATGTTAAATTTATTTTTATTTGATATTACATATAATTATATCATGACTTATGGAAGAATATTATTATTCTATGTTATTTTTAATATTATACCTCTCCTCTACTCATGTTTTCTTTTACGAGTATACTCTAACCCTTGATAAAATGTTAATGATTTTCCCCTTACTCAGCATTTATTCTCACCCCATTCTTATGTCTCCATTCCCTAGGTTATGAAGATGAATATATTTCTATGAGCCTTTGAGTGGCAATATCCTCCCCTACCTCTCTCCATAGGCTTCTCCCCAACAACGATATGAAGGGGGGAAGGTTTATCTTCTCTAGTTCCTTCCCCCTACTCCTCCCTCTTTTCTCTTCATCCCCTCCTCACCTTTTCCCCTTCTCTATCTCTCCTTGATTCTGGTCCCTCTCTCTCTATTGTTTTCTTCATAAGTGCTTTAGGGATGGGATATCATTTAGGTGGTATTTTTTTCTGGTGAAATAATTTCAGGTTGGTTTGGATAACCCCAGTGAAGGTTGTTTGTTATTGAATAACTTGTCTACCCCAATCCTATTCTGACCTTGTGTTCCACAATGCCTCTCCATGTTAGATCTATAGTGATGGCCCTTTATGGATTTTGGATTTGTGGTTGGGAGGTATATAGTTTACCCAGTTCTCTTGAGTCATCTTGGCCTTGTTTATGGATTCTAGTTCCATGATTGTTCAGAGCCCTCAGTTGTTCCTATCCCAGACCTCACATCTAGTACCTCTACTCTTCTCCTGGTCATATCTAGACTGATGGGTACAAACAATTTTTGGGATGTGGGGTTTGGCAGATAATGGTGCTCCTTGTGTGTTTTGTGGGGTGGTATTTAGTGGTAGAAATAATGTCATCATTGTTTCCATTTTGTTTTTAGGATTTGGTTTTGTTCTTGTTTCATTATGGCAGTGGTAATTAGTTTTTTTCATGATGGTGCAGTTATGAGGGTTTTTTTGATGTGGGGTGCTCAATCTTTATTTTTGGTTTGATGTGGGATGTTAGCAACATGGTGATGATTTTTTATGGTGGTTCAATGCACTCTGATGGTCTTTGTTTCTAGTTCATTAGGATGATGACAATGAATGGGTGATTAATTTTTACCGTAAATATGATGAAATCTGATGGGATCCAGTGATTTGGAAAGTGACCTTGATGGTGGTGATAGGAAGACAATGTGGTCATTGTTTTTCTTGATGACGGTTGTAGGTGACCAAACCTTGGATGAGGTGGGTTTATTGGATGGTTATTTTCTTGGGTTCTGTGATCTTTGGGTATTTTTAATTTTGAAATTTGAATTGGGTGTCTCTAATTTTGTATCCCACCAGTTACTGCTCAACTATAAAGTGGATGTTTTTAAAATAAAATAAAAATGTATTTTCAGTTAGTAAAGATGAATATGACTTTGAAAAGTCTAGAAGGGAGTCTAGTGTGGCTCAATTATAGAGAAAATTTCATAAGTATCGTAAATAAGTTGCATGTTTAATTAGTCCTCAAAGATTCTAAACCTTCCATTCTTTTGATTGTGTGACTTTTTATGATATGTAATGTTTTAGTTATGGAAATAATGTGTAATAAATGTAATACCTGATTCCACACTATAGTAGGTAAACACCATATATTGAACTATAACACAATTTTCACTTTGAAGAGCCTTTATTCTTGATTATAATATAAAATTTTAATTTATAAATGAAATCATTTTGGGAAAAAATCCCTTAATATGTCCTCTCATTAATTTTTGGGTGAGATTTTGTTTGTTGAAAAATCCAGATGACTTTTCTTTGGTGGAGGAGAATGATATGCGGGAGCGGTTTTCTAAACATAAAATGGTTCATGGTAGAAGGAAGTGTGGTAAGTGGAATGCTTGTCGTTGGTGGAGGATATTGACCATGTAGGAGAAAAGGCAGTATGAGGACCACTGTGGAAAAATGGTTCACATAATGGGTATGATTCACGGTAGGAGGATCGATGTGAGGTAGAGGCTATACAGAATCAATGATTTGGTAAATCTTGGATTAGCTGTTTTTGAGGATATCATTAGCTATATAAGAAGATATAGTCCCACCAATTAAAGTATAGAGAAAATATCATTAGAGAACAACTATCTACTCTGGGAATTAGGTGAAATCCAAAATTGGTTTGCGATGAGGATGTCTTCGAGGAGAAGTGGTTCGCATGGAAGCAATTCTGCCGAAGGTATTTGCAGGGAACTCAAACTTGAAAAGTAAGTAGTATGTATAAGAGGAAGTCTAGTATGAGAATGAGATAAGGTCTAAAAAAGTGAAGGCATTCCATGAACATAGAATAGTTCACATATAGATAGTGATTCAGAGAGGAGGTTCGTGGTGTCGGTACACTAAGGCAGTACTCGATTGCGAAGGTAGAGGCAGTCTGCGGATGAAGGGAGGTTCGCGGAAGAGGCAGCATTACAAGGAGGAGGTGATCTAAATACCATACTCGGTACACAGTATGTGGGAGGAGAAGGTGGTTCGTGATACACTCAAGGAATATTTAAAAAACTTTAAAACACTTTATGAAAGTATTTTTTGGTACCTAACATTACTCGGGAAGGTGGACTTCATCTGTGGGTGAAAAAGGGACTTCAACAGAGCATCTACCTATAGTAGAGGATGTGTTATTCATGAAAATGAAGGGACCTACATTTCTATAAACTGTTTTTGAACTATATGTCCATAAACTATGAGTGGATTCCTTTCCATGAGAAGTGATTGAAGGGAGAGGAAGACAATGACCCTTTTCCATCAGTAGTGAGCCAAAGAAAGAGGAATAGGGAGTGACCCTTGTTAATGTAGTGATCAGACCCTAAATCTTGTTAAGGTATTGATCTTGGGTATATAATATCTTGACCAAAGATTTTAATAATTATTGGTTATGATCCTTAGTGAAATTTTTATATTGTCACATCACTGTTGTATGCTCCTTGGACATAGCCTAGTGAGGGTGAACCAAGTAAATCTCATTGTGTCATGTGCATGATTTTATATATGTTCATATATTGCTATGGGAGGAAGAGATAATTGAGTTTTTTAACAATTAAACAATATTTGAAGGGTTTTAAGTGTTAATCTTTCATACCTATATTCACCCCCCCTCAGGGTATTCAACCTTGTGGACCTAACATTTGGTATCATAGGGAAAGGTTAAAAGTCATTGATTCTATCTTAGAAGGAGAAATAGAGGTGGTTAATCATAATAAAATTCCGATCTTAGATGGAAATAATTTTCAACTATAGAAGAATCAGATGCAGAAGTACTTCTGATCAGTAGGATTGGATGTCTTCACAACAACTATGCATGTAATATCAGCTGACATCAATAGTGGTTCTTTATCAGAAGCTGAAAGAATGGAATTGGATGCTGATGCTAAAGGGATTACTAATTTCTGGGTAGCCCTATCTATTATAATTTATACAAAGGTGATGTCTCTTAAAACATCACATGCTATGTGGGAAATTTTTTTGAACATTTATGAGGGCGACACAAAAGTCTGAGAAGCAAAGCTATAGGTTCTATGTAACAAGTATGAGGATATCATAATGAACCCCAATGAGACTCCTAATGAATTCTTTGATAGGGTTAATGTAATTGTGGAATATATACAAGGTCTTGGAAAAGTCATTGAAGATATAAAGATTGTGAAACGTATCTTGAGGAAACTTACACCACGGTTCAATTAGAAAGTTTCAGTGTTGGAAGACAAAGACCCAAAAGAGATGACACTTGATAACCTACACAGTACCATTGTGGCATATGAAATGAGAAATGATGAAAATGATGTAGTTGAAAAGATGACGTCCAAAGAAGTGGAATTCATTCCATGAAGAATCTTTCTCTTGAAGTTAGTCTGGAGGAGGACAATTTGGATAAATTCATGCCATTTATATCCTCAAATCTATAAAGGTTAAAAGGGAAGTTCAAAGGTAAACTTCCATTTTCATGCTTTCAATGTGAAATGATTGGGAATTTTTTTTGTAAAATTTCCTAATATGTTTGATGATGACAATGAAGATGATAATTAAATTCCACAAAATAAGTATTCATCAAATGTAAAATTTTGAAGAAGTACTAAGAGAAAGTTCTTCAAAAATAAGAATTTGATTTCCAAAGAGGATAAAAGTTTAGAAGAATCTAAGGAAGAAGAGTTGGAGGACTATAAGGATCATAAACTAGTTGCCTTGGTAGCAGTTGTCAGAAGTTCTTTAATAAGAGAAGAAAGTGGAAAAGAAGAATGAGAAAATGAAGGAAGAGTTGATATTATAGCTGAATTAGTATCTACCATTGAAGATGTAGATATTTTGAGAGACAAGACAAAGAAAGCTAAAAAAGTTGTTTAGGATGCCAAAATTTATATACAGTAGTAGTAAGAAGACAATTCTGAGCTGAATATAGAAATTGAAAAACTGAGGTATTAAATGCCAGTTAGCTCAGAAAAGGTGATTCAGTACAAAATCAAAATTGAAGAATGGAATATATAAATTGATAGTTTGACTAAAACTAGTAAAGATCAAATCAAATGTATTGAAGAACTATAATAGGAAGTCATTGGTCTGCGATGAACAGTTAAAGATCAAGAGAAATTGTTAACTCTTGGTTTGACATTAGGAGAGAATATCATACAAGAAACAGATAATATGAGATTTGAGTATAGTGTTCTAGAAAAACAGAATCAATAATCAACTCTAAATGATAAATCCGGTATGGGGCTTGATCTAAAATAGAAATTAGTTATGGTTTAATTAAAACCACAATTACCCACTCCATGATTGAATATTGATTTGGGTATGAAGCAGAATCAAAAGATTCATAGAACCTAAGGCACAACTAGTGGAGCATCATTTCCCAATGATAATTTACCTCACATAAGATGATATTATTGTGGTAAGATGGTACACTTTCAAAGTGTATGTTCCATAGAAAAGAGTTACCAAAGGGAACAATACCAACAGAGGTTGGTGTACATAGCTCAAAATTCTAGGTCACCATTTGATGGTCTTTGTTTCAGGTGTAAAGGAATCAGACATATGGAAAGATATTCCACATCAATAATACAGAGGAATGTGCAAAGGCAGACTGAATTTTTCATAAAAATCTGTCAAATGTATCATCAAGAAAGCTGAAAATTTAAAATTGATTTGCAGCTTTGTAAGTTGAAGATGGTCAGTTATATACTATGGAAGATCAAGATTATCATTCTATGTCAAGTATGAAGTCAAATAATTAGGTCAATAAGAAAAGGTATGAGCTGGAAGTGGTTATAGAAATTGTGTTCAAGGAATCAGATCGCACAGGGATATGGATCATTAACAGTGGTTGCACTTCCCATATCACGAGAAATAAGGATCTAGCGACCAAAATCAGGTATGATACAGAAGTTATCAAATGATTTGGTAATAATGAGGGCCTAAAAATTATTAGTTCATGAAAAGACAAATTTAGTAGGAAAGACATGAGACAAGAAAATGTCTTGGTTATTGAAGGTCTTAGTCACAATTTTCTTAGTGTCAGTCAATTGTGTGACTCAAGGCATGCCATAAGTTTTTCCAAGAAATTATGTATCATCAATTCAAATTATGGTGCTATTTTTCTTCAAGTAAAGTGTTCAAAAGGTAATCTCTACCTTGTGAGTGTAGAAGAAGATATTTGGTTTTTTTTCAAGGATGAAGAGAACAAGTTTTGGTATAAGCTTCTTGGAAACATAAGCCAAACGTCCTTGAAAGATCTGGTGAAGTATGATACTACTCAAAATCTCCCATGATTATCACATGATCATACTCATATGTTTGATGCCTTCCAATAAGGGAAGATCATTAAAAATACATAAAATCTAAGGAGAAAAGGTTAATAAGATTGCTTGAGTTAGTGAATATTGATGTGTGTGGTCCAATTTCACCAAGGGATATTAATGGGATGAGATATTATGTTCTCTTAATTGATGGTTATAGCATAATGGAATGGGTTTCAATAATCACCCTCAAATAAAAAGTGTTCAGTTGCATTACAAGATATCGAAGGGAATGTGAAAAAAAACTTGTTCGGAAAATCCATATGATTCAAACAGATAATGGAATAGAGTTCAAAAATATCCAAGTAGAGTATTATATTGAGAAAAATAGGAAAATGCATCAAGTTTCAGTAGTAATAACTCTAAAGTAGAATGAATTATTTTAGAGAATAAATCGGATTGTCAACAGCATGGATAGAACAATGCTCATGGATAAAGACCTTACAGAGAAATTTTGGAAATAAGTAATGATGACAACAGTTTACACTTTAAATAGAGCATTAGTTTGTCTGAAATAGGAGAAGAATCCATATGAGTTATTGTATGGGAAGAATCCATCATTTAAGTACTTTCGATTCTTTGGAAGTAAATTCTTCGTTCTCAATAAGGAGAAACACAGAAAGTTTGAATCTCGTGGGGATGAAGGGATATTTCTTGACTACTCAGAGAAAATCAAATAATATAAATGTATCACTAAGAGGTTTGGAAAGATATTTTAAATTCATGATATGAAAATAGTATATAATGAAAAAATTCTTCACCAAATACATGATTATAATCTGGAGGATAGTGATAAAGATATGAACAGGTCAGGAGATACTCCAGCTCTAGAAGTTGATTCAGAAAAAGACTCGTATAATGAAAATAAATCAGTACCCTCCCAAAGGATAACAAGAAGAGTATAAATTGATAGGCAGAACATAATTGGTGATCAAAAAGCACCATTATAGATAATAAGAATGAAGACTCTACAAAAAGCATCATATTTATCATAGATGGAACCTAAATGTTTTAATGAAGCGGTTGGATATGAGAATTGGGTATAAGCTGTAAATGAAGTGGTTGATCAAATTGAAAAGAATAAACCATGGGATATTATTTTGAGACTAGAAGACAAGAATGAAATAAGGAAAAATGTGATTTTTACAAACAAAATTAATGAAGATGGTGTTGTGATCTGAAACAAAGAACGACTTGTGTGAAAAGGGAACTCTCAGATAGAGGGTATAGATGTCGATGAAAAATTTTCACCTATTGTGAGGCTGGAGACAATCAGATTATTCTTGGCCATAGTAGTGAAAATGAATTTAAAGGTTTTCCAAATGGACGTCAATTCAGCATTTCTGAATGGATTACTTGAAGAAGAAGTTTACATTGAGAAACCAGATGTTTTTCTCATTCATGAAAATGAGAACACAATTTTTCGACTAAAGAATTATTAATATGGTTTGAATCAAGCACCAAGAGCATTGTTTTCAAGGCTTGATCAGTTTATAAAGAAGCTCAATTTTTAGTATGGTGGTGCTGATTAAAATCTACATTTCAACAATGGCAGCAGTCAAAGGATAGTGGTCTGAGTTTATGTTGATGGCATAATCTTTGGTGGATCAGATGAAGCACAATGAAGATAGTTTTCTGAATTTATGAAAAGAGAGTTCTAAATGTTGATAATTGGTGAGATAACATTTTTCCTTGGCTTATAGGTGACTCAAGGAAGGAATGGCACTTTTATTTCTCAATATAAATATGCCAAAGAGGTTCAGAGAATATTTGGAATATAAAATTCCAAAGAGATGAGGACTCTGGTTGCTACCAAGTTGAAACTATCACGGGATGATGAAGTCAAGGAAATTAATATCACAAAATACATGAAATAATTGGAAGTATATTATATATAACAATGAAAAGGTCTAATATTGTATTTTCCACATTCTAAGTAGAGAGATATTGAAGAAATTATAAGGAGATCCACATGATTTTAGTGGAAAGAATACTTCATTATATCAAGGGCATAATAGATTTTGGTTTAATTTATAATGAAAAATCTCAACTAGATTAATTGGGATATACATAGGCAGATTGGGTTAGATCAGCAAATAATAGGAAGTCAATGTCAAGAGGTGCCTTTTATCTTATAGTATTTTGTATTTCTTGGTTGAGCAATAAACAATATTAAATTTCATTGAGCAATATAGAATAGAAATATATTGTGGCTACTCAATCTTTCACGTATCTATTGTGGATGAAATAGAAGCTTGAGGATATGGGAATTAAAGTGAAATCTCTAATAGGAATCCATTGTGATAATTAAATTGCTAAAAATTTGAGAAAAACCAGCCCATAACTCAAGGAAAAAGAACATTGAGTCTAGTAAACTTCGTACAATTGAAAAGGTGTGGATGTGAGTCCCCCTCTCCCCGATGTATGGTTTTTTTCCTAATGTATGGATATATGTTCTTTTCCCTATTGTAGACAACCATGAAGTGCCCTTCAGGTTTACTAAAAAAGTGGGAGAAATTGTGACTATTCTAGGGGGAGAAAAGACATAAGGAGAAGCTATTAAGTAGAGCAGAGAGAAAGGGGGAGTTGAAGCTGAGCTGAAGTTATTTGGAGGAGCAGTGATGTAAGGGGAATATTAAATCTGATGATGCTAGAAGTGATCATTCAAAGATTACATATCATAATAGTTCTAGTTCATGATGAAAGCAGGTGATAGGTTTTAAGAGTTGGTTTTAGGAATGAAGTGACTCATTGATGAACTTTTCAATATTATCTTGTTTCTCACAATGATCATGGCTCATGTGGGCTTAGAGTATGTGTTGAGTAAATCTGTGATCACTATCTTAATCGCATGAAGTGAATTCTGTTTGAAGAAGGACGAAGCATTAATAAAGTATCAAAGTGTGAATATTTTTTATGAGAAGAGTTTTCAACAAACCCAAAGGGATATATTTTTTGTAAAATCATCAATATGTCCTCTCGGTAAGTTTTGGGTGTGATTGTGTTTATTGAAAAAGCTAGATGACGGTGAATGAGTATGCCTGGTGTTTGCTAAAGACTGGTTTTTAAGGTGGAACAGTTCCCAGTGTGTGAAAAATTTTTGGGCCTCAAAATTGAGAATTTTTGTTTAGAAATGTATTTTTTCTTCATAGGGCTAAATGGTGTGAATAATAATGAATGAAATTGGAAAAGGAAGAGAAATTTTGAGCTTGAGACATGGACCGCATATCATGTCCGGGAAGGGTTCGCGGCCGCGTACCAGGTAGAAAGAATGGTACGTATGAGCGTTTTGAGAAACCAAAAATGGTTCATGGTTGTAGGTAGTGTAGTATGTGGATGTATTTTCATTAGTGGAGGAGATCAACTGTGCAAGAGAAAAGGCAGTACGTGGACTGCCGTGGAAAAATGGTTCATAGATTGGGTATGGTTCACATTAGGAGGATCGATGTGCGATGGAGGCTATACCGAATCAAAGATTTGGTAAATCTTGGATTAGTATTTTTTATGGATATCTTTACCTATATAATAAGAGATAATCCCACCGATTATAGGTTAGAGCATATATCATTAGATAACATCTATCTGCTATAAGAATTCAGTGAAATCTGATAGTGGTTTGTGAGGAGGATATCTGTGAGGAGAAGTAGTTTACATGGAAGAAATTCCTCCAAATGTTTTTAAGGGAACTCAAACTTTCAAAGGAAGTAGAATGTAGAGGAGGAAGTCGAGTATGCAAAGGATAGACAATATGCAAAAGTGAAGGTATCCCGTGAAAAAAGAATAGTTCGCGGATAGAGGTTGATTCACAAAGGAGGTTCACATAGTCAGTATATAGAGGCAATATGTGAAAACAAAGGCGGAGGCAGTCCATAGATAATGGTAGGTTCATGAAAGAGGCAGTAGTACAAGGAGAAGGTGATCTTCATACCATACCCGGCACACAGTACGTGGGTGGAGCAGATAGTTCACAAAACACTCAAGGAATTTTAAAAAAGCTTTAAATAAGTTTGCGAAAGTATTTTCTGTTACCTAACAATACCCAGGAATGTGAACTTTATCTACGGGTGAAAAATGGACTTCAACAGAGCATCTAACTAAATTTGAGGATGCGGTATTAATGAAAATGAAGGGACCTACTTGTCTATAAACTGTGTTCGACCGACAAGTCCATAAACTGTGAGTGGATTCCTTTACAACAGTAGTGAGCGATGGAAGAGGAAGATGGTGACCCTTTTCCACTAACAGTGAGATAGAGAAATAGGCATATGGAGTGACCCTTGGGAATGCAGTTATTAGAGCCTAAATATTATAGAGGCAGTGAGTCTGGGAATATAAGATCTAGTGTGACGTCCCAGACCCAGCTACCCCTCAACCCGAGCCCCGAGCCCGGTTGGCCACATGACCCTTGGCTCGTCTCCCAATAGGCCAGGGGTTGCTGACTAGCAGTGGGGGTGTAATGGTAAGACAGTTGGGGAGACTTTACCCCCATTTCAAAGTACATAGTGTTATAACAGCAAAGTAATAAAAATAGTAGAAACACGACCAATGGTAACTAGGAGAAAATGGAAACAAGAAAATCAAACAACAGAAGTAAGAAGAACCCAGATAGATACACAAAAGCCACATAGGCAGTGTCTAATACAAAACGGATTTATGGCATGCTGATACAGTAGAAATAGTTGGCAAGCATACTATACATTAATACAAAAAGAGAACAAAAGTAATCCACGAGCATCTCTAGCAAAGCTCGGTCCTCTACTCTGGATATCCAGGTAGAACATACATGTATCAACAACCTGAAGTTGGGACTTTTCCCCTACTAGTACCTGTAGCAGTAAAGTCTCCATGGGTGCCCAAGAGGTCTCCAGGGTAGGGTGTGAGACAAGTCTCAGGAGGCCACCGCCAATTATTTCTATGTGTATTCCAAATAGGTGTTTGAAAAATAAACAGTTTGTAGTAAATTGCAGGTAAGTAAAGCAAAGAAATAAACAACCCTCCCGCTCAGGTTTCGGAAGGACACCTGGCGGGTCTACCTGCTTCAGCTCATGGCTGGGATTCTGAACAATCATCAGAGGTATAAGTTCATAGATATAGGTTATCACTGGCATGAGGTAAATATGCCTCTCTTCCATGCTTCTCATATAAGTACATTCATCACTGGACTGAGGTATGAATGCCTCTCATCCATAAGCATTGTAGATGGTGTGGGGAATAATTCCTACCACTCGAAAAGGTTATTTAGACATCAGGTATGAATGATTCCCGTTCTATTACATGAAGATTCATCTAGCACGGGGTAGAAATTCTTCCGGCCCACACACAGAGATTCATCTGGTACGAGGTAAGAATGCTTCCCGCCCTCACACGGAGATTCATCTGGCACAGGGTAAGAATGCCTCCCTCCCATACAGGGGTTATCACATGGTTGTCAATATATCAAGGCATAACCATTCAAATCACAATATATAACGTAAAATATCTTATATTCTATCACATTAACAAATCATGGAAATTCCATCTTTAAATACCACATAATCACATCTCAAGGCACGCATACATTTCAATTCATTCAAGGGGTTTAGGCTATCTCATCCTAGCCACCCTCTAACCATGTCACCTCATTTCCCTAACATGGAAAATTCCCTTTCAAGACATATCATTAAGGTTCAAGGTGAAAAAGGCCAAATCTCAAGGCATATCCCCTATGGTTGATCACTCCCGGTCCACACCAAATTTAAACACCCTAACAAGGTTAGATTCATCAATCTTATACCACACGGGTCATTTAGACATAAGGCGGTCAATAAAAATAAGGGGTTTGGCAAAAGTCAAACCACAGCACGATGATAATAACTCAAAAGGAAATAACCCAAAATGGAAACCACGTGACCAAATACCTTCAGGCTGTAGATATAGGCTTGCGTGATATCGACCTCAGATTCGCAGTAGGATGGAAGAGATCTAAGTTCCAGTACAATGCCATGGAAATAGGGCATATGAGCCTATGGTAAAATAACACAATAGATACAAAAATTTACCGTGGAAAGAGGGGTGTTTGAGGTAAGCCTTACCGAGGGTGATCCAATGCCTTCGACGGATCAATATTTGGACACCGGAGGAAGAAACCACAAGAAAAAGAGAGGGAGGATAGTTTTGGAGCTCAAAATAGGGATACCCTCTCTTCTGCCCATGGGAAAGAAGAAGAAGAGGAGTAGGCTTAAATATAATTTAAGGGAAAAATGGTAATTTTTACCCAGAACAGGGTCGCACGGTTTAGGCGCACAGTTTACCAAACCGTGTGCAAACCGTGTGCATCTCACTGCCTTCAGATAAAGGGTCGCACGGTTTAGGTGCATGGTTTACCCAAACCATGCGCAGACTATGTGCACCTCCCTTCCTCCAGACCAAAGGTCGTACGGTTTACCCAAACCATGTGTAAGCCATGCGTAGGTCGTACGCCCCTATCTACAATTCCAGTTCCCAAACTCTTGACTCAGAAAAAATCACAAGCACTCCCCAGACATTCACTAGAACATTATACACACTAAACAATATTAAATGAAAGGTTATAAAGAAAACTAATGATCCTTACCTTTTCCAAAGAGTTGGGTCGTTACCACCTCCCCTCCTTAAAGAAACTCATCCTCGAGTTGGCCTTCCGAGGGTACTGAGGTGTCATCAACAAAAATCTCTGGCCATTGAGAACGTATATCAGCCTCCTGCTCCCATGTCTCTTCCTGTACCCGGTCGTGCTTCCATAGCACCTATACAATAGGAACAGACCTTCCACGGAGTGTCTTCACACTCCGGTCAACAATTCGCATCGGATACTCCTCGAAGTAAGAATCCAAATTCAGTTCAACCTCATCTGGATGAAAAATATAAGTCGGATCTGAAAAGTACTGGCATAGCTGAGATACATGAAAAACATCGTGCATGGCCTGATATCTCTACGGAAGTGCAAGCTGGTAAGCTACTGGTCTGATCTGCTTCACCAACTCAAAGAGTCCTACGAACCTCAGTGAAAGCTTACCCTACTTACGTATACGTCTCTGCCCCAACCTGGGTGAGACCTTCAAGAAAATCTGGTTTCCAACCTCAAACTCAAGAGGTCGCTGGTGCTTGTTAGCATAAGACTACTGTTTAGACTGAGCTATCTGCATACGCTTCCTAATAAGCAGTATCTGCTCTGTAGTCTCTTACACAAGACATGGTCCTAGAACAGCTGCCTCCCCGGCTTCAAGCCAACACAAAGGCGAGCGACAAGGCCTACCATATAATGCCTCATAAGGATCCATCGCAATGGTAGTCTGGAAGCTATTGTTATAACTGAACTCGAAAAGAGGAATGTGTTTCTCCCATAAACCTCCAAAATCAAGAACACATGAACATAAAATATCCTCTAGTACTTGTATAGTCCGCTCATTTTATCCGTCATTCTGCGGGTGATAGGACGTGCTCAAAAGTACCTGCGTACCCAAGGTCTTTTGTAAACCCTTCGAGAACTGAGATGTAAAACGAGGATCACTGTCCGAGACAACAGAATGAGGTGCTCCATGAAGGTGCACTATTTCCTTAACATATAGTCTTCCCAAGTCATCAACCATGAAGGTCTCTCGCACAGGTAAGAAATGCGCGACCTTCTTCAGACAGTTGATGATAACCAATACTGCATCATTGTGATGAGGTGACCTGGGTGAACTGGTTAAAAAGTCCATAGAAACATCATCCCATTTCCACTCCAGAATGGAAAATGGCTGCAAAATCCATGCCGGACACTGATGTTCCGCATTCACCTACCGAAAAGTGGAACAACACGTGATAAAACTAGTTATCTCCTGCTTCATGTTAGGCCACCAGTACTATCGTTGCAAATCCTGATACATTTTGGTGATGCCTAGGTAAACTGCCCATGCTGAGGAGTGGAAATCCCTCATCATCTCCTCTCTGATGTCTACTGGGACCCATACATGCTCACATAACAATAAATTATCACCTTCATCCACAGTCCAATCTATAGAGGCATCATCAGTGAAACTTTCTCATAGAACAAGGCCTTCCGGATCTGATAACTATCTTACCATAACCCGTTCCAAAAGGGTAGATGTCACCGCTAAGGCTGAGAGAATAGTTTGACCCTAACCCTCCTGAAACTCAACGTGCATCTCAGAAAATAGGGCCATAAGCTTCCACACCTCATTAGATTATTGAACCACTTGTGACAAGTTTTTCTGACTCAGCGCATCGGCTACTGAATTTCCTTTCCCAGGGGTGTAGGCTAGTTCAAAATCAAAGGATTGCAGGTACTCGACCCACTTGCATTGCCTGAGATTTAGATCCCACTGATTGAAGATATATTTGGGGATTTTTTGGTCAGTGAATACCAAAAAATTATCTCCCAACAAATAGTGTCGCTAATAGCGTAAGTCATGTACAACTGCTGCGGCCTCAAGGTCGTGTGTCGGATAATTTTGTTCATGAGACTTTAACTGACGAGAACCATATGCAACAACTCGCTCATCCTGCATCAAGATAGCTCTAAGACCGACACCTGATGCATCACAATATTGCATGTATGCTCTTCCTGGATCCGACAAGATTAGTATCAGTACTGAAGTTAGTCTGCCCTTCAGTTCCTGAAAAGCTACTTCACAAGGTTCTGACCAATCGAATCTCACCCTCTTTTTGGTCAAAGTTGTAAGCGGTACTGCTAGGCATGAAAAGTCCTGAATAAACCACCTATAATACCCAACAAGACCCAAGAAACTCATGATATCAAAGACATTCTTGGGATGCTCCCAAGAAATTACAGCACTCACCTTCTTAGGGTCAACTGAAACTCCAGACTCAGAAATAATGTGACCCAGTAAGTGAACCTTATCTATCCAAAAGTGACATTTACTTAGCTTAGCATAAAGCCGATGATCTCTTTGTATATTCAGCACGATCTCAAGATGGGTTGCATGGTCATGTCTCGAGCATGAATAGACTAAGATATTATCAAAAAATACAACCACAAAATAATCTAGGTAAAGGTGAAAAATTTGATTCATGATATCCATAAACACAGCAGGTGTATTCGTAAGCCCAAAAAACATGACTAGGTACTCATAGAGACCATACCTGCTCCTGAACGTCATGAAAGGTATGTCTAAAGTCCTAACACGCACCTGGTGATAACACGACCTCAAATCTATCTTTTAAAACACCTTCGCTCCTCGGAGCTGATCGAAGAGGTCGTCAATCCGAGGTAAAGGATACCGATTCTTAATAGTCAGCTGATTTAACTTACGATAATCCACAAAAAAATGAAGGGTACCAACTGCCTTCTTGGAAAAGAGAACCGGTGATCCCCAAGGAGAAGTACTGGGACGTATAAAGACTTTGCTTCCAGGTCCTCCAGCTAACTTTTGAGCTCTAGTAGTTCCTTAGGTGCCATCCTATAAAGAAGAATGGTCACTCGTGCTACTCTTGGTATAAGCTCAATAGTAAACTCCACCTCTCGTACTGGAGTTAGACCAGAGAAATCATCAGGAAAGACATCACTGAAATGATCCACCACCAGAGGATAAATAGAGGGTTGTAACCCTTGGTCATCGAGATAAAGACTGGCAACCTATGTCGTGACACCACCAAAGATTTGGTGTTCTGGTCCTGCTCTTGTCGCACTAAGATCCCATTCTCCCTTACACATGTATGTATCTCCCTCTAGTGATGTAAACGCCACCCTATGACGATAGCAGTCTGTCTGGGCTCTATAGGGAACTAACCAGTCCATCCTGATTATTACATCAAAACCTGTCACATATAGAACATACATGTTCCACAAGAAAAGGTAACTGCCCACCTCGAGGGGAAAATTCTGACAACGATGAACGCCCTATGAATGGACACCTAATGGGGTATCAAACATGATCATGCCATGATATGACTCAATGTCAAGGCCCAAACTTCCAATAACGACCTCCGATATAAAAGAGTGAGAAGAACTTCTGTCAAACAAAGCAGATACTAACATAGAGGTAACTATAATCATACCTCGTACAGTAGATGGTTCGGTGTACTGCTCTTGTGGCATAGGCTTGATTGATACAACTGGTCAGTACCATGGCCCTAGGTCACATCCTGGATACCCTGAGCAGACCCTCCTTGCTGGCGCTGAGAGTCATACGCCTGATTACCTCTGCCTCGACTACCACCACGGCCTGATCGACCGGCGGTATTCCAGCCACCTGACTGACATGATCCTGCTGATCCAGCACCAGATCATGGAGTAGGTACAGATCCCTACTCAATAGGCCCTGGGGGAAAAGTCCTGTAGAAATGGTGGAGATGGCCCAACCTACCACAACTTCTGCACTCCACTGCATTTCATGTACACTGCCTCCTCATATGTCCTGGCACCTCACATTGGTGACAGATACGAGTACCACCTGAGAGAAGGGTCTGACCACCACTAACACCATGAGAGTCCTCAAAACTCCACTTATTCCCAAAAGCAGATCCACTGAAACCCTTAGGTGATGAACCGACCTAGTTCAAACTATCTGATTCTATCAAATTCCTCTCTTTGATCAAAGCCTGATTGACAATCTCTGAAATGGTTGTCAGCCTGAACACGTTAACCTGTAACCGGATGGCGTAACACAGCCCATCCTCAAAACGCCTAGCGGCCTTGAGATCATCAGCAACTATTGTAGGAGAAAAACTCTGTAACTCAATGAAACAGGATGAATAGTTAATGACTCTCATGGTCCCTTACTGCAGATTCATAAAATCTCTAGCTCTGTCATCCCTCAAAGTCTAGGGAAAGAAATAATCATAGAAGACGGTCTGGAAATCAGTCTAGATCATATCTCTCTGCTGTCCCGACTGGGTGATGACATCACACCACCTCTTGTATGAACCACGTAGCATATAAGTTGCGAGCTTGACCCTTCACTCTGGAGGCATCTCAAGGTGCTCGAAGATGGTTATAATAACTTCCAACCAGGACTCTACATCAAGTGGTCCGCCATCTCCCATAAATGTAGGAGGATGCTGCGACTGAAACTCGCGGGTCAACTCTTCCATACTCAGGGCAGGTCGCACTCCACCTTGCATACACTACATTATACACAAGAATCTCTCACAGAACTGGGCATTGGTGCCCATATCAGGAATAGTAAGAGGAGCCACAGGTGGCTCGACAGGAAGATCAACTGGCGGCTCAGGGCCCGCCACCTCAGTAACGTGATCGCCTCTGCCTTCATCACGCGTGACTCGAGGATGTCGTGGAGGCATAGTGCTACAATGCCAAATAAACGTCTCAAAAGAAGAAACCAACATATTTAAAGGTTGAACTCTAGAAGCTAGGACAAGTACCAAGCCTTCCTACCCCTAAGATCACCTATCCAAACCCATAATAATTCTTAGTAAAACCTGTAACTGTTGTAATTTAACTCAATCCAGTGACAAGGCATTTCCCAACCTATAAGGGCCCATACTCCTCATGAACTTAAAGATTACACACACTTGGATGTCATTTCTCATTTACTTGTGCTAATCAAGTATTTGAATTTTTTTAAGGAAAATGATTGGTTTAGTTGGAATTTCATTTTCCAATATAGAAGGTCTCATACACCTTATGAACCAAAGAGTGACACCCACTAAAACCACAACATTCCTCAATTCACACCCTGCAAGAAGGGATAGCATAGTTTCACACATATTAATAAGTCATGTAAATAAACAATAATAAATGCATGCAGAAAACTTAAACGTGGCATGGCAAGATGCATGGCCTAATCATATTGTTCCTATCGTGATGCATGTTCTATTGCATAACCCTCATTTCATCAGGTCGAACCCTGAAATCCAAATTCCAACATTACAAATCTCAATCACAACACAAAACATGTGAAGCACCCAACAGTGAAAAGGTATCAACAGTAAATAGAAGAATCAATAACAACATAAAATAGGAAACTTGGCCCATACCCCGTACATGGGTTCGCGACGCCCAAGCATGGATCATGGCTAGGTCCCTAAGCATTCCCAGTCTCCAAGTATATCATCGCCAAATAGTAAAGCAAGAAAGAAAGAAACCCTCTGATACCACTTTGTGATGTCCCGGACCTAGCTGCCCCTCAACCCGAGCCCCGAGCCCGGTTGGCCACATGACCCCGGGCTCGTCTCCCCATAGGCCAGGGGCTGCCGACTAGCAGCGGGGGTGTAATGGTAAGTCAGTTGGGGAGACATTACCCCCATGTCATAATACACAGAAATATAGCAGCAAAGTAATAAAAATAGTAGAAGCACAACCAATGGTAACCAGGATAAAAAGGGAAACAAGAAAACCAAACAACAGAAGTAAGAAGAACCCAGATAGATACACAAAATCCACATAGGTAGTGTCTAATAAAAAATGGATGTATGGAATACTTATACAGTAGAAATAGTTGGCAAGCATGCTATATAGTAATACAAAAAGAGAAAAAAAAGTAATCCATGATCATCTCTATCCAAGCTCGGTTATATGCTCTAGATCTCCAGCTCGAACATACATGTATCAACAACCTGAAGCTGGGACTTTTCCCCTACTAGTAACTGCAGCAGTAAAGTCTACACGGGTTCCCAGGAGGCCACCCGGGTAGGGTGTGAGACAAGTCTTAGTAGGCCACCACCAACAATTTCTACATGTATTCCAAATAGGTGTTCTAAAAATAAATGGTGTGTAGTAAACTGCAGGTAAGTAAAGCAAAGAAATAAACAACCCTCCCGCTTAGGTTCTGGAAGGACACCTGGCGGGTCTACATACTTCAGCTCATGGCTGGGATTCTGAACAATCACTATAGGTATAAGTGCCTAGATATATGTTATCACTAGCACGAGGTAAACATGCCTCTCGTCTATGCTTCTCACATACGTACATTCATCACTAGCCTGAGGTATGATTCCATCTCATCCATAAGCACTATAGCTGGTGTGGGGAAGAATGCCTCCCACCTGTAAAGGTTATTTAGACATGAGGTATGAATGCTTATCGTTCTATTACATGAAGATTCATCTGGGACGGGGTAAGAATGATTCCCGCTCACACACGGAGATTCATCTGGCACAGGGTAAGAATTCTTCTCGCCCTCACACGGAGATTCATCTAGAACGGTGTAAGAATGCCTCCCACCCATACAGGGATTATCACATGGTTGTCAATATATCAAGGCATCACCATTAACACCATAATATATAAGGTAAACTATCTTATATTCTATCACATTAACAAAGCATGGAAATTCCATCTTTAAATACCACATAATAACATCTCAAGGCACGCATACATTTAAATTCATTCAAGGGGTTCAGGCTTTCTCATCCTAGCCACACTCTAACCAATTCACCTCATTTTCCTAACATGGAAAATGCCCTTTCAAGACATATCATTAAGTTTCAAGGTGAAAAGGACCAAATCTCAAGGAATATCACCTATGGTTGACCACTCCCAGTCCACACCAAATCTAAACACCCTAAAAAGGTTAGATTAATTAATCTCATACCACACGGGTCATTTAGAAATAAGGCGGTCAATACAAATAAGGGGTTTGTCGAAATTCAAACCACGACATGATGATAATAACTCAAAAGGAAAAAACCCAAAATGGAAACCACGTAACCACCTACCATAGGGGTGTAGATGTAGGATCGCTTGATATTGACCTCAGATTCACAGTAGGATAGAAGAGATCTGAGTTCCAGTCCAATGCCCTGGAAATAGGGCATATGAACCTGCGGTAAAATAACACAACGGATACCAAAATTTACTGAGGAAAGAGGGGTGTGTTAGGTAATCCTTACCGAGGGTGATCCAATTCCTTCAATAGATCAAGATTCGGACACATGAGGAAGAAACCACAAGAAAAATAGAGGGAGGAGGTTTTTGGAGCTCTAAAGAGGTCTCCCCTCTATTTTTTCCATGGGAAGGAAGAAGAGGAGGAGTATTGTGCTTAAATAGAATTTAAGGGAAAAATGGTAATTTTTACCCAGAATAGTGTCGCACGGTTTAGGTGCACAGTTTACCAAACTGTGCGCAAACCATGCACATTTCACTGCCTTCAGATAAAGGGTCGCACGATTTAGGCACATGGTTTACCCAAACCTTGTGAAAACCGTGTGCACCTCCCTTCCTCTAGACCAAAGGCCGCACAGTTTACGCAACCCATGTGCAAGCCATGCGCAGGCCGTGCGCCCCTGTCTGCAAGTCCATTTCTCAAAATCTCGGCTCCGAACAAACCACACACACTCCACGAACCTTCCTTAGAATATTAGACACACTCAACAAGCTTAAAGGAAATATTCTAAAGAAAACTAACGATCTGTACCTTTTCCCAAGAGTTGGGTTGTTACATCTAGCTTGAACATTGTAATCATTATTAGAAGTGAGCCTTAGTGAATTCAGTACATCAGAACATCACTGTTGTGTGCAATATGGATGTATCCTAGTGAGGGTAAACCAAGTAAAAATAATTTTTTCATGTGCATGATTTTATATATGTTCAAATATTTCTATGGGATGAATTGAGAATTGAGTTTTTTTAAACAACGAAACAAGATCTGAATCGGTAGAAGTTTTAATCTATCATACCCTGATTCACCCCCACCCCCTCAGGGTATTCAAAATTATGGACCTAAAAAAAGATTGATCTTGAAAAGATAAACTTCACTTTCAAAATCTTCAAGAAATATTATTTTAATATGAAATTTGGGGCTTTTTCTGAAAAGATTAATTTTTAAGTGAATACTAAAAATACCATTTTTTTTACTTTTAATTTTACATCATAGATAGGATATAATTTTAAAATAAAAATCACAAAATCATTATATTGATTAAATATATATTTTATTAGTAAAATTATACATTTTTAAATATTATATTTAATTTATTAACCTATATTTGATATTTTAAAATTTATGTCACATTAATCACTAAATTTTTTTAATGAATTTTACATTTACTATTTTAAAATTAACTTATGTCACTTATAGAAATATAGTATTATTAATTTAATTTCATATATTGTATCAATAGGTTAAAATTAAGTAAAAATGATCATTTTATTTTTATGTATAAAGGATAAATTGATAAGTTAAAAACTATTTATCATAGTAAAAGTTAAAATGATAAAAGTGTAAAATCTAATGGTAAAGAGTAGAATTTTTTTTTTAAAACATGAGTTAAATTTAATGGTAAATACTTTATCAACCTTATGTATCCCCCACACCATTATTTCTCTATTTTTGAGAAATTTATCCCCAAAGTGACGTACCATTGTTAATTTTTTTTAGGATTTACAAAAATTTCATCCCCTTTCACTTATAAAAGGTGAACTTCTCTCCTAAATTCCCCACACACTAAAACTCACTTATTTTGGACCAAATTATGTCCAATACTCTCCTAAACATTCCTATATAACTTAAAGAGGAACTTTTCTTCTCAAAAAACATTCCCTTATTGGTTTAACCCCCTTTTCAAATCAGATAATCAAAGAAATAAGTTATAAATTTATAACCGCTCCTTTCTCATTCCAATTTATTTATATTCAATTATTATTCCTCAAATTATATCACAAAATATTAAAATAATATAATAATTATCATTAGTATAATTGTATGTTATTATAATGATGGTACAAACATTAACTACCTTCCCTTTTTTAATTGATAAAAATGAAACTACCATTCATACGTTGTGTGAACTACCACCTCCATGGAAAAAATTATTTTTATTTCCTTTACTACCTTAAAAGGATGGTCCTAATAGAAAATTTAATATATATGGAATATTTTTTATGACATATTTTATATTTTGAAATGATAAACCATATTACTCATTTTCCTTATTCTATAGAAAATGAAATCATCATCCATGCATATGTATAGATTACCACCTCCATAGAGTAATGGATTTCCATTTTCATTTTCATAACTTTTTTACATGGATTATAATGAAAATGGGTAATGATAAATATTTTATTTATAAAATAATTAATCTTTTTTAAAGATAAATTTTGAGACCTATTAACAATATGAGAAATAAATAATTGTG
Organism: Viscum album; assembly: GCA_963277665.1. Lineage (NCBI taxonomy): Eukaryota > Viridiplantae > Streptophyta > Magnoliopsida > Santalales > Viscaceae > Viscum > Viscum album. Next base: position 1,784,111,418 of record OY728155.1, on the reverse strand, counting down.
GTAAATTCAACCGTTCAAAAGAGCATTGTAATAGAAAAAAATTATTTCTTTATACTACTAAATAACTTCATATAGGAAATATTATTCTTATATTTTCTTCTAATTATGATATATAACACTAATAAATACTAAATAAGATCATTATGCTTCTTTTATATCGATAGAACTTTTGGAGTTGGTTCCCAAGAATCAAATTCTTTGTAATTTATGATAACTTATATTAATAGTTTGGAATATTAATAAACTTTTAGTCACATAATTATTATACTAATACATAAAATAGCATGTGATAATTTCCTAATAGTAGTTGTCTCACTAAAAGATCATAGTAGTTCCCCGCTATGATGTGTACTCAGAAGTGCTACGATACTATTCTTAAATATATTTTCTATTCCCAAATGATATCATTTGAGGGACACAAATGATACAGGATATCAGGGGTGGAGACTCATATAACTTTGAGGCACCATCTCATGGTGTACAACCTTGATAATATCCATTGTAGGATGTTATGAGAATGAAACCAGCCAGTATGAAATCCACATTTATATGTGTCATTGGATGTTCTTATTTACGGATGTGTGTATCGGTCCTTAGACTTTAAGATTATTACAAATGAGTATTATTTGTTGTATACTTTGATTTATAGATTAAAAATGTTCACGATGAGGTAGGATATGTTGGGTGCGTCATGTGTAATATTGCATTAATGAATAACGCAATAAAGGATTTATCCCTTCTATTCTTTAATGGAAGTTGATATCTTAGGCCATTTGATAGAAATGATATAGCCTAAATAAATCCATATCCATGGTGTTGTATAGTCAAGTTCAATTTTTAGGAAGCCAAAGAAAGAGACATTGAGCACATAGTTTGATGGAACCATCATGCATCCTACTAGATTAGATATGTCGTTATAAAAGGATTATATTACACATTAATCGTCTGTATGAGGTATTATGTCATTGTGACATTAAATTCATTATCTATGAGTGTTGGGGTGTGTTGTTAGATGCTATCCTTGGAATATAGATTGTTTCACCTAATTCCATTGAGAAAGAGGCCTAAAAGGACACACAATAAGTGTATCTAAAATCTCAGTTATAAAATAATATTGTTATAAATTATTTAACAAGTTGAACATGTGGTTTAATAATTATTATTGTTTTCTTGATCACATTTATTCTGTCACCAGTTAATCGAGAGAATATAATGTGAGTAAAATATTTAATAAATATTTATTTTTTATTTAGTGAATATAATATTTATTTATTAATTAAAGAATAATGTAGTGATATTTATTTTATAAATAAATAGTCATTATTCAAGGCCTAATAAATATTTTGGAATAATAATGGATCGATATTAATGGTATACTAACAAATAATAAATATTGAATATTAATAAATTTAATAATATTTAATTTAATTCTCAAGTTAAGTGCATTTCGATAAATAATATTATTATTATTACTTAACATGGGTTTCCATAGGGATTAAAAAAATAATAAAGAGCACCTTTTTAATTATTTATTTCTAAATCTAGCAATATATAAACCCAATTATATTATTTTCTCTGAGATTCAATTCATTTGTTTGGTTGTGCATAATGGATTTGGATAATTCTCTCAATCCCTAGAGATCTCCCTACTCTAAGAAATATCCCAATAATGGAGGGAAATATTCCTCCACCACCCACTCTCAAGTTAAGAAATATCCAGGAGAATGCTTTAGAAGTAGTTCTCAAGGTGATCAAAGGCGGATGATGTAAGTGATATTATCTACCATCCTAGCACCCAGATATTCCAATTTTGATGTTCAGATATTTTTGAAACACATGTGATCACATCTAGAGGTAATCTTCTCTTGATTCCCCCAACACAACAACAGTACAACATATATCTGTTGTCATATCCATCAACAAATAAGGAATTCCATCAGGGTAATTCATTAATTAATTAAATTAATTATAAATAATATGTGATGATCCACTATATTTTTCCAAAATTCTATACCTTATCAGTTTTCTTTGATATAAATTTTTAGATCACGATGTTTATCATTGTGTAAATCTCATATTGATCATAGATCATGTCAAAAATAAAAGTTGGGCATGAAAAATCACATGCTTCTACAATGCTCAAAACCCTGTAGTGGTGTCAGAGCGGTCACATAAATATTTATAATTATTTAAATATCATTGGTTGATTTACACATTTTTTATTTAGTTTTCAATTCATGTTTAATCATTATTTTAATAGAAATTGTGAGACCTTATTCTTCTACCTTCTTTTCTCATAGATCTAATCAATATGATTAATTTTTTGAATGAAATAAAATTTAAGATCTCATCTAGAGGTGCCAAGGATTCTAGCCAGATAACATAGGATTACACGTCTTGTACTTGTGTTCAATTCATGGGGAATTAATTTAGAAATTAATTCAAACTTGGTGCATTAATGACACATAATGAATTTATTTCTTACACTGCATGTTGACTGGGCCAAGATGGCACATGGTCAACCAGAGTACACACCGTGTAGACCATATACAGGTTGGGTAGTCCCTTTGAGTCATATAAGGTCCATGAATTACCATAAATGGCCTACCAGACTTGTGACCATGTAATTTGGAGACCATACACCATGTATCCCATTGTACTCGCCATGTAGCCAATTGTGCATGTCATGTACTCTATTTTTCTGAGGCACAGTTAACACATCAAGTCTCTATGTATATACCTTAGATACACGATGAGATATGTTAATTCCTTGTAATTATATTGTACATGTAGTGTACTTATACCAATTATACATATTTAAAATTTATTAATTATTTTATATAAACTTCATGGACATGTGCATGCGTGTGGTAATTAATTTTATAGGACAAACCATGTGATGGGTTTTCATATTTATATATATATATGTTTAATTAAAATATATGTAGTGTTCAAATCAATATATCATATTTGAGTAATATTACAATTCTTAGTCTATGTGATTTGAAGCATAACATGTGAAAGAAAAATCTTGTAATTCGTGTAATCATTAAGTTGATACTACACATCATGAAAGTATGATAAGTCTTGTATGTCAAATTTCACAAGATTAAAAAGTATAAGAGTATAATATATGTTGGGTATAATTGGATGGGTATTCACTGTATTTCCTCTAAGGTACATTTATGTATATAGTTAATTTAAAAAAATATTTAATTTGTTTAAAATTATTATGGATGAGAATCTCAAGGAAATTCAGATGAGAATTAAGATAAAATAAATATATAATATAATATAATATAATTAATTGATTTGATTGAAATTTAACTTAAATAATAAAAATTAAGAATTGAATGCTAGTTTCATTAAATGCGTAATTCGTTGCATGCATGTGGATTATTATGATCATAGACCGGAACTTTGTATGTGATTGGTTTCATTTAATTATTGGTATGAATGTCTTCTCTCCTTTTATTATGTAAGTTCATGTGTGCACAGGGTTTCTTTTATGTAAACCATTTTCCCCTCACCTACATGCGAGTAAAAGTATATATAATGGATAGATCTCCCAAACTTGTGGAGGCGGTTCAAGTTTTGAGCCAAGATGAAACCACTCTAAGAGAGATGCATAGGTGGATAGGTGGGAAGTTGTCACCCAAACCCTAATTGGTTCAAGGAATTTTTTCCCAAGGACAATGGTTATTTTATCAATATCTAGATAAACTAACCATTAGTAAAATATAATGATCATAATACTTTATTATTTTATTTCTGTTAAGTTGCACAGTTATTTCATTAAGGATGTTTTTTCATGATCACATGAATTAATGAAATTAACGAGCATGAAAGATAGAACTAAAATAAATTATCTTTTGCTTAAATATTATCTAAGACATGGTTTATCACTTAAGTAAATACATTAAATATTAATAATAATGTGATAAAGATAATAATTGTAAATTTTCACATAAAGGGATAAAATCTATCAATTATATATATTATGTCAGTATAGCCTTCCACTACTACAGTTAAAATCAAACCATAGTTTAAAGTTCTTGGCCATCCAAAGTTGGGGTTATTTAAATTATCGTGGAATTCTAACTTTATGTTTTCGGTTGACATAACATATTTCACATTGAGGGTTGACTTCCAAACCAAGACTTAGTGTAATTGAGAGGAAAGGTTTAAGGAAGTCTAATTTAAAGATTTCAGGATTGGGTAGTCCACTCAACAAATCAAGGAACTGTGAGTTAATGTAGTTTTCATTGGGAATTCCTACCTAAAACCATTCAAGATTCTTGGCCAACCAGAGATGGGGTAATTAGAAGGGTAATATTATTCCTTTCCATAATAATTTCCAAGAAATAGGATATTATTAATCTAATGGTGAGATCTATTAAGTTTTGATTAAATAGTGGTAGAATAATAAATATAAAATTTATTTATTTGTCTAAATTTTATTATATAAAGTACCAAAATCATTCTAATATTATTTCTAGAAATAGAATTGAAATTAATTCAAACATATTATTGTGATCCATACTTGGGAAGGATAACCTTATCACTGCCATAAATTTCCAAGAGTGGAAAATGAACTTATGCATTATCCTAAACCATTAAAGTAAATTTTATATGTTGGAAGAATCTATTCCTGATGTGCTAGTAATGAGGAAAGTGAAAAGGATTTATCTATCTAGGAGAAACATCTGAATGATGCTACATATGTTTAGTGTTTCATGCTATCATCCATGACCAGTGATATTTGGAAGCAACAAAATGACATGGATGCTTATAGAATGATGTATCACCTTTGGGATATCTATCAAGTGAAAGAGAGACAAGAGAGGCATGAGATCTCATATGATTTTTTTACAACTAAGCTTGGAGATTCAACATCATATTCCCTCTTGTAGTCAAGCTTATTGGCTACATTAAGCAATTCGAAATCTTAGGGATTATATTCCTAGATATGTTGCGTACAGATATTGTACTTCCATTACTGCCTAAGAACTTCTTCAGATTTATTATTAATTACAATATGAGTAGTAAAGAGAAAATTCTTTCAATACTTATAACCATGATTCTCTAAGTGGATAAGGACATGTGGCATGAAAAACCTATGGTTCTTATAGTGAACAAGAAAAGAAAAAACAAGGAAAAGGGGTCCAATACTCACAACAAGTATAAATCTCTTGAGCACCATCCTTCTAAGAAGAAGAAGAAGATCTAGAGGTAGGGCAAGAAAATTGTGGTGATATGTTTTACATGTGGAAAATTCAGGCCACTAGAAGAGGAATTGTAGCTTGAAGTAAGGGGAAGAAAAAAGTGCATTCGTTCTCGAGTGTAATTTTTCAATATCTTCACATTGGGTATTAGATATAACTTTTGGTGCTCGTATATGTATCCAACGGCAGGAACCATGTAGATTTCAAAATATTTCTATAGTGGAGGTGGATATGAGATATGTTAATGGCGTGTGGTTGGTTTCCTAGTCATTTGTGACTACTAAAATTCATTACAAATGATAATTATTTTGATTTTAAAATATTGTTATTATGTACTGATAGTTATCAAGAAAATAATTTATGTATCATTCCTAGATGAATATGGGTTTATTTTCAAGTTTGGAAATAAATTTTTTTATTTTATAACGAAAACTTATTCTATGGTATGTAAAATTTAAATAATGGTATTTATGTATTAAATTATGAAAACCAAGTGTTGGAAATTGATAATTAATCATGTTCAAATGACTCATATAACACCCATATATGGAATCACCATCTTATCCATGTATAAGATAAGCATTTGATAAAGATCTATCATGATGGTTATTTAAATTCTTCTGAGCTAAAACCATTGGAACTATTTCATGATTGTTTATAAGTAAAAATAACCAAACCACCATTTGGTGGATAGGGTGAAAGGACCACAAAGTTCCTTGGATTGCTACACACTGATGTGTGTGGACCATTTCTAGTAGAATCAAGTGGTGGATATTTATACCTAATAAATTTTACTGATGACTTTATTATATATGGATATATCTTCTGGATGAGGTATAAGTCTGAGTTCTTGGAGAAATTCAAAGAATTCAAGAATGACGTAGAGAATCAACTTGGAAATAAGATAAAAAATATTTGATCAGATTGAAGTGGTGAATATATTAACCAATAGTTTATAAAATTTCTATGAGAGTTTGGGATTCTATATAAAATCAGTCCACCTTACACACCACAATGGAATGGTTTTAGTGAAAGGAGGAATCATACCATGTCAAACATGGTAAGTTTGAGGATGAGTTGTGCAGATCTTCCATTATCCTTTTGGGGACATGCATTAAAAATTAAAACATAAACATTAAATTTATTACCAACTAAAGTAGAAAATGGAATTCCCTTTAAGTTATGCAGTATAAATAAACCTGTTTTATTACATAAACTTGTATGGGGTTTTGATACATTTGTTAAGGCCTTCTCAGGAAACAAACTAGCACCCTGGGGAACAAAGTTTATCTTTATAGGATATCCCAAATAAACAATGGGATATTACCTATACAACCCCACAAATAAGAAAGTGATTATATCTATACAAGCCATATTTCCTGAGAGGGAGAAAATCCTCAAAGTGGATAGTGGTAAAAAGATTTACTTCTATGAATTTGATGCTCAAGATACACAAGAGTTGGTATAGGAACATATTCCACTGGTCCCCATGAAATAAGTTGTTCCTAAAACACAATTACTGCATAGGAGCTCAAGAGATGTATAAGAACCATATAAATATGGTTTTCTATTCAACGAAGATGGTGGCTCATTATTGGTTGAAAATGATGAAACTCTATCCTATAAAGGGGTAGTAGAGAGATTAGAAGAAACAAGATGAAAAAAATCCATGAATTCTAAAATGGATTCCATGTATTATAACCAAGTCTGGGTTCTGGTCAATGTTCTAGTTGATGTAAAGATTGTTGGGTGAAAATAGGTATTCAAGAGAAAACTAGACATAAAAGGTAAAGTAAGTGCCTATAAAGTAAGGCTAGTTACTAAAGGGTTTAAATAGAATCAAGTAATTGATAAGATGAAACCTTTTCACCAGTTTCCATGTTTAAATACATTATCATTATTATTTCTATAGCATCTTACCATGAATATGAGATTTAGAAAATGAATGTCAAAACCTCATTCCTTAATGGTAACCTTCAGGAAGATGTCTACATAGAACAACCATAAGGGTTTGAGACTCCAGGTGATGTTAAAAGGATTTTCAAGTTATAGAGATCCATTTATGGATTAAATAAAGTATCCAGTTCATGGAACATTTGATTCTATGAATCCATAAAATAATTTTTTTCATTAAGAATGAATGTGATTTTTGTGTTTATAAGACATTTAGTGGTAATGTGGTCATTATCCTAGTATTATATGTTGATGAAATATTACTTATTGGAAATGACATACCAGTATTATAGTCTATTAAGGTATGGTTAAACAAATTTTTCTCCATGTAGGCCTTTGGTGAAGCATCCTATATTATAGGGATCTAGATTATTTTTGATAGATCCAAGGGGATTCTTGGAATAAGTCAAAGTAAGTATATTAACTAGATACTGAATTGATTTAGTTTGGAACAATCCAATAGGGGATCAGTTCCAGTGTCACATGGTTTACATCTTTCTAATAAAATGTCTCCTCGGACATAATAGGAGACAGAGAGAATGAGTAAGATCACATATGATTTTGTGATAGGATCAATCATGTATTCCATGTTATGTAATAGAATTGATGTTTCTTATGCACTGAGCATGGTAGGAAAATATCAATAATATCTAGAAGACAACATTGGTATACTGTTAAGGTTATCCTTAAGTATCAAAGAAGAAAAAAGGATATGTTCTTGGTGTTTGGAGAAGGCAAGGAGCTGGTCATCATAGATTTTACTGATGCTAGTTTTTAGATAGATCATAATGATCTGAAGTTGCAGTCAGGAAATTTTTTCTTTCTTGAAAGAGGAGTTGTGAGCTGGAATAATTCAAATCAGCCATTTTTCGCTAATTCTACAGTGGAATTCAAGTATATAGAATCCTATGATGTAGCCAAGGATTCCGTTTGGATTTCATACATTGTCTGGGATATTTATGTGTTATGAACTAGTAAATACCCCATCACATTGTATTTTTATAATACTGAAGTGGTGGATCTTTCAAAAGAGAAAAGGTCACACCAACGAACAAAGAACATACTTTGGAAGTATCACTGCTTGAGGTATTTTTATCATAGGGGTGAATTTTTAGTAAGTAGACTACCCATAGAAGAGAATGTAGGGGACCCATTTACTAAAGATCTATCTTAGTAGAGTCATGAGTATCATTTGTGACCAATCGGACTGATGGTTGTTAGTAGTTAGATCTAGTGAAAGTGGGAGTCCGTTGGATTTTGTGCCCTAAAACCAACATTTTTATACTATATGATAACTTGTATTCATATTTTTGAATATTAATAAAATTAATATCACATAATTATTGTCTTCTTTGTAACATATTATGTACGTGATAATGTCCCAAGAGTAGTTTTCACACTAAAAGGTCATAGTAGTTCCCCGCTATGATGAGAACATGGAAGTGTGACAACACTATTCTTAAATATTTGTTCTATAATCAGATGATATCGTTTGAGGGAAACAAATGATAAAGTATTTAAGTGTTTGAGACTCATAGGACTTTAATACATTTTCTCATGGTGTATTCCATTGGTAATATTCATAAGGATATTATGAGAACAGGACTAGCCAGTAGGAAATCCACATTTATATGTGTCATTGGATGTTCCTACCTTTGATCATGTGCATTGGTCCATAGACTTTAATATTATTATTAATGAGTATTATGAGTTGTGTAATTTTATGTATTAAAGAAAACAATGATGATAGATGTTCATGGTGAGGTTGGATATATTTGGTGTCTCATGAGTAATATTGAATTAATGAATAATGGGAGAAAGTATTTATACCTTCTATTCTTTAATGGAATTTGATATCTCTGTCCCTTTGATGGAAATGATATAGCCTAAATAAATCCATATCCATGGGGCTCTATAGGCAAGTTCAATTTTCAATAACTCAATGTAAGAGAAATTAAGCACATTGGTTTATGGAACCAGCATTCAACCTACTTTATTAGAGATATCATCATAAAGGGATTATATTACATAGTAAGAATATGTATAAGGTATTATTTCATTATAGAAATAACTTCTATCTCCATGGGTTCCTTCACGTGTTGATAGATTTTAACCTCGTACTTTAGGCTTCTTCACCTAATGCCACTGAGAAATAGGCCTAGAGGGTCACAAAGTAAGTGTATCTAAAATCTCATTTAAATAATAATAACACTATTTATTATTTAAAACCTTGAATAAATATTATCCCCACATGTGGGTCAATAATTATTTATGATTTCTTGATCACATTTATCTTGTCCCCAATTATTCTAAAGAATATAATGTGATCAGAATATTTAAAAAATATTTATTTTCTACTTAGTGAATGTAATATTTATTTATTTATTGTTGAATAATGCAGTGATATTTATTTAATAAATAAATAGTCATTATTCTAGGTCTGATAAATATTGTGGGGGAATATAGGAATGATTTTAATGGTCTAGTGAGAAATAATAATAATTTAATACTAAATAATTAAATAATATTTAACTTAATTTTCAAGTTAAGCACATCTCGAGAAATATTATTATGATTATTATTATTTGGCATGGGTTTTTGCAGGGATTAAATAAATATTAATTCTCACTTGTGCAATTATTTATTTCTAACCCTAGTGATAAAAAAATCAATTTTATTATTTTCTCTAAGAGACAATTATTCTATTTTTTTGTACACAATAGATTTGGAGAATTATCTCAATCACTAGAGAGCTCCTTTATCCAAGAACTCTCCCTAGAATAAAGAGATATCTTTCTCAACCTCCCACTCTCAAGTAAAGATATATCATGGATAATTCTTTGTAAGTAGTTCTCAAGGTGATCAAAGGTCGATGACATAAGTGATAGGAAGTGTCATGCAAGCACCCTGATATTCCTATGACAATTTTTGGAGATTTTTGGAACACATGTGGATCACTTATAGAGGTAATATTCTCTTTATTCCTACAATATAATAATGGTACAACATAGATCGGTTGAAAAATCCATCAAAAAATAAATAATTACATCAATGTAATTCTTTAATTAATTTAATTAATTAAAAATAATATGTGATTATCCTCTCTCTAGTTCTGGTGTTTTATCCCGTGTGTGTTTTCTTTGATTCAATTTTGTAGATCACAACATTTATCATTGTGTAAATCTCAGATTGACCGTTGATCATGATAAAAAAAAAGTGTGTCATGACCCATCGCACACATCTGTTGCACCTAGAACCTTAAATTACAACTAAACCACCTCATAATCATTCATCCAGTCATGGTATGTTTATGTTTGTGATGGTTTAACCATCTACTTAAACAATACTACAAATTTATATCATGAATAACAATGGGAACATAATTACTAGTATAAAATTTTATAAATTTCTAAAAAATGATTTTTTATTATGGTGATGTTATATCATCATTTAATTCATTAATTAAGAAAACACACTTTTATGGTCATGAATCATTGAAACATGCTTGTTATTGAATTCATTTTCAAGGAAAAAGACTAAAATACTCCTAAAAGGAATTTGAAAAATCATAAATTATTTTAAATCATTTCTAAAAATAAATTTAATGATCTAGTAAATGTTATCTTTGTAAGAAGAATGAATATGGACACCACTATTATGAAACTAGTATAAATGATCAAAATTATAAACACCTGATGTGGAAAATAGGTAGGATTCATATAAAGAAGGGAAATTTGTGAAGATTATAAATGGAAATGGATACAAGTAAGGTTATTATGTATGTGAATAATATAGTTATGGTTTTTATGTATTATTTTAAATTATGTTCATGGATTTTAGGGTATAAGATAAGTTATTTCTTTCTCAAATTCCTCTCTTTGAGTCATTTTTTTATTATGCACCCAAATTCCTTTATGTGGTGTATATACTACCTATTTGAGATGTTATATCATGAAATGTCTTTTATTATTAGTATTGGTGGATCAATTTTATGTCATCTATTTTAATATTTTTTGATTGAATTGTTTCCCAATCCATAAGTGTGTTTTTCCATAACAATATTAATTATTTTGGACTCATGTTATATTCATCACTTATTTCCTTTTTGTGGTGTATAAATTTCAAAAAAATATTTTTTACCAAATTTATAAATAATTTTAAGGGGTTTACAAGACTTTATTCTTATCCATCCCTCATATTTTTCTAATTAAAGAGTTATCAAAACTCATATAAAACACAATATTTACCATGGTGGAAAACCCATTATAAATTTTGGTAAAGTAAAAGTGTGTGTAGTATCATAGAAAATAAATCTATGTCTAGATATTGGAATGTGTATACAGATGTTTCGTAGAAGCACATAGGGGTAACCACCCTGAAAAGAGTTGGTTGAGAATTGACTCAATCATAACTTTGATGCATAATGAGTGGGCTTAAGATTGCACACATGGATATATACTTTACAAGGATATACTTTTGAATATTCACATTATATTTATAAACCATGATGATTTAATTTTCCTACCTTTATTTTGGTCTCCTTCCAATAAAAATTATTGAACCCAATTACTATCTTCCATGGAAATCCCATCACATTGAAAGTACCCTCACCACTATATTTATTTAATAAGGGTACTTACTATTATTTTAATGATACCAAAAAACATCTAAATTTATTAAGGGATCGTCTCCTAGGCATCCACATTATTCTGTTGAATGAGGAAGTATTTGTTTTATGTATTTTTCATTATATGGGTATCCATGTTTTTATTCATCCAAAGGTTCCTTATATAATAGTATGAAATGTCTTGTTAACTATTATAGTGAATTAATTGGACATAATTAGGTCATCAGTGAGGCCTAAGATTATATATCCCCTTGATGTATTGACTAGTCTCATGGGACAAAACATATTATGCTTTTGTGTATACCTCTTCCCATATCAGTATAGTGTCTTAGCACATTTCCTTGATAGCATATCTTGATGAACGTAATTATACATTCAATCAGTATAAGATCAGTGATTATTGTTATCCATGTTTTCATTTATTCTCTTGGATATATCAGGCCCTCATTTTCAGTTGATTATGGCCTTATGTTGTTTATTTTTTCCCTACCATATCACTTGTTCCATGTTTATGTTACAAGAGATTTTATTGTATGCTACTCCTTACCGAGCATCTAATCTCACCCAAATTTATTTTCATTTCCTTAGGAAAATTAGAGGAGAACTATATGTAATTGTTATGGATATTATGTAAGGGTTAATAATGTTCTCACAAGGTCCCCATGTTGTATATTATGTTTTCAAATGTAATGTATGTATATATATAGACTTCTAAGACTAATAAGTTGTTATATCATGTGGAAAGTATTATATTTTGTAAAAATAATGTAATATGACTATCAGATCTAGTTTTCTAGAGTCTGATATGTAAAATTAGATATAATAGAAACTTTAGTTGGAACATTAGGGACTATAATTAGAGGAACCTAGTTAGATAGCACAAGTACTATGAAAACCCATCAAGATTTATTAGTAACACTCTTGAAATTTAATAGGAATTGTATTTTACAATTCTAAATCAGGCATGTTGGACAAGAACATTGAATCATCCCATAATACTATGATAAATGATTTGTTAGTTAAGAACTCTAATGGGATTCTTATTGTAATGAATATTTATAAAGAAATGTCTATTAAGAATTATAGATATTCCCTGGTGGAAAACTTGATTTTTATACCTATGGTTAATTTTGACTTAAGCCTTCAAATGTATTAGCTATGAATGTATAATAAAAAAATTTATTAAAACAAGAAGGTGATTATGATTCATTAAGGTGTGGTGTAATCTCTTATCTATAGAGAGGAAATTTCATTGATGTTCCACAAACACGTACTCCTGTGCCCGGTGCTAAAACATTATATTTTTTCTAAATAAAAATTTAACATCACTGAATAATATACAGTCTTATATTTTCAAGGATATTTTATGTCTATAGCTTAGTATGATGGGTAAAATTAAAACATACACTATCTCAATAAATTATATATTTTTTCAGTATCTAAATACTTATATGACAATTTCATATTTTCTCTGAATAAAACACATAATTAAGTATCAACTCCAAAATTTCTTCTACTCATCAATATCCCAATGAAAAACATTTCAAAACATGGGGTGACAAAAAGGCTCCATAAGGAGTTTTAAAAATCAATATATCCTTGTTTTAGAATACATGGAATGATTTTTTGGAAACATTTTTCCTCAAAAAAATGATTTAGTTTTAATAAAACATTTGATAGAGAAATAAAATTCTCTTTTCTATTTGAATTATATAAAGTGTTTCAAAAAAATAAAATTTAAGAACATTCTTTAGAAACATTTAAAAACAAAATAAAATCTGTATTTAAAAAAACCATTGATATTTTATAAATATGTGAAATTCTTTTCAAAATAAAATCTTTCCTATTTTTAAATAATTCTAAATATTTCCATGTAAATGATTATAGGTATTTTTAAACATAAAAAAACTTTTCAATCCCAGAAAACAAAATAATGGGGAAACATGGAACAATAAAGGCTATATAGAGTCTACACATCACATAGTAGAAAAAATACCTTGAGGTACGGATTTACTCTTCATCCCTCATCATGTTTACAATTCGCAACTTCTAAATGTTATCAAAAAAATTATATCCTTCTCCTTTTATCACTGGTGTTTTCCATGAGAACCATATATTTTTTTAAGATAATAACCATGGATATATATATATATATATATATTCAAACTTATATATATAATTATGTCTTTTTTACTAGTGAAATAGAAGAAACTAAAATAAATTTTTAGACTAAGAAGTTAATTTTAAAAATATACATTGAACATAAATCAAAATAAAATAATACTCGACCATTCAATATTTAAACATAGAAGTATTATCCATGGGAGAATCTATTTCATAAAAACAATCACTACCACAAAAACATATTTATGTAGCACCACCCTTTAACGGTGCTAAAAAGAGCTGATAAATGGGGTACCTTTATCAGTGCTAAAAAAGAACTGATAAAGGTACATTTAACAATGGTAAAAATACTGTTAACAGTACACCTTTATCAATGTTTTTTACCAGTGATAAAGGTACCATTATATCAATGATTTTTTCTAGTGCATTTAATGGGACCCTCTTTATCAGTGATTTTTTACAAGCACTGATATAGACCCCCCTTTATTAGTTCTTTTTTATTTGTGTTTATAAATTTTATACTTGAAAAAATAATATATTAATATTTAAATATATTTATTTTTTATATAAACTTAATATGCATTCTTTAAGATGATTTAAATAAAGATAAATAGACATTCACACTTAATATATAATATAATTAGTGAAAATAAGTTATAAAATAATTAAAAACCTGTTTTTAATTAATAATTTTCTTAATTATTATTGTGAAATAGTCATTTAATAACAATTTGAATATAAAAAATTATAAAATGAATAATAGATTGAAAATAAGTTGAAAACATAACTCAAACTTCAAACAACCATAACTTTTGATCCAGGTGTCTATTTGGGCTCTACCACATATCAATTTGAATCCTACAATGAGCTTTATGCCATAATGATAAAGGGGGAACTTCTATCACATTTTTAGGCCCAAAAAGACCTAAAAGGCCTCTAAAACTGAGTTTTTAGTAGGGGTGCCCCAATATTTTAACATTCGATGAAATTTCAACCTGATTTAATGGGGTCTTATTGCCCATTTTTAATGGGGACTAAATTTATTTATTGGTATTACATTCATATTGATATTATTTTTTTTAAATTTTATCGTTTTTACAATGTATTGTCATTTATAATAAAATATATAACAATATATACATATTTTTTATATATTCACATATAAAATTTAAATTTTATAAATAAATAATTAAACATATTTACATATAAAATATATTTCTAAATATATAATTCTTATCTAAATAAATAATTATAACCATTTTATTTAAAAGACAAAAGTATGAATATTTATAAACATATACAATTAATGTATATATATTGTTTACATATATAAAAATATATTTCTGTGTGTATTGAAAAACATATATATATATTTATCTATATATTCTAATATATGTATATAAATATTAATATATAATATAAGAAAAAAATTTAAATATTTATAATTATATTTATAAATTCACACATACACACATATATATATGTATGTATGTATGTATGTATGTATGTATGTATGTATGTATGTATGTATGTATGTATTTTTAAGCACACATACACACACAAAACATATTTTATATAAGTATTTAAATATATATATATATATATGTTTATATTTATATTTATATATATGGATAAGAAATGTAATGAAATATATATAGAAATATAGATATATCATAAAATAAAGAACAAAATGATATAGTTGAGTGAAAAGGGTGTGGGATTATAAGGGAGAGGTCTCAGGTACAAAACTCAGGCAAGAGCGTGTGTGGCTGGGTTAGGTAGTGCATATCACTATTAAAGGGGGGTGCGCTTCCTAGCACTAATAATGGGGGTGGGGGTAGCTAGAAAAGTGTTATTAAAGGGGGGGGTCAAGTGTTGATAAGATGGTAGTTGGTCCTCCCTCTGAATTTTTAGGAAAAAAATTCTTTTTAAAAATTTAGTTTTTGTCCTTTTATCAGCACTTTTTAGTGCTAATAAAATAGTTCTTTTATGAGCACTAATAAAGGGGTCTTTATCATCAGTTTTCTTAGTACTAATAAAATACCCCTTTATTAGTTCTTTTTTAGTACTAATAAAAGAGACCCCCTTCTAAAATTGCTTCAATTATCAATGCTTTTTTAGCACTGTAAATGCAGTTTTTTGTGCTCTTAAATGCCATATCTACAGTGGTGGATTTAATTTCAAAAGATTTCATGTTTTAATAAAAATATTTTATATATAAATTGATAAATATAAAAATATAGTTACAAATAAAACGACTATTTTAAACCCCTTAAAATAAACATTAAAATTAAAATATTTTAAAACATAATTCCCTTAAGAGGGAGCTTAATTTTTAAAACAAAGAAAATTAAAACATGTTTTATATTGATTGGTAAATTTTAAAAGAGTATTCCCCTTATAAGGTGGGTTTTGGAAAATTAAAAAAAAAGAACTTCATTTTAAAATGAGTAATCCCCTTACATAAAATATAGATTTAAAACCAAGCTAATTTATACAAAAATATATAATTTTGAAATGAGAGTTCAGTAAATTTAAAACACTAGTAAAAAAATTTCTCCATTACAACTAAAATATAAAATTTAAACTCAATAAAATAAATTTTCCAAAACAATTATTTCAAAGAATGTTTTATCCACTTATTATGATGATATGGTTTTGAAAAATTTAAAACAAATATTTCTGAAATAATATTTCCCTAAGCTTAAATATCATCTTTATTGTAGCATCGTGTAGTCTCATGTGACGGTTGTACCTAATTTGTTTTGAATTTTTAATTTAAATTTACTCAAATTCACCTAACTACATACTTTAATAGATTCCTTTCATGAAAGTAATGACTATAATCACTCTCTTCCTCTTTGTCGGTCATCAACCAATATATGACCATGCTAGTCTGCCCTATTTGTGATCATATTTACATCCAAACTAATAAGAACTTTCCACCTCATGCATGCCTAGATGATCTTTCCACCACCCACTAATGACCGTATCTCCTTACTCTCGTCCATTTCCAACAAATTCTGCTGATATCGACCATCTACACCCCTATCAGAGTCAGCATTCTAGTTGATACCATTGGGGAGGTGAAAGATGGCTCTCATGACGTCTTGGGGTGTGGGTGGGTGATTTATTGAGGAAAATGATTATGGAGATGAGGAGGAGGATGAGGTTTTTTTTCTTTTAATTCTTTTTTACATTTAAAAATATTTCATGTTTTTGTATATTCAAAAAAAAAATTTTAACTACCCAAAATATATATTTATGTTTATATACTTCATTAAACATTTATTAATTTAAATTATAATATAATTTATATTTTTTTATAAAATTAATCTTAAATGTTATAATCAATTACACACACACACACACATCTATATGATCACTCTTATTACTTATTAACATTTTTTTACAAACACTTATTTTTTATCAACTTATTTCATAAATTTTATAAATATTTATATGAACTTTAGTAAAATATATTCTATTATTTTTTACCATTATAATTATAATATTTTTTTTATTTAATATCTTTTATAATTAATAATTATTTTACTACTAAAATTAAGCATTAAAGGTTTTCCTTATTATAATTTAGTTAAAATATTTTATATACCACTATAAATATCATTACATTACTAAATTATAATAACTCTGCTCTTTATTACACACTTAGACGTGATTTATTACATAAAATATTCACTTGAAACAACTTATAAGATAGAGAGGTCTAGTGTCTTTGGAGATTAGTAGCATTATATAATGACTTAAAACATGAAACAGGACATCATTATTGAAAACATCCTTTACACGGCCACTACATTCACTCGTACTAGGGTAACCTGGGGACATGCATGAGAAAAGGTTGAGATATAAAGCCTAGTAAGGGATTAAAAAGGCATAACATGAAGAATACAATACACGTTAGTAAATAGGAATATCAATAGATCATAAAATAAACATGAACATAAAGGCATGATAACATGGAAATGTAGTAATAACACTTAACATAGTATTAGTATGAGCCAAGGCTCATTGCACGTGAAGAATGATTAAAACCTTATTAAAATTGAATTATCCTGATTAAACCCATATTTCACTTGACTTATCATGATATTACAGTTTATACAATGAATTGGAGCACTATCAGGGCACACCCTTCTTAAACAATTCATTTCATTCATAAGTGTGCCATATGGATCATCAAACATGGATTCATAAAACATCATCATTTATTCCACGATAAAGGAATGTATAATTAATTCATGAAACTATATAATCAATAATTAAATGTTCACAAAGGTGAATACCCTTGATAGATTAATGGGCAGGGTATTCAGTACACAATGACTTTGGCATGGAAAATCACGGTGCAATTTCAGCAGCATAATGACATGACGTAAGAGTTCATAAAAATGGTTGATGAGAGTGGAAGGGGTGTATCATCATATTTAAATTAAATTTACAGTAATGGGTTCATATAGATACATGTCTCAACATATGTAATGTAATTTAGATTTGTAATACAAAAAAAATTGCTTGAATGTAAATGAGGAGAGCGAAATCACTTACGGAATTTTGGCGTGGTAGCAAGTGGACTTGGGAGGAATTATTGAGAGAAAAAAAGTCTCTAATCATAAAAAAATAAGTACAGAAGTATGTGGGAGGTTCTAAATTATACCCCAACATTTTTAATTGAAAATAAAATGGCATAAAAGCATAATGAAATTTGGAAAAATTTCAGAAAGGAAGAAATCCCTTAATTGGAAGTGTGATCTAAAAGTCTTGGGAGGGGCTTGAGAGAGGATTCTTGAGATTTGGGGTGCCTTGGGAGGATTCTAGAGAGATTATGGAAGGTCTTATATGAACTCAAAAGTCTTTGAGTGACTAGAAAGTGGGATCTTGGGTGGGTTTATATAGGAAAGGAGAGGTAATTCTTTATTATTTAGATTTGGGTCACTACACATTAAACTAATCCAGACCCCAAACCAGCCCAAGGTTTTTGCTGATGTTTTTTGTAAAAGGGGAGTGGAAAAAAATATTTTATAAATCCAATTTACAAACTTCTTAAAATAATTGGGTTGCTTATGTGGAGGTGAGTCACACTCTCAAGGAAAACAATTTTAAAAGTTAAAATGTTTCATAAGTCTTCGATGGTTCACTAAGGCTTTGTAAAATAAATCAAAAAAAAACTAAAATCACATTATTTTAATGGTAAAATATATATTTTCCAAACATAGTGTTTATATTATTTTATTACAACACTGTTGGGTCATTATGATGTCATAAAACACATTATATATTTAAACAGTATTTAATTGTTACCCAAAAATTCAATTGTCTCAGAAAATTATGAAAAATTAACTGTTGGATAATTTCAACATACCGATTCCACAAATAATATTAATTTTATCTAAATAATTTTCTAAATATTTTATTTTTTACTTTTAAAATAAAACCTGACATATATCTAAAATTCATGGGTTTTGAAAAAAATGAATTTCAAACCTTAATAAATATTACAATTGTATTCCTAAAACTTATATGATCATTTATATTTAATAAAAAGTAATTTAGTAATAATATTTTATTAAAATATTATTTAATTCCAAAATCCATTAATTCATCAAAATAAATTTCATAATTGAATATTAATTAAAAATACTATTTGTGCTTTAAAAACTATTTACAATGAAACAATAATAAAATGAATGTATATTATTTATTATATACAAAAATAATGCACATATTTATAGTGCTAAGATCTTGTTACATAACCCCTTATAATTCCAGCATAAGACCGAAGGGTAAGGTGTGCGATGGTGACAGACACTGGGGTGGCTTGAATAACATCGCTCGGGTGGTAATCTCTATCAACATCTACTTCTCCTCTAGGTGGTTATGTTTGAGATTTATATGTTGAATCTTGGCTTGGGCTTGGTCAAGAGTGAAGCCCAATGATTCCCCCTCCTTTATGAGCTTTGGAAAATGGGCTTCGTATGGGGCAAGTCTACTGGATGAGGCCATTGCTTCCTTTTTCTGTGTAAATTGGATTTGTTAAAAACATATATTTATATTAATTATGTGATCACTATTCAATATGTATATTAACAATGGTCACAATTATTAATGGTATTTTAAAAATCAAAAAACATAAAACCAAGGAAGTGGATATGTTATATGACCATCTTACATAATAAGACATTTAATTAGATCAAGAGGAATTTTTCTTAATAAAAGTTTGGTTCCTTACAATCTTCCCCCCATAAGAAATTTCTCCCCAGAAATTTTCTTTTGCCATACTAAAATAGATTCGGGTAACTCTGTTTAATCAATTCCTCTAATTCCCATGTTGCGTATTCAAACTTGTGGTTGTGCCATATCACCTTGATGAGGGGCATTGTCTTATTTCGTATAACTTTTTCTCTACTATCTAAGATCTTCATTGGTTGCTCCTCGTAAGAAATGTCATCATTTAACTGTACTACCTCTGTAGAGAGTACATGTGAAGGGTCTGGTATGTACTTCTGTAAGAGGGATACATGAAAGACATCATGTATTTTGGCCATGGTGGGTGGAAGTGCCAGTCGATAGGCCACGACCCTAACACGAGCAAAAATCTAAAAGGGGATGATGCACCTAGGACTTAACTTACCTTTATTTCCAAACCTCATGACCTTATTCCATGGAGATATGTGTAGAAATACCATTTCTCTAACTTTAAACACAAGGTCTCGTCAACAGTTATCTTCATAACTCTTCTATTGACTTTAGGCTGCCTTGATATGTTGCTAAAGGGTTTTCACCTTCTTTACCATTTCTTCGACCATTTCAGGTCCTAGAAGCTTATGCTCACTGACTTAATCCCAATACGTTGGGGTTACTCACCTTTAACTACTACAAATAGGGATTATAATAGTGCTAAAAACTGCCTTTAACAGCGCTAAAGAAGTGTTGTTAATCTCGGCAAAGATAAAGGGGGTCCCCTTTATTAGCCCTAAAAATAGCCCTGATAAATGGGGGCCTTGATTAGCCACTGGAAGAGGCTAATATTCATTGTTACTTTATATAGTTTTCATGTGATTTGTTATTCATAAATACGATTTTAGTGCATTTTACACTTTGAACATCATTTCACATCATGATTTCAATTCTTTCTTAAAATGCACTATTACATGGTACATTTGTGAGCATAATTTACAATATCCAATTGTCTTGATTTTAATTTCATATTTAATTTTCAAGTTTCTCATTCCATTGGAAACAATTCATAATTTTTGTGTACTTGAATATTCAAATTGGAAGACCACCAAAGAAGGCCTTGAACCAACCACATTCTGGGCGAAGTGATTTGGACAGCAGCCCAATAAAAGAACTGTAGAGGCCATGATTCAAGCCCAAAGAGTCTTAAAATTTAACTGGAGATATAATAAATCATTGGGAACATTTAATTAAACAATGTACCAAGCTAATTTGAATGTTTTAATGGAGTTCCAGGTGGCCCAAGTTGAAAATACAATTCTAGGCCAGATTCCACACCCATGAAAAATAGCCTACCATTTAAATCATATCTCGCGAACCACACAATATTTTGGGCTGAAGTTTTACAAGATATTATAAAACATCCGTGGATTAATTTTAGTCTTGTATGGCCCGCTCCAATTTTGACATTTAGAAGTCCATTTAGATGCGTCTGTTCGGTGGATGAATGATGGCTGCCACCTCGGGTCAAGGGTGGAAAAATCAACTCTCCCTCAACTTTCCACCCACCTATGGACTACCACAATTAATTGAATAGACTTGTAATATTTGAGGATCGATCCAAGGCTTCAAAATTCCTATTTAAGGTAGTGTTAGTGGAGGATTTGATGATCTTTGGTGCTTTACTTCATTGTATTGTTATGCTGTCAATTTGGTGTTGTAATCGTTCTTCATTCTCATGTAAGTCTTTTGAATCACATTAGTTCTTAATAAAAGTTATTCTTCATATTTTATTCTGTTCTTCTTCATATTACATTGATACTATTTCATTAAGGTGTGAAATTTTTCACACCAAATCTTGTGATAATCATCACACAACAGTGGAGTGATCTTTATTTTGTTTTTTTACTTCTTCCATTCCACCCTTATGAGTCTACATCCCGCTTCTGTTGGGAACATGTCATCAATGGAAGGATAAATCTTTTATGGGTTGATCCAAGGGGGTATCAAGGGGCTAGATTGGATGTTATTTCTTGATCTATAAATGTTATTAATTTCTTTTATTTGAGTTTTTTTTGTTCAATGATTTTCTCTCTTCCTCTTCCATATTGAATTTATTCACCCCACTTTTATGTGCTAATAAGATCCTTTACCTTTAAGTGCTCATGAAAATGATACTACAAGTGTATAAGTGATTAGAATGTGTTTGTAAAGGTGTTTATATAGTAGGTTATGATGTCAGTTTGAATTCATTACATGAATCCTTCTCGAGTTAATGGAATTAAAATTGTTAAAAAAAGAAGGCATTCAATCGACCTCGAGATATAACCTAGGATCAACTCATTTTCTCATAATTTTAATTCACGTAGATCTCTTAGTTATCTTTAAAAAAAATCTAAAATCAACCCAAAGTTGGCCACTTCATATCCAAAAATTCCATAACTTTTTATTGTGTGTCTAAGGATCTTCTTAGGTCTATGAGGATTCAACTACCCAAGCTACACTGCAAGCGACCGCATAACCCTTAGAACTTGGGTAAATTTGGGAGAAAAAAACCTTTATTAGTTCTAAAAAATGCACTGATAAAGGTTCTCCTTTATCGGTGATTTATTAGTGCTGATAAAGGTCGTCTTTATCAGTGCTATTTCAGCGCTGATAAATGTATAATATATCAGGGCTAAAAATAGTGCTGATAAACACTACCTTTATCAGCGCTATTTTGAGTGCTGATATATTATCCATTTATCTGCGTTTAACTGGTGCTGATAAAGGCCATAGTTCCTGTGCATAAACAGAACCTGCACAGAACCTGCACAGAACCTGCACACATATGACAGCCTGCACACAGCACAAACAACACCCACACACAAAGCACAGAAGAAAAAAAATGCTACATACATTTACTTTAAATCATGAATACAAAAAAACCCACTGCTATATACATTTCAAAAAATGTTTAATTTGGATAAAATTAAAATTATCCAACAAACAATTAAAAAACATTGATGTTTCATCCTTTTTGCATCCATGATCCGCTCTAAAAAATTGCCGTCCATGGCGGCGGTTTCCGAACAAAGCATTCAAACTCAGGAAAAATATTTAACATATATAAGAAAACAAATATTATGTTATTAATACAATAATGAAATAAATTAAACATTAATGAAATGTCAATTGTTACATGTTACAACATTTATTTTCATTAGTTCATAGGTCTATGAGAGATTACTGTAGAGCGAGAGTTCCATCTCCATTGTGATGTGATCACCTGGGTAGGTAAATATTTGTGGGATGGTTTGTTGATTGTGGGACTTTCATGAGGATTTAGGGATATTATGACACACAGGGGACCCAAAAACATTCCCAAGATATATGTTCTCATGTTAGTCTATATAAGAAATGAAAAATACTCATGAAATGGTCTTGATACATTTGAATATCTTGTACAAGCTCCAAGGGTTTTGTTGATGATACCTACTGGACTGCCATGGATTTGAAGTTTGGTTGTTTTAGGCTCCTACCATGTTATATCTATTGGTTCTTATAATGGGAGGCCCAATGTGGTACCTTATATCTTCCATAGTAAAGGGTGTGGGAATGAACAGTTCTTATAATACCTGAGGTTATCCTTTGGGGGTTATGGAAAGGGTAGGTCTATAGATCACCTGTTGGAATAATCATTTTTTCTCATTTTAAAAGCCGGATTATGTGATGTTGGTAACCAAAACAAGTTTCAAGGCAAGGAAAGAACAAAATAACTACACCTCCACAACCAACACTAGAAATATAGCCACAAACAAAAGAAAATAGCACCACACTACAGATCATAGTACCCATAATAGTCTCTGCATCCCATACCAAATTCATCTTCTGTAGTGGCCAATTCCCAAATAGAATTCGGTCCATGCCGCCTCCCAAAATCACCAACATCCCAGCTCCTCGACTGATCCAGAGGCGGTTGGGTTTCACAACACTGTTTGACCAAGCTCTCTTTTTTAAAGGCAAGAATCATCCCACTATCCTGCTTAAAAGGTGATCTAGTTCATGTAGGGCGCAGGAGATAGGATTAGTCTTTCCTAGTTATTCTTCTTAGAGTCACTGACAAGGTTCCTTCACACTCGAACGTCCTCTTTTTACCCCCTTTTACTATATCGTTGTACGAACGAATATCTGGTCCATTCATATTTTCTTTATCCATCCTGCTCCTTCCATTTACGGAGAAAATACTCTGAGGCACAACCATTTCCCCCACTATTACTCATCCTTTGGTTCAAAGTATTAACCTCAATCTGAACAAGACATCCAATCCCATCAGTAGAATTATTCACAGCCCTAGAGATTTCCTCTTGACCCAGACATTCACCAATGTGCTCCAGCATGGATTCCCCAGCACCCACACCCGCACCTTCTGAATTAGGGAATAAACCAGAATCAAAACTGACATTATAGAGGCCTTCAAACCTATTGCTTAAAGGGATAAAAGTCTTGGCCGATATATCCATACCTCTAGCCCCACCTGTCTTAGGTTGAATTGGAGGAACCTCCCCATCACTATGTTCCTCGAAGAGATCTCCTTCAGCAACCTGCACCGGCCCTTCCAAGGCATTCACCTTGCCAAAAATCGCCACAGTTCCCTGGCCATCCTTGACTAACTCTCTACTGACCTCCTCCGATCATCCACCACTGTAGGTTGATCCTCCCTACCACTTCCTTATGATATTTCTTCCTCTAGAATAGGTACCTCCCTCTCACCAACCTCTAAATCCTTACTTAGGACATCTCCTTCTCCTCTAATAGATCCAAGACCAGCCACAACCTTTATTGAATAGTCCTCAACCAGTTTCCATTCCACCACCGGGAGGTGAGGCTCCTTACCCACACCTTCAGGTCCCGTTTTCTCCTTTCATGGACCCACCCCCGCACCAGCATCTAAAACCCTTTCCCAAAGTACCTCCTATCCTTAGGGTAGACACTTTGGAATCTGAACAATGAGCCTTCTAGGCCCCTATCTTATTGAAAACCGCCACTAAATTACCCAATCGTTGACAAACAGAACAATAATCTGTCCAGTCCTCATAAATTACCTAATTTTTTCACCTATACTCTTCTCCAATTGTAATCCATACATGATAAAAAGGTATCCAGGAAGCATCCAATTCCACACAAACTCGGGGATTAATCGGGTGAAACAGAGCTTCCGTTCGAAAATCGGAATATAAATACCTTCCTATGAGATTACCTAGCATGCGAATAATAGCCAAATTCTAAAAAGGCAGTAGAATACCCCACACATACTCACCTCCAATGGTAAGAGAGTAACAAAATCCAATATATGGATATAGATAATATATATATATATATATATATATATATACTTAGTTAGAATAATCCCAAATGAGATGGTAAGGGCAGTGTTGTTAAAGGCGCACGCCTTAGGGCTCCTTGAGTTATTTGTTCTCTTTGTCTCTCCCCCATCAATTTTGTTATCATCTCTATATGGTATTGTAATTATTCTTGAAAAAAAGCTAATTGTTCTTGTAGATTTTCCATTTTTTCATTTTGATCATCTGCTTGTTTTTTTGAAAATATGTTCGGGGTTTCACCCCAAAACCAACACCTCTGACACGGCCATACTATTCCGGCTGCTTCAAGGCTGCTGAAAGTATGTCTGCATTTGGTGCAGCTGCTGTTGATTCTTTTGACCATGTCAGATTAAAAATTTAGAAAAATATGTAGTTATTATAATATAATAGTGATTTAAATCAAATCAAATTTATATTATGTCATACTTACACATGTTGCCCACACTTTTTGTGTGTTTTCATCTATCAGTATCCCCTCTTTATTTACACGAGCCTCCTTCCATAGCACATGGCATGGGATGGATATGGATTTCGATTTTGATTTTGATTCATCAATCTACATATAAATAGAGAAATATGGTTATGGTGTTGTTTTATGTCACATACAAGTAGTACATTAGATTTAAAAGATGTACCAATTTTTTCTCAAGTGAAGCATACCCCATCCTTGCTTTACGGTAAGGGTACGCTGGTTCTGTTGTCTGTTTTTTATTTTTAGAACTCAGTTGTTTCATAAATAAAAAACTTTCAATCAAAGTGATGAATATAAGAAAACTTCAAACAACGTATTACCCCACACAATGTACATGAAAAGTATGCTCCCCACGACGGTTGATAAATTCATCCCACGCTCCTTGGGATATCAAGTGTGCATAAAGAGAAGGTGGGTGTGGCTTGATTTTCCCTTCTGCTTATTTAAGATGATATTTCGTTAAAATTGTGCAGAAACCACTATGAATGCTTCCTTCAACACTTAATACATATTCCTTGTGTGAGGCATCCACTATAAATGCACTCTGCAATTGATGATGAAGAGTAAGTCAATGTTTTGGTATTTTATTTTATTTTAATAAATTAAAAAAATTATATCGTAATGTTATAGTAATCTCTTCCCACATTAGTGTCTTCAGCCTAGTGACAACATGGTGGAATGACTGTACATCAATCGGCACACATTTCCGAGTGACGATTACAATATAGCTACTAAAGATGGCTCTTTTGGGGTTAACATGTTGGCCTCTCTTATTCCATCCCACCTCAAATTTGTTAAATTTGGCTTTTTACTTAAGGATTTTGGAAAACACTGTCAAACTACGATGCTCTTGTTTTTTTTTGTGCTTTCAGGGTTTCATTTCCTACCATTTCCTCAGAAGTATCATCAATATGTTCCCCCGGAGCGCTAGCATCGGCACTGGGACCAGCAGCAACAGGTTGAGAAACCTGTTGTACCTCATCATTGGGACCAGCTATAACAGGTTGAGAAACCTGTTGTTGCTCTGCACTGGGACCAAACGAATCTGGTTGAGAAACTTGTAGTTTCTCTGTAGTGGTACCACCAGTAGCTAGTTGAGAAACCTATTGTTGTTCTACACTAGGACTACCAGCCACTAGTTGAGAGACCTTTTGTGCCTCGGTATTGGGCGCATCAGCAGGTGAAGAAGTCATTATCTACATAAGTGGTTTAATATTTAATTTAGACTACATAAAAAATAGCAGGGAACAGATAATAACATAACATAACACAATGTATATTACAATAAACAAATAACCTGATTATTGTACTCGCTTTTTTTTTCTTTAAAGGATGAAGAGATTTGACTCCTCTATCGACTATGTAAATCCCTTCATTGTGGTATCCTCTGACATAAAAAATTCCATCTACATTGGGACCATTGTGAAATTATTGTGAAGTCCCTATAAAAGGGTCAACCTCTATTTAACTTTAATATGACCCTTCAGTTGTTTTGGTCTAAAACAGAACAATTGACCAATTTTGGTTTGTGGGGTCTGGAACATAAAATACTTGTACTGCCTGTGATGCCATTATAAATGGTTGACTTTATCCTCTTACTGAAATCAACTTTCACGAATCCCAATTCATCTATTTTAACAACACTCCTATTATCAACCCACTTGCATTGAAAAATCGGCACTTTGAATTTCATATAATCCAACTCCCATATTTGTTTGATGATTCCAAAGTATGACATATTCATATAAACTGGATTTTTTTCCTTAGCACCGGAAACATGAATCGCCTCAGCCACAAGTGTAACCCCACTATTCTGCATGGTACTATCTTCATCATGTTCATTAGTATAGAATGTATAACCATTAACTGCCTAAGCATTGTAAGATAATACATACACACTTGCTCCTCCATCTAGCAATCGAAGTCGTTCTGAAATTGAGTCTAGATTTTCATCTAACTGCTTAAAAATATGGTCTATAAACCATCCTATAAACTATTGATTATGTGTATCTGATATCCATTTTTCATCCCTAGAAGGATTCAAATGCCTAAGAATTTCATTTTGGGTTTGAACATATAGGTCGAAGTCAAAACTGTTATGCAAAACATAAAGGTGGGCCTTCTCCTGATCTGTAATATTGATTATGACAACCTCTCTTCCATAAATTCCTTCACCCTCAAGCCGCTTAGTGTGATGAGATTTTGGTAGTCCAATGATTTCCACTCCAGATAGGTATTCAGAAAAAAAAAATTCAACGGCATCCTCAACAATATATTGCTCCGCAATACAACCCTCTCGCCGACTTCGATTTTTGACATACCCTTTCAAAATATTCTTATACCGTTCAAGGGGTACATCCATATATAATGTACAGGACCACCTAGTCGAATCTATCTCACCAAATGAACCGTTAAATGAACCATCATATCAAAAAATGTCGGTGGGAAGAACATTTCCAATTCACATAATATGATGGAAATTTCTCTTTCCACAGTTGTCAATTTCTCCGGGTCTATAACTTTGTTGCATATAGATTTGAAGAATAAATAGAGATTCGGTAATGTATGGCAGACATTCTTGGGCAAAATGCAACGTAAAACTATAGGAATTAGATCTTGCATCAAAACAAGGCAGTCATGTGATTTCAGAACCTTTAATTTTAAATCTCTCATTGACATGATGTTCTTGATATTTGATGAATACCCCTCTGAAAACATTACATCATTTAAGAAGTTGAAAAATTGATATCTCTCCTTCCTGGAAAGAGTGTAAGCAGTAGGAGGAAGAAATGTTCATTTTTCACCCTTCACTGGTGCCAACTCTTATCATATTCCCATCTCAACCATGTCCAATATAGCCTTAATTCCATACTTTGTTTTGTCGGGTGCATTTAGAAATGTGCCAATGACACTATCACATACATTTTTTTTCAACCTGCATAACATCAAGAAAATGTCTGACATACAAACAATTCCAGTATGTTAATTCAAAAAAAACTGATCTCTTTTTCCAACCAGTTTTCATAAGGTTTTTCATAAATGGTTTACAAAAATTTGAGTCTAAATCTTTTACTTTCTCAAAAAATTGATCACCTGTTAGTGGAGATGGTGTTGTACATTCTTCTGAACTTCCATCGAATAATGTCGTCCAAGATCGGTACTTATGTTGTCGGGGTATCAATCTGTGATGTCCTAGAAACATGGTTTCTGATGAATGTTTCAACCTAATTGACTGTGTACCTTGTTCGCTAATGGGACACCCTTGAGTTCCTTTATTGCTATATCCTGACAAATTTCTGTAAGTAGGAAAGTCATTTATCATCCCGTAAAACATGGATTTCAAAGTGAAATATTCATTTTTTTAAGCATCATACAACGTAACACCTGAATCCCACAAAATTTTCAAATCCTCGATCAATGGGGCTAAATAAACATAAATACCATTACCCAGTTGTTTTGGTCTTGATATAAGCATAAATAACATGATGTATTTTTGTTTCATGCATAACCACTGTGGTAAGATATAGTTTACCAACATAACCGGACATGTACTGTGACTGCTGATTTGAAAACCAAAAGGATTTACCCCATCTGTAGATAACGCCAGACGAAGCTTTCTCAGCTCGTTCCCAAATTCAGGATACTCGTGATCAATTCTCTTCAACTGAGGAGAGTTTTTCGGGTGACGTAGTTTCCCATCTTTATTTCTTGTATCTGTATTCCATGTCAATTGTCCTGCAGTCTCCTCACTTCCATATAGGCACCTAAACCTTGAAATGATTGGAAAGTACCATACAACTTTCATAGGACAAGAATCATCTTTCTTGTATCGAGAATTACAACACTTTGGGCATTCTTTAAGTGATTTTTGGTCCTTGAGAAACAATATACAGTCATTCGGGCAGGCAGGTATTCTTTCAGAGATCATACCCATTGATCGTAGCATTCATTTGGCATCGTATGTTTGGCTTGAGAGTTCATTATCCTTTGGTAGAATGTCATTTAGGAGAGCAAGTAGTTCCATAAAACCAGCATCACTCCACCCATTTCCTGCTTTCAAATTATACAGCTTCAATACGGCTGACAATGCTGTATATTTAGTGAAACCAGCATACAATGACGTTTTTGCACAACTCTTTAACTTCTCAAAAAAAATTGGGCAATCACGAAGTTCATCTTCAATTATCCTTGTCATTTCCTCAATATGATCTTCATTATCATTCACATTTTTAATCACACCCTCCATAGGATCATCTCCACTATTCACACTTGTAATCATATCAGAAGATCTATAAAATGTTGTGTTATCCGAGCCACTACCTACATTCGTTTTTCCCCATGTTTATTCCAACATGTATAACTTTGATCTATTCCGTGATAGATCAGGTGTTCTTCCAACTCATCTAGACTAATTTGTGTTAAATAACAACAGCGTAAACATGAACAAAGGATTTGAGAAGGGTCACATGCATGATATTCTGCAAACTTGATACACTATTTCACGCCATCTTCATACTCTTTTGTAAACCGATTGGCATTCATCCATTCTTTATTCATATTCGTCGTCTTTATGGGTTCAATCTCAAACTTGCCTAATACTATGTTTTAATTAATCAAGTATCATTGTTTGGGTTTTATAAAAAAAATCATGCTACAAATGCCTCTAAACTCATGTGAAATCCATATACATGGTGTGTCTAGTAGGGTGAACATCATGTACGGATAAGATACCTGATTTAATCTGACAAATATCAAATTAATTTCAAGTTAATCTTACAAATATTGAATGATTCCTTTGAAAATACATGACATATAGAAAATCTTGAGCTAAATTCGTGTAATTTACATAAATACTGAGTCACCTCACCATCTATGCATCATATTTTTTTGGAATACACGGTGTGTAGTCCTTACATGACCACTAGGGGTGTATAGTCTATTCACATCATGTTTCTATGGTATCTATATATGGTGTGAGTGAAGTAAAACACATGTCATATGGTTCTACCATTATTTCATGGCATGTACATGGTTTCATGCTGAAGTATATGTCTTGGAGATACATTGTGTGTGACCTAGGTTCACATGACATGTAAAATTTAAAATGAAACTTATTCCAAGTTTGAGTCAGAAGATTAATCATGTGGTGTAAATTTTGGAGATAAATGTTGTGTGGCATTAAAATCTATATGAAATCCATGTATGGTGAAGCATGTTCCATTTAACAAGACTACATACCATGTATTTTAAAGTGTCTCATAGATCCCTCTAGAAGTGGTTTTCTAGGATTCAGTGGAATTTAACTTGTAACAAAGTGGTGGTGCCATTGAAATGGGTAAATTTTGGATTGATATTCAATGGTGGAAGAACTACAACATGGAAAAAACATGGCATATCAATCATGCCAACAACCACAACACCATACAAAAACACAATCATGATCATAATCACAACACTATACAAACCAAACAATCATAATTTTAGATTTTACAAAGCATCCCTTATTCAATTTTGTTTGTTAATTTAGAGGTTATCACATAAGTTTTATCATCCTGGGGTGTTCATTCATAAGTCAAGTAAATGTAAATTACCAATTTTTATATTCTAATGTTAAATAAGAACCAACCAACATTCAATTCATTTAGTGCACAAACAAGGACCACCAACGGCCACAATTTTCAGCGGGGCATTTAGCCCGTACATTTCACATTATAACCATCAATATCAAACAGTAATGACATGCGAACAAGAGGAAACCAATGTGTAAAAGTAGAAATATCACCGTGAAGGTGTGTTTAAGAACATGGCATAGGTGAGTTCATGTCATAGGAGAGGCACACGGCAGAGGAGATTTCCAACTGAAAAGAAAACATAAAATAGGGGAAACCCATGAGAATAAAATAATCTAAAACCAAGTACACCATTTAGCACATCCCAAAAACCCCAATAACCCACTAAAACCAAAATCAACCCACAACATGGTTAAAAACACCTTAAGATAATAAGAAATTATAGAACCCACCTTCGATAGAATGAGTTCAACAGACTTTTAAAATATAAAAGATGAACATACAATAGGTAAGCCCTGACCAATAGGTCCTCCTTACTAGGTATAATCCCCAATTTTATTCTAGATAGTATATCCCAAATGAGTAAGACCTGATCAATCCTGTGTTATCACACCTTTCGCGGCATGGCCTATCCTAACGATGGCCATTATTAAGAACACCACAATCCCACCCTAATGGTGGTTGTTATCCTTAGATGATGGAATGTCCCAACCAAATTGTTTGACATAATTAGATAACACATCACCCTTGCATAGAATTCTCCCACCTCATCCTATATCTGATGGATTCTTGACTCATGCATGTTATATATATAATTCAATAGCATAAAAAATATACACTATATAAAGTAATAATATGGAATATCAAGAATAGTTCACAAGGGGATATAAACTAACCATTAGATCATATATAAAGAAAGAGTTTCAATTTTTACTCACACTCTTGCAAGCAATAACATCATGAAAGATAATAAAGTGTAAACCATTAATCATGGAAACATCATATACATGGACTTATTTATTAAGGAACTTCCTACCACAATCTCAACATTAACATCAATGTTCATTAGGTGTTTTGTATCCTAAAACAATTTCACAGACCAACTAGAATAATCTATCTCTCTAATCACATCCAGAACCAATTCCATATAAATAAATTGTTTTAGATAAAGGAACATGGAAGAAAAATCCAAGAGGTAGAAAAAAACATTACCTGAAAATGAATATCAATAATGGTAGAATACAAGATTATTTGAATTAAGAAGAAACTATCACTCTTGGATAGTGATAAGAGGAGAATTCGCCAAGAGCAAACCTATGAGACATCATAGAACTCCACTGATCTCTAAGAAGATTATTGCTACACCAACACTAGAATTACTTTTCTAGATGACATAAGGCAACATAATCTTAGACATAATAACTATATTCCATGACCAAATAAGAAAAAATAAATGAAATTTCTCTAAATAAGAATAATCACCAAACAAATTCACTAAATTAACCAAATTTGGAATCACCAGTGAAAAAGGATGAAAGGATCCCTTCTATCGACGGTGGAGGCAGAAGCGGTGGTGGAGGCAGTGGTGGAGGTGCAAGCAGCGGTGGTGGCAGAGGCAGCGGCGGCGGCAGAAGCAGCAGCGGTGGTAGAGGCAGTGGCGGTCATGACAGTGGGGGTGGAGGAATCAGTGGTCATGGCAGCGGGGGTGGAGGCAGCGGCGGCGGCGGAGGAGGAGGAGTACAAGGAGGAGGATGATGAGTAGGAGGAGATGTCGCGGCGGATGAGGGGACTGGTTTGGCTTCTGCCAAAGCTTGACTGCGTGCGAGCGAGGAGGGACTGTTAGGGTTATTAAATAAAAATTAATGGAACCTTTATCAGCACTCATTAAAAGTGATGATAAAGGTATGTTTTATCAGTTCTAAAATAAAATCACTAATAAAACATTCATTTATCAGCACTTTTTTAGCACTGATAAAGGTAAAATTTATCAGCGCTTTTAGCTAGCACTGATAAAGGCATACCCCTTTATCATCCCTTTCTGTTTAGCACTGATAAAGGGAAGTGCTTCCCTTGCCCTGTTTTGTGGTTGTGTTTTTTCAAAAAGGTCTTCATATGGTTCCATTCAGATTCTCGAGTGAAAACTTTTATTGTTGGAGAATTAAACCAGTGGAAAATATTGGTATCATCCTCCTTTAAAGTCCATAGAACATGATCTTAACATATCTTCTAGTGTCTAAATAGTTCACTCAGATTGGACATAAGTTTGAGGTTGATAGGCTGTACTGAACTTCAGTTCAGTGCTTGTAGAATGTTGGAGACTTTTCTAGAACTTCGAGGTGAATCTAGGATCATGATTAGATACAATAGATAGTGTTAATCCATGAATCCTTACCACTTATTTGATGTAAATCTGTGTAAGTTGATCCAATGAGAGGTCCTCTCGAATCGTGTAAATGTGATATGTCTTCGTACGATGATCCACAATGATCCATATATCATTGTTTCCTCTGGATTTCCATGGAAGTCTAATGAAAAAGTCTATGGTAATTTTGCCCCACTTCCATGTTGGTATGGGTAGTGGTGGCATCATCCCCTTATACTTTTGCCTCTCATCCTACACTTGCTGACATATCGGGCACTTTGATGTATATTCAGCAATCTCTTTTTCATATTGTCCCACCAAAAGTTTTCTTGGAGATCCTGATACGTTTTTTGTGCCCCTAGGGAGAATAGATATGGTTGAGCTATTTACATCATTTAGAAGCTCCTTCTTTATATCTGTATCGGATGGTACATATAATCGTGACCCAAATATCCCAATTCCATCCTTTTCAACCACAAACTCTGAGGATTTCCCATTTTTGATAGCTTTCACCCTTTTTAGAATTTCCACATCATTTCTTTGAGAATTAATTATTTTCTTCATGAGGGATGGTTGAGCAATCATTTGAGAAAGGATTGATGACATTACTCCCTCAATTAATTCCATGTCCATCCTCTACAAATCTAAGAATATTGGATCCTTTTCAATCCTCATCATTGATAAAGATGCAAGATCCTTTCTATGTAGAGCATCTGCCACCTTGTTCGCTTTCCCAGGGTAGTAATGGATCAAGAAATCATAATCCTTGATGAGTTCTATCCATCATCATTGATGCATATTAATATCATTTTGTGTGAATATATATTTGAGGCTCTTTTGATCAGTATATATCTCACACTTCTCTCCATAGAGATAATGTCACCAGATTTTCAACATGAAGATCACAACCGCCAAATCCAGATCATTCATGGGATAGTTTTTCTCATGGATTTTTATCTTCCTTGAGGCGTAGGATATCACTTTATCAATCTATATCAACACACAACTCAGGCCCTTCTTCGAATCATCACTGAATACCACAAAAAGTTCTCCATTTGTGGGTAAATTGAGCATGGGCATAGTGATAAGCCTTCTTTTCAACTCCTTGAAGCTCTATTCACATTCATCACTCCAAGAAAAACTTACTCCCTTTCAATTTACCTTGGTTAGAGGGTTGTAAAATTGTGATAAATTTATCACAAATCAGTGATAATATCCAGCTAACCCCAAGAAGCTATAGATATATATTACCGATGTTGGCCTTGACCATCCCTCAACTATAGTTATCATGGAGGGATCCATAGATATCCCATTTCTTGTAATTATATAACCCAAGAATGAGACCTCCTTCGACCATAACTCACACTTGTTGTACTTTCCATATATCTTATCCTTCCACAAGGTCTCTAGTACAGTTCCTAGATGCTCTTCATGATCATCCTTGGTTTTGGAGTATATTAGAATATCATCTATAAAGACTACCAAACATTTATCGAGGTAATCTCTAAAGACTCTATTCATCAAGTCAGTGAAGATTTTTGGAGAATTAGTGAGTCTGAAAGGCATTACTATGAATTCATAGTGTCCGTATCTTGTACAAAAAGAAGTCTTGGGGATATCTTCATTCTTCACCCTTGGTAATATCCTGACCAAAAATCCACCTTGGAGAAGTATTATGCTCTACATAGGTGATCAAAAAAGTCATTAATTCGAGGTAGAGGATACTTGTTCTTTATCATGATTTTGTTGAGCTCAAGATAATCAATGCCAAGGCACATTGACCCATCCTTCTTCATGACAAATAGGACTGAAGCACCCCATGGTGAAGCACTTGGGAATATAAACACTTTGTCTATATTATCCTATAGTTGTTACTTCAACTCCTTATGATTCACAACATCCACTCTATACAAAGTCTTGGATATTGGAAATTCCCCAGGTATAAGGTCAGTTGAGAATTTGACATCTCTTCTAGGAGGAAGACAAGGCAATTCCTTGGGAAACACTTCCACAAATTCCCTCACAATAGGAATGTCTTCAAAGATGATTACCTCATTAAAATCAATCATCTTATCCAGATATGCATGCTTTATAGGTAAGTAATATCCACACTTGATATGATAGTGATAAAGAAGATTCATCTTCCTCCTTGCACTTGCATATAATCAGGGGTTGATTCTCCATATAGAGAGTTATTTCCCTCTCATGGAAATTTATATTGGATCTATATAAGTAAAACCAATCCATGTTGATAATTGCATTAAATTCCACCATAGAGAGTATGAAAAGGTTTGCAGGAAAGTTAAATCCACAAATTATTATAGGGGAGGAGTTATATTCATGGGATACAATGATTTCCCCATTTTCCATACTCACCAACATATTTACTTCAATTATTTTTGGTGGTATTGAGATTGTTCTACTAAACATTTGAGATATAAAAGAATGCATAGAACCAGAATCAAAAAAGTATGTTTGTTATTGTTGAATGAATAACTAGCATACCTGTCACCATTTCATTGTCAGGGTTCACTTCGGCAGTAGTAATGAAAAAATCTCATCCTTGCTACCTTGGAGGTTGTTAGCTGCCCTAGAAAACCCATGGATTAGGGCACTAATTTGAAATGTTCCATGTTTCTTTGCATTTGAAGTAATGAACAATGCGTTGAGAGTTGAATGGAGTGTTCCTCTCCTCTATCATAGCCGCAGGTTTCTCTTGTTGGCAGTTAACGGCTAGGTGCCCTTCTCTTCCACACTTAAATAATTTCCTCATCCCCTCTAGGCAATTTTTAGGGTTCTTCTTTCCACACCTTTGGAAAGTGGGGTACTGGATTTTCTTTTCACCATTGGATTTATCCATCGGACTGCCAGAATTGAATTTCACCTTATGCTTCTGATCCCCATGATACCCCTGAGATTCTTTGATCTCAATTTCAACCTTGAGGAAACATCAGACAATTTCCTAGTAGCTATCGAAGTCACAGATCTCCAGGGCATTCTGCAGACTTTGAATTCAGGGGTAATGACAAAGCTGGAGGCGTATCATGCAATCCTTGTGAATTTTTCCTTGTACGCTCTGATGGATTCATCACCTTTTTTATTTGAGGTCAAGGAAGTCCCTTTCCATCTTAAGTCGGAGGGTGTGAGGAAAATATTTATCGAAAAACATATTCTGAAAATCCTTTTATTCCAATGCCTCAATATCCTCCTTAATATTTGTATTTTTGATCAGTGTCCACCATTTATCGGCTTAACCCTCCATATGATATTCCCCCAGAAGAACCTTCTCTTGTTCGGAAAATTGATGGATGTAGAAGATCTTTTCAATGGAGTTGATCCATTGTTCGACGATCGAGGGATCATATGATCTATTAAAAGAATGAGGTCATTGTCTCATGAAGCTCTCGATTGTGACTTGTTCTTTCTTAGGGGGGTTGAACGTTCCACTTGACCCATGTTTCTATTAAAATCTTGAGTTAACTGATAGAGTATCGTGACAAAGTTCATAATTCCCACTCCCATCAGATTGGGAATCTCATTAGAACAGTTATCATATTTTCCTTCACATCAGTTGTTAACCCGAGTCCTCTTATTATCGTCCATTAAATAGAATAAAATCAAAGTTAGGGGTAACACATAAAGGGTAATACAAAGACAAAAATAGATGACTTATAAATTACTTTTATTTCCTTAACTTATGAATCTATAGGCTTCAATATATGTTATCCATGATCTACAATCTAACATATATTCTTAGGGGATTTTTTTTAATTATATTAATAATGGTTCATACTAAGCTTGTGAATTTACAAAAGCATATCCCCAGAGAGTGTTGTAAACAATATTTAATCAAGTCCCATTTTCATGTACTAGGATACCCCGGGTCAAGACCGAAACTCCTTCTCGGAGTTTTCACTCCTAGGTGCATATGTTCCAGAGCTGCCTCTACCTTCTCATATCCAAACATGGATTTATTTTTTTGATAAAACACTTACTTAATACTCACCAAAACTTAGGTATGTTTCTATTATACTTAGTCTTATCCCTAAGGCTTTCATTAGGGTTTTCTAATCCAAATCTCAAAAATAACTAAAAATATCCTCTAATACTAACTATAACAACCATGCTCTTTATTACACACTTAGACATGATTTATTACATAAAATATTCAATTGAAAAAACATAGAATATTGAGATGTCTAATGTCTTTGGGGCTTAGGAACATTACATAATGACTTAAAACATGAAACACGACATCTTTATTGAAAAAATCCATTACAAGACCACTACATTAACTCGTTCTTAGCATTGTATAGAGTAACCTGAGGACATGCATAAGAAAAGGGTGAGATATAAATCCCAGTAAGGGAGTAAACAAGTCATAACATGAAGAATACAATACATGTTAATAAATAGTCATATCAATGGATCATAAAAGAAACATAAACATAAAGGCATGATAACACAGAAATGTGGCAACAACATATAACATGGTATTAGCATGACCCAAGGCCCATTGAACATGGATAATGAGTAAAAACTCATTACACATTAATTATAATGAGTAAAACCTCATTTATCTTTATGTACCATGATACTAAACTTTACCCAATGCATTGGAGCGCTATGAGGGTGCACCATTCTAAAACATTTCATTACATGCATAAGTGTGCCACATTGATAATATCACATGAATTTAAAAAAATCATAATTTATTCTATGATAAAGGAATGTGGAATTCATATATGAAACTATATAATCAATAATTAAATTCGCACAAAATTTAATACCCTTGATAGATAAATGGGCAGGGAATTCACTATACAATGACTTTGGCTTGGAAAATCGCGGTGCAATTTCGGCAGCATAACGGCGTGACATAACCGTTCATAAATATGGTTGATGAGAGTGGAAGGGGTGTATCACCATGTTTATGTGAAATGGATATTAAGGGGTCATATATATATATATCCCAACATATTTAATGGAATTTATATTTGTAATACAAAAGAATTGATTGAATGTAAATGAGGAGAGAGAAATACCATACGGAATTTTGGCATGGTAACAGGTGTACTTGGGAGGCATTAATGAGAGAGAAAGTGGTATCTAATAATTAAAACATATGTAGGTAAGTATGGGAGAGGTGATAAATTATACCCCAACATTTGTAATTGAAAATAAAAGGGCATAACAACATAATGAAATTTGGAAAAAATTGAGAATGGAAGAAATCCCTTACATAGAAGTGTGATCCCAAATGCTTAGGAGGGGATTGAGAGAGGCTTCATGAGATTTGGGACGCCTTGGTAGGATTATAGAGAGATTAGCGTTGGGTTTGGATGAACTAAAAAGTCTTTGAATGAACAGGAAATGTGAGCTTGGGTGGGTTTATATAGGAAAGGAGAGGGAATTCATTATTATTTAGGTTTGGGACGCCTCACATTAAACTAATCCGAACCACAAACCAGCACATGGTTTTTTTCCAAGGTTTTTTCCAAAGGGGAGTGGAAAAAAATATTTTCTAAGTCCAATTTCCAAACTTCTTAATATAATAGGGTTGCTTATGTGGAGGTTAGTCACACTCTCATGGAGAATAATTTAAAAATTTAAAATGTTTTAGAAGTCTTGGAGGGTCCACTAAGGCTTTGTAAAATAAATCAAACAAAACTAAAATCACATTATTTTAATGGTAAAACATATATTGGCCGAACATAGTGTTTATAGTATTTTATTACATCACTATTGGGTCATTATGATGTCATAAAATACATTATATATTTAAACGGTATTTAATTTTTACCCAATAATTCAACTATATTAGAAAATTATGAAAACTTTACCATAGAAGAATTTCGACATCCTGATTCTGAAAATAATATTAACTTTATCTAAATAATTTTCTAAATATGTGAATTTTTACTTTTAAAATAAAAACCGACATTTATCAAAAATTCATGGGTTTTGACAAAAACGGATTTCAAACCTTAATAAATATTACAATTATATTCCTACAAATTATACGATCATTTATATTTAATAAAAATTAATTCAGTAATAATATTTTATTAAAATATTATTTAATTCAAAAATCTATTAATTCACTAAAATACATTTCATAACTGAATATTAACTAAAAATACTATTTGTGCTTTAAAACTATTTACAATGTAACAATAATAAAATGAATGTATATTATTTATTATATACAAAAATAATTCACATAATCATAGTTCTAAGGTCTTGAAACATAACCCATTATAACACCCACATAGGACTGAAGGGTAGGGTGTGTGATGGTGATATAATCTTGGGGTGGCTCGGATAACATCACTTGGGTGGTAATCTCTATCAACTTCCACTTCTCCCATAGGTGGTTTCATTTGATCTTAACATGTTGAAGCTCAGCTTGGGATTGGTCAAGATCGAATCCCAATGATGCCACCTCCTTTCCGAGCTCCGAAAAATGGGCTTCGTACGGGGCAAGTCTACTGGATGAGGCCACTGCTTCCTTTGTCTGAGTAAATTTAATTTATTAAAGACCTATATTTATACTAATCTTGTGATCATTGTTAAACAGTTATATTAGAAATGGTCACAATTCTTAACAGTATTTTAAAAATCCAAAAACATAAAACCAAGGAAGTGCATACGTTATATAACCATATTACATAATAAGACATATAATTAGATCAAGTTGAATTTTCATTAATGAAAGTTTGGGTCGTTACATAAATTCTAAAATTTGTTTCAAATATACTATGATAAATATTATATTTTTCTCAATAATTAAATATTTTTATTCAATTGAATATTTTATTTATATTTTTTAATATATGTTAAATTACCCTAAAATATATATATACTTATTATTCTCGTAAATAAAATTATTTCATTTCATATTTTAACATGTAACATATTTTCTCATAGACAACTAACTACCTAGTATCATATATAATTAATACTAATATTATCAAAATATAAATTTTTAATACAAAAAATATATTTTTAAGTGTATTGTTTATATTATTTATTAAATGAAACAATATATATATAAAAATATATATTAAAAACCTGGTTTGTAACTTTCGTTATCTAAATCATGTTTGAATCCTCCCCTGTTAAATCTCCTTAATGAAATCCTGGTTAGAGAGGAAGATTAAGTGAGATCAATGGATAAAGAAGATATCCTAAGTATATAGGATATACCCATGGTATAAAAACTTCATTGATATTTTTCCATAATAATTTTCTAGTCATCCACATGAGTGTTAAATTGTGTTATCCATTGAACTAATTCTTGATGAAATACTTATATCTAAAACTCCCTATAGAATTTCACCAGTAGAGTTAGTCAAGTTGAAAAAATAGTTGATGGAGTTGTGTGATATGGGATTTATATTTCCTAGTGTTTTACCATGGGGAGACCCTATTTTATTCCTAAAAAATAAGGATGTGTTTATGAGATTGTCCATCGATTATAGGGAGATCAACTGCATTACTAAAAATAAATAATTATCCTTTACCATGCAATGATGACTTATTTTTTCAAATTTAAGGATCCCAATACATTAAAATATTTATAATTTCTAATTTTATCATTAGTTAAGGGTAAAGAAAGATGATATATCGAAGATGACATTTCAAACGAGGTATGAACATTATGAGTTTACAGTTATACCCTTTGAATTGACTAAAGAACAATCTATCTTTATGGATCAAATAAATAGAGTATTAAAGGATTGTCTTGAAAATTTTTTGGTGGTATTCATCAATGATATCTTAATGTACTCTAAGAGATATGATGAGAATGATATCTAGCTTCAAATGATTCTAAAGACCCTAAAAATAATTATATGGGAAATATAATAATTGTGAACTTTGGCTCAATGAAGTTTCTTTTCTTGATTATATAGTCTCCAAGGATGGAATATCTATTAGCCCATAAAAAAAGGTATAAAATGAATGGACTACACTAATGGTTTTTCCAATATTTTTCCCAGTTGGATAACTTGTTAACCAAGTTAGCACAAAAAGGGATTAAATTCACATGGTTAAGGTAATGTGAGTAAATTTTTGAAAATCTGAAGAGGACACTGATTAATGCATCGGTATTAACTCTACCATCAGGTAATGAATTATTTGTAATATATAGTGATGCATAAAATAGAGGACTTATTTGTGTCCTTATACAGAATTATAGGATTGTTTCCTATGAATTAATTTAATTTAATATCCATGAAAAACACTATCTAACTCATGGCCTTGATCTAGTAGTCAAAATATTTTCTTTGAAAATATGGAGACACAACCTCTATGATAAAAGATGTGATATATATATATACCATAAGATTTTTAAGTATATCTTCTCTAAGAATTATCTCAACATGTAGAAAACAAGATGGGTGTAACTACTCAAGGACTATGATTGATTGATAAACTATCACCTTGGGAAGAAAAAAAGGTGGTCGGTGCATAGAGTAGGAGGGACCATGTAATTCTAACCATGATGAGGATTAACAGGAATCCTATATATATAGATATAGTAAAAATGGATATGATAATTTTTAGGCAAAGGGATCTACCATTACTATCTAAAGAAACTACTAAACCATCCTTACTAGAAAAGATAGAGAAGTCACAACAAGATTGAAATGAATTACAAAGGAATATTAAATTTGCAGATGATGGTAAATTAATATAATTCATATGCTGAGATAGTGTGTTAATGTTTGGAAAGAGTTTATGTGTTCTATCCAGAACAAATTTGAAGAGAGAAATGGAAAATGAAGTATATAAATCAAATTTCTCTATACAATGGGGTAGTATATTGATATATAGGGATTTAAGAGAACATTTCAGGTTAGATGGTATGAAGAAGGAAATAACATACTATGTGTCAAGATGATGTGTATTATTTAATTTAATGGATAAAATGTAATATCCTAATAGAACCATGAAACCTATACCTATACCTATATAAAATGGAAAAATATTATAATGGATTTTCCATTAGAGTTATAAAGACTCCACAGAAGAAGGATGGTATATGGGTCATTGTTTATTTATTCACTAAGTTTGATCATTTATTTGAAATAAGAGAATATTTACCCCTTGATCACCTTTACCAGCTCTATATAAATGAAATTTTAAGGATTAATGGGGTGCCTATATAATTTATATATGATCATGTCACTTGGTTCACATCAAAAATCTGGAAGAGTCTTCAAAAGTATCTCAAATTTAAGAGATATCTAACCACTACCTATCATCTCCAAACTAATTTGTAGTCTGAAAGGACTATCTAGAAATTTGAAAACATGATGAGAACATGTTCTCTTGACTTACAAGGTATGTGGGATCATTATCTACCTTCAGTGAAATTTTCATACAATAATAACTTTTATCTGGGCATCCAGGTGGAATCATATGAAACATTGTATGGGAAGAGGTTTCATACTCTAACCTTCTTGGAAGAAGTTGGAGAAAGAAATCTAGTTTTACTAGAGATTTTAGAGGAGAAAACTTTTAAATCAAGAATAATTCAATACCATATTAAAGAATACCATAGTAGAAAAAGAGTTATACTGATAATAAAATGAAATAATTTTAATTTCAAGTAGTGGATCATGTATTCTTGAAGGTTTCCACATGGAATGGAGTTGTAAAATTTAGTAAAAATGGTAATTTAAGCCTTGGGTTCTTTGGGCCTTTTTAAATACTAGAAAGAATTGGAGTTATATCATACTGATTTGTTATGTCTTTAAACCTTTCTCAAGTACATTACTTCTTCCATGTTTCAAAACTGAGGAAATTCATTTTAGATCTAATTCATGTGATCACATATGATGGAATAGAGTTGGATATTGACTTATATTGCAATGAATAACCATTCTAGATTCCTGATAATAGAGAGAAAGTGTTATGGAAGTTAATAACTCAATTATTGAAAGTCCGTTGTAGACATCACAAACAATCATAGGAAACTTGGGATCCTAAAGAATCTATGAATAAGTAATATCCATATTTTTTCCATATCTTATATATACCCCAATTTTTAGGATGCAACTTTTAATGGGGGGATTTAATACTCGGGACCCTATTATAGAAGGTAAAAACATGTCCTAAATTATTACACAATGCACAATCTGAAGAGATTTTATTCGTGAGTATATTTAAAAGTTTAATTTATGAATGTTAGAATTTAATTTTTTTTTAAAAAAATATTTTTTATTTCATCATAAAGATATTAGCTTAAAATCAATTTTTGGTCTCTTTTTGAAATGATGGATTTTTAGGTGAATAATGCTATTACCATTTTTGTTAAAACTATTAATTTTATAAAATTGATAGGATTTAAGCATAAAATAAAACTAAAAAACCATTATATTTGGAAAATATATATTTTATAATTATAATTATAATTTTTAAAATATTATTTTTAGTTTATAAACCTATGTTTGATATTTTAAAACCAAAGCCACATTTTTCAATAAAATTATTTTAATGCACTATACATTTAAAATTTTCAAATTAATGTATGTCACTTTTAGAAATTTAATCTTATTAATGGATTTAAAATTTATAATTATTAGGTCAAATTATTTAAAAGGGCCATTTTATTCATAAAGGATAAATTACTAAGTTAAAAAATAGTTACTACGATAAAAGTTAAAATTGTAAAAGTAGAAAATCTAATGGTAAAGTGTAGAAAACACATTTAAAACATGTGTAAAATTGAATTAGAGAGTTTTTATAGACCTTATATCATAAAAAATCCATTATTTCTAAATTTTTGGGACACTTTATTGTGATTAACTTCTCATTATTAAAATATTTTGGGTATTTACAAAAATGACATCCCTTTTCACTTATAAAATGAGAACTCCTCTCT
Source organism: Viscum album (assembly GCA_963277665.1). Taxonomy (NCBI): domain Eukaryota; kingdom Viridiplantae; phylum Streptophyta; class Magnoliopsida; order Santalales; family Viscaceae; genus Viscum; species Viscum album. The sequence continues at coordinate 1,784,066,627 of OY728155.1, read as the reverse complement.
ACACATTCTATCACACCACATCCCACCTATTTTAGCCAAAAATCTATCCAAACCTCTCATAAAAAATCCTAATCACCTTAAAGAGGTTCCAATCTTCTCAAAATACCATCCCTCAAAATCTTATCCCCCATTTTAAAAGAGATGATCCAAGAAGTGAGGTATAAATGTCCAACCGCTCCTTTCTCATTTCAATTTCTTTATATGCACTTATTATTCCCCAAATTACATCACACAACATTTAAATGATAAAATAAGTATAATTAGTATACTATTATGTTATTATAATGATGTTCCAATCATTAACCCACATTTCCTTGTTCTATTAATAAAAACCAAATTGTAATTCGTGTGTTGTGTGAGCTACCATCTCCATGATGCAACATGTTTTGTTTTCCTTCACCACCATACAAGAATTTTACTAATAGGTAATTTAATATAATTATAATATTTTTTACAAATTACATATTCTCAAATTATACACCATATTATTCCTTTTCTTTGTTCTATGGAAAACAAAATCCCTATTTATGCATACATATAGACTATTGCCTCTATGGAAAAATAGATTTCTGTTTTTCTTTTCATCCCTACCTTACATGGATGGTCAATAGAATAGGTTTAATGGATAAATATAATTTCTATGAAATTATTAAGGTTATTTAAATGTAAATTGGACAACTTATTAACAATATGAGCAATAAAAAATAGTGGTAAATTCAACCATCCAAAATAGTGTTTTAAGATCAAAAAAATTATTTCTTTGTACAATGAAATAACTTCTTATAGATTATATTATTCTACTAATTGATTTTAATTTTGATATATCAAACTAATAAATACTAAATAAGATCTTTATTATTATGTTATAATGATATTAAAACTAAACCATATCATAATCATCCATTAAATCAAGGTATGTTTATGTTTGGGATGGTTTAACCACTAACTTGAACAATACTATCAATTTATACCATGAATGATTATGGGATCATAATTACTGGTATAACGTTAATAAAAAATTAAATTTTTTTTTGATACATTATATCAATATTTAATTCTTTAATTAAGAAAACACACTTCGACTGTCAAGAATCACTAAAACATGCATGTTGTCAATTTCATATTAAAGGATAAAGACTAATGTACACATGAAAGGAATGTAAAACATATAAAATTATTATAAATAATTCATAAAAATAACATTAATAACCTATTAAAGATGATATTTTTAAAAATAATTAATATAGACACTAATATTATAAAACAAATATAGATGATCAAACTATAAACACCTGGTGTAGAAATTTCGTTAAAATCATATAGAGAATGACTATTTATGAATAGTATAAATGAAAATGGTTATGAGTAAGGTTATAAATTAATTGATTTATATAGGTATTTTTTGTGATATAAGAGGTTAAATTACATTTTTGGAATTCAGGATAAGTGGTAAGGGTTTTTTATCTCAAATTCCTCTCTTAGAGACTTGTTCTATATTATGCACTTAATTTCCTTTATGTGTTGTATATACTAAAAATTTGAGATAGCATAGCATGAAATTAATTTTATTAATGGTATTTTAGGATTAATTTTAATCCCTTTATTTCAATAAGTTTGTATTGAATTGTTACCCAATCCATAAGTGAGTTTTTTTGTATCACTTTTCATTCTACAGGACCCGTGCTATACTCACCACTTTTTTTTTGCGGTGAATATATTTCCATGGAATAAATTTTACCATATTACTCATGAATTTAAACAGTTTTACAAGTCCATATTTTTATCCATTCCTTGTACTATTTTGATTTAATAGTTATCAATTCCATTGTAAAACTCAATCATTTCTGTGAAAAAAAAACATCCTAATTATTGGTAAAGTAAAAGTGTGTTTAGTTTCTTAGAAAATTCCTCCCTTTATAGATAATGGAAAGTTGATGTGTCTATGGTACATATTCATCTAGGGGTAATCCCCTTAAAAAATTTTGGTTGAGAGTTAACTTAATCATCACTATAATGTACAATGATTGGGCCCAATACAACACACCTGGCTAGACACTCTCAGAGGATAAGATTTAAAATATTCATATGATCTCTATGAACCTCGATAAAGGATTTTTTTTTTCTTCCATTTATTTGGACTCCTACCAATAAAAACTATCAAACCCAATTTCTATATTCCATGGGTAACCCATCACATTGAGATTACCCATGCTACTATATTTCTTTGATAAGGGTGCTTCCTATTTCTTTAATGATACCCTATAGATTTTATGTTGATTAAATGATGTTATCCTAGAAATCCACATTATTAAATTGAATGGGGAAGTATTTGTTTTTTTATTTTTTATTATATGTATATTCATGTTTTTATTGAGTTTTAGGTTCCTTAGGGAATGGTATGAAATTTATCGTTGAATATTATAGTGAATTCATTGGTCTTAATCAAGTGACGGGTGGTGCCTAGAATTATATATACCCTTGATGCATCGATAGGTATCATGAGAGAAACAATATTGGGCCTGGGTGTATACATCTCCCTATATCAGTATAGTAACTTGGAGTAAGTCCTTGATAGAAAGTTTTGATATTAAAAATTATGTATTCCATAAATATGAGATCAATTATTATTTTTGACCATATTTTCATTTATTTCCATGGATGTATCATGAGTTCAATTTCAGTTGATTATGTATTCATATTGTTTATTTATTTCTTCCACATCTCTTGTTCCATGGTTATGTTATGATAGCTTCCAATATATGATACTCTTTACTATGCATCTAATATCACCCCTATTATTTCCTTTATATAGGAAATCTAATGGATAACTATATTTAATTTTCAAGGATATAATGTGAGGTATAATAGTTTTACCACAATGTGATCATGTTTTGTCTTTGTTTTCAAATGTTATGTATATATTCATCTTGTATTCCAAGACAACCAAGTTGTTGGATCCTATAAAAACTATCATATTTTATATCATTAATTTAATATAACTACCAAATATGGTTTTTTAGAGTTTGGGATTTGGAAATAAATATATTTTTAGATTATATTTATTTATTTTATATTAAAGTAAGTTTTAGTTATTTTTTAGGATTAGTGTAGTTATTTTATGAATTAGGATGACAAAACTTTAGTGAAAACAACAGGGATATGTCTAAGTATAAGATAACATCCTAGAATTTGGTAAATTTTTGAGTATGTGGTTTTCTTAAAACTTAAATCCATTTCTAGGTACTGGTGAGTGGATGAGCCTATGGTAAGGGAAATATCACAATCTCATTTTTATCCGAGATTGTTTATACTTTAGTATTTACTGGGGTGTATTTTATCATCCACATCCATGTTTCCTTAATATGTAATGTTATTTCCATCCACCTACAATTTTTTAAATCCTATTTTACCCTTCGGTGAGTTTTTAGTAAAAGATATGAAATGAATCTTTTGTCGTTTTTCGTACGAAGTACTTTTTTGACTTTTCCAACAAAAGTACGAAGAATGTTTTTTTAACTTATATGGAATGGATGGATTTTTAAAACATTATTTCCAAGAAGCTTCCTTTACAAGTTTTCAAGTTTATTTTTAATCAACTTCTTTTATTTTAAAGTCGTATGACATGTTATGAAAGGAAAAATGTTTTTGAAGAAGAAAGGATATTTTCCTCAAGAATGGAGTTCAAGTGTTTTATCAAAATTATTTTCCATATAAGATAATAAAGGTTTCTGTTTTTATCCCTATTATTACATTGATTTTATCATGTTGTGATGAAATTATTTTTATGAATTCCTTTATCTTGTATGAATTGTTTTATGATTCCCATTTGTATTACATGGGTTATGCAATGATGTATGATTTATGATTTTGTGGCACACATAAGAATGGTATAATTATGAGATGGGTGGGACCTATATCTCCCTCCAATGCATTGGGTAAAGATTTTATATCTCATGATATAGACATGGCTTGAATGGTAGGTTATACCGGTTCAGTGAAACAGGACTGAAACGAGGGTGACTCGGTTCAGAAAGGGACTTTGTCCACTAAGATAGTCTTGGAAATGAGTCTTGACTAACAAGAAATGATTCTCTATGATTATGTGTGTATGCCAAAAAGTTTCATTTTTTTAAGTTATGATTATTGGGATTTCATTTCACTACTATGATTTATCCCATGTTATGAAATTATGCTCTCTTTTGCAGGTTAAGATTTCCAAAAGTTATGTTCTTATGAATATGATGTGATTGATTTTTCTTTTGTTTACCCTTACTGAGCATTTGAGCTCACCCTTTTATGTTTTCTTTTCCCCAGGATATAAAGAAAGGTTTTAGGTAAAAAAAAAGGAAGATCTTTATGGGAGATATTGAAGATCTTTCACCACGATTAGAAGATTACGTTCCGAGTTTCCAAAGACACTAAACTATTACGATCCTTGTGTGTGTGTTTTTGTTATGTACTAAGTATTACGCAAAAGTAATGTAATGTCCATGTACGTCAAGCTTCGGGTCTCTACAGTTATTCATGACTATATCAACTGAATGGTGTATGCATGCCACCATCTTCGATATTGAGAAAATATGACCTGCATTAGATGCATAATTACTTCACATGATCCTCCTAATCATTTGGATATCATTTAATGGGATATTTAATGAGATGGAATGTACTATGAGTTATATCTATGTATACAATACATGATCTTATTGAATCGTTATTTACTCATGCATTATAAGGCATGTGTGAATTCAACAGCCCAAGGAGTGTCCTTAGGGCTTATAAATAATATTTCCATGTGGCGGTTGTGTGTATGGTGCTTCTATGTTTCTTGGATGAAACTCCCTTGAACCGAAATACTCTCTTTATATTTCTCCTTTGAATTAGAGGCTCTACCGGGTAATGGATCCCATCCATATGGTGAAGGATTCAGGAGATACCTTTTCATACACCTCATAGAGGTGATATATTTTGGATATCTTTTTTATCTTTATCAGGTTTTTTCAAAGGTGTGATAAAGTTATAAATATGATACATATTCTCTTTGGTGTAATGAACCTTATATACAATAGTGTTATTCGTTTCATTTTTATAAGTAGTTTCATATTTCTTCCATGGGTTTAATTGCTTCTGCTTGATCTAATAAGTGTTATTGGTATCGTTTGAAACCCTTCAGTGGTATTAGATAAAATCTATGATTAAGTTTTATTAAATCATGAATGTGAAATGAAGAAAATGAGAAATGGATCATTGTGTTTGGATTTTCAAGAAATTTAGGTAAAATGGATTACCCTTATGTGGAAGGTTTATGCATAAGGGTTATCCTAGGATCCCTTATGTAGAAGAATTCTTTTTAAGTGTAATCATGGATTACCCTTAAACATAAATATTCCACATAAGGTTCACCTGGACTTACCCTTAGGTAGAGGAATCCACGTAATGGTAACCCCCCAAGCTCATGTGAAGAAGAATTGCTTCATAAGGGTAAGCACCCAATTACCTTTGATGTGTTATAGTAAGAACCTCCCCACATCATGGTATGCTAGATGAAGGTTTCTGTGTAAAGGTATTTCTCTATTTTAAAGGCTTTCATAAATGTTGTTGTGTGTTACTTTGATGTAACAATGTATTTTAAGTTCACATAAAGGTAGATACCTAATTACCCTTATGTTAAGAGTTCATGTAAAGGTAATACCTATTCTACCCTTATGTAGAATCATCTATATAGGGGTCATATATATCTACCCTCACATTGACTATCTATGTAAGGGTAGAAGGATTATACCATTATGATGAATATTGATTCTATGTAAGGGAAATAGAAATTTTTTTAATTTTTTTTAATTCTTAAATGATTTTAATTGTTTAGAAAATGTTAATAAATAATTATAAAAGGCATTTTGGGATATTATAATTTATAAAAAATTTACAGATTAATTAATTATAAATTGCTTATAATTAATTAAAATTTTATAAAACATTTTATCCCCAAATATTAAATGTTATTATTTAAAATACCTTTTAAGAAATTATACAGCAACTATTATGATATTTAAATAATATTTTTTATTTAGAAATGATAAAAAATAATTTATAAAGGGTTATAAATAATGAAATAAGGCTAAAATATTAAATTCTTATATTTAAATTGTGAATTTTTCATAATTAATTATTTTGATTTGTTAAAATTAAAGGGGCCTTATTTGGAACATTATTTCAACCACATAAAAAGGGTTTTGATGATTTATTTGATTCAAGTTTAAAGGATGATTAAATACGTTATATTTAGATTATGTAAAAAAATACATAATTGAAATTTTGATTATAACAGTGTTTATCATTCGTAAAATACAATAAATTTAAAATTTAAATATCATATAATGATAAATATGAAAGTGTTCATATTGGAATTAATATAAAGTATTTATATTCAAAATTTTGAAATGAATACAAAATTTTTATGCTAAAAAATTTGGAATGTCAAAATTTTTAAATATAAAATTATAAAATGGTTTATATTTAGATTTTATTTATAAAGTATTCATAAATTTTTATCTCATGTTTAAATATTTGAATTTTTCATTCATCTAAGGTCAATTCCTTATTATATTCATGTTTAGTAAATTATTCAAGAAATTTAAACATTGTGTATAATTTAGTTTAATTGTTAAACTACATTTAGATAGATCCTTGCTTTACATTCTAAGTATGATAATGAATTTAGTTTTTTGTTAAGATTGACCTCAATTTGTAATTGAAGATATGAACTTGAATTTAGTTGTTTAATATAGTTTATGCATATTTGGTTTTATAGTTATGTGGAATTGTATTTTTACTTGAGTAAAGAATCCCGGGGTAGAGGTACTTGGGGTTGGGCTACCTACCTACCTGGAGGCTTATTCCTTATATAGACTAGTGAATGGGGTTGGATATTTATCGCTTAATGCTAAATATTGTGGATATTTTCCATCTCATATAAAATTATTCCTCTATATTAAGTATTCATGTAAATTATGAATATGATGCATTTAGATATGTATGAATATAATTGAATTCAATATTTGGGTGAAAAACACAAACCTATGGGTTATGTAAAGAGACATGAATCAATATGGTTTGATCGCATTATTTTGGTGGAGAGAATATGATTCCAAACTAAATTAATATACGTATAATTGAATATAAAGGGAATAACATGAGATAATATGGAGATATTAAATCCCATTTAAATAATAAGTGTTATATTCCTTCCAAAGCAACACTTTTCAAGACCTCGGCCATCCAACCTCACAGTTTCACACCAAATCAGGGTGACAATAGATTTTATTCTATATGAAAATAAATTAATGAGTGATATTGGATCATCATTGGAAAGTTTCATTCCAAAGAGGGGTTACCCTATATTGTCATGTGATTATCTCATTTTCTATATTTTATTTGGGATATAATAGTTAGGAAACCTCATGGGTTGGGATACTAGAGGAATAGAGTTTGGTTTATCCATTTGATGGTTTGTGTAAACAGTTTTACTCTCAACTATCTAAGATTCATATATGATATGTTGAGGATGTTTCCCTACCTAAGTAACTAAGTGGTGAGTTTCCTAATAAAGAGGGATTATTTTCTCAATGAAATATATATCTTGGCACACTAATGGGTATGATTAGTTTAAAAAAAGATCCATCATTTTAGTGGGATACCATTTAATAAAATTTCTTATTAAAGGGTTATTAATAATACATGATGCTCATCTGATAAAAGCTTCTATTGTAGATAATATCATCATCATCATTATTAAGCTAATTTTTTTATCAATACTTGACAAGAATAATCTTAATTTAAGTATCTCTTAAGACTAGTAACTTAATAAAAGTCCTTAAGAAAAATTGGTGTTAAGGAAAATTAGGTGTCGGGTCAGTTCCATCCAAAGTAACCAATTTCTAAAATTATTTAGCAAGTGAATCCATATGCTTATGGACTCATATAGTGATTAATTCATGATTTCAAAGGAATTAAATGAAAAATTAATAAAGGAATATTATTCTATACTCATGTACTCAATATGATTGGGCGCATCCATGATTTAAGGAATTGTAGTCTCATATACTCAATTTGATTGGTTATTTCAAATGTTATTCCATATGATTGAATATATTAAATGAATTAGTGATACTAAAGGTTTCCTTCAATATTTATTGATGATAGAATTAAATTATATTGTTATGAAAAATTTATGATATCGATTATATGATTTACAAGTGTTGGAAATATACAGAGGTTCAAAATAATAAATTAATTGATGTATGAGTCTTGAATGTTGCTTTTAAGTAATTGAGAAATGGAGTTGTTTCATCGATAACTTTTATTTTCCAATATTGGATAAACTCATCATAAGTTATCTATTTTATCTCATTTTACCCTTGTGAAGAGAATAAAAACTATTTTATTTTAATAAAATAATATAAGGTGTTTTTGATGCACATAGTTATGATTCTTTTAGTTCTATAACATGATTTAAGAGGAGACCTAAAATAGATTATTCTTGTAAGGGAATTTATCCTATTTTCATCTATGGAAATGTTTCAAAAATGTGATTGAATTGAAAGAACATTTACATAATATTCTCAAAGTGTTTGGAATATATATGAACTATGAATATGATTTATAAGTTTTAAAGTACTGTATAGTTAATATAAATAGGTAAAAGTTCAAAAAATAAGTAGAAAAATTGGTTGAAAATTTCATCAATGTTTCATCAAGAAGATAATAAAGGTCATTGAAACCTAGGGTTGTTAGAAAAGTAGAGTAATAACTCAATATGATTGGATTATCAAAGATATACCTGAAGGAGTTTTTGAAACTCCATGTAATTCCCATGTTAGGTATGGATGTTATAGAAATTAATTATGAAATTTTGGAAGGTATGTTATACTAAATAAATATTTTTACAAAGTGTTTTAAATATACAAGAGTTATAAATAAAATTAAGAATTGATTGAGCTTATAGTTTATTGTGACACCCAAGCCTGGATTTCCTGAACAACACCCATGTGGTGACACTACAATACCTCATTCACTCCTACCTATATGAAAGAGGCTTTTGGCTAGTGGAGATGGTTTAAGGGTATAATGGGGAGTATATACCATTGGTAATCATATACATACACGATAAGAATCATAAAATATAACAACCCAGAATATCACAACATATGATAATTTAAAAAAGTGTAATAACAAATTCCACCCATGTTATACATGTAAATAAGTCAGGATCCAACTATGGAAATCCAAAACAGAGTGTATAAGGTGTAAACAGATAAAAAAATAAAAATGTTTTGGAAATCCTCCAAAGTTCATCCTAGTAATAACACCAACTCCATATTCTTCATCTCAGAAATCTCTCACGGTCCCCTTTCCCCTATATGGATCCCTAATCATGAATTATGCACATGAATTGAGATTCACATATAGGGTGTGAGTAATAAAACCTAATATAACCCCAATCAATGCATCTTTAACATTAGTGTACAAGTATAATAGGCGTGTTCCATGATAAATGTAAATGTGCAAGTAATAAATCAAAAACATATAAAGAGCATTCATGTGGTAACCAAGATACCATGATCCATAATCATACCTACTTTGGCTTCCTACTAAATTTATATTTTTAAGAATGTCAGGAGTGATCAAGGTCTTTTCATAAGGCTAGTAAACATGTCTCGCATCATTCATGAGGCATCAAGTCAAATCAGGCTATAAGGTCATTACATCCTGGCTCAATCATAGGTCAAGACTCAATATCATCTAACTCTGTCATGGTCATAGATCAAGCCTTAAGTTATTTGTATCCCTCCTAGGATTAGGCCATAAGGCCTTTATACCCCCACTGTCACTACCTCAGGTATAGCCTCAAAGTTTTCATGCCCCTACCCATTGTTAAATTCCATCATTGTCATCATCACATGTTGTGAACAATCCCCCTATAAGGTAAAATCATATCATGATGCTCCACCTTCCCTGAATACCAGTAGAAATTCATCCAAAGGTATAACAACACATGAAAAGGGGTAGATCATATGATGGAAAATCGTATAATATCATCATGATAATCAGTATAGGCATACAAGTACATGTGATTAACATAAAACAAGGTATAACAAACTACACAAGAATACACATGGGATCAAGCATTATATATGGTATCATGGGATACACATGAACACATGTGTTATCATAAAGATTCATTAAGACCCAATACACAAATCATGACCTTAAACTAACAAGAACAAGCTTATCATGGCCTAACCTAATAGGGATTTAACTAAAACTACCCAAAGCCCACCCTATTGGCCATGGGCTGGTGACCAGTGCTGAAAGGCCTAACTAAAATGGGAGTACTTTTCTTAATGTACCTATACCCATGCACCCAAACATCTCTATGAAGAAGTTCATAGGAATAAATATAAAATACAGTAACGTATAGAGTAATTTCCTTGCATGTAATAACATATGGGGAATAGAAGAGTACAAAAGTGTAATCAAAAATAAAAAAGGGAAAAAATACATACCCAACCACAAAATATGTCCCAATGTTACAATAACTTTAAAAATTAAAATTTGAGAAATTCCAATTCCAAATCTCCAAGTTATGATTGTTGAATGCTATCAAATACACTAGGGTATCCCTATGCTCCTCTATAATCACCATCGACCTGTATGTCACCTATAAAAGACATGACATGTATGGGTAAAGCCCATGAAATGGGTGAGTATATTCATAACATATAGGAAACCCCAAAAGCTAATGTTCATAGTAGTAGGATACATGATATAAGTAAATAGTTGAGCCCATAGAAAAATAGAAATGAAAACCAATCAATAGGGATATGTTCTCATAAAAGAAACCCATATGAGAGAGAAAGGGAATCTTCATCTCATAACCTAGCCTAGGATGATGAGTCTGTAAATAGTTCCAATGGTCTATCAACAATGCTTAGGATCTCATGTGTCTATCTGAAGAATTCATATGGAGGACCCACACCCTGGTACCATAGGAGATTATTGTCTACATCTATATAATGAGTATGGAGGATATGCACCCTGGAATTATAGGTTATCACTGTCTCCAAGGATATAGGAATCACACCCTAGTGCCAAAGATGAGTATTGCCTCTATGATATGTAGTATGTAGGACCCACATACCGATACTATGGAAAGTTACTTTCTCCCTGGATAGAGGACATGCATGCTAATATGGTAGTGAAGTATCATCTATATACCTATACTAGAAGTGTGTCGGACCCGGGACCTAATACGATAGGGTAGTATCGTATCTAAGAATAGAATACTCATATCCTGATGTAGCAGAAGACTATTATCTTTATATTAGTAGTATGGAGGACCATCATGATGGTACGATGTTGGAGTACCATCTCCATGGATAAATGACTCACACCATGATACAACAAGGGATTTGTATCTCTCTATGAACTCACTGATGATCCATCCTGATCACTACCATCATCAAGAACTACCTAAAGAAGAATCATACTCATAACATCTTGTATCATATCTCAAAATCTACTACAAAGGCCACCATCACGTTCTACATGGAAACAAATTTGGATAGTATACTTGTACCCTAAAATATGATTCCAAAATATGGATATATGAGAGGTGTAATTTTCCTAAAAAATAATGTACACATCATTTAAGGGACCCACAAAGAATGTGTCCCCACTCTTCTGCCTATATGTGTCCCACCCTATAAAATGTGTCAGGGTCAGGTTGGAACTCGGCATGTTCCCCTTGCACAAGCCTGTGTACTCTCCAAAGTACATGATGTACCTCCATCCATACACAGCATGTGGGGGCACATGGGATCTTAGGATTGTAACCCTTTTACACACCAATCTGGTAATCTAGGGTTACATGAAGTGTGGTAGCTCCATATGGAATGTGATACTTATCTCCAATGTGACACCATGTCCATCACATAAACCAAACTACACATGTGTGTTCATCACAGTACTTGTTATTATTTCTGTATTTTCTAGAAACTCATATCTTCTCCACATATCTCATATCTACAACCTCCCTTCCAAATCATGATTATAGTCCATCCAAAATTGAAGTGGAAGGCCTATGTTAATAAATTTTGTCCCTCTGGTGGATGGAAATTAGATTCCTGTCAGTCTTTTTGAATCTCGAACATGCCCTGCATGCCTCTCGTGTCACCGACTTCTCCATTTATAATCCCATATTTAAAAAACGATCACTCTCATACCATAATTAATCCACATTCATCCTTATATCACAAAACCATTCATCACACTTGAATCCATAATGAATTTGGGGGTTTGATCATGCTCAATCCCACCCAACAACGTCGAACTGTGGCCCTGTAGGCCTGCAGTGAAGAACGTGAAGAACGGTATTGGGGAGGCACAAAAATATAGTGTGAAAATAATTTTCCAAGAGTTATTGGGAAAAAAATATAAATTATTTTTATTTGGGGTATGAAAAATGGCACAATAGAGATAAATTGAATAAATAATTAAAATATGATATGTGGGCGCATGTAGAGGCTTAATTTAGACACATATCAAATAATTGAGGTTTAATTATGCTAAAGCATTTAATCATAAGAGAGAAACCCACAAATCACAAGTCATACCTCAATAATTTATCAATCACTGGTTAATAACATAGATTCCAACATTGGGGAAGATATATTACATTTGTTTCTCCATGATTCACCTAGATATGAAAGCCTTTCTTTTTCCAATCTCAATCTGAAAATGAAGAACATGTAATTCTCCTCTCAATGATCCCAAGGTTATATGGATAACCCTGGAGATTTTCTATAATATCTTATTTATAAAGATATTCAATTTTGGTTTGTTAAAAGAATTAATTAAATTAAATTAATTAATTCACTTAACGTACCCACCAATAGTCACTCTATCTGAACGTCTTGTGATGACTAAATTTAGGTTTCACCTTGGGTAAATCCTATTCTCCAGATCCAATTGAGGTCTCAGATTTTTTTATTTGAGACTTTGTTTATAATATATTCCATTATTTCTAAATTATATCATGTGTTTGATATAAAATATATTTAATATTTTTATAAAATTAATACAAAGCATATAGGTCCTCTAAATCAGGTGTCATCTTAGTGCATGTATCCAAAAATATTCCTTGGTATATTTCAAAGTCTTGAAATGATAAAATAGGGTCTCTAAATTATTCCATCCTTCAATATTTTCTTCCTAAAAAATCAAAAACTAATTAAAAATATTGGGATACTAAGCCCGCATCTGGATCTCCTGTTCATAGGATCTCTCCTACATGTTCCCATGCTACCACAACACACAAACCAAGGGTATGGTTCATCCATGCAGGATTCTCTCCTATCGGTCCTTAATCATCACTAGGTTCTCTACAAAGGTGGATCCATCCTTGATGTCCAGATCACCCCAATCAATAACATGTGTAAGATCAAGCATGTATGTCCTCATCTATGACATATAGAAGATTTCATATACCCACTCAAACTTTTGGGGGTAAGGCCAGATGGTAAGAGACCTCTCCAACCCTATGAAATATCTAAAATGGTTTGATGAACCTTGTGGACAACTTTCTTCCTCATCTAATCTTCTATAATCCTCATCGTGGAGAAACTAAAAGGAAAACATGGTCACCCTTCTTCGAATCCATGGGCCTATGATACCGATATGCATAAGATTTATTCCTCATATGAGCAGTCCTCATCCACTTATGTATAACCTGAACCTTTTCCTTTATCATTTTCACCATATCTAGCCCAATAAGATATGCCTCAATGATCTTAGTGCATCATAAGGGTGACCTGTAGGGTCTCCTGTGTCGGGCCTCAAAAGGTGTCATGATGATAATAAATTAGATGCTATTATTAGAAATAAAATATAGAAAGGGAAGGTGGTCCTCCAAGTTCCTACCAAATTCTAACATGAAAGACCTTAGAATATCCTCTTGAACTTGGATAGTGCACTCAGTTTTCCCATCTATATGGGGGTGAAATGTTTTACTCATCCTCATCTGCGTATTGAATGCCTCTTGTAGGCCTCTATATAATTATGATGTAAACTACGCATCACGTTCAGAGATAATCATTGAGGTAACCCCATGAAAGTTGATAATATCCCACACATACAACTTCCCCAAACTCTCCATTGAACCTTTCCCTTTGACAACAAGGAAGTTTTTTAACTTTGTGAGTCGGTAAAATATCGACCCAAATGGCGTCATGGACTGTTATTGTCCACTAAATCCCTATTAAAAATTATATGGATATGTCATCTCATTTTCACTCTGGGATCTAAAAAGTCTATAAAAACCTACAAAAATATGCTTCTTAGCCTTGAAATGCTGACATGTGAGGCACCGAGAGATGAAATCAAAAACACTCCACCTCATGCCATCCCACCAAAATTATCATAGAAGGTATCTATACATATTACCCACACTGTGATGTACAACCAAAGGTTATGTATGAAACTCTACCATCACCTCCTCCCAAATCATGACCAGGACCACCATTTATCCCTAGAATAGGATGACATGATTCCATCCTTTAGAAAATATATCATTTGAATCTCTTTAGGATATCCAGTCACATAGGACCTCACAATTGATGTCTCCCAATTGATCATCCCTCGTATTATAGAGAAGTGATGTTGTCAGTACCATCGATTAAAGGAAATATATACCCTCCTCTTCAACTAGAGTCATCTAAATGTAATTTAAGTACTATAATGCCTCCTCTATAAAGTGATCCTAAGAATTCCTTCCAAGGGAATATTCTACCAATTTTCTCTTCCTAGGAGTATATACTATCTTAAATTCATAGTATTTTAGGAACTATAACCAACACCTCTATATCAATTTTAGGTATCTCTATGTAAAAACATACTTGATATTATAATGGTTTGAGTAAAAAACAAAGAGCTTCCCCATAAGATATTGCATCCACAACCTCATAGAGAATACTATTGCTTCCAACTCCAAGTTGTGAGTTGTGTAGTTCTTCTGTTGGAGTTTCAACAACCTCTACCCATTTTTGATAACTACCTACCTCTTCATCAACACATAGTTGAACCCAAATCCATAGAAATATCAATATACTATGTACTCCATGCCCTCCTTTGGTATCCTCTATATAGGAGCACTCATTAGCCTTGACCATTACTTCTAAAAGGCCCTCTAGAATTACTCACGGTGGGTAAAGGGATTCTCCTTCCATATAAGGGTAGTAAAAGTGGATGAAATCCTAGTGAAATATACCATAAACCTCCTATAGTACCCCACTAATCCAAGAAAAATCTATACCTCTGAGAAGTTATTTGGTGGATCCCAAGAAAGAACTACATTAGTCTTCAATATGTTCACAGCTAAACCATGATCAGAGATGACAAGCCCCAGAAAGTGAACCTTTTGGATACATAACTTGAACTTCTAGATCCTACCATAAATCTAGTACTTCTAAAGAAACTCTAGGACTATCCTCAAATATTATGCATAATCCCCCTCTGATGCATAGTATATCAGTATGTCATCAATGAAGAAAACAACAAATTGATCCAAATATAGATAGAATATTTGGTTAATCAGATGAATAAACATAGTAGGGGTGTTCATGTAACACCCGAGACTTTTATGGAATCTTTTTCTACACAACACTTGCTTGGCTTTCTTTACACGCAATCGCGACCTTCCTCGATAGCTTGCGTCGTACGCAATACCGAGTTTCACTAAACAACAATATGTTATTAAAACTAGCCGTTATGAATAGTAATAACCACTTTTTGAAATTTTATAAATTTTATTTTTCAAAATGGACTTCATTTTTGGACTCAGAATATCGAAATTAGCCTAGGGTGAAATTTTGGTATTTTTCTGAAAACTTTCAATTTTTGATGAATAGTGAAACCACTAAGTGGTAGGTTAAAAACTGAATTTTGCATAAAACTTAATTTTACCGCTTCTGTGAATGGAATTTCAAAAATCCGACAGACACGGTTGATATCAGTAAGTAAAATGTGGTTCAATGAGATAAAAATATTTTTTTGGTGAATAGTAACTTTTTACTATTTTTACCGCAGTTAATAGTAAATAGGGTAACTAAGGGTAAATATGATATTAATATTACCCTAACACATGTCCTAATTCTATTGGACAAGTGTAATTCGACCAAAAACAAACTTAGGAATACAATATGACCATTTAGGCCCACTTGGATTAGATTAGGACATTTATTATTAATTTATTTAAAGAAGGGTTAAAATAGTTAAAATCAAAGTTTAATAAGTAAATAATATTTAATATGGGGTTATACATAAGATAAATTCGATTTTAAATATTCATTAGAAAGCTAAAAATATTTCCTACATTATGGTATTTTATTTGTAATTTTTAGACATCAAATAATTTAATTTATTTATGACACAAAGATGATGCAGTAATTATATTATTAATGAAATATTGACATAATTGATGTTATAAACACCAAAATAAATGTAATTTGAGACTTTTTATGAATTAAACTAATTTTATAGGTTACTATGATATATTAGTGTTGATTTAATCAACTTGGTTCGAACATATAATTCTGTTATGACTTCCACAAAAATCATATATCAAATAGTGTCAAAATTGGTACAAAATAGTTTTTAAATAAAATATTATATTATTAATTGTTATTTTATTCCTAAAAATATAAGGTTCGGCCAAATGACTTATCTAAGCATATATATATTAATAATAAACAATTTGGGGTTCGTTTGGCATGTTATAGTAAGTTTATTAACCATATAGTGAAAGAAAACAAAAAGACATGGTAAAAGTTAAATTATTTAACTTAGAGTTAAATCTAATTGATAAGGTTAAAATAATACCCTAAACTTGTCTCAATCCTATTTGTTGATAGGATTTCGACCTTTACCCACTTTAGCTTCGAAATAAGACCCTTTGGAACCATTATAAACCGATTTTGACTTTAATATAAAATAATATTTTGAGATATTCCTAAGGTGCCCCTCTCCTCCCTTATAAAAGGGCACCTCCTCCCCCTCCTCCTCACACCAAATTGAGCACTCAAGCTCGGCCAACCCCTGACATTTTCTCCTCTCCACTTCCCTAGAATAATCCTAGAGGTCCTGGTCTTCTTCAAATACCAATATTAGTTCCCTAAGTGAAGGATTCAAAGAAGCGTTCCAAAGAAGAGGTAATATCCATTACCGATCTTTTCAATTTCATTCTTCTTCAACTTCTTCTTCTTTAGTTGTTTCATGATAAAGTAATAACATCAGTATTACTTACATACTGATATGTTATTATAATTATGAAACAACCCTAATTCACCTTCTATCCATCCTACGAAAAAATGAAATCACCATGCGTGCGTACGTACGGAATACCGTCTCCACGCCGTGGTGTAATCTATTTTCCACCATCACTTTACAAGGATGGGTATAATGGTGTAATGAGTAACTATTTATGATTATTATAAAGTAATATTGATACTGAAATAATATATATATATACTCCAATACAATTCCACGATCATAGGAACGATATCATCACTCGTGCGTACGTACGGAATACCGTCTCCACGATGTGAAGCGACTCGTTCTACATGATCATCATTACATAATAATTATATAAATGAATTGAATGAATAAATATGATATATGTTACACTAATACCATTCTGTATATAAGGTATCTATAACCTTAATAGAAGAATAAGAATTTATTCGGCAAAACACGCATAAGAACAAAAGACAATAAAGACCCGAGTAACAAGTAACAATGAAATATTACAAACAAGAAGCTAAGAATATGACCATATATGATATCATATCAATATTTATGATTCTGTAATAAGTCAATAACATTATTTAAACCATTATACAGGAGATTCGGACACTTACAAAGCAAATCGGACCTAAGGTAAGGGAAATATCACAATCTCGTTTTTATCCGAGATTGTTTATTCGTAAGTATTTACTGGGGTGTATTTTATCATCCACATCCATGTTTCATCAAAATGTAATATTATTTCCATCCACCTACAATTTTTTAAATCCATTTTTACCCTTCGGTGAGTTTTTAGTAATATGTATGAAAGGAATCTTTTGTCGTACGAGGTACTTTTTGACTTTTCCGACAAAAGTACAAAGAATGTTTTTTTTAACTTATACGGCATGAATGGATTTTTAAAACATTATTTACAAGAAGCATCCTTTAAAAGTATTTAAGTTTATTTTTAATCAACTTCTTTTAGTTTAAAATTGTATGACATGTTAAGAAAGGAAAAGTGTTTTTGAAGTAGAAAGGATATTTTCCTCAAGAATGAAGTTCAAGTATTTTATCAAAATTATTTTCCATCTAAGATAATAAAAGGGTTCTGTTTTTATCCCTATTATTACATTGATTTGATCATGTTGTGATGGAATTATTTTTATGAATTCCTTTATCTTATATGAAATGTTTTATGATGTCATGATGTTTAAGATTCCCATTTTTATTACATGGGTTATGCAATGATGTATGATTTATGATTTTGTGGCACACATAAGAATGGTTTCATTATGAGATGGGTGGGACCTATATCTCCCTCCAATGCATTGGGTAAAGATTTTATATCTCATGAGATAGACATGGCTGGAACGGAAGGTTATTTCGGTTCAGTGATACAGGACTGAAACGAGGAGTGAACTCGGTTCAGAAAGGGACTTTGTCCACTAAGATAGTCTTGGAAATGAGTCATGACTAATAAGAAATGATTTTCCAAGATTATGTGTGCATGCCACAAAGTTTCAAGTTTCATGTTATGATTATGGTGATATCATTTTCACTTCTATGATTTATTCCATGTTAAGATATTATGATCTCTTTTGCAGGTTATGATTTTCAAAAAGATATGATATGATTTTTATTTCCTTTATTTGCCCTTGCTGAGCATTTGAGCTCACCCTTTTATGTTTTCTTTTCCCTAGGTCAGGAAGATGGATATTAAGTAGAATATGCTAAAAGGGACCCTAGATATGATGAAATAAATGGGAGATAATGTAGAAGATTTATGAACCAGTTGTTTATGTTTCCCAGTTTCTAAAGACACTATACCTATACAGTCCTTTGTGGTTTTGTCATATGTTGTAATAAGTGTGCTTAAATTTTGAAGTATTAACAATGTATGTAAATTATGGGTCGTTATAGTTGGTATCAGAGGAAAGGTATAGTCAGCCTTTGGAAACTAGTATGTGAAAGCCTTAGTAAGAACCCTAAGGATAAGTCTAAGCATAGAACACAATCTTAGTGTTTTAGAAATGGCCATGAATACCCTAGGATAAAACCTTAAGTGTGAAATTTTATCCTTGATTATGTGGTTTTCCTATTATAATTAGTGTTGCTCACACTATTCTTCTTGGTTTTAGTCAATGGCTGGAACCCGAAGGAACCGTGTTAATGCGGAATGCGATGGGCAATGCAATGATTGTACCCCTGAGAAACCAAACGATATGGGAGCTGGAATGCAAAATCTTGTAGCCATGCTCACACAACTTTCTCAAGCTATGAATCATGCAGGACTTCCAAACAAGCAAAGGAAGGAGCAACATTCTGTTGAATCCTTCATGAGGCAGTGTCCACCTTCTTTTAGTGGGTCTACTGATCCATTAGTTGCTGAACAATGGATTAGTACTACTGAAAAGATATTTTCAGTTCTTCAATGTTCTGAACATGATAAAGTCATCCTAGCAGTGTATCGTTTGGAAGGAGATGCTGATCAATGGTGGAATCTTATTAAGAATACGAGGCAAAGGGATGAAATTGAGTCTATGGAATGGGACGAGTTCAAGAACTTATTTTTCAATAAGTACTTCCCTCGTATTCTCCGAACAAATATGGATAAAGAGTTTCTTGAACTGAAGCAAAGGGATGATGAATCTGTTGGTACCTATGAAGCAAATTTTACAAGACTTGCAAGGTACGCTTCTGGTATTATTATCCAACCTGAGAGTAAGATCGATCGATTCTTTAGTGGCTTAAAACCAAGTCTTCGAAGGGCGTTAGCCATAAGGGACTTCAATAGCTACAAGGAAATCGTTCGATGTGCTCTCAAAGTCGAGATGGAGATTGGAGTAACCCATCAGTCACATGGGTTTGATAAGAAGAGGAAGATGGAATTCAAAGGAAAATCTAAAGAGCACACTGAAAAGAAGATGAACTTTCCCTTATGCTAAAAGTGTGGAAAGAAACATGGAGGGAGTTGTCTTAAAGGGACAAGTAAATGTTTTAAATGTGGAAAGGAAGGTCATCGGGCATTTGAATGCCGTGATAATGGGAAGAAGATATCTAATGACGCAAACAAAGGAAGGGATACACAGAATGAACCTACTACACTTCAATGTTTCAAGTGCAAGGAGATGGGGCATTATGCCAATCAATGCCCAAATCCAAGGGTTGATGATGATGGTCGACGTCAAAAAAATCTTAAGTCTAAAGACAAAGGAAAGTCACATGCAATTTCTATCAGCGATGTGGAGTACGATAACGAAGTGGTGAAAGGTACACTTACCATCCACTCTAAAGTAGCAAATGTTTTATTTGATTCTGGATCCACCCACTCTTTTATTTCTAAAGAATTTTCTAAGGGTATCACTGTATTACCTCAACAATTAGATGTTGAGTTAGCTGTGACAACACCTAATGGCACAACAGTCGCATCAAAAGTTTATAATTCTTCTCCGATCGAAGTTTGTGGGAAAGTGCTTCCTGCAAATCTTGTGATCCTTCCATTAGTGGAATTTGATGTGATTCTTGGCATGGATTGGCTTTCTCTACATGGAGCTCATATCAATTGCCAAAGAAGGGAAGTCACATTTCATATTCCAGATCAATCTACGATCGTCTATCGATGCAAGGATGAACATAACCTTCCAGTGGAAATTCCTTCCATCTTATGGGTCTTGATTCCACTAAATGAAGGTTATTTATCTCAAATGGTTGGTGAGAAACTCACGATTAAGAATATGCCCATTGTACGAGAGTTTGATGATGTCTTTCTGGAGGAATTACCAGGTCTTCCACCAAATCGTGAAGTTGAGTTTTCAATAGAACTCGTACCGGGTGCTTTGCCTATTTCAAAGACACCTTATAGAATGGCCCCAATTGAGTTGCAGGAATTGAAGAAGCAACTCCAAGAGAATCTTGATAAGGGATTCATACGCCCTAGTGCATCACCTTGGGGATCACCTGTTCTATTTGTTAAGAAGAAAGATGGATCAATGAGACTCTGCATTGATTATCGAGAACTTAACAAGATCACTATCAAGAACAAATATCCTCTCCCACGCATTGATGACTTATTTGACCAACTACGCGGAGCTCAATACTTTTCCAAGATTGATCTTCGTTCAGGGTATCATCAATTAAGGGTCAAAAGGGAGGATATACCAAAGACGGCTTTCCGTACAAGGTATGGACACTATGAATTTATAGTGATGTCGTTTGGTCTTACTAATGCCCCTGCTATCTTCATGGATCTAATTAATAGAGTCTTTAGAGACTATCTTGATCAATTTGTGGTAGTTTTTATAGACGATATTCTTGTCTATTCAAAGAGAAAGGAAGAGCATGAATATCACTTGAGAATTATATTGAAGACCCTGAGAAAGGAGAAGCTTTATGCCAAATTTACCAAGTGTGAATTTTGGCTTCAAAAAGTTGCATTTTTGGGTCACATAATCTCAAAAGAGGGGATATCTGTGGATCCAGCAAAAACAGAGGTTATCGAAAGATGGTCGAGACCAACAACAGTAACTGAGATTCGAAGTTTTCTTGGTTTGGCTGGATATTATCGACGTTTTGTAAAGGATTTTTCACGATTATCTAATCCACTCACCAAGTTGACTCAGAAAGGAGTTAAGTTTGTCTGGACAGAGGAATGTGAAGAAAATTTCAAGGAGTTGAAAAGAAGGTTATCCAGTGCACTTGTGCTCACACTGCCTTGTAGTGGAGAAAGGTTTGTGATCTACAGTGATGCATCCAAGAACGGATTGGGGTGTGTTCTTATGCAAAATGATATGGTGATAGCTTATGCCTCACGATAGTTGAAAATCCATGAGCAAAATTACCCAACACATGATTTGGAGTTGGCTGCGGTAATCTTTGCATTAAATATTTGGAGGCATTACCTTTATGGTGAAAGGTGTGATATTTATACTGATCATAAAAGTTTAAAGTATATTTTCACACAAAAGGAGATGAATATGCGTCAAAGAAGATGGTTGGATCTGATTAAGGATTATGATTGCTCAATCCATTACCACCCTGGGAAAGCAAACAAGGTGGCAGATGCATTAAGTCGACAAGACCATGCTAGTTTATCCATGATTAGGATCACAAAAGATCCAATATTTATGGATTTACAAAGGATAGATCTTGGAATTATAATGGAAGGGGAAAAATCTTATCTTTCTCAAATGAATGTCCAACCATCTATACATGCGAAGATTAAAGAGGCACAGAAAGAAGATGTCGAGTTACAAAAGAAGGTGAGAAATGTTCCTGAATTCAACCTTGATTGTGATGGGATAATAAAGTTCAGGAATTGGGTTTGTGTTCCTCCCATCCCCAAATTAAAGAAGGAGCTGCTGGATGAGGCTCATAGGTCTTCATTCTCTATTCATCCTGGAAGCATGAAGATGTATAGAGACCTGAAAGAGTACTTCTGGTGGGATGGCATGAAAAGAGATGTTGCTGAATATGTCTCTCGATGCTTGGTTTGTCAACAAGTTAAAGCTGAGAGACAGAAGTCTAAGGGGATGTTACAACCATTACCCATACCCGAATGGAAATGGGAAAACATCACTATGGACTTTGTCACAGGAATTCCTAAAACATCCAAAGGCAATAATGCTATCTGGGTCATAGTTGATCATCTTACAAAGTCTGCACACTTCATTCCTATTAGAGAGGATTTCTCTCTAGATCAGCTTGCCAGGATATATGTAAAGGAAGTGGTAAGATTGCATGGAGTACCACTTTCTATTATATCTGATCGGGATCCGAGATTTACCTCGAAGTTCTGGCGAAGTCTTCAGCATACTCTGGATACAGAGTTGAGTTTCAGCACTGCTTATCATCCCCAGACAGACGGTCAGTCTAAGAGAACAATTCAAACCCTAGAAGATATGTTGAGATCTTGCTCTATGGATTTAAAAGGGGGTTGGGATCAACACCTACCTTTGGTGGAATTTTCTTATAATAATAGCTTTCACTCCAGTATTCAGATGGCTCCTTATGAAGCTCTCTATGGAAAGAAATGCAGGACTCCAACTTGCTGGGATGAAGTTGGGGAAAGAAAGCTATTAGGACCTGATCTCGTTGATGAAATGGCAGAAAAGGTCAGATCTATTCAACAACACATAAGAGCAGCTCAGAGTCGATAGAAAAGCTATGCCGACAACCGAAGAAAAGACCTAGAGTTTGAAGTGGGTGATAAAGTGTTCTTACGAATATCTCCCTGGAAGAGGGTTATGAGATTTGGAAAGAAGGGGAAGTTGAGCCCTAGATATATCGGTCCTTTCGAAATACTGGATCGTGTTGGGAAGGTAGCTCACCGATTGACGCTTCCACCGAATCTCTCTCAAGTTCACGATGTGTTCCATGTATCTCTCCTGAGAAAGTACATACCAGATCCTTCACATGTACTCAGCTCAGAAGTTGTACCACTGGAGCAAGATATTTCTTATGAAGAACAGCCGATAGAGATTCTGGATCGTAGCGAAAAAGTCCTATGATACAAGACCACTCGATTGGTGAAAGTTTTATGGAGGAACCACCAACTTGAAGAAGCTACATGGGAGCTTGAGGATATAATGAGGGAGAAGTATCCTCATCTGTTTGTTACAAAGTGAAGAATTTCGAGAGCGAAATTCTTTTTAAGGGGGGTAGAATGTAACACCCGAGACTTTTATGGAATCTTTTTCTACACAACACTTGCTTGGCTTTCTTTACACGCAATCGCGACCTTCCTCGATAGATTGCGTCGTACGCAATAACGAGTTTCACTAAACAACAATATGCTATTAAAACTAGCCGTTATGAATAGTAATAACCACTTTTTGAAATTTTATAAATTTTATTTTTCAAAATGGACTTCATTTTTGGACTCAGAATATCGAAATTATCCTAGGGTGAAATTTTGGTATTTTTCTGAAAACTTTCAATTTTTGATGAATAGTGAAACCACTAAGTGGTAGGTTAAAAACTGAATTTTGCATAAAACTTAATTTTACCGCTTCTATGAATGGAATTTCAAAAATCCGACAGACACGGTTGATATCAGTAAGTAAAATTTGGTTCAATGAGATAAAAATAATTTTTTGGTGAATAGTAACTTTTTACTATTTTTACCGCAGTTAATAGTAAATAGGGTAACTAAGGGTAAATATGATATTAATATTACCCTAACACATGTCCTAATTCTATTGGACAAGTGTAATTCGACCAAAAACAAACTTAGGAATAAAATATGACCATTTAGGCCCACTTGGATTAGATTAGGACATTTATTATTAATTTATTTAAAGAAGGGTTAAAATAGTTAAAATCAAAGTTTAATAAGTAAATCATTTTTAATATGGGGTTATACATAAGATAAATTCTATTGTAAATATTCATTAGAAAGATAAAAAGATTTCCTACATGATGGTATTTTATTTGTAACTTTTAGACATCAAATAATTTAATTTATTTATGACACAAAGATGATGCAGTAATTATCTTATTAATGAAATATTGACATAATTGATGTTATAAACACCAAAATAAATGTAATTTGAGACTTTTTATGAATTACAATAATTTTATAGGTTAATATGATATATTAGTGTTGATTTAATCAACTTGGTTCGAACATATAATTCTGTTATGACTTCCACAAAAATCATATATCAAATAGTGTCAAAATTGGCACAAAATAGTTTTTAAATCAAATATTATATTATTAATTTTTATTTTATTCCTAAAAATCTAAGGTTCGGCCAAATGACTTAGATAATGATATATATATTAATAATAAACAATTTGGGGTTCGTTTGTCATGTTATAGTAAGTGTATTAACCATATAGTGAAAGAAAACAAAAAGACATGGTAAAAGTTAAATTATTTAACTTAGAGTTAAATCTAATTGATAAGGTTAAAATAATACCCTAAACTTGTCTAAATCCTATTTGTTGATAGGATTTCGACCCTTCCCCACTTTAGCTTCGAAATAAGACCCTTTGGAACCATTATAAACCGATTTTGACTTTAATATAAAATAATATTTTGAGATATTCCTAAGGTGCCCCTCTCCTCCCTTATAAAAGGGCACCTCCTCCCCCTCCTCCTCACACCAAATTGAGCACTCAAGCTCGGCCAACCCCTGCCATTTTCTCCTCTCCACTTCCCTAGAATAATCCTAGAGGTCCTGGTCTTCTTCAAAGACCAATATTAGTTCCCTAAGTGAAGGATTCAAAGAAGCGTTCCAAAGAAGAGGTAATATCCATTACCGATCTTTTCAATTTCATTCTTCTTCAACTTCTTCTTCTTTAGTTGTTTCATGATAAAGTAATAACATCAGTATTACTTACATACTGATATGTTATTATAATTATGAAACAACCCTAATTCACCTTCTATCCATCCTACGGAAAAATGAAATCACCGCGCGTGCGTACGTACGGAATACCGTCTCCACGCCGTGGTGTAATCTATTTTCCACCATCACTTTACAAGGATGGGTATAATGGTGTAATCAGTAACTATTTATGATTATTATAAAGTAATATTGATACTGAAATAATATATATATATACTCCAATACAATTCCACGATCATAGGAACGATATCATCACTCGTGCGTACGTACGGAATACCGTCTCCACGATGTGAAGCGACTCGTTCTACATGATCATCATTACATAATAATTATATAAATGAATTGAATGAATAAATATGATATATGTTACACTAATACCATTCTGTATATAAGGTATCTATAACCTTAAAAGAAGAATAAGAATTTATTCGGCAAAACACGCATAAGAACAAAAGACAATAAAGACCCGAGTAACAAGTAACAATGAAATATTACTAACAAGAAGCTAAGAATATGACCATATATGATATCATATAAATATGTATGATTCTAGAATAAGTCAATAACATTATTTAAACCATTATACAGGAGCTTCGGGCACGTACAAAGCAAATCGGACCTAAGGTAAGGGAAATATCACAATCTCATTTTTATCCGAGATTGTTTATTCGTAAGTATTTACTGGGGTGTATTTTATCATCCACATCCATGTTTCATTAAAATGTAATATTATTTACATCCACCTACAATTGTTTAAATCCATTTTTACCCTTCGGTGAGTTTTTAGTAATATGTATGAAAAGAATCTTTTGTCGTACGAGGTACTTTTTGACTTTTCCGACAAAAGTACGAAGAATGTTTTTTTTAACTTATACGGCATGAATGGATTTTTAAAACATTATTTCCAAGAAGCTTCCTTTACAAGTATTCAAGTTTATTTTTAATCAACTTCTTTTAGTTTAAAATTGTATGACATGTTAAGAAAGGAAAAGTGTTTTTGAAGTAGAAAGGATATTTTCCTCAAGAATGAAGTTCAAGTATTTTATCAAAATTATTTTCCATCTAAGATAATAAAAGGGTTATGTTTTTATCCCTATTATTACATTGATTTGATCATGTTGTTATGGAATTATTTTTATGAATTCCTTTATCTTATATGAAATGTTTTATGATGTCACGATGTTTAAGATTCCCATTTTTATTACATGGGTTATGCAATGATGTATGATTTATGATTTTGTGGCACACATAAGAATGGTTTCATTATGAGATGGGTGGGACCTATATCTCCCTCCAATGCATTGGGTAAAGATTTTATATCTCATGAGATAGACATGGCTGGAACGGAAGGTTATTTCGGTTCAGTGATACAGGACTGAAACAAGGAGTGAACTCGGTTCAGAAAGGGACTTTGTCCACTAAGATAGTCTTGGCAATGAGTCATGACTAACAAGAAATGATTTTCCAAGATTATGTGTGCATGCCACAAAGTTTCAAGTTTCATGTTATGATTATGGTGATATCATTTTCACTTCTATGATTTATTCCATGTTAAGATATTATTATCTCTTTTGCAGGTTATGATTTTCAAAAAGATATGATATGATTTTTATTTCCTTTATTTGCCCTTGCTGAGCATTTGAGCTCACCCTTTTATGTTTTCTTTTCCCCAGGTCAGGAAGATGGATATTAAGTAGAATATGCTAAAAGGGACCCTAGATATGATGAAATAAATGGGAGATACTGTAGAAGATTTATGAACCAGTTGTTTATGTTTCCCAGTTTCTAAAGACACTATACCTATACGGTCCTTTGTGGTTTTGTCATATATTGTAATAAGTGTGCTTAAATTTTGAAGTATTAACAATGTATGTAAAGTATGGTTCGTTATAGTTCATCACACCAAATTTCATATATAGGAACTCATAGTTTCCGTAGCAACATTGGAATTCTAGATTCAGAAAATCAACCTCACAAACTCTCAACTAGTGGTAGTCGGACCTGAGATCAATCTTAGAGAACCATCTCATTCCTCAAAACTGATAAAATTGGTCATCAATCCTCAGCAAGGGGTACTTTTTAGTTATTATGGAATGGTTCAAGTGATGATAATTAATAAAAATTTGTAATATCATATCTGCCTTTTTCATAAACAACACTGGCTCTACCTAGGGGACACATTGGGTATGATAAAACCCTTATCTTGAAGGTCCTCCAACTACAACCGCATCTACTAAAGATTAGTAGATTCCATAATATATGCTGAAAAAGATATATGAGCAGTACCTATGTGAATGATGATGAAAAAGTCCATATCTTGTCTTTGACGTTGTCCTAGAACATCCTTAGGGAAGACATCCATAAAGTACTCCATGATTTAAGGAATCTAAATACTTGAAGAGACTAGTGTTCCAAGGGATAAACTCACCAACTAATGGGTGATGGGTTGTATCCTACTGGTCAAAATTCCCACTCGCTCCAACATGAGATCTCTCTCACCCACAAAATAGAATCTCAACCCATTAGTCTGAATGCATCTAACTCGTCTATAGTGACAGTCAATATGGGCTCAAACCATAGAAAACTAATTCATACCCAATATGAAGTTATAATGTTTAATTTTGGTGACCAAGAGGTCCCATGAGAAAATATCTCCACAAAGAGATGGCTCACACTTCTAGAATATAAAAGATATCAAAGAAGAATTCCTTGTGGGAACCTCAAGGAAAAGGTGTTGGGAAACATCTCAAATAGGAGATCCATCTCTTGTACTAGGAGTAAGGAGATGAAGGAATAACTCACGCCTGTGTCTGTTAGTACTGAATCAAGAGTATAATAAACATAGATTGTACCTCTAATCGTCTTATGTTTTGTCATATCATAAGAATAAATATCATGAAGCTACCCATAAACCTAAGTGCCAATTCCCTAAGACTAATGTGGGATGTATCATGGTTGTGGTGGAAGAAGTTCATAATGTCATCCACCACCCACATCTCCTCCTCCCAGATCTCCACCTACTCCTTTTCTAGATCCACCTACCTAGGGGTTTCCCTAGCCTCACCTAGGATATCCACGATCATGACACTTCCTCTCTCATGGTGGTCCATCCGCTATATTTCTACCCTCTGAAACACATCGTGTTGGGAAATTACATTCCATGTGACCTCACCCATCACATTCATAGAACTACCCCTCCCAAGGCTGCCCTGGTCCTTTGTGTGGTCTCTGTGTCGTGTGACCAAATGCCTAAGTCCGGTCATGGGCATGCCTCATGTACCTCATCTCATGTCGCTTACCAACCACTAAAAACGCCTCATCCCTAAGATTCCTACTGACAGTACCAACTGCATGTTGTTCATTATATAGGAATCTCTCTATCCCCAGTTCTCACTCCAACACTCTTTCATACATGGTAATGCAATGGGGTACCACACTGACATGGATGTCTTTCTAGAGACCCTGCTCAAACTTTTTCACCAAGAAGTATCCATCTTGAATCAGGTCGAGGGAGTACCATGTGAGGTTAGTGAACCTCATGGAATATGTAGTGACTATCATCCCTCACTAATGTAGCTCCAGTATCTCCTGAATTCGAACTGAGAGCAGATACAATGGACAATACTCTTCATGAAACAACTACTGGAATTCGGTATATAAGAGTATTGACTCATCATGCATCTTCATGACTAGAATCCAATCACACCCGGAAACTCGATGAAAAATATTGGTTGTTAGTTCAACCATATGATTGGTCAGGATCCATAAAATCATAAACACATAGACCAATAACTCAAACCAATCCTCTTCCTCTTGGGGATCAAGATCTCCATGGAACCTCAGCGACCTCTAGCACTGGAACTTGCCTTGTTCTCTAAGTCTGCACACATCATTAGCATTCTTTTATCATATAATCTATTTCTCAGTAGGCAGGGGTGCCGCTTCTTACACTCTTAGAGGAAATATATCACATGATGGTCCTTGAATTGAGGCCTTATCACTCATCGGGTCATAATCATGGTACTGGATCAGTAACCTAAATGGTTGTCTTTCACAGGTGAATCCTAAGAATAATCAAGATGTATCATGGTTATATGAAAATATACACATATGGGGAGCTGAATCAAGAAGGATATTCAAAAAACTTGGTCTTATATGATGCATGTACCAATGTTTCCTGCAACCAATGTCTCATTATGTCAGGTATATGAGTAGGTAGTCAAAGTCCTGGTGAATTGATATATCAGTCATCTCACCAACACTGGGTTCTCTAGCCTAAAAGATTCACTTGAGATAGTTTGACACTATTTATCTATGTTCCCAACAGAACCTCATTAGGGGAAATGATTCCAAATATCATCCTGAGGTTGAACCACCTTTGATACCAATCTGTTATAACCTAACCCAATGGTGTTCGAGTTGTATCTACCCCAAGACCACCTCTATAATCCAAGGGTTAGAGACTAGCACTAAAAGGTATAACTAAAACGGGATACCATTGACTAATGCACTTTTATGCACGCACAAAACCATATCTATATAGAAGAGAAGAAAAATAAATATAAAATACAGTAACATCTATATTAACAGTCATGTATATGACAACCTCTTGGGAATTCAAGAGTATGATAGCATAATTTGAAATGAAAATGGAGAAAAAACACTCCCATCTAGAGAAGATGTTCCAATCTAACAATAACTTTAAAAATTAAATTTTAATATTTTCTAGATCCAAATATACAAGATCTAACCACCATACCCATTCAAATGTACCAGGGTATCCCTATCCTCTTATGTAATCGTTTCTGACCATTCTGTTGTCCGCATAAGACACGACATGTGCAGGAAAATCCCATGTAGGGGTGAGTATATAAATACCCATTAGAATGCCTCGAAAGCTGATGGGGGAGTGGTATGATACATGATAGAAATAAAAAACACAACCCATAGAAATAATGAAACAAAAACCAATCAACATGGATATATTCTCATAAAATAAACTCATATGAGAGAGAAAGGGGTCTCCATCTCATATATTATCCTAAGATGATGATTCTACCTACAGTTCCAAGGGTCCATCAATAATACCCAACATCTCACATGTTTGTCTAAATAAGTCGTATAAAGTACCTTCACCCTGGTGCCACGAGGGAGAACTATCTTCATTTTTATAATGAGTATAGAGGAACCACACCTTGGTATTATAAAAGAATATCATCTCCAAGGATAGAGGACCCAGTCCTGGGTGTCATAGGGGAGTACCACCTCTATGATAAGTAGTGTGGAGGACCCGCATGCTGATTAGATAGTGGAGTACTGTCTCTATGGATAAAGGACCTGAAACTGATATGATAGCATAGTACCATCTCTATATCTTTACTACAAGTGTGGAAGACATGCGCCCTAGTATGACATGGGAGTATGGTCTCCAAGGATAGACTACATATTCCCAAATTCGATAGGGCAGTACCATCTCTATATAAGAAAAATGGAGGAATCACACCCTAATATGATAGCAGAGTATCATATCCTTTGATAGATGATATGCACCCTGGTATGACAGGAGAGTATCATATCTATCTAAACTCTCTGATGATCCTATCAGATCACTTCCATCGCTGAGCATCGACTAATGAACATCACACTTGGAACAACTCACATCATATCTAAAAATCCTCTATGAAGTCATCCATCATGTTCTATGTAGAAAATCACTCAATATAGGAAACTCATAGCCCAAAATATGAGTCCAAACAAATGAGATAAGATAGGTAAATGTTTCCTAAAAAAGTAGGTACACTGTGTTTAATGGACCCAAAAAGCATGTGGTCCTGCTCCGCTGCCTAGTTGTGTCCTCGCTAGCACATGGATCACTAGCCATGTATTACTACATGGCATGTAATGGAACTACATGGTGTGTCTCAACCACCTAATTCCAAGAAATGTTATCCTAGTCATGCTTGTGTACACTAGCCATGTGTTAGTACATAAAGAGTGACCACCCTACATGGTTGTCATGGTTGGGCCGGAACTTGGCATGTGGAGCCTACCAAAAACCATATGCTTTTTAAAGTATACAGTGTGACTCCATCCATACATGGAATGTGAGACCACATGGGATCCTAGGTTTGTTCCCCCATACATGCTGAGCTGGTCAATTTGGGTTGCAAGGAATGGTGTCCCTCCACATGGAATGTGATACTTAACTACAACATGAAACCCTAGCCATCATAGAAACTAGACTAAATGATGTATATTCATTGTATCACATGTCTTGTATGTCAGGATTTTCTAGAAACTCATATATTCTCTCTGCTTCTCATATCCATGCCTACATGGTCAAATCATGACCATTAGCCAGCCAGAATCAAAGGGTAAGTCCTTAGTTCATCGATTTTGTCCCTCTAGTGGCTGTAAATCATATTCCATTTGGTCCTCTTGAAGCTCAAATGTGTTCTTTATTCCTCTCATGCCATCACCTTCTTCATTTTGGATCCTGGATCCACAAAAAAATCAATTGCATATTGTGATTCATCCCCATTCATCCTTAGATCATAAAACCATTCATCACATGTGAATACATCATGAATCTAGGATTTTGATCTTGTGAATTCCCAAACCCAGGTGACACTCAGAGGTGCCCCGAGCCCAATGGTCCACATAACCTAAATGAATCTCCCCAAATGCTAGAGGGTTATGACTAGTAGCAAGGACCAGGGGTGTATCTATTAGGAGACTATGAACTCATTATCATAGTATAGAAAAATAGATAACATAATATCCAATGAAAAGTGGAAGTGGTATAATAATGAATAAATAGATGGCACAATATAATTAGACACTATAATGATTGGACCAATAACCAACCTTGTAGGAATCATATATAATCAACCAAGAAACCATAATCATCCAATAATTGGAAACTAAATCATATACAAAAGGATTGTGATGTATGTCATGTATCTATAAAGTAGGAAACATGGATACAAGTAGTAGATAGCAGTTTTATACAAGTTATAAAAAAAGAATCCAAAAAGGGAAAAATATATCCAAGCATCTTGATCGCATCCTAATCATCTGCTACTAAGCTCCCATCCTAATATAAGTAATTATTTCAACATCTATAAGAGGATTCTTCCCCTTATCTACACCTGAAAGAATGTTTTCTTCCCAAGTACCATAGGCAGCCCAGATAGGGTGTGATATTAACTTGATAGGTCACCACCAATCGTGCCTATAAATATCTAGTCATGTCTAAAATATGTTAGTGTGTAGATATGATAATTTAAGCTACAATAACAATTGTAATGGGTTGGCTCTGGTTCCTAAAATAAACTAGGCTAACACTACCTGCTTTATCCCATTCTGAAATAAGTTTGAACAAGTATTAAGGGACACAATGCCCAGTATCACATTTATAAGGGATACCATGCCGAGTATCAAAATAGTAATGGACATCATGTATAGTATCAAAATAAGGGTATTCATGCTCGTATCATATCACAAGGGATGTCATGCCTATGTAATATCACAAGGGACGCCATAATCATATCACAGACATATATAAAGGGATTCCATGCCCATACCACATATATATATATAGGGACACCATTACTATATCACATTTATATAGTGGTTTCCATTCATGTTACCATATCACATGGTCATCATGCCCTTATAGTATCACATAGTATTCCATGCATGTATAGTATCACATTTAGGTAAGGGTTTCCATGTCCTTATTGATATAACATGTTTGAGGGTCATCATTCCCATTTAGCTATAACTAGGTTCATCTTTCCCATTTAGTATAATTTGGGTAGGGTCCCCATACACATATACCCTTATAAATAATATACATTGTCTTTAATCAGACCTATTGCACAATTCACAATCCATTTACATTTAATAACGATAATGGCGTAACCATTACCCGTTTGATTAGGTGATGTGGGATTACTACTTACCTCTAACAAATTAAATTATTTACAATTATCAAGCCCATTAGTTATGCCAATCCACTACATTTATTCCATATCAATGGGATATCATCATTTTAAAGTGAAAACGAACACTTTAATAGGTTATTTGGTCATATATACATCAAATCCATTTAGGCATATAAGAGGGAACACCCAATGTGATGGATCCTTATAAGGTAGTCGATCTTGATGTGATTTGGGTTCTAACAAGTCAAACAATTCAAAGAAGATGTGATTTAAGGAAACACAATGTGAAACCAGCATGCGGAACAATGAAACAAATTATAAAATATTAAAACTTGAGGGATGGTTACTAGAACACCTACCTTATACTCGTACAACTCTCCTCATCTAGTATTGACCCTTGATTTGGTCCAGATCAAAAGAAATATGAAGGATTGATGAATGCCATGAAAATAGGTCATATGAGCCTCGTGAGGCAGACAAATAGAGAACTGTGAAAATGGAATGTATATCTTAAAATGAGGAATCAAAAGAGATAAATGGTGCTTCAATAGGACACTAGATGAAGAGTTAGGATCAATATATATCAAAGAGGGTTTTTGGGAGATCAAAGTAAAGAAGGAGGGATCTCCTCTCTACTAGAGGATAAATAAGAGGATATGTGTGTTTAAAATAGAATTTAAGAGAAAAATTGTAAATTTACCCCAAATATCTAAGTCACATGGTTTGGATGAAAATTTGGCCAAACTGTACGCCAACCATGCACCCTTCACTACTTAAGAAGGGAACCCACATGGTTAAAACGCACAATATGGGAAACCATGTTCCAACCAAACAAAACAACACCACTACATTTTTCTAAGATACACACATGAGAATGCATCCCATGGTGTATGGTTAGGGAAAACCATGCACCTTGATTGTTCCTTCATATATCCTCGAATGGTTAGGGGTAACCATGTGGATTTCCCCACATAGTTTCTTCTAACCATGAGACCATACTATTTCTCCCAAAAAGTTGGGTTCTGGGTCCAAACAAGGCCCCGAAACCCTCGAAACACCTTTATATCATTAAGAATCCATATTAGTCCCAAAGTAAAGTACTAGACAGAAATTAAAAAGTTTTTTACCTCGAATAAGGATCGGGTTCTAAAATTCTTACCCCCTCACTACTATAACTTGGCCATTTATCAGCGCTAAAAATCAGCATTAACAGTGCTAGAAAAGCGCTGTTAAAGCTGGCGTAGATAAGGGGTGGTTCTCTTTATCAGGGCTAAAAAGAGCACTGATAAAGGGGGTCCTTTATCAGTGCTTTTTTAGCGCTGATAAAGGTCGCCTTTATCAGTGCTGTTTTTAGCGCTGATAAAGGTCGCCTTTATCAGCGCTTTTCAGAGCGCTTATAAAGGAGACCCCCCTTTATCTACGCAGACATTAACATCACTTTTCTAGCACTGATAAAGGGGTTCCTTTATCATTGTTACCTTGAGCACTGATAATAGGTCCCTTTATGAGCACTCTTTTAGCACTGCTAAAGGTGTCCTTTATCAGCGCTCAAAAAAGTGCTGATAAAGGCACCTTCCCCTGCACCTGCACACCTGCACAAACCAACACACCTGCAAAAAATAGCACCTACACACCTACACAAAATAGCACCCGCACACAATATTTTGAAAAACAATGCTATATACATTTACTTGACATCATGAATACAAAAAAAACACACTACTATATACATTTCAAACAATGTTTTACAAAGTTAAAATTACATTTATCCAACAACAGTTATAAACATTAATGTTTCATCCTTTGATATTTGTGATCAGCTCTCAAAAATTGTCATCTATGGTATTTGTTGCCGAAAAATGCATCTGAACTCAAGGAAAAAAATTCACCTATATAAGAAAACAAATATTATGTTAGTAATACAATAATGAAATAAATTAAAACATTAATATGAAAGAATACATTAATATGGAAATGTGAAAATAAAATATGGAAATGATAAACTCAAATGTTTTCATTCTGATAACAATGAAAGGGAATAATGTAAAATCAATATGTTTTTGGATGATTTATCTCATTTAATAAATATTAATTCTATATCTAATGAAAAGACTTACCGGTCACACCGTGCGTCGGATTGAGGTGGGGTTGATTCGTACATGTCACAAATGACTCATAGATCATTGTTCTAAAGTATAAAAACAATCCAAACACGTTTTCTTAGTCATCCGTATGTCAGTAGTGTTGTTTTATAAAGTTAATGTCAATTTTAAACTCATATCAGACACTTTTAGCCATATCGGTCACACCACACATCAAATTGAGGTGTGTTCTATTCATAAAAGTCACAAATGACTCATGGATTGTTTTCCTAAAGTATCAAAACAATCCGAACATGTTTTCTTGGTATACCATATGTCAGTAGAGTTGTTTTCTGAAGTTTATGTCAATTTGAAACTGATATCAGAAACTTTTATCCATATCGGTCACACCGTGCGTCGGATTGAGCTGAGGTTGATTCATACACATCACAAATGACTCATAGATCATTTTCCTAAAGTATCAAAACAATCCTAACACATTTTATCAGTTTGCCGTATGTCACTTGTGTTGTTTTCTAATATTTATGTCAATTTGAAACTAATATCATACACTTTTAGCCATACCGGTCACATCGTGCATTGGATTGAGGTGCGGTCGATTTATAAACGTCATAAATGACACATGGATCATTTTACTAAATTATTAAAACAATAAAAATGTGTTTTCTTGGTATTCCGTATGTCACTTTTGTTGTTTTCTAAAGTTAATGTCAATTTCAAACTGATATCATACATTTTTAGCCATATCGGTCACACTGTGCATCGGATTGAGGTGCGGTCGATTCATACACCTCAAAAATGACTCATGGAAAGTTGTACTTAAGTATAAAAACAATCCGAACGCGTTTGCTCAGTATTCCGTATGTCACTTGTGTTTTTTTCTAAAGTTAATGTCAATTTCAAACTGATATCAGACACTTTTATCTATACCGGTCACACCGTGCGTTGGATTGAGGTGTGTTTGATTCGTACACATCAAAAATGACTCATGTGTCATTTTAATAAAGTATAAAACAATCCAAACATGTTTTCTCATTATTTCATATGTCAGTAGTGTTATTTTCTAAAGTTTATATCAATTTGAAACTGATATCAGACACTTTTAGCCATAACGGTCACACTGTGTGTCGGATTGAGGTGTGGTTGATTCGTACACGTCAAAAATGACTCATGGATTGTTTTCCTAAAGTATCAATACAATATAAATTCATTTTGTCATTATTCCGTATGTCAGTAGTGTTGTTTTCTAAAGTTTATGTCAATTCGAAATTGATATCATACACTTTTAGCCATATCGGTGACATCGTGCGTCATATTGATGTGCGATCAATTCATACACGTCAAAAATAACTCATGGATCATTTTACTAAAGTATAAAAATAATATAAATGCGTTTTCTTGGTTTTCCGTATTTCACTTGTGTTGTTTTCTAAAGTCAATGTCAATTTTAAACTGATATCAGACACTTTTAGCCATACCGGTCACACCGTGCATCAGATTGAAGTGAGATCAATTTTTAAACCTCGAAAATGACTCATGGATCATTTTCCTAAAGTATCAAAACAATATGAACATGTTTTCTTAGTATTCCATATGTCACTTGTGTTGTTTTCTAAAGTTAATGTCAATTTCAAACTGATATCAGACACATTTAGCCATACCGGTCACACCATGCGTCGGATTGAGGTGTGGTCGATTCTTACACCTCACAAATGAATCATGGATCATTTTACTAAAGTATCAAAACAATACGAACGTGTTTGCTCGGTATTCCGTATGTCACTTGTGTTGTTTTCTGATGTTAATGTCAATTTCAAACTGATATCAGACACTTTTAGCCATACCGGTCACATTGTGCATCGGATTGAGGTGCGGTCGATTCGTACACCTCATAAATGACTCATGTATCGTTTTCCTAATGTATCAAAACAATCCGAATGAATTTTCTCTATATTCTGTATGTCAATATTGTTGTTTTCTAAAGTTTATGTCAATTTGAAACTAATATCATACACTTTTATCCATACTATTCACATCATGTGTCGAATTGAGGTGCGGTCGATTCGTACACCTCAAAAATGACTGATGGATCGTTTTACTAAAGTATCAAAACAATCAAAATTTGTTTACTCGGTTTTCCGTATGTTAGTAGTGTTGTTCTCTAAAGTTTATGTCAATTTGAAACAGATATCAGACACTTTTTTCCATACCAGTCACACCGTGCATCAGATTGAGGTGAGGTCAATTCATAAACGTCAGAAATAACTCATGGATCATTGTCCTAAAGTATCAAAACAATACGAATGCGTTTACTCGGTTTTCCATATGTCACTTATGTTGTTTTCTAAAGTTAATGTCAATTTGAAACTGATATCAGACACTTGTAGCCATACTGGTCACACTGTGCATCGGATTGAGGTGCATTCAATTAGTACACATCACAAATGACTCATTGATAGTTTTACTAAAGTATAAAAACAATTCGAACGCGTTTTATTGGTATTTCGTATGTCACTTGTGTTGTTTTCTAAAGTTAATGTTAATTTCAAACTGATATCAAACATTTTTAGCCATACCGGTCACACTGTATGTCAGATTGAGGTGCGGTCGATTCGTAAACCTCAATAATGACTCATGGATCGTTTTTCTAAAGTATCAAAACAATCTGAATGTGTTTTCTCAGTATTCCATATGTCAATTGTGTTGTTTTCTAAAGTTAATGTCAATTTCAAACTGATATCAGATACTTTTTTCCATAACGGTCACACTGTTCGTCGGATTGAGGTGTGGTTGATTCATACACGTCACAAATGACTCATGGATTTTTTTAGTAAAGTATCAAAACAATTTGAATGCATTTTCTTGGTATTCCATATGTCAGTAGTGTTGTTTTCTAAAGTTTATGTCAATTTCAAACTTATATCAGACACTTTTAGCCATACTGCTCACACCATGTGTCAAATTGAGGTGTGGTTGATTCGTACACATCAAAAATGACTCATGGATCATTTTTTGAAAGTATAAAAATAATATGAACTCATTTTCTTGGTATTCTGTATGTCAGTAGTGTTTTTTTCTAAAGTTTATGTCAATTTGAAACTGATATCAGACAGTTTTATCCATACCGGTCACACTGTGCATTGGATTGAGGTGCGGTCAATTCATACACATCACAAATGACTCTTGAATCATTTTCATAAAGTATCAAAACAATCTGAAGGTGTTTTCTCGGTTTCCATATGTCACTTGTGTTGTTTTCAAAAGTTAATGTCAATTTAAAACTAATATCAGACACTTTTATCCATATCGGTCACACTGTGCGTCAGATTAAGGTGCAGTCGATTCTTACTCCTCAAAAATGGATCATAGATCATTTTCCTGAAGTATCAAAACAATACAAATGCGTTTTATTTGTATTTTGTATGTCACTTGTGTTGTTTTCTAAAGTTAATGTCAATTTCAAACTATTATCAAACACTTTTAACCATACAGGTCACACCGTGGATCGGATTGAGGTACAGTTGATTCTTGCATGTCAAAAATGACTCATGGATTGTTTTCCTAAAGAATCAAAACAATCCGAATGCATTTTCTCAGTATTTTGTATGTCAGTAGTGTTGTTTTCTAAAGTTAATGTCAATTTCAGACTGATATCAGACACTTTTAGCTATACCGGTCGCATCGTTAGTTGGATTGAGGTGATTTCGATTCATACATGTCAAAAATGACTCATGGATCATTTTCCTAATGTATCAAAACAATTCGAACGCTTTTTCTCGGTATTTTGTATGTCAGTATTGTTGTTTTCTAAAGTTTATGTCAATTTGAAACTGATATCAGACACTTTTTTCCATACCGATCACACTGTGCATCGGATTGAGGTGAGGTTGATTCGTACACATCAAATATGACTCACAGATCATTTTCCTAAAGTATCAAAACAATATGAACATGTTTGATTAGTTTTCCCTATGTCACTTGTGTTTTTTTCTAAAGTTTAAGTCAATTTGAAACTAATATCAGACACTTTTTTCCATAACGGTCACACTGTGCATTGGATTGAGGTGAGCTTAATTCGTACCCATCACAAATGACTCATGTATTTTTTTCCTAAAGTATCAAAACAATCCGAATGAGTTTTCTCTGTATTCCGTATGTCACTTGTGTTGTTTTCTAAAGTTAATGTCAACTTCAAACTGATATCAGACACTTTTAGCCATACCGATCACACTATGTGTCAGATTGAGGTGCGGTCGATTCTTACACCTAAAAAATGACTCATGGATCATTTTCCTAAAGTATCAAAACAATCTGAACGTGTTTTCTTGGTTTTCTGTATGTCACTTGTATTGTTTTCTAAAGTTATTGTCAATTTGAAACTAATATCAGACACTTTTAGCCATACCGGTCGTACCATGCATTGGATTGAGGTGTAGTTGATTCGTACACCTAAAAAATGATTCATGGATATTTTTCCTAAAGTATCAAAACAATCTGAATGTGTTTTATCAGTTTTTTGTATGTTACTTGTGTTGTTTTCTAATGTTAATGTCAATTTGAAGCTGATATCAGACACTTTTAGTCATACCGGTCACATCGTGTGTCAATTTGAGGTGCGGTCGATTCTTACACATCACAAATGACTCATAGATCATTTTCCTAAAATAAAAAAAACAATTCAAACACGTTTTCTCGGTTTTTCATATGTCAGTAGTTCATAAGAGTCTCTCATTAAGTTATTCTTTACTAGAAACTCAAATCATTTCTAAAACTATTTTTCATAATCTAAGGATATGAAACATAAGAATGGGTGATCATAAATGATAAATAAGTGTAAACAAGGGAGATATCAATAATCATATAAAGATAACATAAGTATTAGGAATTCACCTTTATTGTCCTATTTGTTTACATTCTTCCATCAGGTACGCTACCTATTTGTTTCTAAACACATCTATATCATCTTGTGAATAAGAGTTTTTGTGACAGTCATAGTAGTATTGAAAAAATATAAATACACAAAGGATTAATAAATATTTTAAATGAACTAGTAATTATTTTAAAAAATACCTCTTCAGGGATGCTAGTTTGTTAATGAAATATGATCTCTTTCATAAATTTACAAACATAATAATTGTAGTCCTCTCCATTTGTTTATTTTGAACACTGTAGAAACATCGAGAAAAATAAGTAATCTGTTTTGATATGTATTTGGATAGTGTAGTATAATTATATATACCCTGATACTTGTCTATTTTTAGATCTCGTGCGCCTTGACGTCCTTAGACCCTAGATTCATTCCAGCCTTTAGATGATATTCATACACTGCCCTATCATAACAAAATCCTCATTAAAAGATAATATAAATTATATAACTAGATATTTAGTTCTAAAATGTTGGATCTAGTGTATTAAAAATTGAAAATCACCATCATGTATGGTCGGTTTTTTGGATATCCATGTACTAAATCCAGAAAATAAATCTTTGGAGTATCCAATTTGACAGCAATGAGCATCCAATGCTGCCTAAAAACACAAAAAGGAATAAGTAATGGTAGAAATGAGAATATAATTGATATGATTAAAATGTAGATTTTTACCCCTACAACATTGGTATTAAAAAGAGCCTGTCAGTCATAATTTTTCATTGAAACGTTTTGAGTAGGTTTGACATTAATTCAGCTTGAAATCAGAATCTATTTCTTTTTGTTGTGTAGACATGGTGTGAGGACAAACGAGTCCAAATTTGTATTCACGGGAAAATCCCTTCAATTGTTTTTCATATATAAGCCTGAGAAAAATATGAAATGTATTTAGCCATAATTATCATAGTATATCAGCTTCTGTAAAATCAAGTCATGAAAACATACATCATGTATACATTTATAACTGAGGCACCTAGCCAGTCATATGTGATGATTTCAGCTGCAACATCAGCACTGAAAAAATCTAATGTTTCCTCTCCGTACATATATTTTTCACAAACAATTTTGTGATTATTGTCGTCTTTCATTTTCGTATCCACGTTAGCTTGAAATGATATTAAATGTGGATATAGAACGGGCAGGGTGAAGGTGCCCTCAATAGATTGTTTTGATCGGTTGGTTGATCCTTTTGAGTCGTTATTTCGTTTTAGCTCGTTCCTTTTTTCCTTCTGTAATAACATTCATTGGTTTAGCCCTTTTCTAATTAAATGTTAATGGTTCTGCTTGAAAAATGAATTGGAAATGAATACCTCATGGTTGAGATGTTTTTTTACAAGATTTGATGGCCATGCAACGAATGTTCCAATAGATTTTTCCACCATATGAATGTTGTCATCGTCATTTGGCATGGGTAGCTCGGTGCTTGGCTCATGAGATATGTTAATCGACACTTTGACATGACCGGTTGGAAGTGGTCTGGAGTGTAGCATGTCATTCTACATATTGAACACTGTAGCCCTCGCTACAAGGCAATGGGTGGGAGTTGAAAGATATAAATCACAGTCATTTTCACCCTCTAGAATATCATTACAAGAAAGGTATCAGTGTCTATGTGATTCACATTTCACAGAAAAAAAAATATTAGAACATTAATTACCTCGTTTAAGTCAAGTCTTTGAGGGGAATGTCTTGCCTCAAAGCTGGTGGTGGTGGGGCAGGTTGTTCTTGAGTTGTTTCTTCTCTTCGCTCTCCCCCATCAAAGTTTCTAGAAACTCTCCCTGACTTTGGAATTTTTCTTCAAGGGTATCTAGTCTAACTCTCATCATTTTCATTTCTTTAGTTTGTTCCTCCTCTTGATTTTTTCTGAAAATATGCCCGGGGTGTCACCCCAAAACCCACACCTCTGACGCGGCCATACTGTTCTGGCTGTTTCAAGGCCGCTGAAAGTCTGTACGCATCTGGTGCAGGTGTTGTTGATTCCTGTGACTATGTCAAATTGAAAATATGGGAAAATAAGTAATCATCATGATGTAATAGTGATTTAAAGCAAAACAAATTTATATTATGTCATACTTACACATGTTTCCCACACTTTTTGTGTGTTTTCATCTACTAGTTTCCTCTCTTTATTAATATGAGCCTCCTTCCATAGCACATGGCGTGGCATGGAAGTGTCTTGGGATTTAGATTCATCAATCTTCATATAAATAGAGAAACATGGTTATAGTTTTATTTTATGTCACATAAAATTATTACAATACTTTTAAAATACGTACTAATTGTTTTTAAATTAAACTGTACCCTAGCCTTGTTTTTCTGCATCATCATTATGTTCCTATGAAGCGCTAGCATCGGCATTGGGACAAACAACAACAGGTTGAGAAACATATTGTACCTCAGCAGTGGTACCAGCAACAACAGGTTAAGAGACCTGTTGTACCTCAGTAGTGGGACCAACTGCAATAGGTTGAGAAAGCTGTTGTGTCTCGGGATTGGGTGCATCAGCAGGGGCAGAAGTCATTATCTACAGAATTGGTTTAACATTTAATTTAGATCACATAAAAGAATCATTTAACCGATAATAACATATTGTAATACAATCTATATTACAATAAAAAAATAACGTGATTATTGAACTCTCTTTTTTTTAAAGGCTGAAGGGATTTGACCCCTCTATCGACTATTCATATCCCTTCATTGTGGTCTCCTTTGACATAAAAAATGTCTTCTACACTGGGACCACTGCGAAATGATTGCGAAGTCCCAATGAAAGGTTCATTATCCATTGAAT
Source organism: Viscum album (assembly GCA_963277665.1). Taxonomy (NCBI): domain Eukaryota; kingdom Viridiplantae; phylum Streptophyta; class Magnoliopsida; order Santalales; family Viscaceae; genus Viscum; species Viscum album. The sequence continues at coordinate 1,784,023,169 of OY728155.1, read as the reverse complement.
TTTCATTTGAACCTTCAGTTTTTTTGGTCAATAATAGAACAATTGACCTGTTTTGGTTTGAGGGATATGGAACATAAAATACTTGCACTGCCTGTGATGCCATTATAAATGGTTCATCTTTCTCCCCTTCCTTACTGAAATCAACTTTCACGAATCCCAATTCATCTATTTTAACATCACTCCTGTTATCAACCCACTTTCATTGAGAAATTGGAAATTGGAATTCCATATAATCCACCTCCCATATTTGTTTGATGATGCCAAAGTATGACATATTCACATAAATTGGATTTATGTCCTTAGGGTTGGAAACATGCATCGCTTCAGCCACAAGTGTAACCCCACTATTATGCATGGTACTGTCTTCATCATGTTCATTAATATAAAATGTATAACCATTAACTACATAAAAATTGTAAGATAATACATACACACTTGGTCCTCCGGGTAGCCATCGAAGTCGGTCTGAAATTGACTCTGGATTTTCATCTGACTTCTTAAAAATATGGTCCTGAAACCATCCTATAAACTATTGATTATGTGTATATGATATCCATTTTTCAGCCCTATATGGATTCAAATGCCTATTAATTTCTTTGTGGGTTTCAACATATGGGTCAATGTCGAAATTGTTATGAAAAACATAAAGGTGGACCTGCTCATGATCTATAATATTGATTGTGACAACCTATCTTTTAGAAATTACTTCACCCTCAAGCCACCCAGTGTGATGAGATTTTGGTAGGCCAATGCATTCCACACCAAACAGGTATTCGGTACAAAATTCAATAGCTTCCTCACCAATATATCGCTCCGCAATACAACCCTCTGACCAACTTCAATGTTTGACATACCCTTTCAAAATCTTCATATACCGTTCAATGGGGTACATCCATCTGTAATGTACAGAACCACATAGTTGAATTTCTCTCACCAATTGGACCATCAAATGAAAAATCATATCAAAAAATTAAGTTGGGAAGAACATTTCTAATTCACATAATATGACGGCAATTTCTCTTTCTATAGTTGGAAATTTTGTCAGGTCTATAACTTTGTTGCATATAGATTTGAAGAAGAAACACAGTTTCGTTAATTTATGGTGGAAATTCTTGGGATAAATGAAACATAAAGCAATAGGAATGATATCTTGCATCAAAACATGGCAGTCATGTGATTTCAGACCTTTTAACTTAAAATTTCTCAATGACACGAGGTTCCTGATATTTGACGAATACCCATCTGAAACCTTTACATCATTAAAGAAGCTACAAAACTGATATCTCTCCTTCTTGGAAAGAGTGTAAGTATCAGGAGGAAGAAATGTTCATTTTTCACCCTTCACTGGTGCCAACTCTTCTCATATTCTCATCTCAACCATGTCCAACCTAGCCTTAATTCTATATTTTGTTTTTTCAGGTGTATTTAGAAATGTACTGATGACACTATCAAATACATTTTTTTCTACATGCATAACATTAAGAAAATTTCTAACATACAAACAATTCCATTATGGTAATTCAAAAAAAATTGATCTCTTTTTCCAACTGATTTTAGTAAGGTTTTTTGAAGTTATTTTACCAAAAGTAGTGTCCACATTTTTAACTTTCTCAAACAATTGATCGCCTATTAGTGGAGACGATGTTGTACGTTCTTCTAAACTTCCATCAAATGATGTCATCCAAGATCGGTACTTATGTCATCGGGGTAGAAATCTTCGATTTCCTAGAAACACGGTTAACGATGAATGTTTCAACCTAATTGATTGTGTACCTTGTTCACAAACAGGACACCCTTGAGTTCCTTTAATTCTATATCCTGAAAAATTTCCATAATTAGGGAAGTCATTTATCGTCCCGTAAAACATGGCTCTCAAAGTGAAATCTTCCTTTTTGTAAGAATCATACAAAGTAACACATGAATCCCACAATAATTTAAAATCTTCGATCAATGGAGCTAAATAAACATCAATATCATTACCCCGTTGTTTTGGTACTGATATAAGCATTGATATAATGATATATTTTTGTTTCATGCATAACCACGGTGGTAAGTTATAATTTACCAACATAACCGACCATGTACTATGATGGTTTCTTTGAAAACCAAAAGGATTCACTCCATCTGTAGATAACCCAAGAAGAAGGTTTCTCGACTCGTTTACAAATTCAGGATACTCATGATCAATTCTCTTCCACTGATGAGTGTCTATCGGGTGATGTAGTATCCCATCTTTAATTCTTGTATTTGCATGCCATGTCAATTGTCCTGCAGTCTCCTCACTTCCATATAGGTTCCTAAACCTTGGAATTATTAGAAAGTACCATACAACTTTAGTAGGACTGGATTCATCATTCTTGTATCAAGAAGCACCACTCTTTGGGAATTCTTTAAGTGACTTGTGGTCCTTGCGAAACAGTATACAGTCATTCGGGCAGGTGTGTATTATTTCAAAGATCATACCCATCGAGCGTAGCATTCATTTGGAATCCTATGTTCGGCTCGAGAGCTCATTATCTTCTGGGAGCATGTCATACATGAGATAAAGTAGTTCTATAAAACTGGTGTCACTCCACCCATTGTCTGCTTTCAAATTATACAGATTCAGTACAGCTGACAGTGCTATATATTTAGTGAAACCAGCATACAATGGCGCCTTTACACAAATTTTTAACTTCTCAAACAATTTTGGGCAATCACGAAGTTCATCTTCGACAATCCTTTTCATTTCCTTGATATTATCTTCATCATCATTCACATCTGTAATCATATCCTCCATACATTGTTCATACTTGTAATCATATCAGATGATCCATAAAATGCAGTGTTATCACAACCACTACCTACATTCATTGTTTCCCCATGTTTATTCCAACATGTATAACTCTGATCTATTCTATGACAGATCAAGTGTTCTTCCAACTCCTCTGGACTAATTTGTTTTGAATAACAACAGCGTAAACATAGACAAAGGATTTGAGAAGGGTCATATGCATGATCTTTTTCAAACTTGATAAACTCTTTCACGCCTTCTTCATACTCTTTTGTCAACCAATTGGCATTCATCCATTCTTTATTTATATTCATCCTATTTGAAATCCAAAGGATGAGTATATAGGTTAGAGTATAAGGAATATGAGTATAATTTAGATAAAAAACTAGATACTTCAAAAATGGTGGGGGTGTGCTCATTAATAGTCTTGGTTGACGATGAGTATAGCCTAGTTAGGTTTTCTAAGGCTATTTGAGTAGGTATTAGAGTCTTAGGCCTAAAAAAGATGGATAATATAGTTTTATATATCACGTATGATGGGGAACACCCTCTTAAGAATATATATATAAGAGTCATGGTGTGTGTGATGAGTAGGATATTCCATATAGGGATTGGTGAAGTGTGACATCGAGGATTCCTTCCTTATAATTGGATTAAGAGATATCCATGGAGAGATATGATATAAGTGAGGGTCATGGTAATAGTCTGGATGACTTACCCTAGGGTATCCAAGGCCCACCTAGGCATTTTATACATAATACCATCAACCTACTCTTGTATGATCACTTATAATATGTGGTAAGAATCATTAATCTTATATAAGGTCCATACATACACTAATGATCTTGTGTAGGTTGAATGATAAAATATTTGTAGGACACCAATAATGGGGAACCTAATATAAATCATAATATAATAGGTTTATCTATATGAATGCAAATAAAAAAACAACACACATTATGAAATAAATAAAGTAAGATTGTTGTATGGTAACTAATAAAACAAAAAAACAAATAACACTATATTCAGTGAGAATCAATACATTAAACCATGGGTTCCAAAAAACAATCTTATCTCCTAATAAAACCATACCACATACATCACATATATTTTCTGAAACCCAAACATACACAAACCTTGGGAACTATGCATCTCATATGGACTAATAAGAAACTGATACACATGAACCATGGATCCTATTTAGGAATCTAAAAACTCATACCTTGAGGACCATGGATCTTATCTAGACACATAAAATCCAGAAACCTCAGTCACCATGGATCCTTTATTGTTTCCTAACGTACCACAACATTAGGAACCATGGCTCTAGTTTGTGACCGAAACATACCAATACCATTGTCACTATGAATCAATTTTATACCCCTAATATACCAATACAATGGTCATCATTGGTATAATCCATGAACTTAGTGTACATATAAGGGGAACATGGATCACGATTATCCCCTAGAATATAAACCCACTTAAATAGAGAAACATCACCTTATAAGCATGTTGTATTATCATGGCCTGATGAAAAACCATCACACATATAAGACATACACAAACCCTTTCCTAGATCTCCACTAGAATTTTTCAATCTTCCTTTTATTGTTTTTAAACCCATACATTATAATATAGTCACTCCTGAAATATACCTTTATATAAAACACAACTGAGCACTTACTAATCCATATATTCCATCTCCACTATAAAACAAACAAACAAACTAGTTAAACTGAAATGATCAGAAATCTCATCACATTAATGGGAATGAATTCCACATTCTTCCCTATAAAATATATTGGGGTTTTACTTGTAGATGTCCACCCATATCCATCATCTATTTTATAATCTCATATCCCATAAGCTTTACCTGATTCAATCCCAATACAACAATTCAAATTCCACCTTCTAAATACTGTCACTTTTATTATGTCCATTATACCCTATGACCATTTCACAAATAAATCATGAAGAAGTCATAATGGTGGACACATCATAATTCCAACCACCCAACTACAACTAGGAAGGATATTTACCCATGCATACAAGAAAAAAAACTAGGTGAGAGTAGAAAACTACTTAAAGGTGGGGGTGAATCAATGGTTACGAAAAAATCATAATCTAAACGCATTTTTGAATACTGATTAGTGAAAAAAGGGTCATTATAGTGATGGTAAAATGATGATAGTAATTCAATAAAATAACTCACATGGATCAAGGGATAATTACATGGTTCACAAACTCTTATTATAAATTTTCTTATCCTTGGTGTTCATGATGTCCTAAATCGTGTTCTTGGTTTATTATAAATAAAAATAATGAATAGAGTAAGGATATAACCATATAGTCCCATGTACGCGATATAATGATCTAAATCTATAAGTTCATTGATTTCCCCTTCGTCGACCACAAGTGCCTATAGAATTTGGATTATGTGTGCACCCCTATTATTCTCTTCAAATGTTAACTAAACCATCATTGGAACAATCCATGGATTGAATGGTTGGGTAACTGAAGGATTCTTCATTGAAACCAAATCATTGATTCAGGTCATGTAAAACTATATTTATATAGATTAAATGTTCTTTTATGTGAATTATTTCCATATGGAATGAATCCTAATTCCAAATGACTTAGAAACTAAATCCCAAAGATCCTTCACCACCTTTATGGCCTAACTTAACATATCATGAAATGCAATTCATGTCTGCTCATATTTACCACTATCTATAGAATTCCATTCATGGTGTGACCCTTATAGTTGTGGCATGGTCTGAAACATCCCTTTAAACAATTATAAAACAATTAATAATGAACAATATACTATAGTATGAAATAACACTATTATAGCATGAGCCATTTCATTACATACTGATACCATTGGACCCCCAAACCAGTGCAACATTTATTTTCATGATCTAGGTATCCCAATGAAATTATCTCTTAATATTCCCTTAGAGACATCCATTATAGTTAAATGTTCCATATTACAATATGTATCTCCTACATCTCAAACCCTTCATAGTTACACCAACCCTACTATGGTGTGATATCTTACACTAGAGTGAACATCCTCATTCAGAACACTCCCATAAAAGTGTAATCACATCCTCCTTGTTCTGGGACACTTGTTATCCACAAAAAACATAAATTGTTTATATTTTCTCGCATTTAATGATCTTCTAACTCATATAAGACAATTTTTTCAATAAATATATTGGTAAAATACATCTAAAACCCATGACTAAATTTCCTTTTGAAGCTATTAATAATATGTTTCCAGTTTTTACTCCATCTACTCACCATACCAAATTATAGAATGGTTGGTGGGAATACTCCTACTCTTAGTGTAATAAAAAATCTACTATGATCTTGAATTTACTAAGATCAAATTGCATATCACCCTTTTCAATTCACTTATTGAGGGGCTTCTTCATACCACAAAACTCATTAATTACCCCAAACCATTAAGGGCACTTAAATATCCCAATGGACCCTCAACCAACCTATATATGTCATTAACTTAAGTCCTATCCCTTTTGGATCATAGGATGTACCTCTAAATGTATCCTATATCTCTTTAACCATATACTTTTACTCATCCATTAATAAAACCCATGAGGCAGAACTATCTTTTATCACTAACCAACCAAAAACCTAGATATGTTATTTTAGGTTGTAGTAATCAAATCCATATATAAAATATCAATACACCCCTTACTCCAAGGTTATCAATGGTTAAAAACATACCAACTGCAACACCTTGTAATGACATGATCCATTAAAAACATTATACCACATAGTATGTCATCCTCTATAAGATTCCATAAATATTTCCTCACATTTGTTCTATCCAGGGAATCTAATTACACTGCTCATTTATGATTATATAAAGGTAATAGTCATATGGTTTACACCCCAAATCTTGATGAATTGTCACACACACAAGCATCACACACAAGAATCATGACAAATCATAATTAATCTCAATATTGAAAAAAAATTAAAACATAATTAATTCATGCAAATTCAATTTTACTCACCTTAAGGAGGAGGAACCGGTGGCGGAGGAGGAGGAGGCGTCGACAGCGGGCTCAACAGAGGCAGCGGAGGTAGCGAAGGCAGTGCGGAGGTAGCTTGGAGGTAGCGAAGGTAGTGGAGTAGACGGGGGAGGAGGAGGAGGAGGAGGAGGAGGAGGTGTCGGTGGAGGAGTAGTAGGAGGTCGCGGTGGAGGAGGATGAGGAGGATCTGCGGTGTAGGAGGAGGAGGAGGAAGAGAGGTAGGCGCCAGAGGAGGAGGAGGAGGCGGCAGCCACGACGGAGGAGGAGGAGAAGAAGGTGGCGTCTGTGGCAGAGAGGAGGTAGCAGTGGAGAGAAGGCAGCGGCGTAGGGTAGGGCTTCCGTGAAAGCTTGACAGGGTGAGGAGAGGAGGAGGAGGACCTGGTGAATTTTATAAATCCTACGTGGACCTTTATCAGTGCTAGTAAAAGTTCTGATTAAGGGGGACTTTATGAGTGCTAAAATGAAAAGCGTTGATAAAGACCCTCTTTATCAGTTCTTTTTTAGCACTGATAAAGGTTGGACTTTATCAGTGCTTTTTTAGTGCTGATAAAGGGTGACTTTATCAATGCTTTTCATTTTAGCGCTGATAAATGTATAAATTTAATAATTTTTTTATATTATTATATATTTATTTAAAATGATATTTATGATATATATATATATATATATTAATAATTATAACTCTAAATAAATATATCTTTATTTATAACTATAAAATTATTTGAAAGGTATATTTATATATATCATTGAAAATATAATAAAATATATATTTATTATTTAAATATAATTTAATTTTAATTATAAGTGTACATTTTTTAGAACATATATATTATATGGGTAACATAATGAATTATAAATCCATAAAACATCAACATGATGTGTAATTATAATCAATAAATGAACATTATTTATACACATATATATACGCATGTATGATATATTCATTGACCCCAATTCATTAGAAAACACATATATATTCAATAATTTTAATTATACATATATACTAAAAAGTATTATATATTTATAAATAAAACAAATACATTAAATATAATCAAATATAATAAATATATATATTAAATATAATGAATTAATGAATTAATAAATCTAAAAAATATAATTTATTAATAAATCTAATAAATATATTTATTATTAATATTATAATTATTTAGTTATATATATATATATATTTAGTTATAACATGTGTTTTTTATTTAATGTATACAATAAATATTATCAGTTCTAAGAAAAGCACTGATAAATGTATCCTTTATCAGCGCTAAGAAAGGCGCTGATAAAGGAATATTTAAAGCGCTGATAAAGGGTACACCTTTATCTGTGATTGTTTTAGTGCTAATAAAGGGTACATTTATTGGCTCTTTTTTTAGCGTTGATAAAGGCTTACCCCTTTATCAACGCTTTTCCGTTAGAGTTGATAAAGGTAGGTGCCTGTCTTACCTAGTTTTGTGGTAGTGACTTAAAGAAACTCATCCATGAGTTCCCCTTCCAATGGTGGAGAAACACTATATGAGAACAAATATGGACATTGGGCATGTACGTCAGCATCCCAATCCCAAGTCTCATCCTATACACGGTTGTAATTCCATAACACTCGTACCAAAGGGAAAGACTGTCCGTAGAGATCCTTTGTTCTCTAATCAATGATGTGTATAAGACACTCTTCAAAATAATCATTTGCATCTAACTTAACATCTTCAGGAAAAAAAGTATAAGATGTTTTGGCATGAAAACCATGAAGATGTGAAATGTGGAAGACTTCATGCATGACGTGGTACCTCTAAGGTAATAAAAACCAATAGGAAACTGACCCAACTCTCTATAGAATCTAAAACATTATGAAAAATAATGGTGGTAATTTCCATTACCTTTGAATCCATCTATGACTAGGTCTAGTTGATACCCATAGGAAAACATGATTACCAAAATCGAACTCCCTAGGTCATCAATGGCGATCAGTGTATGATTTATATCTAGAATTTGTAGTAGAAATTCAATTTTTGATCTTTATAAATTGCATTTAAGTCTCATGAATAAGACTAGGACCTTGTATCATTGCATCTCCTGCCTCTAAAAAGTACAGAGGTGAATAGAATGGCCAACTGTAAAGGGCATCATAGGGATCCATCTGCATTATCACCTAATAATTTTTATTATTGGTGAACTAAAAAATAGGTATATTATTCTCCCAAGAATAACGAAAATTAAGGATTCATGCTTGGAATATGTCCTCTAAAACCGATACAGTTTGTTCTGACTGACCATCGGTCTGAGGGTGAATTTTTGTGCTCAGAAAAACCTATGTACCCATAGCCTTATATAATCCCTTCCAAAATATCGATGTGAAATGAGAATACCTATATTAATTGATAGTATGATGGATCTTGTGTAGTAATATAATCTCAAGGATGTAAAGTATTTCAATCTCAACAACTGAGAAAGTATATTAGATATGAAAGAAGTGGGATACTTTTGTCTGTCAATCCACGACTACCCAAACTGTATCACTACCTCAAGGTGAACTTAATAATTATACAATAGAGTCTATCACAAAATCTTACTATTTCCACTCTGATACTATTAATGGATATAGAAAGCTATAAGGTTTTTATTGTTCCACCTTCACCTACTAATAGGTGGAAAACCTAGTCATAAAACTTGTTATTTGACACTTTATACTTGGACACCAATACTGTCAGTGCATTTCATGATACATCTTAAATATACCCCGGTGAACATCCCACTATGAATAATGAAACTCACACATCATATCCTTCCTCATATTTGTGGGAGCCTAGATATGCCCATTTATACACAGGATGTAGTCATCATTTATAATCCAATTAGGAGGTAGGTCCTTACCAGCAATACTCTCTCATAAGACCAAGTTCTTGGGATCTAAAAACTACCTCATCTTCACCTTCAGGAAAAGTGAAGAGGTAACTGATAGAGATTCATGTAAAAACTATCCATAATGGTCCTAAACCTCTATATTTATCTCAAAAAATAGAGCCATAAGCTTATATTCACTATTGTCCACCTGAACAGCCCATTTCTGAGTCTTTTTTCTCAGAGCAACAACAATAGCATTTCCATTCTCAGGTGTTTAGGTAAGCTCAAATTCAAAGAAATATAGATATTCTACCCATATACAATGCCTAATATTTAATTATTACTGAGTAAAAATAAACCTAATCCTTTTTGTGGTCCTTGAACACCACAAAATTCTCTCCAAGTAGGTAATGCCTCCAACAACATAAGGCGTGTACAACAGTGTTGACGCTCCTTTCGTCACGGAATCTAAAGTTCGGAAAAGGGAATATCTGAGCTCAAAGTGATTAATCCTTTGAAGAAACATCAAAAATCGACAAAGGGATAAAAAAGGAGAACATTGCCCATGTATCGCGCAAGTTCCCTCTTGGTCGCGCAAGTACGCTTGCGCGCCGCCTCAACACTTGCGCGACCCCTCATGGTCGTGCAAGGGACTTGCGCGACATATCTGGTAACCGCCCAGTAACCGCCCGGGGTCTTCTTTTGCCTATAAATAGACCCTGTGGGCCCCCCATTCGGGGAGGATCTTTTTCCAGAAACTCGGATTGAAGCTCCCGACGCCCAAGTCTCTTCTCAAAGCTTCCGGAACACTTCTAAGGTAATTTCTTACCTAGAACGGAAGATCTAAAGAGAAAAAGGAAGGCCTAAGTGTTGAAACTTATCAAACACTTGTGCGCCTACTTAATTCCTTCAATATAACTTGCGCGTCCCTCTTCTGGAAGAACCTCAAGAGGATGGTGAAGGGTTTAATAAAGAGTCGCTCAAGTATTTCAATACTGGTTGAAAATCGCGCAAGTACCCCTCATGTCGCGCAAGTATACTTGCGCGACCAATACTTGCGCGCCGCCGCAGGACTTGCGCACCTTTCAAGACTTGCGCGCCCCTAGCTATTTGGGTGCCCATCTTGCCCATTTTTACCCCTCTTAAGCCATTTCACCCTTCCTATTCAAGATTCAGTCTTCAAGATACTCTTCAAAAGCCATTTATGGCATGATTTCTTGATTTGACATCCTTATCTGAAAGGAATTCTGTGAAATACCTCTCAACACCCAGTGATTTAAACATCTTTATGTCACCAAAGATTGAGAGTTCATTCATTTCAACCTCATCCTTTAAGATGAGAGAATCCTAACCTGGGTCTCCTTTTCAGGAATAAGACTCAGTCATAACCTTGGGCTTCCTTTTCAGGAGTAAGCCCCAAGTCCCCTAACCTAGGCTTCCTTCTTAGGAATAAGTCCTAGTCATAAATCTTGGGCATCTTTCTCAAGAATAAGCCCCAATCAAGTCCTTTAATCTTGGGAATCCTCCTCAGGAGTAAGCCCCAAACCTTAATCCCTAACCTGGGTCTCCTTTTCAGGAATAAGACCCAGTCATAACCTTGGGCTTCCTTTTCAGGAGTAAGCCCCAAGTCCCCTAACCTAGGCTTCCTTCTCAGGAATAAGTCCTAGTCATAAATCTTGGGCATCCTTCTTAAGAGTAAGCCCCAAGTCTCTTAAAATTTCTCTTAACCAGTCACAAATTATCTTTGATTTGGGTTTCCTTTTCAGGAATAAAACCCAATCATAAGTCCCCTCCTAACTTGGGCATCCTCCTTAGGAGTAAGCCCCAAGATTAGAGTATTCAAATCTCCATGAAGCACATATAACTTTGTGGACCCTGTTCTTGGATTTTCTCCCTAAAAGTAAATCCTAAACCTTCGCCTATCTGGGCAGTCATCTATACATAAGCCCCAAAACAAATTCTTATGATTGCATCTTTTATGGCACAATTGTCTAAATTTTACCAATACCTCTTGTTTCTCACACCGAGCATGACTCACGTGAGCTTAGAGTGTAAAAGTAATTATGACATTCATCTTTGAGCCATCAATCATAAAACATCATATCCCATTCCTCGAACTACGTGGGTTCTGATTCTTTTTTCAAAACAAAGGATACGTAGGTAGCCCATTTTTGGGTTCGATCCCAACATTGAAATAATCTCTGTCCTTCTGAATGACGATAAACTTCAAGTGCCCCACTGAGTGGCTTTAAAACCAGCCTGGTCATCAAAATGACCAAGAGACTTTTATATAAATGTTTTGAAGGATACCATTGACCAAGAATCTCTAAACAAATATAGATGATTCTATATTGATGAAGAACCTCGAATACATATAAAAGATTCTCTAAAATTTCTTATTTAATCATTGATTGTTAAAACTAAAGGAAAGCTCATTTTATACTTGGTAATGTAATAAGGATTCACGAACTTAACTTAAATCTATAAAGAGAGTCCCGGAGTAGACAATAATTCCCCTCAAAAAGGTGTGATGAGTCCGACCTCCCATCCTCTCGACCAATGCAAATTCCTAAGCCTCATTAGCCCACAAGCTAATGAGCGCCTGCCTTTGGAAAGTAGGTCCAAACGGATGTGGAATCATTGGATGTTTCCGGTTCTACGAACAAACCCGTTAGAAACCGATTGGAACGTTTGAATCTCCCGTCCAGGAGGTCATCCCCGGATTCCGCGCGAAACAAAAATGGTGAACCCGACGTGAATCCTTAACCAAGTTAAAGTGATGTTCTTCTTATCTGTTAGGTCCTTTGGGCCAACAAGGCAATCATTGACATATGATCATCCAAAAGATGCAGTAGCCGGATTCATCTTGATTATGTCTGTTACATGGAACAGGCACTCTTTTTTCAAGATCTTCTACAAAAAATGGCTTTCCTTAAATTCACCCCTGTGAATACTGCTGCTGGGAACACCTCTACTGTGAGGTCTGCTGCCGTGAAAACCAATACTGCTACTCCTGCTGGAACGTTATCCGCTCTGAGGATGACATCACCAACTCAGCGTCTTCAACGCTGTGTTTCTAATGCACTGGTTAAGGAGTATCGTCGCAACGGTACTATCCCAACTCTGGAGGCCGCTCGTCAAGCCCTCCAAGTTAACAATTCTACCTGGTCGTCCGGACAACGGCGACCAGCAATCAAGAAGCAGACGGTGCTGACTACCGTCTCCAACCGTTTCGGGTCGTTATCCCCGGAACGCAATTTCCATTCACTCCCTTACTCCGAGGAAGTGAATGAGCAGGTCCCGCAGGACCTTAATTCAAAAAGACAGGAGTCCTTCTCAAGGGCTCCCATCAACAATCGCCGCCAGACTCGTGCGGTAGTGCGCCCTCAACATGATGAGGGTACCGTCTCCAGGCATTCAGCTCAGGTTCCTCGAACCCGAGCAGGCAAGATGAATCACCAGAGACGGAATCCGGTTAACAATAGGCAGGTTGTCATCCCTGCCATCTCCGGAGAAGTCCACCAACCTAACTTGGTGGAAAACAACGAGTAGGCACACACACCTGCCCGTTTTTCCGCTGTCCAGCAGACTCGTCTGGCAGCATCAAGCCGATCCCGCCAGGCAATTCCGGCGGAGTACCATAGGCAGGAGCATACACCTGCTTATACATCAGCAGTTATTCAGCAGGCTCGTCTGACTACATATGGTGGATCTCGTCAACCGCGTTTGGCGAAGTGTAATCAGCAGGCACATACACCTGCTAATACTAATCAAGCCTACCAACAGTCTCGTTTGGTAGCGCACGGAGAAGTCAGTCGGAAAGCCCCGACGACAAACAGGAGGCAGACTAAACTCTCTGCCTCCACACTTGAGTACTGTCAGGATTCACTGACAGGAAAAGGAGGACAGGAGCAGGCACATACACCTACTCCAAGCCCGGAATGGACGTATATCCCCGTTCCGGCGGCTGAAGTCACCAAACATATTTTGTCAATGGTGAAAGAGCAGAAGCAAATTCCTGCTCATATTCTGGATGCTTTCCAGGATATCATAACAGCTTCAGCATCATCTCAGGGACAGACACATAAATCTATCCCTAGCAGTGGAGTGACACATCAACAATTCACTCCGGAACAGACACACACATCTGTTCCAGTCCAAGAGGGTTGTGGGGCCTACTCCCCCATATCATATGGACAACCAAGTCAGGCACATACACCTGATTTGAGCGATGATCGTCAGCCTAACCTGACCATCTTTCCTGATCAGGCACATACACCTTCTCAGAGCAATCACTTTCGTCATCAAGTGATTTCTAAAGCGAGTAAGAAGGCATCTAAGAAAAAGATCCATCCAGCACAGTCAGGAGATCAAAGGCCAATCTGCAACAAGGCCTTGCTCGATGCTGGAGTTCTTGAAGCCCTCAGACATTTATCTGTCGGAATTCAAGATTCTACTCCCTCAGTTCCCAATAACAGGAACATTAATCCTGAAGGTCTTCAACAGACACTTCCTCATGAAGACTTGCTTCATGAAAATTCGGTCAATCTTGAAGTTTCTTCTTCAGATGAGAACCACAGGAACCCTCTGTGTGGTCAGAAGACCAAGGAGCAAGAGATCTCATCTTTTGTTGTAACCCATCATGAAGGTCCTCCTCATGGTGATGAACTTCGCTGCGAAAGTCCTCTCCGCAGTAGTGATTCACATTGTCTCGAAAATTCTTCAGAAGGCAATGTAGTGACGAGAAAGCCCTCCTATCTCGAGGCACTTTCAAACGTAAAACAAGTCATGTCTGAAGTTTTACTATCGGCAGGTGAAACTCTTTCTCCATCAGAAGATAGCTTGGGGTTCAGGTTATTCTCTGAACCTTCCCTGGGTCATTCATCTTCCAGCATGAATAGTGATTCCTCTACCAATCTTGTTGAATCCGATGAAGCAACAAGGAAACACCAACTCTGGTCCAAACAGGTAGAAGAATCTTCATTTAATGATAAAGAGGAAATGCTGAACATGAGGAAAAAACTGGCAAAAGGTGAAGTACCAGTCATGTTTTGGCCTTTGGCTGATTCACAGTATGACATTCCAAAGATGTTGACGGATGATGGAATCCATGATATTCGTCTTAACATATGGAAAACTCTTTGTCAATTAAAGAAGAAGGTATTATCTTACGATGAATATGAAAATCATCTTAAGATAATAGAAGGGTTACAACGCCAGATTGATTTGGCATCTCTATCAGTCTCTCGGTATCCGAAGGCTGAAAAGCAACAGAGAACCCTTCAACGTTCATGCCTTGGCGCACTAAGAAGATTGCGTCAGTTAATATCCAATGCTCCATCTAATGTTCATATCAGAGGATGGGGTGTTCACGGAGCACTACATTTCACAGTGCTTTCCGGTCAGCAGAGCCCGCCGAAAATGGTCTCATGCAATGTTATTGCCCATGGCCGGCCACAGTCAATGGGCTTTGTTCATAATCAAAATCTTGCTCGAGATCAAGATTCAACTAGTTCCTCTCAAAATCAAGTATATAGAGAACAGGTTGTTGAATTGCTCCTACATCAAGCAGGCGAGAATATTGCACAATCCTCTCGTCTGGAGCAAACACGTCATCAAATGACAGAAGTTTCGGAAATCATCCAACGGTCTGTTGAACCAGGTGATAAAAGTGGATACAGGTTAATGCATCCAGCTAATTTCCGAACTAAGATCCGCAAGATCAAGAGAGATTTCAAGAAGATCTCAGACATAGCATGTCAAGAGACACCCCAGCTTGCCAGACTGGGGACTTCTCTAACCCAACCCTTAGAATCAACGAATGGGATTCGAGGAGTTGAGCGGAAGCAACAGAAACATCCCCAGTCCACCGGACTGGGGACTTTTTCAAATCTTCAATCCCTCCCTCAGAGAAAGTCAGTATTCTCTCGATTAGGGAATAAGCCTCAAGAGGAACGAAGAGCCAAGATGTCAGGAGATTCTCTCCAAGTGACGGTTCTCCAAGAAATTCCTGAGGGATCAAGTCAACGGAATGTCATGTCTTATCATGGACATAGAAGGAGACAATATCACAAAAATGCTGACATAAAGGATTCCATGCAATATGCATCCATTAATGTCATCACTGCCGTTGCTGCTGATTCACCAGATGAGGCTCAATCAGAGGGATCAGACGAAGAGGTTCCTGCTCAAGAAGTTGCGCACACAGACCTAAATGAAGAAGGTGTGCGCACACGTAATCAAAGGCTTACCCAAAATCTTGGTATTCCTTCAAGTAACCCACTTCCCCCTCTCTGAAAAGGATCCAATAAGGGGAAAGGAAAGAATCAGGTTACTTCTCACCCTTCCTCTGAAGGAGGTCAATCGCTCTCATTAGAGCAAAGGTTTGCACAACAGGAGGAAGATATGAAAGAATTAAAAAGGTTGAATACAGAACTACTTCAGAGTAGTATTCTTCTTAAGAATGCTGAAGTTCGACAGCCGAAGGAATTTGTTGTAACTACTGAGATGGATCAGGAATATCCTCCTTTATCAGTACACCCACAGAGGTCTAATCCTACGGGTCAAACGCAACAACGGTTGGCAGCACTACCATTAGTTGCAGCACCAACCTCCACGGCTGTCCAAACTCCATTCATTGCACCTACCCAAAACCAAGTTCAACCTAACGTTTCTCAAAAGTTAATAACTACTATTGAGTCATTAACAGCTCGGTTAGAAACTATGGAAGGGAAACGGGCGCAAGTTCAACCTGAAAAGAAAGTTTATCCTGAATGGGTAGATTCAATTTCTCCTCCATCCAGTTTTGGAAACCCTATTTTCCCTACTTTCAATGGATCAGGCGACCCTGAACAACATTTGACGCATTATGTGTCTTGTTGTGATCCTATGATGGGAACTCCAGAGCAACAAGAAGCAGTGAAACTCAGATGCTTCGTGGGAACCTTGCAAGGACCAGCTTTTTTCTGGTATACAAGCTTGAAATCCCGGTCAGTCATCGGATGGGAGGATCTTCGTCAAAAATTCCTTCTTCAGTTTAGCTCAACTTTGCCCAAAACGACAGTTTTTGATCTTACAAACTGCAAGCAAAGGGAGAATGAAAGAGTCTCTGATTTCATTGCTCGTTGGAAGGGATTAACATATTCCTTGAGTTTAGCACTCCCTCAGGAGGAATTGTTGCCAATCTGTGTGGCAAATTTGCGTGACGAATTACGCACGCCATTGATCCCTGTGAAATACACAGGAAGGTTTCGAGACCTTACTTCAATCGCTCAACAGATTGAAGATTCCCTTTTACAGGCTAAGGTTAAATCTCGTGTAATTCCATCAGCTCCAGGAAGAAGAATGGGTAAAGCAGAAACTGCTACAGTTATGCTTAAACAGGCACCTGTACCTATTTCTACTTCAAAACCTTCATCTTCTCGAAGGGCTCCACCTCCTGAACGCCAACAACAAAGGCTGTTTCGTCCAAATGATCAAAAAGATCAACGACGAAAACAATTTGAGGATATGAAGAGTAAAACATACTCTTTCCGAAGTGAGCAAGTTCCTGGTTACTTCATTTCAGCTCTGGAAAATAATTTGGTTCAATTACCAATGCCGAAGAGACCAAACAAGGAAGGAGATGAAGACCGTCCCAATTATTGTCCCTTTCATCAAATGTTGGGACATCCCATCCAGGAATGTTTTGTCTTTAAAGACCTCCTGCAAAAGATGGTCGACTTGGGACAAGTCAAATTGAAGGGTTCTTCAGCTCATGTAGCGTGTATTACCGCTACAGATCTAGAAGAAGGAGGCGAGTGGCAGGAAGTCAAAAGCAAAACTGCGAAAAAAATATGATGATTGGATGGTCAGAAAGACAATCAATCGGACCCATTCCATTTTGCGAACACAATTGAAGAAGCCAATTGTGTCTCCTACAAAAGCTGCAGTAAAGCCTCCATCAAAGGACAAATCCTCAAAAGGGCAACGCAATTCAAAGAAGAAAGATGAATCAGGAGAAGATGAATATATATCAAAGCCTAAATTGTCTTTGACTCTGGCAGATTTCATGCCATCTACTTCAAAGCCACGGGCACCGTCCCACCAAACGGCACAGCCTAAACAGGCTAACCAGGCAGAGTCTTTATCAGACGAAGAGTTAATCTTTGGTTCTGTTAATATGATTCAATTAACAGATTCATATTCCAGTCTTGATGAGCCTGAATTCCCTATATCAAATAAGGGAACCCGAGGAAGTTCTAGAGGTTCAGGATATAGGGGAAGACGTGGATCTTTCCGAAGCCACTACTCTAATTCTACCCCTGCTAGCACTGTATATGCAGCAGAAACTCGTGGTAGAGCCCTTCAGCGAGCTCAAAATGAACAAGCAAGTTCTTCTGCCAATGGCCAACTCAGCTTCGGCACAGTTATTTTGGAAGACCGATTAAAGGTTCCATCTTCTTTATCTCAGCAAGTAAATGGATCTAATCAGTCTAATTTTCCAAAACCAAAGATGTTGCCAACTTCAATACAAGATGCATCAGCTTCCAAAGCATCTGCTTCCAAGGTACCTGCTAAACCGCATATTCCCATTGGGAAACGCAGGCCTCTAGATCAAAAGTATGATATATTGAAACACTTGGCCCAAGTACCAGCCAAATTATCAATTTTGGATGCTTTGAATCTATCAAAAGATCTTCGGGAAGCACTCATCGAAGCTTTGTCAAGTCCTCAGGAGTTTGAGGCTGAAATTGCTGCAGCTGAAATTTATCACATAGAGAATAATCCTGCAGTATGCCATGTAGTGATATCTTTTACTGATAAAGATGAAGATGATGTTGTGCATGGGCACATAAAACCTTTGTACCTATCTGGCAAAGTCAATGGTATAGATGTTCGAAGAGCTTTTATTGACAATGGTTCAGGAGTCAACCTCATGCCCATTCGCACACTTCGTCGATTGGGCCTCATGGAATCTGATTTATCTCCTTCTACCATGATGTTGCAAGGATATGATAAAAATGAACAAGAACCACTGGGAGAAGTTACGCTCAGAACTCAGTTTGGAGATCTTGTTTCCAATTCAGATTTCATGATTGTTGATCAAGACTCAGCTTTCAATATCTTGCTTGGAAGACCCTGGTTACATCAGCATGCAGCTATTCCGTCATCATACCATCAATGTCTCAAATACTGTTTCGATGGTCAAGTTGGAACATTGTATGGTGATAAGGCCCCGTTCAAAACATGTGAGTCTCAATACATTGAGGCGGAATTTTATCACATGAAGGGAAGAGAAAAATCTACAATAAAGGAAATTACCAAAGTTAATGCTCCATATGGTTTGGAAAAAATTCCAATAAATCCATTTTCACATGTGAGTACAGATTATGTGTTACCTATCAGTCAAATTGACAAAATATGCCCAAATCAAAATACTCTTATGGAAAGATCCATAATGTCAATTACGGCAATCGAGCCAGACAACATGGGAGAAATTGGTAACTTACCAAGCAGTGATGAAAGCATGAGTGGTGACGTTTTCATTTCGTCTGCTGAAATCCAACAAGTCTATACTTCGCTAATCAGGCCAGAAGAAGTTATAGCAACACCAGAGGTGAATATTGATGTCGATTCTCAATCCATCATCCCCTCTTTATTTCCCAAAGAAGACCCTTTTTCATCAATAGGGTCGGAAATGGAAGCTTCTTCTTCAAAATGTGAAAATTTTGACATCTCTTATGATCATGAGAATTTCGTTTTTTCATCTACTTTGCAAGTAGAAACGGAAGAAATAACACATGATGAAGAGGAAGAGGAAGATCTTAGAGATGCTCCTCCAGCATTTGAAGAGGGTATCTCTACCACTGTGGATGAACTCAGAGAAGTAAATCTGGGTACAGAGAAAGATCCACGCCCCACTTTAATTAGTGCGGCCATGACCCTTGAAGAACAAGAGATGTATATTTCTTTTCTAAAGAAAAATAAAGATATTTTTGCTTGGAATTATACAGAGATTCCTGGCCTTGATCCTGATGTTGCCACCCACCATTTGGGTTTGCCAAAAGAACATCGAGGATTCAAGCAAGCCGCGAGAAGAACACACCCAACCTATGCTTCCAAAATCGAGGCTGAAGTGGATAAGCTTATCAAAGCTAACTTCGTCAGAGAAGTTCAATATCCCAAATGGTTGGCTAATATTGTCCCTGTAAAGAAGAATAACGGACAAATTAGGGTTTGCATCGATTTCAGAGATCTTAATCGGTATTGTCCCAAAGATGATTTTCCAGTTCCAATTACAGAACTCTTAATTGATGCGACGGCTGGCTATGAAGTACTTTCTTTCATGGATGGGTATTCTGGATATAATCAGATCCGAATGGCCCCAGAAGATGAGGAATATACAGCCTTCAGAGCTCCTCAAGGTGTGTTTTGTTACCGGGTGATGCCCTTTGGTTTAAAGAATGCAGGTGCAACATATCAACGCGCCATGCATCGTATCTTCAAACCTTTTCTAGGGAAATTTGTTGAATTCTATGTAGATGATTTGGTGGTTAAATCCAAACAACGTTTTGATCACTTTGCTGATTTGGAAATCATATTCCACAAGCTTCGACAACATAATTTGAAGATGAACCCCTTAAAATGTGCTTTTGGGGTAACCTCAGGAAAATTCCTCGGCTTTGTTGTACGCCATCGTGGTATTGAAGTCGATCCTGAGAAGACCAAATCAATCCTTGGTATGTCACCTCCTCAGAATTTGAAAGAATTAATAGGACTTCAAGGACACTTAGCCTATATTCGGCGTTTCATCGCCAATTTGGCAGGCAAAAGTTTACCTTTTACCAAATTATTAAAGAAAGGAGTCACTTACCAGTGGACTGAAGAATGTCAAGAAGCATTTGATGTTCTCAAGAAATACCTCTTAAGTCCACCAGTACTCATGCCACCTGTTGAGGGTAGACCTGTTATCCTCTATGTGACAGCTTTAGAGCGATCATTGGGTGCCTTTCTCGCTCAAAAGAATGATGCTGGGAATGAAAATAGTCTCTACTATCTCAGTAGAACTATGCTTGAAGCAGAAACCCGGTATTCGAGTATTGAAAAGTGCTGCCTAGCATTAATCTTTGCAGTTCAGAAACTGAGACACTACCTGCAACATCACGAGGTCCAATTGGTATCTCGTAATAATCCACTCAAATTCATCCTTAGTCGTCCAATGCTTACAGGACGTCTGGCAAGGTGGGCGGTTATTCTACAGCAGTTCGACATCCAGTATGTGTCTCAAAAGGCAATTAAGGGCAAAGCTCTGGCTGATTTCCTGGCTGAACACCCTTCAGTGGAAGACACGTATCCAGATATCGAACTCCCTGATGAGGAAGTTTTTTCTATTCATGAGAGTCCTCAAACATGGGAAATGTATTTTGATGGTGCTTCTAGAAGTCCAACAGGGAAGAAAATGGAAAATCCTAAATTCAACAAAGTTGGTTTAGGAATTGTGCTCATTTCTCCAGATAAGGCAGTGTTACCTTATTCCTTTTTGTTGTGGGAAGGTGGTACCAATAATGAAGCTGAATACCAAGCTCTCATTGCAGGCTTGGAGTTAGCGCTTCAAGCACAAGTGAATCACTTAAAGGTGAAAGGTGATTCAGACCTGGTAATCAAACAAATCAATGGGGATTATGCCATCAGAAAAGAAGAATTAATCCCTTTGTATGATTACGTCAGAGATTTAAAGTCGGAATTCCCTACAGAACCGACATTTTCTTATGTCCCAAGATCACAAAATGCTCGAGATGACGCACTGGCTAATATAGCCACAGCTTTAGCAGATCCAAATCGGGACGAGACAACCATCTGTATTGCCCACCGTCGTGCAATTTCACCTTATGTTCAAGTCAGAACAGAGGAAATTAATGAAATTAGTCCCATTCCTGAACCATATGGTCATACTACAGGATGGATGTCACCTATCAAGGAATACCTTCAAAATGGAACACTTCCACCTGATAGAGCCGAGAGAGAACAAATTCGGCGACGTGTGGTCAATTTTACTCTTTATGATGGTCCAAACCACCTCGATAAAATTCTCTACAAATGTGGTTTTGATGGAGTTCTCTTCAGATGTATTGATGGTGAAGAGACAATGGCTGTCATAAAAGAAGTGCATGCAGGAGTCTGTGGTGCCCACCAGTCTGGACATAGATTGTCTGATCAAATTCGAAGGCTTGGATACTTCTGGCCTTCAATGATACAAGATTGTGTTAATTTCACAAAGAAGTGTCATTCATGCCAAGTATATGCCAATTTCATTCATCAACCTCCAGAGTTGCTTCATACAGCTAAATACTCATGGCCATTTTCCACATGGGGAATGGATGTGGTGGGACCTTACCCTTCAGCTACGGCCAAGCAGTTTAAGTACATTCTTACTGCTACTGATTTCTTTTCCAAATGGGCAGAGGCAGTACCTCTCAAAGAAGTCAGTTCTAAATGCATTGTTAGCTTCATCAAGTCTAACATCATTACTAGATTTGGTGTCCCTCATACCATATTGACAGACAACGGCACCAACTTCTGTTCTTCTGAGGTAAAGAGATTGTATCAAGAATACAACATTAAGTCCAACCATTCATCTCGATATCATGCAGCAGCTAATGGCCAGATAGAGGCCTTCAGCAAGACTCTTTCAAATATACTGCAAAAGATGGTGGATAAAGATAAGAGTTCATGGCCTGATAAACTCTTTCATGCTTTATGGGCTTATCGGACTACCACTCGCAATGCAACGCGGTCTACTCCATATTCATTGGTATATGGAACAGAAGCAGTCTTGCCAATTGAAGTTCAATTGCCCTCACTCAGAATAGCCATTTGTGATCAGTTATCAACAGATGAGCAATCCCAAAAGCGGTTGAATGAATTGGAACAGTTAGATGAGAAAATATTGTGCACTTTGCACCACTTGGAAATCTATCAGAATCGAATAGCACGAGCTTTTAACAAAAAAGTTCGTCTTCGTTCATTCATTCAGGGAGAATTGGTATTGGTTCTCAGAACACCAATGATACCAGGAAAGAAGCCTCCCAAGCATGAACCAAAATGGGAAGGACCTTATTCAATACATAAGGTCTACTCCAATGGAGCGTATTCTCTGATTTCAATGGATGGAGAACACATCACGACTCCAACTAATGCCAGATTTCTGAAGAAGTATTTTGTATAAACACAAAATATTGTTCCCAGAACCAAGACTCTTAAATTTTGGTTCATACAGCAATGGTCCAGTATGACCTTAAACTACAACTTCGTCCAACATGACATTAAACTGTGTCACACTTTTGTCCGAGATGACATTAAACTATAATACGTCCAGCATGACGATAAACTGTACGGTCCATGCATATGACCTTAAACTATTCACACTTATGTCCCTGCAACATGACACTAAACTGTGCAGCACCAATAGTCCTAACTGCAAGACTTTAAACTGCATAGTCCCTGATTTTGTCCTACATGACAATAAACTGTATAGAAGTTCCTATATTTTGTCCGAGATGACATTAAACTATATTGTGTCCTAGTAACATGACATTAAACTGTGTGGCACTTTCATCGTCCAGCATGACATTAAAATGTAAAAAATCCCCAGAACTGATATCCTCATATTGGTTCACCTTAGTCCTAGCTACATGACTTTAAACTGTACAACACCAGTTCGTCCTTGCTATATGACGTTAAACTATACAGCAATGGTCCCGTATGACCCTAAACTGCATCATCCGTGGTCCATGTATATGACCATAAACTATTTACAAATATGTCCAGCAAGACGTTAAACTGTGACGTCCTAACTACATGACGCTAAACTGTATAAAAGTCCCTCACGTCCGGAAAGACGTTAAACTATATAATCATCAAAAGTCCAGCATGACATTAAAACTGCACAATCCCCCTTTCGTCCAATATGACGTTAAACTGTATTGTCCCCATCGTCCTAACTACATGACGCTAAACTGTAAAGAAAGTCCTTGATATATCCTACATGACATTAAACTGTGCATCATTAAGGTTGTTATTACCTCTTGTTTCTCACACCGAGTATAACTCACGTGAGCTTAGAGCGAACATCAACCATAACACTCCCTTTGGGCCACTAACCATGTGTAAGTCCCAACAATATTTTTTATTAGATCATTGTCCACAAGAACAACTTGATCATTGATTCATTATTTAATTGAACTACACGGACTTTGATCCTTGCCCTCCAGGCTGGGTATGTAGGCAACCTCCCAAAGGTTCAAGCCCAAAAACAATCTCTTCACATTGGTTCACCACAATCTCATATGATGATGATTTGTGAAACCACCCCTGGAATCAATATCTTTACATTGATTCACTTTCGTCCTTGTTATATGACGTTAAACTATACAAAACTTTTGTCCGGTACGACAATAAACTACAATATTCTTTGATTTCCTCATTTGAGAAGGAACCATTATTAACATTGATTCTTTTTCAATCATGGTTTTCATTTTCAAAAAGACTACGTACATACATGGTAATGCCTAAACTTTTTATCTTAGGTTAAAACCATCATTGCACTAAAGTCCCTTTTCACCCTTCACATGTACGAACCAAATTTGTACAAAGGGTAGTTTCAAGAACTACGTGGACTTGATTCCCATCCTTATGGGATACGTAGGAACATTCGAGTGTCCCTCGAATCCAGTCCCAAGTCTTTTGGGCCTAACCCCAAATTTCACTTTCATTCCCTTGGCTGAAAAGTCTTCATGAAAACACACACTGTGTATTCATTATTATGGTCCGAATTCTATGACCCTAAACTAAGATCACTCATACTTTCGTCCTGCACGATGTTAAACTGCGTTTCAAGAACTACGTATGGCTTGATTCTCATTCTTATGAGATACGTAGTGAAGTCCAAATTTCAATTCAGGATCCAGCCACAACATGATTATGGTTTTCATTGACCTATGTATCTCTATATACATTGGAAAATACCCATCTTTATGTATTATAATCCTAACCTTAAATATTTTCAGATCTTCATAACCCTTTTCATGACTTATAGTCACAAAAATGTCAAACTTCTGAGAATTCTTTTGCCTGACTATGCAGCACGTGCCCATAGGTGGCCTTGCATAAACAGTCCACATAAAAGACTTTTCAGCCAAGAGATGCTATTTATTTGACCATGCAGCCAATGCCCATAGGTGGCCCTGCACGTTTTCAACCCCCTAACGGGTTTGTTAAATAATAGTAACTTCATTCTTGGGAAGAATGCCTCTTTTTTCCTTATTTGTCTTAAACGATAGTATGTAGGGATCCGCAAAAATAGCCATCCTTAACGTATTTGTCCCATATCCTTTTTCATGATCTGAAAGTATTCAAGTCTATGGTTTATTCTTCTTCCCTACGTTTGGGTCAGACCTTCGTAGGAGTGATATTCATCCAGTTCTTCGATATTCTTGTTTGGAAATATCTTCTCCATATTCAAGTACCTCTTTCCATACAACAAACTCTATGCTTTAGAAATTTTGAATCTCCATAAACTTCCACTGGCTTTTAGCACTAGGAAAGTAAATTTCTGGGAGTTCTTTTGCCTGACTATGCAGCACGTGCCCATAGGTGGCCTTGCATAAATAGTCCACATAACAGACTTGTCAGCCAAAAGATGCTATTTTATTTGACTATGCAGCCAATGCCCATAGGTGGCCCTGCATATTTCAACCCCCTAACGGGTTTTGTTAAATAATAGTAACTTCATTCTTGGAAACTACTTCTTCTAATGCCTTTTAGCTCTTTTTCATATCATTCCTCAGATTCAAATATTCTTAAGCCATAGTTTACATTTTTTTCCCTCATACTTGAGTATGGTAAATATGTTTTCAGATAAATTGTCAAGGAATTAAATCCATTTTAATCCATTTTCGGTCAAAGCTATTTTGACCTTAAACATTAGCCACTTTATGTCCGGCGTGCATGAATTTAAACTGCCCACACAAAAGACAAAGGAACTCTGAATAAAAGTCAAGTTCCAGCTCACTAAATATACATTTTTTTTGGTATAATTTAGGTAATATTGAGCAGTTAAAAGGTTCAAAGTTTGTAGGGTTATTTGTAATAATCCTAGTAAAAATCAAACTATGCTTACTAAGCCCATTGGCTTAAGTAAATTTGAAGCAGGTAATGGAAGAATGCAAGTACAAATGATTGAAGACAAAAGTGTTTTTCATTGATACACAAGAGTTAGAAGGACATCCACAGACTGGAATCTCTTCTCTTTTTTCAATAATTACAGAAGATTGTCAACATAAGTCTTCATTTGATGTATAGCATCATGAGCCTTATCAACAGTTACTTGAAGCTCGTGCACTTGACCAGCTTCACTCTTCTCAGCTTGCTGAAGTGCCTTCTTAGCATCTGCAATGGCTTTCATGCCACTCATATGAGTTTCATCCAATGATTTATTAAGCTGATCAAGTTCCCCAGTAACAGCATCTAACTGTTGCTGGAGTTGCACCTGCTGGACGACCTTTTCTTTGATTTTTTGCTTCAGATCCTTCATCTTGACAGCATAATCAGCTTCAGCCTGGGATATCGCAGCCTCAAATTCGCCTATGTTGACTGACAATTTCACTCTGGTCAAATCTTCGCGACTTGTCTGCATTTGCTCCCTCCTGAAAATAATCTGTTTCACCGCAGCATGGATCTTTTCATACCCAAAACCACCAAGTCCCATTATAACAAATTGGGATGACAATCGGGAAATTTTTGATGGTAGCTCTTCTAAAGGCACCCCCGATATGATGTTCCATATGTTGTTCCATGCCTTACGTCGTGAAAAGCTGAACGCTTTGAGCATCTCTGGATCTGATTCAACATCTTCGTCAGAAGGGGGTATGTAATCTGGAATTAACATGCTTAAGGAAGTGCCTCGTCCTGCTCTTTCCCCTCTGACTTGGGCTTCTTCACTTTCAATTCCCGTTGGGGCAGAGGCTGAATCCTCATCTCCGGATCTAGCCATTACAGTTGATGGCCCTACATGATCAATTGAAAGATTTTAGTTGAATCTTAAAGGATAACAAAAGAATGGATTGTCTTGCAAATAAAGTACAATCACAAATATTGTTATCCCTTACCCAATGGTGGTTCAGCAACATGAGAAGACTTCTCCCCATCTTTCCCGGTTTCAACAGGATTTTCAAGATGGGTCTCAGGAGAGTTTATTGGATTTAGCTCTACTTGAGCTAATGTTTCTGCAATAATAGGGTTGACATCAGTGTCCACACCCTCTTCGGGCATTGGCAGTTCAGCAGCTTCTACGGAAGAAACTTCATATTATTTTACATCATGATTAGAAATATGTTTTGTTTTTAAAAGAAAAATTTGGGCGAAGGGTAACACTCACGCCCAAGGTCTTCTAAATCACATGACAATCTAGCATGATCATAAAATTCTTCAAAAGTCATTCCTTGATTCATCATTTCATCTAATGATACTTCAGAATCTTGGTTAGTCTCACCAGTGGGAGCATTTTCTACGTCTTCTTGCTGACTTATGTCCTGCAACCCCTGACCCTGGACAACATCTTCAGTAGTGGGAGGGATACTGGGAATGGATGGTAGCTCTTCTCTAGGAGCAACCAAGTTAGCTTGAGTCTGTGGTTGTTCTACAGCACCCTCTACGACCTTTGAAGAAGGATCAGTCCCTTCCCTCAAGGGGGAAATTGAAGAATCCCCTGTAATCCTCAGAAATATGAGTAACCATATGATTATGGGTATAAACTCATGATTGTTCGAAGGACTTACCACTGCTAATGAAACGTTTAGCTAAGGATTTCCTCCTTCGTTGCCTTGGGTTCTTTTGTTTTTTTGGAGTTTTAGTTGTCTCCTTTATTGGCACTTGGATTGGCGAATGAAAGGCTATGTCCAGTGCCTCATTCATGGCCTGCTGGCCTGGAGATATCTCGCCTGGTTCGCGAGGAGAATCAGCAGCAGCCCCAACAACGGTAACACCAGGGCTATATTGTGGCGAAGGAACCCCGGTACCTTTCTTTGCAAGCTGCAAGATGAAGAAAATAACTTCCTTAAGTAACAAAGCTTCAACTGAAATCAAGTTGCAAAGAAAATAAGGAAAGAAAACTTACATCTTCAGGAGCCACGTACTCTTGCCACTCCTCATATCCAGAACCACCAGCCCCCTTAGTGGTGCCACGATCAATCATTTCCTTCACCCGCCTGGTGATAGGAACCGAATTATCAGTGGCATATATGAGCATTTCCAGCTCTCTGATATAAGCTCGCACTTCATTGGGGTTATCTCCGTATTGAAGGTCTTTAGAAGCTAGAAGATATCCTATCCCAGGAAGTTGTAGGCCCTCACACAAATCCAGCCAGGCGGTCTCAGTATCACAGTATAAGCTCTGCCATAGCTGAACAGCCTCTGGTCTTAGATATAAAGGCTGTGAGGAAGGTCCTACAATTTTTGATTTTAATTTCTTCCCGACTCCTGCAACTACAGATAGAGAATAAGAAAGTGAGACTTATTACTTTATAAAGTAGCAGTGATTGAAGTTATTACAATCAAATAACTCACCAGGAGCTAATGGAGTGGGTCTTTTTACTCTGGCCGGAGGATTATATCGGGCACAAAACCGCTTTGCTGCCGGTTGTGCCTCATCATCCCCATCATGATAATCCGAGGAATCAGTTCTAGAGGAGGAGTCTGTTGAACCTATTTCAGGAGGAAAAGCATCACCATCATGAGGAAGAGTTTCTTTCTCTACAGTCCTCTTCCTCTTTCCCACTTGATATACAGGGTGATTCAATATCCCTTTAGGGTATGATGCTATCCAGTGTTCGGCATAAAATGTAGTCAGATAATGTGCCGCTTTTTCAACTGGTAGATCAAATACTGCCCCAGTCTTCTCTCTTGATGTCAGCAACCATAGTTGTCGAGCAACCATCGGATGTTGCTCTAACCTGACATGTACTGGAGGGGATACAACAATCTGTTGCAAACATTTGAATTGGCGTGCAAATCTATATGGAGCATAGGCCTCGCATATGATTTCTCCATCAATCCTAGCTACTAACACGCCATCCCTGCAAGCTAGCATGTATGCCCTCAAATCCAAAGGGGCTTTCCCATCATCAACAAACCGCCCAGATGGCGGACTTGCATAAGGAAAGAAGTTGAATTCCTTATACATGCTTAGTCTTACTTTTATGTCATAACCATTGACATCTAATGGAGCAATTCCAGAGAATGCTTGCACTGACGGTCTGAAAGAGCTTCCAGGAATTTGTAATCCATTCTGTACATTGTAAGTCCTGAAGTGAGTGGCGATCCATCCCCACAAAACCTGGAATGGTCCCACTATTCTTAAAGAAGATTTACCCTGGAAGACGTGAAGTAAACTCCTGTGGATCTTTGCTAAAATGGGGGTAGCTAACCCAACCATTTTTTCCTCAGCCAACTTGGCCACAATGACGAAGGTCCCTGGCCTAACGCCTCCCTTCGAATCCCTGACCGGCAAGAGATAAATACTGAGCCACATTGCCAAGAAACCCGCCAGACGAGTTTTCTTTGGAATTCTTTGATTCACTTCATAGCCCCATTTTTCAAACTCTCCTGCTTCTAGAGTTGGCCAGAATGTGCCAGGAGCTCCTCTCTTCTCAGGTTTTGGACAAGTGGTAGGACGTCTGGGCCGGGTATCCTTGGATTTCTTTTTCTTGGATCCTTTTTCCTTTGGCTCCATCCCTTTCTTCTCAGTAAGAAACACATTCATCCATTCTTCCGGATGGATATCTTTTCTGAAATGAGTTAATGAGGTCTCTGAACTCTTGAGCTTGTGAAAGATTTTGAATAATTCTCGAGCCAAAGCAGGAGTCTTCTCTGGATCATTCCAAGTCACCTTGGGAAGAATGAATTCATCATACATATCGCCCAAGATTGGAGCTCCTGAAATCTTGTGGACATCCCACAAACTGATACCTACTTCTCCATGAGTCAAGTGGAAAGAATTAGTCACTGGACTCCAATGGCTGAGTATCTCTGGCACAAAGATATCATGTCTGTAAATATATGTTTGCCCAACCCAAACAGCCTCATATATTGCAGCTCTCTTCAGATCCTCAATAAACTCTGCGCAAGTCTGTCGCACCCAGTATACCCACATCCAAGTTGGTTTCACACCTCCCCCAGGACGGAAATCCCAACTTTTCTTCCAGCCTTTGGATTGATCCATCTGAGCATTTCGAAAGATTGAAGGATGACAATGTGGTTGAAGCTCAGGTGTATGTTTTTTCAGATCTGGTGTGCAAGGGCTATGATGCATCACATAAGCCTTCTCCACTGTTCCAGCAGTTTGAAATGTTCCTCCGCCTGAGATATTTGCTGAAGCAAAATTGGTATAATTCTGAAACCAAGAAAATGGAAGATAATTCTGTACTTCTGGAATAATGACTTCTTGCAGATGACCATGACCATACAAAGGTAGGTAAGTGCAGTGAGGAAAGTCGTGATGATATTTCTTCAGATACTTAGCCAAATCTGGAAGAGTGCTGTTTTTGACAGTATAGTAATCAGGACCAATGATATTCATCATATCATCTATCCGCTTGCTAGCCAGTTCATCAAGTAATCCAGGTCTAAGAGCCATTGAATCTGCATAGGAGTTGAATAAATTAAACTCTTAAATGGGTTTTATTTTTCATAAAATTTGTGAAAGAATTTGAAAAAAATGGCTAAGGCATTAAGGCGCGAAAGTATGGAGATGTCGCGCAAGTGGTACATGTGCCGCGCAAGTTTTGGTCGCGCAAGTATTACCGCGCAAGCCCTATTTCCTTGAGAGTAGCACGACAGCGAAGAAACAGCGAAAACAAGAGACTTGCGCGGCGAGGAAGACTTGCGCGGCGAGAGCTCGAGAAATCCGGAACTTCAGATGCCATCTACGGCCGGAAGCCGTGTATTTATAGGCCAGGGGGCCTATCTGCGTGCCGCATCCAGAGTGCTCAATGCCTGCGCGACGAATACTTGCGCGCCGACTTCTGTGCATTGAAGACTTGCGCGCCGCCCTTTTCCTTTAGAGGGATTCGATTTCCTCAGAGTCAAATCCTCATTTTCTCTCCGGATCCAACTCTGAGGGGGGACTTTTGTTGACGCTCCTTTCGTCACGGAATCTAAAGTTCGGAAAAGGGAATATCTGAGCTCAAAGTGATTAATCCTTTGAAGAAACATCAAAAATCGACAAAGGGATAAAAAAGGAGAACATTGCCCATGTATCGTGCAAGTTCCCTCTTGGTCGCGCAAGTACGCTTGCGCGCCGCCTCAACACTTGCGCGACCCCTCATGGTCGTGCAAGGGACTTGCGCGACATATCTGGTAACCGCCCAGTAACCGCCCGGGGTCTTCTTTTGCCTATAAATAGACCCTGTGGGCCCCCCATTCGGGGAGGATCTTTTTCCAGAAACTCGGATTGAAGCTCCCGACGCCCAAGTCTCTTCTCAAAGCTTCCGGAACACTTCTAAGGTAATTTCTTACCTAGAACGGAAGATCTAAAGAGAAAAAGGAAGGCCTAAGTGTTGAAACTTATCAAACACTTGCGCGCCTACTTAATTCCTTCAATATAACTTGCGCGTCCCTCTTCTGGAAGAACCTCAAGAGGATGGTGAAGGGTTTAATAAAGAGTCGCTCAAGTATTTCAATACTGGTTGAAAATCGCGCAAGTACCCCTCATGTCGCGCAAGTATACTTGCGCGACCAATACTTGCGCGCCGCCGCAGGACTTGCGCGCCTTTCAAGACTTGCGCGCCCCTAGATTTTTGGGTGCCCATCTTGCCCATTTTTACCCCTCTTAAGCCATTTCACCCTTCCTATTCAAGATTCAGTCTTCAAGATACTCTTCAAAATCCATTTATGGCATGATTTCTTGATTTGACATCCTTATCTGAAAGGAATTCTGTGAAATACCTCTCAACACCCAGTGATTTAAACATCTTTATGTCACCAAAGATTGAGAGTTCATTCATTTCAACCTCATCCTTTAAGATGAGAGAATCCTAACATGGGTCTCCTTTTCAGGAATAAGACTCAGTCATAACCTTGGGCTTCCTTTTCAGGAGTAAGCCCCAAGTCCCCTAACCTAGGCTTCCTTCTCAGGAATAAGTCCTAGTCATAAATCTTGGGCATCTTTCTCAAGAATAAGCCCCAATCAAGTCCTTTAATCTTGGGCATCCTCCTCAGGAGTAAGCCCCAAACCTTAATCCCTAACCTGGGTCTCCTTTTCAGGAATAAGACTCAGTCATAACCTTGGGCTTCCTTTTCAGGAGTAAGCCCCAAGTCCCCTAACCTGGGCTTCCTTCTCAGGAATAAGTCCTAGTCATAAATCTTGGGCATCCTTCTTAAGAGTAAGCCCCAAGTCTCTTAAAATTTCTCTTAACCAGTCACAAATTATCTTTGATTTGGGTTTCCTTTTCAGGAATAAAACCCAATCATAAGTCCCCTACTAACTTGGGCATCCTCCTTAGGAGTAAGCCCCAAGATTAGAGTATTCAAATCTCCATGAAGCACATATAACTTTGTGGACCCTGTTCTTGGATTTTCTCCCTAAAAGTAAATCCTAAACCTTCGCCTATCTGGGCAGTCATCTATACATAAGCCCCAAAACAAATTCTTATGATTGCATCTTTTATGGCACAATTGTCTAAATTTTACCAATACCTCTTGTTTCTCACACCGAGCATGACTCACGTGAGCTTAGAGTGTAAAAGTAATTATGACATTCATCTTTGAGCCATCAATCATAAAACATCATATCCCATTCCTCGAACTACGTGGGTTCTGATTCCTTTTTCAAAACAAAGGATACGTAGGTAGCCCATTTATGGGTTCGATCCCAACATTGAAATAATCTCTGTCCTTCTGAATGACGATAAACTTCAAGTGCCCCACTGAGTGGCTTTAAAACCAGCCTGGTCATCAAAATGACCAAGAGACTTTTATATAAATGTTTTGAAGGATACCATTGACCAAGAATCTCTAAACAAATATAGATGATTCTATATTGATGAAGAACCTCGAATACATATAAAAGATTCTCTAAAATTTCTTATTTAATCATTGATTGTTAAAACTAAAGGAAAGCTCATTTTATACTTGGTAATGTAATAAGGATTCACGAACTTAACTTAAATCTATAAAGAGAGTCCCGTAGTAGACAATAATTCCCCTCAAAAAGGTGTGATGAGTCTGACCTCCCATCCTCTCGACCAATGCAAATTCCTAATCCTCATTAGCCCACAAGCTAATGAGCGCCTGCCTTTGGAAAGTAGGTCCAAACGGATGTGGAATCATTGGATGTTTCCGATTCTACGAACAAACCCGTTAGAAACCGATTGGAACGTTTGAATCTCCCGTCCAGGAGGTCATCCCCGGATTCCGCGCGAAACAAATAGCTACTAACTCGAGATCGTGTATCATGAAATTACACTAATTAGGCCTCAAATTTCATGAACCATAAGCAAATACACTTTCTTCCTACATTATAAATACTTCTATCCAGATACATGAAACATCATAATAGACTTTATAGCTCCTTCCTGGATCTGGAAAAATTAGGATCAACGCTATGTCAATCTCCCTTTCAACTCTAGAAAGGAAATCTCGTAGGATTCAAACCATATAAACTTCACACCCATATTAGTCAATCTCATAATAGGTTCTTCTAATCATGATAAGACCTATATAAAATGCATATAGTAACAAGATATACCCAATAAACTATGTATGTCAAAGACATTCTTGGGCTGCTCCTAGGTAACCACATCTCTCACTCTCTCTAGTTCAACTGAAACTCCTTTATCAAATATAATATGACCTAGTAAGTGTACCTTATCAGTCCAAAAATGAAATTTACTAATCTTAGCATACAGATGGTTCTCTCTCAATTTATTCAAAATGATCTCAAGATGAATGACATGGTCTCTATGAGTATGAGAATACACCAATATTTCATCTATAAATACCATGAAAAGGGAGTCTATATAGGATTGAAAACCCTACTCATCATATCCATAAAGACATAAGGTATGTTTGTAAGACCAAATTACATCAAAAAATACACATATAAGTCGTACTGACTATGAAAAGTCATGCGTTGAATATCTGAAGGCTTAACTTGAACCTGATAATATCGTAATTTCATGTCGATATATGAGAATACCCTCTCCCCTATAAGCTGGTGAAAAATATAATCTATACGAGGTAAGAGATACTGTTTTTTCACTATTAGATGATTTCTCTTCTGGTAATCCACACAAAAACCTATGGGTTCCATATTCCTTATTGGTGAAAAGTACCGGTGAACCCTATGGAGAAGTATTATTCCATATAAAACCCTTTTCATATAAATTCTCTAGCTATCTCTTGAGCTCAAGTAACTCAGTAGTAGCCATCCTGTAAGGAGTAATGGATACTGGTGCAGCTCTAGTCACTAGCTTAATAATAAAATCTACCTCTCCATTAGGAGGTAGTCTTGAAAAATCAATAAGGAATACATCCTTGAATCGATAGACTAAATGAGTGAACTAAATTTTATGTAGTCCTTGATCATTCCTAAAAATTCTATCAATATGGATATTCACTCCACCTATCCCATGATTATCTGGTCTATCTCTATCAACATGGACATCCTACTCTCCCTTATAAATATAAGTATTTAACTCTTTTATTGTAAAATAGACCTTCATATGATAAAAATCCACATAGGGGTGATAGGGGGCCAACTAGTCCATCTCGAGAATGAAAACAAAGTCATTCATCTCAAGGATGAATAGGTACCATAAGAAAGGAAGGTTTCCTACTTCAAGAGACAAATCCTTGCACTGGTGTATACTATCAGAACTTATACCCAAAGGCGTATGAAGCATCATAACATAATAGGATCACTCAACATGAAGTATGAGGATCTCCATAATAGGCATATATATAAAGGAATGTGATGAACCTATATCGAATAAGAAAGAAATGGTAGTAGAGGATAATAGAATAGTACCTTAAATAATAGATTGTTGGGCATCATACTCCTATAATATAGATTGCACTAAATAGATATGGTCTGATCCTTGGACCTTTACTACAGCATAACTACCTAGATCATTTTTTCTCAGTTTTCTTTGAAAATATGATATCTAGATACCATGTTCCTGAACTCCTTCTCTTCCTGTAAGAATAGTGGAACTCTAGCTGCCCACCTAGTGAGGTGCTACTGAACCTGCTCCGGATGCTAGAGCTAGTATGGATCCTCCCTCACTCAAAATAGACATAACGGTTCTACAGAATCACTGTAGATACCCCAATTTCCACATCCTCGGCATTCAATGGGGTCTCTGAGACACTAGGGTTTCTTATTCCCTGGACTCCCACACTGGTGACATACCACGTAATTGTTTGTGTGTTTCAACTAGATACCGCTTCTCATGCACACAGTATCAAAGTGTCACTTCTGACCACTAGTTGAACCAATACTCTATCTGGGTTCTGATCCACCTTGGCTCACACGGTATTCTTCCCTTAGGTTCTACTTGGTGATAAGATAATAGTTCACTATATCAGATATGGTGTTCAACCAGAAAACATTTACCTGATAACAAATAGGATGTCAAATTCCATCCTCAAATAACCTCTCTTTAATAGGCTCATCATTATTATAAATGGTCTCAGAGAACTAAAGCTCTGTAAAATTGGTTGATTAGTCCATAACTATCATTGAACCCTTATAATAGTTTATAATATCCCTAGAATAGTCATCCCTCATCGTATCATAGAATAAATAGTAAAATAATATTGACTATAAAACTCTCTAAGTTTCTTCCTGATACTGACCATACTAATATAGAATATCCCACAAGCATTTTGGAGGATCCTCAAACCTTGTAAGTAAGGAGTTTTACTCTCCTCTCATGAGGTATCTCTAGATGATTGGATATAAACATGATTATCTCAAGCCATAACTCTACATCTTTTGGTCCTCCATCCCCAAAAATCATGGGAAGATGCTACTACTGGAACACCTTAGTCAACTCTTCTATAGAAGGGGCATATCGTAGAGCTCCCTATATCATCTTTATGAGCCATAAAAAATATCCTCAAAACTATTCATTATCTCCCTTATCAGGAATAGGAATAGGTTTTTCAAAAGTCACTACATGAGGTATAATTAGTGGATTAGGGCCCACCAACTCCGGAGCATGGTCATCACAGAACTCTTGGAATACTATGAGAGGATTTCGTTGTGGCATTGATCTATAATTTCCAAAAACATTCCTCAGATTAAGTTCAATAACGATATAGGACATAGATATAGAAATAGAACATGAACTAAGAATTTCTATGTAATATTCATACCCATCTCCCATCCCAAAGAGTCAGGTATGGGTGATAGAAACATGTATATAGCACACAATAGACACTACCTAGTACCCACTAACAAGGTCGGGACTAGGTCAAGATCAATGATTTTGAATTTCAATTTCATTTAAAATTATATATTTGTATTAC
The DNA here is from genome assembly GCA_963277665.1 of Viscum album. Classification (NCBI taxonomy): domain Eukaryota; kingdom Viridiplantae; phylum Streptophyta; class Magnoliopsida; order Santalales; family Viscaceae; genus Viscum; species Viscum album. The sequence goes on along the minus strand of OY728155.1, from coordinate 1,783,986,914 downwards.
ATTCCTTTTTAAATGGTTGAACGAAATGGTTCACCAGTTCTAATCCATAAGTTCCCATGCACCATATGATCTGAAATATGGAATCCAGTCAATTCATACCACAATACGTTCCAGTCCATGCGATCAATGGTCTATGACTAGACGTTTCGTAGTTGACTACCTAGGGTTTCTGTTATATCCTAAGAATGAAAACTATGTTTAGGGTTTAGAAGGCACTCTAAGTACCAACTATGTTTTATAAATTCCCTATAAGAATCATTTTCCATTAAAAAATTATATTGATATTATTAAATCACTCATGGAAATCAGAGGCAATGAAACTAACATAATTCTCCTATATATCATGGAATATGCATGGCATGTGAATTACCTATCAAGTTTCTAATATGATTCATGATCAACGCTTCATTGGCCTCATATCATCGGGCCAAGTATATATGGTAAACCCCAATTATTTCAATTGTAAAATCACAATTCAAGTGAATCACCTAATGAGGGAATCAATTCAACTAGAATAAGAAAAATACAAAAGAATAAAAAAATTATTCTAGGAAATTTGGCTTTTCTATGTACATGGGTTAGATACTCCCAAGCACAGATCATAACCAAATCCCATAAACTTCCTATTCTCCTTTCTATTTTATTAAAATAGTAAGTAGATAAAATAATCCTCTAATTCCACTTTGTGACATCCCAGACCTGGGTTCCAATCAGAGGTGTCTCGAGTCCAATGGGCCACATTACCTCAAGTGCATCTCCCCAAATGCCAGAGGCTACTTACTAGCAACAAGGTCATAGAGTGTGTTCATGGGGAGACTATTCCCTCATTATAAGAGTGTATCACAATATATAAGATAATATCATATGAAAATGTGAATTGGTATAATAATGATTAAATAGATTACATAGTAAAAGCAAACACTATAACGACTAGACCAGTAACTCACCTTAGTGGAAGTAGATATAATCAACCAAGCAAAAATAATAAACCAATAATTGGAAAATAAATCACATACAAAAGGATGATAATGTATTTAATGTATCTAAAAAGTAGAAAAAAGGATACAAGCAGTAGACACTAGTACTATACATGTTATATAAAAAGAATCCAAAAAGGGAAAAATCTATCCAAGCATCTAGAGCTCTAGCCTAGTCATCTTCTACCAAGTTCCCATCCTAATATAAACAAGTATTCAAGCATCCATAAGAGGAAAATTCCCCTTATATACAGTTGCAAGAATGTAGTCTGCTCATGTACCAGAGGTGACCCAGATAAGATGTGAGATAAACTCAGTTTTCCACGGCCAATTGTGTCAATAAATATCCAGTTGTGTATATAAAATGGAAGTGTGCAGATATGATAATGTAAGAAGTAATAAAAACTGTAAAAGGGTTGGATCTAGTTCCTAAAGAAAACTAGGCTAACACTACCTTCTTTGACCTATGCCAAAATAACTCTGAACAAGTATCAAGGGACATAATGCCCAGTATCACATTTATATGGGAAGACATGCCCAGTATCACAATAGTAAGGGACATCATGCCTAGTATGTCAGCAAGGGACATCATGCTCTTGTCATGTCATAAGGGACGTCATGCCCGTATAGTATCACAATGGATGACATGCACATATCACATACATATAAAGGCACTCCATGCTCATATCACATGTATATAAAAGTACGCCATTCTAACGCCCCATATTTTTATGAATTATTTTTTTCGATTTAATTTAATCATTTTTATATTTTTCATTTCACACAACACTGAATATAGCATGTGTTATATGAAAGAACCAAGTTATTCTTACTTTTTATGCAAAATAAAGTTGATATTACACTAGACGAAAAACATAGATTAGCTTGTGGTATAAGAAAAAAAAATTTAATCTTAGGTTACACACAATGTCAAGTTCCTTCGATAATTTTCATGACATGTAAGACCAACCTTTACCAAACTACAATGTACTATTAATAATGTTATAAAAATATTATTATAGTTACTGCCCAGCTGTTAGAATAGAACATATGAATAAGATTAACTAATTTTTTAAAATATTATTTACACATGTAAAAAAAATAAATCCTTTGGTTATCAATTAGTTATAAATTAAATTATTAACTATTTTAAACTAAATAAATTCCTTTTTAATGAAAACTGTTTTTATATGTATAAACACAATTTTATATCAATAAATTAATAAACCCACTTTTTGATGATTGTTTTTAAAAAATTTATATATTATATATTAAATCAATATTTTTGACACTCATCAAATAGATTTTATTCATATAATAAAATAATAAAACAAATTAAATAAATAAAAAGTTGTATTTTTCTAAAAGGCAATTTTACGCCCTTTTAATGGTGAACCTATCTGAAATATAATTTTTGAAACTTTTATAATTTTATTTGAAAAAATAAAATTAATTTTTGAAATATTAATTTAAAAATTTACTTTTTTTGTATTTTTTTTATTTTTCTGAGAAGTTTCATTTTTTGATGAATAGTGAAAAACATTGAATTTTAATTGAAAACTGCTTTTTCATTTAATTTATTTATTTTTTAAAATTAAGTTTTAATTTAGTTTTAAAGTATAATTAGATAAATTATACATGAATTAAAACAATTTATTTCATTGGAACGAATTTTACATTGAAATTTGATATAAAATCATTTCAAACTTTTTCGCTTTTTCACTTTAAAAACTCGTTGTCTCATCCCATCTTCAAGATTAATTTTAAATTAATTTATATCAAATATGTGATAATAATTTGGAAAAAGTATTACATATTTATAATAATAAAAATTTCTAATTTATAATAATTTAGAATTATATTTTTATTAAAAATATTAGTGAATGTAATTAAAACAAATTATAGTGATTAAGTTAAAAACAAGTTTAATTGATGACTAAACATAGAATATAAGGTTTAAAAATGACCCTATACTTGTATAGAAATTATTTTATAACCATATTTAGGAAATTATGCCTATAAGGATATATAATGGTCTATTTTTAACCCTTTAGGGACAAATAAAACATAGAGAGTATGCAATTATTTTTAAAAATACCAAGTGCGTCATTTTCCCCACTTATAAAAGGCCACCACCACTTCCCTCCCTTCACACCTATAAATACCATTGTCTCATCAAAAACCAATACAAATATCCTATAAACATACCTATGTTCATCCTATAATACTCTATTTGGGAATAAATCCAATCAATAATCTCTTTGGTGAAAACCAAATGGAGTTACCCAAAAAAGAGGTAGCACCCTTAAACAAGTAGTTTTGTTTTATCTATTTATACACCCCCTAAAATATTATTATTACATGATTATATAATAACCTCAGTATCATCAATATAATGATATTTATTAATTTTAATTGTAGGATATTCACTCACATTCACTTCCATCAAATAGGATATGCAATCATCGACTATGTGTACGGTGGGCTACCGTCTCGCAAACCGATGTTGTTCATTTTTTCATTGACACCTTTCAAGGTTGGGAATAATAATGTAATTTATATTATTATACGATATATATGTTATATATGATATATATGATACATATTATGTATTTATGCCTATGAAATTATTATATTACGCATACCTTCATGCTTTCCATTTTATGGAAATATGATAACTTCATTTATAGACACATGGACTACCACCTCCTCACAACAATGTGATTCATTCACACTTTACATGGAATGTATTAAGGATGGGTTTGGTAAAAATATATGATATATATTACATAATAATTCTAATTTAATTACTATCCATGGTCATCTCACCTGAGAAGCCTCGCATTTTGGTTCACCTAATTTATCTAAATCACCTATGAAACTTAATTTTTAGTTTTTTTTACTATTTAATTAAAAAATGAATTATATTTTTGGTTTTTGGTTCTTCTTTAAACAGTGACATGAAAAATAAGAGTTTAAACTAACATGAAAATCTAAACAGAATGAAGTAAAGAAGAAATGAATTTGTCTTGGGTTTGGTTTTGGATTAAATAATTATTTCCCTTTAATTGTTTGATTTTGGTTTGATAATACAAACATGAAATAACATGTTTTCATTACTATTATTTATTTAGAAATTGTGGAATCTTTAAGATCCTAAGTAATCTTAATTATACCTCCTTCTATAATCAAGGTTGATGAAACACCCTAGTATTTGTATGCCATCTTCCATGACCCAGCTTTATTGATGTTGTTTAATACATTGATTTTCTCAACTCCTTCATATGAATAGTTAACCAATGGATGTAGGTAAAAGATATTTAAATAAAATAATAGTAATAAATTGAGTTGCATGTCATTGTTGTGAAATCACTAAACCAGAGACATTTTCCTCTGCATGCATACTACTCAAATATTCCACAAACTTAAAATGAAATTTAAGGAAAATTAAATAATAAATTGAACTCCCCTAGGTAAATACTTAGGTTCGTCTTCTTAGTTTAGATAGTAAGAGATCACTTGGTGGATGGAAGAAGAGAAAAATAAAATACTAAAATAAATTAGAAAATAGTAAAATAAAAAGAATAGTGGATGAGATAAGTAAATTAAAAATAGAATAATGGGGGAAGATAAGAGTTTGTTTGTGATAGATATAGATATATAGATAGAGATAATAGAATATAATGATTATAATAATAAAATAATAAATGAAATAAGAAAATATATAAAATAAGATTGTTAAAATTATAATAATAATAATAATAATAATATTTAAAAGAAGAAAATTTAAATAAAGAAGATTAAAATAAAAATGGAGAATAAAAAGTAGAAGGCTGGAATGGGTGGAGAATAATTGACATGAATTAATTAATTAATTTACTAAAATAAATTTAAACTACAAATTGAAATAAAATGAAAACTAAAGAAAACATTAAATAGTAATAAAAATGAAAAGAGGAACATGTATCAGCTCAGAATCCTCCTTGGTGGGTTCCCTCCTTGGGGAGTCAAGAGATATCCTTCATAATGGGTGAACTTATCCTTATATAATCCAATGGGGTTCCATCCTTCAGCATTGAAAATCAAGATATTTCAAATCTCCCTTTAAAATCTCCTCCATATTCCTTCCACTAAAATTTTTCTCATGGTTGATCCATTTAATGAAATAATTTGGGAATGGTTTCTTCTTAAAAGTTTCCCTCAATAACGTTTTATATTCACCCTCCAAAATTAAAAGTAATTGGATGTATATAGTAGATTTTATGACATAATTAATGTGTCATACTCTTTTTCTCCAATTTTTCCTAAATATTCCCCCAATTTAGAGCATCTAATGGATGCAATAATGATGGAATATCTTTATTATATTTAATGATATAATGTTACATTAAATTATCTTTAAAATAAAGTTGGAATCACATTAATTTGAGGTGTTTATCCTGAGTTATGACTCAATCATTTAGGTGGGATCCACGCTATCATCCAGAATAATTTTTCGAATTTTTTTATTTTTTAGGTCCTTTGGATATTTTCACTAAAAGGTCATATAAGTTATCTACTATAATGAGAACCATTAAGTGCTACAACACTATTGTTAAATATCTGTTCTACAGATATATGGTATAATTTGAGGGATACAAATGATATAGGCTATTAGGGGTGGAGACTCATAGGACTTTGAGGCACCTTTTAATGGTGTACACCCTTGGTAATATCCAATGTAGGATATTGTAAGAATGAGACCCTCTAGTAGGAAAACCATATTTATATGTTTCATTGGATTTTCCAATCTACAAACATTTGTATTAGTCCTTATACTTTAATATTGTTATTAATTAGTATTATGAATTGAATACTTTAATGTATTGATGAAAACCATGATGACAGGTGTTTGTGGTGTGGTAGGATACATTGGGTGTTTCGTGAGTAATAATGCATTAATTAATAATGTGAGAAAGAATTTTTAAATTTTGTTCTTTAATAGAAGTTGATATCTCAGGACCTTTTATGGAAATGATATTTCTTAAATAAATCAATGGTCATGGTGTTCTATAGGCAAGTTCAATTTCTGAAATTCAAAGAAAGAGACATCAGGTACATAGTTTGATAAAAAAATCCATGCAACCTTCTTGATTACAGATATCATGATAAAGGGATTATATTACATAGTAATCATCCATATGAGGTATTATGTCATTATAGCATTAACTTATTTCTTTATGGGTGCCTTGGCGTGTTGCTAGATTCTAACATTGTACTTTATGATGCTTCACCTAATGCCACTCAGAAATAATACTAGAGGGTCACACACTATGTGTATCTAGAATATCAGTTATATAATATTATTATTATTTATTATTTAAAAATTTGCATTAATATTATTCATTCACGTGGTTTAATAATTACAAATGTTTTCTTGATCACATTTATTCTTTTATAATTTATTTGAGAGAATATAATGTGAGTGGAATATTTAAGAAACATTTATTTTTCTTTTATTGAATAAAATATTTATTTATTTACTGGGGAATAATGAAGTGATATTTATTTAATAAATAAATAGTTATTATTCAAGGCTCAAAAAATATTGTATAAGAATTGAGGACTGAGTTTAAATGATCCTGTGAGAAATAAAAAATATTGAATATTATTTAATTAAATGATATTTAATTTAGTTTTTAAGTTAATAACATGTCAATAAATAAAAATATTATTATTATTATTTGGCATGGGGTTCTTCATGGATTAAATAAATAATAAGGGGAACTTGTGCAATTATATATTTATAACCCTAGAGAAATATAAACTCAATTGTATTAATCTCTTTGAGAGATAATTCATTTGTTTGGTTGTGGATAATGAATTTTTGGAATTCTCTCAAGTCCTAGAGAGCTCTATTCTATAAGAACGACCCCTAGAAAAAGAGAGTTATCTTCACCCACCTCCCCCTATGAGGTCAAGAGAGATCCAGGAAAATGATTTGGAAGCAATTCTCAAGGTGATCAAAGGTGGGCGATGAAAGCGATAGGATCTGTCATTATAGCACCCATAGATTCCTATGGAAACATTCAGATATTTTTGGAACATGTTTGGATCACCAATAGAGGTAATAATATTTTATTCCTATAATATAACAACCATGTAACAAAGATATTTTTTCAAATTCATCAATAAAGAAATAATTCCATAAAGGTAATTCTTTAATTAATTAAATTAATTATAAATAATATATGATGATCCTCTCTCTGTTTTTGGACTTATATCCCTTATCTATTTCATTGATTTAATTCTGTTGATCATGAAATTCAATGTTGGGTAAAATCTTAGACTAATTATTGATCATGGAAAAATTAAAAGTTGGGCACAATCCATCACACGCTTTTGTTGTACCCAGAACCTACAAGTGGTATCAGAGTGGTCGCATAATTATGTTTAATTACTTAAAGATTTTTGATTGATTTACACATTTTTTATTTATTTTTCAATTCATGTTTAATAATTATTTTAATCATAATTGCAAGATCTTCTTATTCCTCCTTCGTTTCTTATAGATCTAATCAATATGATTAATTTTATAAATGAAATAAAAATGAAGAACTCATCCAGAGGTGGTCGAGTATTATATCCAAATAACACAAAAGTATATTCCATGTAACCATAGCTAAACTTCATGTACTTGTGTTCAATTAATCAAGAATTAATGTAGAAATTAATTCAAATCATGTGCATTTATTTCATGTGGTGAATTTATTTACTACACTGTATGTTTATTGGGATATGGTGGTGCACAGTCAAGTGGAGTACATGTTGTGTAGACCATGTACATAGAGTGTAGTTCCTTTGAGTCACATAAAGTTAGTGTATTACCATACATGGTCTACATGGCTGGTCGACATGTATTTCAAAGACCATACACCATGTATCCCATTATACACATCATGTACTCAATTTTTTCTGAGGAATAGTATACACACTGAGCCCCTAGGTGTGTTCCTTGGATACAAGATGAGAGATGAACACACCATGTAGCTTTCTTGTACACACCATGTACTAATACTAAATTATATAGATTTAAAATTTATTTATTTTATTATGTAAAACTTATCAACATATTCTTTCATGTGGTCATTAAATTGATAGCACATTCCATGTGATGGGTTTTTATATTTATATATATAAATGTTTAATTAACATCAGTGTAATGTTCATTTCTACATATCAAGTATGAGTTTTATTGTAGTTTTTAAACTACGTGCATTAAATCATAACACATAATTGAAAAATCATGTAATTTGTGTAGTCATTAAGGTGATACTACATCTCATGAAAGTACATGATAAGTTGTGTATTCCATATACCGCAAGAGTAAATAGTATGAGAGTATAATACATATTGGGTAGAATTAGATGGGTATTCATCATATTGCCTCCAAGGTATATTTATGTACATAGTTAATTTGAAATAAATTTATTTAATTTGTTTAAAATTATGATGTATGAGAATATCAAGGAGATTCTGATGATAATTAAGATAAAAGAATTGATTAATTAAAGAAGATAATTAATTGATTCAATAATGATTTATCTTAAATAAGAATGATTAATAATTGAATTCTAGATTTATTAAATTAATAATTTATTTCATGCATGTGGATGATCATGAGCATAGACTATACCATTGTATGTGATTGGTTTCATTTAATTGTTTATTAAATTAAATTTTTGGCATGCATTCCTTCACTCTTATTTTTATATAAGTTATTGCATTCCCAAGGTTTCTTTTATGTAAACCCTATCCCCTCACCTACATGTTAGTAAAATAATATGTAATAAATGGATATCTTAAGATAGTGGAGGCGTTTCAATTTTGGATTCAAGATGAAACCAATCCAATAAAGATACATAGGTGGATAAGTGGAAAGTTGTAACACAAACCTTAATTGGTTCAAGGTGTTTTCCCCTAAGTCAACGGTTTGTTTATCATCATCTAGATAAACTAAACATTAGTAAAATCTCATTATCATGCCACTTTATTATTTTATTTCTATCAAGTTTCATGTTTATTTCATTATGGATGTTTTTTTATGATCACATGAATTAATTAAATTAACGAGCATGCAGTATAGAATTAAAAAAATTGGATTATGTATAAATATTATCTAATATATAATTAATCCCTTAAGTAATCCAATTAATATTAACAATAATGTGATAAATATAATAATTGGAATTTTATGAATAAAAGGGTAAAATCTATCAATTATATATATTAAGTCAGTATAGTCTTCCACTGCTTCAGTTAAAATTGAACCATAGTTAAAATTCCATAACCATACAAAGTTATGGTGATTTCAATTATAAGAGAATTATAAATTGAATTTTTTTTGTTGACTTAACTTATTTTACATAAAGGGTTGACTTTAAAAGTAGGTCTTGGTGTAACAAAGAGGTAAGGGTTGAGGAAATATAATTTATGGATTTTAGGATCTGATATCCCACTCAAGAGATCAAGTAACTGTGAATTAATGTATTTGGAATTGGAAATGTCTACCTAAAACCATTCAACTTACTTGACCAACAAAATTTGGGGTAATGAGAATGGGAATATGGATCCTTGTCAAAAGAATATTCAAGAAACAGAATATTCTAAAGCCAATGGTGAGGGTTATTAGGTTTTGATTAAATAGTGGGATGCTGATAAATATAATATTTAGCTATTTGTCTAAATTTTATAAGATAAAGTACTAAAATTATGCTCATATTATGTGTAGAAAAAACATTAAAATGACTTCAAACTTATCATTTTGCTCCATACTTGAGAAGCATAACCTTCTCACTGGCACAAATTTCCAAGAGTGGCAAATGCGCTTATACATTATCCTTCTCCATGAAAGGAAATTATATGTGCTCGAAGAACCTATTCTTGATTTGATTAGTAAGGAGGTAAGTGATGAATAGATATCTCTCTAGGAGAAATATATTAAGGATGCTACATATGTTCAGTGTCTCATGTTATCATCCAACACAAATGAGCTTTTGAATCAATATAAGGAAATGGATGTGTATAGCATGATGTCTCACCTTTGGGATATCTATCAAGAGAAGGAAATACAAGAGATATATGAGATCTTAAATTATTTATTTACAACTAATCTTAGAGACTATATGACAACTAAGGCTCATGTAGTCAAGATTATTGGCTACATTGAACACTTAGACATCTTATGGATTAAATTCCTAGATGAGTTGCATACAGATCTCATAATTTCATCATTTACCAAGACTTTCTCTAATTTTATTATTAATTACAATATGATAAAAAATGAGAAGAGTTTTCATAATTTATTACCATAATTCACCAAGTAGATAAAACCTTGGTTCATGATAAACTCATGGTCCTTATGGTGAATAAGAAATGGTAGAACAAGGAAAAGGGTCCCAAGACTCACAAAAAGTCTAAAGATCTTAAGCACCATCCTTCCAAGAAGAGGAATATTCAGAGGTAGGGAAAGGAAAAGGAGGCAATATATTTTGTATGTGTCAAGTCAGGCCACTGTTATTGGAACTACACCCAGAAGTAAGGGGAAGCTAAATTTGCATTCATTACTGAGTGTAATATTTCAATATCTAGACATTGGGAATTAGATACAACTTGTGGTTCACACATATGTATCAAAATACATTAACCAAGTATATTTTGAAATATTTATAGAGGATAGGAGGATTTGAGAGCTGTTAATAGTGTGAATCTGTCTATCTTATCCATTGGTAAATAACACCTTTAATTTCCAATGATAATTATTTTGGTTTTAAAATATTTTTATTATGTTCTAACAGTTACCAAGAATATAATTTATGTATAATGACTAGATGTAGATGGGTTTTTTTTCATGTATGGAAATAAAATTTATTTCATTTATAAGAAAAAAAATATTTTATGGTATGGAAAATTTAAATAATGGAATTGATGTATTAAACTATGAAAACCAAGTGTAGGAAATTGAAAATGATTCATGTTCACATGACTCATATAACACCCAGTTATGGCATCACCGTCTTGGTCATTTAAATGATATGTGTTTGAAAAAGCTCTATCAAGATGGTTATTTATACTTTTCTCAGCTAAAACCACTTTAAATATGTCCAAATTGTTTATAAGAAAAAGTAACCAAACTAGAATCTGGTGGACAAGGTGAAAGGGCCACTGAGATTCTAGGATTGGTATACACTGATGTGTGTGGACCATTTCTTGTATAATATAGAGGTGGATATTCTTACTTCATAACTTTTACTGATGAATTCAGTAGATATGGCTATATCAACTTGATTAGGTATAAGTCTAAATACTTTGATAAATTCAAATAATCCAATAACTAAGTACATAATCATCTTGATAGAAGATAAATTAGCTTAGATATGATCAAGGTGGTGACTATCTTAACCAATAGTTAATTGATTTTCTAAGGGAGTTTGTGATTTTATATCAACTCACTTGACATTACACACAATTTTAGAATGGTTTTAGTGAAAGGAGGAACCATACCTTTCTATACGTGGTAAGGTCGATGATGAGTCATGCAGATCTTCCATTATCCTTTTGGGGATATGCATTACAAAATAAAGCATACACATTAAAAAAGTAAAAAATTTAGTGGAAAATATAATTCCCTTTTAATAATAGAGTGGAAACAAATCTATTTTTTTGAATACACATGTGTGGGGTTGCAAGGTATTTGTTAAATCCTTCTCATATAATGAACTAGCACCACAGGGCACAAAGTGCATCTTTATAGGGTATCCCAAGGAAACAAAGGGAAAATATTTATAAAACCTGATTATCCACCGAAATAGGACAATATTTATTTTCTATATTTTAATATTGATGCGTTTAAATTCCTATTGACACTAGTTAGTGAATTGTATTAGATGAACTTTATTTCACATCATTGTGCAATTCATGTTTAAAGAGTAAATTTGGTCCCAATAGATCATCAGATTATAGAATTCATTATTTTAATTATTATAATTTTATATTTTTTAAAGTGATTTATCACATTGTTTATAAAATTATTTCTTTTAGGATCAATGGATAAATCATAAGGGAATATGGAAATTTATATCCATGAATGAAGAAATTTCTGGACAAAGAAGAATGGGATTTAGGAATATAAAATAAAAGTGAAGACCACATTTAAGTCCTAATGAATATAAAATTTTAACTTTATATACATAAAATTATGGGTATCATTTCATCCAACTATGTTTGGAGCTAATTTTGAAGTTTTCTTGGTGATCTAGGTGGTTAAAGATAAAGATTTAAATATGGGCCATATTTCAAAGCCCATAAATTCAGCCCACCAATTTGACCATAACATCTGAATGGATAATCCAATTGGTTTGAAATTTATACTAAAAATACAGTAAATCTCAAAAAAAGATATTTTTATTCTACGAACCCTTAAGATTCTGTCATATTCAATGTCTAATTTTCATGTCAAAAAGGGGGATGAATCTGGTCTAATTTTTATGGGAACATTGAGAAGTTAAATCTCCTTTGATTTCTCATCCACCTTTTACTCTCTTAATTAATGCGGAAGGAATATATTTATGGGGGATAGACCCTAGGATCATAATTTTACTATTTAAGGTGGGGTGGTGAATTAATTTGGAGATCCATGTTTTATTTCTTCCAATGATATTGTTACTCTGTCATTTTGTAATTGCAAGTCATTTTTATCAAGTAAGTTGTTTGATTCACATAATATATTTAATAAAAATTATTCTTCTTCATATATCATTTTATTATTTTTATTATCACATTTATATCATTCAATAAAGTTGTTAACTAATTCACCCCAACACTTGTGAATTTCTTCACACAATGGTGCAGTGATCATTATTTTACTATTTTTCTTCTCCAATTCCACCCTTAAGAGTCTACTACCCACTTTTATTTATAAAATATAATAAATGGAGGGATAAAAATAATATGGTTTGATCTAAATGAGTATAAATGGAATGGATTGTATGTTATTTCTCATTTTAATAATTCCTAATCAATTCTTTTGTGGATATTTTCAATCAACGATGTACTTTCTTCATTTGAACTCAATAATTTTAAGGTTACACATCAGTAGTGATAGTACGATCCTCTACCTTGGATTTATTAGGAATATTATTCCCCAAGTGTAAAGGTAATTATCCATAAAATATTGAAAACACAAAATCCATGAGTGATTTTTTAATTTCAAATTTCATTGAAAGAAACACTATTGAATTTAAGACATTGAAACCATTAAAAGAAATTCATTAAATCCACCCCCTATAATAACCTTTTATCAATTCATTATCTTAAATATAATTAACTTAACTCATTAAAAATATTTAACTATATACTCAATTAAAACTCAAAACGGACACTTCATATCCAAATCACCTCCATAGAATGTATGTTTCATTAGGTTTCTTCCTAAGTATCTAAGGATTCAATAACCCAAGATGTTCTATAAGAAACCACTTTCACCATATAATTTGGGTAAATTTGTGAATTACCAAATTTTGGCATCATTTATGGGGACGTAAGTAAGTTATCTTAGATACTATAATTCTTTATCACCCCCATTTCTCTTATATTTTCCCCTTTCAATTTTTGGGTTTTCTGAGAATCTCGAATCCAAATTTCTGTTTTCTCTAATAGAGTATCTGGAAGATTACCCAATCATAAACCCATGCTATAATCCAATTAAAAATATAAATTTGGAATCAACAAAAATAAGAAATTTTTTGTTAAAACCTTGAATGATTACCACTCACCTGATGATATTTATAATCATTTTGATGATGAATATTTAAAGGATCAATTTCCATCCTATCAAGGATGATTTAAGAGATAAATATTAGGGAATTACATGATGTAGAAAATCCTATCCAGACTAATACCCAAAAATTAATTGAAAATTTTTGTGAAAAATATAGAAAATGAATTCAGAAATTTCATCATTGAGATCTGAACTAAACGGAATCGAAATTGATATAGACCTCATTCCAACTTAGACTATCCCTTCCATAATATTGATAGAAGAATATTGTTATAAAAAAACCCCTTATAAATTTACTAAATAACCAACCTTGGTATTTGGGATAGCTGAATAGGATCAAGTAATTGTTGAAGTGTCTTCAAATTGGGAGAAAATTGATTTTTTGGATTCAAAAGAGGATAATTTATCTTCATGGATTGAATGTTCTGAATATTACTCCATTAATGATTTTTCTATACCACTGATCATGAAACCATAATGAAAAATAAAAAATATTGAGTCCATTCACACTCCTGATATTTATTTGGCCAATTGGGGGATAAAATATATTTTTATAAGGAAGAAATTCTTTCTAAAAAATTTGGGGAAGAAACTGATTTGGATTCAAATTTCCCATCTACTTTAATAAATTTCAATCCACCAAAACTCAAAAAAAATTCTACCCTCCTTGGTCAAGTATCCCTCCATAGGTGACAACTAATAAATTTTTACAGTAATTCATTCATATATTGAATCTAATAATGTAGCAATGAAACTTTATTTCTTAGGAAAGACTAAAGGAGAAATTATATAAACCATTTTTGATATTCCTTGTATTTTACCACTCATTGGATCACATATGTTCGTACTTGAAACAAAATATAAACAAAGTATCAATCTCAATATTATAGATGTGGAGAAAAATTAAAATTAAAGGTTTTTATTGGGTAACTTGGGGGGTCAAGTTCAATCTAATGACTTTAAATAAAGTGATTTCTAGGAGGAAAATAGGCTTATGCTTTATTTTTATTTTTATTTTATTTTCTGTTTTATTGTTGTTTTAGTCAAGGTAACCCCCTTGGGGTTTCCAATGTGACCTAATTATTCTTGTGTGTGAGATATAATAACTGAATTAGTTCTTTATTTTCAAATGAAACACACGCCTTTTAGGGATCAAATCCATCCTTCAATCTCCCCCAAGGATTCAACATGTGACATGATTCCAAAGTGATCAATTTTTTATTGATGGTTCATCAACTTCAAATCAGGTGGTTTTGTTCCATAAATTTATTTAAAATCACATTATCCCCCTATTTCTTTCAAATTCTGAACACTCTCTTATCTTTTCATTCAACACTGAGGGAAATGTCATTCTATGTTGGGTGGAGCAAAAATCTAAGATTAAAAAAAACAGGCTTTTAAAAATAATTTAAATTCAGAATCCTTTCATGCATTAATTTATATTATGAAACATGAAAATTGAATGTCAAATCATTTTGAATGCCTTGATTGTGATTTTAATACTTTTTTATGTTTATGGGAATGGTTTTGGAAAGTGTGGTTGTTTTATGTGATTTTTCATCATTTACATTTTCATCCTATTAATAAAAATTCTAAAATGCACATCTATTGGATTTTGGGTGTAAGTTTTAGTTCTTGGGTCCCCATAAATATAGCATAGGGTATGGGGCCAATTTCATTTTAATTTGATTATCCAAAAAAATAAATTGAAAAAATACCACATAAAGCAATTTTTTGTTCAAATTTGTGGCTTTAGTACTTTGGGATTGAGACTCCATATTTGTTTTTCCTAGATTTTGGATTTTCATCTCTATTATATAGAATGGAATTGTTGATATGTGTTTAATTCATCACTTGGGTATTGTGGCTTCATAGTTGTCTTTCCCAGAGTTAATCTTTTCATCTCTATTATGGTTAAAAAAACAAATAAAAAAAGAAAGAAAAAAATAAGAGATAAAAAAAGAAAAATAAATAAAAATATACACTCATCTTAAGGTTTAATTTTATTCCCACATAGCACTTCTATTTGTTTACCCATGAACAAGAAAATGTGACCCATGTCTTTTTTGATACACAACACATCATCATGCTTAATTGAAATATAATGAAATGTGGTGATGAATTTGAAAAAAGGAATGGCCTTGGTCATGGGATATTCTTGAGAACCTAGCTTGTGATAAATGATTTTGAAGGGATTCTTGATTGTTCGACATGATTTATTTTTGTGAGAATTTTATGTTAAAATGTTTTTAAAAAATGGAATTCAGTTTCATATTTTTGAGATACTTTTTGATCGGGAGTAGCAAAACTCAAGTTGGAGGGTGTGATTATCCAATAAAAAAAGCTACTATTCATTTTTTATATTTTAATATTTATGAATTTAAATTTATATTAACACAATTTTTAGTGAATTTAATTAACTAAACTTCATTTAACATCATTATGAAATTCCTATTTAAAGTGTAAATTTGGGCCCAATTAATCATAATATTTTGGATATAATTATTTTAATTATTTGATTTTGATAATTTTGTAATATTATTGATCGATTTTTTGGGTAATTTATTTTCTTTTAGTATCAACAGATGAATCTTAATGTAATATAGACATTTATGTCCATGAATTCATAAATTTAGAGACAAAAAATAATGGACCTTAGGCCAATCAAATAAATGTGGATCCCACATTCTAGGACCAGTAAAACTAAAATTTTAGCATTGTATATAGAAAATTATGTGGATAATTTCATAAAACAGTTTCTAGATCTAATTTTGAAGTTTTCATGGTGATTTATGTGGTCAAAGATGAAGATTAAAATATGGACCAGATTTCAAGGACCATAAATTCAGCCCACCAATTTAACCCTAACATCTAAATGGATGGTACAATTGGGTTTAAATTTCTACATATATTATAGGACACTTATAAGAAGATATTTCTCTTCTACAACCAATTAAGATTCATCCATCTTCAATTTCAAATTCATACATCAAAAAGATGGATGAATCTGGTCCTATTTTTATGGGAAACATTGAAAAGTCAAATATCCTTTGATTTCTCACCCACCTTTTACTCTCCTAATTAATAAGGAAAGAAATTATTAATGGAGTCTTGACCCTAGGATCATAATTTTTATATTTAAGTTGTTGGTGGTGAAGTTATTTATAGATCCATGTTTAATTTCTTTCAATTGTATTGTTACTCTGCCATTTTGTAATCGCAAGTCATTTTTCCCAAGTAAGTTATTTGATTCACCCAAGATATTTAATAAAAGTTTTTATTATTAATCTATTATTTTATTATGTTTAATACCACATTTATATAGTTGAATCAAGGTGTGAACTTATTCACACCAACACATGTGAATTTTTTCACACAATGATAGAGTGATAGTTATTTCACATTTTTCTTCTCCAATTCCACCCTCATAAGTATACTACCCTTTTTAATTGATAGAATAACATCAATGTAGGGATAAATATCTTATGGATTGATCCAAGGGAGTATAAATATAATTTATTGTATTTTATTTCTCTATTTAATAATTATTAATCAATTCTTTCGTAGAGTTTTTCAATCAATGATGTGCCTTCTCCATTTGATCTCACTAATTATAAGGTTACACATCCTTAATTATAGAATGATCCCCTACCTTGGAGTTATCATGAATATGATCCTCTAAGTCTATATGTTATTAGCCTTAGGATAGTGAAATCACAAAATCTGTGAGTGAATTAGGAAGTTCATATTTCATTGAAAGAAACACTATTGAATTTAAGACATTGAAATCATTAAAATAAATTCATTTAATCCACCCCTTACAATAACCTTGGATCAATTCATTATCTTATATATAATTCAATTAATTCAATAAAACTATTTAATTATCCACTCAGTTCAAAATCAATTTGGCTACTTCATATCCAAATCACCTCTGTAGAATTTATGTTTCTTAAGGTTTCTTCCTAGGTCTATGAGGATTCGATAACCCAAGCAATTCTACAAGTGACCGCTTGCACTATATAACTTGGGTAAATTTGGGAATCACCAAAACCCCTCAGATAAGAAAGTGATTGTCTCCAGACAAGCTATCTTTATTTATAGGGAGTACATCCTCAAAAAGGATAGTGAGAGAAATATTGACTTCAATGAATTTGATGCTCAAGATACAAAATATTTGGTACAAGAATAGGTTCCACAAGTACCCATGGAAGAAGTAGTTTATGAAACATAAGAACTTTGTAGGAGCATAAGATATGTAAGTGAACCAGATAGATATATTTTTCTATTCCCCAACGATAGTGACTCAATATCGGTTGAAAATAATGAACATCTCTTCTACAAGGAGGCAGTATAGAGCTTAGAAGCTGCAAGATTACAATAAGCCATGAATTTTGAAATGGATTCCATGTATTATAACCAAGTTTGAGTTCAGGTTGATGCACTAGTTGATATAAATCCAATTACATTAAAATGTTTATTCAAAATGAAACTGGAAATTTAATTTAAAGTAAATACCTATGAATAAAGGTTAGAGGTTAAAGGGTTTAAATAGAATTAAATAATTGACTATGATGAAACATTTTCACCAGTTTCTATGTTTAAATCCATCAGAATTCTACTTACTATAGCATCTTACCATGAAAATGAGATTCGGAATATGGATGTCAAAACTGAATTCCTTAATGGGAACCTTTAGGAATATGCCTATATAAAACAACCAGAAGGTTTTGTAACTCTATATGATTCCAAAAGTATTTTCAAGTTATAGAGATCCATTTATGGATTAAAGCAAGTATCCAAGTTAGGGAAGATTAGATTTTTTGAATCGATAAAATAATTTGGTTTAATTAATAATGAATGTGAGACTTATATTTAAGAGGTTTAGTGGGAATGTATACTTTATCTTGGAATTATTTACAGATGACATATTACTTATTGGAAATGACATACCAGTCTTACAGTCTGTTAAGGACTGGTTAAACAAATGTTTCTCCATGAAATAATTAGGTGAAGCAGCCTATATTCTAGGGATCAAGATCATTTATGATAGATCCAAGAGGTTTTTTGGATTAATTAAAAATACATATATTGACCAGATACTAAGGATATTTAGTATGGGACAATCTAAGAGGGGATTGGTGCTAGTGTCACATGGTTTATATTTTTCTAAGAAAATGTTTCCTCAAATAAAACAGGAGAGAAATAGATAATGTTTAAGATACCATACACTTATGTGATAGGATCAATAATGTATTCCATGTTATGTACTGAACTTGATGTTTCCTATGCACTGAACATAGTAGTAAGATATCAAGAAAATCCAAGAGAAGATAATTGTTCTGCTATTAAGGTTATCCTTAAGTATCTAAGAATAACTAAGGATATGTTCTTGGTGTATGGAGGAGAATAGGAGTTGGATATCAGGGGTTATAATGATTCTAGTTTTCAGACATATCATAATGATCTGAATTCATAATCATTATATGTTTTATGTCTCAATAGAGGAGTTTTGATCTAGAAGAGTTCAAAGCATCTGGTTGTTGTAGATTCTAAAATGGAGTCTGAGTATATAGTGGATTCTGATGCATCTAGGTAATTTGTATGGATTGGAAACTTTTTATAGGAGCATCATGTGGCACATAACAATAAATAATCCATGACATTATATTTTTATAATACTACAGTATTGGATCTTGGAAAATAGGAAAGGGCACACCAACGGACAAAACCCAAACTCTGAAAGTATCAACTCTGGATAGATTTTTATCATAGGGATGAAGTTGCAGTAAGCCTAGTACCCACAGAATAGAACATGGTGAACCCCTAGAATAAATTCCTATCTCAGTAGAAGTATGAGTATCATGTGAGAGATAGAATATTGGATGTTGTTAGTAGTTTTTTCTAGTGTGAGTGGGATTCTGTTTCAGTTTCTGCCCTAGAATCAACTTCTTTATACATTATGATAGCCTATATTCATGGTTTTGAATATTAATAAACTCTTTATCACATCATTATTGTTCTTTTGTGTAATATATTATGTGATAATGTCCTAAGAGTAATTATCTCGCTAAAATGTCGTAGAAATTCCCCACTATGATGAGAACCCGGAAGTGCTATGACAATATTCTTAAATATATGTTCTATAGTTAGATGATATCATTTGAGAAACACAGATGATATAGTCTATAAAGTGTGGATACTCATAGGACTTTGAGAAACCTTCTCATGGTGTATTCCCTTGGTAATATCTAGTGTAGGATATTATAATAATGAGACCCGCCAGAAGGAAATCCACATTAATATGTTTCATTAGGTCTTCCTATATGTGAATGTGTATATTAGTCCTTATACTTTAATATTATTATTAATTAGTATTATGAGTCATAGACATTGATGTACTGACCAAAACCATGACAACAGATGTTCATAATGAGGTAGGATATGTTGGGTTTATCATGAGTAATATTGCATTAATGAATAATAAGAGAAATGATTTAACCATTATATTCTTTAATGGAAGTTGATATATTGGGCCCTTTGATGGAAATTATATAGCCTAAATAAATTCATGGACATGGTGTTCTATAAGAAAGTTCAATTTATGGGAAGTAAAAGAAAGAGACATCGATCACATAGGTTGATGACACTGGCATGCAACCAGCTTGATAAGAGAGATCAGGATAAATGGATTATATTACATAGTGAGAATCTGTATGAGGTATTATTTCATTGTGGAACTAACTTATTTCTCTATGGGTTTCTTGGCATGTTGCCTCGACACTAATCTTTGACTACTTTACCTAATACCACTAAGAAAGAGGCCTAGAGGGTCATGCAATAAGTGTATCCAGAATCATAGTTAAATAATGATATTATTATTTATTATTTAACTAGTTCAATAAATATTATTCCCACACATGGTTTAAAAATTATTTATGTTTTCTGGATCATATTTATTCTGTCACTAGTTATTCAAGAGAATATAATGTGAGCAGAATATTTAATAAATATTTATATGCTATTTAGAAAATATAATATTTATTTATTTATTGAAGAATAATGTTGTGATCCTTATTTAATAAATAAATAATCATTATTCAAATCCTGATAAATATTATTCAGTAATTACAAACCGAGTTTAAATGGTTCGATAAGAAATAATGAATACTGGGTATTATTTAATTAAATAATATTTAATTTAATTCGCAAGTTAAGTGCATGTAGAGAAATAATATAATTATTATTATTATTTTATATGGGGTTCCACAAGGATTAAAAAAATAACAAGGGGCACTTTTGCAATTATTTATTTCTAACCATAGTGATATATAAACCCAATAATATTATTTTCTCTGAGATCCAATTCATTTTTTTGGTTGTACACAATGGATTCAAAGAATTATGTCAAGACCTATAGATCTCCCTTCTCCATCAATGCACCTAATAATGGAGAGAGATATTCCTCCACCTCCCACTCTCAATTTAAGAGAGATCCAGGATAATTCTTTGGAATTGATTCTTGAGGAGAAAAAAGATGGACAACATAAGCGATAAGATCTATCTTGCTAGTACCCATATATTCATACATTATTGTTCAAAGATTTGTGGAACACGTGTAGATCACCACTAGAGGGAATCTACTTTGATTCCTACAATGAAAAAATTGTACAACATAGATCTATTGTCAGATTCATCAACAAATAAATAATTCCATCAAGGTAATTATTCAATTAATTAAATTAATTATAAATAATATGTGATGATCCTATCTGGTTCTGGTGTTCTATCCCTTGTCTATTTCTTTGATTTAACTCCACTAATCATGACATTCAATGTTGGGTAAAATCTTGGATTAATCATCAATAATGGGAAAAAAAAAGAAAATTTGGAAATGACCCATCATATGCTTTCATTGTTCTCGAAAACTACACATATATCTAAGGATGATATGTAGTTCTAAAACTCAACTAAGTATCAAGATATTTCTGAATAATCTTATAGAACTTAAAGTTAAACTTCATAACCTGATTAGATACAATTGAATGTGTTACCCCATGCAACCTTACCACATCCCTAATGTATATTCTAACAAGCAGGTCCAAAGATAAATCATCTCTGATAGTGATGAATTCTTCTGAACTAATAAGGTGATCTAATACAACCCATAATTAACATAGCATTAAAGATAAGGTAAACCCTAATGTTAACCAGTACCTTTAATCTTATATCTAAAAATCCTAAAGGTAATCTTACTTAAAAAACTTTATCAATAAAACATAGACAAAATTGAAGGGATGTATTACCATAAATATATATTAAAATATACTTAATCTTGATAAAATCCAATCACATGAAACCTCAAAAGGGGTGTCAATGACTTTGAACTTATAACCAACCTTAAACTCATAAACCAATGGAAGTATCCATAATTATTAATTTAATCTTACATGGATACACATATACTTATAAAATTTAATTCATTATCTATTCCTTATATAATTTCTCATCTTATATAAAAACATTTTCATTAAAATCATGGGTTCTACCTTGTATTGATAAAATATCAAATGTGATTTCATTATTTGATAATTCATGTAGAGGGAGATAATCAATGAAAAAAACCATCATGATCGAACATGAAATTCATATCTATGGAGGGTAGGATTAGTGTGACCTAATTATAAAGGTTTACTTCAACCATCATGATCATGTAACTTTCCCTTTTACTTTATATTTAGAGTTTTTTGTCATTGTTCATCATTATTAACCCTTATATTTGGTCATTTTTCAACATAATGTCCAAAATCCTTGCGATTGAAACACTAAAGTATGGGAGATTCATTCTATGGAGATTTCTGATTATTCAAATCATTAGCTAACTTCTTCCCATAAATTTAGCATTCAGTTTCTCAATGACCTTCCTTTAAATAGTTAAAAAAATTATTAGTCCCCTTAAAACAATTTCCTCTATACGTTTCCCATACTTTGAGCATAAAGTAAATCAAATATTCTTCACTCTATGGTTCTTAGATTTTCTTTTAAATTCCATTTTTCTCTTATTATCAAAACCCTGGGATGGATACAAAACTCTATCCTCCATTTCCACCTTGATAGAACATCAAACAATCTCTTTGTAACTACTAAAGTCTCTTATGGATAATTACCTTTGGAGACTTGGTTGTAAGACACTAAAAATCAATCAACCATACTTTCAGGTTGGATGATAATACCCAAACCAAAGCTCTAAAGTCTTGTAAAATTTTCTTCATAGGTTCCAAAATATTCTTCATACTTTTTTTAATCTCAAAGAACTCCATATTCATATTCAAATGAAGAATATGAAAAAAAATACTTATTCAAAAAAATCTTTAAAACACATCCCAATACATGGATTCAATTTCATCATATTTCCTTGTATTCTTTATAAAATTACACCATTTATCTGCTTCACCTTTTATATGGTAGACAACCAAAATGAATTTGTCATATTTTGAACACTGTATAATGGAAAATATCTTTTCAGTGATGCTAATCCATTTCTCAGAAAATAGTGGATTTTAAGACCCACTGAAAGAAAGTGGATGTTGCCTCATGAAGGACTCAGCAGAATATTGTTCCCCCCTTTTTTAAGGAAGTCCATCAAGATTCATACCTTAATAAATTTGTGTAAACATAGAAACAATATTTTTCATTCCAAATCTCATAACAATTGGTTTCTCTAGAGGAAAATCATTTCATTTTTTATTTCACTCAACATTGACACAGTTCCTTTGAGTTCCGTCCATTGACTAAAACCAAAATCCTAGTGTGAGAAGCTGACTGACTGACTGAAAATTATTTTTTTATTGAAATAAACCCCCTTTTAAGGGTTTAGGGGAAAACCATCAAGACATTAAGACATAAACAAAATAAACAATCTTCAACTAACCGAACCTCTAGAACAAAAGCAGCACTCACTAAAAAATAGAAGCTCCTCCCAGTAAAAAGAACCATTAAGACCAGCTTACATTGTTCCATCGCAGCACGAAAAGTTGTCCCGTGCCAGAGAGCAAGGTCCTGGTATCGATGGCCAAGGTCATACCCTCTCAAACATCCGATTCTGAAAATCCATGAAACCCTGAAAGCTCTTTGCCCTGAACCTCATCTGGACCATCTTCTTGAAAGATAATGAATGCAAAATCCTTGAGTTACGGCCCATTGAGACCAAACTTTCAGAAAACCTTCACTGCTCTCTATCCGACCAAAATCAGAAAACCTGACAATGAATTCACATCCAAACATCCATCGCAGACAACAATACCAAGTCCAAAAAAAGCATAAATCCCAAAGCATAAACTCAAACAACAAAATAGGATAGGAAATCAAGGAGACATCACCACCAGTTCACAGAACCAGTCCATACTACTCCAATGCCTTCAGAAACTCACCTCAACATTGAATTTCAACAGCAAAAGCAATCATCACCCTCGACCAGAAATCAAAACCAAAACCAGCACAGAAATTTCGGCGGCATCGACCCATTGCATGACCAAAACCAAAATCAAACTTAGAAAAAGGAACAAGAAAAATAAACCCAACACCACAAAGGGTATCTCCCAAGTTTTTCTAGAAGAATACCGCATAGAAAACTGAAGTCGCATATCCCGACGCCGCCTTCGAACTCGCACAGAAAGACCAAATCCTCCCAGAACATCCACATCCAACATGAAACGCGATGGAAACCTCATGCCGCAGAATCTGAAGCTCAAACTCTGAAAGAACATCGCGCCTCCATGAAAACCCTATCTGATTGGGCAATAGTAGGGAAGAAAACGATGGATAACACTGAGAGAGATGAGCCCGCACAATGTCCCACTGGAGGGTAAATCGCACCACGAACACACCAATCTAAATCTGATCTGTGAAGGTGGAGAGGAAGACAACGCGGGGGAAAAACTATCGACATGATTCCCCTTACGGGCTCAACTCCGGGATTAGTCTTGGACTTTTGAAGAAATAAATATACACCCTTACATTATTAGTTATGTTTCTGAGAACCAATAATCATTCTGGGAAACCACATAATCATGAAAAATAACTTATTGGGTGTCTAAATCCAGACACGTTATTTTCAATATATGTCATTCAAGGTCATTATCTATTTAAATCCTTAATGATGGTTCATAATTAGTTTTTGAATTTCCAATTAATATCCTTCAAAAGTGTCAAACTAGGTGTGTTTCAAGGCATGTTGTCATGAAATAGGTGATTATGGCGTCTATCTCAGTGTTCCTATTTCAGATTTATTACCCCTAGGTACCTTTGTTCCATATCAACATCTACTTTTAATGTTCATAAAGGGATGTAATTTCTTGGAAACCACTCACTATATCCTTTCGCACAATTTTGTGACATTTTACTATACTTTGAATCATCCTTCAACTTATCCTTAGATACATACCTAGACATATCCTTATAAATATCTGTAGGGGTCTCACTAAAGTTTTCTCATCCTAGTTTAGAAATGTTAACTAAACCAATCCTATTATATCAATTATATAAACCTAGGATTATCATACATGGATATTACATTTTTTAGATGAATATTTATTACATTACAAAAAACACATGCCTAATGACCATAATATTTTAGTTCCCTTGGAAACATGGAACACAATATTCCTAATTCATTGAAGTTATTAAATTTATAGCATAAAGATATTCCCCTTTAATACTCCTACTTAAAATTATTTCTTCATAACTAGGGGAAATAAAAAAAGGAAAGGGTGAGATCAGATGTTTAGTAAGGGTAAAAGGGAGATACATAAGCATAACATGAGAATAAGGGTAGGGGAACATGAGCATAACATTTGAAAACCATACCTTGCATATCAAATATCAAAATCTTGAATCATAACATAAATATTGGCAGTTCATAAGAAATAAATCATAAGAAATCAAATAAAATGATCCATGATACCACAACATAGGAATATGACATATATTTTTGGCATACACATAATCATATAAAATATTATTTCAATTTTACCCACTAAGATGTTCATAATATTTTAGGATTATGATAACCACCCACATACCCAATTTTTCAAGCTTGGGATAACCATCTGTGTACCCTCCTTTTGGGGCTTGAGATAACCATCCATGACCATTTTATATCAAAGAATATTTATCATTACCCAATGTATTAGAGGGAGATATAGGTCTCATCCATCACATAATCCATACATTTATGTGCCACAAGATCATAGAACATTCATCATATCATAACCCATGAAATGATATGGGTTTCATTAAAAAATTCATCAGATCATAACCTATGGAAATAATTTTTGTTTCATAATCATTTCATTGTTTAATAACCCATGAAAAAGAAGATGGTTTCATTAGGATTTTATCATGGTATAACTCATGGAATAGAAGCAGGTTTCATAAAAATTTTATCATGATAAACCATTTATCAAAAGAATAATAATGGTATCATTGGTTCATGTCCCCAGTAAAGAATACATTGCATCAAAAGATATCATCTTAGAAGGAAAATGAATTTGGTTTATCATTTGGAACATTTATTAAGAAAAATAACCTCTATTTGAAAAATCACTTTTTAAAACATCTTCAAAATACTTTTAATTGAAAACTTATAAAGAAAGCTTTAAAATTTATTTAAAATGTATCTTTAGAAAAATATAATTTCTGATTCGAAAAAAAAATTCTAAAACATAGACCATTTTCAATATATTTTTCTTTTAAAATAACCATGAAAATTTGTAATGGAAAATTCAAAGAAAATAATGTGCATAATGATGGGATGTTTTTTATGTCATATATGTTAAAACAAAGATTCCATTTTCATTTTTTGTAAAATCCAAATGGGTATTGTTTTTGAGAAAGACCTAAAGATTCCTTTCCAAAAAAAATTTAAAAAAACAAACATGGGTAAAAAATTCTTTTAAAAATCATATTAAAATAATAAAACCATTTTGAAACCATTTTTATAAAATATGGATTTGGAAGAAAATGGATTTTCAATCGAAGAGGGAAATATAGTTGGGTTTTTATGAAAGCATTTTCTCAGTTATCTTAAGTACCAAAGAATGGAAATAATACTATTACTTGAAAATGTCGTGAATAACCATAAGGGAATAAAATTATAGAATCTATTAAGATATAGATAATAATATCTTATCATCTAAAACAGTATCATAAACAATCCGAATAAGTTATGATGTTGTAACATAAAATCCTTACCACTTAGGTAACTTTGAATCATAAAACCCATGAAGGAATAAAATACAATGGAACTTAAAATATAATGAGGATAAAAAATCATGATATTATAGGTTAAAGGGTTTTATATACACATCATGAAACAATATTGGTGCATAAAATATTAAACGTCTCAAAGAAGGAAAATTGAGACAAAAAACCTTATTACTTGAGTAACTTCTGAATTGTAATCCCTATGAATGAATAAAATCAATAGAAACATTAATTGTAACATACTAAGTTTTTAAAACGAAACATTGTGTTTGATAGCGTATATGATACACCACATCAAGATTAAATGAATAACTAAATATTATTATTTAAATGTTACTATTATAACTTATCCATTAGAATGGTCATTATGGGAATGATTAACTAGGTTATGAAAATATGGTTTACACAGGTACATATAATTAATTAATTGGTGACCAATTCCTTATAAACGAAAATAAAAGTCAATTTTTAAAATAAAAGGAAATATTTTTCTAAAAAACTATTTGAATGCGAACAATTGTGTTTATAAAATACTGAAATTACTGTTGTCTAATTATATTAACGAAATATATATTCAATATAATGTTTAAAATTAATTTTATGTGTTTTCTCGGTATGATATAAGAAAAAAAATCCAATTTTATGCATAAAATATGTATTTTTTGAAATGGGGTTTTGTCATATTTTGATGGTGTGCTTATTTTAAATTTAATTTTTAACACTTTTATAAATTATATATTAAAACTAAATATATTATTTTAAATAGGAATATAAAAAATTACTTTGGTTGAATTTTTGGTATTTTTATGATATATTTCTTTTTTTGATGACTAGTGAATAAATATTTCATTTTTATTGGAAATAGTTTTTTCATCTAAATAATTTATAATGTTAAATTACATTTTTGATTCGTTTTAAAGTATAATTAGATAAATTTTTTTATCATTTAATCCAATTAAGGTCATTTCAATCAATTTTATAATGAAATTTTATATAAAAACATTTCAATATTTTGAATTTTTTCACTTAAAAAAGTTGTTTTTATTGTTCCTTAAATAGGATTAATTTTTAATTAATTTTTGAAAATTATGTGTTTTGAGTTTTGAAAAAAGGATTACATTTGTGGAATCATAATTTCCAAATCTGTTACATAATTAAATTTTATTTTTGGAGAAAATATGAATAGGATCTTTTATGTGACTATTTATGTCTATTTGGACGATAATATAACCTTTCTAATATTTTATTTAAAAAAATTCAAACTTGACATACTTTTTTAAAAAATATATATATATTTTTAATATGGTGTTATATAGGTGATATATTAAACTATAAATATTCATTTGAAATATAAATAAATTATCTACATCATTTTAATTTATTTAGAATTTTTAGTGAAAACATAATTACCTTAAATTGTGACACAATGATGATGTGGTAATTGTTTAATTAATAGAATAATTAAAAATGATATTACAAATAATAAAATAAATAAAATTTACATAATTAATGGCATACATAAATTTTATTTATGACTTTAACATGTTTTTGATATTTTAAAAGTTTTTTTTGAAAATATCATGTTGTTATGATATTTTTAAAAATTCAGGTAATAAATAGTGACAAAATTGACATTAATGATATTTTAAAATAAATAATATTTTATTAAAAGATATAAAATTCATAAAAATATAAAATTAGATCAAATTATTTGGATTAGGCTAAAAATTTCATCAATAACTCATTTATTGGTCGTTTTTCATTTTATAGTAATTATATTAACCCTCACGGTGTAAATTACATGATATCATGGTAAGATTTAAAAGGTTTAATTAAGGGTTAAAACAAAAAGATAAGAATTAAAAAATAATCAAAACATGTATAATATTAATTGGATAATTTTATTTAAATTCATCCTCATAATATATTGTAAATAACTCACTTTGGATCCATTTGGAAAAGAAAATTAATTTATATTAATTTAATATTTTGAAGAATTCCAAGAGTGTCACTCTCCTCTATTATAAAAGTTAACCCCTTATTATCTTTTCTTCACATATAAAAACATTTTTTGGAAAATATCTAACCAAATACCTTCTTATAATCCCTACCCACAACATATATATCTTATTTTAGGTGTAACATTCACCTTAGAGGTGTTAAGGTGTTAATTAGAGGAGGTTGTCCAAAGAAAAGGTATCGTTTTTAATTAAGTGTTTTTGTTTTGTTTCTTCTTACACTTCCTTAAAGTATTACTCCACCATGACGAGATAATAACTCCATTATCCTTAATATATTTATATTTTATTATGTTAATATCACCACCTAGATCCATCTTCACTTCCATCAAATTAGAAAATAATTAATCGTTCATGTGTACAGTGGAAACCACCTAGTGAACTAATATAATTAGTTTTCTATCACTATCACTAAATAATAGTTATAATGATGAAATTAAAGTTTATATGTGATATTAATGAAATATTTATCATTATTAAATTATAGTATATCATTTATTTTCTTACCTCTCCATGCACATAAAAATGAAAATGTCGTTTGGGCATACATGTGAACTATCACCTTCACGAAGCGATGTGAGTCTTTTTTCATCACCACGTCACATGGATGATATATATAAGTATATTTAAATTTTTAATATGATATCAATTATATTATTATAATTTTTTAAATATAAAATAATACTTATCTTTTTTCCATAATGATCATTGAAAAATGTAAATGTCACTCGTGCATTCATATGGCCTACCATCTCCATGATTAAAACGTAGTTCATTTGCTATCACTATACTTAATGGTTTGTTTTAAAAGTGTAATTTATGTGTAGAAATGATAATAATGTCATGAATATTATTCTAGAGATCATGGACTTTTTACCACTTTGACTATAGGCATCATACAAAGTTCATTTTGTACTCAAGTACTGAATATCATCAAAGCATCCTACATGAATCTTAAATAATTAAGTAATTTTTATAACATGATAATAAGTTATATAAAATGAATAATAAAAACTAAAAAATTATTATAAAAGTAAATAATTAACCTAATTTTATTATTCATGAAGATAAATATTATACACGATGAGTCAGACTCAAGCTAAGGGATTTTGTCTCAATTTTCTTTCATTGAGGAATATTTTGATGTTATAAAGATCTATTATTTTATGAGGTGTATATAAATCTCCATTGATATATTATTTCATGAATTTATATATTATAAATATATTTAATTTTTTCTTAAATGTTACTCTTTCATGTGGAATAAGATTCTACTGATTACAAAGCAGTAAGGGAATTCTTAACCCAATTTCCATTCTTTGGGTGAAACTCCCACTTACTGATTATGTCATGATAATCTTATGAGTGAAGTAAATTTTGAATATATTATTTTTTATTTAAATTTTTTTATAGTGAATACACGTATGTGATTCATTTTATTAAGGCTCACTTCAATAATATGATATCTGTAAAGGACTCTTTAACTAAAACATTATTTTAGATATTTTAAAGATTTATTTTCTAAATCATTATAATTCATGTACATATTTTCAAAAGTGTTTTCATGAATGTATTTATATGGAAATTAATGTTTTAAAATGGTACTTTTTGAATTTCTCTCAATTTTTTTCAAAAAGGTGTATTTTGAGGTTTTATTTAATGGACTTTTTTTAAAAAACCTCTTTTAAAGTTACACTTTCATATATTTTTACAAAATCCAAAAGGAATATTTTTTTAAATTTTATGTAATGAGCATATTTTACCACATTATTGATGACTTAATTTTTTTATTTTTACTTTACAATTTTACACTTTCATTTTTCAAATAAGGTGTTTTCATTTTTAAATGTGCAGCTTTGTAAAAAAGATAAGTGATTTCAAAGTGGAAAAGTTATTTTTATTTTATACCTGATTTATTTGTTGTGTTTATGTTATGGTTCTTAGAAATTTTTTTAGTACGGTTTATTCTATAATAACCTGAGGTTGGGTGATCCCATTATAGATATCCAATTCATTAGGTAATGAGATGGAATCAATCGGTAGTGTTTCTTCTAAGAGTTTAAGGGAATATATTGTGGTGGGTATTCCAAATGTAATCATGAACCTCAATCCCCATATAGCCCTGATTGTTACAGTAAATATAAGATTAATATGGAAATTATGCCACAAGTTAAGTTTATGATTTATGTTTTCTGTGGAGTTTTATAGGAAACTTATGATTTCTTAAGGTAAGCTAAGAGCTTATGTTTTCTGGGTGAAAAGTATAACTTTGTGAAAATGTTTTCATGGGTTTATAAGTATTCGTGGACTAATGGTTTCCTTTATTTTATGTCCCTTACTGAGTTTTTTTTCTCATCCCATGTTCTTAAAAAAATTCATAGGTTCTAATGAAGATTTTAGAAACTGATGAGATCAAGGGGAAATTGTGAAGATTTTTCATAAAGAGAACCCATGTTTTAATTAAAAAGTTTCCTTTGATTAAAAAATGGATACTTAGTATAAGTTTCCACTTGTAATGTATGGGTTTACTATATAAGTGTCTCTCATAATTCTCTAAAACTCTAAACCTATAAGATCATTGGGAAAAGAAAGTGATTTCTAGTTTTAAAAATAACTTGAATATGTAATGTTTAAGGCTGGGTCCTAACAGTTTGTATCAGATTGGGGTTTAGACAACTTGGAGATTAGGATGATTTCTTAAGAGTTAGGGATATAATTAAGGGTTTATAATTTTAAGTTTTATCATAAGTTTAATGTCTTAGAAACCCCTTTTGAGGATTTATGTTATGAAATTTTATAGTGATTAACAGAATTTTTGGAGACATTTTTTTTGAGGTAATTATGGTTTGTTGATTTTTGGGAAGAAAAATGAAATGTATAAGATAAAATTTGAGATTAAAACATGTTACAATTATTTTTTAAGAATTAAACATATTTTGGTAATGTTATAATAATTATATACTTTCATGAAAAGAAAAACCTATAGGATGGGTGACAACTCATCTCGTTTTGCAAGGCCATGAGTTTTGAACCCACAATTGAAGGGAAACAAGGATTTATTGCCTACCACTGGCCAAAATGAATTCTTGGTTAGTATGAATTTTTCTTTTTAGTTACATTATTTTATGGAATAAGAATAAGTTTATTTTGGTAACATATCTTTTATCAAATAGATAAGCATGAGATTGGAAAATCATTTGGTGATTAAGTTATTAATGTTATTTCAGAAGACATTCACTATTTCAGAAATCCTATATGATCAAGATAAATAAAATACTATGGGATTTTATTTGATAATTAATGGTTGAATTATATTTTATAATTCTATATTATTTTGTTTTAGACTTATGGTTATTTGAGTTATTTATAGAAATAATTTGCATATCTTGGAGATTATGTGATTTAGGAATTTACATTTTTGGTATAAGGCATTAAGAGTTATTAATGTTATTTATATATAACTATTAACATTTATCTTGGAAGACTATGTTATCAAATACTTATAATTTTTGGGTTTCAATATTATTCTAGAAATTTTTTTTGAGTAATTTTAAGTATAGTTATTTTTTGAATGGTATATATTGAACTTTGGGTATTACTTTTTAATTTTAGAGATTAAAAGTAGTTTTTCTTCATATAATGGTTTATTATTTTTAGAGAATTGTTTTATCTTATCCTAACCATTTTGGTTTTGGTTAATGATTCAAGATAGGAGAAATATACACTTAATATTTTATGGATTATTTGATTCTATAGAAGTTGATTATAGTTCTTTAGGAAGGAAAAAATCATCTTCAATACTCATCATTTAGAGAAAAATAAGAATTTGTGGTGGAGATTGATTAAAGGGTGAGACTCTACTTTTAAAGCTAGTGTATTTACCTATGTTCTTAGTCCATGTAGTAAAATAATTCCTCAACTCTATTAAAATAATCTTGAAATAAAAATATTATCGTTTTACTTTTCTTATTAAGAAATCAATGACCATTTAACCCAACACATATTTATGGTTTATTATTATTAAATTTATCATTACCATATTCTATATCAATCTTCATCAGAAATTGATAGTTAGATTTCTATTCCATGTATCGGTTTTCCAATATGAAAACCTTAGTATACGTTATCTCAGGTGACCTTCATACTTCCCTTTCTTTCTTTTAAAGTGGAAGTTTTTTTTGTACCCTTGTTTAATTGTGAAATTTAAATAAAGGTATTCTAAAAAGTAAAACCATGGTTAATGAGGCCGAATTCGAAATTGTGACATAATTTCCAAAAGGGGGGTAGATATTAATATACTGAGTTTTTAAAATGAAACACCATATTCGATATCATACATGATACACCACATTGAGCTTAAACAAACAAACAAATATTATTATTTAAATATTACTCTTATAATAAAGCTATCAAAATAGAGGGTATAAACATGATTAAATAAATAATTATAATATGCTTTACACATGTATATATAATAAATTTTTTTCTGGAAAATTAATTATAAATGAAAATAAAACTAATTTTTTTTAAATAAAAGAAATTGTTTTTCTGAAAAACTATTTAAATGTGAACAATTGTGTTTATAAAATATTCAAATCACTCTTTTTGGATTAAATTAATGAAAGATATATTCAATCCAATATTTAACACTCATCTTATTCATTTTATAAATATTATGTGAGGATAAATCCAATTTTATATATAAAAGAAATATTTTTTTAAAAAGGAAGTTTTTCTACATTTTAATAGCTCTCTTATTTTAAATTTAGTTTTTATTATTTTTATAAATTATATTTTAAAAAATAACCATATTATTTGAAATTATAATATCAAATTTTACTTTGGTTGAATTTTTGGGATTTTTTTGATAAGTTTCATGTTTTGATAAATAGGGAAAAATACAGCAATTTAATTGGAAACAACCTTTTAATCTAAATATGTTTTTAGTGTTAAATTATATTTTTTATTGGTTTTAAAGTATAATTAGATAATTTTTTTATCATTTAATATAATTGAGTTCATTTAAATAAATTTAAAAATGAAATTGGATATAAAAAAATTTCAATCTTTTGAACATTTTCACATTAAAAACCTATTTTCTCTTTCCGTCAATGGGATTAATTTTTAATTTATTTCTAAAAATTATGTGTTTTAAATTTTGAAAAATAGATTAAATATTTTGAATTATAATATCCAAATTTATTAAATTGGTCCCTTCTATTTTTATACAAAATATGAATAGTAACTTTACCGATTTTTATTACCACAGTTAAGGGTAAATCCGGTAATTAAGGGTAAAAATAATCTTATAAATATTATAAAATTGCCCTAATAGTTTTATTAATTTTATTAAATGAGTTATTATTATCCCCAATAATTAAATTATTAGTTATGTGACCATTATGGATATTTGGATGAGAATATAACCTTTATAATATTTTATTCAAAGAAAAATCAAACTTTTCATACTTTTGTTTTTAACAAGTTAAATATTTTTAATATGGGGTAATATAGGTGATATGTTCAACTCTAAGTATTTATATAAAATATAAAATATTTTTATACATAATGGTAATTTATTTATAATTTTTAGCAATAAACTAATTACCTTAAATGGTAATGCAATGATGATGTATTAATTATTTAATTAATAGAAGAAACAAATAAATGATATTACAATTATTAAAATAAATATAATTTTATATAATTAATGTCATACATGAATTTTTTATATTACTTTGACATGTTATTGATGATTTAAAAGAGTTGGTTTGAAGATATCATGTTGTTATGATATCTTTAAAAAGTCAAGTAATGAATAGTGTAAAAATTAACATTAATGATATTTTAAAATAAATAATATTTTATTAAATGATATAAAATTAATAAAAAACTAAATTTAGACTAAATTTTCTGTGTAAGGCTAAAAATTTCATAAATGAATCATTTATTAGTTTTTTGTAATTTTATAGTAATTATATTAACCCTCAAAATATAAATTACATGATATCATGGTAAGAGTTAAAGGGGTTAAATAAGGTTTAAAAAAACAATAAGGATTAAAAAATAATCAAAACATTTATAATTTTTATTGGATGATTTTATTTAAATATATCCTAAATTTATATTCTATATAACTTACTTTGGATCCATTTGGAACTGAAAATTAATTTATATTAATTTAATATTTTGAATAATTCCAAGTGTGCCCTTATCCTCTCTTATGAAAGAGCACCCCTTATTCTCTTTTCTTCACACATAAAAAAATATTTAGTTTAGTAAAAATCTACCTAAATCCATTTCTATAATACCTCCCCACATTATAGATCTCTTATTTTATTCAGAACACTCACCTTAGAGGTGTTAAGGTGTTAATCAAAGGATATTTTCTGAAGAAAAGGTGTCATTTTTAATTAAGTGTTTTTGTTTTGGTTCTTCTTCCACACCCTTAAAGTCTTATTACACCATTATTATATAATAAAACCATTAAAATCAATATAATTATATGTTATTATTTTTATATCATCACCTATATCCATCTCCACTTCAATCAAATGGGAAAATAATTAATCATCCGTGTGTACAGCGGAATACCACCTCACGAACCAATATAATTCATTTTCCATCACCATCACTCAAGACTGGTTATAAGGATTAAATTAATTTTTATATTTAATATTAATTAAATATTTATCATTCTGAATTTATAATATATCATTTATGTTCTTACCTTTCCATGTAATAAAATGACAACGTTGTTGGTGCGTACGTGTGAAATATCTTCTCCACAAAGCAATGTGATTCGTTTTTCATCACCACATCACATGGATGATATATATAGGTATATTTAATTTTTTAATATATTATTAATTATATTATTATAATTGTTTAAATATAAAATAATACTTAACTTATTTCCATAATTATCATTGAAAAATAGAAATGTTACTCGTGCGTACATACGGCCTACCGTCTCTATGATTATAATGTAGCTCATTTTTCATAAATATACTTAATGGTTTCATTTAAAATTATAATTGATGTGTAAAAATTATAATCATGTCATTAATATTATTCATGAGATGATGGAATTATTACCACTATGACTATCAACATCATACCAAGTTCATTTTGGAATCAAGTATCATATGTCGTCAAAAAATCTAACATGAACTTAAATAATTAAGTAATTTTTATAAAAAAAATAAAGGTAGAGACTTGGTCAAAACAATAGGGAACATTTATTGAATAAATTAAAATAAAGGTTACAAAAGTCTAAAATAATTTATTCTTTTACAATCTTTTTCATAAAGGGGAGTCAAATCCATAGGGAGGTCATCTGACCAGGTGACATCCTAGATGACCCCCTTATTTGAAAGTCCATCCACAACTGTGTTCGATTCATGAAAATAATTAATAATGATATGATTAATCTACATGATTGAGTGAAGTAAATCCATATATTGAATTGTGAACATCCATTCAAGAAGCACCACACCATTCCAAAAAGCTTGTACGATGATGGTTGTGTCTCTTTCAATCCTGATATTGTTCTAACCTTTTTGTCTTGCGAAGTTTATAGCATGAATAACGCATAACATTTCTACCTCCAAAGATGATGCAAATCCGTAAGTTCCATTGAGGAAACCAAGTACTTTCTCATGGTTTTCCCTATACACTGCTTCACATCCCGAGGACCCTAGGTTACCTTTAGAGAACCCATCAACATTAACTTTAATCTAGCCTAAGAATGGAAATAACCAAAACACTTCAAAAATACATCAAGGTTGACTGTAATTCCCTTCAACACCAAGTCACTGCAAAATGTTGAAATCAGAAATTGAATTTTTTCAATGCCCCTACTGAATTGTGGTATCTTCATGTATGGAAGTATGTATCCTCACCACTCTTGCATGAAGACTGAATGAACTATTATGATGTAAATAAGAATTTCTATCATACCAGATCACATGGAGAAGCTCAGAGACCATATTGATGTTATTAATATTTTCATTACTTATTATATTTCCCCTTTACTGATTTTATATGAAATGTGCATAATTTGTCTGAAATATTAATGTTTTAATATTAAGTATAATTTTTGAGCATTTTTAGAAGTAGTCTAATTGAGTCAGTTTAATGTTTTAATAATAAATATCACTATACTGATCGAAATTTTGTGGTTCTTGTTTTTTAGGATTCTCCTTTCAATATACAACATTTAATTAGAAGGTACTATGAGCCAATTCTGCCATTGGAAGGGTCATATGGTCCTCACAAACAAGACCAAAGAATCTGTGAACAAACTAGACCAGCCTTGAATATTGATTTACTGGGCTCCATCCAGAAGTCCAAAAATATTAACTCTCCACCAAAATTTGGGGGACACTACATTCCATCTTGGATAAAAATTACAAGGCCCAAATCTAATAACAAGGGGCCCAAATGAAGCTTTGAAATCCAGCCCACCATTCTGGACGAGAAATAAACTCAGTATAGTATTCATGACATATCTCATGATGTAAGAATTAAATCAAACTGATATTTTTCAGTGTGAAATAGGAGATATAGGTGGCAGACTTTGTTGAAGAAACCATTCGGATTTGAAGGCATCTTCATATACAAAGACCCGTTCACATTTTGTACTTCAAAAAGACTGGATTGAAATGGACAGTTTAACTTTGTTTAATCAACCGGCCATAACTTTTTATCCTTAAGTCCAAATGACTCCAACTTTTGGAAGTAGTCGGAAAACTCTATTATATACAACTTGGAAGAAGGATATATTTGAGGATTTGGCTGTCTTAATAGCCAAATTGGCGATGCAAGTGGAGGGACAGATTAGGAATGCAAACAGTCCACTCCTTGGGCTATAAATACTCTCCCCTTCTCTCCTTGAGAGGGGTTGGCATTTAAAAAGAGAGTATATATTATTTTCACGACCAAAGCCTTGACAAAGTCTTGGGAGGACCTTACATACTCAAGTTTTCACTTGAGAGACCTTTCATCCTCTCCTTGTTTTCACTTACTTTCGTGTTCTTCATTTTGGTAATCTTGTAATTCTCTTTCTTTGTAATTCTGTTTTAATGCAAGTTACTTCTTCAATATCTCTTATTCTCATCCAACTTCTGTAGTTTAATATTTATATTCTTGAAATAGTTTAAATTCATTTGAATCCCCTTCCCTTCTTTTTCTTTCTCATTCAATCGAAAATCTGTTTTTAATTATCATCATTGTTCGTGTGTGTGTGTCCAACGTACCACTCTTTTCTAATCCCTTTCTTTTTCTTCTATTATTAATTTATCATCATAATTATTTTAACCAGAATATTAAACACCCAAATGGATGAGTAAATATATCATTGGGGTGAGTCAAAATTTAGGGATGTTAAGTGATTGAGAGTATTTTCTCGATGAGTATTCGTTAATTTAACATTGTGTATGTTGGACTTAATATGTCATGGATTAATGAAATATTTTGTTTAGAAAGTGGTTTCCATGGATTATTGGAACCATAAATACAATAACATAAATAATTACTAATTGAGTTTAGAATCCTAGTTAATTTAAGGCTTGGATTAAAGCTTTAACACTTAGGAATTCTAATCGACATCGACTTGTGAAGTGGGTGTTAATTTAAATGCAATATAAAGCAAAACTCAAGGATATCACAAGATTAACTCTCTAATAATGAACTCACCCCAATTATTATCAATTTGTTAAATCAATCATAATAAATTAGTCATTTCAATTAAGCTATGCAAACAAACCTCCCTAATCAAAATACAATCAACTAAAAACAAATGACTATTACAAAGTATCATCACCGAGGATTCGACCCGAGTGCTGCTATACACATTAGCAGAGCACCGGAACTTTGACCGGTCGATAGGAGACAATCATCCGTGCGTTTCAAATGGAACTGTTGCTAGGGATGGTTCTTTATGTAGTCATTAGTTTCTAGTTATTGTAAAAAAAACCAAAAAAAACAAAATTTAAAAAAAATGAAAAAAAAAACACAAAGAAAAACATGTCTTCCTCTTTCATCCAAAATCTCTC
The DNA here is from genome assembly GCA_963277665.1 of Viscum album. NCBI lineage: Eukaryota > Viridiplantae > Streptophyta > Magnoliopsida > Santalales > Viscaceae > Viscum > Viscum album. The sequence continues at coordinate 1,783,947,781 of OY728155.1, read as the reverse complement.
TGAATGCCTCGTATCCTCCCAAACAGTCCCACGGATTTGTTTGACCCTGAAATTGAGCGAACACTTCTCCAACTTAGGAGGAACATAAGAGATAATCAAATAATTCAAGAACCAGTCCTTGTCCAACCAATAGATTTTGAAATGGCCAATCCTAGGGAACAACCCCTAAAAGAACTTGATGCCCCTAATATGAATTACCAACCTCTTGGTATTCAATATCCAAACATTGAAGCTGACTTCAAACTCAAATCGGGTTTGATTCATCTTCTCCCTCATTTTCACAGGCTAGCCGGTGAGGATCCACATCTTCACCTTAAAGAGTTCCAAGTAGTATGCTCTACCATGAAGCCTCAAGGGGTTTCTGAAGAACAAATCAAACTCTGAGCGTTCCCTTTTTCCCTAGCTGACACTGCTAAGTCATGGCTCTACTACCTACCTCCTGGTTCCATAACCACATGGAATGACATGAAGTGGCTTTTCTTAGAGAAATTCTTTCCTGCTTCTCGTACTGCTTCTATCCGAAAGGAAATAAATGGTATCCATAAATTCCCAAGTGAATCACTCCATGAGTACTGGGAGAGGTTCAAAAATCTTGTGGAAACCTTCCCACATCATCAAATCTCTGACTAACTCTTGATCCAATACATCTATGAGGGGTTATTGGCTATGGAGAGAACTCTCATAGATGCCGCAAGTGGTGGTGCTCTTGTTGATAAAACTCCTACAGCTGTAAGAGATCTCATAAGTAACATGGCTGCAAACACACAACAATTCCATACTTGAGAACATGCTCAAGTCAAACAAGCCCAAGATAATAAATCAATTGATCCGAAAAAAATGACCGAGTGGATGAGTGAACTTATAGGTCTTGTGCGACAGCTAGCTGTGGCCACCAAATCCCCAACCTCATATTCTCCACAATCAATGTTTCCTGGACCAATCAAAAACTGTGGAATCCGCAACTCTTCATCTCGTCCAACTGACACATGTCCACAACTTCAAGAGGATCAATTCGATTCATCTGGACCAATGGAGCTCAATGCAGCATATGCTCAGCGGAACACCAATCCTCAACAATCAGGTCAGTTTGTTAGAAAATTCAACCAACCTCACTCTGAGCCCTTCTCTTCTTCCTATAACCAAGGCCTTAGGTATGGTAATCCCATATCTCATCCCCCTCAATTCCCTCCTCAAAACCCAAACCAGTTTCAATATGGTCAAGGTGTTGGTAACTTCCATCAACCTTATCATTTTGTTCCTCAACCTCAAAGGAACAATCCTCCTCCTGGATTCCATCATCCTAGTGAGCCTTCCCAATTCCAAAACCAATAAAATCGATTTCCCAAGAACCAAAATCAAGGCAATCCCAATCTGGGAGCCTCTTCTTCCAAGCAACCGTGGTAAAGTGAAGTGGAAGATCTTTCATCCTTCACCCGTTCTAGCCTTAAAACATTGAAACTAAAATAGTTCAACTTGCATCCCACCTGAGCCAGCAACAACAATCAAATTCTTCCCAACTCCCAACTCAACCATTACCCAACCCCAAGGGTAATGTAAGTGTAATTGCACTTAGATCGGGAAAGCACATTGTTATGCCTCAAGATAAGTCCTCTAGCCCTCCTTTGAATGTTGACCTAGAAAATAAAAAGAAAAAGAAAATTGAAAAGGAATCTGAATCCATTCCCTCACCTCCTTCCATTCCACTTAGGAATCCAATTCCTTTTCCTCAAGCCATTTCTAAACCAAGGATGTCCTTTGAACCTGATCCTGAAATGCTCGACATGTTTAGACGTGTTGAAGTCAACATTCCCCTCTTAGATGTCATAAAACAAATTCCTAAGTATGCCAAGTTTCTTAAGGAATTGTGCACCCACAAGAGGAAACTTAGGACCTTTAAAAATGTTTCCACCCAGCAGTCTATTCCCATAAAGTGCAAAGATCCAGGGACCTTTACAGTCCCATTCCAAATTGGAAGTTACAACTTTGATAATGCACTCATAGACCTAGGAGCCTCAATTAATGTCATGCCCAAATCCATTTTCTCCAACCTTGGTCTAGGACCATTGCACCCAATAGGTGTTGTCATTCAGTTAGTCAATCGAAGCACAACCAGTCTTGAGGGAATAATTGAGGATGTCCTTGTCCGAGTCAATGATCCTATCTTCCCTGCTGATTTCTATGTCCTTGACATGGAAGGTGAGACAAACTCTTCTCGATCTCCCCTAATTCTAGGAAGACCATTCCTCATGACTGTGAGAACCAAGATTGATGTCCATTCAGGCATCCTATCCATGGAATTCGGTGACCAACTGGTCAAATTCAACATTTTCCAAGCCATGAGATACCCATCCGAGGATCAATATGCATTCTCAATCCATTCTTATGAGGACACTTCTAAGATTCAATTGAACCCCAATCCACCATGTTCGTCATGTTCTAATGACAAAGGATCTTGTGAAATCCGCACCATGATTAACCAAGTCATAAATGGTGAAGTTGATGTGGAACTTTCATTCATAGACTCCATCAATCTAGAGGAACTTCAAAAATCTCTTGAATTCCACATCAATTCTGATCTCTACTGCTCCACCTTGGACAGTATTAAGGAGAATGAATCTAAAGCAACTGAACTCCCTTCATCAATTCCTGAGATGTCTAACCCACAAATAAAAGATGAGACTAATCTGAAACCCCTTCCTGCACACCTGAAATATGCATTCCTCTTCCATGATCACTCATATCATGTCATTATCTCTGCCACCCTTACTGAAACCGAGGAGTCCAAACTTGTTCAGGTGTTAGAGGAAAACAAAAAGGTCTTTGGGTGGACCCTAGATGACATACCAGGAATCAACCCTGCCCTTTGCATGCATCACATCCATCTTGAGGAATCAACCAAACCAATTAGACAACCACAAAGAAGACTCAATCCACTCATCCTTGAGATAGTTAGGGAAGAGATCACCAAGCTTCTTCAAGCTAGTATTATCTACCTAATTTCTGATAGTGAATGGGTTAGTCCAATTCAAGTTGTACCTGAGAAGGGTGGGATAACTATTTTCACAAATGAACATGGGGAGGTAGTCACAACTCGAGTGAAGAACAAATGGTGTGTATGCATCGATTATCGAAAATTGAATGCTGAAACAAGAAAAGATCACTACCCTCTTCCATTCCTTGATCAAATTATATAAAGATTAGCCGGAAAGTCACACTATTGCTTCCTTGATGGATACATCGGCTATTTTCAAATCCCAATCTCACCTCAGGACCAAGAAAAGACTACTTTCACATGCCCCTTTGGAATATATGCATATAAAAGAATGCCTTTTGGAATTTACAATGCTCCTGCAACATTCCAGAGGTGTATGATGAGTATCTTTTCTGAATTCATTGAACACTGCATGGAAGTCTTCATGGATGACTTCACCATTTATGGTGAGTCATTTGAATCTTGTTTGAATTCACTCTCTCTTGTCCTCAAAAAGTGTGTCAAGTGAAACCTTGTGTTAAATTTTGAAAAATGTCACTTCATGGTTGCAAATGGGATGGTTCTAGGGCACATAGTTTCAAAAGATGGTATTGAATTTGATCCTGCCAAAATTGAAGTGATCCAATCACTTCCTCAACCCACTTCTGTTCGAGACATCCGTTCATTTCTCGGTCATGCTGGTTTCTATCGGAGATTCATCCATAACTTCAGCAAAATTTCCCTCCCACTCACTCCTTTGCTCCAAAATTATGTCACTTTCCATTTTGATGAGGTTTGTAAGAGAGCCTTCATTGAACTCAAAACTTCTCTTACATCTTCCCCAATAATCCAACCCCCAGATTGGTCCTTACACTTTGAGTTGATGTGTGATGCTTCTGATAGAGCTGTTGGGGCTGTTCTTGGTCAAAGAAGAGAAAGAATTCCTCATGTCATCTATTATGCCTCAAAAACATTGGATGAAACTCAATCTCACTACACTGTCAATGAAAAGGAACTTCTAGCAGTGGTTTATGCATTAGATAAATTTCGGCCCTATCTCTTAGGTGCCAAAATCATCATCCTCACAGACCATTCTGCTATTAAGTTCTTACTCAAGAAAAGTTATTCCAAACCAAGGATAATAAGATGGATTCTAATGCTCCAAGAGTTTGACCTTGAAATCAAAGATAGACCTGGAAAAGAAAACCTTGGGGCTGATCACTTGAGTAGAATTCCTAATTCTCCTCATTCTGAAATCATGGATCCTGAATTTCCAATTGAGCACCTTTTATCTCTCACTCCAAAACTACCATGGTATGCCCCAATTGTAAATTACTTGGTTTCTGGTGTTTTTCTTGAAAATTTTTCAAAAGAACAAAAAATGAAGTTGAAAAGTGATTCAAAATACTATTTTTGGGAAGAAAATAAACTTTGGAAAACTGGGGCAGACATGGTACTTAGAAGATGTGTTGGTGAAGATTAATATTCTTCCATCTTAGAATTTTGTCACTCAATGCCTGGTGGTGGCCACTTTGGACCACAAAGGACCTCCCGAAAGGTCCTAGACTCTAGATTCTTCTGGCCTTCCCTCTTCAAGGACACACATGAGTTCTTTCAATCATGTCCCACTTGCCAAAAGTTCGGAACAATCCCCAAAAGAAATGAAATTCCCCAAAAGCCCTTAATCTTTTGTGAAATCTTCGATGTTTGGGGCATCGATTTCATGGGACCATTTCCCCCTTCCAATGAATTCTCATACATTCTTCTTGCGGTCGATTATGTTTCAAGGTGGGTTGAGGCCAAACCCACTAGGAAGGATGATGCTCATACTGTTAGTGAGTTCCTAAAGACCCATATCTTCCAAAGATTTGGCACACCACGTGCCTTGATCAGTGACTTAAGAACCCATTTTTGTAATAGAACCATGGAAGCTCTTCTGAAAAAGAATGGTGTTGTACATAAAACTTCAACTGCATATCACCCTCAAACAAATGGCATGGATGAACTCTCTAATAGAGAAGTGAAAAGGGTACTTGAGATAATTGTTAATCCCACTAGAAAAGACTGGCCTGAGAGACTTGGTGAAGCCCTTTGGGCTTATCGAACTGCCTATAAAACACCCATTGGGATATCTCCTTTTAGGCTAGTTTTTGGTAAAGCATGTCACTTACCAGTTGAAATCCAACATAAGTCTTTTTGGGCTGTGAAAACCTGTAATTTTGATTGCAAAAAATCTGGTGAAGAAAGATTGTTGCAATTGGCTGAACTGGAGGAGCTTCGACTTGAATCCTATGAGAATTCTACACTATACAAAGAGAAGGATAAGGTAATCCATGATAGACACATCCTGAGAAAGGTATTTCATGAAGTTGAAAAAGTAATTCTCTTCAATTCTCAATTCCGACTTCACCCAGGTAAGCTTAATTCTCTTTGGGAAGGTCTTTTTGTTATTACTAACGTTTACCCATTTGGTGCAGTGCAAGTCCAAGACCCTTCTTCCAAAAGGATATTCACGGTTAATGGACATCGGTTAAATCATCATCATGAGAGGATGTACAATCCTAGATCAACATCGACTTCCACCGGCTCCCCAACCTCTCTAGCTGACCTACCACTAGATGGAGAAGGCGACCCACCAAATCCAAACCAGGGGGAACCTCTTTCCCTTTAACTCTCTCTATCTCTTCCTCTCTCTACCTCTTTCTTCTTCATCCTCTCTCTTTCATTTTTTTTATCACTTTCTTCATCAAACCGTTTTTTTTCTTTATTGTGTGGGTGTGTATTTTAAAAAAAACCTTAAAAACTAAAAAAAACAAAAAAACACAATCACTTAAAAAAAAATACAAAAAAAGAGTCATTCTTACTCACCATTGAGTTTTGAAATTTTGTCCAACCAATTTGGGGATTTAATAGACATGTTTTCATCTCAAAAATTTTGTATTTTCATTATGACTGGATAACGAATTTTATGTCAAAACCAACACATTTTGAATGCTCAATTTCTTATTTGGAAAATGATTTTCCCCAACCGTTAGAACAAACATTTTCTTTCATGCCAAGGCCACCTATGGCCATCTTTTCAAAATATTTGTTTTCACCCCCATTTGTGAGTCTTGAGTTTGTGGACCTTCGAGCTGAATTTCCTACCTTAGTGTGCATTAATATGATAGAGGCATTTTCTGAACCACATGACAATCACAGTATCCAAATAGCATCCCATTTCCCTTACATTAATCCTCCTTTTGAAAGCCCCTTTGAGCCTATGAAAACCTTTTCCTCGATAGCCACATTAAAAGCCCAATACCTTATCCCACCCAATATCAACATGGATTTTCATTGCATAAGTTTTTGAAATTTAAGTGTGGGGGGGAATGGATTTCATTTTTGGGTATCATTTCCTTACTTTCTGGTGTGTTATCATATGCTTGAGGGTAAGCATCCATTTTAGTGTGGGGGTAGGTTTTCATTCAGTGGGATTTGGGAATGTATTGTACAAATGATATTGAAAAGTGTTCAAAAAAATCAAAAAATAATCAAAAAAAATTCAAAAAAAATGAATATAAGAATGGGTTGTGTCTTGGATGTGTCAAAAATCACTCTTTCTCAACCTTTGATCTTGTTATAACTATTACAATTAGTTTCGTGAGGATATCAAACATGGGTTGGGATATGAGTGTGAGATCTGTTTTAAGGTCAACTTTCGAAAAAACAAAGAAAAAAAAAGAACTCTTGCATTATATTCTTATATCATTGAGAGAAGTTTTGTGTCTTGTAAATATTCTATCATCTCATTAACTTCATATTTTATTCCTCTATTGTGTCTTTCTTCACACAATCATTCCCTTGTAAATATGTGTTTTCATTTCCCTCCATGTTTTATTTCAAAAAAAATGTGCATTGCTTTTTCTATGTTGGTATTTTAACCCTCTTCTTCGCTCTCTTGGACATTATATTCCTACCGTCCCATAGCCACAGAAAAAACCCTTAAAAAGACCTCTTGATTCTTGTTCACTTTGGATAGGTATTATAAGCCGAGAGCTCTTTTCAAACTCTAAGATTTTCACTTTTGGTTGGTGAAAGAGTGAACCTCCACAAATGAATTTTATCATCTTGAGAGGTGTGAGTTTTGAGTGTCCACATTTTCCATTTCTAAATTTGAGCATGAAAAAATGAATTAGTTTTGGAACATTTTTTCTGTAACAACTTTTGGTGGATTTCAAAATGGATTAGTGAAATAGTCTAAACCTCCCCTGATTGGAGAAAACAAAATTTTAATATCTGTTGGTGAGTAAAAATGGTTTTGTCATGTTTTTATATTTTTTGCACATGAGGACATGCACAAAACTAATTGTGGGGGGAGTTGATGTTATTAATATTTTCATGACTTATTATATTCCCCCTTTACTGATTTTATATGAAATGTGCATAATTTGTGTGAAATATTAATGTTTTAATATTAAGTATAATTTTTGAGCATTTTTAGAAGTAGTCTAATTGAGTCTGTTTAATGTTTTAATAATAAATATCACTATACTGATTAATATTGTGTGGTTCTTGTTTTTTAGGATTCTCCTTTAAATATAAAACATTTCATTAGAAGGTACTATGAGCCAATTCTTCCATTTGAAGGGTCATATGGTCCTCACAAAGAAGACCAAAGAATCTGTGAATAAACTAGACCAGCCATGAATATTGATTTACTGGGCTCAATCCAGAAGTCCAAAAACATTAACTCTCCACCACAATTCGTGGGACACTACATTACATCTTGGATAAAAATTAAAAGTCTCAACTCTAAGAACAATGGGCCCAAATGAAGCTTTGAAGTCCAGCCCACCATTCTGGACGAGAAATAAAATCAGTGTAGTATTCATGAAATATCTCATGATGTAAGCATCAAATCTAGCTGATATTTTTCAGTGTGAAATAGGAGATATAGGAGGCCTACTTTGTTGAAGAAACCATTCGGATTTTAAGGAATATTCATATTCAAAAACCCTTTCACATTTTTTACTTCAAAAAGACTGGATTGAAATAGACAGTTTAACTTTGTTTAATACAACGGCCATAAATTTTGATCCTTAAGTCCAAATGACTCCAAATTTTGGGAGTAGTCGTAAAACTTGATTATATACAACTTTTAAGAATGATATATGTGAGTATTCGGCTGTCGTAATAGCCAAATTGGATATGCAAGTGGAGGGACAGATTGGGAATGCAAACAGTCCACTCCTTGGGCTATAAATACTCTCCCCTTCTCTCCTTGAGAGGGGTTGGCATTTCAGAAGAGAGTATATCATATTGGAACGACCAAAGCCTTTACAAAGTCTTGTGAGGACCTGAAATACTCAAGTTTTCACTTGAGAGACCTTTCATCCTCTCTTTATTTTCACTTACTTTTGTGTTCTTCGTTTTTGTAATCTTGTAATTCTCTTTCTTTGTAATTCTGTTTTAATGAAAGTTACTTCTTCAATATCTCTTATTCTCATCCGCCTTCTGTAGTTTAATATTTATTTTCTTGAAATAGTTTAAATTCAGTTGAATCCCCTTCCTTTCTTTTGCTTTCTCATTTAATCGAAAATCTGTTTTTAATTATCATCATTGTTCGTGTGTGTGTGTCCGACGTACCACTCTTTTCTAATCCCTATCTTTTTCTTATATTCTTAATTTATCATCATAATTATTTTAACCAGAATATTAAACACCCAAATGGATGAGTAAATATCTCATTGGGGTGAGTCAAAATTTAGTGATGTTAAGTGATTGAGAGTATTTGCTCGATGATTATTCGTTAATTTAACATTGTGTATGTTGGACTTAATATGTCATGGATTAATGACATCTTTTGTTTAGCAAGTGGTTTCCATGGATTATTGGAACCATAAATACACTACCATAAACAAGTACTGATTGAGTTTAGAATCCAAGTTAAGTTAAGGCTTGGATTAAAGCTTTAACACTTAGGAATTCTAATCGACGTCAACTTGTGAAGTGGGTGTTAATTTAAATGCAATATAAAGCAAAACTCAAGGATATCACAAGCTTAACTCCCTAATAATGAACTCACCCCAATTATTATCAATTTGTTTAAATCAATCATAATCAATTAGTCATTTCAATTAAGCTCTGCAAACAAACCTCCCTAATCAAAATACAATCAATTAATAACAAATGACTATTACAAAGTATCATCGCCGAGGATTCGACCCGAGTGCTGCTATACACATTAGCAGAGCACTGGAACTTTGACCGGTCGATAGGCGATAATCGGTCGTGCATTTCACATATCTATAAAAAGATTCTTCATCTAATGAGAGGATTAAAAAGCAACACATCACTGAAGTTGATAGATTATTGAATCCAAAAGTAACTTCCTATAATCGAAAATATCAATAACATATTTCCAAAGAGCATAAGCAGTATCACACAAAATAAAAAATGGTTAGTTTATTCTCTATACTGATTGCATAGACTTCATTTAGATCAAAGTTGGACCCCAAAATATTAGAGACAAGTATTAGTGGGGACCCGGTTATGATAAATTCACCAAACAAGTGTGATCATTGAAGGTTTTATCCAAGGCTTATAAAAAAAATTAAACAAGAAAAATCATTATCTATATTTCTAAAATAGTAATTTTAAAAAGATTTTGAGTCAAGCAGGTCTTAATGTGAAGGTTCCTAAATTTAAAAAATCATCCATTTTTGCATAGGGATAATTATCAATGACATGATTAACATTATCAAGAATATAAATTTTGGGATAATTCAAGAAATCTTTAATAGAGACATTAGTGTGCTCAGGTAAATTATCAGGATCAATGATATAAATCAGAGGAGTACCAAACAGTTATCTGACCAAAAGTTAATAGAAGAGTCTTTGGTAACTATCCATATTGAATTCAATATAATATTATATAATTCTTGTTTAATGTATGGCCAGATATAGGAGTCCATGTGATTCAGGTTAACTTTCTTCAGCTTTTCAAGGAATCCATTTTTAAGGAACGTGAGTGGAATGGAGTTATTATTAAAGAAATTACAAGTGAGTCTAGATTTTAAGGAATCTTTGAAAAGTTTAATGTTTTTAATTCCCAAACCACCCTTATTTATAGTTTTTAAATAGTTGTACCAAGGGATAGTCACTAATTTTCTTTTTAGAGTTCTCCCACTCCACAAAAAAATTATGCAAATATTAATATTCTTGAGAAGGCCAACAAGCCATTTGTATACCATCCAAAAGTAAACCATTTTATCGACCATTGTATATTTGATAAGGAAAATTCTACCTAACATGGATTGGTATTTTCCCTTCCAGTCAAAAAGTGGGTTTTGAATTTGGTCAACAATTTTAGAGAAGTAAATAATTTTAGGTCTACCCTAAAATATTGGAACATCAAGGTAGGTGAAAGGGAATGATCCTTATTTTAGACCCATATTGTTAATAATGTTGGCTTTTCTATTGGTTGGTAACCATTTTAGAAAGAAAATAAATGATTTATCCCAACTGATAGCTTGACTAGAGATCTCATTATAATGAGATAGAGATACCTTAAGATGTTTAATATTTCTTTTACCACCTTGAAAGAAAATAATGATATCATCTTTAAAGTGGATTTGAATGGGTGTGGTCAGATTCCTAGAATCATTGATAGGCATAAGTTTCCCTTACTCGACTTAATGAGTGAGCAGTCTGGTAAAGTAGTTATCCTTAATAGAGAAAATAATGTAAGAGAGGGGATCACCTTGTCTTTCACCTTTTGTGTAGTTAATGTATCCCTTCGGAGAGCCATTAAACCGAATGGAGATGCGAGATGAGTTAAGAAAAGAGATCTAATTATACTAATGAATATATTTTTAAAACTAAATCCTTGGAGGAACTTGTAAATGAATATCTAATCAATGGTATAAAAATCCTTTCTAATGTCAAGTTTTATGGAAATAATGCCTCCCCTATTAAGTTTTTTTAAGATATTAGTGAATTTAGAGTAAAGGTAGATATAGTCTTGAATGGTTCTGCCCTTGAAAAAACCAAATTGAATCCGAGAGGCAATTTATTCATGATCGTTTCAAGTCTATTAGCAAGGAACTTAATAATTATTTTATAGAGAGTGTTGATAAGTGTAATAGGTCTAAATAGATGAATCTTAGAGTCATTATCAACTTTAGGAATCAAAGTAAGGAATTGGGAATTAAGACCATGAGGAAGCATACCATTAGAGAAGAATGTTTTAACCAACCTACAAACATCAAGTTTTATAACATCATAGTAGTATTGAAAAAATATGTTATTGAAACCATCACGAAAAGGGGCACTGTCTGAATTTAGACTGAAGATGGTATCCTTGATCTCATGATCAAAAGGAATGCTAGTGAGGAAGGAGTTATCCTCATCATTAAAAATGATATGAATAATATCAAGAAGAAGGTTCTTATTGATATCAAGTCCATTGAAAATATTGGTAAAGTAGAAAAAAAACATGATTAGAGATACCATCCTCAGTATCAATGATGTTGTCCCCATATTTAATAAAAATAGAGATTCCTACAATATTTCCTAATTATTTGGATAGGATTATAAAACTTAGTGTTCCTATCTCCACCCTTTATCCATTTAGATCTAAAGATATTCCTATGAAAGATATTTTTAATGGAGAGGAGATCATTGAGTTGGTTGTAAGATTAATTTCTTATTGAGGATCCATAATAAAATTAGATCTAGTGGTGGCAGTTTGAATTTGGTAGATATTTCCTTCCAAAGTAGAAATATCATTGTCAATTTGGCTGGATTTTGATTTACACCATCCTTTTATCTTTTTTTAAGGAATATTTACTTTATGGTGAAAGCATAGGAATATTTTCTATAGTTCATAGAATTCCAAGAATTTTTTATAGTGATATCACAATAATGTTTGGAAATAAAATAATTATTTAATCTAAAATTAAGAATGTGCATAAATGTTCTAATGGATATAGTGGGCAAGATCAGATGAAGGTCAGAGTTAAGTTTGGGGAGAGTGATGTTAGATATAATATCCCATTTGTGTAGGGACATTTCATTAGTGAAATCCATGTCTAGTTTAATAGCAACAACCCTATTGAAATGTCTTTTATACCAAGTGTATTTAGACACTACAAGGATGATTTCAGTTAGATTTTTGTCTTTGATGGAGTTTTTCAATTATTTATAGGAGATAGTGGAGTGGGCTGGGCCCATTTTTTCACTTAGACCAAGAATGGTGTTAAATTCCCCAACCACAATCCATGGTTCATTAATATTGCTTCCTAAAAAGGAAAGATCTTTCCAAAGAGGTATTTTATCATGATAACTATTATTAGCATGGAAAAAAGATCAAAAAAGTGGTATTTTGAGTAGGTTAGTTAATAAGTGGAAACTTGTCCATAAATATTATAAACAATAACATTTTTCAAAGAATTATGAGAAAATATCTAGAGTTTCAACAAGATAGTTCTTATTTATAGCATAAAGATAAAAATGAACACTATGTTTCAAGTGAGAAAATGAAGGTGAAAAGTTATTTTTAGCCTTAGCAATAGAAAAAAAATTAGGCCTATGAGTATGAAGAAATATTTTTAATGTAGTAACCATGTCATAGTTAAAAATACCTAGACATTTACAAAATAATATATTCATTTAAACCTATACTTAGGGTTAGAACCCCCCTAATTTTTATTCCCAGAGATCTTCCTCCTGGAGGATATTCAAACTTTTTTATCCTTTTTTGGGATAGGAGTCGAAGTATCATCTCTCTGATTAACCATAGAAGTAATATGAGGAAGGGTGTTAGGATTACATGCCCTTGTATTAGTGGTGTACATTGGATCACGGCCAATGTTTTAAATGGAATACTCTAAGGAATTACTGTTTTTTAAGAGATTAGTGTTGAGTGTTTCATCCATTTCCAGGTTGAGCATAGTAATCTAGCTAGTCCTTGGTTGTGCTAATATTCATGGATGAGATTGTGTCCCCTACCTTGTCATTAATATCTTCCACTCTATTTAGTGAGGAGTTTGTGTCTCCTACCTTATCATTAGTATCATCCACTACATTCAGTGAGGAGTTAGTGTATGATGCTTTATCATCAGTATTATCCACTACATTGAGGGAGGAGTTTGTGTCCCCTACCTTTTCATTGGTATCATCCACTACATTAAGTGGTAGTTCAATAGAGGTATGCTGTAGGGTTTGATATACATCAAGTGTAGTGATAGAATTTCCAGTATCATTAGTGATAGTATAAGGATGTGGTGTCTCAGTATTGTGCATATTGTTTCCCTTATAACCATCTGAGGGTATAAGGCCATCAAGATTATCATTATTCCTTGTTAAGGTCTATGAGATCTCAGGTTGATTCTCAGAGATATTATCATCTAGTAATAGGTGCTTCTGGACCACATCTGGATGAGTAAGCACTATAGGTGTGACCCCTTTATCAACCGAGTGATCAAATCCAGCAGCCTGATACAAGTTCTTAATTTCTTTATGTGTTAGGGAAATATTTTCCACATCAGGAGAACCAATATAAAGGAATTCCCTTCTCTGATAAATTCTATCTTTATGTCCATTAGTATCTATGGAGGTGTAAGCAATGTCATATTGGTATGCATAAGTCTTAGAGGACTTTCAACTACCTTTAATGATGTCTTTGGAATTATTTTCAACAGATAGAGAGGCCATATGTAGAGACCCAATTTTCACCTTGTAATACTTTGAAATATTTCTATATATATTTTCAGAGTTGGGAACTGAGAGAGCGTAAAATTCTGAGGCCTAGTGTGCCCAGAATTAATTTTATAAAAATATTAAGTATAGTTTATATAAATAACATAGTTGAAATAGGATATCTCTAAAATGGTTGCTTAGATCAAAAATCTAACTCCATGGTTGAGTATAGAATGCAGCCTTTATCCTAGGTGGGGAATAACTTTCTTCAGCATGATACTTCTATGAAAAAATCTATCTAGGGGAAAATCTTAATTAAAATAATTAAACTTAATTATTTTACCCCTGATATCATATTAAATAACATTCAAATGGGGGTGCGTATTGGAAATCCAAGACCATTGATGAGTTTGGAATGAGGTGTTTTTCCTAGGTGCAATAGAAAATGAGGGGGAACAATGGTTTTGAATTTTATACACTATGTGGAGCTCCTATAAATAGAAAATTAGAGATTTGGTATTTGGGTTATCCCTAATCCCTTATCTCTCTAAAACTAATCTCTCTCTCTCTAGTCATTCTTCATTTTTCTTCACAGAATCAAGGGGAAATGTCCACTGGAAACTTAGAAGATTGAAGTAGGAACACAGTGGATGTGTCTCCAATAACTAACAGCTGAATTGAGGTAGGATTTATATTGTTTTTGAGTTCTGAATTAGTTTCCACTGTGAATATTCAATTTCTATGTTTTTGTTTGTTACTCTTTCATCAAATCATCGATGAACCCACAAACACCACCATCGATCTATTTTTAAACCATCATCCGTCATCGGTTTTCTGCGAATATCCACCAAAAAAATTGGGCGCAACCAACAACTAATGGATCCATGACCAAAGGGTGGTGTAGTGAAGCCATCGTTGCAAGGGTCCTTGATCTGCTGATAAAATTGTTATCAGGTGACTGGTTTGAGTCGGTTGGTCTGCAAAACAAACCATTGGGGAACCACTGGTGCATTCACCAATGGCGGATTCCAGCGGCAGGCCACTCTGGTAGTGTGTAGCAGAGCGGTAACGGCACCACAACCCGATGGTGCCGCAAGGCGGTGGGCCATGTGGCCTGGCCGATCGGCCTAGAGGGGTCGCACGACATGACCCTAGGCAGTAGCACCCGTCATATGATCGTGCAATCGATGAAAAGACTCATGGACCCAGCCGATATCAGTAGTGGGAAGGGCTGCATCGGTGAGTGGGTCGGGCTAATGGGTTTGTTGGAAAAAATGGGTCAGGTCTAACCCAGCGGGTCGAACTCGGGTCAGATCCCGAGTCGACACGGGTCAACTAACGGCCGACTAAAATGGTATTTGATATAGCGTGGTAGTGGTCAACCATGGATGGATCAACCATGGGGGTTGAATACAGTGGTAGGTGATCGATCGTGAGTTAGTCCACTGGCCTCGAGACCCTCTTTTACATATTTCAAATGCCTGTAACTTTTAAACAGGGTGTTCATTTGATGAAATGTATGTGGTAGCATGTTCCTTTCTTTGATACAGACCTTTTGAGATAAATTTGAGAATTTGAAGTTTGGGGTCAGAAGGAAGACCCTTCTTTGACCCATTCCGTCATGTTGCAGTGAAAATACCTCTTTTCAGCAGTTGTCTATTTTGGACAAGTAAATAGTCTATCATGTATGTTTTTTCATGTAGAACATGATGGTGACCATAGTTTTGGTATTTGGGTTATGATGTGACATTTACCAAGCTCAATACTCATCTAGCGGTGTTCGATGATGGAAGTGATGGTAGTGATGTTTTCAAAATCACTAGAATAGTACCAGTTTACCCTCTAGTAGTGTTGGGTAGTGGTATTCACTAATGACTCTTTTGGGAATACCCTACAGTGGGGATGGGAAATGTTGTTCACCATATTCTCTTCTAGGGATTACCCTCCAGCGGGGTAGGGCAGTGGAGTTCTCTGTTTACTCTTGACGGCTTACCCTCTAGCGAGGCTAGGTAGTGGTATTCACTAACGACTCTTCAGGGATTACCCTCCAATGTATCACCATTCAGCAAGGCTAGGAAATGGTGTTCACTGATGAATTAGTGTGAGTTTTGGTGTAACCCATGACTCATGAGTAAGATGGGTGTTTCCCCACCAGGACGCATCCTTGTGATGCAACCTAAAACTTTTTGGGTGAGACATATCCGCCCAAATTGGATAGTATCAAGATGTGGTGTTTAATCCCCTTTGACTTACATTTCAAGGTATATGTGAGGAATTTTGGGTATCGATGGTGGTTACTTCTGGGACAATTGGAAACTCTCTCTTCCTAGCTAAGCTATGAGATCGAGATCCCCTTACTCTCTTATTTGGGTTTCTTTGGTTAGATAATATATATATATATATATAACCTATTTCAGAACCCACTCTCTGGGTTATGGTTACTCCCCTTCTAGGATATTTGAATATGTGCGGGGTATGCCACGTGCTTTCTTTGTCTAGATTCTTGTGGTTGGACGAGTCTACTATTCTACTATAGTTAGTAAAGACTTGATGAGAAGTTCACCTTCACGCCATTTCTAGCTCCTTATGATCATATGAGATTACTTCACTCTCTTGTTGGGTTGAGCTACACTCTTTCACTATACCATGTTCTATCTGTTGTACTTATTTTCCTCTTGTATCTCTTACTGCTCCCCCTTCTTTTAGGGGAATCCTATTGAGTATGTTTATACTCACCCCTGCATGGGCTTTTCTCAAATGTATCTTTCTTTATGCAGATGATGTACAGGTTTGATCGCAACTCCAAATTAGTTTTGGGATATGGGATCTTGGACTACGTGTGGTAGTCATAGCTGGGTTTCAAGAGTGGGACTTATTCAGTAGTTTTAATTTCAGTTTTCTATCAGGTTGGGACTTTTCTTCAGTTGGGTATGTATTTTTTTCATTTTTCATTTCATCTTAATTTACTGTACTCATACCATTTTAGTGTTCCATGAATTATTTGTATTATTTTCAGCAGGTTTCATCTTTTACCTTCTTTTCCCTCTGCACTTTTTCATCAAGCTGACTGCATGTGTGTGTACAAGTACTTAGTAAAATGCCTCCCTGAGTTTTTGTGCCTTCGGTGCTAGTCACCACCCACTGGCCTATATAGGCGGGCTTGGGGTAGTTGTGGCTCGATCCCCAATACGGGTCAGGTCGTGAAAAAGTGGTATCATAGGTGATTCAACCCTTGGTATATTGTTCATATGTTTCCCTAAAAATGAATTTTTGGGTTTAGGAAAATAATTTCAATGTGTCTTGAGAGTGGCTCTCAGGTCAGGGAATCCAGTGGTGGTGCAATGGTCGATGTATTCATTCACCAAGACCCTGATTACCCACTTGTTGACTTGGCATGTTGAAACATTTATTGTAGGGAACTTTGGTACATACATATATGATTGAGTCTTTGATTTTCATTCTTGATTTAGCTCCCCAATGTTGTTACTATATGTGTGTGTGTGTGTGTGATCATTTGATTATGGTTCTCCTTGATGGATTTGGGATGACTTCGTTATGACAGCCATTCAAGATACCAGCTCCAACTTGTAACGGCGATCTTGTGAGAGACGATGCCTTAGTTCAGGATCCAACATGTGATCCCCATTCCTTCAGAAGGGAAGGTATCCACAACTCCACCCATGGAGAAGCAGTTTATACCGACAGTATTGGTCGAATATGAGTGTAGGTTGAGCACACATCGTGAGTTCCAATTCCAGAGTCCACTAGGGTTTTGAGGTGATCCAAATCCCCAAGTAGCAGAGGACTGGTTGGAGTTAGTGGTCAGCCTCTTCAGGCTGGTGCAAACACCAACATTCCAAATGGTGGTTTTTGGTAGCCAACCTTTTTCATGGGTAGGCTAGGCACTGGTGGAGTTTGGTCACCCATATACAAGATGAGATGACTCTCTCATGGGATGAGTTTCAGAATCCTTTTTTCAAGGAGTACTTCCCCTCGAGATTGCACTCCATCAGGATTCAGGAGCTTTTGGGACTGTAGTTGGGAGCCAAGAAAGTGGATGGGTACACGGCTAGGTTTACTAACCTTTAATTCTACTCCCAGTATGTGATCCATGATATTTACATCTAATAACCAAAGTTTGAGTAGGGTCTCCATTGAGAGATTTACAAGAGCATAGTTCCCCTGTGCATCCCTACCTATGATGGGGTGCTGGAACAGGTGCTCAAGATGAAGAGTATCCTATAAGATGAAAATTAATCAGTTGGGACTGGAAGTGGTCACTTAAGAGCGGGGACATACAAAATAGTTGGTGGACGTTATTTGGCATAACCATGGTTTAGGAGACCTTTCCAGAATCTGGCTCAACTATGTGGTCAGACGATAGTAGGGAAATGCAGAGCATCAGGTCAGGTCAATGAGGGTCGATGTTATGCATTTGATGGATGAGGTAACTTGGCGCGAGACTACCCGACCCAAGGAGCTGAGTATCCTGGGTAGGTAGAAGGTGGACAACCATGGTAGAGGCAGCTCCATGAATAGGGTGGTCCCCAGGGAGGCCGAGCTAGAAGAGGAGTTAGAGCAAGAGGACCATTAGGTGGGGGATGGGTGTAAGAACCCGGATCTTCGTTTCAGGTATGTCTTTCCTTTTTCTAGATTTTTTGAGAAAAATGAAGTTTTTGGAAATTTTTGAAGTACACGCCGTGTACTTTCTGAGTACACACTGTGTACTCTTTTCTGGCTTAAATTTGTGTGATGGTCGTGTCTGGGCCACACACACGGTGTGTAGGGGTGAGTTGGAGGCCAAATTTAGTGGAGTACGGAAAAACCCACTACACGTCGTGTAATTTTTTCATTAAACGGATGGGGGGTCGCACCTGATCACCATAAACGTCTTCTTCTAGGCCTGGTTCGACCGAGAGACATCGTACGGTCGTAAAACTTCTCTGAATTCCATAGCCTCCATCTATTTTCCGATTCGACTGCTATCAATTACGTTGGAACCACAACAGTGAGTTCTTCATTATTCTTGAGTTTCATTCCTTGATTCTTCCTCTTTCTCAAGTTATTGTGGTTTGAGAATTTTGGAAGTTTTCTCATATCTACGACGTTCAAGGTAGAATCAGTCATCGTGGTTCAAGTATATCGATCTCCTAGGATCTAGGTAGGTGGTTTGTTCCTTACCATTCAAATTATTTTAGTTTTATGTGCAAATTCCACTAATACCTGTGAATGGGGTATTGTGTGTTTACCTTTTTTCCCTTGCTGTTTTCATGCCTTGCTTGTATTCTTTTGTAGAGGTAAATTTATCATGTTAGAGGATATTTTGTTGTGCTTGGATGTTTTTCCATGCTTTGTTCTAGTTACGACCTTCGGGTTTTGTTCACCTTTTGCTGTTACACCTATTTTCATGCCTTGTGACCATAGGATGGAGTGAGATCCATAACATGCTGGTTGTCCTGTATAATATTAGCCAAGTAGCTCTATAGGTTTACTTTGGACTTATAGCATTATCATGAACTGACTAGCATAGGGTTGTGAGAACCTGGTGCTTTAGGATACAGGAGGGTAGACCGAGTGAGCTTCCTCAGTGAGTCTTAGACATTATTGGCCACAGGGGATAGACCGAGTGAGCTTCCGAGAGTGCCTTCATATTTTATAGACTACAGGAGGGTAGACTGAGTGAGCTTCCTCAGAAGGTATTACCTTGTTTGATTTCTATTTAAGAACCTTCCCAGGATAGAGGAGGAATTGACCGAGTGAGCTTCCTTAGAGAGTTTGTGGTATACCTGAGGCTATAAGAGTAATGGACTGAGATAGCTTCCTCAGAGAGTCTCTAGACCTTGGGGCTAAGAGGGTTAGACCGCATGATCTTCCTCAGAGAGTCCCTGACTACCCTAGACTATAAGGGGAATTGACCGAGTGAGCTTCCCCAGAGAGTCTCATAAATTCGTACGACCAAGCCAGAGGGGTTAGGCTGAGTGCACTTCCCAGAGGGTTGTGGTACTTCTTAGTTAGGACCAGAGGGGATGGCTGC
Source organism: Viscum album (assembly GCA_963277665.1). NCBI lineage: Eukaryota > Viridiplantae > Streptophyta > Magnoliopsida > Santalales > Viscaceae > Viscum > Viscum album. The sequence continues at coordinate 1,783,928,093 of OY728155.1, read as the reverse complement.
GGGTACTTCCCAGAGGGTTTCCTGTTTTTGTTAGCTGATTTGCTTCACTGTTGTTGTTGTTGTGGTTGATTGTAGTTGTGTATCATCCTGTTTACTGCCTGTTGCTTTGCTGTTGTTGTTTACTGTTTACTGTACTTTTACCTACCATATACTCACTGACTGTTAGGTACAGATCTTCGAGTGAATGCCTACTAGGATTTATTCTCACAACCTTTTTGGGTCATGATTTTGGGCCCAAACAGACTATGTTGTTGCAGGTGTAGACAAGGTAAAGCGCCCTTCGACTTATGGTACTTGATTGCTTGGAGCAAGAGAGCAAGGGACCAAGCTTTGGCTTGTGATACTGAGGAGCTATTTTTTCTTTTCTTTTATAATTGTTTTGGTACTATGGTATTTTTAGAATTGTGACTTGTTTGGCTACTTTCCTAGATTTGTATCTTGCATCATTCCATATATACATATGTGCTCCAGTTTGTTGATTTAGTCTTCCATTGTTTATTATTGTTGGTTATTCACTACTTCCGCTATTGCATGTTTATTTATTTCTGTTGTGTACTCTATCAATGAGGGAATAGTTTCCCCACTATCACACCCAAGGCCCTCACTGCTAGTCGGCAGTCTCTGGCGTTTGGAGAAATGTGCTTGAGGCCATGTGACCAACCGGGTACGGGGTGCCTTTGGGTGGATTCCAGAACCGGGACGTTACAAAGTTGTATCAAAGGATTCTTTTCTCTTGACTTACCATTTGGAGCCTTTATCCCGGGATAGGATGGCTTCGGTATTTGGTAATAAGTTGTGCCCGGGAGTAGCTAACCTGTGTACAGGGAAAAGCCATACTACCTCATTAATTGAAGTTTTTTGGTTTTGAGATTTTACGGTTGATATGATTTCACCTAGAGTGATTCACATGACTTGTGTTGTTACTGTTGTTTATTTTCTGGTTCTATTTTTTTCACAACCCGATGAGATGAGGGTATGCCATCTCATGCATCATATAGGCGCATGTTAGAAATCACATGCCATGAATTCTTTCCATGCCATTTAGGGTGAATTAGCGATTGTATGTTGTTGTGATCGATGTTGTGTAGATTATTCATGCTGTTGTGATAGATGTTTGATACAATCTCTGCAGTTTGATAGAGAAACTGTTTGTTTTGTACATTGATTATATGAACACCTATTTTTGGTTCTTGAGGTGTTATGGGTCCTCTTGAATTAGAAATTGGTGGATCATTGACCTATTTTTCCTTATATATGACTGTAGGAGATGCCAAGATTTGATTCGTGGGGATTATGGGCCCTCGCGGGTCGGAATTTGTCACCTCCTTACTTTGTTTTATGTGTTTTCTGGGCTTCTGCGTAGTTTATGAGCTACTTCCCAGAAAAACCTAGAATACACGGCGTGTACTTTCTGGATACACGCCGTGTAGTTTCAGGACGTTTCACTGACCGTGTGAGTAGAAACACGGTGTCGTGAAAATAACTTTAGGAACACGTCGTGTTGGTATATAACATGTCGTGTAGTTTAGAGCCATGTACCCGGCTGTGTCACTAACAACACGGGCTGAGGAAGCTTGAGTAGTAAACGTTGTGTTGGTAAAGAACACGCTGTGTAGTTTTGTCCCAGGTACCCAGCCATGTCACGAACAACACAGGTCGGTTTTATCTTCTCCTATACACACCGTGTTTTTTCGGAACACGCCGTGTAAGGGCAGCCGTGTAGACGGCCGTGTAACTGACAACACGGGATGTTGAAAGCTTGTCAAGTACACGTCGTGTCCCTAGGGAACATGCTGTGTAGTCTGGGGTTAGTTTGGACCATGTGGGTTAGCTTCGTAAGGAGACTCGGGCAAGGGTTTAGAGTTCAAGTACACGCCGTGTATAGGAACAACAGGCCGTGTATTTTGGGGTGTTACACGACTAGTAGTGGTAGGAATACACGCCCATGTTAATGGATTTAACAGACATGACGTGTAGTTTTAATACATGCCGTGTAGTCATGTTTTGTAAAAACTTGATGTTCTTCCCCCTGTTCTCATTTTGTACTCCTATGTTTTCAATCCTTGTTAATTCTGACCTAAGGTGTGCTTTTGATCTTTCAGAGCTATGCCTCTGAGACGTCCTCTGGTCATACATCAGTTGCCGGATAGTGACCAGACACCAGAAATGGCCAAACAGGGACCTCCTGTTGATCCTCCTGATGTGCCAGCCTTGGCACCAGTAGTTATACCCATCGTTGGTACCGATACACAGTTCAGGGAGGATTTCCTGAGGATTATGCTGACTTTTTAAGGAACGCCGCCTCCTGCCCCGTCGATGACTGAGTTGACGCGGGTCTTTCAGCAGTAGCATCCTCCTACTTTTTCAGGGGATGGGGGACCCCAGGCTATAGAGTCATGGTTCAAGGCCACCATAACTATCTTCAAGAATCTAGAGATACCCCCAGAGAAGAGGGTAAAGCTGGCCACCTATATGCTATGGGACACCACCAAGAGGTGGTGGGGGTGATCTCACAGTCAGGATGCCAGCAGGGTATGTCATGGGATGAGTTTCGACGCACCTTCTATGGATACTTCTATCTATAGACCATGAGGGCCGATCGAGCCCGGGGGTTTATGAGTCTGCAGTAGGGTACTCTTTCTGTCATGGAGTACTCGTCCTGTTTTACTGAGCTATAGGGTTTCACACCGATCCCAGCTGGTGATGATCTGTTCCTTACTAGGAAGTTTAAGGATGGTCTCAAGTAGGATATCCACTCCCAGGTGAATATCTTCTAGTTGACTTCTATATCCTCCATCGTCAAGTAGGAGTTGATTACTGAGCACAATATGATGGATTTTGGAATAGTGGGCCAAGGCGGTTCGACATCCAAAGTTGGTGTTCCTCCTACAGACAGTAGGAAGCGTCGCAGAGAGTCTTCTTGAGGAGATCGAGGTTCTCAAGATGCATCTTCTGACAACCATGTTGTATTCTACCAGTGCTGTAGGAGTGGGCATACCAGGCCTCAGTGCCATAGAGATCCGATGGAGTGCCGATCTTCCGGCAAGATGGGCCATCTTTAGCGTTTTTCTCAGATATTCTCACATTTAGCTGGTGGTAGTGGTTCCTCTATGACCCCATGTTCTGGAGATGCTTTGCCAGTTTCCCACCAGTCTGGGAACTGGAGTTCTTCCGATCATTCAGGCTGAGGTGGAGGTTGTGGCCATGGTGGTCAGTCACCAGGTCATCAGCGACAGCAGAGTGGATCAGCTCAGAGCGGTCAGCCAGGGGCACAGGGCCGTGGTGCAGGCCAGTCTTTCGCCGTGGAGCAGACCTATCAGGATCAGGATCCAGACCCTTCTACAGTTCGAGGTACGATCTTAGTAGCCTCAGTTTTTTCTTCAGCTCTTTTCGATACTTTTGCTTCCCATATCTTTATCTCTATTGTGGTCATGGGGAGCCTTGGTCTTTGTATCTCTTCGTCCGCCACTTTTTTGACTCTTGACATGCCGTTGGGAACAAGGACATCTAGTGTACGTCAGTGCAGAGAGTGCCTCTTGAGGTTGCGGGGTTTCATTTCTTATGGTATCTCTATGTCCTAAAGATAATGGGATATGACGTCATTCTTTGTATGGAATGGTTGTTTCCCATCCAGGCAGTCGTCGATTGCTATCGTTGTAGGGTGATTTTCATATCACCAGAGGGTGGATCCTTCCTTCATAGAGGCGATTGGTATGTCCAGGCGGGTAGAGCTGGACCAGAGTGTCATGGGCTAGGGGAAGTTACAGCCCAGATTTCCATTCTTTATCTAGATGACCAGGGGACTTCATAGTTAGTCTTTCCCCCAGTGGTGGATTGTTTTAGGGATGTCTTTCCAGAGGAATTTTTAGATTTTCCTCTGGAGCATGAGGTAGACTTCTTGATTGATCTCATTCCAAGAGTAGCACCAGTGTACATTCCTCCTTATAGGATGGCTACACCTGAGTTGTAGGAGCTCAAGAAGCAGCTAAAGGAGTTGCAGGAAAAGGGTTTCATATGACCCTGTACTTCTCCTTGGGGTTCGCCTGTCCTGTTTGCGAAGAAGGCAGACGATACCCTTCGGCTTTGTGTGGATTATCATAAGTTGAACAATTTGACGGTCAAGAACGGATATCCCTTGCCGAGGATAGATGACATCTTTGATCAGATTCGAGGATCCCGACTATTCTCAAAGATCTATTTGAGGTCTGGTTATCATTAGTTGCGCGTTAGACCATCAGATATACCTCTTACAGACTTCAGGAGCAGGTATGGTCTATATGAGTATACAGTCATGTCGTTTGGTCTCACGAACGTGCCTGCAGTTTTCATAGAACTGATGAACCGAGTGTTCCATCCGTACTTGGAATCCTTCGTTGTGGTCTTTGTGGATGATATCTTAGTGTACTCTCACACTCGACACGACCATGCGACACATCTTGATATCATTCTGAGTACACTAAGAGAGCATCAGATGTATTCTAAACTCTTGAAGTGCCACTTTTGGATGGACCAGATTCACTTCTTGGGTCATGTTATCTCAAAGGCTGGAGTATATGTGGACCCATAGAAAGTGAGAGTTGTAGTTTGCTGGGAGCAGCCGAATAACATCTTTGAGGTACGGAGTTTCCTAGGGTTGGAGGGATACTACAGACACTTCATTCAAGACTTCTTGCACCTAGAAGCACTGTTGACAGGTTTTACCAAGAAGGGGGCAAAGTTTTTATGTTCATATTCTTGTGAGTCAGCCTTTCCGGAGCTGAAGTGGAGGTTGACGTCAGCAACGATACTAGTCTTGCCAGATCCGGGCAAGGTCTACACTGTTTACTGTGATGCTTCAGGTATCAGGCTGGGATCTATGCTTATGCAACCACTTTTGGATGGACTAGATTCACTTCTTGGGTCATGTCATCTCAGAGGCTGGAGTATCTGTGGACCCAGAGAAAGTGAGAGCTGTAGTTTACTGGGAGCAGGCGAAGAACGACTTTGAGGTACGGAGTTTCCTAGGGCTGGAAGGATACTACATATGCTTCATTCAGGACTTCTCGCGCCTAGTATCACCATTGACAGGTCTGACTAAGAATGGGGTGAAGATTTTATGGTCATATTCTTATGATTCATCCTTTCAGGAGCTGAAGTAAAGGTTGACATCAGCACTGATACTAGTCTTTCCAGAGCCGGCCAAGGGCTAAACTTTTTACTGTGATGCTTCAAGTATCGGGATGGGAGTTGTGCTTATGCAGGGAGATGGAGTCGTTGCATATGGGTATCAGCAATTGAGGCCACACTAGAGGAATTACACTATGCACGATCTGGAGTTGGCATCTATTGTTCATGCCTTACGCTGTTGGAGACACTACATTATGGGAGATTACTTTGTGGTTTTCACCGACCAAAAGAGTCTCAACTATATCTTCCCTCAGCGTGATCTAAATCTGAGACAGCATAGGTGGGTTGAGTATCTTCAGTCCTTTGACTTAGAGCATGCCTATATGCCAGGAAAGGGAAATGCAGTGGCAGATGCGTTGAGTAGAAGAACTCAAATTCAGGTAGTTCAGGAGGCCTGCAGTGAGTGGAAACTTATGGATCTATCCTCTGAGATACACTTGTAAGTGCCCGACAGGCAGGGACAGACTGTCCTATCTTCGTTAGTTGTTACCTCTACACTTCTTTATTGTGTACGGATGAGACAACTATAAGATTCGGAGGCCTTAGTCCTGCGGGAGAGTGTGTTAGGAGGGGATCCTCTTCCTTGATGGACAGTGGGAAAGGATGAGATCTTGCATTTCTAGGGAAGCGTATGGGTTCCAGCAGACATACGTGAGGAGTTGATACGGGATTTTAATTCCTCAATTTGGACAGTCCATCCTGGAATCACCAAGATGTATCGTGATCTACACCGCCAGTACTAGTGGCCAGGTATGAAGAAAGGTGTTGCTGGTTTTGTTATGAGATGTTCTAATTTTCAGCAGGTGAAAGCAGGGCATCAGCGACCAGCAGGTCTTCTACAGTAGTTACCCATTCCCGAGTGTAAGTGGAACGATGTCGTGATGGACTTTGTAACCGGGTTGCCAAGGTCGCCTCGGGGGAACTATGTTGTTTGGGTTTTCATCAATAGGCTTATTAAGGTTGCTAACTTCTTGCCGATCAAAGATACCTTCATTTTTGATGATCTAGGATGGTTGTACATCTGAGAGATTGTACGTCTACATGGAGTTCCACACTTCATTGTTTCAAACAGGGATGCGCGCTTTACTTCTCAATTCTGGTAGGGACTTCAAAAGGCTTTGGGTACATGGGTACTTTTGAGTACAGCATACCATCCCTAGACAGATGGCCAGTCTGAGCATACAATCCAGGTACTTGAGGATATGCTCTGAGCTTTCATTCTAAACTTTGGCGGTTCTTGGGAGAAGCATATACCTCTGGTGGAGTTCGCCTACAATAACAGTTTTTAGGCGACTATTCAGATGTCACCTTACGAGGATTTTTATGGTAGGCCATGCCGATCACCCTTATGCTGGCTGGAGGTAGGAGAGGTAGCTCTATTGGGACCTTGTCTTGTTCAGAAGACCATAGAGCAGATAGAGTTGATTCGGAAAAGGATGTCTACAGAACAGTCTCGATAGAAGTCTTATGTTGATTAGCGGAGGTGACCTTTAGAGTTCGAGGTCGGAGATTAGGTTTTCCTGCGTGTCGCACCGAGGTTGGGACACAAGAGGATTCAGAGACATGGTAAACTTTCACCATGGTACGTCAGGCCATTTGAGGTTTTGGAAAGAGTTGGTCCGGTTTCCTATCAGTTGTAGTTACCTCATAGGTATTGGGCTATGCACGATGTCTTCCACGTCTCTCAGCTCTGACGTTACTCTTCAGACCCGTCTCATTTCTTTTAGCCCGGGGAGGTTGAGCTCGAAGAGGATTAATCATTTCAGGAGCATCCAATATGGATTTTCGATTGCAGTACGAAGGTTCTCCATGGGCGGTATGTTCCTTTAGTATGGGTGTTTTGGCAGCATGGGCGAGTATAGGATGAGACCAAGGAGAGGGAGGCTGATGTACAATCGCAGGGGCCGGAGTTGTTCGGGGTTTCTTCTTCTACGCCTCGCTAGAGAAATTCGGGGACGAATTTCTTTAAGGGGGGAAGTTTTTAAGAACCCAGATCTTATTTTCAGGTATGTCTTTCATTTTTCTGGAGTTTTTGAGAAAAATGATGTTTCTGGAAATTTTTGAAGTACACGTCGTGTACTTTCTGAGTACACGTCGTGTGCTCTTTTCCGGCTCGAAGCCGTGTGTTGGCCATGTCCAGACCACACACACGGTGTGTAGGGGTGAGGTGGAGGCCGATTTTAGCGGAGTATGGAAAAACCCACTACACGCCGTGTACTTTCTTTTTTTTCATTAAACTGTTTGGGGTCATGCCTGATCACCATAAACGTCTTCTTCTAGGCCTAGTTCGACCAAGAGACGTCGTACGGCTGCGAAACATATCTGGATTCCTGATCCTCCATCTATTGGCCGATTCGACCACCGTCAATTGCGTTGGAACCGCAACGGTGAGTTCTTCCTTCTTCTTGAGTTTCATTCCTTGATTCTTCCTCTTTCTCAAGTTATCGTGGTTTAAGAGTTTTGGACGTTTTCTCAGATCTACGACGTTCAAGGGAGAATTAGTTGTTTTGGATAAAGTATATCAATCTCCTAAGATCAAGGTAGGTGGTTTGTGCCTTACCGTTCAATGTCTTTGAGTTTTATGTTCAAATTCCACCAATACCCGTGAACGGGGTATTGTGTGTTTACCTTACTTCCCTTGTTGTTTTCCTGCCTTGATTTTATGCTTGTGTAGAGATAAATTAATCATGTTAGAGGATATTTTGTTGTGCTTGGATGTTTTTCCATGATTTGTTCTGGTTACGACCTTTGGGTTTCGTTCGCCTTTGGCTGTTACACCTATTTCCATGCCTTGTGACCATAGGATGGAGTGAGATCCATAACATGCTTGTTGTCCTGTATAATATTAGCCAAGTAGATCTATAGATGTACTTTGTCCTTATATCATTATCAGGCACTGACAGGCATGGGGCTGTGAGAACCTGGTGCTTTAGAATATAGGAGGGTAGACCGAGTGAGATTCCTCAGTGAGTCTTAGACATTATAGGCCATAGGGGATAGGCCGAGCGAGCTTCCCAGAGTGCCTTTAGATTTTATAGACTACAAGAGGGTAGACCGAGTGAGCTTCCTCATAGAGTCTTACCTTGTTTGATTTCTCTTTAAGAACCTTCCTAGGCTAGAGGAGGAATTGACCGAGTGTGCTTCCTCAGAGAGTCTGTGGTATACCTAAGGCTATAGGAGGAATTGACTGAGATAGCTTCCTCAGAGAGTCTCTAGACCTTAGGTTTAAGAGGTTTAGACCACGTGAACTTCCTCAGAGAGTCCCTGACTACCCTGGACTATAAGGGGAATTGACCGAGTGAGCTTCCCAAGAGATTCTCATAAATTCGTATGACAAATCCATAGGGGTTAGGCTGAGTGCACTGCCCAGAGGGTTGTGGTACTTCTTGGTTAGGACTAGAGGGGATGGTTGTGGGTACTTCCCAGAGGGTTTCCTGTTTGTGTTAGCTGATTATCTTCACTACTGCTGTTGTTCTGGTTGATTGTTATTGTGTATCATCCTATTTACTGCATGTTTCTTTGTTGTTGTTTTTTACTACTTAATGTACTTTTACTTGCCATATACTCACTGACTATTAGGCACAAATCTTCGGGTGAATTCCTACTGGTATTTAGTCTCACACCCTATTTGGGTCATACTTTTGGGCCCAAACAGACTATGTTGTTGCAGGTGTAGACAAGGGAAAGAGCCCTTCGACTTCTGGTACTTGATTTCTTAGAGCAGGAGAGCAAGGGACCAAGCTTTGTCTTGTGATGCTGAGGAGATGTTTTTTCTTTTCTTTTGTACTTATTTTGGTACTGTGGTTTTTTCATCATTGTTACTTGTTTGGTTGCTTTCTTAGATTTTTATCTTTCATCATTCCATATATACTTATGTGCTCTAGTTTGTTGATTTAGTCTTCCGCTGTTTATTATTGTTGGTTATTCACTGCTTCTGCTATTGCATGTTTATTTATTTCCACTGTGTACTCTTCCAATAAGGGCATAGTTTCCCCACTATCACACCCAAGGCCCTCACTGCTAGTTGGCATCCTCTGGCATTTGGGGAAATTCCCTTGAGTCCATGTGACCAAACGGGTATGGGGGGACTTTGGGTGGCTTCCAGAACAGGGATGTTACAATGGGGTTACAATTTTCCCCCACCACCACCACTTGGTAGCCCACGTCAGACTTTGGGAGTTTACGGTCGAGGCGGCATACAAAATCAGGCTATGGATTTCCTTGATCCTCCACTACATGAGATGATCCAAGGTACATTATGTTTTTATTCTACTCTTACTTTAGTATTAGTAGACACATGAGTCATTCACTCCTTTATCTCATTAAACCAAGTACATGAGTTGTATATCCCAAAAGAGTCGTTATCACATCAGTTTTAGCTTGAGGTTCTTATGGGAAGTGCCTCTTATGTATCTTTTATCTGCCGGCAGTGAGAGATTTTGTTTGGTAGAGAAATGATCACGAGGGAACTACTGGTCATCATTATGGAACCTTATAACATAATCTTGTCCATGGATTGGATTTCCATGGATCGATCCTTGATTAACTATCACTGAAGTCTAGTCAAATGACCGCACACTAATGAAACGGAGTTCACCTTCTTTAGTGAACAAGGCCTCGTAGTAGAAAAAATGATTGCGGTGAGAATGAAACAGCAGCCTTTTACCCATTGGTTGGTGAGTGTGACCATTGGTGTAGTAGACTCCTAAATAACCTGGGTTCCTTTAGCTGTGGATTATTAAATGGATGTATTCCCTAAAGATGTCATGAGACTGCCTCTGAGGTAGCAATTAGAGTTTTTCATTGATTTTCAACCAAGGAATTCCCCAATATCTTTTTCAGTATATCAGATGGCACCCACTGAGCTCTGAGAGATAAGTTTTTAGTTGGAGAACCTTCACGAGAAGGTTTTCATCACACCCATTTTGTCCCCCTAGGCAGTTCTGATTCTGTTCACGAAGAAGGTATATGGGATTTTGGGGCTTTGTGTGGATTATCATCACCTGAATTAGGCCATAATAAAGAACAAGTACCCCTTACCAAGGATCGATGACCTCGTAGAGCAGTTTCAAGGGGATAGATGTTTCTACAAGATCACTCTTATATCTTTCTACCACCACCTATGGGTTCGCAAGGCTGATATTCCAAATTTAGCCTTTAGTTGTCGCTATAGACATTACGAGTTCCTAGTGATGCCCTTCGGTGTGACAAATTCCCCTACTGTTTTCATGGATCTAATGAACTAGGTCTTCCAACCATACTTGAACCGGTTTGTTGTTTTATTCATAGACGACATACTCGATTACATGGAAATAGAGGAAGAGCACACAGAGCATCTGAGGATGGACCTTGATTTTCTTTGAGATCAACATATTTATGGAAATATTTTGAAGTTCCAATTCATGATACATGAGGTTCAATTTCTAGATAATGTCATCTCCGAAGAGGGTTTATCCATGAATCTATCAAAGATCTAGGTAGTTATTTCTTGTTATCCAACCAATAATATGTTAGAGGTGTGGAGATTTCTGGGTTTTTCTAGGTACTATTGGAGATTCGTGGCAGACTTATCCAGGATTGCATCCCCTTTATCTTCCCTAATGCGGAAGGGATAGTTGTTTACCTGGTTTGATCAATGCCAAAAGGCCTTCTAGGAGTTGAGGAACAGGATGACAATCACTCTAGTTCTGAGACTACCATATGATGGTGATGAGTTTGTAGTGTATTATGATTCCTTGGGAGCTGGGCCCAGTTTCATTTTGATGCAATGATATGTAGTCATCACGTACAGGACAAGGAATTTGAGACCCCATGATAATAACTATGTGACTAATGACTTAGATCTTGTAGTGGTAGTCTTATCCCTAAGGATGTGGAGACCCTATCTTCTAGGAGAGAGCTTTTTTGGTATACTCAGACCACCAGAGCCTCGGGTATATCTTTTATAAGAGAGATCTGAATCTAAGGCAGTGACACTTGTTAGAGTTCTTATAGGAATAAAAATTTTAGATTTTCTACACCCCATGGAAGGGAAATTTTGTAGCAGATTCCCTTAGTAAGAAGTCCTAGGATTTCTAAGTAAAGGAAGCTTCAAAGCAGTTAGCTTCCCTGCAGCTGAACGAGGTGGAGTAGAAGGTTACATTTATTCTTTAGTCGATGGTGATGGATCCTTTTCTCCTTGATCATGTGAGAGATTCCAAGATATAAGATATCGATTAAGAGGTTCTACACAACCAAATATCCATAGGTGACACACCTGATGGGTATTCTAAAGGAGGGAATCATGATATCTTATTCTAGGGAAGAACAGTGATTCCAGTCATGATGCGGGAAGAAGTAATGTGGGAGTTCCATACTTTTCCCTTAGTTGTACATCCTGATGAGGGGAATATGTATAGGGATCTTCAATAGTATTTTTCATGGTCTAGAGTGAGACAAATCATAATTGAGTTCATCTCAAAATACCTTAACTATGAGTAGGTGAAGGCTAAGCATCAGGTTCCGACAGGTCTGTTGCAGCCTCTCGACATCCTAGACAGTAAGTAGGATAGAATATCCATGGACTTTTTCATAGGGATTTTGTGCCCAGCGAAGGGCCATGACTCCATCTAGGTGATAATGGGCCAGCTTACCAAGTCGGTGCACTTCCTTGCTATCAGAGAGCAGATTTTAGTGTAAGGTTTGGGAAAATGTACTTCTGAGAGATCGTCTGCCTCCATGGGATTCCCTCAATGATTGCATCTGGTTGTGATGTGTAGTTTACATCCCAGTTGTGGAGAGGCCTACATGAGGCATTTAGGACCTAATATGGATGAGTACAGCCTTTCACCCCTAAACCCATGGGCAGACAGATCGCACTATCCAGGTGTCGGAGGATATGTTGAGGGTTTGCATTCTAGATTTCAGCTGGACATAGGAGGATCATACTCCATTGGTATAGTTTGCGTAAAACAATAGTTACCACTCTACTATTGGCATGGAACCATATGAGGCCCTATATGAGAGACCCTTCAGGTCACCTTTGTGTTGGATGAAGGTTGGAGAATCATCTCTTGTGGGCCTAGAGTTTGTGTGAGATATGATGGAGAAGGTGCAGGTCATCCATGAATGGATGAAGACGGCCCTGAGAAGATAGAAATCATACATAGACTACTGTCATAGGACCTTGGAGTTTGATCAAGTTGACCACGTCTTCTTGAGAGTCTCCTCGTAGTGTGGAATGTAGAGGTTCATCCAGGGAGGCAAGATATCCCCAAGGTTCATTGGGACGTTCGAGATCGTACGGAGGGTTGGTGAGGTTTCCTATCACCTTCCCCTAACCCCATAGCTAAATCAGGTATATAAAGTCTTCCATGTGTCACAAATGAGGTGATATGTGCATGATCCTATGCGCGTCATCGACTGGGGTGAGCTTAACATTGAAGATGGGGCCACCTTTGTAGAGAACCCAGTGGCGATCAAAGATTGATAGGACTGAACATTATATGGATGGGCCACCCCCTGGTTCACATCCTTTGTAATCATAGAAACATGTAGAATATTTATTGGGAATGGGAGATCCAGATGCATGTTGAGTATCCCGATTTATTTTCCTAATTTTTTTCTTTTTAGGGATGAAAATATTGAAGGAGGAAATAATGTAAAGACTCATTTTCTTCATTGTAATACTTTAAAATATTTATAAATATTTTTTCAAATTTGGGTGCCCATATGACATGAAATTCTGAGACCCAGTGTGTTTGGAATTAATGTTATAAAAATATTAAGTATATTTTATACTATGCACACAACAGAAATGTGATATCTCTCAAATGGTAAATCGGATCAGAAATATAAGGACAAGGTTGAGTCCAGAATTTGGCATTTACCATAGGTGGGGCATAACTTTCATCAGCATGGTAATTCTAGGGAAAAATAAATCTAGCGTAAAATCATAATTAAAATAATTAAACGTAATTATTTTTTCCTTGATTTCATGTTAAATAACTTTCAAATAAGGGCTCGAATTTGAAATCTAAGATCATCGTTGGGTTCAAAATGAGGGGTCTTTACTAGGAGAGACCTAAAATTCGGGGATGTGGTGGTTTCATATTTCATGATTTATGGAGATCTTATAAATATAAAATTAGGGATTTGTGATTTGGGTTAGCCCTAATCCCTTATCTCTCTAAAACTATGCTCTCACTCTCTCTCTCTCTCTCCCAAGCTGTTCTTCATTGTTCTTCACTATATCGAGGAGTATTCTAAACCGGAACCTTGGAGGATTGAAGCGGGAGCACTGTGGATGTGTCTCCTACAACGAATGGAAGAATCGACGTAGGATTTATCTCATTTTTGAGTTCTGATTCAGTTTCCACTTGGAATATTCAATTTATGGGGTTTTTTTGTTGTTCTATCGTCAAATCATTGATGGCCACACGAACACGACCATCGATCTATTTTTAAACCACTGTTTATTTTCCATTATTTTTAGATATCCATTACAACATTTGGGCACAACTAAACACCAATACATTGATGATCATATAAAATCATAGTGAATCCATCATCGTAAGGGTCCCTGATCTACTAACGGAATCGTGATCGAGCGACCGGTTTGAGCCGAGTGGTCCATGGAGCGATAGTGGCACTAAGGCCTGGCAGTTCCACAAGGCAGCGGGCCACATGGCCTAGTCGGGCGGGGTCGTACTGCGTGATCACAAGTGGACACACTTGATGCTGATCACGTGGCTGGAGACATGCCTCACGGACTGGGCCGCTTTTGGCAGTGGGTCGGGCCGCGTCGGTGAGTGGACCGAGCTGTGTTAGTGAGTAGTTTGGGCCCAGCCTGGGTGGGATGGGATGAAAAATGGGTCGGTTCCAAACCAGAGGGTTGGACCCAGGTTAGATCTTGAGTTGAATCGGGTCGGCTGACGGTCGACCGCCCATGGTCCACCATAGTAAGACCAATTGTGGAAGTCCACCAGCCCTGAGACCATCTTCTGTAGATTTAAAATGCGTATACCTTTTAAATCAGGCATCCATTTCATGCACCATCTATGACAACATGTTCCACTCCTCAAGATGGACCTTTTGAGATAAATTTAAGATTTTGAAGTTCATGGTTGGAAGGTGGTCCCTAATTTTACCTGTCTGGGCACGTTGTGGTGAAAATCCCCCTTTTCACCAATTGTTCGCTTTGGAAAAGTAAATAGCCTATCTTTTATGTTTTCACATGTAGAATGTGAGGTGACCTTAGTTTTGGAATTTGAGTTATGATGTAATGTGTCTCAAGCTCGATGATCATCTAGTGTTTTTTGATGATTGAAGTGATGGCAGTAATTCTTTCAAAATCAATAGAGTGGTACTGGGTTACCCTCCAGTTGGGTTGGGCAGTGTCATTCATTGATAACTCTTCTGAGCTTACCCTCTAGTGGGGTTGGGTAGTGTAGTTATCTATATTATCTTCTAGGGGCAACCCTCCAGTGGGGATGGGAAGTGGAGTTTGCTATTTACTCTTGAATTCTTACCCTCTAGTGGGGTTACGCAGTGGTATTCGTCGACGACTATTTTGGGATTATCCTCCAATGTATCATCTGTCAGTAGGGCTGGGTAGTGGTGTTCATTAATGAATCAGTAACGAGGCATGTTTTGGCATAACCCTAGACTCACAAGTAAGAGGGGTGATTTCCCCCACCGAGATGTGTCCTTGTGACGTGACCTAAAATTGTGTGGGTGAGATAGAACCACCCAAAGAGGATAGTATCGAGGTGTGGTGTTTGATCCCCTTTGACTTACAGTTCAGGGCAGACATGAGGAATCATGGGTATCAATGGTGGTTACTTCTAGAACTGTTGGTGACTCTCTCTTCCTACATGAGCTATGAGATGGATATCCCCTTACTCACTCATTTGGTTTTTTTAGAATATGTATATATATATATATATATATATCCTATTGTAGTACCCACTCTCTCGGTTCTGGTTACTCCCCTTCCAAGAGAGGCAAAGACGCATGGGGTATGCCATGTGATTTCTATGTAAATTTTCTCATTGTTGGATGAATTTACTCTCCTACTATAGGTAGTGAAGACTTGATGATAAGTTCAACTTCTCACCATTCCTTTCTCCTTGTGTACATATGATCTTACTTCACTCTCTTGTTGGGTTGATCTGCACTCTTTCATTGTTCCATGTTCTATCTATTGTACTTATTTTCCTCTTGTATCTCTTACTTCTCCCCCTTCTTTTTGGGGCAACCTACTGAGTATGTTTACACTCACCTCCGCATGGGATTTTCTCAAATATATCATGATTTATGAAGACGATGGACAGGTATGATCATGACTCCGAAGGAGCTCAAGTATACGAGAGATTGGACAGCATGCAGTGGTCATAGCTGGGTTTTAGGATCAGGACTTCTTCAGTAGTTTTACTTTTAGTTTTCTATTAGGTTGGGACTTTTCTTCAGTTGGGTGTGTATTTTCCCCCTTTTTCCTTTCAGAAAAATTTATAGTACTCATAAATTTTTTGTGTTCCATTCATGCTTTGGTTTATTTTTAGTAGGTTGCATCTTTTACCTTATTTTCCCTATGCACTTTTGCATCGAGTGGGCTACGTGTGTGTGTGTACAGGTACTTAGGAAAAGGCATCCTCATGTTTTTTTTCATTTAGCGCTATTCGCCACCCCTTGGCCTATGGAGGAGGGCTTCAAGTAGTTGCGCCTCGATCCCAGTTATGGGTTGGGTCATGACACCATATTCCCTACTATCTGAGTAGAGGTACCATTACTTATGGTGTGATGAGAACAGTCCAAAATAGTGCTTTATACTAGCTTCATCTCTATCACTTTATCTACCTTATAGGACATGGGTTCCTCAAATTCCAAGTCCTATTGAGGCTACTTGATTATATCTATGACAAGTATCCCAATTTCATCAACAATGCATTTCTCTTCAGCAGCATTAATGTCCTCTTCAACCAAGTCAGACCATATTTTTTTTGATTCATCCTTTGAGGGGTTCAGGTCACTTAACATTTTAACCCATATTTCATTTTTTTCCCTTTTATAAGGTTTAGGTTTGTAACGACCCAAAGTTTCATTAATGGAAAATCCCTCTTGATCCAGTTAAATGTCTCTTTATAAAAAAATATTTTTATAAGATGTCAACTTCTTTGGTTTTATGTTAATAATTTTGACCGTTGTTAATATAACCGTTGAACAGTGATCACATGATTAGTATAAATATAGGACCTTAACAAATCCAATTTACTCAGACAAAAGAAGTGATGGCCTCATCCAGTAGAATTTCCCCATACGAAGCCCATTTGTCAGATCTCGGAAAAGAGATGGCATCTCTAGGCTTCTCCCTTGACCAAGCCCAAGCTGAGCTTCACTATGTCAAGCTCGAATGGGACTGTCTACGGGAAAAGTGAAAGTTGATAGAGATTACCACTCGAGCGATGTTATCCGAGCCACCCCAAAAGTCTATCACCATCGCACACCTTACCCTTAGGTCTTATGCGTCTGTTTTAAGGGGTTATGTAACAAATAAGTAGTACTATGTTCATGTACATTATTTTTTGTATATAATAATGAATATAATTTCTAGTCATTTTTGATACATTGTAAATAGTTTTTAAAGTACAAATGGTGTTTTTAGTTATTATTTAATTAAGAAATCTATTTTATTAAATTAAGGTATTTTTGAATTAAATAATATTTTAATAAAATAATAATAATATTATTAAATTAATTTTTATTAAATATAAATGATCTTATAATTTTATGAATGCAGTTAAAATTTTATATTAAGGTTTAAAAGCCATTTCTGTCAAAACCCGTGAATTTTCGATAAATATTGGTTATTATTTTAAAAGTGAAAATTAACATATTTAGAAATTTTTTAGATAAAATAAATGTCATTTCTGGAATCAGGACGTCGAAATTATCCAATGGTGAATTTTTCAAAATTTTCTGAGACAGTCAAATGTTTGGGTAAAAATTAAATACCGTTTAAATATATAATGTGTTTTATGACATCATAATGACCCAATTATGATGTAATAAAATACCATAATCCTTATGATCGGCCAATTTATGTTTTAACATTAAAATAATTTGATTTTGGGTTTGTTTGACTTACTTTTCAAAGCATTAATGGACCCCTCAAGACATATTCAACACTTTGCCTTTTTAAATTAATTTCCATGGGAGTGTGACTCACCTCCACATAAGAAACCTTATTATTTTAAGAAGTTCGGACTTGGACCTTATAAAATATTGTTTTCCTCTTCCCTTTTCCAAAAACCATGGGCAAAAACCATGGGATGTTTTGTGGTTTGGATTAATTTAATGTAATGGGACCCAAACCTAAATAATAAAGAATTCCCTCACCTTTCCTATATAAACCCACCCAAGATTCCACTTCCTCCTCACTAAAATCCCTTTTAGTTCGTCCAAACTATTCCCTACTCTCTCTAGAATCCTCCAAAGGTGCCCCAAGCTCCCAAGAAGGCTCTCACAAGCCTCTCTCTAGCCTTTGGAAGCACACTTCCAAGTAAGGGTTTTTTCTTCCTTTCTCATTTTTGTCCAATTTTCTTTAAGTTGTTTTGCCCTTTTAATTTCAATTATGAATGTTGGGGTATGGTTTCGAACCTCCCCCATACTTTCCTCTTTATTTTTGAATGATGGTATACCCTTTATCTCTCATTAAATTCCTCCCATGTACACCCGTTACTCTGCCAAAATTCCGAAAGGAACTTCTCTCTCCTCTTTTACATTCAAGCAATAATTTTGTATCATGAATCTAAATTCCATTACAATTGTTGGGACATGTATCTATATGGCCTCCTTACTATCAATTATATGTAAATATGATGAGGAACCCCTTTCTCTCTCATCAACCTTTTTTATGAATTCTTATGTCATGCCGTTACGCTACTGAAATCGCACCGATTTTCTAAGCCAATGTCTTTGTGTAGTGAATACCATGCCCATTTCTCCATCAAGGGTATTCACCATTATGCACATTTACATATTGATTGTAAAGTTTCATGTATGAATTCCACATTCCTTTATCATGGAATAAGTGATTATGTTTTATGAATCCATGTTTTATGATCCATGTGGCACACTTAGGCATGAAATGAAATGTTTAAGAAGGGTGCACCCTTATAGCGCTCCAATGCATTGGGTAAAGTATATTATCATGATACGTCATGTGCAATGAGTGTTGACTCGTTCTAATTCAAGTGCAATGAGGTTTTACTCGTGCTTCATGTGCAATGAGGGTTTACTCATGCTCCATGTGCAATGAGCCTTGGCTCATGCTAATTCAATGTTAAGTGTTGTTGCCACATTTCCATGTTATGATTATCATGCTTTATCATGCCTTTATGTTCATGTTTCTCTTATTCTCTATTGACATGACTATTTCCTAACATGTATTGTACTCCTCATGTTATTCCATGTGTACTACCTTACTGGGCTTTATAGCTCACCCTTTTCTTATGCATGTCCTCAGGTTATCCCATGCAATGCTAAGTACGAGGGAATGTAGTGGTCTTATAAAGGAAGTTTTCAATAAAGATGTTGTATTTCATGTTTCAAGTTTTTATGTAATGATCCTAAGCCCCAAAGACACTAAACCTCTCGATCTTATTTGTTGTATCAAGTGAAGTTTAATGTAATAAATCATGTTTAAGTTGTAATAAAAAGAAGGGATGTCATAGTTGGTATCAGAGGATAGGTTTAGTTATTTTTGGGATTAGGAAACCCTAGTAAAGCCTTAGATACAAGACTAAGTATAATAAAAACATCCCTAAGTTTTGGTAAATATTAAGTATGTGGTTTATGAAACAAATACATCCATGTCTGGATATGAGCAGGTAGAGGCGGCTCTAGCACAGTTGTATCCTAGGGGTAAAACCCGAAAACACCGCTTTGAGCTAGACTTGAACGGGAACTGGTGCACGACAATGGGCCTTGATTCACTCTTGGTTACGACACTCCCGGGGGATATGTTTTGATAAATTCACAATCTTGGTATGAACCCTTATTAAGGGAAAAACGCCCCTAAGAATATATGTTAGAAAGTAGATCATGAAAATCATAGATTGAAGCCTATAGACTCATGAGTTAAGGAAATAAAAGTTTATTTTTGAGTCATCAAATTTTGTCTTTGGATTACCCTTTATGTGTTACCCCTAACTTTTCTTTTATTCTAGCCAATGGCCGGTAATAGGAGGACTTGGGCTAAAAACTATTGTGAAGATCAGTGTGATGATTGTACTAATGAGATGCCAAATCCAATGGGAGAGAGAATCGCGAACTTTGTCACTTTTCTCTCTCAGCTAACTCAAGTTTTGAATAGAAACACAGGACAAGAGGAACGTTCAACCCCCCTAAGAAAGAACAAGTCGCTATCGAGAGCTTCATGAGACAAAGGCCTCCTACTTTTAGTGGATCATCCGATCCCACTATCACTGAACAATGGATCAAATCCATTGAAAAGATATTCTCCATCCTCCAATGTTCTGGACAAGAGTAGGTTCTCCTGGCGGCTTATCGTATGGAGGGTGAAGCTGATCAATGGTGGACATTGATCAAAAATATGAGGCCTGAGGAGGAGATCGAGGATTTGGAATGGAAGGAATTCCGGAAGATGTTTTTCGATAAATATTTTCCACGCACCCTCCGTCTTAAGATGGAAAGGGACTTCTTTTACCTCAAGAAAAAAGATGAAAAATCTGTGGGAGTGTAGGAGGAAAACTTCACAAGGATTGCATGATATGCTTCCGGCTTCGTCGTTACCCCCGAATTCAAGGTTGGCCGCTTCTTTGGTGGGCTGAAGCCTAGCTTGCGGAAAGCATTAGCGATCTGTGACTTCGACAGCTATGAGGAAATTGTCTGATGTGCCCTCAAGGTCGAAATGGAGATCAGAGAATCACAGAGGTATCATGGGGACAAGAAGCATAAGGTGGACTTCAATGTTGGTGGTCTGATGGATAAATCCAACGGCGCTAAGAAGTTCCAGCACCCCACTTGCCAAAAGTGCGGAAAGAAGCACCCTAGAAATTGCCTTAAGGGGACGAGAAAATGCTCCAGGTGTGGAAGAAAAGGGCACCTAGCTGTTAACTATCGGCAATAAGGACCCGCAGCTACGACAGAGGAGAGGAACGCTCCATTCGAACCTCAACATGTTGTTCAATGCTATAAATGAAAAGAACCGGGTCATTTTGCAAATCAATGCCCTAATCCAAGGGATATCAGAGGCAACCAAAAACCTCCTAGACAGCAAGGAATTTATTTTTCCATCACTTCTACCGAAGTGAACCCTGACAACGAAGTGGTGACAGGTACGCTAGTTATTCATTCAAGAATAGCGAATGTAATTTCTGATTCAGGTTCTACGCATTCTTTTATATCTCAAAAGTTTAGTATAACAATCCCAGCACCACTAAAAATCATGGAAGTAAATATTTCGGTGAGTACAGAAAATGGGGCAATCATTGCATCCCATGAATATAAGTCCTCCCCTATTATAATATATGGATTGAATTTCCCGGCGAACCTCATCATACTCCCTTTGGTGGAATTTGATACAGTTCTTGGCATGGATTGGCTTTCCTTATATAGAGCCAACATAAATTGTCGGGAGAGGGAAATCACACTTTATATGGAGAATCGACCTCCGATTCTTTACAAGTGTCAGGAGGAAGATGAATCTCCTTTAGCTCCATCATCTCAAGCATGGATATTACTACCCTATGAGCACGCGTATCTGTCTCAGATGATTGATTCCAAAGAAGAAACCATCCTTGAAGAAATGCCTATTGTTAGGGAATTCACGGAAGTGTTTCCCGAGGAACTGCCTGGTCTTCCTCCAAGAAGAGATGTTGAGTTCTCAATTGAACTTATACCTGGGGCACTACCAATATCCAAGACTCCATATATAATGGTTGTTCTTGAGCTTGAAGAGCTGAAGAAACAACTACAGGATAATCTGCATAGAGGGTTTATACACCCAAGTGCTTCACCATGGGGTGCACCAGTCCTCTTCATCAAGAAGAAGGATGGGTCAATGCGTCTTTGCATAGATTATCGTGAACTTAACAAAATCATGATAAAGAACAAGTATCCACTCCCACAAATTGATGACTTGTTCGATCAGTTGCGTGGAGCACAATAATTCTCCAAGGTGGACTTGCGGTCGGGATATTATCAAGTAAGGGTGAAGAAGGAAGATATCCCCAAGACTGCTTTTCGTACAAGATACAGGCACTATTAATTCATAGTAATGCCTTTTGGACTCACCAATGCTCTAGCAATATTCATGGACTTTATGAATAGAGTCTTTAGATATTACCTTGACAAATTTGTGGTAGTCTTTATAGATGATATTCTAATATACTCCAAAACCAAGGAGGACCATGAGGAGCATTTAAAAACTGTACTAGAGACTTTGCGCAATGAGAAGTTCTATGAAAAGTACAACAAGTGTGAGTTCTGGTTGAAGGTCTCATTCTTGGGCCATATCATCACAAGCAATGGGATATCTGTGGATCCCTCCAAAATAGATGAAATTGAGGGATGGATAAGGCCAACATCGGTAACAGATATCCGTAGCTTCTTGGGGTTAGCTAGATATTATCGACGATTTGTGAGAAATTTCTCACGATTGTCCAACCCTCTTACCAAGCTAACTAGAAAGGGAGTAAAGTTTTCTTGGAGTGATGAATGTGAAGAAAGCTTCAAGGAGTTGAAAAGGAGGCTTATCACTGCACCCGTGCTCACTTTACCCACAAGTGGGGAGCTTTTTGTGGTATTCAATGATGCTTCAAAGAAGGGATTAGGCTGTGTGCTGATGCAGAATGATAAAGTGATATCCTATGCCTCAAGGCAGCTGAAAATACCTGAGCGAAACTATCCAACACATGATCTGGAGTTTCCAGTTGTGATCTTTGCCTTGAAAATCTGGTGGCATTATCTCTATGGAGAGAAATGTGAGATATATACCGACCAAAAGAGTCTTAAATATATATTCACACAGAAAGAGCTTAATATGCGCCAGATAAGATGGATAGAGCTCATCAAGGATTATGACTTTTAAATACATTACCACCCTAGGAAAGCGAACAAGGTGGCGGATGCCCTAAGTAGAAAGGATCCAGCGATTCTATCAATGATGATAATTGAGAAGGATCCAATATTCTTAGACTTGATGAAGATGGACATGGGAATCATAAAGAAGGGAACATCATCAATCCTTTCACAAATGATTTCTCAACCATATCTTTTGGAAAGGTTAAAGGATGCTCAAAAGGATGATGTGGGAATTCAAGAAAAAGTGGAAGCTATCAAAGAGGGGAAATCCTCAGAGTTTAATGTTAATGAAGAAGGAATTGTGCGGTTTGGGAAAACACTATGTGTTTCCTCAAGTTCGAAGCTGAAGAAGGAACTTTTGGATGATGCACATAGTTCAAATTTCTCTATTCACCCAGGGAGAACAAAGATGTGTCAAGATATCTGAGAAAACTTTTGGTGGGATAATATGAAGAAGGAGATCTCTGAATATACATCAAAGTTCCTGGTGTGTCAGAAAGTGAAGGCAAAGAGGAAGAAGTCTAAGGGGATGATGAAACCATTGCCCATACCAGAATGGAAATGGGAAAACATCACCATGGACTTTGTCACCGAACTTCCAAGGACATCCAAAGGCAACAATGCAATCTGGGTTGTTGTGGATTGTCTTACAAAGACCGCACACTTCATTTCTATTCAGGAGGATTTCTCATTGGATCAACTGGCACGGATATATATTAGAGAAGTGGTAAGGTTGCATGGAGTACCAATGTCTATTGTGTCTGACCGAGATCCAAGATTCACCTCTATGTTTTGGAAGAGTCTTCAACATGCTCTGAATACTGAACTGAACTTCAGTATGGCCTATCATCCTCAAACTGATGGCCAATCCGAGCGGACTATACAAACACTTGAGGATATGTTGAGAGCATGATCAATGGACTTTAAAGGAGGATGGGATCAACATCTTCCTCTGGTTGAGTTCTCTTATAATAACAGTTTCCACTCGAGCATCCAAATGGCACCATATGAAGCCCTGTAAGGGAAAAGGTACAGAACACTGGAATGTTGGGATGAGGTTGGTGAATGTAAGCTGCTTGGACCAGAAATGGTTGAGGAAATGGTGGAGAAGGTGAAAACCATTCAGCAGCATATCAAGGCATCCCAAAGTCGACAAACGAGTTATGAAGATAATCATCGACAAGACCTTGAGTTTAAAGTTGGAGACATGGTGTTTTTACGCATATCTCCGTGGAATTAGGTCATGAGGTTTGGAAAGAAAGGGAAGTTAAGTCCAAGGTACATCGGCCCCTTTGAGATTCTTGATCGTGTTTGGGTTGTGGCCTATCGACTAGCACTTCCACCTACTATGGCCAAGGTGCATGATGTCTTTCATGTATCCCTCTTAAGGAAGTACATACCATACCCTTTACATGTACTCTCTTCTGAGGTGGCACAATTTGAAGACGATCTTTCTTATGAGGATCAACCGGTGAAGATCAAAGATCGTAGAGAAAAAGTTATACGAAATAAGACAATGCCCCTCATCAAGTTATTGTGGAGAAACCACAAGTTTGAAGAAGTGACTTGGGAATCGTAGGATATGATGAAGTTGAGTTACCCACATTTGTTTTATTGTGGGAAAAAAAATTCGAGGGGGAAATTTCTTAAGGGGGGAATATTGTAACGACCCAAAGTTTCATTAATGGAAAATCCCTCTTGATCCAGTTAAATGTATCTTTATAAAAAAATGTTTTTATAAGATGTGAACTTATATGGTTTTATGTTAAGAATTTTGACCGTTGTTAATATAGTCGTTGAATAGTGATCACATGATTAGTATAAATATAGGACCTTAACAAATCCAATTTACTTAGACAAAATAAGTGATGGCCTCATCCAGTAGAATTACCCCATACAAAGCCCATTTGTCGGAGCTCGGAAAAGAGGTGGCATCTTTGGGCTTCGCCCTTGACTAAGCCTGAGCTGAGCTTCACCATGTCAAGCTTGAATAGGACCGTCTATGGGAAAAGTGGAAGTTGATAGAGATTACCACTCGAGCGATGTTATCCGAGCCACCCTAAGAGTATGTCACCATCGCACACCTTACCCTTAGGTCTTATGCGGCTGTCTTAAGGGGTTATGTAACAAATAAGTAGTACTATGTTCATGTACATTATTTTTTTGTATATAATAATGAATATAATTTCTAGTCATTTTTGATACATTGTAAATAGTTTTTAAAGTACAAATGGTGTTTTTAGTTATTATTTAATTAAGAAATCTATTTTATTAAATTAATGGATTTTTGAATTAAATAATATTTTAATAAAATAATATTATTATTATTAAATTATTTTTTATTAAATATAAATGATCTTATAATTTTATGAATGCAATTAAAATTTTATATTAAGGTTTGAAATCCATTTATATCAAAACCCGTGAATTTTTGATAAATATTGGTTTTTATTTTAAAAGTGAAAATTAACATATTTAGAAATTTTTTAGATAAAATAAATGTCATTTCTGGAATCAGGATGTCGAAATTATCCAATGGTGAATTTTTCATAATTTTCTGAGACAGTCAAATTTTTGGGTAAAAATTAAATACCGTTTAAATATATAATGTGTTTTATGACATCATAATGACCCAATGGTGATGTAATAAAATACCATAATCTTTATGTTCGGACAATATATGTTTTAACATTAAAATAATGTGATTTTGGGTTTGTTTGACTTACTTTTCAAAGAATTAATGGACCCCTCAAGACATATTCAACACTTTGCCTTTTTAAATTAATTTCCATGGGAGTGTGACTCACCTCCACATAAGCAACCTTTTTATTTTAAGAATTTCGGACTTGGGCCTTATAAAATATTTTTTTCCTCTTCCCTTTTTCAGAAACCATGGGCAAAAACCATGGGATGGTTTGTGGTTTGGATTAATTTAATGTAATGGGACCCAAACCTAAATAATAGAGAATTCCCTCACCTTTCCTATATAAACCCACCCAAGATCCCACTTCCTCCTCACTAAAATCCCATAGAGTTCGTCCAACCTCTTCCCTACTCTCTCTAGAATCCTCCCAAGGTTCCCCAAGCTCCCAAGAAGGCTCTCACAAGCCTCTCTCTATCCTTTGGAAGCACACTTCCAAGTAAGGGTTTTTTCTTCCTTTCTCATTTTTGTCCAATTTTCTTTAAGTTGTTTTTTCCTTTTAATTTCAATTATGAATGTTGGGGTATGGTTTCACACCTCCCTCATAATTACCTCTTTATTTTTGAATGATGGGATACCCTTTATCTCTCATTAAATGCATCCCATGTACACCCGTTACTCTTCCAAAATTCCGAAAGGAACTTCTCTCTCCTCTTTTACATTCAAGCAATACTTTTGTATCATGAATCTAAATTCCATTACAATTGTTGGGACATGTATCTATATGACCTACTTACTGTCCATTACATTTAAATATGATGAGTAACCCCTTTATCTCTCATCAACCTTTTTTTATGAATTCTTATGTCACGCCTTTACGCTGCCGAAATCGCACCGATTTTCTAAGCCAATGTCTTGGTGTAGTGAATACCATGCCCATTTCTCCATCAAGGGTATTCACCTTTATGCACATTTACGTATTGATTGTAAAGTTTCATGTATGAATTACACATTCCTTTATCATGGAATAAATGATTATGTTTTATGAATCCATGTTTTATGATCCATGTGGCACACTTACGCATGAAATGAAATGTTTAAGAAGGGTGTGCCCTTATAGCGCTCCAATGCATTGGGTAAAGTATATTATCATGATACATCATGTGCAATGAGTTTTGACTCGTGCTAATTCAAGTTCAATGAGGGTTTACTCATGCTTCATGTGCAATGAGGGTTTACTCATGCTCCAAGTGCAGTGATCCTTGGCTCATGCTAATTCAATGTTAAGTGTTGTTGCCACATTTCCATGTTACGATTATCATGCTTTATCATGCCTTTATGTTCATTTTTCTTTTATTCTCTATTGACAAGCCTATTGCCTAACATGTATTGTACTCCTCATGTTATTCCATGTGTACTCCCTTACTGGGCTTTATAGCTCACCCTTTTCTTATTCATGTCCTCAGGTTATCCCATGCAATGCTAAGTACGAGGGAATGTAGTGGTCTTATAAAGGAAGTTTTCAATAAAGATGTTGTATTTCATGTTTCAAGTTTTTATGTAATGATCCTAATCCCCAAAGACACTAAACCTCTTGATCGTCTTTATTGTATCAAGTGAATTTTAATGTAATAAATTATGTTTAAGTTGTAATAAAAAGTAGGGTTGTCATAAGGTTTATCCAAGATAGGGACTTCTTTTCTTATTCCTCTTAAATTCTATCCATTCCTTATCATTAGGTTTGGAGACTGGATTTTTCACCACTCTACAATTCAATATATAATGAACAATGATCTTGCATAATTTGAAAAAGGGGTGATTGTGTTCATATTCAATCTTAACCTCTATTTTGTAGTCCTTCACATTGAATCTAATGGATTTTGGAAGTTTTGAGTCCAAATTATCATCAACCATAACTCTAGCATAGAGACCTAATTCTCCATTTAAAATTTTTTGATCTATCTTTTAGGTGACACCAATACAGGAGTTGATATCATTCAATATCTTTGGGTGAAAAAATTCAAATTATGTTCATTAAATCTAATCCAAATTTGATCCATAGTGTTCCTATGAGTGTAAGGGTTAAAATAATAATCCTATTCAGATATTCGTAGAAGATTGGGCTTATGTTTAATGATACCTATCTTCAAAACCCGATATGGGTCCTTTGAAGAGCTTAGTAAAATATGAAAATAGCCTCTACCAATTAGAATTAGTTTCCAATTTGAAAATACACAATAATGGGAAATACGAGGTTTTAGTTTAGGAATCAACCAGGGTTTATCCCATTTAAGATATTAAATGTTCTCAAGAATTATGAACTTCCATATTTGAGCTTGTTTATAAAGTGATTCAGGATCAGATTCAACCAAGAAACCTCCATCATTCAATTTTTTGTACAATGGAGTCTTCGATGACGATTCTTTATACATATCCAAAACTTTAAGTGCTTAAAATAAGGAAATACCTTTATATTTTTCATGCGATGCACAGTTTGAGATGTCCCTAGAAAGGGTTTTTTCCTCCTATTATTCAGAAATGATCCTTTCAAAAGATTATTCCCACTCAAGATCAAAAGACACCATAACTCATTAGATCTATCAAGAATGAGTCATGCCATCACTAATTATAGCAAGATTTATAGTTTGTAAGATGAACGCTCATAAGGTAACTTGAGGAGCCACCATTTATTCCTCCAAGTAATTTTTTAAAATTATAATAAGTGATATAAAAGGAAAATTAAAATTTAAAAAGGTTCTCAAGAAAGTAAATAATTAACCTAATTTTATTTTTCCAGATGTTAAATATTATACTTGATGAGTCGGAATCAAGGTAAGGGACTTCATCTCAATTTTATTTCATTA
Organism: Viscum album; assembly: GCA_963277665.1. Taxonomy (NCBI): domain Eukaryota; kingdom Viridiplantae; phylum Streptophyta; class Magnoliopsida; order Santalales; family Viscaceae; genus Viscum; species Viscum album. The sequence continues at coordinate 1,783,900,337 of OY728155.1, read as the reverse complement.
AGGAATATTTTGATGTTATGCATATAAATTCTTTTTTGATGTGTATATAACTCTCCATTGACATTTTATATCAATAATTTATTTATTCTCAGGATATTTAATGTTTTGTTAAATGTTTCTATTTGATGTGGACTATAATTATATTGATTACAAAGCATTAAGGGAATTCTTAACCCAGTTTTCATTCTTTGGGTGAAACTCCTACTTCTTGATTATGTCATGATAATATTATGTGTGAAGTTAATTTTGAATATATTATGTTTTATTTTCACTATTTTTATGTGTATTTACAGTGAATAAATGTTTGTGAATAATTTGACTAAGGATTACTTCAATAATATGATATTTGTAAGGGACTCTTTAACTAAAACATCATTTTAAATGTTTTAAGGATTTGTTTTCTAATTCTTTATCTTTCAGGTCCATGTTTTAAAAATGGTTTATATGAATGTATTTATATATACATGAATGTTTTAAAATGTAAATATTTTAATTTCTATGATATGTTTTCAAAAAGGGGTCTTTTAAGGTTTTGTTTAATGGGATTTCTTTTAAAAAACTCTTTCAAAGTTACTCTTTCAATTATTTTTTAAAAATCCTAAAGGAATGCTTTTTAACTTATATAGAATGAATAGATTTTATTTTTTCCTTGATGCCTTAATTTTTTTATTTTTTCCTTTACAATTTAACACTTTTATTTTCAAATAAATTTTTTCATTTTTGAGTGTACCGATTTGTAAAAATTAAAAGTGATTTCAAAGTGGATAAGTTATTTTTATTATATTTATGATTTATGTTTGAGGTTTATATTATGGTTCTTAGGCATTTTTTATGATTACAAGTGGTTTTTAATAAACCAAGGGTGGGTGATCCCATTATAGATCTCCAATGAATTGGGTAATGAGATAGAGTCATTCGGTAGGGTTTGTCCTAAGAGTATAAGGGAATATACTACGATGGGTATTTCAAATGTAAATATGAAGGTTACACCCTAGGTAGTTGTGATATCTATATTAAATATAACAGTTATGTTTAAAATATTCCACAAGTTACCTTTATGATTTTTTTCTATAGAGTTTTATAGGAAACATATGATTTCATAAGGTGGGATAAGAGATTATATTTTATGAATGAAAAGTATAACTTTGTAAAAATGTTTTCATGGGTTTATAATTATTCATGGACTAATTTTTTCCTTTATTTTATGACCCTTACTAGGCTTTTGTGCTCATCCCATGTTCTTAAAATGTTTTTCACAGGGTTTAAGGAAGAGTTGGGAAAAGGATGAGATGAAGGGGAAAATTGAGAAAAAAAATTTAAAAATAGAAACCATGTTTTATTTTAAAAATATTCCTTTGATTGAAAAATTGATACTACTAATAAGTTTCTACTTGTAATGTATGGTTTTATTATGTAAGTTTTTTTCCTAACTCTCTAAATCTTTAAACCTAAATGATCTTTGGGAAAATAAAGTGATTTATAGTTTTAAAAATAACTGGAATATATAATGTTTAAATCCAGGTCCTTACATTAATTATCAATAAATGAGTTATATTCATGATATATCATGTCATAGTTAAGTATATGGACCACAAAGAATAAACAAGTGGTGAATATGGTATTAGCCTCTCAAAAATAAAAGTGAGACTAGAAATACCATTATCTTAAGTATTGAATTCCTTTGTACTCGTTAAAACCTCCTGTATAATAAATATGTGTTTATTATACATCTATTATAGAACCAAAAATACATATATCATACCATATATGATCTACTTATTTCCCTTTATTGCATGTTTATTAAAAATTCCATGTTAAAGTCACGTTTGACGTAATAACTTCTTTATTTTTTGTATATGTTTTGGTTTGTTTTTTTATATTAATTTGAACATTATTTAATCATATCAATAATTTAAAACATGATATATATATATGATATATATTTATTATATATGTATTTATATTAATCTATAAAATATAGTGATGGGAAATGAAATACACGGTTGTTGGAGATGATAGGTCATGTGTACGCATGAACGTTGTTTCTATTTTCTTATAGAGTTAAAAGAAAGAAAAATAAATTTTATATTTTAATTAAAGAATTAATTTTATTTCATTTATATCACATATTTTCATTAAACCCATCCTTAATACATTCCATGTAATTCGTGAACGAATCACATAATTTCGTGAGGTGGTAGTCTGTCGTACACACGAGTGACATTATCATATTCCCACAAAATAGAAATCATGAAGGTATGTGTGATATAATAATTTAATAAGAAAAATAATAACATAAATATAATTTATAAATAATTAATCCATCATTATTTCCAACCATGAGTGGTGGCAATGGAAAAATGAATAACATCGGTTTGCGAGGAAGTAGTCTGCCAAACACACAAACAATGATTTCATAACTCATTTGATAGAAGTGGAGATGGTTGTAGGTCAGGAAATTAACATTAAAATATATCAGTATAATTTATATACAAATTTTATTATATAATAATGATATAATAATAATTTAAATGGGCGGAGGAATAAATAAAACAAAAACGCTTATTGATGGATGTTACCTCTTCTTTGGGTATCCTCTTGAGTTTTGCACTAAAATACTTCCTTGGTTGGGTTTATATTCAAAATTATTATTTTATAATGAGGGTAGGGAATTTGGAAGGTGATTGTTTATGTATTATCTGAACAAAAAGTGTTTTAAGGTGCGAATAATAGAGGAGTTCGGGTGGCCTTTAATAAGTGGGGGAGATGTCACACATAGTATTTTTGAAAATAATTAAGTGCTCCAATGTTTTTCATATGTCAAAAGGGTCCAAAATGGTATATTGTAGAACCTTATAGGTTTAATGGTCCATATATTTCCATAAAATGGGTTTTGGAAAATTTTATAGTCTATTTTAACCCTTATATTTTTTGTTTATCCCCCGAGTAAACCCATTTTTACTTTAACCATGATAATTAACTGTTTACTATTTACACTATTCATTTTTGTCAGAAGTTAAGTTAAAATTATTAGAAATTAGAAATTATTATGATTGAAATTATATAATCCATTTTTATATATTAAATTCACATAAGTATAAATTTTTAATTTAAAATTAAACCCACAGACGTGACGAGAAAGCTGGTTTTTATAGAGAAAATATCCAAAAGTTTACAAAGTTTGTATATCAAAGTTCACTGTTAAATTTATTCCAATGACCTAAAGTGAATTAATGGATTACTGGATATATTATTTAACTAATTTTACTTTAAAATCAATTTAAAATGTAATTTAACATTATAAATAAATTAAATGAAAAGGAATTTTTCAATTATATTCAGTATTTTTCACTATTCATTAAAAATGAAACTTTACAGAAAATTTCAATAATTGACTCTAAGATAATTTTTACATTTACATTTTATGAAAGATTTTTATTTTATCAAATTAATTTGATATAATTATCAAAAATTAATTTTATTATTGTGTACAAAAAGAAATAAAAATCATTTTTTTAGAAAATTGTATTTTCAAAACATAAAAAGACTTTTCTAAAAATTAAGTATACTTTTATCAATAAGTTTTATTTATATATAAATAATATGATTAATATTTAAAAATTAGTTATTGATATTTATAACTCTATGTTTAATATCTAGGTTATAAATATTTTTTTCAAATAACTATATTAATAAAATATCATGGTTTTGTTAAAACTAAGTGTTGTGTGTAGTGCAAACTAATCTAGTATTGCATGTAGCACAAGCTTAAATTTGTTTAACATGTAATGAAATATTAACTTGTTATTTCATGAAACACAAGATAAAATCAATTTTGTGTTTAATGGAAACTATATAAAAGATCAAATTTAATTGAAAAAAAAACAAAATCTTGGGGTGATAGACGGAGCATGTGTGGATTAGAACTATAGGGATTCTACTTTGGATAATCTCGATACAATGATAAATTGAATAAAGGTTAAATAAAGAAACATATAAATAAAATAAAATACTCAAGACCAAGGTAATTTATTATTATTAAATTAATTATAAATTTAACATGAAAGGTTCTCTCTCTGGTTTTAGAATTCTTTTTTATGATTATTCATATATAATAATGAGATTTATTATTCTTCATCTTATTCTTATAATTTTTTTATTGCATTAGTTTAAACCCCATATTTGGGAATGGACCTAACCAACTTCTATTACACTTGGAACCCTCAAGTGGTATCAAATCAGTCACATTAAAATTTAATGTTATTTAATTCTTTATTGATTTGTATCATAGTTCTTTTTTTAATTTTTTTCATTTGGATTATCATTCACAATCCATAAATTTTAGATCATATGTTCATTCACTATTATATGACCTAAAATTGGAAAATAATGAGTGAAGGGTGCATAGATAAATCATCCAGATGAGTCTGGATCCTGGTTACATGACACTATTATATGGCATATAGCCTAATTACACATCATACAATCTTTGTCAACCACACACTAATGTGGTTTCACCAATAAATATGGGATATTTGGGTATTAATTACATGGCATGTAATTATACATTAATTACAGGGCATGTAATTAATCATTAATTACACATCTTGTTAATTACTAGGGTTCCATTTGGATTTCTAGGTTATATAGTATATAATAAATATAAACATCATGTAATGTCCACATGACATGGTGGTCATGTAACTAATACATGTGGTGTGTGATATATTCACCCTACACATGTTAAATTCAAGATATAAAACTTAAAGATAATTGTGTTACATGGCTTATAGATTCTGTTCCCACCTTGTAAAGCAGTATTATCCAATGAAAGTTATACATGATTTCCTTATATGTGTAATAAATAATTAAAATAAAGTAGTTACACACAATGTAGCTGGTGTACATACCATATGACTCATACACATTTATATAAAGTACACACCAAGTCAGGTTATACACATGTAAAATAAATTTTATGGAAAGAAATTAATTATAGCATTAAGACTGAAAAACTTGGTTTTTAGGTAGTATATGAATCATGTGATAGGGTTTTACAAAATAATAAATGAGTAATTAATTCCATGTAAGCTTTGGAGCTACACACTATGTGGAGGTTGTACGCATCATGTACATTACATAAGCATTTAAAGTGATATAGTCCACATATGTTGCATGTTTACACACTATATAACTTTGTGACATTCCATGTACACTAAATGTTGTGTAAATTCATTGTACATGACCAAAAAAAGAACTACATAGTTCGGGTGGGTAAAAACTGTGTTAACTCCCAGTACATGTCATGTACTGAAGATATTTTAAATAAAAAAAAATTATTTAAATTATTTTGGATGGGTGTTATATGTATCTTGATGATACATTTATTAATAATTAAGAAAAATAATTAGATAATTAATAATACCATTAAGTATTATTTTAAGATAAATTTATTTTAATTAATTGAGTGGATTGAAATGTATTCTGGATTGTATGAATGTGATTTTGTTTCACGTATATGATTGGTCATGATATTTGTTCAACCAATGTATGTGTTTAATTTTTATTTAATTTAATATTGTTACATGGGTTTTTATATTTAAGAACATTTTTTTTAATTAAATATAATGTTATGTGAGTCATCCCTTCCCCTTTATTACAAAGGGTGGGTGTGTCCTTTGTTTATTTTATGTATCCTACAGCCCTAATTATCCTCACCTGCATGTGGGTAAAATATATAAAGGATATAGCTCCAAAGAGATGAAGAAGTTCAGAACTCAAGTTGAGGTGAAACCAACCTTGAAGATATAGTGGTGTATGGTGTAATATTTCAACTTGATCCAAGCCTTAATCAATGAGTTTTACTCTAGTTTCATGGGTCTATCTCTCATACACTTAATAAATCAGCCAATAGAAAACTCATGGTCAAGTTATTTTATTTATTTTGTTTCTTTCAATCATGTGGTTAATTTTTATGGATTCATTATCATAATGAAATAAATAAAATTAATTAACAAGCATGCAAGATGAAATTAAGATAAATGGATTAAGTGTAGATTTTCTTATCATAACATGGTTAATTAATTATATAAAATATTAATAATAAATGAAAAGATAAAATAATTAAATTTATATATAACAAAAAAATCCACCATTATAATATTATGATAGAATAATCCTTCCATTACTATATTTAGAACAGAATAATAGACTAATTGTTGGACCATACCTTGTGAGGATACTTACTTTTATTGGGGAGTTTTAATGATGGTTCTAGGTTGACTTAACTAAGTTGACATCAATAGGAGTATCCCTCCCTAGACTTGGTGTAACTTTGAGGTAAGTGTTGAGGAAATATGAATCGGGATTTCAGGATTGGGGAGTCCACTCAATAGGTCAAGGAGTTTTAAGCCCAAAGTTGGCAAGACTGCCTACCTAAATACCTATGAGTGATTGACCAGAACCTTATATAGATATTGAAAAGGAATATATGGATCCTTTATACTATAATTTCTATGTGATAATATATTCTATGTCTAACAGTGAGGGTTTTTGGGACCTAATAAAATGGTGGGAGGATAATAATAAAATTAAATTTATTTCATCTCACGTATTTTGAAAATCAAGATAAATTAATTAAATCTACTTTTATTTTGTTTTATAAAATTCAAAGAGAAAATTTTTCAACCACATTATACTTGTGTTACATACTAGAGAAATATAATATTCTTACTAGAATTAACTTCAAGTAATAGTATTGGTGCTTGTACATTGTATTACTGTATAAATGGAAGATTTATGTGATAGATTCCCAATTTCTAATCCTCCTACTAAGGAGGCAAGTGATTAAGATCTCGTTGTCTATGAAAAACACTTATATGATTCCATATCTTTCTTAGGTTTTATTATTTCAACCATTTTTAATGAAATCATGAAATATCATGAGGACATGGATGCTTATAGCATGATCAAGCAACTATGTGATCTTTATTAGGAGGAAGTTATGAAGGATAATTTTGAGATATCTAAGGTACTCTTCATAAGAAAACATATAGAGAGAGTTCCAGTTAGGAATCAGGTAGTAAAAATTATTGGTTCCATTGATAATCTAGACATTATAGGGTTTAAACTACCTAATTAATTATAAGTATATCTTATTCTTTCCTCAATTTTTAAGAGCTTATCTAGCTTTGTTATATATTTTAATATGAAAATTATTGATAATACTCCCCCATATATCATTACTTTTCATTACCATATTGATAAGAACATGAAATTTGAAAACAATATCCTTTATTTATGGTGAATAAGAGTAAGGGAAAATCAAAAACGCCCAATAATAACTCTAAGTTTAAGGATTCTTCAAAACTCCCATCTAAGAGAATGAAGGTCAATGGAGATGTAAGAGAGAAGGATTTCATCTCTCTTTTAGTTGTATTTTTTACTGAGAATAATTTATTTGCCTCAAGAAATTGGGTATTAAATACATCTTATGGTACTCACATTTATACCCAATTAAAATAACCAAGAATAATTAGAAGGGTTTCATGAGTTGAGATGGATCTATGAGCCTCTAATGGAGATAGAGTCACTATATTGTGATAATTAAAGACCACCATCTCAAATTGTTTATAGGAATGATCATTATTTTGAAGAAATATTATTATGTTCTATTAGTTACCAAAAACATATTTATATATTCATTCTAGATATGGATGGATTTATTTTCAAATTTGGGAATAAATGTTGATACTTTTACAAATAGAGAATATTTTATGGAATAAAACACCTAAATAATAGACTTTAATTTTTATATTATACAAACCAAGTAATTATAATCTATAATGAATCTAGTTTACATGATTCAGATCACACTCAACTATGGCATCACTGACTAGGTCATGTAAATGGAAATCATTTTAAAAAATTATACCGAAGTGGATTTAGATTCTTTTGAACTAAAATTAATTATAATATTCCAAGCTTTTTTTAAAGAAAAATGACCAACATCCCATTTCTTAGAAAATATGATAGGATCATTGTGCTTCTTGAATTACTTTATACAGATGTGTGTGGATCATTTACTATATAAGAAAATGGGTGTATTCTTATACTTTATAACTTTTACTGGTGAATTTAGTATATATGGATATGTCTACCTAATGATGTGAAAGTTATATTACTTTTTTAAATCCAAGGTTTATAAGAATAAATTTTATAATAAACTTGGAAAGAAGATAAAGAAGTTTTTCTCAAACTATAGAAAATAATATCTAAAGCAAGAGTTTATTGATTATCTATGGGAGTCTGGGATTCTATCTCAACTCTCTCTTCCTTATATACCATAATATAATTGTGTAAGTGAAAGGAATAAATGCACCATGCTTTACCAAGTGAGATCAATGATGAGATATACAAGTCTTTTATTATTCTTTTGTGGATATGAATTACAGATAGTGGTACACATACTATTCCAAGTTCCAAAAAAAATATAAAATGATATTACATACAAAATTTGTTGTTGAAGGAAATCTATATTTTCTAATTTTTATGTGTAGGGATGTGAAGCATTTATATGACCACTCTAGGTGAAAAAAAACTATCTCCTTGAAGCACAAAGTGTATCTTTGTAATATACCCAAAGGAAAAGAGGGGATATTAAATATATGACCAATAAAATAAAAAGGTAATGGTGGTAATACATGCTATATTCCTTAAGAGGTTTCACATATCTAAAATAGATAGTGGGAGAAATATAGACTTTGATGAAGTCATCAATAAAGATACACAATAGTTGGGATATGAATATATTCCATAATTACACATGTAAGAGGGACTTATAGAGACATAGTTACTGGGTAGGAGTACAAGAGAGGTAAGAGAACTTGAAAGATATGGTTTAATAAATGTTTAGGATGATGACTCATTATTAGTTTATAATGATGATCTCATAACCTATAACAAAGTAGTCAGTGGCGTAGAATCTTCTAGATAGTAAGAATACATGAATTATTATATAGATTCCATGTAGAAAAACTAATTTTGGAATTTTGTATATCCTATAATAAATGTAAACCCTAATGGATGAGAATGATTATTCAAGAAGAAAATGTACATGGATGGAAAATACAGTACCTGTATAGTATGAATAGTTGAAAAAGGGTTTAAAGTTCATCATGTCATAAACTACAATGAAACCTTTTCACCAATTTCTATGTGGAAATCCATTAGAATTCTAATTTTCATAAAAATTCATCATGACTATGAGGTTTGGTTGATGGATTTCAAAACATCATTCCTTAATGGTAACCTTCATATTGATATCTATATGACACAACTAAAATGGTTTGTGACACCTAAGGGTGATAATAAGGTATACAATTTGAAAAGTTCTATTTATATATTAAATAAATCATCCTAGTCATTTGAAATTAGATTTGATGAATCTATTATGGAATTTATTTTTATAAGGAAATAATGTTATCCTTGTGTCTACAATAGGTTTGGTGGGAGTGTAATATATTTAGTAAAATTATATGTTGAGGATATGTTACTTACTGGAAATGAAACACTAGTCTTATTGGCCATTAAGATGTGGTTAAACACATGCTTCTATAAAAATTACTTAAGTAAAGTTACCAAAATTATTGGGATCAAAATCCATAATGATATATCCTAGAGGATTCTTGGACCAAGTTAAGGTATGTAAATTGAAAAGATACTAAATATATTTGTTATGGTAAATATAAATGCGGATTCTTTCCAATGTCACATGGCCTATATTTCCCTCATAAAATGTTCCCACTAACACATGAGGAGTGAAAAAGGATGAAAAGGATATCATATACTTCTATGATAGGTTCAGTCGTGTATTTCACCATGTGTACTAGGCAATATATTTTCTATTCCTTAGGTGTAGTAAGAAGATATTGAGATGATCTTTCAGACCACCATTGGATGATAGTCAAGACTATCCTAAGGTACCTATAGCATACTGAGGATATGTTCTTGGTATATGTAAGAGATGAAAAACTTTTCAATATGGGAAATTATATATATCTGTGTGTGTGTGTGTGTGTGTGTGTTTTAAAATAGATCATTATGATCTAAAATAACTACCAGGATATATATTTACTCTTAATGGAGGTGTTGTAATATGGAAAATCTTAAAGAAAGCAGTGGTCACTGATTCTATAATAGATTCTGAGCATATTACTGATTTTTATACCGCTAAATAAGTATTTTGGATATAAAACTTTATCTGGGGGCATGATGTAGTGCCTATCAGTAAAGATTCTATCACATTGCGTTGTGACAACATTACAGCAGTAGCACTTTCCAAGGATACAGGGTCATATCAACAGATGATTTCAAAAGTGTCATCTCTTGAGTGTTTTTCAAAGAAATGTGGGGTTTTGGTAAGTAGGGTTTCTACATAATACAACATGATTAAATAGTTGACTAAATCCTTATCTCAACAGAAGGATGGACATCATGTGAGAGATATAAAACTAAGATTCCATAGCATTTGGCTCTAATCCAAGTGGGATTCTATTAGATTTACTTCCCTAGAACCAACTAATTTTTACTTTAGATTTATTTTATATTCATTTATTTGAATATTAATAAATATATTATCATATATTTATTTTTATTCCATGCTACTATAATGTGGTAATCCCTTATAGTAGTTTTTACATCGAAAGGTCATAACAGTTCTCTACCGTGATGAGAACCTTTAAGTCCCCAAATAATATTCTAGAATATAATTCATATAGTCATATGAAATTATCTGATGGGACATAGATAATGTAGACAACCAGTTGCTTTATTTTCATAAGTGGTTGATGCTTCATCTTATGAAGTTCACTCTTGGTACTTTCCAAGATAAAATATTATAAAGACAAAAACTACAAGTAGGAAATTCACATGTTTGGTGTCAGTGGATATTCCTATATGTGAACATATGTAATGATCCTTAGACTTTAATACTTTTATTAATACATTTCATGACTCACATACTTTGATATACTAACCAAAACTATGACACCATATGTTTAGATGAATTAGGTTATATTCATTGTGTCATTAATGATATATTATTAATGAATAAGTCAAGGAATAATTTTCCATTTTAAATTTATATATGTGGATATCTTATCCCTTTTATTAGAATGAAATTATCAAACTAAATTCCATAGCTATTTTGTATTGACTATTTCATTTTAGTATTTCAAAGATAGACTTATTGAGTATATTGGGTAGGTCACCTGAGTATGTAACCTACTAAAAGAGATATTGATACAAATATATTATATTATATAGTAAGCATTTTCATGTGGTTGTTTTCATTGAGAAATTAAATTTATTTCTATGAGTTCCTTTATGTGTCATTAGGCACTAATATTGAACTTTAGTCTAGCCTATTAAATGCCACTAAGGAAGAGGCCTAGAGAGTCACACACATTTTTTTTCTATTAATATCAGTTAAATTTTATTTGAATTTAAAAATTAGAATAAATTTTATCCTTCAAACTAAGGAATGATATTTATTCATGATTTATTGACCTAAAATTATTAATTCATTATTTTATGTGAGATGAATGTTGAATAAATATTTATTCAAAAGACCTTGAATATAATATAAATTTATTTTTTATTGAATGAATAATATTTATTATTGGATGTTTGGTAAATTATAAAGAGTGTGGATAGACCGATTCATGTGCTTGATAATGGAATTATATACTATATATCAATTAATAAATATTAATTTATTTATTAATATTTATATTACTAGTGAGATATGAACATGTCAAAGAAATAATATTTTTATCATTAACACTAGAAATGGGGTTTCCTATGGATTAATATATTAGCTATTGGATTTTGATCAATTACTATTTCTCTAACCCTGGATCTATATATACCTGAATACATCATTTTTTTTATCTATGATAATCATTAGTTGCACAAAAAAATTCTCCACCCAAGAGATTTCTCTTTATAAATAATGACTCTAGAATTTATCTCAATAAGGATTGAATTATTACATATCATTCCCTCCTCTTAAGAATGAGAGAATGAAAATCAATCCTTCAATGCTAAATGATTGTGTTTCGATCAAAGGCGAGCGGTAAAAGATGATTGGTACTACTGTGATGGAACCCATAGTAACATTGTAAATTCTTTGAGATCAAGAAGCATGTGTATATCACTTATATATGGATTATAATTTAGATCCTCTCGATGTAATGATGATTCAGCTCAAATGGAGGTTCGATGAATCAATATCTACGTCGAAGAAATTACTCAAGACCGAGGTAATTTATTATTATTAAATTAATTATAAATTTAATGTGAAAGATCATATCTATTATTCTATGATTATTTCATTATGATTATTTGGATATAATGATGATAATTTTCATTATTCTTTATGTTCTTATGATTTATTCTTAATATTTAATGAAAATATATTTTTGGGCATGGACTTGACTGGCTTTATCTATTCTTAGAACCTTTATTATCATGAAATATAGAGCCAAAAGATTAGGTTCATCTAAACATTCAATACCATACACTTTTTATTATACTAGATTGGGCCACCATATAGGAATTAGTGTAATACAGAGTAGTTTGATAAGTATTTTGATGTTCCTGATGTGTTCATCACTAGTTTTCATGAAAGAGTGATGAAAATAAAACATGTTAGCTTTGATAGTGGGTGTAATCCTTTTAGAGGTCAAGAAGTGGTTAGAGTATTCTTGTGAATGTTGTGAAGTGGTTGAGAATAAAGTCTCATTTCACTCTTATTCTAAGATATAGTGACTTTGGAGATGCTGCATTACTAGTAGGAAATAACAGAGAAGCCAACATAGATCCTAAAGAGCATGTATCGTCGCAGCTCTTCTGGTGTTAATGTGAAAGCTTTGTGAAGTGATCAGTGGTGGAGTGTGGTGTAGAAGATTTATTCTCATATGATAACCATTAAGAATGTATTTAGAGGTGAGGAATGGAGTGATCCAACTAAAGGTAACCCTATAAATGAGCTATTTTGATATGTATTTCAGTGGTTTGTGGTTTCAATTCATCCCATGTGATGGGATAACCTTTGGATGAGAAAAGTTTTTAGGTGTAGAGGCTTAAAAAAACTCAAATAAATAATATTCATGTTTCGGTTAAGGTATTCCTTCGAGATGAGCTGGAGCTGATGACTATGGTGATAAAAGAGGATGTTCACTTCCTGGACGATGGTGTACCAGATTCATTTAAAACTGAAGCCTTAAAATATGAAGGAAGTGAATGTGAAAGGGGATAGTTTCTATAAGAGATTGTTTTGTGAGATTCATCTTATGATCTATATTCATTTTCCTTTTTAGGGATGAAATGTTTAAAGGTGGGGTGGATGTACTGAACTTGGTTTTTTTATCAATCAATACTTACCATAATTTTGATTTTTAGAGTTTGAGGACCTTATTAAGGTTAAAATGGTAAATTTACACTATTAGAATACCATATAAAAATTTATGATAGTTATGTTGATCCCAAGGTTCGGTGTTTACTGCTGAGATAAGATTTAGTGAACTTCCAAGGATGATGAATTTTAAGGAATTTTTAATATTTATTAATAAGATATTTATTTATCCCATGAGGATATAATGAAATATATTTTAAATGGAAGATCATATGGTAATATTGATGTCATATATTCCATTAGAATATATAATTTACCCCAAAAGTGATCTAATATTTATCAGTAATTGGGTTATGGGTAGGACCCCATCACAGGTGTCTTATTAAAAGAATTAATTTTTTAAGTAATTAATTAGAGGTCCATTGACCTAGTTTGAAACTATTAAATATATATTATGATTCCTCTCCATAATTATTGATATTTTTCATTCAAAAAATCCATGGATTGAGGTTGAGGGATAGGGTATGTTTCATGGTGGAAATGACATTAGATCAGAGGAATGAGACCAGATCTGTGGTGTCTTCAACGATCATATTTCACAACAATAAAGAAAGGAACCATGGAAAAAATTATGGATTAAAGTAATAGATTTTTTGACTAAGTATGTATTCTTCCAATGGATTCATGCCTCTTTATTCATGGTAATATATTCATGTAAATACCTTTTATTATTTTTTATTATTGTGGAATTGCAATAGATTTTATATTATCTGGCATCGTTGAGATCATTCTTTGTATGGACAACTTTTAAATATAGAATATATTTTGAAAAAAAAATTATCATGATTTCTTAAATAGATTATTTTTGAATTATTTTCCAATGTAATTTTCTATTTCATAATTTTTATTATGGTACACATTACTTATGGAAATTTGGTTGATTGATATTTGCATTGATCATCATTCTTGGTCCTTTTCCTCTCATGTGTGGTGGGTGATCGCCGCTCTATTTTTCACAAGCTGTTAGTTCAACCTCCAATGATCGAGGAGGTATATTTTTTGGTTTTTGGTGGTGATGGAGTTTTTATATGCATCATAATAGTAAGAAGGGGTGAAAATAAGGCGGTTTGGTAATAGATTGGGTAATAGACTATGTTGAATCTATAGGTGAAGGGATACAATGATGGATCGAGTGTCGTGAAGGACACTTGGATGTATTGAATAGTAATGGGAAGTGAAATAGAGTGATTAGGGATGATTTTTTGTATAAGTAACATGAAATTCAAAGGAAACTAGATTTATGGGTGAAGAACTCAACTACACAAGTGCATTTCAAAAGAGCAAATGTTGTGTACCTCTTTGGATATAGTTAAAGGGTTATGAAATTAATATAGATCACATAGAATCTATTATAGATTCACATATTGTGTACGAATTTGGATACACATTATATATCATTTAATGTACCCTAATATGGTAGGGATCTATGTATTGGGGATATACATCGAATACCTTACTGGTTCTACATATAGTGTACATCATAGTGTATGCCTTGTATGGTGGATCCAGACACCATGTGAAGGTAAATTCATGACCATAAATATCATAAGGGGTTACAAATATTTTTCCTCTACGTTACATTTCATGTACTTTTTATTGCTTATTTATTTTCCATAGCTTCTTACTTGAGACTCGAATTGAAGGTTCCGGGCGTAGTGGAAGCGTGGTTGGAACAGTACCCAACTTTGATTTTTACCATGATCAATGATTATTCCTAGATCAATACGAAAATGAACTCAAGTCTCCATAGAATAGAATAAAAGATTTAGATAAATAAGGAAGAGTCCTAAAACATTTATAGAGGATCTTGCACCACATGTTTATAATTAATTTAATTAATTTTAAAATGAAAATAATACCTATATCTTTGGTATTTTTTTCGTTGATGATGTTGATCGCCTAGAATGACCTTTATGGATTATCTTGTTTCACTTGTAAGGATCGAAACTATAATCCCTCTAGTGGTGATCTACATGTGGTCTGATAGCCTCTGATCGACATTGCTCGTTCTCTGGGTGTTAGCGTGGCGAAGTGAGGGTCTTGTGTCAGTCGTTCTTGATTGCTTATTATTCAGACTTGAAGAACATATCTTGTTATTGAGAGGGGAGGGAAGAGGATTTGAGAGAGAAATTTTTCAGCTCAAAAATTCTCAATTCACCGAGTGTGTCGTTCGGTACATGGCACAATAGATATATCTGTCTATTTATTGACATAGGGCTTCAGTTACAATATTTAATTGCATAAAAGAAATTAAATACATTAATAACCTTAGCGAAAACCCTTACTATTAATAATAATACCATGTCATTATTTATAGTGCGCCAACTTGTGTAAAATGGAATTATAAATAAAATTCCACATCACAAAATAATTCCAGCGTTATTTCAATTTGTGTCGACTAGTTAAATAATTATTTAACGTATTTTAAATAATTATTTTACTATCAGACTGGCCTTGGTCCTTTCGAACTCCACGTCCATTTATTAAACACCTGAATAAATAAAAAATTTATTCTCTTAAATACATATTTTATTTACAAACTAGTAAATAAATATTTATTAAATGTTCAATAAAATAAATTAATATATTTTACCCACAATTCGGTGAATAAATATTTATTTAATTTATGTAATCATTTTATCTTGAATAAAATTATTCCACTGTCTAGAGAATAATATTTTTTAATTAGATTAAAATATAATTTAACCAAGACCACCAAAAAAACATAATGTGTGACCCTCTAAGATTATTTCTCATTGGCATTAGGCAGGTTTTCTTAAATTCCAAGAGTACTGTCTACCAACGGGTCAAGGAACATAAGAGAAAGAACTTAAAGTCACAAAAACGACATCCATATACGAACAATCACTGTGTAATATAATCTCTTTTTCACTATATCTCATCAAGAAGGTTTCATAATAGTGTCATCAACTTTTATACTTGATACTTCGTTCTTTGACTACCTGAAATAAACTCATCGTTACACCATGGACATAGAATTTTTCATGATAGTTCTATTTCAATAAAAGGGGCGAGATATCAACTTCCATAAATGGAAGGGAAAAATCCTTCCTCGACTTATCCATTACTAACATGCCACTCTTGACGCACCCAATGTACCCAAATTCCCGCCAACTGTCTGCGTGATGGTTTTCATCAATAAATCAAGGTGTGCAAGTCATGACATGTATTAATGATATTCTTAAATTATAAGGATCATTACACATGCTCGCAAATAAAAATATCTGATGACACCAAAACATAAGGAATTCCTACCAGCGGGTCTGTTCTCATAATCTCCTATCTTGGAGATTACCAAGTGTGAACTTCATGAGAGGAAGTCTCATCTGCTTATAAGTACTCACACCTGATGGTATTCATGCTATGTTTCCCATCATAGTATGTCATCCAACCATAGAACTATATTTAAGAATATTGTTATAGCATTTCAAGGTTCTCATCATAGCGGGGAACTACCATGACCTTATCAATGTAACAAATAATCTAAAAGATTATTACATCATAGTCATGCAGAACAATTGAAAATATATAATAAGATGTTTAATATTTAAATAAATTAAATTTCAATGTAATAAAAGTACATCCAGTTGGTTCTAAGACACCAACTCTTACAAACTCCCACTTGGACTTGAGCCAACTGCCTACGACTTTTGGTCTTCTAGACCTCACATGGTGATCATGTTTCTATTGAGTCAAGGATTTAGTCAAGGGTTCTACCACATTTTATTCCATGGAAATACCACTCACTGCAACTTCACCTCTCTAAGAAAAATCCCTCAGGAGATGACACTTCCGAAGTATGTGCTCTATCCAGTGATGTGACCTTAGCTCTTTTGAGAGAGCCACCACTATAGTATTATAATAGTATAGTTTGATGGGATATTTAGTATCACATCCATCTACTAGACGAACTTTGAAATCCAAACTACTTCTTTATCTGCCTCATAAGCTAAGATATAATCAGACTCTACTATATAATCTGCGACCACACTCTGCTTTGAGTTCTTCCATCTCACCGCACCTCCATTCAAAGTGAAGATGTAACATGTTTGTGACTTCATGTAATCTTTATCAGTCTGGAAACTATCATTTTTATATCCTCTAAGTACTAGTTCCTCATCTCCTCCATAAACTAGGAACATATCCTTATTATTCCTCAGATAATTTAGGATAGTCTTGACTTTCATCCAATGGCAGTCACCTGGGCCATCTTGATATCTTCCTACCACACTAAATGTGTAGAGTAAATCCAGCCTAGTACATAGCATATCATACATGACTGACCCAATCTCCAATGCATATGGAGTCCTTGCCATTATCTTTCTTTCCTCATGTGTTTGAGGACACATTTTCTTGGAAAGATGAATGTCATGTGATTCCAGCAAAAATCCCTTCTTGGATTGTTCCATACTGAATCTCTTTAGTATCTTATCAATGTATGTACTTTGAATTAGGCCCGAAAATCTCTTGGATCTATCATTATAGATCTTTATCCCATGAATATATGATGCCTTTCCCAAGACCTTCATATAGAAGTATTTATTCAACCATGCCTTAACAGACTTTAATACTAGTATATCGTTTCCAATAACTAATATTTCATCAACATATACTATTAAGAAAATGACTACACTCCCACTAAACCATTTTCAGACACAAGGCTCACATTCGTTCTTGAAAAAAATCAAATTTTGTTATGCCTTCATCAAAACGAATGTTCCATGACCTAGATGCTTTCTTTAATCCATAAATAGATTTCTGCAACTTGCATTCCTTATTGTCATCCTTTGTAGTCATAAAACCTTCAGGTTGTGTCATGTAGACATCTTCCTGAAGGTTCCCATTAAAGAAGGCTATTTTGAATTCCATTTTCCAAATCTCAAAGTCATGGTAAGCGGCAATGGCCAATAGAATTTTTATGGATTTCAGTATTGCAACTAGTGAAAAGGTTTCTTCGTAGTCAATGCCTTGACATTGTTTGAACCCTTTTGCAACCATTTATGCCTTATATGTGTGGATTGTCATTCTATGTCTAGTTTCTTCTTGAATACCCATTTGCAACTAACAAGATTTATATCAACTGGAGGATCTACTAAAATCCAGACTTGGTTTTGGTACATGGAATCCATTTCATAATTCATGGATTCCCGCCACTTGGAAACATTTGTTCCATTTACCTCTTCCTTGTATGTTAGAGGATCATTATTATCAATTAATAATGATTCAACATCCTCTTTAACTAGAAAATTGTACTGTTTTGGTTCTCTAACCTATCTTATACTCCTACACAGCTCTTGTGTCCCTAGAACTGTTCTTTCTTCCATGGGGATTTATGGAATCTGTTCTTATACCAACTCTTGTGTACCTTGAGCCTCAACTTAATCGAAGTCTATCTCGCTCCCATGATCACTTTTGGATATGTTACCCTCTCAAGGAATATGGAATGTCTTTCCACTATAACCTTTTTTATCTGATGGGTTGTATAGGTAATATCCCCTTATTTCCTTGGGGTATCATATAAAGGTACACTTTGTTCCTCGGGATGTAAGTTTTTTACCTAAAGAGGCATTGAAAAATACATCGCTTCCCCATACATGTAAATTCGATAATATGAATTTATTTCCACTCCAAAACTTATATGGAATATCATTTATCAATTTATTTGGTACTTGGTTTAGTAAGTGTGCCACTATTTGTAACGCATATTCCCAAAAGGATAATGGAAGAATCACGTGACTCATCGTTGATCTCACCATGTCCAATAAGGTGTGGTTCCTCCTTTATCTCACACTATTCCACTAGGGTGTGTATGGAGGAGTGATTTGAGATAGGATCCCAAACTCCCGTAAGTAATCAATGAAGTCTTCATTAAGATATTCTCCACCTCAGTCTAAGCAGAGTTTCTTAATATTATTACCAAGATGGTTCTCAACTTCATTCTTTTATTCTTTGAAGTTACCAAAAGAATTCAACTTATACCTCATTAAGTAGATATATCCATATCTACTAAAATCATTAGTAAAAGTTATGAAGTATGAGTACCCTCCCCATGATTCAACTGGAAATGGTCCACACACATCAGTATGAACCAATTCAAGAAGTTCATTATCCCTATAACCTTTCCCAATAAATGGGTCTTTGGTCATTTTTCCTTTTAAACCTGCATGACATACACCAAGTGTTCTTAGTTTGAAAGAATCTAAATATCCATCTTAATATAACTTTTTCAAGTGTTTCTTGTTTACCTAACCTAGTCGATGATTCCAAAGTTGGGTGTGGTATGAGTCATTTGAAGTACCTTTTTTCGATTTCCATTACTTGGTTTGTGTAATCCAACACATAATGACCGTTGTATAAATGTTCCCTACCAAAACAAATGCTATCTTTGTAAAAGAAGAATCATTCATTTCTAAACATAAAAACAAATACATTTGTATCTAATATAGATACATAAATAATGTTTTTGTAACATATAGAACATAATAACAACCCATTAACAACAAGATTATCCCAGTTGGAAACATGAGGTGGTAGTCCCTGACTACTACAACAGCAAGTCTGGCTCTGTTGGCTACTCATAGATCTACCTCCCCTCAATAAATCTTCCTAAATATACTTGGTTCCTATTTTTGGATTCATATGTGAGCACCACAAGCTATATCTAATACCCAATTTGTAGAAACAGATATATTTCATTCGATAACAAATGCACCTGAAGCTTCCCATTGCTTCTTAAGTTATGTGCAGTACTTCTTCCAGTAGACCTTCTTGACATATGCAAAACAAATAGACTCTTGTTTCCTTGCCCCCCTTTGTTCTTCCTTTTCGTGGAAGGACGTGAAGAATATTTGGGATTACAGCTCTTCACCTTCCCTTTCCACTTATTCACCATAAGGACAAAAGGTTTTCCATGCTTCATATCTTTGTCCACTTGGTGAATGAGGATAAGAAGATCAGATAGAGACTTCCCAATGTTGATCATATTGAAATTGACAACAATGTTAGATAATACCTGAGAGAGTGATGAGAGAATGAGATCGGTTCCCATTTATTTGGGGATTTTAAACCCTAGAACCTTCAGGTGCTCAATGTAACCAATGATCTTGACTACATGAGGCCTAGCTGGGCCACCTTCTCCATGATTACTTTGAAAGAGTGCCTTAGAGATATCAAACCTTTCTTGTATTTCTCTCTCCTGTTAAAGACCACGAAGGTGCTAGATCATGCTATAAGAATCCATGTTTTCATGAGACTTCATGAGCTCACTAGACATTGATGATAGCATCAAACATTGAATGCCGACAGTGTTGTTCATATATTTCTCATGGACCAGGAATTCCTCATCACTCGCCTCTTTGGCAGGCAGATCAGGTAATACTAACTCCATCACTTAATACTTCCATTCATGGCATAGGATAACCCGAAGGCGTTTAAAACATTCTTGAAAGTTACTGCCAGTGAGGATGTTGTCTTTATCCAGAATTGATCATAGGGATAATTTGGTTGACGAGCTTTTCATTTTTATTCTATAATTAAAAGAGCAGATCATTAGTACTTTCTTGATTAAATTTTATGAGAATTAATTTTATTAAGTCTCCCATTATTTTATCAAGTCCCAATAGCCCTCACCATTGAACTCGGAATGTCCGGTTTCCATGACATTATAGTGTCAAGGATCCATATTCCCATTTGAATAACCATAATAAGGGTTGGTAAAGTTATTTGAAGATATTTAGGTAGGCAGGTCTTTTCCAACTGCGGGCTTGCAACTCCTTGATCTGTTGAGTGGACTCCCCAATCATGAAATCAGGACTTTGGATTTCCTCAACTCTTGCCTCAAATATTACACCAAGTCTAGAAAGGGATACTCCTCTTGATTTAATATGGTTAAATCAACTCGAAACCATTCATAAGGTATTCCTGTATAAAAGTAAATGTCCCAACAAGGGTTAGTTAGACACATAGTTTTATTGAGTTTTTCCCTTAATCAAGTAAAGGAAGGCTTGGTCTGAATTAATATTTTATTTGAGGGATTTTTATCTATTATGCATGAATTTATTATTATCATTATCACATGCTTGTTAATATTAATTGGAACTTACTTAAGTGATTAACTGTGTCTTGATAATATTTATGCATAAGTCGGGATTATTTTAGTTTTATCTTGCATTCTTGTTTAATTCATTAATTATGTGATCGTGACAACACATTCATAATGCTAAACCACACAACTAACAGAAATAAAATAAAGATAATGATCATGAGCTTTTCTAATGGTTAGTTTATCTAGAGTTTGATAAACTAACCCTGACCTAGGGGGAAACATCTTGAACCTTTTGGGTTTGTGTTTACAGCTTTCCACTTGTCCACCTCTGTATCTCCTGGGATTGGTTTCATCTCAGCTCCGGCTTGAACTGCCTCCTCTAGCTTGGGAGTTCCATCCATTACATATACTTTTAAACTCACATATAGGTGAGGGGTAAAGGGGGGTTTACATAAAATAAACCATGGGCATGCAGTCCCTATATATTAATTAGGAGATATGTCTCAACAAATTAAATTTAAATAAATAAATTAAAAGAAACAAGAATGCAAGATAGAACAGAGGTGGACAGGTGGAAATATAAATAAAATTCTGCATCACAAAATAATAGCAACATTATTTTAATTTTTTCCAACTAGTTAAATAATTATTTATCATCTTGCAAATAATTATTTTAATATAGGACCGGCGTTGGTCCTCTCGAACTCCATGTCCATTTATTGAACACCTGGATAAATAAATAATTTATTCTCTTAAATAAATATTTTATTTACAAAATAGTAAATAAATATTTATTAAATGTTCAATAAAATAAATAAATAAATTTTACCCACAATCCGATGAATAAATATTTATTTAATTTATGAAATCATTTTAACTTGAATAAAATTATTCCATTGTCTTGAGAATAATATTTATTAATTAAATTCAAATAGAATTTAACCAAGACCACCAGAAACAATTAGTGTGTGACCCTCTAGGATGCTTTCTCGTTCGCATTAGGCAGACTTGCCAAAAGTTCAAGAGTATTGTCTAGAAACAGGTCAAGGCACCCAATATAAATATCTTAAAGTCACAACAGCAACATCCACATATGAATTCAACTATTTAATATAATCCTTTTTTTCTCAATATCTCATCAAGTATGTTTCATGATATCAACTTTTATGCTTGATACGTCATTCTTTGACTACCTGAAATAAACTTATCGTTACACCATGGACATGTAATTTCACATGACGGTTCTATTTCAATCAAAGTGTTGAGATATCAACTTTCATAAATGGAAGTAACAAATCCTTCCTCGACTTATCCATTAATAACATGCCACTCATGATGCACCCAACATACCCTACTTCCCTCCAACTATCTGCATGATGGTTTTCATCCATAAATCAAAGTGCGAGAGTCGTGATAGGTATTAATGATAATCTTAAAGTCTAAGGATCATTACATACACTCACAGATAAAAATATTCGATGACACCAAAACATGTGGAATTCCTACTGGTGGGTCTATTCTCATAATCTTCTGTATTCGAGATTACCAAGTGATAACTTCATGAGAGGAAGTCTCATCTTCTTATGAGTACTCACACTTGATGGTCTTCAGGCTATGTGTCCCATCATATTATGTCATCCAACCATAGAGCTATATTTAAAAATATTTTGATAGTGTTTTAAGGTTCTAATCATATCAGGGAACTTCCATGACCTTATCAATGTAACAAACACTCTAATACATTATTACATCATAGTCATGCGGAATAATGAACAATATGTAATAAGATATTTAATATTTAAATAAATTAAATGTCCATGTAATAAAAGTACAACCATGTGAACCATAGTCTACACCTTGTATGGTGGTTCCAGGCATAATGTGAAGGTAAATTAATGAACATAAATATCATAATGGGTTACAAATATTTTTCATATAGGGTACATGCCATTTACTTTTCAATACTTCGTGATTTTTCATATCTTCTTACTTGAGATTCAAATTTGGGCATATTAGTAGTCGATCCTGAGCATTTTTCACATAAAATACAATGATAAACTTATATTTTAAATTAGAGATGATATGTGGGGTGATATTATAAGTATCTTTGTCTTCATAGGGTCGATTATGGGGTTTCAGTGTGATTATCATAGTGTTTAATGGTCAAGTACCAATCTCTCATTTATTGTGTGCTACTCCCACCTGTTGTGTGATAACCCTACCTATTTTGTACTTTTTTGTGATACATAGGGTTTTATTCCTCTATCTATTAATTTAGGTCCTCCCCCATCTATTTTATGCTACTCAAGTCATGGTTCTTTCACTAGGTTCAATTACCCCCCTTGTTTAATACTTTCAGCATGGAAAGGGATGGGTACCCCACTACAGATTCTATGAGGTGATGTTGGTTTTATCATATCATGGGTGTTTATCGTAATAGGGGTTGTTATTACCTTGAACAACATAAATCCTTGGTCAAGGTACAAGTCCCCCTTTGGTTTTTAGAACCATGACTCTATAATAGTGGATAGTAGGGTGTAATACTCCCTCAACAGATGCATGCATTCTTCAATGAGGAGTATGCCCTCCTTTATGGTTTTAGGGGTGATTTGAAAATTGTATAGGTTTATAAGTTTTTATTCATTGATACTTGTGACTTATTAATAAATCATTCGTTTCCTTTGATATGAAACATACATCTAGGCTATAGACTTTAGACTATGGGATTTTCAGTACTCTTGGAAATTCTAGTTTCTCATTGTTGGATTTAATGCCCTACAACCAACTAATTTTTACTTTCAATTAAAATTATATTAAAATTATTTAATGTTAATAAATATCTTATCACTTGATTATTATTCTTCTTCATGATATTTAATGTGATAATGTCCTTAAATTATCTGTCACAACAAAAGGTCATAGCAGTTACCTGCTATTATGATAACCTCGATATTCTTATGATATTCTTAAATATATAATCTATAGTGAGATGATATCATCTCATAGGAAACATATATTATATTATATCATGGGAGGAGGGTCATAAGGCATTTAAACTTCTTCTCATGAATTTTTTCATTGGTCATATTCAAGAGATGTGGTTATTAGAACTACACATCCTATAGGAATTCCACATTTTTTTGTGCCATTGGATATTCCTATCAATAAATATGTGTATATTATCCCTTAGACTTGATATTATTGTTAATACATATCATGATCCATATACTTTGATGTATTTATAGACACCATGATGATATATTCCTTCATAGATGTAGGATACGATGAGTGCTTCATGAATTATATGGAGTTAATGAATAAATAAAGAAATTATTTATCCCATTCGAGTTAATGGAGGTAGATATTTATGGACCTTGGATTGTAATGGAATTATCTGATAAATCCATGGACATTTTATAATATCTATGAGTTTATTTTAGGAATTTAAATAATGATATATCAATCATGTGGGTTTATGACACATGTAATGCAACTAGTTTTATGATATATTTAGATAAATGGAATATATTCCACTATTAGAATTAGTGGGAGGTATTCATAGTTATAACTTGTACTTATCTCTTTAGGGGGCATGATATGTTGAAGTAAGTCACTCTTTTCCTATGATTTGGACTCACTGTTATCAATATGTGGAACTAGAGGGTCACACACAAAGTGTATTCATAGGATCAACCAATTTAGGTGAATTGAATTTTAGGATGAAGTAGGCCCCATGTGTGGGGACTATTGGACATCCAAGTGAATTATCACATGTAAATAAATTCCATTATATTATTAAATTTTAAAATAATGATAATTGAATTTATTTATCAAGTTATTTTCAATTTATTTAATTAAAAAATTGAATACTATAAATTATTACTTTTTTGAATGAATGTTATGATTTCTATGTTTTTAAATAATTATGGGAGGAACTAGCTGATTAAATGGATCATTGTTCATCACATGGAATTTAATAATGTAACGAATGATTGGTGAAAAATTCATGATAGTCATGACACATTCACATATATATTCATTTAGTTTTTCAATAATTTAATAGTTTTAACTTATCCAAGGGTGTAGGTTCAATTTATGAAATTTAAACCTAACTAATTAAGCTCAATTTTGAGTCATAAAAAGTGTTGGTGTAAATAAACATGAATGTGAAGGTTTTAATTCCTCTCCACCCATCTCTCAAACATATTATGAGATAATTGTTGAGTAAAATTTTATACTTATTAATTTTCCATTCCTTTAGTTTTGTAGATCACAAACTCTTTCTTAGAAAAATTTCTCCTAACTATTTATGTTCAAAGTGTTTTAGAATGTTTTTTGTAGAAAACATTACATTTTAACATGCTTATAATAATTTATTAAGTAATACAGATATAAACTTATAAATATTAATTCTGATTATCATAATGAGACTTCATCTGATATATATTAGACTCGCCTTTATCAGATCATGTGTTAGACTTTATATATTGTTGGTCATACTTCCAAAGACGTAAACATCAGACTGACATTGGTACTAACAAAATCAAGCATGCACTCATAAATATTATTGTATTGAAATTGTTAATGAAGTACATCAGACTGAATAAGTTTATAATCATAATATAGAAGACTTATTTCTAATATAATTAATATCTTAAACCTTGTGATTGTGTTTATTAATACGACAACAGACATTTAGTTATGTCATGTTGTCATAAGATATAAAGTGCCAGTTGTCTAAATCCATTTAAAAAAACTTTGAAAATATTACCATTGGAAGGATTCCTATAAATACTAATTCATTTGAAGAGTTTGGAGTGATCTAGTCAATTAATTTTCTAATTATCATTTTGTGGGATAACTGAAAATTTCTTAGCATGAACACCTTGTTCTTAGTCTTTGTAATTGTATTGAGTTTTTTATAACTAAGGAATCCTTTTTAGGGGATTTTCCTAAGGAAATTTTAATTTTGTAATCTAAGTCTAATCATCTTAATGATCGAGGTATTCTAGGGATATGAGGATAGAGAATCAAATCCATCTAATCGAGGGCTACCGAGGATAGGTATATAGAGAAAATCTGATCTTTGTATCGATGGCCTTTGATGATAGGAAGATAGATCCATTCTAATCTCTGTATCAAGGGATTTCCTGTTAAGTAAATATAGAATTTTTTGTAAGTATAAAATATTGGATAGCTTTAGTCTAGGTTATATACTACCTTTCTATTAAGGTTAAAACAGGTTTGTCTTTTAGTATCTTGAAAGTAATTTTTTCTTTTGTTTTGTATTGTATTACTAGTTGTTTATAAGTTTTTATTTATGTTATGCATATTACAGAAATATATTCATCAGACTTATCTTCCTATATAATATGTTTTACTATATTAACTCTGATTACAATAATCAATATGATATAAATCAGATCCATAGTGATTCCAATACTCTAATTTAATCATACTGATTTCTAGTTTTGATCCTGTGACTTTGATAATAGGACGGATGTTCGAGTTTGATAACCTACTGAGAGAGGATTTGGGTTTTGGTTAGTTTAAACTTATTAAACAAAAAAATTTAAACTACAATTCACCCCCCCCCCCTTGTAGGTATAGTAATTTGAACAGATATTTTGATCCTATAATTGGTAGCAGAGCATGATTCCACTACTCAAATACTTGCGTTTTTACCTTTATTACTTATTATAATTTGTTTTAAAAGTTTTGATATGAACTTTCTAATTATAACTTTTGTTAC
This sequence comes from Viscum album, assembly GCA_963277665.1. Taxonomy (NCBI): domain Eukaryota; kingdom Viridiplantae; phylum Streptophyta; class Magnoliopsida; order Santalales; family Viscaceae; genus Viscum; species Viscum album. Next base: position 1,783,873,043 of record OY728155.1, on the reverse strand, counting down.
ACCAACTTATATTTTTGGAAGTAAGATTCTATTATTTTAAAGATGGAAGGGATAAATGTTGGTTTAGTAGAGAACCTAAATCCAAACAGACCTCCTACATTTGATGGTGCTGATTATGAGTAATGGAGGGATAAGATGAAAAAAAAATTATTATCAACATAAGAGTTAAAAAGATTATACTGACTAGAGACTATAATATTATAGATAAGAAAGCCACTACTTTTACTCATTAATAAAAATAAGAATATCAGTTAATTATAGACTAAGGAATACTTTTTTATGTTTCATGAAAAGAATTATTTATAGTCATATTTGTTATTATGAGGCTTCCAATAGTATATGTAAAAATATTGAAGTAATGCATTTTGGTACATCTATGGTTATTGAGAATAGGAGAGTTATGTTAAGAGTAGACTATCAATAATTTTATTTCAAATATGTTGCAATGATACATCAAAGGATCACAATTATTAAAAAAAAGTTTACATTTTATTGGTGAGAAAGGTCTTTATGATGAGATTCTTGTTGAGAAGATAATTCATATCATTTCCAATTCAAGATAATATAAGATAACACCAATTGATGAGATAAGAAAGCTAAATAATCTTACCTTGTATGATCTTATTATTACCTTTATGTAGTATGAGGGTATACTCAAGAGAGATATAGAAAAATATAAAAATAAAAATGGTGGTGTTGCCTTTTCTATAACATATACCTTACCTTATAAATTACAATCTTCTGAGAAAGTTATTAAGTATTCATGTAAGAATAAAGTGGTTGTTTAATCTGATTTAATTGTTTCTAAACATTCTGAGAATTAATTAGAAAACTTGTCCTGAAGGATGAAAAAAATAATTAGAAAAAAATATTTCCAATACAGATAAAAAAAATGTTATAAAGATAAAATTGATAAGAAAGATTAAGTCACTTTATATGAATGTAATAAAGTTAGGAACATCAAACCAGATTGTACAAATATGAAGATGAAAGATTAAAAATAAAATAATTTAGAGAGTAATTACATGTATTATAAATCCAAAGGAAATAAAGTGATAAAATCTAATGACACATGGTGTTCCAGTGGAGGTGGTACTTTTAAAATTTCATTTGAAAATGATAGTTCTAAAAAGAGGAACATACGTCTTTTTTCCAATATACCTAAAGTTAATCAATGTCTCATGGCTAAGCTATGAACAACTAAAATAATTACTAACATGTATTTAGGTTCTAATTATCCCAATGAGAAGGATTTTATATCTTCTAATAAAGAATATTCCTTAGTTGAAGATAATTATCTTCCTTCTTATGATGAAGTTTCAAATTTTTATAAATTTCTTGAGAATTAAAATTGTTAAATTTGAAAAATAACAGATAATGTTAATGAAAAACTTGATAAAGATGACTCAAGAATAAATTTTTATACAAATGGGATGTCATATCTTTCAAAAGATCTTGATGATACTATTTCTGATAAGTAAACTAATTCTAGATATTTTGAAAAATTAGTTTCCGAGAAAAAAAATAGAAACAAAAAATACTTCTAAAACTAATACTACTGAGGATAAATATTTAATTATAAAACTAAAATCCAAAATTTCAAGTTTGAGAAAACTTTTATCAAACTTTAACACCAGTAAGTAAATTTTTGATAAAATGTTTAAACAAATTCTTCATTATGGTAATAGTTCTAGAATGGGTTTTTTATATAAAAAAATTTATTTTTACTAACAATCATTTTGTTCCTAAAAGTACCCCTTTTTCACCAAATGTAAAAATAGTTCCCATTATAGAAAGAATTTTTCATTAAAAAAATTCTAATACCTAGGTTTTCTCAAAGCATATTTTTCTAATAAAATGTGTATTACTAAAGTTTTATTATCTGATATTACTAGACCCAAGAATTTTTTGCTTCCGAAAATCTAATATTTTTTGTTTTTAGGAAAATAAAGTTAGTACCCACAACAAAAATATATGGTACATGGAGAGTGGATTTTCCATACTCATGACTGGAAACAAATACTTCTTCAATAAGATTATTAAAATTAAAGTTGATAAAGTTACTTTTAGAGATGATTCTCAAGGATAGATTATCAAAATAGGTAAAAAAAATATTCTTGTAAAATCACTTATTTCAAATGTTTTTTTTTTGTTAAATGTCTTAAGAATAACCTTATAATCATAAGATAATTATGTGATAAAGTTTACCTAGTGATATTTAAGAATGATAAATTTTTAGTACATAGTTCCAAAGATTAATTTATTCTTTGTTTCAGTCAGCATAAAAATATTTATAAACTTAACTTAGAAGACCTTAGAAGACAATACTTACCTTCCCTTAGTGTAATGGAAGATCAATTTTGGTTAAGGAATACAAGGTTAGGAAATTGTAACCTTAGATACTTATCTAAGTTGACTAAGTAAATACTTATTAAGGATCTACTGGAACTTAGGTTTGATACTTAAAAACTCTATGAATATTGTCAATATGGTAAGAAACATAATTCAAGTTTGAAATCTATTAGTAAAGACTTAACTTATGATGCTTTATAGTTTGTTCACATGGACTTATTTAGTCCTGCACAAATCGGTAGTATTGGTTTAAAATACTCTGTATATGTCTTAGTTGATGATAATACTAGATACACATGGGTTTATTTTCTCACAAAGAAATATGAAGCCTTTTTTTATTTTAAAACTTTTTTAGCCAAAGTTAAAAATGAGAAAAACTTTCCCTTTAAAACTATTCATAGTGATCGTGGTGGAGAATTTTTAAATTATGATTTTAAAATTTTTAGTATTAAAAAGGTATAGAACATAACTTTTCATCACCTAGAACCCCTTATATATATGGTGTAGTTTAAATACAAAATAGATTTATTTAAGAAATATCTAAAAACTTATTGATTGAATACTCAATTACTAAAAAACTTTGGGTTGAAGCTATTAGTACTACCTACTATACTATGAAACAACTTTTAATTACACATTTTCTTAAAAAAATCCCAATGAGTTTTGGATAGGAATAAAACCAAATGTTTTTTATTTCAATGTTTTTGGTTTCAAAATGTTCATTTTGAATACTGAAGATAAATTATATAAATTTTCACCAAAATATGATGAAGGAATATTTTTAGGTTATTCCACTACTTATAAGGCTTATAGAGTTTTTAATAAAAATTATTATACTGCTGAGAAAATAGTTCATGTTAAGTTTGATGAAATAGGTCCTTTTGTTTTTAAACAACCCAAACCATTGATAGAAGGTTCTTCTCATAGATATATAACTCAAGAAATTGTTTCTGAAGTTATTCCCTAGGAATATTTTCTACCTATTTATTAAGAACAGACTTTTCAAAACCCAAGAAGTCATTGTTTCTTAGGAATCACCCAAGTTAAATTATCATTGGTGGTCTAGATTAACTAGTTATGAATAGAAGTTCCTTAAAAATGAAATTGACCAACTAGCTTTTTTATCACAATTTGAACCTAAAAATATTTATAAGGATTTAGCTGATAAGGATTGTATTAAGGAAATGAAATATGAGATAAATGAATTTGAGAGGAATACAATTTGGACTTTAGTTGAACAACCTTAAGAAACTTCTATAATTGGAGTAAAATGGGTTTTTTGGAATAAGTGTGGTGAGAATGGAATAATTGTTATAAATAAAGATAGAATTTTTTTTAAGGGTTATAATCAACAAGAGGAAATATATTATGAAGAAAATTATGCACTAGTAGTAAGACATGAATCTATTCTAATACTTTTAGCCTTTGCAACATTATTTAATTCAAAACCTTTATAAGTGGATATGAAGTGTGATTTTATTAAAATATATATTCATGAGGAATTTCATACTAAACAACCCACAGTTTTGAAAATAAAAAACATCAAGAACATGTTTGTAAACTTACCAAAACTTTATATGGACTTAAACAAGCTCCAAGATATTGGTATGCTAGATTTTATATATTTTTGTTACAAAACAATATTGTTAATAGATCTATGGATCTAAAACTTTTTATAAAATAATTTAATAAAAATATTATGATTGAATAAATTTATGTTTATGAAATTATATTTGGTTTAACTTAAAAATCTTTAACAAATTCCTTTGTATATATTATGAAATATGAGTTTTAAATGAGTATAATGGGTTTGTTAACATATTTTCTTGGTTTTCAAATTTCACAAAAACTAGAAGATAATTTTATATATAAATATAAGTATATTAAATATCATCTTAATAAATTTGGATATGAAAACTTTTATCGTAATGATTTTTCCAGACTCATATTTCTTTATAAAATTTTTGAGATTCAAAATTCTCAAAAGGATTTCTGGATTCTATAGATTTTATAAAATTTCCGAACTTAGAAAATATTATAAAATTTCTAGACTTGGTTTTTATAATAAAATTTTGAAATCATATATTCTTATAACTTTTTCTGACTCAAAAAATATCATATTTAGTTATCTGTTAAAAAATTTCATAATCATTTTTTTAGTTCAAAATTATCATAAATTTATTATTTTATCAAAAACAAGAATAACAAGTTATTTTTACTGATGGATTTATTCACTTTGAAAGTTACTCATCTATTCATTTACTTTTTCACTATTTCATTATGATAGTTCTTTAAATTTTTTTGTTAAAATTTTATTAAAAAACATTATTTTGTTTTAAAAATTTTAAAACTCTATCTAATCAGATTCATTCTCAATATGATAAATTTTTCAGAAAAACTCAAGAGTTCAAAAATTTATTTAAATATTTTTTTGAAGTAATCTTTACTGTCAGATCAATAAACTCTTCATCACAACCTTTGGTTTTAGTTTGGAATATGAATCATTACCCTAGATTCTTATATATAGAGGGACCCCACTTTGTCCCACATTGGATATTTGGTTATTATACTCACATGTTTTTTCACCCCTCAAAGGAATCAGTTCAAAAGATTAACTTTACATTTTTTTCACCAGTTTTAGTTTAATTCGATGATAAAAAAAGAAGACTTTGCGAATTGGTATGTTTTCAAGGAGAGGTTAGTTTAAAGATCTTTCTATGAGTAGTATAATTGAACTTTGAGAAATATTATTTATTTTTAATGATGGGAATAAGTGTATGTATAGAGGCCAGATAAAGAATTTGATCTCTACTTTCTAGATCTAGTTCATGAATTTTACACACCCGTTCAATTTTTGAAAGAAGGTAGAAAAGAAAAAAGTATTGTTTTCAGTATATGGGAAAAGGTATAAATTGCATATAAGAATGGAGTGAGTCTGGTAGGATTACCATTGGGAGGATAGGCATATTTTCCTTTACATAAGATACTAGAAAATATCAAAATGTTTGATAAGAAATAGGAAGAAGATTCATTATTTTCCCATTACAATAAATTGAGAAAAAAATCCCATTAAACCCCAGAAAACATAGTGGTCGCTTTGTGAATGCAAGGGTTTCTCATTTCAAGAAAAGGAGACAGAGATACTTTAAAGTTATTAGACATTTTTGTATTGGAGTTTCATGTAAACATGGGAAATATATATATTGTTAATATCTTCTTTATCACCATGGATAACATCAATTCAAGTTCAATTAAATTATGTATTATTATATTTCCAGCCTTTATAATCAAGTTAGTTGAAAAGTTCATGGATTTTCTCAAAGTAGAAAAAATATATATTATCTAATAAGGTAAAATATCTCTTTTATAAGTAATTATACAATGACAATGATGAATTTTTTTTTTATAAAAAATAATATAAATTTGTTGAGAAGGTTGATGGAGCTTCTTCTAATACCCATAAATCAAGGAATTTAGAAAAGGTTGATAAGAAAAAGAAGATAAAGGCATAAAACTCTCCACAAAAGAATCAAAAGAAAGTTCCTAATGAATTCTTTTAATATTGGATAAAAAATAAAGCTGATAGGAAATCGGGTAATCTAGAGTATAGACTCAACCCAGTAGAATAAAAGGCTTTCAAAATTCATAATGTTGAAACATTTGAAGAAGAAATGAATAAAAAGAAACAACAGAAGAATTATTAAGAAGTTTTTCTTTCTGAAAATTTATTAAGAGAAGTTGAAAGTGCCTCTGAGAAGGTTGGTCTTACAGTAATTCATACTGATTAAGTCAATCCGGAAGGTGGATTAATGTTTGAAGAAACTAGTTTAGTATATGTTGATGTTTCATATATGGATTATAAAGGAAAAGAAAATGTTGGTGAGTAATAATCATTGACAATAATTCAAGAAAAATAATTGAAACCAAAAATTTCTGGAAAGGGAGAACTTAGAACTATTAGGTAGTTAGAAAAAGAACTTGAAAATTAGCTTGGAGAGGAATTTCAAGAAGAAAATTTTTATAGAAAATAAGTCAATGTTAAATAATGAGACAAAAAATAAAGAGAATAATAAGGAATTGAATATAAATAAGTTGTAAAATAGGTAGATGAAGAAGGATATAAGGAAGAGGAAGAAAATGAATAGGATAATAAGGAAGAAAATCAATCTGGAAAATATTCATCTGAATCCTCATCAGAATTTCCCTCCAAGTCTGAAAAAGAAGATAAATCTAGAAGTTCGGAAGAGGAAGAATCTACATCTTCAGAAGAAGAAGAATATTCATCAATGAAAGAAGAATAAGATCAAAATTCAAGAAATAAAGTTTATAACAAATCCAACACTGAAGATGTAGAAATTATTGAATTATCATATGTTATAAAATTATACAATGAAGCTGATAAAGTGGTTTCAAGGAAAGATAAATATAAATAAAAATTTTTGGAAGTTATAAATAGTTGAATAAAACTTCCTAAGGTTAAGCAATATAAGTTGGATACCAAAGGAACCATTATTTTAGAATTAATTGATTATATTTTTTATGTGTTGAAGATATTATAATGGGTAATTCATTATTTTCCTAGAATTGAATTAAGAGGCCAAGTAATTCAAGAAGTTCGTGATCAAAAATCTGAGTCAATAAATCTTTTAATAGAGAAAATGATTCATAATAAATCCAATTTAAAATTTCTACAAGAAAGTTCTTAGACTCACAAAAAGGAATGTAATCAAATGGTTAAATGGTATCATTAAGTTGATGCTAATATTCAGATTCATGAATAACAATTTTATTTAATAAAGGATTGTTTGGTAGTATTATAAAATTCCTTCAAGGAGTTATCATCTCATATAGATGAAAGAGTAAATTTTTTGGAAGAGTTTCAAGATGTCATGGATGGTCATATTGAGTAATTTAATGTTATAAAGAAGAAGATATGAGATATGGATCTTGATATAACTAGAATCAGATCTATAGAATCCAAACTTTTCTTTGTTAAGGTGGATAATAACAAGATTTTGGAGGAATTAAAGAAGATAAAAACTGTTGAATATAAAGTTGAAAAGACGGAGAAAGATTGAAAGGAATTAAAAATATGAAAGACTTTGTGAATAATTTAATGATGAAAGATTTTTTTTTTGAACTCTCATTGTACTTGATTTTTTATAACATTTTAATGTTTTTTTATAAATGAATTAATTTCCCATCCAAATCCAATTTTTTTGAATGTTTCTCAATTCAAATTGGTTGAATGTTGTTTCTTATTTTTGTGGATGATTATTTAATTCATTTTATTGTTTCTTATATTTTTTCCTCCTCTAAAATTTTAAGAAAATCTTGTATTTTCACCATTATTTTTTAAAATCAAAAAGGGGGAGAATTTTATAAAAAGGAGGAGAAAATATTAAATGGGGATAATATTTTATAACAGTGAAGTTGTCATATTAAGGGGGAGAATATGATCTTTATGGGGAGAAGAATTATTAATGGGGAGAATCTTTTATAAATAAGATCTTTTTTAATACTCCATCATATTCATAATCATATTCAGAAGAGTTATAAACATAGGGGGAGTTAAGGTTTAAGGTTTAACTATGAAATAATGTATTTAAAATAACTAAGACTGTATGTTTTTCAAATTTATTTTTTATTTAAATTTTGGGGTTTTTTCCTTCCAAAAAGGGTGAGATTATTGAGTCAAAAGTTATACTTCTTAATTTCTCATTCCTTTAGTTTTGGAAATCACCAAATCTTTCTTCAAAACATTTCTATTAACTTTTTATGTCCAAAGTGTTTTAGTATGTTTTCTTATAAAATATTAACTTTTACCATACTTAGAATAAGTTCTTAATTATTAAAAATTTAAACTTATAAATATTCATTAAGATTATCATAATGAGATTATGTCTAATATATGTCGGACTCACCTTTATCGGATCAGGTGTTATACTTTCTATCTTGTTTGTCATACTAAAAAAGTCTTAAACATCGAACTGACACTGGTACATATAACATTGGACTAACACTCATAAATATTATCATATTGAAATTGTTAAGAAATTCCATCATATTCAATAGGTTTATAATCAAAATATGAAAAAATTGTTTTTAATGTAATGAATATCTTAAACACTGTGATGGTGTTTATTAATACAACATCAGACATTTAGTTATGCCAGGTTTTGATGAACTCTCAATTTCTAGTTATACGAATCCATTTTAATAAACTTGTAAAATATGATTTTTGGAAGGATGCCTAAAAATACCAAGTAATTTGAAGAGTTTGGACTGATCTAGTCGATTCATTTTCTATTTTTCATTTTTTTAGAGCTATGAAAATTTCTTAGTGTGAACACCTTATTCTAAATCTTTGTAATAGTTTAGAGTTTTGTATTTCTAAGGAATCCTTTTCACAAATGTTTCCTTAAGAACTTTTTGTTTTTTAATTTTAATCTGATCATTATAATGATCGAGGGATTTTGGGGATAGGGATACAAATAATCTGATCCATCGAATCGAAGGCTACTAGGGATAGGTAGAAATATAAAATCCAATATTCACATCGAGGGATTCTGAGGATAGAAAGATATATCTATTTTGATATTCATATCGAGAGATTTACTGGTAATGAAAGATAGACATTTTTGTAAGTATAAAATAGTGGAGACCTTTAGTCTGATTTATAGACTAACATCCTCTTAAGGTTAAAATATATTTATCTTTTAATATCTTGAAAGTCAATCTTTCTTTTGTTTGTTATTGTATTACTTGTTGTTTATAAGTTTTTATTTATGTTATACATATTATATAAAGATATCCATCAGATTTAGTTTTCTATATAATCTATTTAATCATATTAACTTTTATTATGACATCACTCTGATATAAATCAGATCCATAGTGATGTCGATACTCTTATTTAATCAGACTATTTTCTGGTTCTGATTTTGTGACATTGTTAATTAGGCTGAGGGTCGATTCTGATAACCTACTTAAAGAGGCATTGGGTATTTGTTAGTTTAAAATTATTAAACTAAATTTTTTAAACTCCAATTAACCCCCCCCCCCCACTTGTAAGTATAGTATTTTGGGAAGATATTTTGATCCTACAATAATGATCAAGAATGGATCGATCTACATTCAGGGATCGATCATGTGATCTTTTGGTGGTTATATGAGCATCATAACACCTTAAATATTATATTATTGATCCTAATAATTAAATCAATATTTTTTAAAACATTTATTACACATGTGTATGATATATAGGTAATCTGGTTTGGTGTATTCAAGCTATGAAAATCTATAGATGAGCAGATATCACCAAGATCACAACTTTCCACCAAGGTACCATTTTGGTTTTGTTTTTATAATTAAATTGAATTTAAAGAGATATTTGGAATGAATCGGGTATATCTATACCAAATAAAGTATTTTATTATATATTCATAATTTAATATTAAAATTTTGACTATTTTTATTCTTTGGCTACGTGTATGGTTCCTTCACTCATGAGACATGACCTTCAAGAATTGGAGCTGCAATGACTGGGACTCCTTTACATCCTTGATACTTTTATTGGTTGATAATGTATGGATTATTTATTGTCTTACTCCTAGTTAATCTATTATATTGTGGGGTTTGATATAATTTATTTCTTATTCCTTCCTTTATAGTTTCATAGTGTCCTACTGAGTATGTTTATACTCACCCCTATACAGGCTTTGTGCCCACACATGTTGTGCCTATGCAAGTGATGCATGGTTTGGAGATGGTCTTGGTGGGAATGGAGTTGGTGTACCTTGTTTATATCTAATTATTTACGATGATTGGATATTCAGGGTGTAACATGATGGTTCATTATGGTGGAAATGACCATTGTGACTGGAGATTGATCTGGGAGTACACACAGTGGAGGGGGAATTTTTCAGTGTATTGTATCTATCAGGTTTAGAGTCTATTCATATGTACAGTTCCTTTGGTAATTTCCTATAGGTAATTTTAATTACACTTGATCATGCATACATTGTATACAATTGAGTGGCTTATTTATATATTACTAATGTTGCTGGTTATTTTAGGCATTGGACATGAGTGTTTGTTTCAGGTTGATATAGGCTAAGGTTCCCCGTATTGTTTGATATAATTACTCATTATTTTTCACTAACATATTTTATAATCAATCAGAGCTTGAGGTGTCCAACTTGACTAATTTTCATCCTGGGTAAGGCCCTGCAACACCTTGATATTTTGGAATATATTTTTTCTCTAAATTAACACTATTAAATATTTTTTTTCACACACAACACCAAACTAAAATGTTCTTCAATATATTAGATGAATATTATTAATAATATTTATCAATAATAAAAAATATAGTAAATAAAAATACTATAAATAATTATAAATGAGTACAAAATTAAATTAACAACACTTAAAGTTCTCAAAGGTAATTTTTCAATAAAAACAATTTTCTTTATATATTATATTTTCAGTTAAAAGATAAATTTATAAATTTAAGAATTTTAATTTTTTAAAATAAACCTAATTTTTAAATTCAACATTTCAAATATATATCAAAGTTAATTTTTGAGATTTTATAAAATAGTTTATTTGTAAGTGAGTAGCGAAAAATATAGTTTTACCAAAATTATAAATTTTAAGGATTTAACATTATATAATAAATACATATAAATTTGTTAAACATTTTAATTAATAAAATATTTATTTAAGGGGTAAAATTATACATTTTTAAATCTTTTTTTAACTTATAAAACCTATTTTTAATTTTTAAAACATAGTTAACATTTCTAATTTGAAAAGAGTTTTTGGAATTTTCTTTTAATTAAAAATTTTTACGATAAAATTTGGTTTTTGTATTGATATGAAATCCAAAAAATATATATTTTTTATATTCAACCAATTCATGTTAGGGAAATTAATTATATTGATAATCTTAACCAACACATATATTTTAAGCTTAAAAACATACTTTTTCTAAAAACAATTTTTATGCGTCATGTGTTTTAATTTTGAAATTAATTTTTATAGAAGTTAGATATTTTATTTTATAAAATTATTTTCATATTTTAAAAAATAATTTTCAAAATATTCAATAATTTATATTTTAATTTTGGTTATTAAAATTAATTATCGAGGTTAAAAACATTAGTTTTTACAATAAAAGTAAAACAGGGGTCAAAAGAGTTTTACTAAGTGTAAAAGTCCTACAGCATTTTAAAAAAGTAAATTCAAATGTGTGGATGATGTTTTAATTATAAAATACTCCTAAACTTTATTATTTTAAATTTTTGGTGGTTTTGACCCTTGAATAGTGACATGTCATTGTTGAAATGTAATGGGTACTTCTAAAATTACCCTTCTATACACTTATAAAAGAAAATCACTTCAACCACTTCATGATATACTTATCAATTATAATTTCATCCTGAAAATATACCATTTTTTGATCACCTAGAATAGTATATATATTTTCAATCCTATAGACTCAATTACATAGCATAAGGACTCTATTTTCAAGGAGATTTTCAGGAGAAATCTCAAGTTCTCAACATGAGTATTTATTACTCATTTATTATTTATTCTTAATATTACTCTTCCAAAAGTTTGATATCCATACTAATTAATGAAATAGGTATTATAAATATACTATAATGTTATTATATTAATTTATCAACCATTATTCTATAATTTCCATCCACTAAGAAAAACAAAACAATATTGACCGTCTATATGAGCAGATTGTCACCTTCATGAAGTGATGTGGTTCATTTTTTATCACTTCCTTTTGGGTTTATTAAAAAGTATGGATTTTATGAGTTAATATGGTTAAAATTTAACAATTATAATTATTAAATGATAATTTATCATATAAATTCATTCCATCCCATTTGTTGAGAAATGAAATCATTAATCGTGTGTACGTACAAACTACCCACTCCAAGATTGATGAATTTCATTTGTCATTACCAACTTGTATGGATAGTTATAGGAATTAATTTAATTAAGATAATTATATTTATTATTTCTTTATTCTTATGTAAATATTATATTATCATTACATAAAAACATTTCTTTACTCATTAAATCTTTATAACAAGCTCTTGTTTGGGCCAGTTTTACTACCTATGTGAATGATGTTATAATGTTTATATCATGAATGATTAAGTAATGTTATATAATAGTAGTATAATTTAATAATTATTTATTTAATATTTTTTCATTATTTTTTAAAGTTTTTATTAATATTTAAAATATTTATTAATATACCATCTTTTGAACGTTAAATACAAAAAAAACTAGTTTATTGTAATTTCCTTTTTCATGGATCATATTCATATCTTTAAATTAATAAATTGGTACTTAAGGAAAAATTTTAAAATTATGATTATCATATATTTATAATTTTTTTAATGATGAACTTTAAACCAATAAGTTATAATCGACCCTGTCATTGTGGAACTTGTACGAAATAAATAATCAAAACATCCTAATATCCAATAATGAAAATAAACTATAACTAGGAAACATACTTGATACATATGGTTATAAATTATGTGTATAAAAGGTAATATATTTGAATAAGGCTATAAAATCAGTGATTAATATAGTTTTTTTAATTGTACTTGCAGTTAGAGCATGTTTGACTAAGCGGTATTTAAGGTAATAGGTTCTTTATCTCAAATTTAATTTCCTGTAACAAATTTCATATTATAAACTATGAAATATTTGATATAGTGTGATTAATACCTAATTAATATATTAAAAAATATTCATTTAATTAATGTGGTTTTAATATCCATATCATGTTCTTTCTTTAAATTTCTTTTGATTCAAAGGATACCAAGTTTGTAATGGTTTTTACATTTCAGTTTTGTTATATTGACATATGATTTGTATTCACCACTTATTTCATTTTGTGGTGTATATATTGGACATGGATTTATTTTTTCATAATTGTCATTCAATTTTAGGGAGTTAGATATCTATATCACATTCTATGTTTCATTTTCTATTGATTCAAAAGATACCAAAGTTGTAAGGGTGTTTCATAACACAATATCATTTTATTGAGTTATAATCCTTCTTCTTGAACTTATTTTTTCAAAGCTTGGTTGATTCTACCCTAATATTTTATTTCATTTTACATTCTATTCCTATATAGGGATAATTACTTTTTAATTCAAATATTTTACTTTAATTATTTTCTTCACTAAAAAGTATATCATTTTTTAGAATAATTATCATCCTCTTTAATGATGGTTTCCCCTCCGTGTTCATATTTTATTTTCCCGCAAATGTTATCCATTATATTTAGAAGCCTAATTATGTTTTATATCATGTGAAATTTACATTTCCCTTTTTTAATTTTAAAAAATAAGTTTTATTATCCATTTTAACAATTTTTTTTTCAGTAAAAGTATTTTAAAGTATTGAAAATTCCAATGGGGGCACAATTGAGTGGCACCTGTATCCCCACTGCAACACCTCATAACGGGGAATAAAATGCATTAAAATTCCATGATTCCCCCAATTATAGGGGTAGGGTTTCTATTCCCTAAATTTTATGAATGGTGAATACTAGTGTTACCTAAATCTAGTAGGTGGTGGTAGTCTTGTTCATCATTGGGGAGTAGGTTGAAGGCTACAGTGGTTGTTTGGCCAGTGATTTGCTTGGGTGGTGACGGTATCTTGGATAGAAGTTGGTGGAAAGCTGGACTGATGGCCTGACACAAAGTATTAGGGTGGGACTAGATTAGTAGTGGCAGTGGTCTTTTTATCCGCACGGCAATATCCCTACTCCATAAATTGTAAGTTATGGGTGTCCTTCTCATTAATGAGACGTAGGTGGTAGGTTGCAGCGACGATCCACAACGATTGATCCCCACTCAATGGCAGGGATGAAAATAGTGATCCAACTAGTGGATGGTGGAAATTAATACCAATGGTATAATGAAAAAGGTGGTAGAGTGGTCCTAGGTCAGCAAATACGGTGACAATTTGGAATATATTATGGGATATCCACTCAATGGAGGGGTTGGTGATGGGATCTACGCTGGCTAGTAGCCGATGGTGAGGCGGTTTTATGGTCTAAAGAAGGTGTAAGGGTGGGGATATATCAGATTTACACCAAAATAAGAAGGACTGTGAATTAATTTTATAGGATTATGGGCCATTATGTGCCTTAGGGGTTGCAGGCCTTTGGGTCATTATTCAGGGTATGAAAAATACCATGTATTAGCAAAGAGTCTGGGCATTTGATCTATTTAAAAATTTAATAAACTAATCCAATGGGTTTTTATCATAATTTTGGGAGAGGATGAGGCCTAGTCTATTGGGTTCCTATAGTGTGTGTGTGTTTTTTTTCTTGTAATCCTCCATACCTATAACAAAATATTTTAAAGTATTAAATTTTTTTTACCTTTAATGATTGTACGTTTTAACTTCCATAACACATTTCCTCTAAAAACATTTATACACATTTGAAGGATCTATTATTGAAAATTATTTTTTAAAGTAAATGTTTTAAAAAAAATCAATTCACATTTTTTAAAATGACATTTGAATGTTACTCATAACTTCATCATTTATGAGTATAGTAAAAAAATTACAAAAACTCTTTTATGGTTTCTCGTGATATTTGATAATTTTTATTTATGAATATTACTTTCCATGTTTTAAAATAACTTTAAAAATTATTTTAACTATGGATGATTTTGAAAATGAAATATTATTATATTTATAAAAGTTAAATTCTTGATTTTTAAAAGGGATTTTAAAGTCTTGAGTTTTTAAGAAATAATTGTTCATTGTTTTTATGTCTTCTCAAAGAATGTTTTTTAAAAAATATTTGTTTAATAACTTTTTTTTGAAACCTTTTCTTGTTTTAAAGTTTTATTTTTCAAAAAAAAATTATCAATACCAATGTATTTTTTTTTAAAAATAGAATATTTTTAAAGAGTTTTCAAGCATTTCTAAAAGTGGTATTTCTTTATGTTTTTTCGAAGTGATTTATCTTATAATATTTTCACTTATATTTTTCTCCTTTTCTCTAAGAGATTTATTTTCCTTAGAATTTATTTTTAATAAATCTCCCTATAAATGATCTTATGATATACTCTTTTTGGGTGATTAAATTTTGGGTATAAATTGATTATATTCTTAAATTTAGTTTTGGTGATGTCTTCTGGAAATGTTACGAAACCCATTATTCTTTTTATGGGTTATTTATGATGTAATGAATTATTTTTTTAAATTGGAATGAATATGTATGAATTATTGATGGGTGGGATACTATATATCCCTCCAATTCATTGGTTATGGTTTTATATCTCATGTGATAAGGAAGTATGGACATGCTTGGATTTGTTCACAACATTAAGGTGGGAATACTTGGGTTTTTTCCCAACATAAATCGTGGACATGCTTGGATTAGTTCACAACATAAATCTTGGAAATTATTTTATTTTTTACAACTTAAAGGGTGGAAATGATTATATTTATTCACAACATAAAGGGTGGACATGATAGGATTTGTTCACAACATAAGGCATGAACATTCTTGAAATTTTTCACAACATAAATCATGAAAATTCTAGGATTTTTTCAAAACATAAAGGGTTGACATGCTTGGAATTTTTCACAAAATAAAGGGTATACATAGTTGGGTTTTTTAAAAAAGTAATTTGTATACTTTCTTGGATTCCTTTACAACATAAATCATAAGTATGATTGGATTTTTTCCCAATTTAAAGGATGGACATGCTTGGGTTCTTTAAAAATATAAAGTGTAACACCCCACCCTAGATGCCCAAATCTGGTGCATTATTTTATTAAATTAACATGGTTATATGGAATAAAATCCAAAAGGATCAATAAATTTAGCAGTATTGGAAAATATATTGCATACATGAACTTTAAATTAAAATTAAAATCATAAAATACAACATAGATAGTTATTCGATAACACCATTATTCTATTATCTTAACCCTTCATATTAATCATAAAACACCTATTGAAATCATGGGAAAATAAATCATAATAAATTGGTGAACTCAGATGCTCAGTAAGGGTAAAAAATATAGAATAAGCTATCATAAATAAGCATAAACTTTTAATCCATGGTATAAAACTGAAACCCAAGCCTTTTAAACATAATATTGAGCATAATCTAGAACAAACAAACCAAATTATACTATTTAATAATTCACATAGATATTTCACTAGTAAAATAATCACATTTAATATCAATAACTAATCTCATAATGAGAGAATTCATAATGTCGAACATCTAAAACATATCGTTGAGGCCTCAGCCAAGGCATCTAAAAATAAATGGTTAAGGCCTCATCCAAATCCATATCTGGAAATAAATGGTCAAGGCCTCATCCAAGTACATATCTAGTTTGTCTCGTGAGACCTATCGAAGCATCAATGGGCTATAGTGGGCTTCACCCATCACTTACTAAGTCTAATTTATTCCTCTTATGAAAAGGGTAAAACATAACCAACATAAATATTCATATTAAAACTAATATACATTAACCATAAACCATGAATGTTATCAAAATAGCACATACATAGTCAAACATATCATGAGGCCTTAAATATCATATGGTAGATTTTATCATAATAAATCAACCTCAATTACAAATAAAATCTAACAAATGATGTTTACATTGATGAAAATAATCTAATAAAATCATTAAAAATTTCTTGAGAGAAATACCCCCTTTTACTTTGAATTTATTTAAAAGTTGCACAATTTTAAATTAAAAATTTTCTTTTGAAAATAACCTTGTAATATTTTAAGGGAATATTTAAAATGTTAAGGATTCATGATGGCAGAAAATTATGTTCACACCGCATGAGTTAAAATAAAACATTCCTTTGGTCTAAAAAATCCATAAAATACCACGTTCGGAAAACGACAAAAAGATTCCTTACAAAACATTTTATAAAAAGACAAACATAGGTAAAAATGAATTTAATAAATTTTAGAAGAATAGTAAGAATATTTTTAAATACATATTTAAGAAACATGGATGTAGATGATAAATATGTCTCAGTAAATACTTACGTATAAACAATCTTATATAATAAAGAGATTGTGAAATTAACCCTTTACGTGGGTCTAATTCCCTTCGTACGTGTCTAAAAATTATGTATAGTAGTTTTAAACATATTATTAACTTATAATAGACTCATAATAATATTTATGATATCATATATGACTCAGTTATAACTTTATATTACCTATTTATTAATAATTTCAAGTTAAAGTAATATTTCAGGTAATAACCTCTTTGTTAATCGTACCTATTTTGACTTGTTGTGTTACTTAGATAATGATTTAATTACTTTAAAAATGTAAAAAATGATTTATATATCATATATATTCATTATTTATAAATATATATATATATATGAAATGTAATACACCGTTCATAGAGATGGTAGGTCGTACGTACGCATGAATGTTGTTTTTGTTTTCTTATCATATTGAATGGAAGAAAGTAAATGAAACACACACACACACACACACATATATATATATATATATTATTAAAGTATAACTATTATGTCATATATTTCGTACTTATTCATTATATATATTTTATAATCATTCTTTAATGGTTAACGTGGAAGACAAATCTCATTACATCATGGAGACAGTAAGTGGTACGTACGAACGAGCGACGATATCATTCCTTTAATGGTAAAAGGGTAAGAAAATCGATGGTATGTTAATTATACAGAATAAATATCATGTCATATTAATTTTTTATATTCATTATATTCATCATTATATCTATCCAAATTAAGTAGTGATGAAAAACAAATTACACCACGTCGGGGAGATGATAAGTCGTACCTACGCAAGCATAGTGATGTTTTTTTCATAGGATGGATAAAAGGATGAATATGGTTGTCCCATAATCATAATAAAATATTATAATATATTTGATACTATATTTATCACTTTATTATGGAAACAGCATGGGAATAATATGTAGAAGAATAAAAGATATTGAATTGACTTGGTAAAATAATTACCTCTTCTTCAAGAATATCCTTTTAATTTTCACAAAAGGACTTATTAGGTTGGATTTATTCCCAAAGTATGGACTATGAGATGAATTTACAAAATTTTTAAGGAGAAATGGGCATGGTTTTACCGAGACAAATGGATTTATAGGTGTTAATAAAATAGAAGTAGAAGTTCCCTTTTATAAGAGAGGGGAGGGAACTTTTGGAAACTCCAAAACTATTAATTTAATATAAATTGATTTTCGATTTAAAATAGCTTCAAAGTGAGTTATTTTGAATATAAGATGAGTATGGGTCTAAATAAACTCAAAAAATTAATTTTATATGTGTTTAGCTTACAAAAGTAACCTTATCGTTTGGCTATAACCCTTAGTTAAACAATTTAAGTCTTATCGTGACAACTTGTCCTTATACACTATAAGGTTAATATAGTTACTATAAAATATCAAAATAACCCCAATTTGATAATTTATGAAATTTTTAATATTATTACTATTATTTTGAAGAATTATATATTTTTATGAATTTTATATCATTTAATAAAATATTATTTATTTTAAAATCTCATTTATGTCAATTTTGACACTATTTATTAATTGACTTTTTAGAAAATCATAGACACTTTATTCCTTATAAATAAACTACATTAACTCATCCATAAAATGTCAAATTCTCTCATAAAATTTGTGTATGAAATAAAATATTTCAAATTATATTTATTTTAATACTATTAATATAATTTATTTGATTCTTCCTTTAATATATCAATTAATGCATCATCATTATGTCATAATTAAATTTAATTATTTAATATCTAAAAATTATAAATAAATTATCATGATGTAGATAAAAATTTTATATTTAAAATTTATATATATATTCAAATTTATCTGTTATATAACCCTATATTTAAAATGGTTTACTTATTAAAAATATGAGTATGACATTTTTAACTTATCTTTAAATAAAATATAATAAATGTCATATTCTAATCCAAGTGGCTTAAAAAGGTTATAATTTAGGCCTAATGTTGATTTTGGTCAAACCCACTCATGAAATTAAATTAATAAAATTATTAGGGTAATTTTATACTATTATAATATTATTTTTTTATCTTTAATTACACGATTTAACCTTAACCGTGGTAAATAAATAAAATTTTACAAAATTTTTTATTCACCGAAAAAATAAGTTGATCCTATTAGACCAAAAATTTCATAATAATTGAAACCATTTTTTCCATTTTTTTAAATTCAAGTCACATACATGGTAAAATTAAGTTGAACGCCAATCTCGTAGATGTGACGAGTAGGAGGGTAAAAGAGGTGTTCAAAAGTTCAATAAATTTGTATATCTAATTCTATTATAAAAATGATTTGAATGACCTAAATTGGATTAATATATTTATTATTTATATATTATGGAATTAAAATTAATTTAATTTAAAATAATTATTTAAATGAAAAGGTTATTTTTTAAGAACAATGTACTATTTTTCACTATTCATAAAAAATTTAAACTTTTTAGAAAAATACCAAAATTTCACCCTAAGATAATTTTGATATTTTGAATTCAAAAATGAAGTCTATTTTGAAAAATAAAATTTATAAATTTTATAATGTGGTTAATACTATTTAAAGGCATTATTTAAGTAGCTAGGTTAATAGATTATGGTGTGCTCGAATTCATTATTGTGTGCATTACAAGCTATAAAACATATTAAATTTATTTAAAAATAAAAATATTTTAAATTATTGAGGTGTTACATAAAGGGTGGGAATACTTGTATTTGTTCACAATATGATGTTCTTGTGTTCTTATGTTTTTTAGATTTTCCTTTTTTATTCTATGATTTAACTACATTCCATGTTTCTATGTTAGATTCCTATGATTATGCTTCATGGATCATGTTTATTATATCACACTCTTGTGACATGGTAAATGTTTGTGTACTTGAGATTAAATTTCCTTATATCATAACATATGTAAGACTCTTATTATTCCATGTTCTTTTTAATAAGATATTTATCCTCATCTCATGTTTTCTTATATGATTATGATCGAACCCTTGATAAAATTTCAATGATTTTCTCCCTTACAGAGCATTTTTTCTCACCTCATTTGTATGTCTTCATTCCCTAGGTTATGAATATTAATATGAGTGAGGAGATTTTTATGAGCCTCTGAGTGGCATCTTGCTCCCCTCCATCTCACCCTAGGCTTCTCCTCGGCGACGATCTGTAGTGGGGTTTGTTCTATGGTTCCTTCACCCTCCACCTCCCTCCTTTCTCTCTCTCTCTCCCTTCCTCCCATTTTCCCTTTCTTCAACTCTTCTTTAGTCTATTCCCTTTCTCTCTAGTTTTATCTTCATAGGGGATTTGTGGATAGGGCCTCTTTTAGGTGGTACTATTTTTTGGTGAAAGACTTAAGGTGGTTTGGATATCCCCAATGAAGGTTGTTTTTTGTTGAAGACCTTGGCCTCCCCAACCATAATATGAACTCATGTTCCACCACACATCTCCAAGTCAGATCTGTAGTGATGGTCCTCTGTGGTTTTGGTATTATTGGTTGGGCGATCTACGGTTTCTCCACCACTCATGATTCAGCTCATCTTTGTTTCTATCTTCTGGTTTCAATCTTTAAATAGACCTTATTCATTAATATATCTTCCCTAAAATCTAATCCCTCTACACTTATCCTGGTAAAATCTAGAGTGATGGGTACAACAAGGTTTTGGGATGTGGGGTTTTGGCGGATGATGGTGCTCTTTACACGTTATGTGGGGTGGTCTTCATTGGTGGAAACAACATCATCATGGTTTTTGTATTGTGTTTATGATTTGGATTGGTTCTTGTTTGGTTATGGAAGTGGTCATTGGTTTTGTTCACTATGGTGTGGTTTCGAGTGTTTTTTTTATGTGGGGTGTTCACTCTTTGTTTCTGGTTTGATGGTAGATGTCAGCGACATGGCGATGATGTTTTACGGTGGTTTGATAGACTTTGAGGGTCTTTGTTTCTGGTTCACTGGGACAACGATGATGATTGGGTGATGATATTTTATGGTAACTATGATGAACTCAGATGGGATCTGGAGATTTGGATAGCAACCTCAATGGTGGTGATAGGATAAAAACGTGGTCAATTGGTTTCATGATGATGGTTTCAGGCGATGGGACCTTGGATGACATAGGTATCCTGGATGGTTATTTTCTTGTGTTCTATGATATTTGGGTCTTTTGAATTTCAAAAATTGAATTGGGTGACTTTACCTTTCAATCCCACCAATTACCACTATAACATAAAGAAGATATTTTGAAAATCAAATAAAAATGTATTTTTAGTCAGTGAAGATGAATAGGACTATGATAAGACTAGAAGGGATTCAAGTGTGGATCAATTATAGAGAAATGTTCATAAGTATCATAAATAAGTTGCTTGTGTAATTAGTCCTCAAAGACATTAAACCTTTCATTCTTCATATTGAGTTACTTTTTGTGAGATGTAATGTTTTATTTATGGAAATGATGTGTAATAAATGTAATACATGGGTCCCCACTGTAGTAGGTAAACACCATATCTTGAACAATCACACAATGTGCACTCTTAAGAGCCTTTATTATTGGGTATATTTAAATTTTGAATTTATAAATGAAAATTTTTTATTTTTAAAAAATAAACTTCATTTTCTAATTATTCAATAAAAATTATCTTAATATGAAATTTTGGGATTTTTCTGAAAAGATTAATTTTTAGGTGAATACTGCAAATACCATTTTTATTATAACTATGAATTTTATGTCATAAATATGATTTGATCTTAAACTAAAAATCAAAAAACCATTATATTGAATAAATATATGTTTTATAAATAACATTATACATTTTAAAAAATTATATTTAATTTATAAACCTATATTTTATATTTTAAAATTTAACTCACATTAATCACTAAATTTTTTTTAATACATTATACATTTAATATTTTAAAATCAACTTAGATCACTTTTATAAATTTAATATTATTAAATTAATTTAAGATTTTGTATAAATAGGTTAAAATTATGTAAAGAGGATCATTTTATTTTAATGTATAAATTATAAATTAATAAGTTAAAAACTAGTTACTGCTATAAAATTTAAAATGATAAACGTGGAAAATATAATGGTTAATAGTATAAAACATGTTTAAAACATGATTTAAATTTAATACTATAGACTTTATCAACCTTATGTATTCTCCACACTATTATTTCTCAATTTTTGACACATTTCCCTTAATAGTGACTTCCCATTATTAAAAAATGGTATCTACAAATATTTCATCCCTTTTCACTTAGAAAATTAAAACTTGTCTACTAACTTCCCCTCACACTAAAACCCACTTATTTTGGCCCAAATTCTATCCTACACTCTCCTAAAAATTCGAAGACACCTTCAAGATGAACTGTTCTTCTCAAAATATCATCCCTCAAAGGCTTAACCCCCTTTTCTAATGAGATAATCCAAGAAGTGAGTTGTAAATTTATAACCACTCCTTTCTCAATCCAATTTATTTATATTCACTTATACTTCCTCAAATAATATTAAACAATATTAAAATGATATAATAAGTATCTTTAGTATAATTTTATGTTATTATAATGATGGTACAAACATTAACAACCTTCACTTTTTTAATTGAGAAAAATGAAACCTCCATTAGTATGTTATACGGATTACCACCTCCATGACACAACATATTTTTCTTTCCTTCACTAACATACAAGTATTTTCCTAATAGTGAATTTAATATATAAGTAATATTTTTATGACATATTTTATACTCTGAAATAAAAAAACATATTACTAATTTTCTCTATTTTATGGAAAATGAAATCATCATCCATTAATATGTGTGGATTACCACCTCCATGGAGTATTCATTTCCATTTTTCTTTTCATCACTACTTTACATGGATGGTAATGATAATATGTAGGGATAAATATTGTATTTATGAAATTATTAATCTTTTATAAAGATAAATTGTAAAACCTATTAACAATATGAGAAATAAACAATTATGGTAAATTAAACCATCCAAAATAGCATTGTAATATAAAAAATGATTTCTTCATACTATGAAATAACTTCATATATGATATATTATTCTTATATTTCCTTCCAATTATGATATATAAAACTAATTAATAATAAATAAGATCATTGTGCTTCTTTTATAATGATATTTCTATTGGAGTTGGTGCCCTAGAACCAACTTCTTTGTACTTTATGATAACTTGTATTCATAGTTTTGAATATTAATAAACTTCTTATCACATCATGATTTTTCTTCTACATAACATAGTATGTGATAATATCCCAAAAGTAGTTTTCGTACTAATAGGTCATAGCAGTTCCCCACTATGATGAGAACCTGAAAGTGATATGACACTATTTTTAAATATATGTTGTATCGCCATATAATATAAATTAATGGAAAAAATGATACAAGCTATTAGGGGTGGAGACTCATATGACTTTGAGGCACCTTCTCATGGGGTACACCCTTGGTAATATTCATTGTAGGATATTATGAGAATGAGACCCGCTGGTATGAAATCCACATTTATATGTGTCATTGGATGTTATATATGTGGACATGTGTATTGGTCCTTTGAAATTAATATTATTATAAATGTGTATTATGATTCATATACTTTGATGTATAGATGAAAACTGTGATGACAGATGTTCATGGTGATGTAGGATACATTGGGTATGTCGTGAGTAATATTGCATTAATGAATAATGCAAGAAAGGATTTATCCCTTCTGTTCTTTAATGAAAGTTAATATCTAAGGCCATTTGATAGATATGATATAGCCTAAATAAATCCATTTCCATGGTGTTCTATAGGAAAGTTCAATTTTTAGGAAGTCACATAAAGATATATCGAGCATATAGGTTAATAGTACCAACATGCAACCTACTTGATTAGATATATTGTGATAAAGGGATTATATTACACAGTAAGCATCCATATGAGGTATTATTTCATTACAGCATTAACTTATTTCTATATGGGTTCCTTGGTGGCTTTTAGGTGATAACCTTAGACTTTTGGCTACTTCACCAAATTCCACTGAGAAAGAGGCCTAGAGTGTCACACACTAAGTGTATCCAGAATCTTAGTTCAATAATAATATTGTTATTAATTATTTAACAAGTTGAATAAATATTATTCTCGCACGTGGTTTAATATTTATTCATGCTTTCTTGATCGTATTTATTTTATCACCAATTATTCAAGAGAATATAATGTGATTGGAATATTTAATAAATATTTTTTTATTTAGTGAAGATAATAATTATTTATTTATTAATGAATAATTTAGTGATGTTTATTTAGTAAATAAATAGTCATTATTCAAGGCTTGATAAAAATTTTAGAGGAGTAAAGGACTAAGTTTAATGGTTCAGTGAGAAATAATAAATATTTAAAATTATTTAATTCAATAATATTTAATTTAATTCAAAAGTTAATCACTTTTTGAGAAATATTATTATTATTATTATTATTATTTGACATGGGGTTCTATAGGGATTAAATAAATAATAAGGGACACTTATGCAATTATTTTCTTCTAACTCTAATGATATATATACCCAGTTATATTATTTTCCCTGAGATCCAAATCATTTTCTTGGCTGTGCATAATGGATTGTAATAATTATATCAATCCCTATAGATTTCCCTACTCCAAGAACTATTGGAAAATGACCATTTCGCAGTGGTTTTTTTGGAAATAGTGGCGGTTTCCAAAAATCGCCGCTAAAGTGTGTGTCGGGATACAACACATGAAAATTTCATCAATTTAGTGGTAGTTTATGGTAACTATCGTAGTGGGTGTATTCCGGGTTGTTTTTCAATGATTTAGTGGTGGTTTTCCCTTGTTAAATGATTTTTTTAGCAGTGGTTATAACCACCGTTAAAAAATATTAGTTTAACCAGAAAAAACCACCTCTAAATCCATAAAAACCACCGCAGAATAATAAAGGAATATGAAACTGTGTAACTATAGTTAAAACCAATGCTAAATTATTGTCTGTAGTGGTGGTTTTAACCATCGTGGATAGCAAAGTACCTTAATTGTAGCAGTGGTTAAAACCACCACTAAATATATAATATTTATTTTTTGGTAGTTAAAACTGCTACTAAATCTATACTTACAAAAAAAATACAGCGGATACTACAGGTCCATTACCAATTCCCTGAAAAAAAACCATTCTAATTGATATAACATATAACACATCATAACCACAACACATCGCAACCACCCCGCATCACAACCACCCCACATTACCACCACCACTTATCATAACCACTACAAATCACAACCACCACACATAATTTAGCTTCAATAAGGGTTTTTATCATAATTACTAAATTATTATAAAGGGTATTCACACAGAAATACAATATTGCATGGGAAACCAATTTAATAGTTTGATATACATTCTTAGTCGTTTTCAAATGTGGTGAGGTTATACAAACATACATAGAAATTTTTATAAAAACCAAGACAACACACTATCTCAAAATAAGTTATAATTGGAAAACCAAGTAAGTGTGGCCATATAAGAATAAATAACAAGAATAAGTAAAAATCATGTGATTTATCCCTTCCCCCTTAAAATTTAATTAATCTTGTTCATTATCTTTATTAAGATGATATGTACCATTTAACCAAATAAATACAAAATCATGATATTTCCAAATCTTAGAACATAGAGTGGTCTAATCCATAGTGGTTATTCTATATTCTTCCATGTATAGAATCCATGACCTAGTTCCCATTTCCTAACCATTTTACCCTCAACATGCCCAAGGAGACAATGTGGTGATCTTGGGTTTCCTATTTTGGATAGGTGGTCCTTCAATATTGCATGCCCACCCAGTTGCATTTCAAGATTCTCATGGTGCATAGTAAAACCACTAGGACAACATGCATAGCACCATGTCATCCCCAAGTAATGGTTATATATACCATTTTACACAAGAACGTGCCCAACATAAAACTACCTCCTTCATATCCAGACAAGTCATTGCACAAGCCATGGTGTCCTTCAAAAGTCTAAAACACCACCTCAAACCTCAAAATCACCACAAAACTCTCCCTAAACATCCCTAAGACTTGATAATGCACAAAGGGAAGTTTATAAAGGGTATGTACCATTACACTCATTCTATTTATTTTGGTTTCCCTATTTTTTTCTCAATTCTAAGTCTAGGTGATCATATTTTTCCCAAAATTATAAGAACTATGTGTGGATTGATTCCTATTTTCTGGGGATAGATAGTGATTCTTAGATAACCTATCTCAAACCCAACCAAAAAATCGATATCAAATCCCCCACTTTATCTTAGTGACTGGGTTTCTTCATTCACATTGGTTTTCTATCCATAGGGTTGGTATCAAGACACGTTCATTTCATTTTAAACATCAGTTTAAAATATATTAAACCTCATATAATAAGGTATTTTTCATATGATCTTAAAATATAGATTATTTAATTCATTTTCACATGATGTTAAAATATGTGATGTATGGTCCATCTTGTAAGACTTGAAACTTATTATAGTGGTCTATCTAGTAAGACTCATCTTCCTCTACATATTATCCAAATCTACATAAGGATCCTTAGCATGTGGTTCTTTATCCATAAACCTATGTTATGAAAAAATTAATCTTACCCTAGGAAAGAGATTAATATTCATAAGGGTATTATTTAAAAACTATATGTGGATTGATTCATGATGTTTCAATATATGTAATGATGTTGGGATCTCCTATAATAGGCCTTGGTGAAAATTATAATCAGACTGGTTATATCCTAAAGGTGAGACCCTTCCCCATTCAAATAAATTTTTTATTTCTTTTTCACATAATGGTTCACATACATCTCATCCTTCTCCTTCTATACATGAGACAAATTTTTATAGAGGACCTTTTCTAAGAACTATGAATGGATTGATTCATGTTACTATAGGATATGTTTTTGATCGTTCATCACTGGGTAACAAACCTAATAAATTTTGTAAAAATGAATCATAAAAAATGATTCATGCCAAAAAAGAATTGACATATATGGTGCATAACACACTAGAGAAATCAAGACATAAAAGGAAACATCATAAATCAATAAAATACATAAAAGAAAATATGAGAAATCAAGAAAAAGTTAGGTCCTGAAAATGTGTGGTGGAAACTATGTGCCACACATGATACATATACAAACCAATTATTACCATATTTTTCCAACATATCAACAAAACAACTAATCATGGTCTGATGATGAACAAAGGTCATCACCCTCTCCACCTCCATCTCTACTTCCTGCTACCACCTGAAATAACATTATATTGAAAATTAAATACTGTTGTATATTTGTATTTAAACTTAAAACCAATAAAATTTTGAACTAAATGATTTTTAATTTTTTTGATTTACCTCCTCCCCACCAGTTGATGCAATACCACTGAGGGCGGATCCGGTCATCTTCTGATATAAATCAATCAACACTTTCTACAAAGTCGATATCTAAGACCCCTGGTCGTGAACTGTGTTTCGTAGAGAAACAATCTCTCTCTGAGTATCTTGGGGTATGGAATGACTACAAATAGGAGTAGATACAGCTACAATCCTCGGTGGCCTTCCAAAGGCCTCAGATGGTACGGGTCCCAAACCCATCTCGCGCACTCTACCAGGATGCTCTTTCCCAAGGACTATAGTAACTGGGTCATCCTGGGAGACTGAGTAGGACTCACAGGATTGGTATCCCACAATTCTTTAATTTTTACCTATAAATCAAATAGAAATCATATTACAAGTAATATATATTAATATAGTAACAACTGATAATAAGTTATTATAATGAAAAATGAGTTTGTACCCCCAACTTCTTTGGTAGGATCATTAACAAGAATTCCATCATATTTTTTGTGAACATTCAACCGCACTTCAATTCAGGATGCTTCGTGCACTAAACTCTGTGACTACATTAAAAAGAAGAAATCGACAATTTAATATATTAAACAAATAATATTGTCTTATAAATGTTTAAACTAATGAAAAGATTACAAAAGCAAATCAGCTTCGAGAAAAACTCTTTGACCCTACAGTGTAAGGGATGACCTGTTTAGACCGACTTGATGCATTATTTCTTGAAAGATCATAAAATAAATAAAATGAAATTTAATATTAATGTATTCAATGTCATATCCTCTTCATATACATGTATAAATGTAAAATGATATTATTATAGTAATATATATTTAAATACCATCTGCTTCTCATCACGATGTCTCTCAAAAAAACTTTTCATTGATCTTTGGATACCCATTCAGGTAGATTTTCATACATCTATTGGGCGGTCAATGAAGTATCATTGACATCACCCCACAATATCAATTTAAAATCTTTCTATTTTTTTCCAAGATTTTTCAATGTCCACTTTCATGTTATCACATCAGCAACCGTAAAGTGGAAAAACATCTGTACAAATAAATTCATTTTGAAAATATTAATAACATGACATTCAATTACACCATAATGTATTAAATTTACCTTTATTTGGGAATTAAAAACTTCATTTTTCTAACTTGTAGGCATATTTCTCCGATCATCATATGAAATACGAAGGGAAATAGGCTCTATAGCCAGCTATCCTAAAATCTAACCAAGTAATCCTACGACATCATCCGTAGGGACCCCATATAAATCAAATGGGATAAATATCTTCTCTATGGTCAGAATCCATACATCTGAAATTTTTATATTTTTCTCCACAGTTACATTATTTCCATCTTTAATGAACAAATGGTTAGTATAAAAAAAGTGCAATAAATTTATTTTATATTAAAATTTGTACCTATTACAGTCACACTCCAATATCCCTGTGAAGAACTAGAAGTGGCGCACCGCTCCCCCACTTCTGAGGCTCCTGAAGTGGGAGGCGACGACTGAGCTACTGAATGGATGCTCACAGAGGGTGTGAGAGATGTTGTAGGGGGAGATGGTGTAAGGGGCAGGTGGATGGTGGATCAGATGTCATAGGGAGGGGGATAGATGGATCGTCATCTGTCGTAGTGGTCGATGAAATAGTATATACTTCCTCCTTGGAATTCATGTCATTTATTCAAATAAAAATTAAGTTCAGAACATATATTTTAAAAAAATTATGTAGAAAAAAAAATTAAAAAAGATAATAGATGCACAATACTAATGAACAAAATATACATAACAATGATAATTAATTATTTCACAAATGAAATAAGTGGTTTCTAAATGAATACATAACTGTAAATATAGTCATTTTCTCCTTCAATCATGTCAGTTTTTTACTCCATTACTTCATCCAATTCATTCATCCTTACTAGACTAATATTTTCAATATCATGGTGGAAAAATAATTCTGATTCTTGTTGTTGATGAGATTAAATGATAGAGATCAAATCATCAACTTCATCACCCATATCATACAAATATCTTTGTTTTATGCGAGAAAATACACTCCACCCTTCATCCACAATATGATTCACATAATATACCATTTTTTTCTTGCGATAATAAGATATATGGATCATGAAGTTCACGATCACCAACATCCATCAAGCGAGAGAAATTCACAGAGGTAAATTTCAAGGAATCTCTTTTAACACCTCTAATAATATTGAACCAATTGAATTTAAATAAAACAACTAAAAAATGCTTGTGGTAGTTTAATTAAATAATATCAGTCATCTTTCCATAGTATCCCACTTTAGTAAATGTAAATATACCACTATTCGATGTTTTCAAACCCTCTTCTCGATTGACTGCACAAAATCTAAATCCATTCACATTGTACACATCAAACATTCTAATTTTTTTTAGAGAACCTCGAGCAAGAAACTTCAAATATTATGAAAAATATACTTGAGTATTAGTATTCATGATCTGAAAAATGAAATATACTTTATTAGAATTAAAAAATATATGTGTCAACCTAATATTCATATTTATTTAAATAGTTATTAACTTACACATCGTGCAAACCATTCTATAAGCTCTTTATTAACAGCTTTTTTTATATCTTTCTCATTTCGTGTTTGGACTCTCATTCATCTCTTTGTTTGTATCCTCAACTCTTCAATAAATGGATTTTCAATTTCACTTTTCAGCATCACATACTTATGTTCCTGTAATAATTTCATTTTTGTTAGTGTAACATTTGAGGTCCTCCCAACTGATCGGCCAATAGCAGGAAATATTTTTGATTTCCCATGTATTTGAGATTGAGTCGATGTGTCATAAATAAGTCCAACTCAACTAATCTTGTCTCAATATCATCCAAGTATCTAGAACAAAAGGTAATATAATCTTCTTCCAAATATCCTTCATTAATAGAGCCTTTGGGTTGATCTTTATTTCTCAAGTATGATTTCAAATGCCCAAGATATCTGTGAAAAAAAACAAACATAACCACTATAATGATTTCTGTATGTAATGGTTTTTTTGGGCCTTCTAACTCTGTTAAGATTTGTTCTTGGTCATATAGGACCTTAGTACATGCGTTGTGATGGGTTCCCTCTTTTTTCACAAAAGGGGCTTATGTAATTTTTATCTTGTTTAATAAAGGGGATTTTCCCCCCAACTTTTCTACTAAAAAAACAAACATAATTATGCATTTAATTAATTTCCACAAATTATTTACTTAATTGAAAAACATGTAAATAAATTACCTCTCAATTGGATACATCCATTGATAATGAATGGGGCCTCTTAATTTAGCTTCATCTACCAAATGCACAGTGAAATGCATCATGACAGTAAAAAACGAAGGAGGAAAGATCATCTCCATTGCGCAAAGTTTCAATAAAAACCTCTCTTGAAGGTTGTAAATATCAAATGGATGTATAGATTTCTTACATAGTTTCCTGAAAAATGTGCATAATTGGAGTACAAAAGCAGTAACTTTTTTAGGTAATAATGTACGCAATGCCAATGGTAGTAACTACTATAACAAAATATGTGAATCATTACTTTTCAATCCATGTAACTTATGATTCGTTAAGTCAAAACACCTCTAGATGTTACTTGAATACCCATTATATACTTTCACATTCTTTAAAATTCTAAAAAATGTATCTTTATCCCTATTTTTAATTGCAAAAATTTCCGAAGTATACTTTTCATTATCATCTCACCAGAGATCACATTTTATGTTCATTACTTGTAAGTATTTATGAGCATTGAGATGATCCATCAAATTTCCATTCTCATTAAGCAATGTGAAGATCAAATTCTCACATAAATTCTTCTCAATATACATCACATTAAGATTATGCTGCAACAAATTAAATTCCCATTATGGATGTTTGAAGAATATACCTTTTTTCTTCCATTGTTGCGTTCCAATTTCACTTGACGATGCACTTCAAAATTGTTACCTACTATCATTAAAATGATAAACCTTACCAAATTCTATTTCAACTTTTCTATGTTGTGTCAATATTTCATAACTAGTTAAAAACTTTGGATTTGGTCTACAATCAATGAAACCGTTAAATTTTTATATGTTTATCCGAAATCTATGAGATGCATCGAGAAATCTTCAATGTCACAAGAAGCACCATTTTCTACTATGAGGTATCCATTTGGGCTCAAAATAAAAGTTACAAACTGGACAAGAAAAACCCATGTAAGTGTTCCAACCAGATAAATTCCCAAGCCCAGGGAAGTCTCTAATGATCCACATTAAAGTCGCATTCATTTTGAACATTGTTTTAGAAGAAGGATCAAATGCCTCAACACTGTTGCTCAATAACTTCTATAATTATTCAATTAAAGACTGCAAGTATACATCAATATCATTTCTAGGAATTTTTTTCTAGGAATAATCATCGAAATGATAAAAGACATTTGTTTCATACACATCCACAGAGGCAGATTTTCAGGGATCAAAATAACTGGCCAAATGCTATAACTGGTACTCAAAGTCCCAAATGGGATGAATCCGTCAACAACCAATCCCAGTCGAACATTCTTAGGATTATTTGAGAAATCTGGATGTAATGAATCAAATTTCTTCCATGATTTTGGATCTTGTGGATGTTGTATTAACCCATCATTGTTATTGTCTATAGAATGCCACTTGTTGTGTTTGGCGGTTTTCGATGACATGAATAATATTTGTAATCAAGGATTTAATGGAAAGTAATGAAAAACCTTTGCAGGTGTGTTCCTTTTCTTCTTCTTCATGGTAGAATGTTGATTCAGACTTCCAATATCACCCATTGACTTCCATCTATAAGAAGACCATTTTCTGCAATCCTATATACTTGAATCCTCTCACCAATAAAGCATACAATCATTGGGACATGCATGTATTTTTTTATAATTCAAACCAAGCCTGTTAATAACTTTTTTCATATCATAAAAAGACTCGGGGATGTTTGCTTCAGGAAATGCATCACGCAACAATTCCAATATCATGTATATTGCCTTATTTGTAATTCTACATAGACATTTGATATCGTATAACATCACCAAAAAAGAAAGTTTTGAATATTTCAAACATCCACTATACAACTCTTGATTTCCATCATCAACTAATTCATAAAACATATTTTCCTCAGTGAAATTTTCTCTTAAATTATTCTCAACATAATCAAGAGGAGGATCCACTGATATGTAAAAAACTTCATCTGGTTGTCCTAAAGTCTTAAAAACATCACTTGTCACGTTTCTATTTTTATCACCCTCATCTGGTTGTTCTGATATGTTTTAATGTTGACGGTGGTGTCTTTAAATTCCAAATGCATCATTTATAAGGTTCTGCATTTCATTTCCCATTGTTGACGAATTTGGGAGCTCATTTTGTGGATTCATATCAGTTCTCAACCTTTATGTAACGTTCGATTCTCTATGACAAATACAACACAAATATTGACTAGGGAATTTCTTCAATATTAAATGTTCATAAACTTTATCTCTCTTCAACCATCTTCTAAATTTATATTTAGTACATGGACATATTATTCTACCTTCAACGGATCGATTGGAAATTGAAAAATCTAAAAACTTCTCCAAACCCTTAACATACAAGGTTCGTTTCTCGGTAATGTGATCTAGCTTTTATCCATGTATATCACAATGTGTCTACACAATATTAAAAAAATTAAAACACATAACTATTAATAAATAGGGAAATAGATTCATATATACTAGTTGAAAAAATATATAAATATGTAAAAGTTTTGTAAAAAGTCTAGGATTAGATCAAAAAAATACTCAAAGACACTTTTTCCAATAGACCATGGCAACTTAAGGCACTATAAGATAATATTTGGACAAGAATTTCTCATAATATACCTATTAAGTATTAAAAATACTATCTCATGTCTACAAAGGCATCCCAAACTATATATAAATTTTAAAAAAGAGGCATGAATGCTTTTGATACCAATTTGTCACAAACCAACCTAAATAACCTGCCTAAGCGGCACATTATAGGGTTTCTATGTAGATCACATATTTCATGGATGAATGGATACATAAAAAGAAATAATAATGAGGTGGGAAAAATAGAGGCATATTATATTCTTGAAGATATGCATGTGTGATAAAGGATACCGATGGAGGAATCATGGAGGAAGGGAAATAGATGTTAGGATGATAGGAAAGTGTCAAAGGTGGAGCTAGAGGAATAGACGCAGGGAGAAAGATATAGAGTATTTTTTTATATGTTAGAAAAATCACCCAATTAAAATTATACATCTGTAAATAAACATTATATTAGTTATGTAATAATGAAATCAGAACCAAATGTATTGATCCATCATAATTAAGGAAAATTTATATTATCATGGGGTTCTAAATAAAATTGTAGGTTAATATAACTATTTTATTAACTAGAGTAATATCCGTCAAAATACATGGTTCAATATAGACATGCATGTTGTGTATTTATAAGTATAAGACATCCATTTTGGGTAGTATACTCAGTAGGCCAATTTTTGGTGATTTAATGCAGTTTGTATAAAATTCCTACAAAAATACCATCAAATGATTTGATGATTATATTGTCTATGTTATTTGAGTGGAAAAATATATCCATTCAATAAAAATCCCCAAGTTAATTGACTATGTTTCATAAGAGGTCACATAAATGTAATTATACAGAGACACATACTGTATAAGAAAGATAAAACTAATGTGATATGGTTTTATATTCAGAACATATGTTATATTTTATTGTTTTAGAATATAAAATTAATATACTATATAGAGTACTATGCTTAAACTAGTCATGATTAACCACTCCATATGAATTCAATAAAGGATTCCAAATTAAGTAATTTACTTCTTCATTTTTTTTTTCCTCTCAAATTGATGTATTATTATTGGTGGGTATTCAAGATAACATATTCATAGGTGAATAAAAGTGGTAATAATAAGGAATTTTTTTATACCATTTCCCCATGCTTTAATTTATTGATAGATCAAAATTTAATTTCTCACTTCTGAGTAGAGGAAGAAAAATATTGGGCACAATTGACCATAATATAAATACCATCAGAAAATCCATGGCCACGTTAGAGGTTATTCTAATCTAGAATAGTTATTAAAATAATAAATAAAGAATTAACGCTTGATATCAGAATGTATGGATCCTAATATTTTCTAATTTCATGATATAAATTGATAATATTAGATATAGAATTGTGATAGAATTTATCCCGTTTTGTCACCTGATTTGAAACTCTCTCATATAGTGAAATTAGGTCACTTATGGGATGTTAAGTGTGCCTCCTCATATTACATAGTCTTCTAACTAGATTCAAGGGTGTGATGATATATCATGGATACTATACCCCTTTATGTATAGTTACAATATAGTGGAAATAAACAATATAAATAAATATCATTTTAATGGAAATAGAAGAAAGTGTACGACATACTACTTGGAAGAAAAAGGATGAACCAATAAGTAATTAATAATAAATCATTTAATCGCATGATAAAATTTATCAAAATGGAAAACAAAATTTGATACATTAAAAGAACCATATAACAAAAATAAACTCAAAATACCCAGGTCCCGAGCCCCATGTCTGTCTCATCTCCAAACTCCATCCCACCCAATAAGAAAGAATCAACAACAAGTTACATTTAACCTATCCAATCCTATGTCCATATAATATTCTCTACCACCAATTGGTGGCCCAAATATAGTTTCAATACAACTCATTAGGTTGACACCACCATTTCTAATCAAAACTAGTCTGATAATATGTTCATATAATAAACCAATAAATAGGTCTATTAATTAAGAAATAAATACAATATTACTATAAACCTACTTCATAACCATTCCAAAATATCTTTGAGAAAGTATGAAAACCATTACAACCATCACCATAGAACCATGAGATGATAAAATGACTGGTAAAATACCATTGTATATGAATTTCAACATCATGTCTAATCCCTCTAGATAATCATTTCACCATCCCGAACATATCCATCTCTATAAGAAGTATAGTATCTAGTCATATCCCTTTATATAATCATTACAATAAGAAATTCATCCAATCCCCCTATATAAGCATTATAGCACTAAACTGGTCCAATCTCTCTATACAGACCTTAAAGAGTGAATTTACGCCTAGCATTGTATATAATAATTACAACATGCAACTCAAAATAGGTCACAATAGTAAGCATATCACGATATTATATCATAAGACTCAATGATTAATTCTAAAAATTATCATATGTCTTTCAATTTAATGTTCCTTTTCATAAAAAATTATTTCCAATAATTTCTATTAACAATAATCTATTACCAAATTCTTGTAATATCATGAAATCACCTAGGTTTTTATATCATGATAAACACACTTTAATCCATTTTTCAATTCATTATTAATCAATGATATCCATACCCACAAGTAGCCACAAGTTCGGCCACAATAGAATTTAATCTAAAGGAATCCAAGAAATAATCCCACCCATGATTTATAATCATTATTCATTCAATTAATTAATTTCAACATTGTGCTGGAAAAAATTTTATACTACACATTATTAATAATTAAACATACCATTAGGATTGGTCTTAGACTACCTGTATTTTTTTGGGAGATCAAACCAACTCTATTAAAGGTAATGTTATGAAATTTTATTTACTTTAAGTAAACTTAGATGAATATTGTTTATGAAACATAATTGGTGGATCTGTTTCAAATAAATTTGAAGGAGAAAAGACTACCTAAGATGAGAATCATCAAGGTGGAAAGGCGGCGAGGCGCAGCGAGGTGCGGCGAGGCGGTGAGGGGCTAGGGATTTAAGGGTCGCTGGGGGGGGGTCTCATGGGGGGAGTGGGGACGGGGTCACTAGGGGTGGTGGAAGTGTTAGGGTTGAAAAAAAAAGTTTTAACGGTGGTTTATAAAAAACCACCACTAAATCATTAATAAAAAATTTAGCAGCGGTTTAGATAACCACCACTACTAAACCACTGAAAAAAAGCTATTAATGTTGTAGTGAATATTTCTACCAAGAATAGAGAGTGATCTTCCTATACCTCTCACTCTCAAGTCAGTAAGGATCTAGGAGAACTCTTTGCAAGAGGTTCTCACAGCAATCAAAAGTAAACTACAAAAATATAGGATCTTCTATTCTAGTGCCTAGAGATTCCTATGGTGATGTTTGGATATTTTTGGAACACATGTGGATCACTACTAGAGGGAATCTAATATTCATATCTACAACACAATGATGGTACAACACAGATCTGTTGTCAGGCCCATCAATGAAGAAATAATTCTATCAAGGTAATTCTTTAATTAATTAATTTAATTATAAATAATATGTGATGATCCTCTCTCTGGTTATGGAATTATATCCCTTGTCTATTTTATTTCATTTACTCTATAAATCTTGATGTTTATCATTGTATAAATCTTGGATTGATCATCGATCATGATAAAAAGAAAAGTTGGGCATGACCTATTGCACGCTTCTGTTGTGCTTGAAACCTTTAAGTGGTATTATAGTAGTCACATAATTATTTAAAATTATTTTTTTATCATTGATTGATTTATGAATTTTTTATTTATTTTTAAATTCAAATTTAATAGTTCTTTTAATCCAAATTACGATATATGATTATTCCACCTTCATTTCTTATAGAACTAATAAATATGATTATTTTTATGAATGAAATAAAATTGAGGATCTTATCTAGAGGTGCCAAGGATTCTGTTCAGATAACATAGGAGTACACATTGTGTAACCAAATTTACACATAATGTACTTGTGTTCAATTCATAAGGAACTAATTCAGAAATTAGTTCAAACAGTTTGCATTGATGACATGTGGTGCATTTATTTCCTACATTGTGTGTTGATTGGGCTAGGGTGGCACACAGTTAACCATAATATGCACCGTTTATCCCATATACATGATTTTTAGTCCCTTTGAGTCACAGACAGGGTGTGTATTACCATACACGGCCTACCTGAATGGTGACTATGTAATTTGGAGACCACACGCTGTGTACCCCATTGTACATGCCAGTATACTCCATTTTTTAAGGCATGATTTACATTCCGAGTCCCTAGGCATGTGCCTTGGATACACAGTGAGATATGTGCATGCCATGTAGTTCTCTTGTACACTCATTATACTTATTCCAATTATAAAGATTTAAAATTTATTTATTATATTACGTAAACCTTATCAACATGTTCTTTTGTGTGATCATTAAATTGATAGGACACACCATGTGATGGGTTTTAATATTTATATATATAAATTTTTAATTAAAATTTGTGTAATGTTCAAATTTGCATATCATGTATGAGTCATATTACAGTTGTTACTCAATGTGAACGGAAGCATAACACGTGACCGAAAAATCATGTAATTCATGTAATCATTAAGTCAATACTTCATGTCAAGAAAGTACGTGATAAGTCATGTATTTCATATGTCACAAGAATAAATAGTATATGAGTATAATACATGTTGGGTAAAATCAGACAGATATTCACTGTATTACCTCAAAGGTAAATTTATGTACCAAGTTAATTTTAAATAAATTTATTTAATTTGTTTAAAATTATAATGGATGATAATCTCAAGGAAATTAAGATAAGAATTAAGATAAAAGAATTTATTAATTAAATAATATAATTAATTGATTCTAGATCAATTTATCTTAAATAAGAACGATTAAGAATTTAATTCTAGTTTCATTAAATGCGTAATTTTTTGCATGCATGTGGATGATTATAAGCATAAACCAGACCTTTTTATGTGATTGGTTTCATTTAATTATTGGCATGCATGCTTTCTCTCCTCTTATTATGTAAGGGCCTACGTGCCCATGGTTTTTTTATATAAACCATTTTCCCCTCACCTGTATGTGAGTAAAATTATATGTAATGGATGGAGCTCTCAAGATAGTGTAGGTGGTTCATGTTTTGAGCTGAAATGAAACCAATCTAAGAGAGATGCATAGGTGGATTGGTGGAAATTAGTAACATGAACCTTAATCGGTTCATTGTGTTTTTCCCCTAGGTCAACAGTTAGTTTATCAACCACTAGATAAACTAACCATTATTAAAATTTCAGGATCATACTGCTTTATTATTTTATTTTTATCAATTTGAATGGTTATTTCATTATTTATGTTTTTTATGATCACATGAATTAATGAAATTAATGCGCATGTAAGTTATAACTAAAATAAATTGTCTTATGTGTAAATAATATCTAATACATGGTTAATAACTTAAGTAAATACACTTAATATTAAAAATAATGTGACAAATATAATAATTGTAAATTTATGCATAAATTAATAAAATCCCACAATTATATATATTAATTAAATATATACTTTCACTACTTCAATTAAAATCGAACCATATTTCAAAGTACTTTACCATCCAAAGTTGGGGTGATTTAAATTATTGGGAACTCTAACTTGAAATTTTGGGTTGAATTAACTTAGTTTGTATCAAGGGTTGACTAGTAAAGTAGGACTTTGTGTAACTAAGAGGCAAGGGTTGAGGAAATCTAATTTAAGGATTTCATGATTGGGGAGTTCACTTAATA
This sequence comes from Viscum album, assembly GCA_963277665.1. Classification (NCBI taxonomy): domain Eukaryota; kingdom Viridiplantae; phylum Streptophyta; class Magnoliopsida; order Santalales; family Viscaceae; genus Viscum; species Viscum album. The sequence continues at coordinate 1,783,833,472 of OY728155.1, read as the reverse complement.
GATCAAGGAATTGTGAGTTAATGAAGTTGGCATTTGAAAATACTACCTAAAACCATTCAAGATTCTTGACCAACTGGATTTGGGGAAATGAGAAGGGGAATATGAATCCTTTTCAATAGAATGTCCATGAAATAGGATATTTGGGATCTAGTGGTGAGGGCTATTAGGTTTCAGTAAAATAGTTGGAGACTAATGAATATAATATTTATTTATTTGTATAAATTTTATTAGATAAAGTACTAAAATAATGCTCATATTATTTTTAGAAATAGAATTAAAATGAATTCAAACATATCATTGTGATCCATACTTGAGAAGGATAACCTTACCACCACCATAAATTTCCAAGAGTACCAAAGTTTCTTACACGTTATCCTATACTATGAAAGGAAATTGTATGTGTTGTAAGAACCTATTCCTGATGTTCCTAGTAATGATGAAAGTGATGAATAGCTATCTCTCTATGAGAAACATCTGAATGATGCTATATATGTTCAGAGTTTCATACTATCATCCATGAATAATGATCTTTTTAAGAATAATGAGGACATGTATGCATATAGAATGATGTCTCACCATTGGGATCTCTATCAAGAGAAGGCAAGACAAGAGAGGTGTGAGATCTCCAATGCTTTGTTTACAAATAATCTTGTAGATTCAATGCCATATTTCCTCATGTATTCAAGATTATTGGATACATTTAATTCCTAGATATCTTAGGGATTAAATTCTCAGATGATTTGTGTATAGATCTCGTACTTTCATAACTGCTTAAGACCTTATCCATTTTTATTATTAATTATAATATTATAAATAATGATAAGAGTATTTAAAAACTTTTAACCTTAATTCTCCAAGTGGATAATGACATGGGGCATTATAAATTCATGGTCCTTATGGTGAACAAGAAAAGGAAGAATAATGAAAAGGGGCCCAAGACTCACAAAAAGTTTAAATCTCTTGAGCACTATCCTTCCAAGAAGAGGAAGATCCATAGGCAGAGTAAGGAAAAAGAGGTAGTATGTTTTTTATGTTTCAAGTCAGGCCATTGGAAGAGTAAGTACACCCATAAGTAAGGGGAATCTAAAGGTGCATTTATTATCAAGTTTAATCTTTCAATATCTACACATTGGGTATTAAATATAGCTTATGGTGCTCACATCTATATCCAAATGTATGAACCAATTATATTTTGAAAGATTGCTAGAGGAGAGGTGGATTTGAGATACGATAATGGTGTCAGGCTGGCTTCCCTAGTCATTGGTGACTACCACATTTCATTTACAATGATAATGTTTTTTGTTTTCAAATATTGTTATTATATACAGATAGTTTCTAAGAACATAATTTATGTATCATGCCTAGATTCATATGGGTTTATTTTCAAGTTTGAAAATAAATGTTTTTTATTTTTTATGGACAACATATGTTATGGTATGGAACATTTAAATAATGTTCTTTATGTATTAATTTACAAGAACAACGTGTTAGAAATTGATAATGAGTCATGTTCACATGACTCGTATAACACCCAGCTATGGAATCACCATATTGGCCATGTATACAATAATAATTTTAAAAATATATATAAATATGGTTATTTATATTCTTATTAGATAGAACCACTTGAAATATTTCATGCTTGTTTATAAGGAAAAATGACTGAACCACCATTTGGTGGATAATGTGAAAGGACTATAGAGATTCTAGGATTGGCACAAACTGATGTATGTAGACCATTTTTAGTAGAAGCCAGTGGTGGATATTTCTATTTAATAACTTTTACTGATTAATTGAGTATATATATCTATATGTTCTTGATGAGTTATAAGTCTGAGTCCTTTGAGAAATTCAAAGAATTAAAGAATGAAGTAGATAATCAAATTGGAAAGAAGATAAAGAAGCTTCGATCAGATTGAGGTGGTGAATATCTTAACCAAGATTTTATCAAATTTCTATAGAAGTTTTGGATTCTATCTCAACTCACTCCACCTTACACAGCATATTGGAATGGTGTTAGTGAAAGGAGAAACCATACCTTGTTAGACATGGTAATGTTGATGAAGATTCATGAAGATATTCCATTATTATTTTGGGGATATGCATTACAAACTTAGGCATATACATTAAATTTAGTACTAACTAAAGTGGAAAACAGAATTCCCTTAAAGTTATGGAGTAGAAAGAAACTTTTTTTGTCACATACACATGTATGGGGTTGTGAGGCATTTTATAAAGCCTTCTCAAGAAAAAAACTAGTACCCTGAGGTAAAAAGTGTATCTTTATAGGATATCCAAAGAAAAAAATGGATACTACCTATAAAACCCCTTAGATAAGAAAGTGATTATCTCTAGACAATCCATCTTCCTTGAGAGGGATCACATCCTTAAAAAGGATAGTGGGAAAAATATCGAATTCGATGCTCGATATAAACAATAGTTGGTATTGTAATAGATTCCACAGGTCCCTATGGAAGTAGTTCATGAAACACAAGTATTGCGCAAGAGTGCAAGAGAGGTATGAGAACCATATAGATATGGTTTTATAGTCACCAAATATGGTGACTCATTATTGGTTGACAATGATGAACCTCTCTCTTATAAAAAGACGGTAGATATCTTAGAAGCTATAATATGGAAAGAATCCATGAATTCTGAAATGGATTCCATATATTAGAACAAATTTTGGGTTTTGGTCTATGTACCTGTTGATGTAAAGATAATTGGGTACAAATGGGTATTCAAGAGAAAATTAGACATATAAGGTAAATTAAATACCTATAAAGAAATTCTAGTGGCTAAAGGGTTTAAACAGTGTCAAGGAATTGACTACGATGAAACCTTTTCACCAATTTCCATGTTTAAATCCATTAGAGTTATTCTTGTTTTAGTAGTTACCATGACTATAAGATTAGTAAAATGGATGTCAAAATAGCATTCCTTAATGGGAACCTTCAGAAAGATGTCTATATGACACAACCAGAAGGGTTTGTGACTCCTGGTGATCCCAAAAGGATTGTCAAGTTGAAAATATCCATTTATAGAATGAAGAAAGCATCTAGGTCATGAAAAAAATGATTCGATGAATCCATAAAATAATTTGGTTTCATTTAGAATGAATGTGATTTGTGCTTTTACAAGTGGTTTAGTGGGAATGTGTTTTTTATCCTAGTATTATATGTTGATGACATAATACTTATTAGAAATGATATACCAGTCTTACAGTCTATTAAGGACTGGTTAAAGAAATATTTCTCCATGAAGGACTTAGGCGAAACAGCCTATATTCTAGGGATTAAGATCATTTGTGATAGATCCAAGGAGCTACTTGGACTAAGTCAAAGTACATATATTTACTAAAAACTAAATATATTTTTTATGGAATATTCCAATAGATTATTGGTTCGAGTGTCATGTGGTTTACATATTTCTAATAAAATGTGTCTTCAGACACCATAGGAGAAAGATGGAATGAGTAAGATCACATATGCATCTATGATAGGATCAATCATGTATGCCATGTTATGTAGTAAACTTTATGTTTCCAATGCACTGATCATGGTAGGAATATATCAAGAATATCCATGAGAATGACATTAGTCTATTGTTAAGGCTATCCATAAGTATCTGAGAAGAACTAAGGATATGTTCCTGGTGTATGGATGAGACAAGAATCTAGTCATAATAAGTTACACTGATGTTAGTTTTCAAATAGATTATAATGATCTGAATTTTTACTCAGGAAATTTTTTTGGTATCAATGGAGGAGTTGTGAGATGGAAGAGTTCAATGCAGCTAGTTTTCATTGATTTTATAGTGCATTTTGAGTATATAGCGGCATCTGATATAGCTAAAGAAGTTGTTTGGATCCAGGACTCTTTCTAAGTGGTTTATGTGTTACCTAGAATTAAATACCCCATCACATTGAATTTTTATAATACTATAGTGGTGGATCTTGCAAAATATCCAAGGTCACACCAATGGACAAAGAACATACTGTGAAAGTATCACCCCTTGAGGGATTTTTAACATAGGTGTGAAGTTTTAGTAAGAATAGTGCCCATGTAATAGAGTGTGGTAGACCCATTGACTAAAGTTATATCTTATAAGAAGCATGATTATCATGTGAGACCTAGAAAACTGAAGTTTGTTAGCAGTTGCCTCTAGTGAAAGTGGGATTCTCTTGGATTTTGTGCCCTAGAACCAAATTATGTGTACGTTATGATAACTGGTATTCATATTTTTGAATAGTAATAAACTTATTATAATATAATGGTTATTCTTATATGTAACATAGTATGTGATAATGTACCAATAGGAGTTGTCACACTAAAAGGTCATAGCAGTTCCCCGTTATGATGAGAACCTGAAAGAGTGACGACATTATTCTTAAATATATGTTCTATAGCTGGATGATATCATTTGAGGGACACAAATGATAAAGGATATTAGGGGTGGATACTCATGGGACTTTGAGACACTTTCTAATGGTGTACACTCTTGGTAATATCCAGTAGGATATTATGGGAACGGGACCCACCCGTAGGAAATCCATATTTATATATGTCATTGGAAATTCCTATCTACGGACATGTTTATTGGTCTTTAGAATTTAATATTATTATTAATTAGTATTATGAGTTGAATACATTGATGTACTGATGAAAACCATAATGAAAGGTGTTCGTGGAAAGGTAGGATATGTTGGGTACATCACGATTAACATTGTATTAATGAATAATATGAGAAAGGATTTATCCCTTCTGTTCTTTAACGAAATTTGATATCTCAGGACCTTTGATGAAAATGATATAGCCTAAATAAATCCATAGCCATAGTGTTCTATCTGAAAGTTTAATTTCTGAGAAGTCAAAGAAAGAGACATCAAGCACATAGGTTGATGGCACCAGCATGAAACCTACTTTATTAGAGATATCATGAAAAAGGGATTATATTACATAGTAAGAATATGTATAAGGTATTATATAGTTATGGAAATAAATTATTTCTCAATGGGTGCCTTGGAATGTTACTAGATGTTAACCTTGATATTTAGGTTGTTTCACCTAGTTCTACTGAGAAAGAGGCCTAGAGGGTTACATAGTAAGTGTATCTAGAATCTCAGTGGAATAATAATATTATTATTTATTATTTAACAAGTTAAAGAAATATTATTCTCACACGTTGTTTTATAATTATTCAACTTTTCTTGATCGCATTTATTCCATCAATAGTTATTCGAGAGAATATAATGTGAGTAGAATATTTCATAAATATTTATTTCATATTTAGTGAATATAATAATTATTTATTTATCAGAGAATAATGTAGTGGTATTTATTTGATAAATAAATAGTTATTATTCAAGGCTTGATAAATATTTTATAGGAATGGTTTACCGATTTTAATGGTCCGATGAGAAATAATAAATATTGAATACTATTTAATTAAAAAATATTTAATTTAATTTTCAAGTTAAGACCATCTCGATAAATAATAAAAATAATTGACATGAGGTTCTGTAGGGATTAAATAAATAATAACGGGCACTTGTGAAATTATTTATTTCAAACCTTAGAGATATATAAAACTAATTGTATTATTTTCCATGAGAGCCAATTCTTTTGTTTAGTTGTACATAATGTATTTGGAGAATTATCTCAAGACCTAGAGAGATCCCTTTTCCGAGAACGCTACCAAGAATAAAGAGAGATATTCCTCCACCTCCCACTCTCAAGTCAAGATAGATCTAGGATAACACTTTGGGAGTCATTATCGAGGCGATCAAAGGTAGACAATGCAAGTGATAGGATCTTCTATGCTAGCACCCGGAGATTCCTATGGTTACTGATTGAAAATTAAATTTTTAATTCAAAATCACTTTTGAGGAAAAAATTGGGAAACCTGATACAAGAAATTACCTAGACCAGGACTACAAGGAACTGCCCCTCTCCCAAAACTACATCGAGATTCCTATGGTGATGTTCAGAGATTTGTGGAACACATGTGGATCACCACTAGAGGGAATATTCTCTTGATTCCTATAAATAAATGAGGGTACAATATAGATCTATTGTGATATCCATCAATAAAGAAATAATTTCATCAAGGTAATTCTTTAATTAAATAAATAAATTATAAATAATATGTTATGATAATCTCTTTGGCTCCAGTGTTCTGTCCCTTGTCTATTTTTTTATTCAATTCCATAGGTCACAACATTTATTGTTGTGTAAATATTGTATTGATCATCAATCATGAAAAAAATAAAAGTTTTTCACAACCCATCGCATGCTTCGATTGTACTTAGAACCTTCAATTACAACTAAACCACCTCATAATCATTTATTAAATCAGGTTATGTTTATATTTGGGATAGATTAACCATCTACTTGAACAATACTATAAAATTATATCATGAATGACTATGGGAACATAATTACTAAAATAATATTATATAAATTTTTAAATAATAATTTTTTGGTTATGATGATGTCATATCGACATTTAATTCATTCATTAATAAAACACACTTCGATCGCCAAGAATTGTCAAAACATGCTTGTTATCAAATTCTTATTCGAGAAAAAAGAATAAAAAACTCATGAAAGGAATTTGAAATATAATAAATTATTTTAAATAATTCCTCAAAATAAATTTAATTACCTAGTAAATATTATCTTTATAAAAATGATGAATATAGACACAACTATTATGAAACTAGTACAAATTATCACAATTATGAACACCTGATGTGGAAAATATGTAGGACTCATACAGAGAATGAATATTTGTGAATATTATAAAAGAAAATGGACATGTGTAAGGTCATTAATTAAGTTTATAATACATCTATTTTTTTATATATGAGTATAAAGTGTGTTCATGGATGTCAAGATAGGAGGTAAGGCCTTTCCATCTCAAATTCCTCTCTTTGAGTCAAGATTTTTTTATTATGAACCCAATTTCCTTTATATAGTGTATATACTACCTATTTGATATGTTATATCTTTAAATTACTTTTATTATTGGTATTTAAGGATCAATTTCAAGACCCCTATTTTAATATTTTTTATTGAATTGTTTCCCAATCCATAAGTGTGTTTTTCCTTCACAATTTTTATTATTTTGGACTCATGATATATTCACCACTTATTTCCTTTTTGTGGTGTATAAGTTTCCATAAAATATTTTTTACCATATTCCTAATGAATTTAAAGGGGTTTACAAGTCTATATTATTATCCATCCCACATATTTTTTTGATTCAAGAGTTAATAAAACTGTTATAAAACTCAATGTTTTCCATGGTGGAAAAATCACCCTATGTTTTGGTGAAGTAAAAGTGTGTATAGTTTCATTTAAAATAAATATTTGTCTAGTTACTAGAAAGTGGATATGAATGTTTCATAGATTCACCTAGGGGTAACCACCCTGAAAAGAGTTGGTTGAGCATTGACTCAATCATAACTTTAATGCATGATGAGTGGTCCTAAGACTGCACATATGACTAAATACTTCATAGGGATACGATTTAAAATATTCAAATGACATTTATAAGCCTTAATGAATGAATTTTCCTACCCTTGTTTTGGTCTCCTTCCAATGCAAATTATTGAACCCAATTATTATCTTCCATGGAAAACCCGCACATTGAAAGTGCCCTCACCACTATATTTATTTAATAAGGGTATTTCCTATTATATTAAAGATACATCATAACTTCTAAATTTATTAAGGGATGTTATCCAATACATCAACATTATTCCATTGAATGGGTAATTATTTATTTTATATATTTTTCATTATATGGATAATCATGTTTTTATTCAGAAAGAGGTTCCTTAGGTAATAGTATGAAATATCTTGTTAACTCCTATGGTGAATACATTGGACATAATCAAGTAATGGGTGAGGCCCAAGATTATATATCCCCTCAATGTATCAACTAGTCTCATGAGACAAATCATATTATGTTTTAGTGTATACCACTTAACATATCAGTATAGTGTATTAGAATAAGGTCTTGATAGCATATTTTGATGACTAGATTTATGAATTCTATCTATAAGAGATCAGTGATTATTGTTATCCATGTTTTCGAATATTCTCTTGGATATATCATGCCCTCAGTTTCTATTGATTATGGATTCCACTTGTTTATTTTTTCCTACCATATCACGTGTTCCATGATTATGTTATAATAGATTTTATTATTTTATACTCTTTAATGAGCATCTCAGCTCACCCTTATTTATTTTCCTTTCTATAGGAAAATTATAGGAGAACTATATGTAATTTTTAGGAATTTGGTGGAAGGGATAATAATTTCTCACAATGTTCCCATGTTGTATCTTATGTTTTAAAATCTAATGTATGTATATATATATATATATATATATATTCTTATAATACAATTAAGTTGTTATATCTTGTGAAAAATCATGTATTTTGTACCAATAATGTAATATGACTATCAGCTCTGGGTTTATAGAGTCTGGTATGTTATATTAGATATCATATAAAGTTTAATAGGAACCTTAGGGACTAGATTTAGAGGAACCTGGTTAGATAGCACAAGTACAATAAAACCCTCAAGATTTCTTGGGAACACTCTTGAAATTTTAATAAGAATTGTATTTTACAATTTAATATCATGTATGTTGGCCAAGAACAATGAATTATACCAAAATATTATGATAAAGTATTTGTTAGTTAAGAACTCTAATGGGATTCTTATTTCAAAGAATGTTTTTAAAGTAATCTCTATTAAGATTTATATATATTCCTTGGTGTAAAACTTGATTGTTATACCTATAGTTAATTTTTGACTTAATCCTTCATGTGGATTAGCTATCAAAGTATAATAAAAGAAATTATTACCACAATAAGTAGATTATGATTCAGGAAGGTATTGTGGAATATCTTGTCTTTAGAGAGGAGACTTCATTGAAGTTCCCAAGACCAACTCTCTTGAGTCTGGTGCTAAAACACAATATTTTTTCTAAATAAAAAATTTAACATCACTGAATAATATACAATCTTATATTCTCAAGGTTATTTTTTTTCTATGTATTAGGAGGATTAGAAAAATTAAAACACACGTTATCTCACTCAAATGTATATTTTTCCATAATCTAAATACTTCTATGAAAATTTCATCTTTTCTCTAAATAAAACACATAATTGAGTATCGACTCCAAAATTTATTCTACTCATCAATAGCCATATGAAAAACATTTCAAATCATGGGGTGAGAAAAAGTATCAATAAAGGGTTTTAAAAATAGAGATATCCTTATTTTAAAATGATTGTAAATTTTTTTTTGAAAACATTTTTCCTCAAAACAAAATGCTTTAATTTTAATAAAACATTTAATAAAGAAATAAAATTCACTTTTATATTTAAATTCCATAATAGTTTTTCAGAAAATAAAATTCAAGAAAATTATTTAGATACATTTAAAAATACTATAAACTCTTTCTTTAAAACAAAACCTTTGATATTTTATAAAACCATGAAATTATTTTGAAAATATAATCTTTCCTCTTTTGAAATACTTCAAAATATTTCCCTATAAACGATTCTAGGGATTTTTTAAAATAAAAAAATTCAAGCTTATAAAACAAAACTATGAGGAAACATGGAACATTAAAGGCTATATATAGTCTACCCATCACATGTTTGAAAAAATACCATGAGTTTTGGGTTCACTCTTCATCCCTCATCTTGTTTATAATTCCCTGGTGCCAAATTTTATCAAAAAAAATTATAGATTTCTTCTTTTTTCACTGTAGTTTTCCATGAGAACCATATATTTATTTAAGAAAATAACCATGTATATAAATATATATATATATTCAAACTTATATATATAATTATGTCTTTTTATTAGTGAAATAGAAGCAACTAAAATAATTAGACAGAGAATTGATTTTTCAATAGATACATTGAATGTCAATCAAAATAAAATAATGCATGGGAAAACAATATTTAAACATAGAATTAGAATCCATTAAAGAATATATTTTATAAAAACAATCACTACCACAAAAATGGATTTACTTAGTTCGACCCTTTTCACAGCACTGATAAAGGTACCACCTTTATCAGTACTTCTTTAGCGCAGTTAAAGGGAACCTCTTTATCGTTGCTTTTTTACAAGTGTTGATAAAAATCCCTTTTAATAGCACTTTCTTACTAGTACTGAAAAAGGGAATATTTAAAAAAATCATTAAAAATAATATTATAATATATAAATATAATAAATATTTTTTAAATATGTTTTAGATAAGACTAAATAGGAATCTATACTTAATATATAAGATAATTAGTGAAAATGGCTTATAAAATAATTTAAAAAATATATTTATTTAATAATTTACAAATTATTATTGATAAATAGTCATTTAATAACAATTTGAATATAAAAAAATAAATAAATTATCGAAAATAAGTTGGAAATGTATATTGAACTTCAAACGACCATAACTTTTGATCTCGGTGACTGTTTGGGCCCTACCACATATCAAATCAAATCATGCAATGAGCTCTACACCCTAATGACAAAGGGGAACCCTATCTCACATTTGTTTAGGCCAAAAAAGTCCATGAAATTCTCTAAAACTGAGTTTTTAGTCAGGGTATCCCACTTTTTTAACATTTGAAGGAATTTCAACCTTATTTAAGGGGGTCTTTTTTCTGTTTTCATTGGGGAATTAATTTATTCCTAGGGATTACATTTATATTGATATTATGGTTTTTATATTTTATCATTTTTCACAATGTACTATTATTTATAATAAAAATTATAACAGTATATACATATTTTTTATGTATTCAAACACAAAAAATTAATTTTATAAATAAATAATTAAACATATTTACATATAAAATATATTTATCAATATATAAAACTTATCTAAATAAAAATTAATATAGATTTTATTTAAAATAAAAATGTGTTAATATTTATATACATATACAATTAATGTATATATAATGTTTATATATATATATATTTGTGTGTGTATTGACAAACATATATATGTTTATATACATATTCTAATATATGTATATAAATATTAATATATAATATATGCAAAAAATATAAATATTTATAATTATATTTATAGATTCACACATATATATAAATATATATGTATGTGTGTATTTATAAATATATATTTAAATAGATATATAAAATATAAATATGTAAAATTTTATAAAATATAGGTGAGTGGAAAAGTTGTGGTATTGTGAGGGGGAGGTGTCAGGTTCAAAACTCACCAAAGGCAGGAGTGCACGTGAGTGGGTGAGGTAGTCTATAGCGTTGTTAAAGGGGGTGAGCTTCCTAGTACTGTTAAAGGGGTGGGGGATTCTAGATAAGAAATGTTAAAGGGGGGTCGGGTGCTGATAAAAGGGAGGTTGGTCCTCCTTCTGAATTTCCAGAAAAAAAAATTCTTTTTAAAAAAGTTATGTTTTTGACTTTTATCATCACTTTTTTTAGTGATAATAAAAGGGGTCTTTATAAACACTAAAAAATCTAATAAAATAGTTCTTTATCAGTGCTTTTTTTACCACTGATAAAAGGGGACTTTATCATCATTTTTTTTAGTGCTAATAAAAGGGACCCTCATTTTAATAGTGTTTCTATTATCATCACTTTTTTAGAGCTATAAATGCCATTTTTGTGCACTTTTAAAGGCCATATCTACTTTAGAGAATTTAATTTTAGAAGATTTCATGTTTTAATAAAAATATTTTGTGCATAAATTGATAAATATCAGAATAGAGTTACACATAAAATGATGATTTTAAACTCTTTAAAATAAACTTTGAAATTAAAATATCTTAAAACATAACCCACTTAATAAAGAGCTTTATTTTTAAAATATATATAATTAAAACATTTTTTACATAAATTGATAGATTTTGAAATATTATTCTCCTTATAAAGAGGGTTTTGGAAAATTAAAATAAAAATAAATTTACTTTAAAATGAGTAATAACCTTACATAAAATATAGATTTTAAAACCAAGCTATTTTATACATAAAATTATAATTTTGAAATGAGAGTTTGGTAAATTTAAAACCCCAATAAAAAAATTTCTCCATTTTAACTAAAATATAAAATTCAAACTTCTTAAAATAAACTTCTAAAAAAACTATTTAAAAACATTTTTCTATACACATATGATGAGGATCTATTTTTTTTAAATTTAAAACACATATTTTTGAAATAATTCTCCCCTTACCTTAAATTGCATCTTTTTTGTAGTGTCATGTAGCATCATGTGACGGTTGTACCCATTTTTTTAAAAAATTTCTAATTTAATTTTACGAGAATTCACCAAACTAAAACCATTTCAAAATCCCTTTCATGAAGGTAATGACTAAACTCACTCTATTCCTCTCTATCGGTCATCAGCCAATAGAATAAATTATCAGTATTCCCTATGCATTATCATCTTTGCCTCCATCCTGAAAATAACTTTCCACCTCAAGCATGCCCGGATGATCTCACCACCACCCACTAATGACCATATAACCTTACTCTCATCTATTGCCAACAAATGTTGCTGATATCATCCATATTCAATCCTATCAGAGTCATTATTCTAGTTGCTACCACCGGCGAGGTAAAATATGGCCCTCATGAAGTCTTGGGGTGTGGTTGGGTGCGGTGGAAAGGAAGACAACACTTGGGAAGAAGAGGATGATGAGGTTTTTTTGATTACTTTTTACATTTCAACATATTTAATTTGTTTATATATTCAAACAAAACTTATTTTAACTACCCAAAATATATATTTATGTTAATATACTTTATTAAAAATTTATTGATTTAAATTATAATCTAATTTATAATTTTTTTTATAAACTTAATCTTAAATGTTATAATCAATTACACATACACACATACTTAAATAATCACTCTTATTTCTTATTAACAATTTATTATTAACACTTACTCTTTATCAACATATTTTCTAAATTTTATATATATTTATATTCAATTTAGTAAAATATATTCAATTATTTTTTTAGCATTATAATTATAATTTTCTTTTATTTTATTTACTATCCATTACACTTTAATTATTATGTTACTAATAAAATTTAGTATTAAATGTATTATTTATTATAATTTACTTAAACCATTTTATATACCATTATAAATATCATTACACTATTAAATCCTAAAAAAATTCAGATATACTATGATAAATATTATAGTTTTCTCAATAATAAAATATTTTTACTTCAATTAAATATTTTATTTATATTTATTAATCGATGTTATATTACCCTAAAATATATATATTTATTATTCTCGTATATAAAATAATTTCCTTTCATATTTTGACATGTAACACATTTGTTCATAGACAACTAATTATATAGTATCTTATATAATAAATATTAATATTATAAAAATATAAATTTTTATTACCAAAATACAGTTTTAAGTATATTATTTATATTATTTATAAAATGATGCAAAATATATCAAAATATATATTAAAAAATTGGGTTGTTATATTCATCGTCTAAATCATGTTCGAATCCTCCCCCACTAGCTCTCCTTAATGAAATTCTGGTAAGAGAGGAAGATCAAGTGTGATCTATGGATAAGGAAGATACCCTAAGTATAGAGGATATACCCATGGTACAAAAATTCGTTGATTTTTTTCCATAATAATTGTTGGGTCATTCACATGAGTGTTAAGTTGATTTATCCAATGAACTCATTCTTGATGCAATACTTTTATATAAAACTCCCTATGTACTGGAACTAGTAGAGTTGGTTAAGTTGAAAAAATAGGTACAGGAGTTATGTGATTTTGGAGTTATATATCCTAGTGTTTCACCATGGGGATCCCCTATTTTATTCATGAAAAATAAGGATGGGTCTATGATATTGTGCATCGATTATAGGGATATCAATGTCATTACTGAAAACAAATAAGTATCATTTACCATGAATTGATGGATTATTTGTTTCAACTTTAAGGACCCTAATAATTTTCAAAGATTGATATTTTCTCTGGTTATCATTAGTTAAGGGTGAACAAGGATGATATATCGAAGAAGGAATTTCAAAAAAGGTATGGACATTATGATTTTATTATAATCCCCTTTGAATTGACTAAATAACAATCAATCTTTATGGATATAATAAATATATTATTCAAGGATTATATTGAAAAATTTATGGTGGTATTAATGTAGGATATATTTATGTACTCTAAGAGTTATGATGAGATGAGATCTAGATGAAAATGATTCTAAAGACCCTAAAAAATAATTATATGGGAAATATAATAATTTTGAACATTAGATAACTTAAGTTTCTTTTCCTGGTCATATAGTCTCCAAGGATGGAATATCTGTTATCCATTAAAAAAATAAAGGTAGTCAAATAACGGACTACACCAATGGTTTTTTCAATATTTCACCTAGTTGGATAACTCGTTGACCAAATTAACATATAAAGGGATTAAATTCCCATGGTCAAGGGAATCTTGTGAAATTTTTGAAAAGTTGAAGAGGAGACTGATTAATGAATTGGTATTAACTTTACCATTAGGTAAGGAATGATTAGAAATATATTGTGATGCATCAAAGAAAGGAATTAGTTGTGTCCTTAGTCAAAATGATAGGGTGGTTTCCTATGCTCAAGGTAATTGAAAATCCATGAACAGAACTATCTAACTCATCACCTTGAGCTAGTAGTCAAAATATTTTTTTGAAAATATAGAGACACTACCTCTATGGTGAAATATGATATATATATATATATATATACAGACCATAAGAGTTTGAAGTATATAATCTCTAAGAATGATCTCAACATGCGGGAAACAGGATGGATGTAACTAATCAAGGACTATGATTGATCAATGCACTACCACCTTAGGAAGGGAAAAAGGTTGTTGGTTTATAGAGTAGGAGGGACCATAGAATTATGACCATGATAAGGATTAACAAGAATACTATATATATATAGTAAAAAAGGATATGGTGGTTTTTTAAAAAATGGATTCATCATTACTTTTCTAAGAAACTGTTAAACCATCCTTACTAGAAAATATAGAGAATTTCCAATAAGATTAAAAGGAATTAAAAAGGAATATTAAAGTATTAGATTATGGTAAATTAATAGAATTTATATGTAGATATAGATTATTAAAGTTTGGAAATATTTTATGTGTTTTATATAGACTAGAGTTAAAGAGAGAACTGGTAAATGAATCACATAACTCAAATTTATATGAATAGGTAGTATAAAGTTGTATAAAGATTTAAGACAACATTTATGGTGAGATGGTATGAAGTGGGAAATTATAGATTATGTGTTAAGATGATATGTACTCTAAAATTTAAAGGCAAAAAAATAATATCTTAATGGATTCATATAACCTCTACCTATACCTATATAAAATGGGAAAATATTATAATGAACTTTTTCATTAGACTTTTGAAGACTCCATGGAAGAACGATGGTATGTGGGTCATTGTTTATTTCCTTACTAAGTTTTCTCATTTCTTATAAATAATAGAATACCTACCCCTTGATCACCTTTACCAGCTCTATATCAATGAAATTGTAAGGATTAATAGGGCTCCTATATTTTTTGTATATGATCACGGCTCTTGGTTCACATAAAAAATCTGGAAGAATCTTCAAAGCGATATCAACATTAAGATATATTTAACCACTGACTATCATCCCCAAACTGATAGGAATTCTGAAAGAACTATCCAAAAATTGGAACACATGATGAGATCATGTTCTCTTGACTTCCAAGGTATACGGGATAATTATCTAACTTTGGTGAAATTTTCATACAATAATAACTTCCATTTGAGAATCCAGGTGGAATCATATGAAGCATTGTATGGGAAGAGGTTTCATACTCCAACCTAATTGGAAGAATTTGTAGAAAGAAAGCTATTTGACCTAGAGCTTGTGGAGGAGATGACTTTTAAAGTAAGAACTATTCAGGATCATATTAAAGTATCCCATACTAGAAAAAAGAGTTATGTTGATAATAAAAGGAATTAATTTTAATTTCAAGTAGGGGATCATGTATTCTTGAAGTTTTACCCATGTAATATAGTTATAATATTTATTAAAAATGGGAAGTTAATCCCTAGGTTTATTAGGCCTTTTTAAATACAAGAAATAATTAGAGTTATAACTTAATGATTGGTTATGTCTCCAAACTTTTATAAAGTACATGACTTATTACATGTTTCATTACTGAGGAAATACATGTCAAATCCAATGATTGTGATAACAAATGAGGTAAGATAGTTGGATATTTACTTGTGTTTTAATGAAAAATCAGTCAATATTCTTGATACTAGAGAGAAAGTGTTACGGAATTGAATAAATCAATTTATAAAATTCCTTCATAAAAATTACAAATAAGAAGAGAAAACCTAGGAGCCTAAAGAATCTATGAAAAAGTAATATCCATATTTTTTATATATCTTATATATACCCTAATTTTGATCATACAACTTTTAATGGGGGAATTTAATACCTGAGACCCTGCTTTAGAAGGTAAAAACATATCCTGGATAATCACACAATGCACACTATGAAGCGCCTTTATTCATGGGTATATTTAAAAGTTTAATTTATGAATGTTATAATTTAATTTTTAAAAAATAAATTTCATTTTTTAGTTCATCATAAATATATTATCCAAATATAAAATTTTGGTCTCTTTCTAAAATGATTTATTTTTAGGTGAATAATTCAATTACATTTTTTGTTAAAACTATTACCTTTATGAAATTGATAGAATGTAAGCATAAAATAAAACTAAAAAAATCATTATCTTGAGTAACTATATATTTTATGAGTAAAATTTTACATTTTAAAATATTTTTTTATTTTATAAATCTATATATTTATATTTTAAAACCAAAGCCGAATTTTTCACTAAAACTGTTTTAATTCACTACACACTTAAAATTTTAAAATTACCGCATATTAATTTTATAAATTTAATCTTATTAAATGGATTAAAAAATTATAATTATTATGTAAAAATTATTTAAAAGGAATATTTTTAGTCATAAAGGAAAAATTACTAAGTTAAAAACTAGTTACTACGGTAAAACTTAAAATTGTAAAAGTGGAAAATCTAATGATAATGAGTTGAAAAAATATTTAACACATGTGTTAAATTGAATAGTATATTATTTATAGACATTTTATATTCCAAAATATATTATTTATAAATTTTGGAGACACCTTTCTTGAGAGTGACTTCCCATTACTAAATTTTTTTGGGTATTTACAAAAATGCCATCTCTTTTCACCTATAAAAGGGGAAGTCCTCTTTGCATTTTCTCTCACACCCCAAACCACATAGTTAATCTAGATATCTATCCAAAAATATCATAAAAATTCCTAACCTCCTAAAATATGTTCTATTTTTTTCAAAATATCATCCCCCAAAATCTTATTCCCCATCTTAAAGAAGATGATCCAAAAAGTGAGGTATAAATTCTAACCACTCCTTTCTCATTTCAATTTCTTTATGTTCAATTTTTCTTCCTTTAATTCCATTACCCCTTATTAAAATGTTAATATCAATATAATTAGTATACTGGTATTTTATTATAATGATGTTACAATCATTAACCTCATTTCCATGTTCGATTAAGAAAAAAATGTCATTCGTGCGTTGTGCAAACTACCGTCTCCACAATGAAACATGTTTCATTTTCCTTCACCACCATAAAAGGATGTTACTAATAGTTAATTTAATATAAGTATAATATTTATGGTATATTAAATATTCTAAAATGATAAATCGTATTACTCCTTTTCTTTGTGCTATGGAAAAAAATCCACATCCATGCATACTTGTGGACTACTGCCCTTATGGAACAATAGATTTCTATTTTTCTTGTCATCACCACCTTACATGGATTTTAATGATAATAGTTTTAATAGATAAATATAATTTTTATCAAATTATTAAGTTTATTTAAATATAAATTGTACAGCTTATTAACAATATGAGCAATAAAAAATTGTGGTAAATTCAACCATCCAAAAGAGTGTTCTAAGAGCAAAAACTGATTTCTTTGTACTATGAAATAACTTATTATAGGTTATATTATTGTGATAATTTCTTATAATTTTGATATATAACACTAATAAATACTAAATAATCTCGTTATGATTCCGGTATAATGATATTACAATGGAACCATCTCATAATCATTCATTAAATAAAGATATGTTCATGTTTAAGATGGTTTAAGCACTAACTTGAAAAATTATACCATGAATGAATATGGGAACATAATTATATTATAATATGACAAAAATTTGTAAATAATTATTTTTTTTTTTTTTGTGACATTATATCAATATTTAATTCCTTAATTAAGAAAACAAACTTCAATCATCAAAAATCACATAAACATGCTTGTTATCAATTTCATATTCAATGATAAAGACTAATAAACTCATGAAAGGAATGTGAAACATCCTAAATTATTATAAATAATTAATAAAAGTTACTTTAATAACCTATTAAAGATGATATTTGTAATAATAATGAATATAGACACTAATATTATGAAACTATTACTAACGATCAAAACTATAAACACACGATGTGGAAAATAGGTAGAATCCATATATAGAGTGGTTATTTATGAAGAGTATAAATGAAAATTATTATGAGTAAGTTTATAAATTAATTGATTAATATAGATATGTTTTTGATATAGGATATTAAAGTACATTTTTGGAATTCAGGATAAGAGGTGAGGGTTTTTTATCTCAAATTCCTCTCTTTGAGACATGTTCTGTATTATACACCTAATTTAATTTATATGGTGTATATAATACCTATTTGAGATTCCATATCATGAAATTAATTTTATTATTGGTATTTTAGTATTAATTTTAATCTCTCTCTTTTAATAGGTTTTGATTCAATTGTTACCCAATCCATTAGTGTGTTTGTTCGTATCAATTTTCATTCTTTGGGACTCATGTTATATTCACCACTTATTTTATTTTTTGTGGTGAATATATTTCCATTTAATCCTTTTTACCATATTTATCATGAATTTAAATGGGTTTACAAGTACATATTTATATCCCTCCCTTATATTATTTTGATTCAATAGTTACTAAACCCATTATAAAACTCAATCATTTCCATGGTAAAAAAATCATCCTAAGTTTTGGTAAAGTATTAGTGTGTTTAGTTTCCTAGAAAATGAATCCCTTTCTAGATACTAGAAAGTGGGAGGGGCTATAGAATAGATTCACCTAGGGTTAATCCCCCCAAAATGGTTGGTTGATAATTAACTCAATCATCACTCTGATGTATAATGGTTTGGCCCAAGACTAGACACCTAGATAGACATTCTTAGAGGATAAGATTTGGAATATCCACATTCTCTCTATAATCCTTGATCATGGATTTTTCCTACCATTGATTTGGTCTCCTACCAATGAAAACTATTGAACCCAATTACTGTCTTCCATGGATAACCCGTCACATTAAGAATACCCTCACTACTATATTTCTTTAATAAGGGTACTTCATGTTACTTTTATTATACCCCATAGCTTATAAGTTGATTAAGGGATGTTATCCTATACATCCACATTATTCCATTGAATAGAGAAGTATTTTTTTGTATTTTTTATATATGGATATCCATGTTTTTATTCAGTCATAGGTTCCTTATGGAATGGAATGAAATGTCTTATTGAATATTATAATTAATGAATTGTTCTTAATTAGGTAATGGGTGAGGCCTATAATTATATATACCCCTGATGCATCGATAGGTATCTTGAGACAAAAAATATTAGGTTTTACTGTATATATATCCCTATATTAGTAGTTTATCTTAAAACAAGGCCTTAAAAGCATGTTCTGATAACCATAATTATGCATTCCATGAATATGAGATCAATTATTATTATTGTTCATATTTTAATTTATTTACGTGGATCTATCATGCACTCAGTTTCAATTTATTATGGATTCATATTGTTTATTTATTCCTTCAAAATCTCTTATTACTTGTTTATGTTATGACAGCTTCTACTATATGTTACTCCTTACTAATCATCTGAGATCATCCTTCTTTTTTCCCTTTATCCAAGAAATCTAGAGGAGTACTTTGTGTAATTTTCAATGATATAATGGAAGGTATAATAATGTTATCACAATGTGATCATGTTTTATCTTATGTTTTCAAATGTGATGTATATATGTATATAGTATTCAAAGACTAATAAGTTATTGGATCCTACAAAAACTATTATATTTTGTACCAATAATGTAATATAACTACCAAATCTAGGTTTTGAGAGTCTAGTATGTTGCAATATAGATATTTTTATCTTAGATTTATTTATTTGGTATTAGAGTAGGCTTTAGTTATTTTTGAGGATTAGTGTATGTATTTTGGGGATTAGGATGAGAGAAATTTAGTGAAAACCTAGGTATATGTCTAGGTATAGGATAACATCCTAGAATTTTGGTAAAGTTATGAGTATGTGGTTTTCTTAAAAATTGAATCCCTTTTTTGGGTACTGGTTAGTGGATAAGGCTATAGAACAGATGCACCTAGGGGAAATCTCCTTGAAAAAGTTTGGTTGAGTATCAACTTAATCTTTACTTGGTGAATGATGAGTGGGACTAAGACTGAACATCTGGGTAGACACTCATAGGGGATATTCTTTTTTTGACTAAATTATCTTTACGAGACATTATGAAGGATTTATTTTTCTGAGTAATTGGGTTAAGGAGTACGATAGAACTAAAACAAATGAAACATATATTGAAAACACAGTTGTCTAGATTGAATTGAAAGTTAATTTGACAATGTTAAAGAGTGATACATTTTGAGGTTGAGTATTTCATAAGATAATTTATGAAAATTCTCTTATGATTTTAATTTTTCATCACTCGCTTTAAGACATTTTGGTTTTAGTAATGGATTAAGGTTGAAGAAACCAAGTTAAAAATGGATTTCATGGAAAATGTTGAGATTATCCCAGCGATAAACCTAATGGGATAGGATCTAGAGTAATAAATCTTGTGATTATTCTAAACTATATATAAATAATTTGAATTAATAGTATAAAAATGGTTTAATTTCCAAACACACCAATGAAGAGAAGGATGGAGTCTCATGGAAGTTCATGTGATGAAGATAATTAACAAAAGAAGATTCAATTTTCTTCATGTCAAAAATGTGTAAAGAGGCACCTAGGGGATTGTCTTAAAGGAATAGGAAAATGTTTTATCTTTGGTAAATGAGTTCATTGAGAAATAAAAAATATAAAAAAAATTAATTGTTAAATTTACATGATGGTTAAAAATAATGTTTGTCTTAAGGATCCAATTGCAATTAGAAGTTTTAGATGTGAGGAATTTGAGAACTATGGAAACCAGTGCACTAATCCAAGGGATGAAGATGAAAATTGACACTAAATTCCTCCTGGAAAATAGGGAAAAGTAAAATCCTATTAAAATACAACTATTTAAGTGGATTGTGATTATTTAGTGGTGTTAGGTGATATTCACTCTATATTTATAGAAGTTTTGTATCTTGTAAGTTTTCACCAATCATTAGATATTAAATTATAAATAAAAACTACCAGTGATGTAAATATTTAATCCAAGTTTTATGAATATCCTTTAAGTTTTATGGGATTATTCTTCACTAAAGTTTTATTATGTCTTCCTTTAGATGAAATTGATGTGATTTTGGAAATAGATTTTTTATCTTCACATAGACACTATATAGGGAAATTACATTTCAAACCAAACTATGATCATCTATTGGTGTAAGGATGACTACGCTATCTCCTAGAAAACTAATTCTAATATAAGAGTTATGATATCAAATCATTAAGGATGTTTAGCTCAAATGATTTGAGAAAAACCCAATATTAGGAATGACATATTCAAAGGGAAAAATATGTTTACAACGTTTATAAAGTAGATATATATCTAGATATAATATCTCAGTTAATGTATATATTTTAAATTGAATTAAGTACTTTTTTAGTCATTTATAATTAAAAATTTTGAGTATTACATTTATTTAAGGGGGAGAATGTAACACCCTTAGATTTTGGAATATATTTTTTTCTTTAAATTAACTCTATGTTATATAGTTTACTTCACACAAACCAACAAAATAAATTGATTCATGAAATATTAGTTGAATGTTATTAATAAAAATTAACAATAATAAAACCTATAGTAATTAAAAATATTTTAAAAATTATAAATGCATACTAAATAGGATTAAGAACACTTAAATATTTAAAATTGAATTTTTCAATAAAAATAGTTTTATTTATATATTATATTTTCATTTAAAAAGTAAATTTATATATTTTAGAATTTTAATTTTTTAAAATGAAACTCATTTTTTAATTCATCATTTCAAAATTATCTTGGGGTGAATTGTTTTGTATTTTTCTAGAATATTTTATTTTTAAATGAATAGTAAAAAATTCAGTTTTTATCAAAATTGTAAATTTTATGAATTTATCATTATATAATAAATTCTTAAAAATTATTAAATATTTTAATTAATAAAATATTTATTTAAGGTGTAAATTTATTCATTTTAAATAACATTTTGAATTTAGAAAACCTATTTCTAATTTTTAAAACTTCGGTAACATTTTATTCCAATTTAAAAATAGTTTTCAGTCATTTATTTTAATTAAACATTTTTATAGTAAAATTGTTTTGGATTTATTTTAAAGTTAAAAAATTATTTGTTTTATAATAAACAATTTTATTTCATGTAAATTAATAATATTGGTACTTTTAACCTACACATAAATGTTAAGCTTAAAACATTTTTTTCTAAAAGTGTTTTTACGCTTTATGTGAGTTAATTATAAAATTAACTTTTCTAAACCTCCAAAATTTTAATTAATAAAACTAATTTAATATTTTAAAAAATAATTTTCAAAATATTCAAAAAAATCATCTTAATTTTGGTCATTAAAATTAATTACTGATGTCAAAACATTAATTATCATGGTAAAAATAAAAATTGTGAAAAGAGTTTTACTAAGTATAAAAGACCTAAAATATTGGAAATACATGCCTCTAAGTGTTTCAATTATAGGTGTCTGGGAAAAACCTCCTCCCATACATTATTTTAAACTTTTTGATTCTTTAATCCTTAAATAGTGACATACCATTATTGAAATGTAATGGGTACTTCCAAAATTACCCTTTTCTTCACTTATGATAGGATATCACTTCCATTACTTCATGCTACTCCTATACCTTCGAATTTCATCATGAAAATATTCTATTTTTTATAATAGATGACTATATCTATTAAATAATCCTCTATTATTATTTTTTTATCCTAAATCCTCCATTTACAAGGATATTTCCAAGATATATCTAATGTTCTCAACATGAGTATTTTTTACTCCTTAGTCTTTTATTCTTAATATATCTCTTTAAAAAAATAATAGGCACAATAATATAATGAAAATTTTAATATTAATATACTATAATGTTATTATATTAATGTATTAACCATTATTCAATATTTTCTATACAATAAGAAAAACAAAACAACATTGATCGTGCGTGCGTGCGGTCTACCGCCTCTATAAAGCATTGTGGCTAATTTTTCATAATTATCCTCCATGTTTGGTAATAAGGATGTATTTGATGAATGAATATTTATAATATTTTTCAATTTTAATTATTAAATGATAATTTATCATATACCTTCATTCCATACCATTTTTTAAGAAATGGAATTGTTAATCATGCTTACATAAGGATTACTGCCTCTATGAATGATAAATTTCATTTGTCATCACCATCCTACATGGATGGTTCTAAGAATGAATTTGATGAAGGTAAATGATATTTATGAAATCTTTAATATTATTTAAATATTATATTATTATTATACAAAAACATGTCATTACTTGTTAAAACATTATAACACACTCTTGTTTGGGTCAGTTGTACCGCCTATGTGAATGATGTTATAATGTTTATATCATGAATGATTAAGGAATGATATATAATGGTAATATAATTTAATAATAATTTATTTAATATTTTTTAATTATTATTGAATGGTTTTATTAATATTTAATATATTTATTAATATACCATCTTTCAATAATTAAACCCACCACAATTTCCTTTTTCATGAACCATATTAATTTCATTCACCTAATGAAATGAGACTTAAGGAATAATTGAAAATAATGATTATTATATATTGAATAATATGGGAATTATGATATTAAAACCAATAAGTTATAATCAACCCTATCACTATGAAACTTAAATGAAACAAATAGTCAAAAAATCCTAATATCTGATGATGAAAATAAACTATAATATAGTAACATATTTTTGATAGAGAGTTATAAATTATGTGTATAAAAGGTAAGATTTTTTAATGCATCCCTGAAATTAATGATTAGTATAGTTATGTTCATTTTATATGTGTTTAGTTAAAGTTATTGATGAGTTCATATTTTTCACAATTTTTTTAATTATAATTGTTAATTGTTTTAAGTTTTTAATTGAGATTATCTATGTTTTATTTGATAATATTCATTTATGGGTATTTATTTTATTTAAATGAAATTTTCTATAAAAAATGAAAATAATTCAAATACTTTATTGTATATTGTTTTATTCTTATTAATATTTTTTTAAATATGCTATGTAAGTGGAAATAGAAAAGGAATTACAAATAGAGACTTACTAAAAAATGGTCAGTGTGATAACCCTCCGCCTATGGGAAAACAAGCCATATATAATTCATAAGAAGGGTTCTCTAGATAAGCCACCCCATATAGAGATCCCACCACATGGTACAGGAGGATCACGACTAATGTGGGTTGGTTCATGGGATATTATAGGCGTGTGGGGAATAGGTCTACACGTCGATGGGAGGAATATCTCAGTGGAATGAGGAGGTTCACAGTGGTGAAAGGGGTCCTTCGTCACTCATCTGAATTGTTGTGGTGATGAAGGAACTAGAAGAATAAAGAGAAAAATCTTGCTGCATTTGGAAACTTTTACTACTAAAGTGGGTCAATTTCAATTTCCTATCCCATAATGACTAGAATGAGGGGGTGAACTCTTTTTTACCAAGAGATGTAGTAAACGGAGAATGTGCTCAGTGTAATTAAAATTGTTTGATTTTAATTTTATGATGGGTTGAATGTTTTCTTCATTTTATTTCAACATTATCCTCCTTTATAATGCATAACCAATGCTTAGAGAGGAGGGTATGCTACTTTAAAATACATCAACTAGTTATCCTTCTCATGTCATAACAAAGGCATGATCTAGGGATAACTATGTTTAAATATGGTTTTGAACACCTACCAATAGACTAAACCAAGTATCTAAGAGGGGAAAGGGATGACTTTAATGACTGGAATTATTTTGAGTAAATTTTGTTCCCTAATTTTTTTGTGGGGTATTTTATTTTTCATTTAATAAAATGAGTATAATTAAAATAAGATCATTGGGTTTCAACTGTTATATGACTGTTGGTCAATATGACCATTAAAAACTAAATATTACAATTATTTTCTATAAATACAAGTGATCTTGATTAATTAATATAGAAATAAGATTTGATGGCCCCATCCAGTAGTCTCGGGCCGATCGAAGCCCATCTGACAAAACTCGGGAATTAGGTAGCACCTTTGGGCTTTTCTTTATACCAAACCTAAGCCAAACTTCATCATGTGAAGCTGGAATGCAATCGCCTTCATGAGAAGTTCAAACTGATAGAAATCACTACTCAGGCAATGTTGGCCGAGCCGCCCCAAGATTATATCACCCTAGCACACCTTACTCTTAGGTCTTATTCTGGTCTTATAAGGGGCTATGTAACAAGACCGTAACTTCCTTGTGTAATCCTTTGATTTAAATAAAAATTGTGATTTCTTCTTATGGTGAAGTTTGTGAATTTTCAAATGTCTGGATAAATATAGTATGCATATTATTGATGAATTTTAGAAAAAAGATATTTTAAAAATATTTATTTAAACCTTAAATAATTAATAATGTGTAATTATTTTCAAAACATTGTCTTCTGTAGTTATGTTTAGTAAGAAATTTAGAGTCTAATAAGATCAACTTAATTTTTGGGGAATAGTAAATTATGAATAGTGATTTTACGCTTAGGATTAGTAATGTGGCCAAATGGATTAGTAATCTCACTTAAATAAAGTATTAATATAATTTAGGCACCTTGATTAAGTAATGCAATTCAATAAAATAGGTAAATAACTGTTTCAGAAATTATTAGTTAAGTATTAGTTTTTTCAGGTTAATAGTGTTTTTTACTTAAAAATTAAATTAAAAATATTTAGAAAATTATTTTTATAAAATGGAGTTTATTTTTGAATTCAGAGCATTGATATTATATTAAGGTGAATTTCTGGTATTTTTCTGAAAAAGTTGAATTTTTGGTGAATAGTGAATTTTCAGTTTAGAGTTTCACGTGTTTAATGACATCATTAAGGATTTAATAATTATGTAATAATTCTGGTAGACTTATGAATAGTAATATAAGGTATGAGGTATCCTAAGTGTCCAATACCATGGGAAAATACCATGTGAATGCCCATGGTTTTGACAATACCACCAATGAGGTGCCCCTTGGCCATTAATGCCTTTTCCCCTCTCTTCCCCTATAAATACCAAGCCATTCTCTCATGATTTCCATTACAAAATCCTTCTCAACAAATTTATGGTCTCCTTACCTCCCAATAAGTCCTCCCAAGGTTCCCTCAAGCCTCCCAAGGTCCCAAACTTCAAGATTTTGAAGTTACTCTTCAAGGTAAGGGATCCTACCTCTCTCTTTCTTTTCAAGTACTCTCTTTTATGTCATTTCTTTTATGATCCATGTTATTATGTTGGAGGATGTTATTTTATATTCACCTTAATTTAATTTTTATTTTCATATGATGAGAGACCCCCTCTTACTCTCATCAATTCATTTTAATAATTTTTAAGTGACGCCGTTAGGCTGCCAAATTTTTATTAGAGAAATCTTATTTTTGTCTTCCTTTAAAGTTTTTTTCATTTCATATGGTATATATTTCAAATTTCATTACCATGTTCTTATATCCTTTATATTTTGTCCCTATAATATTTTTTGGATCATTTATGAGTGGGTAACTTATGTCCCCTCTCTTTTCAATGTTTTCTAAAACCCTGCATTATAGTCGTTATGCTGCTGAATTTCCATCTCAAAATATCTCTCTCTTTTTCTCAAATTATTTTATTTTATTAAGTGAATAATCAAAAATATTTATTCTATATGGTTATTCACATATATATCAAAATTTTCGATTTTAAATTCTGGGATTTACATACATGATACCCGCTTTCCTTTTCCGTGGGTTTAAAGTGACATAAAGATCATATCTTTAAAGCAGTTTTTAAAATTCCATGATTATGAAATGAAACCCATTTCTTTTATTCTATATGGGTTATTTATGAAATTTTTGATGATGATATATGTGGCTCACATTATAATAAATAAAAATTAATGGTTCACCCTGATAGCGCTCTAATGTATTGGGTAAAGACTTAATCTCTAGAGATGACCATTTTAACGATACCTTGGTGAATTACCTTGGTAATTTTTTTTAATGACACCTTGGGGATAGACCTTGGTGGTATAGAAATGATTTTCTATGTTAAATGTTTTAGCCACATCTTCAAGTTATGACACACATTATTTTTATTATGATATGCCTCATGATCTCTTTCTCAAGCCTTAAAGTTATTTATCATGACTTTATTGATGTATCTCAAGTTCACATGTAAAATGTTTCCCTTGTTTTCCTTACTGGAACTTCTACTCACCCTTTCCTTTGATGTATTTTCCCAGGTTATGAGATGTAGTAATGAACTTAGGATGAACAAATGAATAAGCCTTTCAAGTGTTTAAGGATATTTTTTTTTATGTTGTCATGTATTAAGTTCCTGGTTTCCAAGACATTAAACCTTAAAGATCCTCGGTTTTTTATAATGTAATGAAAGTTTATGTGATAAAAATTCGGGATGCTATATTTGGTATCAAAGGATGGTTTGGTTATTTTTGGAAATTATTATTTTATTACTTTACAAGGTTTCTTAATGAAAATATTAAATATAGGAAAACATCCTGGTATTTTGGTGAAGTATTGAGTAAGTGGTTTCAAAACAAATAAATCCCTGTCTGGATATGAACAAGCAGAGGTGGCTCAGGAACAGATGTACCTAGGAGTAAAAACTCTGACAAGGTGTTTCAGGCTTGACCCAGGGTAACCTGGTGCACAATAGTGGGTCTTACTTCACTCTTGGTTTGACACTCCCGGGGGATATGCTTTGGTAAATTCATAAGCTTAGTATGAACCATTATTAAAGGAACAAAGATAAAATTAAATAAAGATTCACATAAGAATATATGATCATAGATAACCTAGATTGGAACCTATGGGATCACAAGTTAGGATATAATTTTCCTCTACAAGTTTATCCTTCTATTCTTAAAGTTTCCTTTTCATGATTATTGGCTAAGTATTTAAGCCCCCGAATTGTACTTTCTTTTCTTAGTTAATGGTGGGAAATATAAGAACATGTCCCAACAACCAATGTGATAGGAAATGTGATGATTGACCTATTAATATGATAGATATTATGAGAGATCAAGTTGAACATATTGTGATTATGCCAAACCATCAATCAAAAAACACAATTAATAATTGGTACCTAGTTGAATGCCCAAATTCATCCAGGAAGAGGAAGATGAAGTCTCAAGGATGTTCATATGATAAAGGTGATAAGGGAAAGAAGACCCAATTTCCATTTTTCAAATAGTGTGGAAAGAGGCACCAAGGAAAATGTCACAAAGGAACTAGGAGATGTTTTAATTGTGGGATGATAGGGTATAAAGTAGCCAATTGCTTTAAAAAAATGGATAATGTGATGAATGGAGATAATTTTCAATCTAATGTACCTTATAATATTCAATGTCAAAAATGTGGAGAAGTTGGTCATTATCCAAGGCAATGATCTCTTGGAAGGGATGAGAAGCATGATGAGCATCAACAATCTTCAAGGACAAGGGAATAATGCAAGTCCTGTGCTGAGATGGATCATGATGACTGAAGTATATGTAACTTCTTTGCAATAATTGTCTATGTAATGTTGTATTTTAGTTCGTGCTCTACGAGCATATCTTTAATGTTTTCTAAGAACATAGAGTCACTACTTAAGATGGTTTTATATCATTAAGGAAAACATCTATTTTTATGTATTTCATGTTGATGTTGTGAAGCTATTCTTCTTGAAAAAAAATTATTAGGGGATTAAAAGATGTATATTATTTTGGAAAATGTTCACTAATTTGGGAACCCTATATGATCAAGGTAAATAGATAACTACGGTATTTTATTTGAGAAGTAAAGGTTGACTTATATTTTGAAGAATCGGTGGATTTAAGGTGAACTTATGGTAATTTAGGTTACTTATGGAAATGATTAACCTATCTTGGTGAAAATGTGATTAGGTTAGTTACTTTTTTTATAAGACATTAAGAGAGGTTGATGTTGTTTAGATATGAATGATAAAGTTTATATTGGAAGACTATGTTATTAAATCCTTCTGATTTTTGGGTTCCAATCTTAGTTTTTATTATTCTGAAGAATTTTAAGGATGATTGTGTATTGAATGGTCTTTCTGGAACTTTGGGTACTTTTGTTGAATTTTGGAGATTAATATTCAAATTTCTTTTTATAAAGGATTATCCTTTTTGGGGATTATATGATCTCGTACTAACCTTTTTAGTTTTAGTTAATGACTAAAGACAAGTAAAAAATATAGTTATTCTTTTGTGGATTATGTGATTCTCTAGAAGATGATTCTTGAGCTTTTGATGAGACCAAGTCCTTTTGAATGCTCATTATTTGGAGAAAAGATTAGTCTTGGTGGAAACTTATTAAGGGACGAAACTCTACAAGAAGGTAAGTATATTTCCTTATGTTTTTATTCTATGTAGTAAAAGATTTCCTCAAAATTATGAAAAGGAATGTAAAACAAAAACTTTGTTGGTGTACATTTCCTACTGGGTAATCAAAGACCGTTTAACACATCTTAATTTTGTGATCTTCTTGTGGTTAATTTTCTCCAAATAATGTTTTCTATCACTCTCCATCAAAACTTGACCCTTTTTTTTCTCTTCCATATCCATCTTTTCCTACATGGAATCCTAGTACGGGTTAATTCAGGTGACCTTTGTACTTATCTTTCTTTCTTTTAAAGTAATAGTTTTACTGACTCTTTTTCCGATGTGGGACTTTCAACGAAATTTCCAAGCCCAATTTTAAAATTTTGAGGATGCAATTTCTTAAGGGGGGAAGATTGTAACGACCCGAATTTTTTTGAGTAAATTTTTTTCCCTAATTTTTTTGTGGGTTATTTTATTTTTCATTTAATAAAATGAGTATAATTAAAATGAGACCATTGGGTTTCAACTGTTATATGACTGTTGGTCAATATGACCATTGGAAACTAAATATTACAATTATTTTCTATAAATACAAGTGATTTTGATTAATTAATATAGAAAGAAGATTTGATGGCCCCATCCAGTAGTCTCGGGCCAATCGAAGCCCATCTGACGAAACTTGGGAAGGAGGTAACACCTTTGGGATTTGCTCTGGACCAAACCCAAGTCAAACTTCATCATGTGAAGCTGAAACAGAATTGCCTTCGCGAGAAGTTCAAACTGATAGAAATCACTACTCAGTAAATGTTGGTCGAGCCGCCCCAATATTCTTTCACACTATCACACCTTAATATTAGGTCATATGCTGGTGTCATAAGGGGCTATGTAGTGAGACTGTAACTACCTTGTTTAATCCTTTGATTTAAATAAAAATTGTGATTTCTTCATATGGTGAAGTTTGTGAATTTTCAAATTTATGGATAAATATAGTACGCATATTATTGATGAATTCTAGAAAAAAGATATTTTAAAAATATTTATGTAAACCTTAAATAATTAATAATGTTTAATGATTTTTAAAAAATGGTCTTCTATAGTAATGTTCAGTAAGAAATTTAGAGTCTAATAAGATCAACTTAATTTTTGGTGAATAGTTTATTATGAATTGTGATTTTATGCTTAGGATTAGTAATGTGACCAAATGGATTAGTAATATCACTTAAAGAAAGTATTAATATAATTTAGGCACCTTGATTAAGTAATGTGATTCAATAAAATAGGTAAATAACTGTTTCAGAAATTATTAGTTAAGTATTAGTTTTTTCAGGCGAATAGTGTTTTTTATTTAAAAATTAAATTAAAAATATTTAGAAAAATATTTTTATAAAATGGACTTCATTTTTTAATTCATAGCATCTATATTATGTTAAGGTGAATTTTTTGGATTTTTCTGAAAAAGTTGAATTTTCAGTGAATAGTGAATTTTCAGTTTTGAGTTTCGGGTGTTTAATGACATCATTAAGGATGTAATAATTATTTAATAATTCTGGTAGACTTATGAATAGTAAGATAAGGTATTATTTGTCCCAAGTTTCCAATACCATGGGAAAATACCATGGTAAAGCCCATGGTTTTGACAATACCACCAATGAGGTGTCCCTTGGCCATTAATGTCTTGTCCCCTCACTTCCCCTATAAATACCAAGTCATTCTCTCATCCTTTCCATTACAAAATCCTCCTCAATGACGTTATGGTCTCATTACCTCCAAATTAGTCCTCCCAAGGTTCCCTCAAGCCTCCCAAGGTCCCAAACTTTAAGATTTTGAAGTTACTCTTCAAGGTAAGGGATCCTACCTCTCTCTTTCTTTTCAAGTACTCTCTTTTATGCCATTTCTTTTATGCTCCATTTTATTATGTTAGAGGATGTTCTTTTATATTCACCTTAATTTAATTTTTATTTTCATATGATGAGAGACCCCTTCTTACACTCATCAATTCATTTTAAGAATTTTTAAGTGACGCTGTTAGGCTGCCAAATGTTTATTAGAGAAATCTTATTTTTGTCTTTCTTTCAAGTTTTTTTCATTTCATATGGTATGTCTTTAAAATTTCATTACCATGTTCTTATATTCTGTCCCTATACTAATTTTTGGATCATTTATGAGTGGTTAACCCATGTCCCCTCTCTTTTTAATGTTTTCTAAAACCCTGCAACATAGTCGTTATGCTGCAGAATTTTAGTCTCAAAATGTCTCTCCCTTTTTTTAAAATTATTTTATTTTATTAAGTGAACACTCAAAACTCTTTATTGTACAGGGGTATTCACATATATATCAAAATGTTCTATTTTAAATTCTGGTATTTACATATATGAGACCCACTTTCCTTTTCTGTGGGTTTAAAGTTACATAAAGATCATGTCTTTAAAGCAGTTTTTAAAATGTCATGATTATGAAATGAAACCCATTTATTTTATGCTATATGGGTTATTTATGAAATGTTTGATGATGATATATTTGGATCACATGATAATAAAGGCAAATTAATGGTGCGCCCTGATATCTCTCCAATGCATTGGGTAAAGACTTAATTTCTAGAGATGACCATTTTAACGATACCTTGGTGAATAACCTTGGTAATTTTTTTTAGTGACACCTTGGGGATAGACCTTGGTGATATCAAAATGATTGTCTATGATAAATGTTGCAGTCACATATTCAAGTTATGAAACACATTATTTTTATTATGATATGCCTCGTTATCTCTTTCTCAATCCTTAAAGTTATTTATCATGACTTTATTGATGTATCTCAAGTTCACATGTAAAATGTTTCTCTTGTTTTCCTTAAAGGGCCTTCTGCTCACCCTTTCCTTTGATGTATGTTCCCAGGTTATGTGATGCAGTAATTAACGTAGGATGAAAAAATGAATAAGCCTTTTAAGTGTTTAAGAAGAATTTTTTTATGTTGTCATGTATTAAGTTCCTGGTTTCCAAGACACTAAACCTTAAAGATCCTCGGTTTTGTATAATGTAATGAAAGTTTATGTGATAAAAAGGTGGGATGATATAACGACTTTAAAGAGTAGAGTGAGTATGATTATAGGATGATCACTTAGGTTCAATTTTGACAACATCTTATCAAACTTCACAGCACTGCTTATTAACTAAGCACAAGAACCTAAATCTATATTTCTTGATGCATTATTCTAATTTTTCTCAAAACCAACCAATTTAGGACCTCTTTTTTCTTTATTTAAGTTTTCCTAAAATATTTTACGTCATTTATAAACCATTATTAGTGTATTAATATTGTTCAACACTAAAATATAGTTTTATATTAGTAAGTTATTATCAATCTATATAAACTTTTCTCTTTAATATCCTTAAGAGAACTAAAGATTCTCTTGAGTTACAACAAAACTGGAGTCGTTTCTGGGGAACAATGACTATATATATAATGACCCTGATTTTTATTTCATATTTAAAAATGATTTATTACACAAACATACACTAAATAAAACCCATAAGACTTATAGTTTTAGTGTCTTTGGGGATTAGTAATAATACATGACAAATTAAGACATAAAATACAACATCTTTATTGAAAACTTCTTTTACATGACCACAACATTCCTTCATACTTAGCATTGCATGGGATAACCTAAGGACATACATAAGAAAAGGGTGAGATATAAATCCCAATAAAGGAGTAAACAAGAAATAACATTAATAATATAATAAATTCTATTAAATAGGCATATCAATGGAGCACAAGAGAAACATGAACATAAAGGCATGATATAACATGATTATCATAACATGGAAATGTGGCAACAACTTAAGACACAAAATCATTAACATAAAGGAATCAGGTAAACCCCTGTTCTAACATGATGGAAAAAATTACTATAAGGAATCAGGTAAACCCTTATACTAACATGATTTATCATGATACTAAACATTACCCAATGCATTGGAGTGCTATTAGGACAAACCCTTCATGGACATTTTAATCTCATGATTAAGTGTATCACATAGATTATATAACATGGATTCATTCAACATCATCATTTATTCCATGATAAAGAAATGTGAAATACATAAATTAAATTCTATAATCAATAAGTATATGTGAACAAAGGTGAATACCCTTGATAGAGAAATGGGAATGGTATTCACTAAACGGTGATTTTGGAATGGAAAATCAAGGTGCAATTTCGGTAGCATAATGGCATCACATGGGGATTCATAAAATGGTTTAATGAGAGAGAAATAGGTATATAATAATTTAGACATGAAATGGGTAGTAATGGGATCATATAAATACATGTTCCAACATGAGTATTTTGTAAATAGAAGGAGTAACAAAATAAAGAAACTTGAAGAAGGAGGAGGAATGAAATAACTCTTACAAATTTTCAGGATGGTAACGGGTGTACATGGGAGGGACTAATGAGAGAGAAATGGGTATATAATCATTAAAAAATAATAAGGGTTGTATGGGGGAGGTAATAAAACATACCCCATAATTTTTAATTGAAAATAAAATGGTTTAATAATATAAGGAAACTTAGAAAAAAATGAGAAAGGAAGGAAAGTGAGGATCCCTTACTTGGATGTGTGATCTCAAAGGCTTAGGACAGGCTTCTTGGGATATTTAGGGTGCCTTTGGAGGACTCTAGGGATATTATATTATATTTAGGATGATATTTAAGGAGTTTTAGTGAATATTAATGGGTTCTTGGGTGTGTTATATAGGAAAGGAGGGGATATTCTTTATTATTTAGGTTTTGGACACTACACACTAAAATATTCAAAAACACAAACCAACCTATGGTTTTTACCCATGGTTTCTGGCCAAGGGGAGTGGAAAAAATATTTTATAAGTTCAAGGGCTGAATATATTAAAATATTATCCTTTCTTATCTGTAGGTGAGTCACATTATTAAAGAAATGAACTTAAAATCATAAAATATTATGTACATTTTGGAGGATTCACTAAGGAAATATAAAATATGTCAAATAAATATAAAATCACATTATTTTAAATTTAAAACATATATTTGGTCATATATTCCTTTTATGGTATTTATTAGATCACTGTTGGGTCATTATGATGACATAAAACAAACTATATACTTATATATTATTTAATTTTTACCCAAAAATTTGACTATCTCAAAAAATTATGAAAAATTCACCATTTGATAATTTCTTTGTTCCGATTCAAAAAATAGTATTCATTTTTTCTAAATAATTTTCTAAATATGTGAATTTTCACTTTTAAAATGAGAACCGACATTTATTGAAAATTGACTGGTTTTGACAAAAATAGTTTTTAAAACTTAATAAAAATTAAAATTGACTTTATAAAAATTATATACTCACTAGTTTTTAATAAAAGTAATTTTATAACAATATTTTATTAAAATATTAATTATTTCAAAAATTCATTAATTCCTTAAAAGAAATTATTTAATTAAAAAAATACACTTTTTGTTTTATCGTATAAAAATATAACTCTTATCAAACTAATTTCCTAACCATTTATAGATAAGTAATTAATATAATCGTCATTTATAATAATTGTTTTTATAATATTATTAAAAAAACATTAATGTATATATTTCTCAAAAGTACCATTTTTACCTGAAAACCCATTTTATCAAATTCATTATTTTTTATGAAATACTATTATCATAAAGGAATTGGTGGAATGATAATTTTATTTATAAAAAGGGATTACATAATAAGTAACTAATACCTTGTTACATAACCCCTTATAACACCTATATAAGACTTAAGGGTAAGGTATGTGATGGTGACAGACTCTTGGGGTGGCTTAGACAACATTGCCCAGGTGGTAATCTTTAATAACTTGAACTTATCCCATAGGGAATTCCATTCAAGCTTAACAAGTTAAATATCAGATTGGGATTGGTCAAGAGAAAATACTAATGATGTTGCCTCCTTTATGAGATCTAAAAAATGAGCTTCATATGGCCTGAGTCTATTGGATGAGGTCATTATCTCTGTTTTCTATGTCGAAAGGATTTTTTAAAACCTTATATTTATATTAGTTATGTGATCATTGTTCAATGGATATATCATCAATATTAATCATACTTACTGGTCATTTAAAATCAATTAGATATAATAAAAAAATGATTTCATGTGTTTTATATATTCTTAAGAAATTAAAAGAAAGGGAATTTTATTCATAAATGTTTAGGTCGTTACAACCTTCATCGCTTAAGAAATTTCTCCCTTGAAATTTCATTTTCCCACACTAAAACAGATGAGGGTAACTCTATCTCATCACTTCCTCTAGTTTCTATGTTACTTAATCAAACTTGTGGTTTCCTAACAACACTTTGACAAGGGGCATTGTCTTATTTTGTAGAAATTTTTCCCTATTATCAAATATCTTCACCGGATTCTCTTCATAAGATAGGTCATTCTCCAATGGTACCACCTTTGTATTGAGTACATGTGATGCGTTTGGTATGTACTTCCTTGATAGTGATACATGGAACATATCATGTACTTGAGACAGGTTTGGTGGGATTGTTATTTAATAGGCCACTTCTATGATGCAATCAACGATTTAAAAAGGGTTTATGTACCTTGGACTAAGATTTCCCTTCTTCCAAAATTTCATAAATCTCTTCCATGGTGATATATGGAGGAATACAATGTCTCCAACATCAAACTCTAGGTCTCATCGTTGATTGTCAGCATAGCTCTTTTGTCAGCTCTGAGAAAATTTAATGTGATGTTGGATAGTCTTAACCTTCTCCACCATTTCTTCAACCAAATCTGGACCTAGAAGTTTTCACTCCCCAACTTCATCCCAACATGTTGGGGTTCTGCACCTCTTCCCATAAAGGGCTTCATAAGGAAGCATTTGGATGCTTGAGTGGAAACTATTATTGTAAGAGAACTCAACCATATGAAGACATTGATGCCATCCTTATTTAATTTCCAGTAAGCATGCTCTCAACATTTCTTCAAGTGTTTGGATAGTCCGCTCATATTGGTCATCAGTTTGAGGATAATAAGTTGTACTGAAGTTCAACTCAATATTTAGAGCATGTTGGAGACTCTTCTAGAACTTAGAGGTGAATCTTGGATCTTGATCAGATATAATCGATAGTGGTACACCATTCAGCCTCACAGCTACTCTGAAGTATATCTATGTCAGTTGATCCAATGAGAAATCCTCTCAAATTACAATGAAGTGTGCAATCTTTATAAGATGATCTATAATAACCCAGATGGAATTGTTTCCTTTGAATATCTTTATAAGTCTGATGATAAAGTTCATAGTGATGTTTTTTTATTTCCATTTTGGTATGGGTAATGGTTTCATCATCCCCTTAGACTTCTGCTTCTCAACCTTCACTTTCTAACATACCAAGAACTTTAATGTATACTTAGAGATCTCCTTATTCATTTTATCCCACAAATAATTCTCTCATAGATCTTGATACATCTTTGTGTTTCCAGAGTGAATGGAGAAGTTCAAACTATGTGCATCATCCAAAAGTTCTTTCTTTAACTCTGGATTTGATGGAATCTATAGTCTTGACCCAAATCTCACAATTACTTCTTTATTAACATTGAACTATGAGGATTTCAATTTTCTGATAGTTTCCAGTTTCTTCTGAATTCCCACATAATCATTTTGAGCATCCTTTAACCTTTCCAAAAGCGATGGTTGAGAAATCAATTGTGAAAGGATTGATGGTGTTCAAATATTTATGATTCCCATTTCTTTCTTCATCAAATCTAAGAAGATTGGATCCTTTCTACTTAGAGAATCTTCCAGCTTGTTTGCTTTCCCAAGGTGGTAATGGATTGAGTAGTCATAATCCTTGATGATCTCTAACCATATTCATTGGCACATGTTCATCTCTTTCTATGTGAATATATATTTGAGACTTGTTTGATCCATATATATCACACTATTACCCAAAGTGATAATGTCGCCATATTTTTAACTCAAAGATCACAACTGACAACTCCAAATCATGTGTGGGATGGTTTTTTCCATGATTTTTCAACTTCCATGAGGCATAGGTGATGAATTTGTAATTCTGTGTCAACACACATCCCATGACCTTCTTCAAATCATCATTGAAGATTGTGAAAATATCCCCACTTATATTTATTATAAGCACATGGGTAGTGATAAGCCTCTTCTTAAACTCCATGAAGCTTTCTTCACATTCATCATTTGAAGAAAACTTGAATCCCTTATGAGTTAGCTTGGTAATAGGATTTGAAAATCATGAGAAATTTCTCACAAATTAGTGATAATATCTAGCTAACCCCAAGAAGCTATAGATATCCTTCACAGATGTTGGCCTCATCCATCCCTTAATTGATTTTGTTTTGGAAGGATCCACAGATATCTCATTTCTTGTGATGATATTCCCCAAGAATGAGACTTCCTTCAACTAGAACTCACACATGTTGTACTTTTCATAGATCTTATCCTTTCTCAAGGTCTCTAGTATAGTTATTAGATTCACATAATACTCCTCCTTGGTTTTTGAGTATATTATAATATCATCAATAAAGACTTCCAGAAATTTGTCAAGGTAATCTCTAAAGACTATATTCATCAATTCCATGAATATTTCTAGAGTATTTGTGAGTCTGAAAGGCATTACTATGAATTCATAGTGCCTATAACTTGTAAAAAAAGTATTCTTAGGGATATCCTCCTTCTTCACCCTTACTTGGTAATATCCCGACCATAGATCCACCTTGGAGAAGTACTTTGCTCCACGTAGCTAATCGAATTCATAAATTCATAAAAAATAATAATTTTTCTTTATTGTAATTTTGTAGAGCTCATGATAATCAATGAAAAGGCACATTGACCCATTCTTCTTCTTGATGAAGAGGATTGGTGCACCCCAGGGAGAAGCACTTGGGCGTATAAACCCTTTATACAGATTTTCTTGTAGTTGTTTCTTTATCTCCTCAAGCTCCAAAACAGCCATTCTATATGGAGTCTTGGATATTGGAAACTCCCCAGGTATAAGATCAATTAAGAATTCAACATCTCTTCTAGAAGGAAGACAAGGAAATTCCTCGGGAAACACATCATCAAATTCCCTCACAATAGAAATGTCTTCGAGGATGCTTCCTTCTTTAGACTCAATCATATAAGAAAGATATTCATTCTCTAAGGGAAATAATATACATGATTGATTTGATGGTGATAAATAAGATCATCCTCCTCCTTTCACTTGTATATAATCAGGGGTCAATTCACCATATTAAGAGTGATTTCCCTCTTACGAAAATTTATGTTGGCTCTATATAGGGAAATCCAATCCATGCCAATAATTTCATCAAATTCCACCAAGGAAAATATGATTAGGTTCGATGGGAAGTTCACCACAAATTGTGAAAGAAGAGCAGTTATATTCATGGGATTCTATAATTTCCCCATTTTTCGTTCTCACCAACATCGCTACTTCTGTGATTTGTGGTGGTGTTTGATAGTTTTACTATAATTTCAGGATATAAAATAATGTATAGAACCAGAATCAAGAAGTATATTCTCTATTCTTGAATAAATAACTAGCATACTTGTCACCACTTTGTTTTTAGGATTTTATTTGGTGGTAGTGATGGAAAAATCTCGCTCATGCTACCTTGGAGGTTGTTGGTTGCCTCAAAAAACCCTTGGATTAGGGAAATGGTTCACAAAGTGCCCTAGTTTTTTTCAGTTGTAAGTAATTATTTATGTGTTGATGATCGAATGGAGAATTACTTTCCTCTATTCTAGTAGTGGGTTTTTATTGTCGGAAATCACTGGCTTGGTGCCCTTCCTTCCTACACATAAAGCATTTCCTCATCCCCTTCATGAAATTTCCAAGGTGCTTCTTTCCGCACCTTTGGTAGGTGGGAATTTGGAATTTCTTAACACTGTTGAATTTATCCATTGTACTTCCATAATTAAAGTCCACTTTACACTTATTATCCCTATGATACCCATAATATTCACTGATATTTATCTTGACTTTTAGGGAACATCGGACAATCTTCTCATAGCTTTGAAAGTTGTGGATTGCTAGGGAATTGCTTAGGCTAGGTTTTATCCCACCAAAGAAGAGGTCAACCTTGAATTTGGGGGTAATGACAAAAACAGAGGTGTATCATTCAAGTCTGGTGAAGTTTTCCTCATACACACTAATAGATTCATCATCCTTTTTCTTTATTTGAAGGAAATATCTTTTCATCTTAAGATGGAGTGTGTGGGGAAAATATTTGTTGAAAACATTTTCCAAAAATCCTTTCATCCCATCACCTCAATCTCTTCCTCAGGCTTCTTATTTTTGATCAATGTAAACCATTGATCAGATTCACCCTATATATGATAATTATCTAGATAAAACTTCTCTTATTTAGAACATTCAATGATGGAGAATATTTTCTCAATGGGGTTGATCCATTATTCGGTGATTGAGGGATCATATGGTCCATTGAAAGTAGGAGGCCTTTGTCTCATGAAACTCTCGATTTCGACTTGTTCTTTATTTTTATTTTTATTCAGGAGGGTGGACGTTCTCCTTGACCCATTTTTCTATTCAAAACTTGAGTTAAATGAGAGAGTATCATGATAAAGTTTTCAATTCCCACTCCCATTATAACAGTCATCACATTGATCTTTACATCGGTTGTTAGCCTAATTCCTCTTATTATTGGTCATTTGATAGAATAAAAGGAAAATTAGGGGTAAGTATTTTAAACTATTAAACACATAAAGGGGAATCCAATGAAAAAAATGAATAGATTATAAATTACATTTATTTCCTTATCTTATAAATTTCTAGGCTCTAATCTAAGTTATCCATGATCTATTTCCTAACGTATATTATTGTGGGATTTTTTTGTTTCCTTAATAATGGTTAATACTAAGATTATGAATTTACCAAAGCATATCTCCTGGGAGTGTTGAACTAATAGTTTCACAAGGCCCTTTTTCGTGCACCAGTTCCCCGTTCGAGTCTAGCTCAAAGTGGTGTTTTTGGGTTTTACCCCTAGATACATCTATTCCAGAGCCACCTCTACCTGTTCATATCCGTAAATGGATGTATTTTTTTGATAAACCACTTAATATACACTCAATAAATTTTAGGTATTCTTTTCTTATACTTATTCTTATCCCTAAGGATTTCACTATGGTTTTCTAATCTTAATCCCAAAAATAACTAAACCTATCCTCTAATACCAACTATAACAACCTTGATCCTTATTTCATATTTAAAAATTATTTATTACATAAACTTTCACTTAATACAACCCAAAATATTAAGATTTATAGTTTCTTTGGGTATTAGGAACATTACATGACAACTTAAGACATAAAATACAACATCTTTATTAAAAAATTCTTTTACATGACAACAACATTCCTTCGTACTTAGCATTGTATGGGATAACCTGAGGACACACATAAGAAAAGGGTGAGCTATAAATCCCAGCAAGGGAGTAAACAAGAAATAACATTAAGAATAAAATACATGTCAGGAAATAGTAATATCAATGGAGAACAGGATAAACATGAACATAAACGCATGATATAGCATGATTATCATAACATGGAAATGTGGCAAAAACTTAAAACACTGCATCATTGACATAAAGGAATCTGGTAAACCCCTATCCCAACATGATAGAAAAACGTCCTATAAATGAATGAGGTAAAACCCTGTCCCAACATGACATATCATGATACTAAACATTACCCAATTCATTGGATTTCTATGAAGGTGCACCCTTCATAACCATTTTAATCTTATGCTTAAGCGTTCCACATATATCATATAACATGGATTCATTAAACATCATAATTTATTCCACAATAAAGGAATGTGGAATACATACATGAAATTATATAATAAATATGTATATGTGCATAAATTTGAATACCATTGATAGATAAATGGTCATGGTATTCACTACATGATGATTTTGGCATGGAAAATCACGGTGCAATTTCAGCAGCATAACGGCATCACATGGGGATTCATAAAATGGGTTGATGAGAGAGAAAGTGGTCTCTAATCATTTATAAGTGAAATGGGTAGTAAGGGGTCATATAAATACATTTTACAACATGAGGAATTTGTAAATATAAGGTGTAACATAATAAAGAAACTTGAAGGAGGATGAATGAAATAACTCTTACGAAATTTTGACGTGGTAACAGGTGTCCATGGGAGGGATTAATTAGAGATGAAGGGGTATCTCATAATTCAAACATAATAAGTGAAGTATGGTTGAGGTGAGAAAAAATACCCCATAATTTTTAATTTAAAATAAAATGGTGTAACAATATAAGTAAACTTGGATAAAAATGAGAAAAGAAGGAAAGTGAGGATCACTTACTTGGATGTGTGATCCCAAAGGCTTGGGATAGGCTTCTTGGGAAATTGTGGGAACTTTTGGAGGAATCTATGGAGTGGGTAGAAGAGTTATTAAAATCCTGAAGGAGTTTTAGTGAAGAGGAATGGGTGCTTGGGTGGTTTAATATAGGAAAGGACGTGGAATTATTTATTATTTAGGTTTTCGACACTACACACTAAAATATTAAAAACTAAAAACCAACCCATAATTTTTTCTGATGGTCTATGGAAAAGGGGAGTGGAAAAAATTATTTTATAATTACAAGGGTCTAAGATATTATAATAATATCCTTGATTATGTGTAGGTGAGTCACATTATTAAAGAAATGAACATAAAATCATAAAATATGTTATACATTTTGGAGGAATCGCTAAGGCATTAAAAAATAAGTAAAATAAATCTAAAATCACATTATTTTAAATTTAAAACATATATTTAGTTTTATATACCTTTTATGGTATTTATTACATCACCATTGGGTCATTATGATGTCATAAAACACATTATATACTTATATATTATTTAATTTTTACCCAAAAATCCGACTGTCTGTGAAAATTATGAAAAATTTACCATTGGATAATTTTGATGTCCTGATTCCAAAAATAATATTCATTTTATCTAAATAATTTTCTAAATATGTGAATTTTCACTTTTAAAATGAGAACCAATATTTATTGAATATTGGTGGGTTTTGACAAAAACAGTTTTTAAACCTTAATAAAAATTACACTTGACTTCATAAAAATTATATAATCATTTATTATTAATAAAATTAATTTTATAATAATATTTATTAAAATATTATTTTATTTCAAAAAAATCATTAATTCCTTAAAATAAATTCTTTAATTAAAAAAATACACTTTCTGTTTTATCGTATAAAAATATAACTCTTATCAAACTAATTTCATAATCATTTATAGATAAGGAATTGATATAATAATAATTTAAAATAATTATTTTTATAATATAATTAATAAAAAAAATTAATGTATATATTTCTCAAAAGTACTATTTTTACATGAAAAATATTTTTTTCAAATTTTTCATTTTTTTAAGAAATACTATTCTCATAAAGGAATTTGTGGAATAAGACTTTTATTTATAAAAATGGATTACAAAATAAGTAAATAATACCTTGTTAGATAACCCCTTATAAAACCTATATAATACCTAAGGGTAAGGTGTATGATAGTAACAGACTCTTTGGGTGGCTCAGACAACATTGCCCGGGAGGTAATCTCTATTAACTTGAACTTCTCTCACAGGTGATTTTGTTCAAGCTTAACGTGTTGAATCTTGGCTTGGGTTTGGTCAAGAGAAAATCCCAATGACACTACCTCCTTTCCAAGCTCCGAAAAATGAGATTTGTATGGCCCAAGTCTA
This sequence comes from Viscum album, assembly GCA_963277665.1. Classification (NCBI taxonomy): domain Eukaryota; kingdom Viridiplantae; phylum Streptophyta; class Magnoliopsida; order Santalales; family Viscaceae; genus Viscum; species Viscum album. The sequence goes on along the minus strand of OY728155.1, from coordinate 1,783,789,598 downwards.
TTGGATGAGGCCATTATATCCTTTTTCTATGTCAAAAGGATTTGTTAAAAACTTATATTTATATTAGTTATGAGATCACTATTCAATGGGTATATCATCAAAAGTAATGATACTTAATGATAATTTAAAAGAAATTAGATATAATAAAACAAAAGGATTGAATGTGTTTTATATATCCATAAGAAATTAAAATAAATGAAATTTTATTCATAAATATTATGTTTGTTACAATATTTGATTATATTTTTTAGTAATTTCCCATTTTATTTTTTCTATTTTGAATCTTATTACACTTGGTCTTCTTATTGTGTGGTTTTAGAATAAAATTTAGCACATGAATAATCCACTATAGGAAATTATAAAAGAATGATATTCTCTATGTGATACTAAAATTTAAAGGATAATAAGAAGGAAAAAACAAAACACACGTTAAGAAGAGGACACCATGGATGGACAAGGATCACACCAAGGAGCAATAAAATAGGTTCAAGGACAGAACCCAAGAGTGAAAGTGTTAATCAAATATGGAAGACCCTCGAACATGGGGTTTCATACTAGCATCTTAGTACCTCCTGTAGCTTCCAATACATTGAGATAAATTTGGTGTCATTTAAATGATCTCTCTCTTAGTTCAATTCATCGGGCTGCAACATGAAGAAACCAATTCTCACATTGGTATTTTTTTTAGAATTGTGTGATACATACTAATTAAACAATGTAATAAGTGTTGTAGTGAAGTAATTATTATTACAATTCTCATGGAAGGACAAGGCCTGGGAATAGATCTAGAGCCTACCACCACACTCAATCACTATATGGTAGGATCTAGTAATGAAATTTTTCATAGGTTTTTTCTCAATCTCAAAGTTAATAGATATATGGGTAATTATTTAAATTTTTGAGAAATTAAGTGAATATTTATTATATAGTTTATGAGAAATATTTAAAAGTTTATTAATATGATTCCCTTATCATGGAATAGAAATTTTCTTGTTGATAAAAACGTTTTATAAAGGTTTATCATAGGGTAATCATTCAATCATAGATGTAGATGTGGGAGGTTCACTAATGCAGAAGTTGCTAGAACAGAGTTATGAATTGTTGGATGAAATTTCCAACAATAGTTTCCAATGGTATCCAAATGGAGGACCAATTCAAAGAGTCCAGAAGGTGGACAAATTTTGGGTTGTTACTCAAATGAATTCCATGTCATAGAAACACGATATGATGACAGATAATCAAGATTCAAAGGGTATGTACTGTGAAGAAATTAATTACATAGATTATTATCATCAAAATTATGTGTAAATATGGAATCCACAATAGTCACCATAACAAAAGAAGCATAATCAGGCACAATGTCAAGGATTTCAACCAACACAACAAAATTTTTAGCCCCAACACCAAGGCCCAAAACTAACAAGTTAATTCCATTCATTAGAAGAGACCTTAGTAAGTTTCATAACTATAACAGAAGTTTCACTTAAATATTTGATAGCTTACTATAAATACCAAGGCACTTTTATTCAATAATTGAAAGATAACCTATGAAACCAATGGATTTCTATCAGGAACTTGTAAATCCAAATGGATAACATTGATAAATAATTAAAAGAGAGGCCAATAGAAGTTCTACCAGGTGATATGAATGTTCCAAGATATAGGGAGCTCAAAGACATAACCTTGAGGATGGGAAAGACAACACCAAAAGTTGATAAAAAATTTAGAAAACAGGCTGAAGAACAAGTACTAAAAGTAATAAAACTAGTGAAACATAACAAGTAAAAAATGAAGAGAACCTGAGAAGTATGTTTGAGAAGAAGATCCATTATTGTACTGACCGCACCACTATTTATGGATATATTAAGGCAATAAATGTTTGATGAGAAGAGGTAAAAGTTTATATAATTGTTCAAAAAACTACACATCAATATACCATTTGTTAAGGAGATTTTGAAAATCCCCACCTATTAAAATTTTATGAAATATTTGGAGACAAAAAAAATGAATCTTTAGGAATTAGGAATCATCCCATTGGTGGGTTATTGTCTAGTAATGGTGTCATGGGTCCAACAAAAGAATCAAAGTGATCCAAGTAGTTTCTCTATTCCCATTGACATAGGTTCTAATGTGTTTGGTTGTGATTTTTGTTATTTAGGTGAAATTATAAACATTATGTCATATTTAACAATAAATATATTAGTCTTAAATGATATTAAGCCTACTCATGTCATGATACTACCTATAGACATAATAATGAGACATCCCCATAGACTACTAGAAGATGGTATCTTTAAGGAAAATAATTTATACTTTATGAAAGCTTTCTATGTAATGGGAATGGATGAGGAGAATACCCTGATCATTTTGGGAAGTCCCTTTACAGAAACAGGAATGGAATTGATTGATGACAAAAATGGAGAGTTGTGTTTAAGAGTCATTTGAGAAGACGTTAAATTCAACATTCACTGAGGGATGAAAAATCTAGATGAGTAAAGTGATGAGTTGATAGAAAATGATTTTCTAGAAGTTGATGAAACTTAAATCCATGAAATAAGAGTTAATATAGATTCTATAAAAATGAAATAATTTGATGGAAAAGAGGAAAGTCAAGGAAAGAAACTGCTGTAAAAACATGGAGATAGTGGAGGATTTTCTTTCTAAGAAGAATTTAAAGAGGGGAAATAAGTTTGGGAAGTTAGTGAGCTACCATTTGACTATTCAAGATGGGAAAAAAATTGTTGGACTAGTCCCATGGATATTGAGAAGGTTTTAGTCAAGAGAAGAGTAAAATTAGTGTCTAAAAAAGAAAGAGGTCCAATCAACATGTAGGAATCATAGCTTTGACCATTTGTAGATCCAATCTTGGTAACCTCCTTCATACCCTCAATCACCCAACTTTAGGAGGTAAGGTCGAGCTTAATGACAATAACCAGAGTTATATCAGGAGGCAACCCACATTTTTTAAGCTTTATAACTTTAATTTATGTATAGGAACCAGTTTAGCAGTGCATCCCCTTAATTATTTTTGAACTTTCATCAGAATGGCCTGCACTTTCACTATTTAACTAAAAATTTTAGGACTATGGTGATTTAATGTGTATGGAATTTCTACAAAAAGAAAGGGTAGTAAACATAGAGCTTAAAATGAAAGTATAATAAGCTTTAATTTTCAATATTTACTTAAATTCCCCTATATATTTCCAGAATCTATTTTTGAGATTTAATAAGAAAAATGTATTCCCATACTTAGATCTTTACCTTAATATTTTATCTATGAAACATAGGATTTTTAAGAACCTAAAGATTCCATGTTTTAATTTTAGATTGATATGAATTGTACAAGTAATATGGGGTAATTAGATGATTAGAGTGAAACATAAAGATCTGAAATCAATAAATCATGTTTTTCACATGTAGTTGGAATTCCCTTTTATTTTTATAGCATTGATTTTAAAAAATTCACGTTGATTGATTTTTTTTATGACACATGCCATGAGTTATTGTCTTTAATTACATGCTCTTATTCTTGATATTTTTTTAAACTAATGTTTCAAATATTTATTAGTAATATTTCTTGAGATAACTTGAGATATTCCACCTACTAGGATTTGATTTTGATCATGTCAATATGATGATTGTAAAAATTAAATTAAAAAATTATTGTGGCATTTTTTATTTATACATTATCCTTGAGACCTACCTAAAATTAATTATCATTTTAGGACTTAGAGACCATGAATGAAATTTGATAGTAAAACACACATTTTAAGTTGATTTATCCATTCCTACCCTTACTCTAATCTTTTTCATGATGTTCAAAGTTTAAGGGTGGGGGAAAGATATTTCATTGAAAAATGGATATTCTTATTTGATATAATGTTTAGTGGGTATATCATTAGATTTTGGGAAGAAGTTTCACATCACACTTCAATATTTTTATCATTTACCCCTCTAGAAAAAATTAAAATAAAATGTGGGTTGAGTTATAGAGGGTTATAACTCACCATCACTTGACCAATAATTTCCATAATTTGGGGTTGGGTGATGTATGCTAGACTTTTACAAGATAAATTTTTGAAAAATTGAAAAAAAAAAGGTTGAAAATAAAGAAAAGTTATAGGGGTTACATATTTATTACTTTCCATCATACATGGATTTACTTGATCTTGGGAAGTGTGATAGTTGTCACTTTTCAAAGAGGATAATGTCATTGGATTTAGTTTGTTTTTCATTCATAAAACCTAGGGATAAACCTCATTTTTTAGATTAATTATTTTTTCATCAATTTCATACCTTCCTTTAACCTTGGAATCATTTGATCCTAAGTTTAAAATTCCTCTTGATTTTAGTGATATTTTTCTCTACTAAGTGGAGAAACTGGATCATTTTCAAACCCGTATGTTTGGTACATGTACTCAAGGTATAAGGAAAACTTCACATTTAAATTTTACCTTGATTTATGATAGAAGAAGAAAAAACGGTGAGTTAAATCACAACATGTAATGTTAATAATAATGAATTAAAAGACTTGAATGGAATAGATGACAAGATCCATCATTTTTAATTGGAAAATTCAAATGCATTGTGTCTTGTGATGAGTTGAAATAATTATATTTATATTACATTTTAAAATTCATTTCCCCTTTTGAAATTTTTTTTATTTATCAATTTTGAATTTTAAATATTGGAAGAATTGGGATGTCCTCTTTAATTCATAGTAAATATTTATACTTGAGGAGAAGCATGGTATAAGTGTGGGGGATTTGATGAGTTAATATTTTATATAATTTTCAAATTTTCAATTGTTAAATGTTTTATGTTTTTAATTGAGTGTATCCATGTTTTATTTTATTATGTTCATTTATGTGTGTTTATTTTATTTAAATATCATTTTGGATAAAGAAATAAAAATAATAAAAATACTTTATTTTATCTTGTTTTATTATTATTAGTATTTTGTGTATGATATATAGGTAGAGATATAAAAGGAACTAAAAAGAGAGAATTACCAAAAAAAATGTCTAGTGGGATAGCCCTCAACCTATGGGGTAGCCAGCCACATAAAAGGCCCAATAAGGGACTATTGTCTAAGCCACCCCATAGAGAGAGCATACCACATGGTAGAGGATGAGCATAGCTAGCGTGATTCGGTGAATGGGAGCACACCAGTGTGTGGGGTACGGGTTCACATAACAGGGGGAGGAAGATATCACCGGAACAAGGAGGCGCACAGTGGTATAAGAGGTCCTATATACCCCATATAACTTGTAGAGAAGCTGAGGGAACTAGATAACTGGAGAGATAGAGCATGTTGCTTCAAGAAATTTTTGATGTTGTAGTAGGTGAATTTCAATTTCATATCCCCTCGTAACTAGAATATGGTGTGAAACTCTTTTATACCAAGAGATTTAGTGAAGAGGGAACATACTCAGTGTAAGGGGAATTATTTGATTTTAATTTTAGGATGGAATGAATGTATTCTTCATTCCATTTCAATGATATCCTTCTTTCTCAAGCATGACCAGTTCGTTGAGAGGAGGGTATGTTGCTTTAAAATACATCATCTAATTATCATTCTCATGGCACAAAAAAATCATAAGATAGGGATAAATATGTTTAAATAAGGTTTTGAACACATAAAAAAATACTAAAATAAGTATCTAAAAGGGTAAAGGGGTGTCTGTAAAGTGGAGAGTGAGTACTCTAAAAGGATTCTCACTTAGGTTAAATTCTAACAACATCTTATTAAAATTAACAACCATGCTCCTTAAATGAGTACAAGATCCTAAATCTATATTTCTTGGTGAATTTTTATAATTTTTATAAAATCCAACCAATTATGAACCTATGTTTTCTTCATTTAAGTTTTCATAACATATTTTAAGTAACTTCCAAACCATTATCAATGGAATGACCTCAATAACCACTAAACTGCAGTTTTAAATTAGTTAGTGATTATCGAGATTTATAAATTTTATTCTTTGATACCCTTGAGATAAATAATGATGCTCTAGAGTGACATAAGATATATTTCCCAAAGTAATATTCATGAAATGTATATAGTTATTATCTACATGTGATGCACAGTTATATCAAGTGCATGGGGTATGCATGCCACTAGCTTTGATAGTGAGGACATGCTACCTACATGAGATGCCTAACAACTTCACATGATCCTCCTAATCATTTGGATATCATTTAATGGGACATTTAATGAGATGGAATGTACTATGAGTTATATCTATATATAAGATACATCATCTGGTCAAACCAGAATTTACTCATTCATTATAATTCATGTTTAAATTCAATAGCCCAAGGAGTGTCCTTGAGGATTATAAATAATATACCCATGTGATGGTTGTGTGTATAGTGATTCTATGTTACTTGGATGAAACTCCCTTGTACTTGAATACACTATTTATCCTTATCCATTTATTTAAAGGCTCTATCATGTCATGGATACCATCCACATGATGAATGATTTAGGAGAAACTTATGCATAACCCTCATAGAGGTGATGTATTTTGGATATTCATTTTTATCTTTATCATGTTTTTTCAATGGTGCTAAAAAGTGATGAAGATGGTACATATGATCTTCAGTGTAAGGTATTCCATCTACAATAGTGTTATTCATTTCATTTTTATATGTAGATTCTTATTTCTTCCATGGGTGATCCTCGGACATGGGTTTAATCACTTATGTTTGATCTAATAAGAGTTATTAGTATCATTTGAAACCCTTCAGTGGTATGAGAGCTAATCTAGGATTAAATTTTATGAAATAATGCATGGGAAATTAAGAAAGTGAGAAACAAATCATTGTGTTTGAATTTTTAGGAAATTTCGGTAAAATGGATTACCCTTACACAGAAGCGTTATGTGCAAGGGTCGTCCTAGATTACCCTTATGTAGAAGGTTTATGTATACGGGTAATCCTAAACTACCATTATGTATAAGAATTATACTTAAGGTTCATTATGGATTACCCTTACATAGAAATTTTCCACATAAGGGTCATCTATAATTACCATTAGGTAGAGTGATCTATGTAAGGGTAATCCCCTAGCTTGTGTGAAGGAAAATTTCTTCATAAGGATAATATCCCAATTCTTTTTATTTCATTATAGCAATCACCTCCCCACATCATGGTAAGAAATATTAAGGTTTTTGTGTAAAGTTAGTGCTCTATTTTAAAGGCTTTAATAAATGACATTGTGTGTTACTTTGATGTAATAATGGATTTTAAGTTCATGTAAAGGTAGATAAGTAATTACCCTTATGTTAAAATTTCACATAAAGGTAATACATATTGTACCCTTATGTAGCATCTTCTATATAGGGGTCATAGATATCTACCCTTATATTTACTATCTACATAAGGGTATAAGGAGTATAACATTATGAACAATATTGATTCTATGTAAGGGTAACTAGAATTTTTAAAAAGAATTAATTCTTAAATGATTTTAATGGTTTATAAAATTTTAATAAATAATTATAAAAGGTATTTTGGATTATTTTAATTTATAAAATGTTTATATATTAATTAATTATAAATTTTTTATAATTAATTAAATTTTTATGAAACATTTTATTCCCAAATATTAAATTTTATTATTTAAAATACATTTTAACAAATTATACAACATGTCTTATGATATTGAAATAAAAAAATTTATTTAGAAATGATAAGAAATAATTTATAAAGTGTTATAAATTATGAAATAAGGCTAAAATATAAAATGTTTATATTTAAATTATGAATTTTTCATAATTAATTAATTTGAATTGTTAAAATTAAAGGGGCCTTATTTGGAACATTATTTAAACTACATCAAAAGGGTTTTGATGATTGATTTGATTAAAGTTTAAAGGATGGTTAAATATGTGATATCTCGATTATGAAAAAAAATACATAATCAAAAATTGGATTATAAAATTATTTATAATTCATAAAATAAAATAAATTTAAAATTCAAATTCCATATAATGATAAATATGAAAGAGTTCATATTGGAATGAATATAAAGTATTTATATTCAAATTTTCGAAATGAATATAAAATTTTTATATTCAAAATTTCGAAAAGTCCATAGTGTTAAAGTTAAAATTATAAAGGGGTTTATAGTAAGATTTTATTTATGAGTTATTCGTAAATTTTTGTCTCATGTTTAAATATTTTAATTTTTCATTTATTTATGGTCTATTCCTTTTTAAATTCTTGTTTAGTAAATTGTTTATGAAATTTAAACATTATGTACAATTTAGTTTAACTGTCCAAATCATTTTTTTTCATAAAATCCACTTTGAGGAGAAAGTGGGAACCGCACAGATCAAATTACACCGAAACCATTCAAGATTCAAATCACAAAAACCAATTACAAATTCAAAAGTCCACCGCGGGAACTGATGCGTCAACACAGACCGCAAATCACGCAGCCGCCTAGGAATCTTGCATCGAGTACTGCATCAAACATTATTGCAATAGATTCACTGCACCTTCCACGATGTTGCCGCCATCATCACACCACCGCCATCACTTGTCACCACCGAACAAAGATCTAGCCTCCTGGAACACCGTTGGCCACTCAGACAACAGATCCCAAAGCTTTATTGGAATCTTCCACACCAGACCGACCTGGAGAGGAGAGACGAACCACGAAGCCAGGGCAGAGTTGAAATAGCTTAAAGCCTCCATAGATAATAACAACCTTCGCAAGAATGATCCCAGCAAAACATTGACCAAAACCAAACAAAATAAACCAGAAACCATCAATTGACTTAACGCTGAGAAGTGCTAGCAAGAATGATAGCATCACCATGAATGAAAACCAAGGGACATGCTAGGATCTCAAACCCTTCCTTGAAACCACCTCCATGAGCGACATAACCATCGTCGCCGATGAAAAAGACAACAAAAACCAGAATAGGAACCGAAAGGGGAAAAACCAAAACCGAAGGGAGGACCATCCAAAGCGAATTATGCAAAAGAGAATAGTAGGGAATAACGCCCCCCCCCCCCCCCCCACAAACAGCTTCCACAGTCGGCCAACGAATCATCCGGAAGTTTCCTCCCCTGACAACACCGCAGCTGAGGGAGAGGTACATCCAATGAACCGGGTCCCTGCCAGATCCAAGAAAGCGGTACAATGCTGCTCTGGGCTGGGAGCACTACCAACAGGACCTAGGGGGAACCACCGGAGATGGAACATGGGTTGAACAAAGACAAGATACGCCGCAGTAGGCTGGGATCTACACCAACGCAAACACCAAGAGGGCCATCACCGGGAGGAACGCGAGACGGCAAACCAACAACGACAATAGTCAAAACAAGAGGAAAGCAACACCAGAGGGGCTTCGAACCAGAGAAACTGAAAGTAGGGGAAGGAAATAGGGACGCGTCACCGCTGTCAAAACCCTAGTAAAGATGAGGGCGCTCGAGAGAGAGAGCCGAGGGAAAATGCATCCATCGGTTCACCAAGAATTTAGTTTAACTGATAAACTACTTTTAGATAGAGCCTTACATTACATTTTAAGTATGATAATGAATTTAGATTTTCATTAACCTTGACCTTAGTTTATAATTGAATTTATGAACTTGAATTTATTTTTTGAATATAGCTCATGCGTATTAGGTTTTAGAGTTATGATGAATTGAATTATCTATTGAGTAAAGTTACCATGTGTAGAGTGACTTGGGGTTGGGCTACCTACCTACCTGAAGGCTTATGCCTTATATAGGCTAGTGAATGGGGTTGGATATATATTACTTTAAGATAACTCGTGTGGATATTTTAAATTTCATATAACTTTATGCCTCTGAAAGAATTTTACATGTACATTATGAATTTGATTCATTCAGATATGTATGAATATACTTGAATTCAAAATTTGGCATATCAACACAAAACTAGGGGTTATGTTAAGAGTCACGAATCAATATGGTTTGATCATATTGTTTTGGTGGTGGTAATATGATTCCAAACTATATTTCTATAATTATACATGAATATAAAGAGAATAACATGAGATAAGATGGTGAGATTAAGTCCCCTTCAAACACTAAGTGTTAGATTGCTTCCAAAGAGGTACTTTTCAAGACCTCGATCATCCAAACTGGTAGTTTCACACCAAATCCGGATGAACTTAGATTATATTATATATTAAAATAAAGTAATGAGTGATATTGAATCATCATTGGGAATTTTCACACCAAAGATGGGTTCCTATATATTTTCTTGTAATTATATCATTTTTTGTATTTTTTTCGGATATAATCACTAAGAAACCCCAAGGGTTGGAATACCAGAGGAATAGAGTTGGTTTTATCCATTTGATGTATTTTTACTCTAAACTATGTAAGATTCATATATGATATGCTTAGGATGTTTCCCTATCTAAGTAACTAAGTGGTGAGTTTCATGTCAAATAGGGATTATTTTCTCAATTAAATATATATCTCGGTCGACTGATGGGTATGATGAATTTAAAAAAAAAGATCCATCATTTTTATGGGACACCATTTAATAAAATTTATTATTAAATGGTTATTAATAATACATGATACTCATCTAATAAAAGATTATGTTGTATATAATATCATCATCATCATCAAGCTAAAAATTATGATAAATATATGATAAGAATAATCTTAATGTAAATAGCTCTTAAGACTAGTAACTTAAGAAAATTACTTAAGAAAAATTGGTGTTAAAGAAAATTATATGCATCGGGTCAGTTCCTTCTTGAGTAATTAAGTCTTGAAATTATTTAACAAGTGAATCCAGATGCTTATGGAATCATAGAGTGATTAATTCTAGGTTTCAAAGAAATTAGATGAAAAATGAACAAAGGAATCTTAGTCTCCACTCATTCACTCAATATGATTGGGTACATAAATGATTTAAGAAAATCTAGTCTCATATACTCAATATAATTGGTTATGTCAAATGATATTCAATATGATTGAATATATTAAATTAATTAGTGATACTTAAGGTTTCTATCAAGATTTATTGATGATGGAATTAAATTATATTGTTTTGAAAAATATATGATATCAATTTTATGACTTGCAAGTGTTTTAAATATATAGAATTTTAGAAATAAAAATTAATTGATGTTTGAATCTTGAAGGTTTCTTTCAAGTAATTTAGAAAAGGAGTTGGTTAATCGATAACTTCTATATTTAAAGATTGTATAAACTCATCATAAGATATGTATTTTATCTCATTTTACTCTTGTGAAGAGAATGAAAACAATTTTCTTTTAATAAAATGAGATAAGGTGTTTTTGATACACATAGTTATGATTGGTTTATTTCTATAACATGGTTTAAGGGGAGACCTAAAATAGCTTATTCTAGTTATGGAATTTAACCTATTCTAATATATGGAAATTTTTTAAAAATATGATTAAATTGAAAGAATTTTTTCCCAATATTCACGAATTTTTGGGAATATATATGAACTGGGAGTATAATGTATTGGTTTTAAAGTACTACATAGATAATACAAATAGGTAAAAGTTCAAACCAAAAGTAGAAGAATTGGTTGAATATTTCATCAATGTTTCTTCAAGAAGCTAATCAAGGTCATAGAAACCTAGAGTTTTTAGGAAATAAGATTAATAATTAAATATGATTAGATTATTCAAGATATACTTGAAAGAGTTTTTAAACTCTATGGAATTCCCATGTTAGGTATGGATGTTATAGAAATTAATTATTTAATTTTGGAAGGTATGTTATACCGAATATATATTTTACAAAGTGTTGTAAATATAAAGGAGTTTGAAATCAAAGTAAGAATTGATTGAGCTTATAGTATATTGTAACACCCCATCCTTGATTTCCTGAACAACACCCAAGTGGTGACACTATAATACCTCATACACACCTCCTTATAGGAAAGAGGTTGTCGACTAGTAGAGATGGTCTACGGGTGTAGTGGGGAGTATATAACCTTGGTAATCATAGGAATACACCATAATCATTATAAAATATAACAACCCAAAATATCACAACATAAGATACATAAAAAAGTGTAATAAAAAATTCCACCCATGTTATACATGTAAATAAGTCAGGATCCTACTGTGGAAACCCAAACCAAAGTGTATAAGGTGTAACTAGATAAAAATTTAAAAATGTTTTGGAAATCCTCCAAAGTTCATCATAGTACTCGCACCAACTCCATACTCTTCATCTCAGCAATCTTTCATGGGCCCCTTTCCATTACCTAGATCCCTAATCATGAAATCCGCACATGAATTGAGATTCATATATAGGGTGTGAGTAATAAAACCTAGTAGGACCCCACCAATACATCCTTAATATGAGTGTACAAGTATAATAGGTGTTTTCCATGATAAATTTAAATGTACAAGTAATAAATCACAAACATATATCAAAAATTCATGTGTTAACCAAGATACCACAAGACATGGTCATACCTACTTTGGCTCCAAACTAAATTTATAGTTGTAAGAATTTTGGGAGTGATCAATAGCTATCTATAAGGATGGTGAACATGTCTCTCATTAGTCATGAGGCATCGATTTAGATCAGGATATAAGGTCATCACATTCAACCTCAATCATAGGTCACGCCTCAAGTTTGTCTAACCTCATCACGATCATAGATCGGGCCTCAAGGTATTTTTATCCTATCAATTCCTTGGATCAGTTCCCAAAGCCTTTATACCCCCGCTGTCACCACCTCAAGTCTAGTTCAAAAGTTTTCTTGCCCATACCCTATGTTAAATTACATAATTGTATTCATAATATGTCTTAAACACTCCCCCTATAAGGGAAAAGCATATCATGAGGGTCCACCTTCCATGAATAACAGTATAAATTCATCCAAAGGTATAACAACACACACAATAGGGTAGATCATATAAAGGAAAAACATAGCATATCATCATGAGAATTGGTAGAAACATACATGTACATGTGATCAAAATCAAACATGGTATAACAATATACATACATGGGATCAAATATCATATATGGTATCATGGGATACACATGAACACACATGCGATCATAATCTAGAATTTTTAATTAAGATGAATATACATAAGCATCGTATCAAGGAAAAAATGTTATACAAGGCCTTAAATGGAACGAAAATTCCTACCTAAAACATGTCAATGTCAACATCAAGACTCCTTAATATCCAATACCCAAATCATGCCATGGCACCAACAAGATCAAGCTTGTCATAACTCGACCCAATGGGGATCAAGCTGCAACTACCCTAGGCCCACCCTGTAGGCCAAGTACAGGAGAACAGTGCCAAAAGAAATAACTAAAATGGGATTCCTTTGCCTAATGTACCTGTACCCATGCACCTTACCATATATATGTATAAATTCATAGGAATATATATAAAATACAGTAACATCTATAGTAATGGATATGCATGTAACAACCTCTGGAGAATACAAGAGTACAAAAGTGTAATCTAAAATGAAAAAGGGGAAAAATACATTCCCAACCTAAAAATATGTCCCAAAGTGAAAATAAATATCAAAATTAAATGTTGAGAAATCCTAACTCCAAATCTCCAAGATCTAACCACCATATACTATCAAATGAACTAGGGTTTCCCAATGTTTCTCTGTAATCATTGTCGACTTGTTTTTCACCTGCATAAGACATGACATGTATGGATAAAGACCATGCAAGGGTGTGTATATTCATAACTAGTAGGAAAATCAAAAATCTAAAGGGGTTAGTAGGATACATGATAGAAGTAAATATATCAACCTATAGGAATATAGAAATGAAAACCAATCAACATGGATATATTCTCAAAAAAGAAACCCAGATGTGAGAGAAAGGGAATCTCCATCTCAAAACCAAACCCAAGATAATGGGTCTGTCAATAGATCCAAGGGTCCATCAATAATTCCTAGAATATCATGTGTCTATCTGAAGAAGTCGTATAGAGGACCCGCACCCTAGTACCATAGAGGAGTATCGTCTACATCTGCATAATGATTATGGAGGACTCACGCCTTGGTATAATATGGGAGTAATGTCTCTAAGGACAGAGGACCCATGCCCCGGTTCCAAAGAGGATTATTTACTCTATGATAAGTAATATGGAGGACATGCACACTAATACGATGGTGGAATACTATCTCCATGGTTAGAGGACCTACATGCTAATACGATAGTGGAGTACCATCTCTATATCAGTACTACAAGTTTGTAGGACATGTGCCCTAGTGCAGCAAGGTAGTGTCATCTCTAACAATAGAATACTCACACCCTGATGCAATATAGGATTACCATATTTATATTAGAAGTATGGATGACCTTCACGCTAGTACGATATTGGAGTACCATATCTATTAACAAATGACCCAAACCCTGATACGATGGAGGAGTGTCATCTCTATTTGAACTCTCCAACAATCCTTCTTGATCACTGCCATCAGTAAGCACTACCTAAAGAAGTATCATACTCATAACATCTCGTATCATATCTCACAATATATAGAAAAGTACACCATCACATTTTACATGGAAAAACAATTAGTATAGGCTACTCATAGAAAAAAATATGATTCCGAATGAATGATATATGAGAGGTATAATTTTTCACAAAAAAAAAAGGTAAATGACATATAAGGGACCCACACGACATGTGGTCCCACTCTGATGCCTGGATGTGTCCTTACTAGTACACGGATTGTTGTCCATGTAGTACTACATGAAATGTAATGGTACAACATGTCATGTCTCAGTCACTTGGGGCCAAACCATGTTCTCCTGGCCATGCCCTTGTACACTGGTCATGTGTTAGTACTTGGTGTGTGCCCACCCTATATAGTGTTTCAAGGTCAGTCTGGCACTCAGCGTGTGTTTCCTGCACAAGCCTCTATACCCTCCAAAGTACATGATGTACCTTCATCCATACACGGTGTGTGGGGTCACATGGGATTCTAGGAGTGTACCCCTTGTACACGCCAATACGATCATCTAGGGTTACAAAAGGTGTTATACCTCCATAGGGAATGTGATACTTAGATCCAATGTGAAGCCTTGTCCATCCCATAAACCAGTTTACATGGGTGTGTTCATCATATTAGACTTCATGTATGTTGGTATCTTCTAGAAACTCATATATGCTTTATTCATCTCAGATCCACACCTGTAGTGATGAATCAAGCTCTTAGTCCACCCAAAATCGAAAGGAGGTCCTTTTTTCATTAATTATGGCCCTTTGTGGTCGAAAATCAGATTCTTGTTGGTCTTCTTGAAACCTGAACACGCCCCGTTCACCTCCTATGTCACCACCTTCTTTATTTCTAATCCTGGATCTAAAAAATGATCACCTTCATCCCATAACTCTTCCCCATTTATCCTTAGATCTCAAAACCAATCATATTACATGAATCCATAGTGAATTTGAGGGTTTGATCGAGCTCGATCCCACCTATAAATGTTGAACTATGGCCCCATAGGCCTCTAGTGAATAATGAGATGAATGATAGTGGGGAGGCACAAAAATGAAGTGCAATAATCATTATACCATAGTTCTTTTCTAATGAATATAAATTGGGGATATTTTGGGTAAGAAACATGGAACAATAGGGATAAATTGAATAAATAATTGAAATCAGATACATGGGCACATTCTGAGGCTCAATTTAGATAAAGATCAAATAATAGAGGTTTTATCATGCTCAAAAATTTAATCATAAGAGATAAAACCCAAAATGGAAATTCCTACCTCAATATTTGATTAATAACTAGTGAATAACACATACTTAAACATTGGGGAATATCCATTTCATTTGTTGCACCACAATTAACCTGGATCTAGAATCTCGTCATTGTCTGATCTCAATCTACCAATGAAGAATGTGGAATTCTCCTCTCAATGATCCTAGGGTTATATGGATAACCTTGAATATTTTCCATAATATATTATTTATAAAGATATTTAATTTTAGGTTATTAAATGAATTAATTAATTAATTAATTCACTTAACATGCCTTCCAATGGTCACTCTATCCAAACATATTGTGACAACAAACTTTAGGTCGCACCTTGGTTAAATAACATGCTTCAGATCCAACCATGGTCTCAAATTTTTTATGCAAGACTATGTTTATAAGATATTCTATTATTTGTGAAATATTTCACATGTGTGATTTAAAATATTTTTAATATTTTTAAAAATTTAATTCTAGGAACAACAGGCCTCCAAATCACATGTCGTCTCATTGCCTGGCTCTAAAAATATTCCGTGATATATTTCAAAGCCTTGAAATGAAAAAAAAATGGTCTCTAAATTATTCACTCATTCAATATTTTCTTCCTAAAAATATAAATCTAAGTAAAAATATCAGGATATTAAACCTGCATTTGGATATCCCACTCCCATGAACTCTCCTACATGTTTCCATGCTACCATAGAACACAAACCAAGGGTATAGTTCATTGATGAAGTATTATATTCTAACAATAATTAATGGTCACTAGGTTCTCCACAGAAGTGGATCCATACTTGATGTCCAACTCACCCCAATCAATAACGTACGTAGGATCATGCATTTATCTCCTCAAGTGCGACACATGGAAGATGTTATATACCTACTCCAACTGTAAGGGTAAGTCAAGGTGGTAAGTGAACTCTCTAACCCTCTATAAGATCTCAAATTGTCCGATGAACCTCGAGGATAGCTTTCCTCCTCATATGAACCTCCAAAAACCTCATCATGTGGAAAATCTAAGGAAAACATGGTATCCATTCTCAAATTCCATGGGACTATGATAAAGGTATTCATAATATTTCTTCCTTATATGAGCTCTCCTCATCTACTTTTGGATCACCAAAAACATTTCCATAAAAGTTTTCACCATATTTGGCCCAACAAGAGATGCCTCAGTGATCTTAGTCCTCTATAAGGGTGACCTATAGGGTCTCCCATGTAGGGACTAGAAAGGTATCATGATGATAATAGAGTGGTAGATGTTATTATAAGTAAAATATACTAATAGAAATTTCTCTAACTAGTTCTTACCAAATTCTAACATTTAAACCCTAAGTATATCCTCTAGAACCTGGATAGTGAACTCAGTCTTCCCATATGTATGGGGGAAAAAGGCTATACTCATCCTCATCTAGGTCTAGAATTCCTCTTGCATACCTCTCTACAACTATGATGTAAACTATGCAACATGTTCAGATTTAATCATTGAGGGAACCCCATGAAAGTGGATAATATCCCACATGTAAAACTACCCTAAACTCTCCAATGAGCTCTACTATTTGATAACAAGGAAGTGTTTTGACTTCATGAGTCGGTTAACTATTGACCTAGATGGAATCATGGACTATTTTTTTCATCAAATCCCTATAACAAATTCTATGTATATGTCATCCCATTTCCACTATGGGATCTCAAGAGGCTACAAAAAATATACCAGAACCCGGTGCTCAGCCCTCAACTGCTAACATGTGAGGCACCAAGAGGCAAAATCGGAAACACTCCACCTCATGGAAGTGCACCAAAATTATCATTGAAGGTCTCTATACATCTTCCCCACACTAGGATGTACAGCCAAAGGGTATGTGTGAAACTCTCTCATCACATCCTCCCACATCATGACTAGGACCACCATTCATCCCTGTAATAGGATGACATGATTCCATCCTTCATAAAATTTATATGGTAAATCTCATGAGGATATCTAGTCACATAGGACCTCACAGTTGATGTCTCCAAATTTATCCTTCCTTATATGTTGGATACATGAAGGTGATAGTACCATCGACTGAAGGAAATATCCACCCTCCTACTCAACTAGATCCATCTGAAAGGAAGTTAACTACTCTAATGCCTCCTCCACCAAGTGATCCAATGAATTCCTACTGAGGGAATATGCCACCACATTTACCTTTCTAGGATTATATATTATCTTAAATTCATTATTCTACAAGAACTCTAAAAATCACATCTATCTCAATTTTTGGTATCTCTATATTAAAAAATACCTGAGAATTAATGTTCTAAGTAAAAAAATTTCACCCCCAAAAGATAGTGCCTCCACATCCTTAGAGATAAGATTGATACTTCCAAATCCAGGTTGTGAGTCATGTAGTTATACTATTTTAGTCTCAACTACCTTGACCAATTTACGATCACTACCTACCTATGCATCAACACATAGATGAGACCAACTCTAAAGGCATATCAATATACTATGTACTCCATGCCCTCCTTTAATAGTCTCAAAATAGGAGTACTCATCAGCCTCAGCATCAACTCCTAGAATTCCCTTTGGAACTGCTCAGTTTAGGTAAATGTATTTCCCTTTCCATGTAAGGGTAGTCAAAGGGGATATAATCCTAGTTAAGTTTTCCAAAAACCTCATGTAGTACCCTCCCAAGAAAAGAAAACTATGCACCTCTAACATGTTCTTTGGTGGATCCCAAGAAAGAATTGCATCGATATTCACTGGGATCATAGCTAATAAATTATTAGAGATAACAAGCCCTAGAAATTGAAACTCATGGATCCAAAATTGGCACTTCAAGAGCGTACCATAAAGCTGGTGCTCCTGAATAATATCTTTGACTATCCTCAAGTGCTTTTTATGTTCCTACTCTGCTATGAAGTATATGAGTATGTCTTCAATGAAGACAAAAACAAATATATCCATGTATGTATATAAGATACATTTCATTAGATATATAAACATAGTAGTGGAATTCGTGACACCGAAGGGAATTTTTAGGAACTCATAGTGTCTATAGCGACATCAGAATTCAAGCTTCAGAATATAAACCTCACAAATTATCTACTAGTGGTAGCTGGACATGAGATCAGTCTTCAAGAACCATATCATGCCTCACAAATGATCAAATAGGTCATCAATCCTTAGTAAGGGGTACTTTTTATTTATTATGGCATTGTTCAAGTGATGATAATTCACAAAAATCTATAATATCCTATTTGCCTTTTTCACAAAAAACATCAGATCTGCCTAGGGGGACACACTGCATCTAATAAATCTCTTCTCTCAAAGGTCCTCTAACTACAACTGCAGATCCTAGAGCTTGGTAGGTTCTATATGATATGGCATGAAAGATATCAGATCAGTACCTAGGTGAAAGTCAATGAAAAACTCTTTCTCCCACCTTGGAGGTGTTCCTAGAACATCCTCATGGAAGACATCCATAAAGTCCTCCATGAGTGAAGGAATCCAAATGCCTGAAGATCCTATTGTTCTAAGGGATAAACCCACCAACTGATGGGTGATGGGTTATATCCTCTTGCTCGCAAGTCACACTCACTCTAACATGAGATCTCTCTCAACCACAAAGGGGAATCTCATCCCATTAGTCTGAAAGAATCTAATTCATCTGTAATGATAGTCAATCTGGGCTTAGACCATGGACAACCATTTCATACCCAATATGATGTTATAAGTTCTCATCATGATTCCCAAGAGGTAACACAAGAAACTCTTTTCACCAAGATAGAGATCACACTTCTATCAGATAAAATATATTGAATAAGCATTCCATATAGAAGCCTTAAGGCAAAGGTATTGGGAGAACATCTCAAATGGGATCTCCATATCTTTTACTAGGAGTAAAGATATGAAGGAATGAATCACACCTATTTCTAATAGTACTGAAACAAGAGTATAATAAACACATATTGTACCTCTAATCATCTCGTGTGTTGTTGGGTCATAAACATCAATAACCTGCAGCTACTCATAGCCCCAAATGCCTGTTTCCATATCTTAACGTGGGTTGCATGGTGGTGGTGGTGAAAGAAGATCATAATGTCATCCACCACCCACATATCATCCTCCTAGAGATCCACCTACTCCTTTTTTAGCTCCACCTCCCTAGTATCCTCTTTATCCTCGCATAGGAGATCCATGATCACATAACTTCTTATCTCATAGAGGTTCATCTACTATATGTCTACCCTACTCAATACATCGGGTTGGGAAATTACATGCCATGTGACCTCACCCATCACATTCATAGAACCACCCCTGTCTGGGATACCCAGGTCCTTTGCACAGTCCTTGTGTCGCATGACCGCATGCCTAAGTCTGGTCATGGGTATGGCACTTGTGCCTCATCTCCCATCATTTGTCAACCGCTGCAGAAGACTCATCCCTAGTATAACTAATGAGATTACCTGTGGCATGGTGTCCCTTATATAGGATTATATCTATCACCAGTACCCACTCAAACACTCTAAAATACATGGGAAGGCAATGGGGTACCACATCCGCATGGATGTCATTGCAGAGACCCTGCTCGGACTTATGTGCCTAAAAGTATCCATCCTGAATCATATCGAGGGAGTACCATATGAGGTTAGTGAAACTCATGGAATATGCAGTGACTGTCATCCCTCCCTAATGTATCTCTAGTATATTTTTAATTTGGATTGATCAAAGGTATAAGAGATAATAAACCTCATGAAACAACTATTATAAGTCAGTCCATGATATTATCGATTCATCATGCATCTTCATGACTAGAGTCCACTAGCTTCCAAAAACTCTATGTAAAAGATTGGTGGTTAGGGAAACCATCTGATTGGTCAGGATCCACACAAGCATAAAAACATGGACCACCAACTCAAGCCAATCCTTTATTGCATGGGAATCTGGATCTCTGTGAAACCTCAGTGACCTCTAGCATAGAAACTTGCATAGTGATCTAAGTCTGCATGCATCCTCGGCCTACTCTACTGGTATAATCTTCTACTCAATAGGTGGGGTGATGCTTCCTTCCCTCCTATAGGAAATATATCACATGATGGCCCCTGAACTGAGGCCTCATCACTAATTAGATCATCATCAAAATCCTAAATCAGTAATTTGGCTGACTGTCTTCACTGATGCATCCTAAGAATAATCAAGATGTATCATGGTTATATGAGCATATATACATATGGGGATCTGAATCAAGAAGGATAGTTAAAAAACTCGACCATATATGATGCATGTACAAATGTTCCCTACAACCAATGTCTTGGTATGTTGAGTCGGCAAGCAGGTAATCAAAGTCCTGGTGAATGGATACATCGGTTGTCACACCAACACTAAGTTATCAAGACTAAAATCCACACTTGAGAAAATTTTACATTGTTTCTCTAAGTTCCCAAACAAATATCATTAGGGTACATAATTACAAACATCATCTTGGGTTTTAACCACCTCTGATACCAATCTGTCATAACCCAACCCAACGGGGCTTGATCCCATCCTCCACAGAACAGGGGCTGGAGACTTGTGCCAAAAGGTATAAATAAAATGGGAGGCCATTACATAATGCACTTATATGTATTCACCCAACCATCTCTATATATAAATGTATAATAAGAAAAATAAAAGATAGTAACATCTAGAGTAACAGTCATGCATGTAACAACCTCTACAGAATATAAGAGTATGACAGCATGATTTGAAATGAAAATGAGGAAAAATACATTCCCATCTAGAGAAGATGTCCCAACGTGAAAATAAATTTAAAAATTAAATACTGAAAGATCCCAACTCCAAATATCTAATATCAAACTAGTGTACGTAGTCAAATTCCCCAGGGTATCCCTTTGATTCTATATAATCATTGTCGACCTATCTATTGACCGTATAAGACACGACATGTGTGAGCAAAGCCCGTGCAGGGGTGAGTATATACATACCCAATAGGATGCCCTAAAATCTGAAGTGGGGGATTAGTATGAGACATGACATAAGTAAACAACTCAACCCATAGCAAGTGAGAAACAAAAACCAATAAACAGGGATATATGCTCATAAAAGAAACCCATATGAGAGAGAAAGGGGATCTCCATATCACATATCATCCCAGGATGATGAGTCTTCCAACAGTTCAAAGGTTCCATCAACAATACCCAACATCTCACATGTCTGTCTAAAGAATTTTTATAGAGAACCTTCACTCTGGTTCCATGGGGGAGTACCATCTTCATCTAAATAATGAGTATGTATGAATCGTACCCCAATATAACTGGAGAATAATATCTCCAAGGATAGGGTGCCCACTTCTAAGTTCCATAGGGTAGTATTTCCTCTATGATAAGTAGTATTGAGGACCCCAATACTAATATGATAACAAATTACCATCTCCATGGATAAAGGACCCACACACTGATATGATAGTGGAGTACCATCTCAATATATTAACTACAACTGTGAAGGAGCCACACCCTGGTATGATAGGGGAGTACCATCTCCAAGGATAGAAGACCTATTCTCTGATATAATAAGGGAGTACCATCTCTATAAAAGCATCATGGAGGACTCAAACACTGATATGACAGTGGAGTACCATATCCATTGATAGAGGACCCACACCCTGGTACGATAGCAGAGTATCGTATCTATCTAAACTCTCTGATGATCCTATCAGATCACTTCCATCATTGAGCTTCACCTAAATAATATCACACTCAAAACAACTCATATCATATCTCAAAATCTGTTATAAATGCCTCCATAACGTTTTATGTCAAAAATATTTTAGGATAGGATAATCATAGACCAAAATATGAGTCTAAAAGAATGAGATATGTGAGGTATAAGTTTCCTCAAAAATTAGGTACACTATGTCTAATAGGCCTACATAGCATGTGGTCCCTCTCTGCTACCTGTTCATGTCCTCTCCATCACATGGATCATTGTATATGTAATACTACATGACGTGTCTTGGCTTCCCAGGGCTAATCCATGTTCTTTTAGCTGTGCCTATGTACACTATCCATGTGTTAGTACATAGATATTGACCACCCTACATGGAATGTTAAGGTTAGGATAGAACTTGGTGTGTGCCACCTATACAAGACCTTGTACTCCCCAAAGTATATAGCATTACCCCATCCATACATGTCATGTGGGACCACATGGGGTCCTAGGAGTGTACCCCCTATACACATTGATCTACTCATCTTGGGTTAAATGGCATGTGGTCCCTGCACATGTCATATGGTCCCTCCACATGTCATGTGGTCCCTCCACATGGTATGTGATACTTAACTCCAACATGAAACCCTATCCATAATAGAAACCGAACTACGAGGTGTTTATTCATCACAACACACTCCATGTATTTCAGGATTTTCTAGAAACTCATATATGCTTTGCGCTTCTCAGTTCCATTCCCACTGTGTCAAATAACGCCCATAGGCCATTAAAAATCAAAGGGTAAGGCCTCAATTCATCAATTTTGGCACTTTGGTGGCTAGAAATAAGATTCCAGTTGGTCCGCTCGAACCCTAATGCACTCTGTGTGCCTCTCATACCACCACGTTCTTCATTTTGGATCCTAGATCCACAAAAAAAATCAACCCCATCCTGTGATTCATCCCCATTCATCATTATATCGTAAAATTTTTCATCACATGTGAATACTTCACAGAACTGGGGTTTCGATCATGTGACTTCTCGGACCCGAGTGACACTCAGAGGTGCCCCAAGCCCAGTGGGCCAAATGACCTCAAGCACATCTCCCCAAATTCTAGAGCCTTTTGACTAGCAATTAGGACCTGGGGTGTATCCATGGGGATATTATGCCCTCATTATCAAAGTAGAAAAAAATGGATAAGATAATATCAGATGAAAAGTGGAAGTAGTATAATAATGATTAAATATATGGCATAATAGAAGTAGACACTATAATGATTGGACTAGTAACCCACCTTGAAGGACGTAGATATAATCAACCAAGAAAATACAATTGACCAATAATAGGAAAATAAATCATATACAGAAGGATTATGATTCAGGTCATGTATCTATAAAGTAGGAAACATGGATACAAGAAGTAGATAGCAGTATTATACATGTTATACAAAAAGAATCCAAAAAGGGAAAAATCTATCCAAGAATCCTGAGGTCTAGCCCGATCATCTGCTACCGATATCATATCCTAAGATAAGTAAGTATACAGGAATCCATAAGAGGTTGCTTCCCCTTATCTACACCAGTAAGCATGTTGTTTTCCCATGTATCTTAGGTGGCCCAAATAGGGTGTGAGATAAATTAAATAGGCCACCACTAATGGTGTCTATAAATATCCAGTCATGTATACAATATGGAAATGTGTAGATATGATAATGTAAGTAGTAATAAAAAATTTAAATGGGTCATCCCTAGTTCCTAAAAGAAACCATACTGACAATACCTACTTCAGACTGTGTCGGAATAACTCTGAACAATTATCAAGGGACACAATGCCCAGTATCACATTTATAAGGGACACCATGCCCAGTATCACAATAGTAAGGGATGTCATGCCCAGTATCACAATAAGGGTATTTATGCTCAAATTGTATCACAATGGATGTCATGCCTGTATAGTATCATAAGGGACACCATGCCCATATCCCATATATATAAAGGGGTTCCATGCCCATATCAAATATATAAATACTATACGGTCATGGAGTACCGTGTGATACTACATGGGCATGATGACCATGTGATATGATAACATGAATGCATACCTTTATATAAATTTGATACAGGCATGGATTCCCTTTATATATATGTGATATAGGTATGGTGTACCATGTGATACTATACGGGCATGATGACCATGTGATATGATAACATGAATGCATATATTTATATAAATGTGATACTATACAGGTATGATGACCGTGTGATATGATAATATGAATGAATACCTTTATATAAATGTGATTTGGGCATGGTGTCCCTTTAAATATATGTGATACGAGCATGGCGTACCATGTGATACTATACAGGTGAAAGGGTCATCCTGGATTACCCTTATGTAGAAGGTTTATGCATAAGGGTCATCCTCAACTACCCTTATGTAGAATAGGTTTTTTTAAGGGTCATCATGGATTACCCTTATGCATAAATTTTCCACATAATATTCTTCTAGACTTAACCTTAGGTAGAGTGATCCCCATAAGGGTAATCCCCTAGCTCGTGTGAAGGAAACTAGCTTCATAAGGGTATGATCCCAATTCCCTTTGTTTCGTCATAATAAGCACCTCCCCAGTTCATGGTAAGATACATTAAGGTTGTTGTGTAAAGGTAGTTTTCTATTTTAAAGGCTTTAATAAATTTTTTCATGTGTTAATTTGATGTAACAATGGATTTTAAGTTCACATAAAGGTAGATAAGTTATTACCCTTATGTTAAAAGTTCACATAAAGGTAAAACCTTTTGTACCCTGATGTAGCATCTTCTATATAGGGGTCATAGATATCTACCCTTACATTTATTATCTATGTAAGGGTATAAGGAGTATAAAATCATGAAAAATATTGATTCTATGTAAGGGTAAATAGAAAATTTTTTAATTTTTTTTAATTCTTAAATAATTTTAATGGTTTATAAAATGTTAATAAATAATTATAAAAGGTATTTTGGGTTATTTTAATTTATAAAATATTTATAGATTAATTCATTATAAATTTTTTATAATTAATTAAATGTTTATAAAAAATTTATTCAAAAATATTATATGGTATTATTTAAAATACATTTTAAAAAATTATACAGCATGTCTTATGATATTCAAATAAAACCGTTTATTTAAAAATGATAAGAAATAATTTATAAAGGGTTATAAATTATGATATAAAGCTAAAATATAAAAAGTTTATATTAAAATTATGAATTTTTCATAATTAATTAATTTGAATTGTTCAAATTAAAGGGGAATTATTTGGAACATTATTTAAACCACATCAAAAGGGTTTTTATGATTGATTTTATTAAAGTCTAAAGGATAATTAAATATGTGATATTTAGATTATTCAAAAATTTACATAATAGAAAATTGGATTATAAAATTATTTATAATTTATAAAATATCATAAATTTAAAATTTAAATGCCATATAATGATAAATATGAAAGATATCATATTTGAATGAATATAAAGTATTTATATTCAAAACTTTGAAGTGAATATAAAATGTATATATTCAAAATTTTGGAAATTCCAAAGTGTTAAAGCTAAAATCATTAAAGGTTTTATAATAAGATTTTATTTTTGAATTATTTGTAAATTTTTATCCCATGTTTAAATATTTTAATTTTTCTTTTATTTAAGGTCTATTCCTTATTATATTCATTTTTAGTAAAATTTTTAAGAAATTTAAACATTGTGTATAATTTAATTTAATTGTTAAATTAGTTTTAGATAGAGATTTACTTTACATTTTAATTATGATAATGAATTTAGTTTTTCATCAACTTTGGCGTTAGTTTATAATTGAAGTTATGAACTTGAATTTAGTTTTTGAATATATTTCATGCATATTAGGTTTTAGAGTTATGATGAATTAAATTCTCTCTTGATTAAAGTATCCTTGTGTAGAGGGACTTGGGGTTGGGCTACCTACCTACCTAGAGGCTTATTCCTTATATAGTCTAGTTAATGGGGTTGGATATATATCACTTTGGGCTAACTCATGTGGATATTATCAATCGCATGTAACTTTATGCCTCTATGTGAAGTGTTCATGTACAATATGAATATGATGCATTCAGATATGTATGAATATACTTGAATTCAATACTTGGGAGAGAAACAAAAACCCATGGGTTATGTAAAGAGTCAAAAATCAATATGGTTTGATCATATTGGTTTGGTGTAGGGAATATGATTCCAAACTAAATTACTAGAAATATACATGAATATAAAGGGAATAACATGAGATAAGATGGTGATATTAAATCCCTTTCAAATACTAAGTGTAAGATTGCTTACAAAGTGGCACTTATAAAGACCTCTATCATCCAAATTGGTAGTTTCACACCTAATCAAGGTTCCCTTAGATTATATTATATATGAAAAGAAAGTAATGAGTGATACTAGATCATTATTGGGAAATTTCACACCAAATAGGGGTTCCCCTAGAGTGTCTTGTGATTATCTCTTTTTTTATATCTTCTTTGGGATATAATAGCTGGGAACCCCCAACGTTTGGGATACCAAAGGAATAGATTTGGGTTTATCCATTTGATGTATTGTATAAATAGTTTTACTCTCAATTATATAAGATTTATATATGATATGTTTAGGATGTTTCCCTACCTAAGTAACTAAGTGGTGAGTTTTATGCCAAATAGGGATTATTTTCTCAATTAAATATAGATCTTGGCCCATTGATGGGTATGATGAATTTAGAAAAAAGATTCATCATTTTAATGGGATGCCATTTAATAAAATTTATTATTAAATGGTTACTAATAATACATGATACTCATATGATAAAAGATTATGTTGTAGATAATATCATCATCATTATCATCAAGATAAACTTTATGATCAATCCATGATAAGAATAATATTAATGTAAATATATCTTAAGACTAGTAATGTAAGAAAAGTCCTTAAGAAAAATTGGCGTTAAGGAAAATTATATGCATCGGTTCAATTAATTCTTGAGTAAACAAGTGCTAAAATTATTTTAGAAGTGAATCCAAATGCTTATGGAAGCATATAGTGATTCATTCTAGGTTTCAAAGGAATTAGATGAAAATTTAACAAAGGAATATTATTCTCCACTCATGTACTCAATATGATTGGGTATATCAATGATTAAAGAAATTTTACTCTCATATACTCAATATAATTGGCTATGTCAAATGATATTCAATATTATTGAATATATTAAATGAATTAGTGACACAAAGGTATTCTTCAAGCTTTATTAATGATAGAATTCAATTATATTGTTTTGAAAAATATATGATATCGATTTTATGATTTACAAGTTTTATAAATATATAAAATTTAATAAAGAGAAATTAATTTATGTTTGAAACTTGAAGGTTTCTTTCAAGTAATTTAGAAAAGGAGTTGGTTAATCGATAACTTTTATATTTCAATATTGTATAAACTCATCATAAGATATGTATTTTATCTCATTTTACTCTTGTAAATAGCATGAAAACAATTATCTTTTAATAAAATGAGATAAGGTGTTTTTGATACACATAGTTATGATTTGTTTAGTTCTATAACATGATTTAGGGGAGACCTAAAACAGCTTATTCTGGTTAGGTAATTTATCCTATTTTCATCTATGGAAATGTTTAAAAAATATGATTGAATTGAAATAATGTTTACCCTATATTCTAGAATTTTTTGGGAATATATGTGAACTAGTAGTATAATGTATAGGTTTTAAAGTACTACATAGATAATAAAAATAGGTAAAATTTCAAACCAGAATTATAAAAATTGGTTGAAAAGTTTATAAATGTTTCTTTAAGAAGCTAATAAAGGTCATTGAAACCTAGGTTTGTTAGGAAATAAGATTAATAATTCAATATTATTGGATTATCCAAGATATACTTGAAGGAGTTTCCATGGAATTCCCATGTTAGGTATGGATGTTATAGAAATTAATTCTTCAATTATGGAAGGTATGTTATACCGAATATATATTTTAAAAAGTGTTGTAAATATAAATGAGTTTGAAATCAAAGTAAGAATTGTTTGAGATTATTTTTTATTATAACACCGCATCCTAGATTGCCTGAACAGTACCCAAGTGGTGACACTACAATACCTCATGCACACCTCCCTATGTTCAAGAGGCTACCAACTAGTGGATATGGTCTAAGGGTAAAGTGGGAAGTATATAACCATGTAATCATAGGAATACACCCTAAAGTATTATAAAAAATAACAACCCAGAATATCACAACATAAGATAAGTAAAAAAGTGTAATAAAAAATTCCGCCCATGTCACACATGTAAATAAGTCAGGATCCTACTGTGGAAATTCAAACTATAGTGTATAAGGTGTAAATAGATAAAAAAAATAAAAACATTTTGGAAATCCTCCAAATTCTATCATAGTAGTGACACCAACTCCATACTCTTCATCTCAACAATTTGTCATGGGCCCCTTTCCCTTACCTTGATCCCTAATCATGAAGTCTACACATGAATTGAGATTCACATATAGGGTGTGAGCAATAAAACCTAGTAGTACCCCACCAATGCATCCTTAACATGAGTATACAAGTATAATAGGTGTTTTCCATGATAAATGAAAATGTGAAAGTAATAAATCACAGACATATATCAAACATTCATGTGGTAACCAAGATACCATGATCCATAATCATGCATACTTTGGCTCCAAACTAAATGTATAGTTATAATCATGTTTGGAGTGATCAATATATATCCATAAGGTTAGTGAACATGTCTATCATCATCCATGAGGCATCAAGTTAGATCAAGCTATAAGGTCATCACATCCTGTCTCAATCACAGGTCAAGCCTCAAGATAGTCTAACCCCATCACAATCATATATTAGGCCTCAGGGTGTTTGTATCCTATCTATTCTCCATATCTAGACACAAGGCCTTTATACCCATGTTACTACTACCTAGGGTCTATCCTCAAAGTTTCCATGCCCCTACCCTGTGTTAAATTCTATAATTTTCATCATCACATGTCGTGAACACTCCCCCTATAAGGGAAAATCATATCATGATGGTCCACCTACCTCGAATACCAGTATAAATTCATCCAAATGTATATCAATGAACACAACAGGGTAGATCGTATGAAAAAAAAACATAGCATATCATCATGATATCTAATAGAAACACACAAGCACATGTGATCAACATCAAATACGGTATAATAATATACATAATCATACACATGGGATCAAGCATTATATATGGTCTCATGGGATACACATGAACACACGTGGGGTCATAATCTAGAATGTTTAATTATGATAAATCTATGTAATCATCATATCAAGGAAAAAAGGTTATACAGGGCCTTAAATGGAACGGAACTTCCTACCACAAACATGTCAACATCAACACAAATATTTCTTAAGATCTGATACCCAAATCATGCCCTTGAACCAACAAGATCGATCTTTTCATGACCCGACCCAATGGGGATCGAGCTACAACTACCACAAGACCACCCTATAGTCCAAGGGTTGGAGACCAATGCCAAAAATAATAACTAAAATGGGATTACTTTGCCTAATTTACCTTCACCCTTGCACCCAACCATATCTATGTATAATTTCCTAGAAATAAATATAAAATATATTAACATCTATAGTAATGGCCATGCATGTAACAACCTCTGGATAATACAATAGCACAAAAGTGTATTCTGAAATGAAGAAGGGGAAAATACATTCCCAACCTGAAAATATGTCCCAAAGTCAAAATATATTTAAAAATAAAATGTTGAGAAATCCTAAATCCAAATATCTAAGCTCCGACCACCGTATACTATCAAATGCACTAGGGTATCCCTATGATCCTCTGTAATCACCTTCAACCTATCTATCTCCTGAATAAGACATGACATGTATGGATAAATCCAAAGAAAGGGTGAGTATATGCATAACCATTAGGAAACCCCAAAAGTTAAAGGGGGAGTAGTAGGATACATGATATAAGTAAATAGATCAACCCATAGAGAAATAGAAATGAAAACCAATCAGTATGGATATATGCTCATAAAAGAAACCCAAATGAGAGAGAAATGGAATCTTCATCTCACAACTGAGCCTAGGGTGATGGGTCTGTCAATAGTTCCAAGGGTCCATCCACAATGCCTACAATATCATGTGTCTATATAAAGAAGTCATATGGAGGACCCACACCCTGGTTCCATTAGGGAGTATCCTCTATATCTACATAATGAGTATGGAGGACTCACACCCTGGTATGATAGGGGAGTACCATCTCCAAGGATATAGGACTTGTGTCTTGGTGCCAAAGAAGAGTATTTACTATATGATAAGTAGTATAGAGGACCCATACACTGATACAATGGCGGAGTACCATCTCTATGGATAGAGTACCTATATGCTAATATGACACAAGAGTACCATCTCTATATTTTTACTATAAGTGCATAGGACCTCTTCCCTAGTATGACAAGGTAGTATCATCTCCAAGAATAGAAGAATCAAACCCTAATGCAGGATAGGATTACCATATTTATATTAGAAGTATGGAGGAACCGCATGCTCGTACGATATTGGAGTACCATCTTCATAGATAAATAACCCACACCCTGATACAATAGGGGAGTGTCGTCCCTATCTAAACTCTCTGATGATTCTTCTTGATCACTGCTATCATCGAGCGCTACCTAAAGAAGCATCATACTCATAACATCTCGTATCATATCTCAAAATATAATAAAAATTACATTGTCACATTCTATATGGAAAAACAATCGGGATAGGCTACTCATGGCCCAAAATATGATTTCAAATGAAGGATATATGAGAGGTATAATTTTCCTCAAAAATAAGGTACATGTCATGTAAGGGGCCCACATGACATGTGGTCCAGCTCTGATTCCTAGATCTGTCCTTTCCAGAACATGGATTGTTGTCTATGTAGTACTACACGACATGTAAGGGTATAACACAGTGTGTCTCATCCACCCAGGGCCAAGCCATGTTCTCCTAGTCATTCCCTTGTAAACTAGTCATGTGTTAGTACATGGTGTGTTCCCACCCTATACAGTGTGTCAGGGTCAGTCAAGCACTCAGTGTGTGCTTCCTGCACAAGCCTGTATACTCTCCAAAGTACATGACATACCTCCAGCCATACACGGTGGGTTGGGCCACATGGTATTCTAGGAATGTACCCCTTGTACACGCTAATCCATTTATATGGGGTTGCAAAAAGTGTGGTATCTTCATAGGGAATGTGATACATAGCTTCAATGTGAATCCCTAGCCATCCCATAAACTATACTACACTGGTGTGTTCATCATAGTACACGTTGTGTAAGTCGGGATCTTCTAGAAACTTAGATCTGCTCTATCCATCTTAGAGAAACACCTGTGGTACCAAATCATTCCCTTAAGTTACCCAAAATCAAATGGAAAGGCCTCTGTTTATCAATTTTATCACTCCAATGGTCAGAAATCAGATTCTCATCAGTCTTCTTGAAGCCTGAACGCACCTCGTGCACCTCTCATGTCACTATCTTCTTCATTTCTAATCCTAAATCTATAAAATGATCACCCACATCCCATAAATCATCCACATTCATCCTTAGATCTCAAAACCACTCATCACATGTGAATTCATAGTGAATCTGTGGGTCTGATCGATCTCAATCCCACCCGGAAATGTCAAACTATGCCCCCATAGGCCTGCGGTGAAGAATGCGATGAACGTTAGTGGAGACACACAAAAACGAAGTGAAAAAATAATTATCCAAGAGTTATTTTCCAATGAATATAAATTTGGGATATTTGGGGTAAGAAACATGGAACAATGGGGATAAATTTAATAAATAATTAAAATCAGATACATGGGCACATGCAGAGGCTCAATTTAGACACAGATCAAAGAATAGAGGTTTTATCATGCTCAAACATTTAATCATAATATAGAAAACCACAAATTGAAATTCCTACCTAAATATTTGATCAATCACTATTAAATAATACATCATTCGATATTGGGGAAGATCTATTGCATTTTTTGCACCACAATTCACCTGGATCCAGAATCTCATCGTTGTCTGATCTCAATCTTCCAATGAAGAATGTGGAATTTTCCTATCAATGATCCCAGGTTTATATGGATAACCTTGGAGATTTTTTATAATAGATTATTTATAAATAGATTCCATTTTAGGTTATTAAATTAATTAATTAATTCACTTAATTCACTTAATATACCTGCCAATGGTCACTCTATCCAAACATCTTGTGATGACCAACTTTAGGTCGCACCTTGGGTAAATATCGTTCTCCGAATCCAACCATGGTATCATATTTTTTTCATTTGAGACTATGTCTAGAAGATATTCCATTATTTCTTAAATATTTCACATTTGTGATATAAAATATATTTAATATTTTTGTAAAATTAATTCTGGGAACAATGGGCCTCGAAATCACTTGTTGTCTCAACTCCTGGCTCCAAAAATATTCCTTGATATATTTCAAAGTATTTTAATGAAAAAAAGGTTCTATACATTGTTCAATAATTCAAGATTTTATTACTAAAAAATCAAAATCTAAGTAAAAATATCGGGATACTGAGCCTGCATCTGGATCTCCCATTCCCATGAGCTCTCATGTATGCTTTCATGCTACCATAAAACACAAACCAAGGGTATGGTTCATCCATGTTGGATTCTCTTCTGTTAGTCCTTGATCATCATTGGGAGCTCCACAAATTTGGATCCATCCTTTATGTTCATCTCACCCTAGTCAATAATGTATGTAGGATTATGCACGTATCTTCTTAGCTATAACACATGGAAGACATCATGTACGCACTCCAACTGTGGGGGTAAGGTAAAGCATTAAGTGAACTCTCCAACCATCTGTAAGATCTCAAATTGTCCAATGAACCTATAGGATAGATTAACTCCTCATAGGAACCTCCACAAACCTCTTAATGTGGAAAATATAAGGAAAACATGGTCTCCATTATCAAACTCTGTGGGCATATGATGTCGATCTACATAATATTTTTTCCCTTATCTGAGCAGTCCTCGTCTACTTGTGGATCACCTGAAACTTTTCCATCAAAGTTTTAACCATATTTGTCCCAACAAGATATGTCTCTTCAATCTTATTTTATCATAAGGGTTACTTATATGGTCTCCCGTATAGGGCCTCGAAAGGTGTCATGATGATAATAGAGTGGTAGATATTATTATAAATAAAATCTATTAAGGGAAGGTTATCCTCCTAGTTCTTACCAAAGTCTAACATGAAATCCCTTAGTATATCCTCTAGAACCTAGATAGTGCCCTGAGTCAACCCATATGTATGGGGTTTAAAGGCAATACTCATCCACATATAGATCTCTAATGCCTCTTAGAGGCCTATCTACAACTGTGATGTAAACTATGAATCATGGTCAAAGATAATCGTTGAGGGAACCCCATGAAAGTGGATAATCTCTGACATGTAAAACTTCCCCAAACTCTAAATTGAGCTCTACTATTTTATAGTAAGGAAGTGTTTTGACTTCATGAGTTGGTCAAATATCGACCCAGATGGTGTCATGGAATGTTGTTGTCTACTGAATCCCTATCAAAAAAGTATATGGATATGTCATCTCATTTCCACTCTGGATCTCAAGAGGCTACAAAAAACCTACCAGAACTTGGTGCTCAGCCTTTAATTGTGGACATGTGAGGCACCGAGAGACAAAATTGACAACACTCTACCTCATGTCACCCCACCAAAATTATTTTTTAAGGTCTCTATACATCTTCCCCACACTGGGATGTACAACCAAAGGGTATGTTTGAAACTCTCTCATCACGTCCTCCCACATCATGATTGATACCACCGTTCATCCCTAGAATAGGATGACATGATTCCATCCTTTGTAAAATCCATTTGGTGAATCTCATTAGGATATCTAGTGACATTGGACCTCACAGTTGATGTCTCCTAATTAAGCCTCCCTCAAATGCTAGATAAGTGAAGGTGTTAGTACCATCAAATAAAGGAAATATCCACCTTCCTCATTAACTAGATTAATCTGAAAGGATGTTAACTACTCTGATGCCTCTTCCACCAATTGATCCTGGGACTTCCTACTGAGCGCATCTACCACCACATTTCCATTTCTAGGAATATATATTATCTTAAATTCATTATTCTACAGGCACTCTAATAAGCGCCTCTATCTCAAGTTTAGGTATCTCTATATGTAAACATGCCTGAGACTCCATGGTAAATGTAAACAAAAAAGTGAACCCCCAAAAGATAGTGCATCCACATCCTTAGAGAAAATACTACTTATTCCTACTCCAATTTGTGAGTCGCATATTTCTACTATTGGGGTATCAACTACCTCAACCAATTTATGACCACTACCTACCTCTTCATCAATACATATCCAATCCCAACTCCAAAGACATATCAATATACTACGTACTCCATGCCCTCCTTCGGTAGTCTCAAAATAGGAGTACTCATCAGCCTTGTCCTTAACTCCTAAAATGCCCTTTGGAACTGCTCATTTTAGGTAAATGGATTCCCTTTCCATGTCAAGGTAGTCAAAGAGGATATAATCCTATGAAGTTTTCCATAGACCTCCTATAGTACCCCACCAAGAAAAGAAAACTATGCACCTCTAACAAATTCTTTGGTGGATCCCAAGGAATAATTGCATCGATCTTCACCGGGTTCATAGCTCATACATGATCATAGATGGAAAGCCCTAGAAAGTGAATCTCGTGGATCCAAAACTGGAACTTCATGATCCTACCATAAAGCTGGCACTCCCGAATAAAATATAGGACTATCCTCAAATGCTTTTCATGATCCTCCTCTGATATAGAGTATATGATTATTTCATCAATGAATAAAATAAAAATTTTATCAAAGTATGTATAGAAGATATAGTTCATAAGATCCATAAACATAGTAGAGGCCTTTGTGACACCGAAGGGAATTCCAGTAACTCAGAGTGTCTGTAGCAATATCAGAATTCAATATTTAGAATAAAAACCTCACAAACTCTCTAATAGTGGTATTTGAACCAAATATCAGTCTTCAAGAACCATATCATGCCTCAAAACTGATCAAATAGGTCATTAATCCTCATCAGGGGGTACTTTTTCTTTATTATTTCATGGTTCGAGTGATGATAATTCCCAAAAATCTAGAAGATCTTATCTGCCTTTTTCACAAATAACATTTGATCTACTAAGGGGGACACACTGGGTCTAATAAAACTCTTCTCTCAAAGGTCCTACAACTGTAATTACAGCTCCCAGAGCTTGTTAGGTGCCATACGATATGACATGAAAGATATCATAGAATTCCCTAGGTGAAAGTCGATGATAAAATCTATATCCCACCTTGGAGGTAATCCTGGAACATCCTTAGGGAATACATCCATAAATTCATCCATGACTGAAGGAATCCAAATAATTGAAGTGCCCATTATTCCAATGGATAAACTCACTAAATGATGGGTGATGGGTTATATCCTCATGCTCACAAGTCCCACTTACTCCAACATCAGATCTCTCTCACCCACAAAGGAGAATCTCATCCCATTATTCTGAAGGCAACTAACTCATCTGAAATGATAGACAATTTGGGCTCAGACCATGGACAACCATTCCATACCCAAAATTATGTTATAAGGTCTCATTGTAATACCCAATAGGTCCCATAAGAAACACTCTCCACCAAGATATATCTCATACTTCTAGAAGATAGAAGATATTGAAAAAGTTTTCCCTGTAGGAACCTCAAGGAAAAGGTGTTGGGCTAACATCTCAAATGGGATCTCCATCTCTTGTACTAGGAGTAAGGAGATGAAGGAATAACTCACACCTATGTCTAATAATACTGAAACAAGAGTATAATAAACACATATTATACCTCTAATCATCTCGTGTGTTTTTGGGTCATAAGCATTAAAAGCCTAAAGCTACCCATAGCCCCAACCACATGTTCCCTAATCCTAACATGGGATGCATGGATGTGGTGGTGGAAGAATATCATAATGTCATCCACCACCCACATCTCATCCCCCTAGAGATCCACCTACTCATTTTCCAACTCCACCTCCCTAGGGGCCGCCCTAGCCTTTCCTGGGAGATCCATGATCACGGAGCTTCCTCTCTCATGGAAGTCCATCCACTATATGTCAACCCTCCTCAACACATTGGGTTGGGAAATTATGTGCCATGAGACCTCACCTGTAAAGACCTGTAAATTTCAAGGGAAATTTTTTCTTAATTTTCTTTGGAATAATACGAGTACGCATTTTCTGACGGTGCCTGATTCTAAGTCCCGGTGTGCTCAGAATAATTTTCCGAAGTTTAGCTTGGGTACGTTCAGTGAACGAACGAGCGGGTTTTTCTAACTTTTGATCTGGTGCTCAGAATTGAAATCTGAGGGAACCGATGAAACCGTAGTGCCGATAATTGCTTAGGAACACCTTTCCCAAAGGTGCGTTTGCTCGGGAGGAATTGTTAAAAAAATATGATGAATAAAAATATAGTTTCTTTACAATTATATTTTTATTATACCGCTAGTGGTTTAAGTGTTAAGGGAAAGGAAGTTGTGAGGAAGTTGGGGTGGGGCCCACACGAGACCCCACCTCCTTCAATTTCCCTAACACTCCATTAACCCCCCCCCCCCCTCTAGCAATTAATTTTGTAACTCATCCACTCTTCCACATTAATGCACGCCAATTAAACGCCTAATTAATTTGACAACACAAGTTAATTAATTTGTTGAATTCATTTTGAATTTTTAAAAATGTTGGCATGTGTGAATAAAATAAGACAAAGTCTTATTTTATTTTTGGTTGATTCGTTGTGTGAAATCTGGGGAGAGAATAACCAAAGTCTCGAAGAACATCTTCTTCCTTGTAGAAGAACGCGAAAAACACTGACACGCCTTTTGATCTTCTTTCCGCATCAAAGAAAGGGGGACGCTACATCCCTCATCGGGCATGCACTGATGATGTATACGGAGCCTCGTTCTGCAACGCCATCTTCCACGATGATGTTTTCCCGCGACGATCATTGTTCGACAACTCCTCGAGGTAGGGGTTTGATTTAATGTTCGTGAATATTTTTGGAATCCATCGTTAAACCTTTAGCCGCTTGTTATCGATTTAACGGGAGGGGTCCGGACCGCACGAACACGGCCAACCCTCCTCCCCCTCTTTGGTGTACTCGTTGTGGCTCGAACAAAGGTGGCGCGGTGCCGATGCACCGCGTGGGAACGAAAAGAGCTGAGGAGGTGGTGCGCGGCGTCGTTGTTCCACGCCGAAGAACTCGAGGGAATGTCGCGGCCGAAGCGGGCCGCGACGGAGGGGCGCGGTGCCGACACACCGCGCCGGTCGAAGAAGGGCCGCGGCCTAAGGCCGCGGCGGTCACCAGCAGGGGGAGGTCGGACTCCTCGGCCGCCGGAGCATTAAGAGTCGCGGCCCTTTTTCCACGGCGGAAAACCTGGAGGCGGCTGGATAAACCGGCCAATGGCGCTTCGGAAAGGCGGAACTGCGGGGTCCTGCGGCGGCGGTCACCAGCAGGCGGCGGCCGGGCACGGCCGGCCGCCGGAGCTCTAGGAGGCGGGACCCCTCATGGGTCCCACGGTAGTTTACAAGGCCGGCCAAATGGCCATCCATTTTCCAAGCAAACCGGGGGGCGTAACCCCCGGGTTCAATTAGGGCGGACCCCACTGGGTCTGCCGTTCCACAAAAAGGGGGCAGCGTTTCCCCCTTGCGCCCGCTCGGCCGTATGCCGAGCCGCGGTCACCCGCGCCGGGCCGGACCGGCCGCACCGGGCCGGACCGCCCGTGTCGGGCCGGGCCACGTCCTAACGGTCCGACCCAAGGGGTTTTGGGCCGGGTCGGTCCGGGCCCAAACCCCCCTAAAACGGACATATTCGTTCAAACGTCCGTAACTTGGGCTACGGACATCCGATTGATGCACCTTTAGTTGAAATGTGATCCTTGTATTGAGAAGGTCTTTTCGGTATATTACACTCAAGGTTTAGGAGAACTTTGTGTATGGATGGGTTGGTTCGAACACGAAACCAATCGGGCCTTCGGAGCGGAAACGCTTATAACTTGAGCTCCGGACATCCGAATGATGTGCCGTCAACTTTGTTGGATTCCTCTTACTGAGACTGTTCTTTTGGCTTACTCCGCTTGAGGTTTGGATGAAGTTGGAGTACGGTCGGGTTGGTTATAACTTAAAAACCAACCGGGCCCCTGGGACGAAAAGGCCAATAACTCTCAGACCGGGCGTCCGATTGGCGCGCCATCTATCGTGTTGGGTTCCTATTGGCAAGAAGGAACTTTGGGATACATCAACTCCAGATTTCGTGTCAGTTGATGTATCAACCCCCCTTGGCTTGTGGAGCGGACCCTCCCGGAACGAGCGTGTTGTGTGCGGGAACCCTAGAGCTGACTGCGACTGCGACGACGATGATGACTGTACTGGGATCCTCTGTGGGTTCAATGAGGACGACTACCAGACTGGGATCCTCCGTGGGTTTGACGAGGAGGACTACCACACTGGGATCCTCTTTGGGTTCGACGAGGACGACTACCGGACTGGGATCCTCTGTGGGTTCGATGAGGATGACTACCGGACTGGGATCCTCTGTGGGTTCGATGAGTACGACTACCGTACGGGTATCCTCCGTGGGTTCGTTGAGGACTACTATTGTACTGGAATCCTCTGTGGGTTCGACTACCATGCTGGGATCCTCCGTGGGTTCGACGATGATGACTCTTATACTTGGATCCTCCGTGGGTTCAGCAGCAACGACTACTAAACTTGGATCCTACATGGGTTCGGCAGACGAGATGATTCAGAGGCTACATCTAATCATCTCCACCCCTCTTCGTGAGTAGTATACCTGTGTGAGCTGAGTCTTGACTTTCAATAATTATCTTCGATGTGATTGACTTGATATCCTATGTGGATTGGTTTATGCTTTCTTGTGTGGATTGGGTCTTACTTTCCTGTGTGGATTAAGTTTTACTTTCCTGAGTGGATTGCATTGTACTAGAGCTCATGAGTTGGAGCTGAACTGGATTTGATGACTTAGGTATATGAATGGGCATATACCTAAGTAGTGTTTGATTATACTTCGTGATTGTATCTTTTATTTGTGGTTTATCCTTTGTGGATTCAGGGAGACCATCGGGGGTCTCGGGGTCCCTACTAAGTATCGTATACTCACCCCTGCACGGGCTTCACCCGCACTACGTTGTGTTGGTTGCAGACGACAGACATCGCTGATCGTGGTTGAGGCTTGGTGAGCTGGATAGTACCCAGAGGAGGATCTCACGATGAGTCGGTGCCCGGAGGTGGATATCACGTCGAGTCGGTGCCCGGAGGTGGATTTCACGACGATTCGGTACCCGGAGGAGACGGACGGGAGTGGAGTGATGAGGAGGAGATCTGTACCTACCCTTCAGGTATGAAGCTAGAGGATGATCCAGGAGCGGCTTGTCACCTTTCAGCTGTTGTCCTTGAGTTGTAATTTACTTTCATTTGTACTACATCTTTAGTTGGGTTTGTATTCTGGCCCATTTAATTTTCAGCACTTACTTCTGTTTTCAGTTTACTTAGTGTTTACTTCAGTTTGCGTACTCTATGGTGTTTGTTTTCTTTTATAAAGGCAATTCCTTCCCTTTTTATCGGGATTTACACCTTTGGTGCTAGTTGTCGGCCCCTGGCCTATGGAAGGTGGGCTTGGGGTAGTCATGGAACGGGCCCCAAGGATGGGTCGTGACATCACCCATCACATTCATATCACCACTCCTATCCAGGATACCCTGGTCCTTTGAACGTTCCATGTGTCACGTGATCACATGCCTAAGTCTGGTCATGGGTATGCCTCTTATGCCTCAGCTCCTATCTCTTTCCAACCACTGCAGAAGACTCATCTCTAGGATTCCTACTAATAGTACCCGCTAGATGGTATCCATTATATAGGAATATTTCTATCACCAACACCCACTCAACACTCTGAAATACATGGGAATGCAATGGGGTACCGCATTGGCATGGATGTCATTGCAAAGACCCTGCTCAAACTTATGCGGCTGAAAGTATACATATTGAATCATGATTAGGGAGTACCATGTGAGGTTAGTGAACCTCATGGAATACATAGCGATTGTCTTCCCTCCCTGATGGATCTTCAGTATCTTCTAAATTTGAACTAAGCATAGGTACAAGAGACAATACTCCTCATGAAATAGCTACTAGAAGTCGACCTATAAGAGTATCGACTAATCATGAATCTACATGACTAGAATATATTAGTTTCCAATAGCTCTTTGGAAAATATTGGTTGTTTGGGAAACCATCTGATTGGTCAGGATCCACACAAGCATAAAAACTTAGACCACCAACTCAAGCCAATCTTTTTCTTCCTGGGGATCTGGCTCACTGCGGAACCTCAGTGACCTATAGCATAAGAAATTATAGAGTGATCTAAGTCTTCATGTATCCTCATACTTCTCTACTAGTATAATATGCTACTCTATAGGTGGGGGTATTACTTCCTACCCTCCTAGAGTAAAAATATCACATGATGTCCCCTAAACTAAGTCCTCATCACTCATCGTATCATCATCACAATCCTGAATCAGTAACCTGACTGACTTTATTCACTAACTCATCCAAAGAATAATCAAGATGTATCATGGTTATATGAGAATATATATATATGGGGAGATTACTCAAGAAGGATGGTCAAAAAATTTGATCATATATGATGCATGTACCAATGTTCCCTACAACCAATGTCTCGGTATGTTGAGTCGGTAAGTAGGTGATCAAAGTCCTAGTGAATGGATATGTTGGCTGTCACACCAACACTGGGTTCCCTAGCCTAAAATACATACTTGAGAGACTTTAACATTGTTTCTCTAAGTTCCCAACCAAACTTCATTAGGTTATATAATTCAAATCATCTTCTTTGGGTTGAACCACCTCTGATACCAATCTATCATAAACTGACCCAACAGGGCTTGAGTCGTAATTACCCTAAGCCCACCTCTATAGTCCAGGGGCTAGATACTAGTGTTGAAAGGAATAACTAGAATGGGATTCCATTTCTTAATGTAATTTTATGCATGAACCAAAACATCTATATACAAAAATTTATAATAATAAATATAAAAGACAATAACATCTAGAGTAATAGTCATGCATGTAACAACCTCTATGGAATATAAGAGTACGACAGTGTAATCTGAAATGAAAATGGGTAAAAATACATAGCAATCTAGAGAAGATGTCCCAACCTAACAATAACTTTAAAAAGTAAATATTGAGAGATCCCAACTCCAAATATCCAAGATCTAATTACCATATGTAGTCAAATGCACCAAGGTATCCCTTTGCTCCTATGTAATCATTGTCGGACTGTCTTTTGTCTGCATAAGACATGACATGTGTGAGAAAATCCCATGCAAGAGTGATTATATACATAACCAGTAGGATGTTTTGAAAGCTGAAGTGGGGGATCAATATGAAACATGATAGAAGTATATAGCTCAGACCATAGCAATAGATAAAAAAACCAATCAATAGGGATATATTCTCATAAAGGAAACCCATATGAGAGAGAAAGGAGATCTCCATCTCACATGTCATCCCAAGATGATGAGTTTACCAATAGTTCCAAGGTTCTATAAACAATACCCAGTATCTCACATGTATTTATTAAGAATTTTTATGGAGGACCTTCACCCTGGTGCCATGGGGGAGTACTGTATTCATATATATAATGAGTATGTAGGAACCAAACCCTAGTATAATTAGAGAATACTGTCTCTAAGGATAGGGGACCCACTACTGGGTTTCACATGGTAGTACTTCCTCTATAAAAAGTGGTATGGAGGACCCACACACTGATATGATAGAATATTACCATATCTATGGATAAAGGACTCATACACTGATATGATAGCAGAGTACCATCTCTATATCTTTACTACAAGTGTGAAGGACCCATGCCCTAGTATGATATGAGAGTACCATCTCCAAGTATAGAAAACTTATTCCCTAATGTGATAGGGAATACCATCTCTATATAAGTATCATGGAGGACTCTTATGCTGATATGATAGTGGAGTACCATCTCCATTGATAGAGGACTCGCGCCCTAGTATGACAGTGGAGTACCATATCTATCTGAATTCTCTGTTGATCCAATCAAATCACTGCCATCATTGAACATCACCTAAATAATATAACACTAAAAACAACTCACATCATATCTCAAAATCAACTATGAAGTCCTCCATCACGTTCTATGTCGAAAATCACTTAGGATAGGCTACTCGTAGCCCAAAATTTGATTCTAAATGAATGAGATACATGAGGTATAATTTTCCTAAAAAATTAGGTACATTGTGTCTAACAGACCCACATAGCATGTGGTACCCCTCTGCAACCTATTCGTGTCATCTCCAGAACATGGATCATTGTCCATGTAATACTACATAGCGTGTCATTTCCACCTAGGGCCAAGCCATGTTCTCCTAGTTGTGAAAATGTACACTATCCATGTGTTAGTAAATATAGATTTACCACCCTACATGGCATGTTAATATTAGGTTGGAAATTTGTGTTTTTTTCCTACACAAGACCTTGTACTCTCCAAAGTATACAGCGTGCCTCCATCCATACATGGCATGTGAGAACACATGGGATCCTAGGTGTGTAACCCCTATACACACTAATCTAGTAATATTAGGTTAAATGTCATGTGGTCCCTCCACATGGCATGTGATACTTAACTCTGATGTGAAACCCTAGCCACCATAGAAACCAAACTACACGGTGTCTATTCATCACAACACACGCCCTGTATGTCAGGATTTTCTAGAAATTCATATATGCTCTTCACTTCTCAGATCCATACCCAACATGTCAAATCATGCACATAATCTATTTTAAATCAAAGAGAAAGGCCTCATTTCATCAATTCTGGCCCTTCAGTGGTTTGAAATCAGATTCTAATTGGTCCTCTCAAAGCCTGAATACACTATGTGTGCCTCTTGTGCCACCACCTTCTTTATTGTGGATCCTAGATATACAAAAAAAAAATCAATCACATCCCTTTATTAATCTCCATTCATCCTCATATCATAAAATCATTCATCACATGTGAATACATCACGAATTTGTTGGTTCGATCGTGTGACTTCCCTTACCCGGGTGACACTCAGAGGTGCCCCAAGCCCGATGATACACATGAACTCAAACACATCTCCCCAAATTCCAGAGCCTTCCGACTATAATTAGGACCTGGGGTGTATACATGGGGAGACTATGACCTCATTATCATAGTATAAAAAATAGATAAGATAATATCAAATAAAAAGTGAAAGTAGTATAATAATGACTAAATAGATGGAACAGCAGAAGAAGACACTATAATGACTGGAATAGTAACCTGCCTTAGAGGAAGTAGATATAATCAACCGAGAAAAAAATAATAAACCAATAATTGGAAACTAAATCATATACATAAGGATGATGATTTATGTCATGTATCTATAAAGTAGGAAACATGGATACAAGCAGCAGATAGCATTACGATACATGTTATACAAAAAGAATCCAAAAGTGGGAAAATCTATCCAAGCATCCTGAGCTCTAGCCTGATCAACTACTACCAAGATCCCATCCTAAGATAAGTAAGTAGTCAATAATCCTTAGTATTATGCTTCTGCTTATCTACACTAGTAATCATGTTGTCTTCCTAGGTACTATAGGCAGCCCATATAGGGTGTGAGATAAACTCAGTAGGCCACCACTAATAGTGTCTATAAATATTTAGTCGTGTATACAATATGGAAGTGTGTAGATATGATAATGTAATAAGTAATAAAAAATGTAAATGGGTCGGCTCTGGTTCCTAAAAGAAACCATGATGACGCTACATGTTTCGGATCATGTCAGAATAACTCTGAACAAGTATCAAGGGACGTAATGCCCAGTATCACATTTATAAGGAACACCATGCC
The DNA here is from genome assembly GCA_963277665.1 of Viscum album. Lineage (NCBI taxonomy): Eukaryota > Viridiplantae > Streptophyta > Magnoliopsida > Santalales > Viscaceae > Viscum > Viscum album. The sequence goes on along the minus strand of OY728155.1, from coordinate 1,783,745,039 downwards.
TAGTATCACAATAGTAAGGGACGTTATGACCAGTATCACAATAAGGGTATTTATGATCGTATCGTATCACAAGGTATTCCATGTCTGTATAGTATCACATGGGATGACATACCCATATCACATTTATATAATGGTATGAATTTATTTTATCATATCACATGGTCATCATGCTAGTATAGTATCACATGGTACATCATTCTCATATCACATATATATAAATGGATTCCATTCCTGTATCACATTTATATAAAGGTATGCATTCATATTATCATATCACATGGTCATCATTCCCATATAGTATCACATTGTATGACATGCTCGTATAGCATATAAATGTGATACTGGAATGGAATCCCTTTATATATATGTGATACGGTCATGGTGTCCCTTGTGATACTATATAGTCTTGGCATCCCTTGTGATACGATATGAGCATAAATACCCTTATTGTGATATTCGGCATGATATCCCTTACTATTGTGATACTCGGAATGGTGTCCCTTATAAATGTGATACTGGGCATTGTGTCCCTTGATACTTGTTCAGATTTATTCCGTATCAAAGGGATATCATAATTTTAATGTGAAACCAAACACTCCAATAGGTGATTTGGACATATATACATGAAATCCATTTAATCATATAATAGGGGACACATAAAGTGATGTATCCTTCTAAGGTGGTTGATCTCAATGTGGTTTGGGTTCTAACAAGTCAACCAATTCAAGGAAGATTCAATTTAAAGAAACGTGGGTTGAAGACAGCGTGTGGCACAATGGAACATATTATAAAAAATCAAAACTTGAGGGGTGGTTACTATAACACCTACCTTATACTCGTACAACTCTCCTTATACAGTATCGACCCTTGATTTGGTCCAGATCAAGATAAATCTAAAGAACGGGTGAATTCCATGAAAATAGGGAATATGATCCTCCACCTCAATCACTCCTTCAAGAGGAAGACAAATAGAGAACGGTGAAAAAGGAATGTAGATCTTATATGGAGGAATCCAAAGAGATGAATAGTGCTTTGATCATATACTGGATGAATAGTTGGGATCAAAATCTATCAAAGAGGGATTTTGGGATCTCAATGTAAAGAAGGAGGGATCTCCTATCCATTAAAGGAGAAATAATAGGATAGGTGTGTTTAAAATAAAATTTAATATAAAACCACAAATTTACCCCAAACATCTGGGTCGCATAGTTTGGTTACACAGTTGGCCAAACTATGTGCTAACCATGCGCCCTTAACTTCTTAAGGAGGGAACTCGAATGATTAGATTGAATGAGTGGGGAAACCATGTTCTAACCATATAAAACACCTCTGATACATTTTGAAAAGAAAATCACATGATAATGCATCCCTTGGCACACGGTTAGGGAAAACCATGTGCACCCTTCTTAGTCCTTTATCAATCCTCGCAGGGTTAGGGGTAACCATGCACCCTACCCTACATAGTTTATACTAACCATGTTTCCAGTTTTTTTATCTCAAAAAGTTGGGTTCTGGGCTCCAAAAAATTCCTAGACACCATCGAAACACCCTTGATCTCATTAAGAATCGATATTAGGCCCAAATAAAAGGAATGGACTAAAATTAAAATGATTTGAACCTCAAATAAATATCGGGTTCTTACAGTCTTCCCCCATTAAAGGAATGCATCCTCAAGTTCACCTTCCAATGGTGGAAAAACACTATCTGAGAAAAAATATGGCCACAAGGAATGTACGTCATCCTCTTGATCCCAAGTCTCATCATGTACATGGTCGTGCTGCCATAGAACCCGTACTAAAGGGAAAGATCAGCCTCAAATGTCCTTCATTCTCTAATCAATAATTCATATAAGGTACTTCTCAAAATAAGCATCAACATCTAACTCAACAACCTCGAGATCAAAATTATGAGATGGGTTTGCATGATAACAGAAAATATATGAAATGTGGAAGACATCGTGCATGGAATGGTATCTATGAGGTAATAGAAACCAATAGGCTACTGACAAGATTCTCACCAGAATCTCAAACATCCTAAAAAAGTATGGTGATAGCTTCCCTTGCCTGTAAATATGTCTATGCCCAAGTCTGGGTGATACTCATAAGAAAACACAATTCCCAAACTAGAACTCTATAGTTTGTCGATGACAATCGGTGTAAAATTTATATCTAGATTTTGTAGTAGACATTCACTTTCAGATCAGTTGAACTTTCTCTAAAGTCTCCTAAATAATACGAGGACCCAGTATTGTTGCCTCTCCTACCTCTAACCAGTACAAGGGTGAACAGCATGGCCTACCGTATAGGGCCTCATAGGAATTCATCTTAATTATTGCCTGATAATTGTTATTGTAGGTGAAATCAATGATAGGGATATGATTCTCCCAAGAACCACTGAAATTAAGGATTCATGTGCAGATCATGTCCTATAAAACCTTTACAGTATATTCCAATTGGGCATCAATCTAGGGGTGAAAGGTTGTGCTTAAAAGCACCTATGTACCCATATCCTTCTACAACCCCTTCTAAAATATCAATGTAAAATGAGAATCCCTGTCTAAAATGATAGTATGAGGGATCCCATGTAGCCAGATAATCTCACGGATGTCTAATATTCTAAGCTCGTCAACTGAGAAAGTCACCCGGATAAGAAGGAAGTGGGTTACTTTTGTCAGTCGATCCATGACTACCCATAATATGTCTCTACCTCAAGATGAACATGATAATATGATGAAAAATTCCATCACAATGTCTTCCTATTTCCATTACAATATCGGTAATGGTTATAAGATTCTATAAGGTTTCTATTGTTCCACCTTTATAAACTAATAAGTGGAACACCTTATGATAAAACTTGTTATTTGATGCTTTATCCTTGGCCACCAATACTATCGGTGCATGTCACAATACATATTGAAGATACCAAGGTTTGCATCCCACTATAAATCATGTGACTCATGAATCATCTCCTCTCTCATATCTGTGGGAGCCCAGATATTCCCATGTATACACAATATTTCATCATCATTGATCATCCAATTAGGAGGTGGGTCCTTTACAGTAATACTCTTTCTTAGGACCAATCCCAAGGGATATAAAATTGTCTTATCTTCACCATATATAGAGTTGAATAGGTCACTGATAGAGATGCAAGTACAGACTATACATAACAGTCCTAAACATCTCTATGCATCTCAGAAAATAGATCCATAATCTTTCATTCGCTACTGGACTCCTAAACTACCTGTCTCTGAGTCCGTATACTCAGAGCATCAACAACGACATTGCCTTTATCAAGTGTGTAGGTAAGCTCAAATAAAAATAATTTTAGATATTCTACCCATATTCACTACCTGAGATTTAATTCACACTTATTAATAATATACCTGAGGCTTTTGTGGTCCTTGAACACCACAAAACGTTCTCCTAGTAGGTTACGCCTCCAATAACACATGGAATGTACAATAGCAGCTAACTTGAGATCATACGTTGAGAAATTTAACTAATAATGTGTCAACTTTCATGACCCGTATGAAAAGAATCTCCCTTTAAACATCAAAACAACTCCTATATTGATACTTGACACATAATAATAGAGTTATAACTCCTGCATAGCTCTAAAAAAATCAGGATCGGTGCTAAATTCAATCTCCCTTTTAGCTCCTAAAAGGATATATAATTGGATTGGAACCATATAAACTTAAAACCCTTCTTAGTCAATCCCATAATAGGTTTTTTTTAATCATTATAAGTCCTATATAAAAAAATTAGTAACCAGATAGCCCAAAGAAACTCTATATATCAAATAAGTTATTGGTATGATCCTAGGAAACCACATGTCTCACCATCTTTGGTTCAAATGAAACTCTTTCCTTTAAGATAATATAACCCCATAAGTATACCTTGTCAATAAAAAAATTACATTTTCTAAGATTAGCATACAGATGTCTCTCTCTCAATTTATTTAAAATGATCTCAAGATGAATGAAATGGTCACTCTGAGTATGATAATACACAAAGATTTCATCTATGAATACCATGACAAAGGATTCTAGATAGGGATGTAAAACCCTAGTCATCAATTCTATAATGATGGAAGGAATATTTGTAAGACCAAATGACATCACGAGATACTCATATAAGATGTACTGACTATGGAAAGTCATGTGTGAAATATTTTAAGGGCTGACATAAACCTGATGATATCCTGATTTCATGTTGATATTTGAGAATACCCTCGCTCCTCTGAGCTAGACAAAAAGATCATCTATATGAGGTAAGGGATATTGGTTTTTTACAAAAATATGATTTAACTTCCGGTAATCCACACAAAGCCTAAGGTTTCTATCTTCCTTTTTTTCAGAAAAGGATCGGTGAACCCTAGGGAGAAGTACTAGTTTGTATAAAACCATTGGCCTCTAAATCCTCTAAATGCCTCTAGAGATCTTGTAACTCAGTAGTAGCCATCCTGTAAGAAGGAATGGATACTGGTGTAGCTCCAGGATCTAGTTTAATAGTAAACTCTACCTCTCTCTTAGAAGGTAGTCTTGAAAAATCATCAGGGAAGACACCCCTGAATCAATCAACTATAGGAGGGAACTCAATCTAATGTAGTAAATGATCGTTCATAAAAAGGCTAGCAATATTTATGGTCACTCCACCTATCCCATGATGCTCTAGTCTAGATCTACCGGTATGGACACATCCCACTATACCTTGTGAATATAAGTGTTTCCCTCTACTAATGTAAAAAAGAACCCTTCAGTGTTAAAAACCACATAGGAGTGATAGGGGACCAACTACTCCATCCTGATAATGACATCAAATTTAGTCATCTCAAGGATGAAGAGATACCATAGGAAATGATGGTTTCTTTCTTCTATAGGTTAGTCCTTGCACTGGTGTATACCCTCAGAATGTATACCCAAAGGTGTATCAAGCATCATAACGCAATAGGATCACTCAATATGAAGGCCAATGATCTTCACAATAGAGAAAGATATAAAGGAATGTGATACACCTGTATCAAATAAGGAAGAAACTATAGTACAGGATACTAGAATAGTATATTGAATAGTAGATGGATTAGAATATTACTCCTCTAGTATAGGTTTCACTAAATAGATATGTGTTGATCCCTAGCCTGGTACTACAACCTGACTACCTGGTTCGGTTACTCTCTATTGGCTCTAAAAATATAAAGCTTGACTACTACCACCATGACCACCTCCTCTACATGTACTAACAATAGTACTCTAGATAACTATCTGGAAAGGTTATACTAAACCTTCTTCTGAAGGTGGAGCTAGCATGGATACTATCCCGCTCGAAACAGATGGGAAGTTTCTATAGAATTATTATAGATACCCCAATCTTCCACAACCTCAGCAGCTGATGAGGTCTCTAAGACATTAGGGTTTCTTATTCCTAGGATTCCCACACTAGTGACATACCATGTAACTATCTGTGGGTGTCAACTAGCTGTCGCTTCTCACACACTCATTCTCCAAACATCTCTTATGACCACTAGTTGAACTGATACTCTGTTTGGGTTCTGAACTGCCTTAGATCACACCATCTACTTCCCTCAGGTTCTACTCAACGATAAGGTCATGATTAACTATATCATATATAAATTTCAACTAGAAAACATTTACTTGATAATGAATATTATTTTGAATTCTACACTCAAATCATCTCTCTTTCATAGGCTCATCAGTAGTATAAATGGGTGTAAAGTTATGAAGATCTATAAAATGAGTTGAATAGTCTATAATTATCATTGATCCCTGATAAAGGTTCATAAACTCTCTAAAAAAATCATCCCTCGGGGTATCAGGGAAGAAATAGTCAGAGAACCTTGACTATAAATCCCTCCAAGTTTCATCCTGATACTTACCAGCCTGATTTAGAATATCCCACCAGGGTTTAGTGGATCCTCAAAGCATGTAAGTAGTGAGTTTTTCTCTTTTCTTAGGATTTATCTCTATATGATCGAATATAGACATGATTATCTCAATCCATAGCTCTATATCATATGGTCCTCTATCCAATGAAAACATGGGTAGATGCTGCTATTGGAACTCCTTGTTCAACTCTCCTATAGAAGGGGCATAGCGTAGAGCTCCCTGTATCATCTGCATGAGCCATAATAAATCTCCTGGAAACTAGGAATTATCACCCATGTTAGGAATAGGAATTGGTTTCATAGAAGTCACTTCAGGAGGTATAATTAGTGGCTCGTGGCCCATCAACTCTAGACCATGGTCATTACTACCCTCCTAGTGTACGATCGGAGGACATCATGGTGTAATTGATCTAAAATTTCCAAACACGTTCCATAGATTAAGTTCAATAAAGGCATAATCCATGGATATAGAAATAAAACAGAAACTAATCATTTCTATATAATAGTAATACCCCTATTCCATCAAAAATAGTCGGGTCTAGGTGATAGAAACACATATATAACACACAATATATGCGACCTACTACCCACTATTAAGGCCAAGGCTGGGTCAAGATCTATGTTTTTGAATTTCAATTTCATTTAAAATTCTATATTTGTATTACATTATTTTTTAAATGGTTGAAACAAATAGTTCACCACTTTTGATCCATAAGGGTACATATACCTTGTGAACCGAAATATGGAATCCAATCAATCCATACCATAACATGTTCCAGTCCATGTGATAAATGGTCCATGACTCAATGTTCCATAGTTAACTGCCTAGGGTGTCTACTATAGCCTAATAAGGAAAACATTGTTTAGGGTATGAAAGGCACTCTAAGTATTAACATGTTGGATTGAATATGTAGATGTATTTGTATATTATATGGAACAATACAAGAGGGGGTGAATTGTAGGTTTAAAAACTTTTGTATTTAAACACTTAAGAGATTATTTTTAAAGTCTTAAACTAATATAAATACAAACACCCACAATTGTATTGAATATAAAAGGTATGAAGTAATGTAATACTAATGAAAAGTAAAACAATTGTATTCGAGATGAACACAATAATCAGAGTAATATAAAGATGAATGATTCTACCTTAAAGCGTATAGAATCAATCAATACAATATGTAATAGAATGATTGTAATTGAAACAATTACAATTGAATATGTAAAGAAGAAAGGAAACAATACAAATTCCTTTCTAATACAAGTAGCAGCGGAAAAGTAAAAGTATTAAAATTCTTTTGACCCAAAGAGAAGGGTTATCCTTTCACCTAGGATAAAAGGTTTGTCTCACCAACACCTTGTTAAGCCCTCGATACGATGATCGGAACGTCTGTCTGCCTATCCCCGGCAGTCCTCGATACAATGATCGGACCGTCTGTCTGCCTATCCCCGGCAGCCCTCGATACGATGATCGGACCGTCCGTCTGCCTATCCCCGACAGCCCTTGATTTTGTAGGTAATTGGCACCTTTGTATTTCAATCACATGAAATCCCTCGATACGATGATCGGACACACAAAGTAGATGAGAGAATTCATAGTGTCTCTCTCTAGAACTTGATAGAAGTAGAGTATCACAGCTGTTCCAAAAGTCTCTTTTTTCTTTCAGCTTCAAATGACCTCCTATTTATAGGCCTCGGGTTCCAATGGTCATGTTGCCTCCAACGGTCATGTTGCCTCCAACGGTCATGTTGCCTCCAACGGTCATGTTGCCTCCAACGGTCATATTTCTCCGAAAAACTCAGAGGGACTTGGACACCTGGCATCATAACGGTCATATTGAAATAGAAATCACGACATCATTTTGATAAGTTTGTAACTAACTCAACGACATCGTATTAGTTAAAACAAGATATATGAAGATGATAAAAAATAGTACGATTAATATGAAACAAGTGTTTTTGAAAAAGTATCAAAACAAGTAATGAAAGTATGAAAATCAGAGTCAGTACAATACAATTGACAGAGTCAGTACGATACGATTGACAGAGTCAGTACGATACTATTGACAGAGTCAGTACGATACGATTGAAAGAATCAGTATGATACGTTTGACAGAGTCAGTACGATACGATTGATAGGGTTAGTACGATACGATTGACAAGGTCAGTACGATTAAAAAGACATTTGTGATTTCCAAAACAAGATATAGAAGTCAAAAGAGAGTTGTTGACTCAACAATCTCCCCCTTTTTGGAAAGCACAACACACCAAGTAAATATAACAAGAAATACTTATCTCCCCCGGAGTTATTGGAAACTCTTCTAAATATGAATTTGAATACAGCTAACTCCCCCTTAGGTGTATACTTTCTTAAGGATTGTATTCATAGATTTTCCTTGGTTTCGAAGAATTTTATTAAACCAATATCCCTTTGTAAAAAATTCTCCCCATTTATAAAACATTCTCCCCCTTTGTGGTTTACAAAAAGAATGGGGTCACTTTTAGTTTCTTGAAAGGATTAGAGAAAAGAATTGCAGGACAAAAGAAAAGAATCATAAAAGTTATTACAAAACAAAGACAGGTTCCAAAGGAAAACAAATACAACAGTCATTTGTTTTATCTTTCCTTTTCCTTATTTATGAGCTCATGAAGAATAGCTTTCATTTTATTTCTTTCTTTCTTTTCTTTAGAAATTGAATCACCCTGAGTTCTGAGAAGCTCTTGTTGGTCCGCAAAAATCTGATCTTGATTCTTGATAGTCTCCTCCTGGACTCCGATTACTTCCTCAAGGGTATCAATTCTGTCTTGTAGATTCTTGTTATCTTTGGATAACACATAATTTTGTTTCTTCAACAAAACAATTTCATCCTTGAAAGATGAAACCTTCGAGAATTCAGATTGAAAAGCATTCATTCTCTCTTGCAATTCTTTCACTAAAGGAATATCGGCTCCATGAGTTATCTGATTCATCCTTTCAATAGTTTCTTTATCAAGATTATTAAAGGCAATAGCAAGATCATTTCACAACCTCCTTATATCTTCAATTGCTATCTCATGGTCATTCACCGAGCTTTCTGTTTTATATGAACACTTGGTCATACTGTTGCAAGATTTATTATGAGCAGCCGATGTTTCAGAAAGAACTTCCAAATCTACTTCAACTGACAAAAACTTATTTCTCAACTCTCTTACAGAACCAAACTTCTTTTTCTGATTGTCAATAATGAAATCAATTTTCTCTTTCAGCCTGGGAAACTAAGGAATGGTCTTTTCAACCCTTCTCAAAACATGAACAATATAATCACTCTTCTTGAGAGAGATTGTATGTTATGAATCAGTATCCTCATCATATGAAGGCAATTCATTTGATCGGCTTGAGTCAACAACTGGATGTTTTCCTTTTGCTTTTTCTTTCTCTTTTCTTTCTTCTTCTACTTTTTCACTGATGACAATAACTTTTTCAGTATGAGAAGATTGAGCACCTTTCTTTACTTGAGGGGGTGTTTTATCCAGAGTTTCAGAGGTTTCAAAAGGTGCTTGATTGGCATGAGGGGTTTGTTTAACACCTTCACTCTGCTTTTGAACCGATTCCTCCCTACTCTTATTCGAACTCTGAAGAAATTCTAAAAGAAAATCTCCTTCCTCCTCTTCCACTTCTTCTATCTCTTCCATCATTTGTTTTCCTTTTTATTTCTTAGGAAGACTCTGTATGATGGGTTCTTGATGCACTTCTGTGGTAATTTGAGCACTAGCTTCCTCAACTGCTTTCAAGAGATTTGAAGCATCAAATTCCTGTGCTTTTCTTTTCAAAAGAACCTTCTTCTTATTTTCAGCCTGAAGGGTATCCTCAACCCTTAATCTCTCAGCAAATGCTTCGGCTAGATCAAGTCCAAACTTTGGATCACCTTCCTTTATCTTTTCCTTATCCTTTCTCCATTTGGATACAACTTCCTTACTGTACTTAGTCTTCTTCTTTGGCTTTGAGCTGGTTTGCGGGTCAGACTTTTGAGGAACAACAAAAGAAGGAATGTCTTTGGCTGGAATTGGTGCCGATTGATTTTGAGCCGATTCAGCTTCTACATCTCTTATAAAAAGTTTTGAATTTGGATCAAAACAAACATTCAGCTTTTTCATCGTACTCTTACTAATCCAAGATGGCTTTAGATCTATCAGGTTTCCTTTCAAAGGAATGTTGCAAAACTTCATGCTCTCAAGAATAAACTTTGTAAGGATGGCTGGATACATAATCATTTGGGACTTAATCCCTCCTGTCTTGACATTCTTAATGGTTTCAAAAACATACCCCATAAGATTTACTTTTCTCATGTTTACAAGATAGTCAATCATAAAAATATCAGAAACTTTCAGAGTTTCTCTATCCCCTTTCCTTGGGATAAGAAAACCTTGCATCCATAAAGTCACAAACCGATTGTTCGGAGAAAGATGAGCCACTTTTCTCTTCTCTTTATTTATAAAAAACAAAGTCTTCTCAGCACTTTCTCTATTAAACATACCGACTTCCTCTGGTAGTTTATGAGATGGACAGAAAGAATACCCTTCTATTGGGACATTCAGAAAATGAGATGCTTGTTTCACAGACATAGACAACTTTTTATCATACACAGTAAAATTGATAGTCATGTCTTTGTCGAAAGATACGGTTTTATAGAACTGACTGACTTCATCAATGAGAACCGGATCTTGAGAAACAGGTCTTTCAACACATAAATTCTTCCATCCTTGAAATAGAATGATTCTTATGATTTTGGAATCATACGAATCAAAAAAGTCCTGAGAAACTAAACTTTCTCTAAAAAAGTCTTTCTCTGTAAAAGTCTTTGAAGACATTTCGGCGGGAGTGTTAGCAGAGGACTGAGACATATAGGTGCTACCGATGAAAGATCGTACGATGGTTTAAAACCAGTGGAGCAGAGATTCGCCTCAAAACCTAAAAAATCAATGTGGGTTTGGGGAGGTGGGGATATTTATAGGCGATATAGGGGTGACCATTGATCTTCTACGGTCAATATTAGAGGAAAAAATCAATGATTAGGATTAAAATGAAAGAAAAAAAATTAAAAATGGAAAGTACCTGCCAGAGAATGTAAGGTTATTGTTGGTTTTGGTATAGTTAAAAAGAAAACAAAATCAAATGAAGTTAAAAAAACTATCAATCATCATATCGATGGAAAACAAATTCCTTACCATTAACTGACAAGCCGATGGAAAACAATCTCGTTACCATGAACTGACAAGCCGATGGAAAAAAATCTCATTACCATGAACTAACAAGCCGATGGAAAACAATATCATTACCATGAACTGAAAAGCCGATGAAAAACAATCTCATTACCATGAAATGACAAGCCGATGGAAAACAATCTCATTACCATGAACTGACAAGATGATGGAAAACAATCTCATTACCATGAACTGACAAGCCGATGGAAAAAAATCTCGTTACCATGAACTGACAAGCTGATGGAAAACAATCTTGTTACCATGAACTGACAATACGATGGAAAAGAAAATCATTACCATCATCGGACAGTACGATGGAAAAGAAAGTCATTACCATCATCCGACAGTACGATGGAAAAGAAAATCATTACCATCATCGGAAAGTACGATGGAAAAGAAAATCATTACCATCATCGGACAGTACGATGGAAAAGAAAATCATTACCATCATCGGACAGTACAATGGAAAAGAAAATCATTACCATCATCAGACAGTACTATGGAAAAGAAAATCATTACCATCATCGGACAGTACGGTGGAAAAGAAAATCATTACCATCATCGGACAGTACGATGGAAAATAAAATCATTACCATCATTAGATTTTGGTGTGAATTTGTGTAGATTATCTCTTGTATTCAGAATGAATACTTTGCACCCAAAAACTTTGAAGTATGAAACTTTTGGTTTTCGGCCAGTCCATAACTCATAAGAGGTTTTATTAAGAAATGGTCTAGTCAAAACACGATTTATAGTATAACAGGCAGTACTAACAGCTTCATCACAGAAGTGCTTAGCAATTCAGTATTCACTCAACATGGTTCTAGTCATTTCCTGAAGAATACGATTTCTTCTTTCAACAACACCATTTTTTTGTGGAGTTCTTGGAGCTGAGAAATTGTGAGTAATACCTTTCTTACTACAAAAAGTTTAAAATTTTGTATTTTGAAATTCACCACCATGATCACTATGAATAGTTATCAATGGTAGGTTTTTATCATTTTTAACTTGGTCTCTAAAAGTTTTGAAATAGGAAAAGGATTTATATTTCTTTGTAAGAAAATAGACCCATGTAAATCTAGTAAAGTCATCAACTAAAACAAATACATAGTATTTTCCTCCAATTCTTCCAGTTTGTGTGGGACCAAAAAGATCCATATGCACTAGCTGTAATGCATTAGAAGTTGAAACTTCGTTAATTGATTTAAAGATAGTTTTATGTTGCATTCCAAGTTGACAAGGATCACAGACTTTTGAAGAATCATATCTAAGGTCTGGTAGTCCCTTCACAAGTCTTTTCTTTGAAAGTTTACTAAGGTTTCTTAGATTACAGAGACCTAGTCTTCTATGTCATAGCCATGATTGGTATTCTATTGCACTTAAGTAGGGTAATTTTTGGCTCCTAAGGTCTTCTAAGTTAATAATTTAAACATTCTCTTGCCTATGAGCAGATAGAATGAACTCATCCTTGGAATTGTGGACTAGACACTTATCATTTCTAAAATTCACAAGGTAACCTTCATCACATAATTGACTTATGATGATGAGGTTGTGCCTAAGACCTTTAACAAACAAAACATTTGAAATAATAACTTTTCCAAGAAAAACAATATTACTTATACCAACAATCTTTCCTTGAGAATTATCTCCGAAGGTAACTTTTCCACCTTTTGTTTTGATAACCTTTTCAAAGAGATCTTTGTTTTCGGTCATGTGTCAATAAAAAACACTATCCATGTACCAAATATTCTTATTGGTACACTTATCATTTTCCTAAAAAAGAAACAATTAGTTTTTCAGAATCCAAACTTGTTTGGATCCAGAAGGGTTAGATAAAAGAATTTTAGGAATCCACATTTGTTTTACAAAATGAGCTTTATGAAATCCTAAAGATTGAGTTTTATTAAGAGAAAAATCTCTTCTCCAGTGTCCTCCACATTGACACTTAGAACAAAAAGAGGTTTTTTGAGGAACAAAATAGTTATTACTGAAAATAGGTTTGGAATGAGAATAACGATTTCTTAAAGGTCTAATTTGAGAATACATCTTGTCAAAGTTTTCCCTTCCATGAGTAAAGTTTGACAAACATTTCTTTAAGGAAAAAATTTCTGACTTTAGTTTTAAAACTATGTTTTTATCTTCCAAAACATTTGATTTTGAACTCGAGTTAGGCTCTAAAACATTTTTCTTTGAAATCACATTTTCTAGATCCTTAGAAAGTTTATCCTTATCATATTTGACTTTCTCAAGGGTTTTTTAAATACTTTCAAAATCAGAAGTTTTGACATCAAGATCCTTAGAAAGATCTGACACTTCTTTAGTTAAAACTGAAATTTTAGAATTTTATTTCTCAAGCTTCTTCTTGAGTTTAGAATTTTCATTTTCGAGTAATTTAGAAAATCTAGACACTTCTTCAAAAGAAGGTAATTTATCATATTCTGATGATGAAGATTCATCATTTGAAGATTCATAATATCCATTATCAGTATAATTTGCATTTAAAGAGACATTTGTAATAGTTTCAGCATCATGTACCTTTTCCATGAAATAATTATCTTCAATTGGTAGTCTGGCTATAAGTCCAATATTTCTCTGGCCTGAGGAATCATATTCTAAGGAATCGTCTGAAGAATCACTACCACTTTCACTCCAAGTATCATTTGCCTTCAATACTTTCTTTGTTTTATAAAACCTTTTCTTGTTTCTTTCAGAGTATTTTTCCTTTCTGTTTTTTATCTTTAGTAAAGGACAATCAGGCCTTATATGCCCTAATTTCTTACATTCATAACAAGTTACCTTTGAATCTTTCTTATCCTTCCTATCTTTATTTTTGAATCTATATTGGAAATATTTCTTTCCCACAATCTTGTTCATCCTTCGAGTGAGATTGGATAACTCATTATCCAAAAGATCACAATCACTTGAATCAGATATAAATTTCTTGGATTTAGATCTTGTTACCCTTTCAGGTGTTTTAGCTTTAGATGTAAAGGCTACACTTCCATTCCCATTATTATTCTTGTTGAAATCAGCATCTCTTTTCATTCTTGTTTTGTGTTGTAGAAGAGTTCCAAAAAGTTCATCAAGAGTAATCTGGGAAACTTTTCTATTTTCATCAATAGCTGTCCTTTTTGACTCCCACTCATTTGGCATTATATATATAATTTTATCTACTAGAGATTCATCATCAAGGCCTTTTTCTCCCATAGATTGTAAGCTATTGACAATTTTCATAAATCTTTGTTTCACTTTACATACTATCTCTCCATAAGGAAAAACAAATCCATGATACTCTACTCGAAGCATTGTTCTTCTTGTTTCTATAACTTTAGATGTACCAAAATGAGTGACTTCTAATTTCTTCCAAATACAGTTGTCTGCTTCACATGAAGATATCTGAATGTATATATTCCTAGTCATAGAACATAATAAAGTATTGCATACCTTGTAATTCAGTTGATATTCTTGCTTCTCTTGGTTAGTGAAAGTACTGACTTCTTTGTCAGGTATTTTGTAACCTCCAGTAAGCATAATAAAATTGTCTACGCCAGTATTGATCACAAAAGTCTTCATACGATCTCTCCAGTACTCATAATCATTCCCATAAAAGATTGGTGGTCTAGAAGGATTCAGATTATCTATTGACCCAATATTCATTCCTGCCATCTAACAAAAATCTTTTCCACTCCACACGTTAGTGTAGTAAGTAAAAAATATAACAAGTAATACAAACCAGTGGAAAAACCTCCTCTGATACCAATTGTTGGATCAAATATGTAGATGTATTTATATATTAGATGGAACAATACAAGAGGGGGGGTGAATTGTAGGTTTAAAAACTTTTGTAATTAAACACTTAAGATATTAGTTTTAAAGTCTTAAACTAATATAAATACAAACACCCACAATTGTATTGAATATAAAAGGTATGAAGTAATGTAATACTAATGAAAAGTAAAACAATTGTATTCGAGATGAACACAATAATCAGAGTAATATAAAGATGAATGATTCTACCTTAAAGCGTATAGAATCAATCAATACAATATGAAATAGAATGATTCTAATTGAAACAATTACAATTAAATATGTAAATAAGAAAGGAAACAATACAAATTCCTTTCTAATACAAGCAGCAGCGGAAAAGTAAAATTATTACAATTCTTTTGACCCAAAGAGAAGGGTTATCCTTTCACCTAGGATAAAAGTTTTGTCTCACCAACACCTTGGTAAGCCCTCGATACGATAATCGGAACGTCTGTCTGCCTATCCCCGGCAGCCCTCGATACAATGATCGGACCGTCTGTCTTCCTATCCTCAACAGCCCTCGATACGATGATCGGACCATCCGTCTGCCTATCCCCAGCATCCCTCAATTTTGTAGTTAATCGGCACCTCTGTCTTTCAATCACATTAAATCCCTTGATACGATGATCGGACGCACAAAGCATATGAGAGAAGTCACAGTGTCTCTCTCTAGAACTTGATAGAAGTAGAGTATCACAGCTGTTCCAAAAGTCTCTTTTTTCTTTCAGCTTAAAATGACCTCCTATTTATAGGCCTCGGGTTCCAACGGTCATGTTGCCTCCAATGGTCATATTTCTCCGAAAAAACTCGAAGGGACTTGGACACATGGCATCATAAAGGTCATATTAAAACAGAAAGCACGACATAGTTTTGATTAGTTTGTAACTAACTCAACGACATCGTATTAGTTAAAACAAGATATATGAAGATGATAAAAAATAGTACGATTAATATGAAACAAGTGTTTTTGACAAAGTATCAAAACAAGTAATGAAAGTATGAAAAGCAGAGTCAGTACGATACAATTGACAGAGTCAGTACGATACGATTGATAGAGTCAGTACGATACGATTGACAGAGTCAGTACGATACGATTGACAGAATCAGTATGATACGTTTGACAGAGTCAGTACGATACGATTGACAGGGTCATTATGATACGATTGACAAGGTCAGTACGATTAAAAAGACATTTGTGATTTCCAAAACAAGATATAGAAGTAAAAAAGAGAGCTTTTGACTCAACATAACAATGTTTTCTAAATTCCCAATAATAATCACTATACATTAAAAAAATTATTGATATAGTTAAATCACACATGCAAATTAGAGACAATGTAACTAAAATAATGCTCTTATATGGCATGGCATGTGAATTTCCTATAAAGTGACTAATATGATGCATGATCAATACTTCCTTGACCTTATCTAATCTGACCAAGGATATAAGGTAAACCCCAATTATTTAAATAGTAATATCACAATTCAAGTGAATCACCCAATGCTAGAATCAATTCCAATATAGTAAGAAGAATGATGAAAATATCAATTTATATTCAAGGAAATTTGTTTTTCTTTGTACATGGGTAAGCTACTCCCAAGAAAAGCTCATTAAAAATCCCATAACCATTCTAATCTTCTTTATATTATCTTAAAATAGTAAGGTAATAAATTAATCCTTTGATACCACTTTGTGACATCCCAGACCCCAGTGCCACTCAGAGGTGCCCAAAGCCCAGTGGTCCACATGGACTCAAGCGCATATCCCCGAATTCCAGAGGCTACTGAATAGCTACAAGGTCCTGGAGTATGTATTTAGGGAGACTATTCCCTCATTAAAAGAGTGGATCATAATATATAATATAATATTAGATGAAAATAGAAAGTGGTATAACAGTGAATAAATATATGGCACAATAGAAGCAGACATTATAATGATTAAACCAGTAATTTGCCTTGTCTGAAGCATATATAATCAACCAAGAAAAAATAATCAACCAATAATTGGAAACTAAATCATATACAAAAGGATGATAATGTATGTCTTGTATCTATAAAGTAGGAAACATGGATACAAGAAGTAGACAACAATAATATACATGATATACAAAAATAATAAAGATAAATAAAAATCTATCCAAGCATCCCGAGCTCTAGCCTAGTCATCTGCTACCAAGTTCCCATCCTAAGATAATCAAGTAGTCAAAAATACATAAGAGGAAAATTCCCCTTATCTACACCTGAAAGCATATATTCTTCCCAAGTATCTTTTGTGGCCTAGATAGGGTGTGAGATAAACTCAGTTGGCCACCACCAATGGCGTCTATAAATATCCAGTCATCTATACAATATGGTAGTGTGCATATATGATACACTAGTAGAAATAAGACCTATACCAACGGTTTTGGTCAAATCATTGGTAAAGGTCACTAATTTGGACCTACACCAACGGTTTTGGACAAACCGTTGGTAAAGGTCACTAATTTGGACCTATACCAATGGTTTAGAAAAAAACATTGGTATAGCTCAAAAAATCAAAGAACATATACCAACGGTTCTCAAAACTGTTGGTATAGGTACAAACATTCTTTTATGGAATCTTTCATTAAATAACATTAAATAAATCAAAATTTAAAATACTTATGAATATACATATATATATTTATGAAATTATATTCACAAAATTCATGTTAGGTTAGTGGTTAGGTTGTTGGATTATAAATGGGAGGTGTTGGGATCAAAACCAAGCAAGGTTTATTTTTTTAATTACCTATACCAACAGTTTTATGAAACTGTTGGTATAGGTTTTTCATATGACCTATACCAATGGTTTTCCTAGAACCTTTGGTATAGACCTATCCCCATGCCAAACGAGCAAACGATTATCCAAACCATTAGTATAGGATATATCAACAGTTTTGAGACCTATACCAATGGTTCCAAACCATTGGTATAGAGTATTTTTCTATTATTGATAATGTAAGCACTAATAACAATTGTAAATGGATCACCTCTGGTTCCTGAACGAAACCAGGATGACGCTACTTGCTTCAACCCATGCTAGAATAAATCTAAACAAGTATCAAAGGACACAATTCCTGGTACCACATTTATATGGGATTCCATGCCCAGTATCATAATAGTAAGGGACTCTATGTCCATTATCTCAGTAAGGGTCATCATGCTCATATCATGTCACAAGGGATGCCATGCCCGTATAGTATCATAATGGATGTCATGACCATATCACATATATATAAAGGGACTCCATGCCTTAATCACATATATAAAAAAGAATTCCATTATAACACCTTGAGTTTTTATGAATTACTTTTTTCAATTTAATTTAATCTTTTTTATATTTCCATTTCACACAACACTGAATATAGGTTGTTTTATATGAAAGCACCAAGTTATTCTTACTTTGTACACAACACCATGTTGATATTGTGATACACGAAAAACTTATATTAGCTTATGGTATAATAAACATTATGTTTGGATTATGTTACACACAATACCAAGTTCCTTTGATAACTTGCATGACATGCAATACCTAGTTTTACCAAACTACAACATACTATTAATATTGTTATTAAAATATTATTATAGTTACCACCTAACCATTGGAATAGAAATTATGAATAATATTAACTAAATTGTTAAAATATTATTTACACATGTAAATAAAATGAATAATTTTATTATCAATTATTTATAAATGAAAGTAATAACTATTTGAAAATAAAGAAATTCATTTTCAAAGAAAACTATTTTTCTATGTACAAACACAATTTTATATCAAAAAATTAAAAAAAACACTTTTTGATGAATTATTTAAATAAAATTTATATATTATATACTCAATCAACATTTTTTACACTCATCCAATAGATTTGATAGGTATAAGATAAGAATGAACCCAATTTAATGAATACAAAGTTGTATTTTTCTAAAAAGTAATTTTACAACCTTTTAATGGTGCACCTATCTTAAATATAATTTTTAAAAAATTAATAATTTTTTTAAAAAAAAATAAAATTCATTTTTTAAATCATAATATAAAAATTTACTTTGGGTGAATTTTTATTATTCTTTTGAGAAGTTTTATTTTTTGATGAATAGTGAAAAACACTGAATTTTAATTGAAAACTCTTTTTTCGTATAATTTATTTATTTTGTTAAATTATTTTTTAATTAATTTTTAAAGTATAATTAAATAAAATTTAAATTAATTAAAAAAAATAGGTTATTGAAACTAATTTCACATTGAAATCAGATATAAAATTATTTCAAACTTTTGAACTTTTTCACTTTAATACCCCATCATCTCATCCCATCTTCGGGATTAATTTTAAATTAATTTCTACCAATTATTTGATCATAATTTGGAAAAAAAAGATTCCATATTTTAAATAATCATAATTTCTAATTTCTAATAAGGTTGAATTAGTTTTTTACCAAAAATATTAAGGAAATTAATTAAAACTAATTACAGTGATTAAGTTAAAAACGAGTTTAATTAATTAATGACTAAACATAGAATATAAGGTGTAAAAATGACACTAAACTTGTCTAAAAATTATTTTATGGACATATTTATACCCTTACACCTTTAATTATCTATAATGGTCCATTTTAAAACCCTTGGGGGATAAGTAAAACTTAAGGAGCACATAATTCTTTTTAAAAATTCCAAGTGTGTTATTTTCCCCACTTATAAAAGGTCACCACCTATTCCCTTATCGTCACACATCTAAATACCTTTGGCTTGTCTAAACCCATTCCAAATATCCTCTCAACTTACCTACCTTCATCCTATAATCCTAAATTTGGGCATAAATCAAACCGAGAAGCCCTTATGTGAAAACCAAAAGGAGTTACCCAAACAAGAGGTAACACCCTTAAACAAGAACTTTTATTTTATCTATTTATACACCCTCAAAAATCTTATCATTCCATGATTATATAACAAACTCAGTATCCTAAATATACTAAGATTTTTTTATGTTAAGGGCATGACTTTCACTCACACACACTCCCATCAAATGGGATATGCAATCATCGTCCGTGCGTACGGAAGACTGCTGTCTCACAAAATGATGTCATTTGTTTTTTCCATTTTCACCTTTCAAGGTTGAGAATAATGATGGAATTTCTATATTTATATGATATATATGATATATATGATATATTTATGATTTTTAAATTATTATATAACATATACTTTCATGCTTTCCATTTTTTGGAAAAATGATAACTTTGTTTGTGGACGTGTGGACTACCGCCTCCTCAAAGTGATGTGATTCATTCACACTTTACATGAAATGTATTAAGGATGGGTTTAGTGAACATATATGATATAGATAAAATAATAATTCCAATGTAATAATATATATATATATATAAATTTACTCCTATAGTGGGGTATGACA
The DNA here is from genome assembly GCA_963277665.1 of Viscum album. Lineage (NCBI taxonomy): Eukaryota > Viridiplantae > Streptophyta > Magnoliopsida > Santalales > Viscaceae > Viscum > Viscum album. The sequence continues at coordinate 1,783,724,649 of OY728155.1, read as the reverse complement.
AAATCAATATTAATTTCCTAGTGCAGCACAGTGGCTGGTCAGGGTTGTCTCACTTGAGAAGTATCTCGGTTTGGTTCACCTAATTTATCAAAAATCACCTATGCTACTTATTTTTGTGTTTTTTATTATTTAATGAGAAACATGAATAATAAATTTGGGTTTTTATTTTTCTTTAAACAATGACATGAAAAATAATAATTTAAACTAACATGAAAATCTAAAAAGAATAAAGTAAAGATAAAAGGACTTGGTCTTGGGTTTGATTTTGGATTAAATCATTATTTCCATTTAATTTTTTAATTTTTTTTATAATAAAAAAATTAAATCTCATGTTTTAATTATTATTATTTATTTATAAATTTTGGAATCTTTGAGAGACTAAGTAATCTTAATTCTACCTCCTTTTATAATCAAGGTTGATGAAACACCCTGGTCATTGTATGTCATCTTCTAGGACATGGATCTATAGATACTATTTCATCCATTTATTAGCTCAAATCTTTAGTATTAAGAGTTAAAAATGGATATATGTAATATATATTTAAATAAAATAATATAAATAAATTTAATTGCATGTCATTGGTGTAAAATCACCAAATTAGAGACGTTTGTCTCACCATGCATACTACTCAAATATACCACAAACATAAAATAAAATTTAAGGAAAATTCAAGAATACCTTGAACTCTCCCCTATCCAAACCTCAAGTTCATCCTCTTATTTTTGAGAGTAAGAGATCACTTGGTGTATGGAAGAAGAGAAGAAGAAGACACTAACATAAATTAGAAAAGAATAAAATAAAAAAATAGTGGATGAGAGAAGTAAATTAAAAATTGAAGAATGGGGGGTTAGAAGAGTGATATATATAGATATAGATACAGAGATATATAATAAAATAGAAGAAGTAGAATAAGAAAATAATAAAATAGATAAGAAAATATATAAAATAATATTGTTAAAATTATAATAATAATATTATTATTTAAAAGAATAATATTTAAATGAAGAATATTAAAATAAAAAGAAAAAAATGAGAAGCAGTGTGGAATGGTTATAGAACAATTTACATTCATGAATTAATTAATTTACTAAAATAAATTTAAATTACAACTTGAAATAAAACTAAAACTAAAGAAAACATTAAATAATAATAATAAATAAAAATAGGGACATGCATCAACTCAACCTCCTCCTTGGTCGGTTCCTTCCTTGGGGTTTTGAGATATATCCTTAATAATTGGTGATCTCCTCCTTATATAGGCCAAGGGGGTTCCATCCTTTGGTATTGAAAATCAAGATCTTACAAATCTCCCTTTGAGATATCCCCCATATTTTGTCCACTGAAATTTTTCTCCTAGTTGACCTCTTTAATGAGATAATTTGGTAATGGTTTATTATTGAAAGTTTCTCTAAATTAAGTTTTATATTGACCCTAAAATTTTGAAAGTAATTGGATGTATATAGAGGCTTTTATGATATAATTAATTATTCATATGTTTTTTGGTCGAATGTTTCCTAAATTTTTCCTCAATATAGAGCATCAAATGGATACATTAATGATGGAATATGTCTATTATATTTAACTTTTGAATGTTCCATGGAATTATATTTCAAATAAAATTATAATATCCTTAATTGGAGATTTTTATCATGAGTTATGACTCAATCACTTAGGTGGGATCCATACTTTTATCTAGAACAATTTTTCAAATTTATTTATTTTTTAGGGCCTTTGGATGTTTCAATCAGCTACTAACCTAGAATAAGAAATTAAATCACACAAATCATGAAATCCTAAAAAAATAATCACTCAAATTAGATCATTATTTTAAAAGTTATGATCAAAATACCAAAGTGATAAAATCTTTCAAAATTCCAGAATTAATCAATTTTCATATTTTAGCCCAAAACACACCATAAATCCAAAATTAATGAAAATAAACTCAAATTGATAAATTTATAGGGATTAAATCATTGAAAAACATATTAAAAATGATTAAAATATTATCCCTATCAATTCCCCCACACTGAAACCATGTTTTTTCTCAAGTATAAAATATCAACAAGGACTTTAGAGGGAACCAATGTTACCATTATTCAAATTTCAATTCAATAAAATCAAACAATTATCAATCTTAAATAATATTTTCAAATTACACATAAAATATCAATTAATTTTACCCTTTTTCAATGAAATAACCAATTCACATATTTTACTTTTCCCAAATGAAAAATTATGGAACATCTCCTCTTATTCATTCAAGATCCTTAATTTATAATTATTAAACATGCCAAATTATGATTTACCTTACCTGAATTTTTTTCACTCATATCTCATGAAACAATTCAATTATATTTATGATCATATCATCATAACATGATCCTTATCCATAATATTGTAAAATAATTACTTTCTCCACTTTGTAAAGACAAAAGACACATAAAATCATAAGGGCTTGAAATTAAGGTTCAAATGTCTCTGAGGCTTAAGGTTGGTAGGAATTGATATTTAAAATTAAAGGCTTAAAGAGGAGTTTTATTTACTAAATTAAAAAGCATGATATTCAAAATAAAATTTTAATGAAATTATCCACTTCAAATTGTAACAACTACCAACTTCCCTAAAACTCAAATAAAATATCTTGATCAATTTAAGTATAATGAATTTTTTGTGCACCCTTTCGAAATTTTTTCTCTATTTTATAATTTTTTTTAGTTTTCAAAAAACCTTTTCATTTTTTTAATTCTTTCAAAATTTATGATACAATAAACCTCATATCCATCACCTAACCACATATGAAATAAATCATAGGTCTAGTAATGGTGATTTTTTGTTTTCCTAAATCACAACCTATTTTTCTCTTTTTTTGATCTTTTTGTAATTTTCTTTTTTTATATCAATAGAGTTAAAATAATAGAGTATAATGAATGAATCAAAAAACTTAATTTATCACCATAATAATCACCCCCACAATTTTTCCTTACAATGTAAATTATTCATTCCACCATGATTCCCTTCACCCCCATATTTCAACATAAAAATATCAAGCAAATACTAATATTAGGGTAATAATGGATAAATGGCTTGAAACATGGACCATTCCTAACTAGGTCATTCATATATTCTATGGTCTTAATAATAGTTGATTTAAATGTGGTATTTTAAGGATAAGTGGGTTTTAAAAAGATTCCTCAATCATTTTAAATGAGTTTTTTCATAGTCATAGCTTTGAAAAGTTTAAATGAAAGTTCTAGATAGTGGAATGTCCCAAGATCACCCAATAAATATGATCAAGAATAAAATAAGAAATAAATAGTTTATAAATCCTCTTGATAATGGTAATTATGATTTTTTAAAATCACTCAAGGTGTGATTTAATAATAACAAATCAATTCACATGAATTTTATAAATTTAGAGCATGAAAATTGGTTGAAAATTTTCATTTACATGAATAAATTAATTAACTCAATTCATGAGTCCTCATTTCAATATCCATACTTCAATTTAATTATCCAATTCTCCATTTTACTCCTTCATTCTAATTAACCTTGAAATCTAAAATGTGGAATCAAAGGATTCATAAGAAACTCATGTCTCCTAGATTAGTCAAGTAAATTATAGTTCAAGCATGATTATGCAATTTAAACTTTAAATATCAAAACATGTTTTAGACAAAAATATAAGGATTTTAAAAGATAAGAAATAAAAATTGAACTCTATTTCCCATGAATTTTAGTCTTTCTCTTTCACTATTTGAGGTTTCCTTCTTCTATTATGAACCTACAAAATATAATTACTCTATTAATCACAAGGATCATGGAATTAAAGCTCAAAAATATAGGAGTGAGTGGGCTTCATGCTGAACTACATCCTATGAAATTAAAATTGAAATCTAAATTCCTAGAAAGCATGTATAAATGGATAAGTATTTGTATGATTCCCCAAGTGAGCCCTAAATTTTTACTACCTTGAGAGGGAAGTACCAGCTATTATCCAAAGTATGATGGTGGATGAAGATTCTTTGATTTGAACTAAAACATGTGTATTTTCCTATATTGTTCTTTATCCTTCTTGTTTAGGAATGATCTGTGTATAGAGTACACTAGATCCTTCCCCTTTATAATTAGGTATATCATGCATGGAGGGGGTAGGATGAAGTATGGATCATCTTCTTCTTTGGTTTCTACTTGTAAAACCTCATCTTTATCTTCCAATATTGGATTTACATAGTATTAAAAATGAGCATCATATTTTCAAATTTCCTCACGCTCAGAAAATTAGATTTTCTCATGAGATTTATCAAATGAATGTTCATTGAAATCAGGGAGCTCCATATGTTCCTAGAAGGTTCATATCCAGTCTCTTCATCTTCCTCTAAGGCATGGAAATAATTGAAAAAATCCGAAAATTAAAATCAATAAGGAGTGATACTCAATTTCGACTGAATAAAATTATAAAATAAAGAGTTCAAATAAATATCATATCCCTTATTTGGTTCTAGTTCAATCACTGTCTTAGTGGTGAGTTCCTCTTGGAGTTGGATGGTGGTAAGTGGAGGTAGGTAGTTAGGATCCTCCATCTTTTCTTCAAATTCCATAATTGGGATCGATTCATCCTCTTCCATGTATAGAGTGAGATGTAATGGAATTGGATCTTCTACTTGGTAAGGATCGGGGAGATCAAGTTGCACCTTATACTCATTCTAGAAGTCATCTAGATCTAGTTGATCTCCCACAGTAATCTCAGCAGGTAAGTTTTCTTCATCATGAATCCACTCTAGCTCATCATGGACTTTTTTGCATTTGGATATTTATATGGTTGGGATGTGGATACTCATTAAGCTGGGAATCAATCTATTTGATGTCTTTAGTGAAATTGGGTAGCTCTGGTGGCACTTCTTGGTCTTTAGTATTTGATAAAACATTTTTACATCATCAATCATATCTTCCAATTCCTAAAATGAAATATCAGTATTATGCCCATTTATAATAATTGTGTCCATGTCAATGAGTTCATCGAGCTTTTGTAGAAGATCCGCCTCTACAAAATTTTCAATTACTAGTTCTTGTACCTGAGAGTGATTGTTCCATGAATAGAAAAACTTTCCATTTAATAAAAAAATGGGTTTATTTTGAGTTTTTATTTTTATAAAATAAATAAAATCTATCTAAAATATAAAAATTGAAAAATTAAGAAAATCAATAATTGGATCCCTGGAAACTATGCCAGTTTTAACGCATGTTTGTCGTGGGGTGTGGCAAAACCAATATTAATTTCCAATTGAAGCACAGTGGCTACCCAGGGTCATCTCACTTGAGGAGCCTCTCAATTTGGTTCAATTAATTTATCTAAATCACATATTCTACTTCTTTTTTGGTTTTAATTATTTAATTAAAAATATGAATAATATTTTTGGGTTTTGATTTTTCTTTAAACAATGACATGAAAAATAAGAATTTAAACTAACATAAAAATCTAAACATAATGAACTAAGGAAGAAAGGACCTAGTTTTGGGTTTGGTTTTGGATTCAATAATTATTTTCCTTTAGTTTTTTAATTTTTTTTGATAGACCAAACATGAAATCTTAGGTTTAAATTACTATTCTTTATTTAGAAATTGTAGAATATTTGAGAGCCTAAGAAATATTAATTCTAACTCCAATTATAATCATGGTTGATGACACACCCTCATCTTGTTTTTCCATATTCTAGTACCCATATCTATCGATGATATTTCATTCATTAATTATCTCAACACATTTATATAAAGAGTTTACCAATAGAGAGAGGGAAAAGAGATTTAAATAAAATAATAGAAATAAATTTAGTTTCATGTCATTGGTGTGAAATCACCAAATCAGATACATTGTACTCACCATGCATACTACTCCAATCTACCACAAACTTAAAATAAAATTTAAGTAAAATTTAAGAATACATTGACCCCCCTCCCAGGCCAATCCTTGGGGTCATTCTCTCAGTTTTGAGATTAAGAGGTTACTTCATGGTTGGAAGAAGAGAATAATAAAATAATAAAATAAATTAAAAAAGAATAAAATAAAAAAATGGTGTATGAGCGAAGTAAATTAAAAAAGGAATAATGGGGTATAATAAGATAGAGAGACAGAAAGAGAGATAAAATAAAATAGAATAATTAGAAGAATAAAATAAGAAAGGAAAAAAGAAAATATATAAAATAATATTATTAAAACTATAATAATAATAATAATAATAATAATTAAAATAATAAAATTTAAATGAATAAGATTAAAAGAATAAGAAGGAAAAATAGGAGAAGTGTGGAATGGGTGGAGAATAATTGACATGCATGAATTAATGAATTTATGTTGGTCAGAGTAGGACACTCAAGGGGGGGTGAATTAAGTTCCTATAAAAATTCTGTCTAAAACCTTTATTTAAAAATTATTTAAAAGTTTCCCAATTTAAAATAAAATAGCCCAATTAACCAAATTAAAATATTTATAAAAGTTTTTTTTATTCAAAAAATTTATCAAAGATTGATTAGTTCTCAGTTAAAATAATATACTTTATTATATCAACTTTTGAAATCAATTTACTAAAACAAAATCTGATATAAACACTATCTAAGATTAACTATCAAAGTTAAGTTAAGTTTTCTAAAATAGTAATAAGAATAGAGAAAACAAAAAATGAAATCACACAATATAAGTAAACAAGAGGTTCAGTTTCAAGCTGAGACCTAATCATCTCCACTTGGTGATCACCTGCCACCAAGTAGTTTATGTTAAATAAACTTGATCCACACTCTAGATTGGGGTAAAAATAGTATACAAACTATCCAGGTCACTAGGCATCTTCCATAGTTTTTCATTGGAGTGTAAAACAAATAGAAAATCCACACAGGTACCTCCTACATTGTTATCCATGGGTGTGTAAATGTGAAATTTTGTGAAGATATATAAGTATCTACCAGTTTATAATAGGATTCATTGTGTGTTTAAAAAATTATACACACACTGATCTAAATGTAAAATAAAGTACACAGGAAGAGAAAAAAGATTATAAGAGTTTATAATGCTCTATGTGATGTTCTATGATTCTCTCAGACTCATTCAGTATGGTAGAAGTGAAGCTAGAGTCACCTTACAGAAACAAACAGCAAGACAGAGAGTCGTGGTTGCTTCTGTGTTCTATTCCCAGTGAGGTGAAAGATTCCTTGAAGTGTTTTTGTCCTCTAAGTTGTCACTGTAAAGATTTGTGGAATTTTGGTTCTTACTAGTGTCTTCATGTATGCATAGTAGGTAGCTCTTGTATTTTTCTCTTATGTACACAAATAGTTCTGTGTATTTCTTCCAGGTCTCTTATTTCTCTCTTAATTTCTTATTGATCTAAATATTACTTTTATACAGACAAGCATCATGTTCTATGGTACCTTGTACCTCACATTGATCCCTAACAGCATTAAATGTTGTCTACAAAAGATAGACATGCTCATTAATATAATAAGCAGTACTAAATTTCCTAAATATGACTATTAGAGGTGAGTTTTAATTTAATATATAGGTCATCAGTGACTTAGTTTGTCGGTAGCTCAGATTTTCGGTGTCTCATGTTGTTGGTAGATCATTCAATCGATAGGTAAAACTTGTATCAGTCAATCGAGATATCAGTAGATGATGCATCAGTAGCTCGATTATCAGTACGTGATGCATCAATAGCTCGATTATCAGTCAGTCACTCTGTCGGAAGGTCGGTTGTCAGTAGGTCAAGCTTTCCGTGACTCATACTTAGTGAAAGTTTTGATACTCTCTATTGGTGAATGATCTTATCAGTAGATTATGTCATTAGTAGCTCATACTTAACCAAAATTTGTAATTCTATCATGTGATGTAAACACTAACACTAGAGTTTAAAATCATACTTGAACATGATTAAACACAATGTATCTTAATAAATCAGAATTAGAATAATTAAGCATGGTTTGTGACCATTAAAACTAGATGAGGCCAAAAATTTACAAAAAGAAATTTAAATTACAATTTGAAATAAAACTAAAACTAAATCAAACATTAAATAATGAAAAAATGAAAATAGGGACATGCAGTAGCTCGGCCTTCTCCTTGGTGGATTCCCTCCTTGGGGAGTCCAGATATATCTATCAACGTGGATGAACTCCTCCTTATATAGGCCAATGGGGTTCCATCCATCGGTATTTAAATTCAAGATCTTCTAAATATCCCTTTAAGATCTCCTCCAAATTCTATCCACCAAAATTCTTCTCATGATTGACCCATTTAATGAAATAATTTGGGAATTATTTATTCTTTAAAGTCTATCTCAATTATTTTTTATATTTACCCTCAAAATTTAAAAGTAATTGTCTATATATAGAGAAATTTATGACATAATTAATGAGTCATACTCTTTTTGGAAGAATGTTTTGTTAAATATTCTCCCAATTTAGAGCATACAATGGCCACATTAATGACTGGTTATCTCCATTATATTTAATTTTATAATAAACCATTGAATTAAATTTCAAATCTAGATTTAATCACCTTAATTTAAGGTGTGTATCCTGAGTTGTGACCCAATCACTAAGGTGGGTTTCATGTTTTCGTCCAGAACAATTTTGAAATTTATTTATTTTTTAGGGCCTTTGGATGTTTGAATCAAATCCCAGTTAAGAATAAAAAATTTAATCCCAAAAATCAAGTAATCCTACAAAAAATAATCACTAAAATTGGATCAATATTTTAAAAGTTATGATCAATATACCAAATTGATAAAAATATTTCAAAATTCTAGAATTAAGCAATTTTCACATTTTAGCCCAAAACACACCATAAATCCAAAATTAATGAAAATAACCTCAAATTGATAAATTTGTAAGGATTAAATAATTTAAAAACATATGAAAAATGATGAAAATATTATCTCTATCAATTCCCACACACTTAAACCATGACTGTTCTCAAGGAGGAGTTCATCCACGACAATATTTAGAAGATATTGAATTTAATGAAAAACCAATATATGTAATTTACTTTTCCCCATTTCAAAATGATGGAACTTCTCCTCTCATTCATTCAAGTTCCTTAATTTATAATTATTAAACATTCCAAATTATGATTTACCTCACCAGAATCTTTTTCACTCATCTATCATGATAAAATTCAAGTAGATTTATTCTCATATCATTATAACATTATCATTATCCATAATCTTGTAGAATTAATACTTTCTCCACTTTCTAAACAAAAAATATGCATAAAATCATGAGGTCTTGCAATTACGGTTCAAATATCTCTAAGGCTTAAAGTTGGTAAGAATTTATATTTAAAATTAAAGGCTCAAGGAGGAGGTTAATCTATTAAAGCATAAATAATGATATCCATAGTAAAAGTTTCATGAAATTATCCCATTCATATTGTAACAACTCTCAAATTTCCCAAAACTCAAATCAAAGATCTTGATCAATTTAATCATAATGAATGATTTGTGCACCCTCTTGAATTTTTTTCTCTCTTTTTATACATTATTTTTTTTCAAAGAACCTTTTATTTTTTTTCTTTTTTAGAAATTTATGCTAGAATAAACCTAACATCTACCACATAACCACATATGATATAAATAATAGGTCCAATAATGGTGATTTTTTGTTTTCCCAAATCACAACCCATTTTTCTCTTTTTTTTCTTTCTGTTATTTTATTTTTTTAATATCAAGAGAAAAAAAGTATTATAATGAATGAATAGACAACATTAATGTATTCCCACAATAATCACACCCATACTTTTTCAGTACAATTTAAATCATCATTTCCACCATTATTCCCTTCACCCCCACACTTAAACTTAAAAATATCATGAAAATACTAAGATTAAGGTAGGAATGGATAAAAATTGCTTGAAATGTGCCTCATTCCTAAAAAGGTTATTCATGATCTCTATGGGATAAATCCTCTTGGTAATGGGAATTGTGATTTTTGAAAATCACTCAAGGCATGATTTAATAATAAAAAATAAAATCACATGAATTTTATAAATTCAAATCATGAAAAATGATTAGAAATTTTCATTTATCTGAATCAATTAATTAGCTCAAATCATGATTTATCATTTTAATATCCATGATTCACTTTGATTATCCAATTCTCCATTTTAATCATTAATTATCATTAGCATTGAATTATAAAACATGGAATAAAAGGATTACTAAGAAACTCATATCACCTAGATTATTCAAGTAAAGTTAGTTCAAGCATGGGCATGAAATTTAAACTTTAAATCTCAAAAAAATTGGAAAAATGTATAGATTTTAAAAGATAAAAAATAAAAAGTGAACTCCTTTAACATGAATCTTATTCCTTCACTTCCACTATTTGAGGTTATTTATTCCATTATGAACCTAAAAAACAGAATTTCTCAATTAAGCACAAGGATTATGTCATTAAATCTTAAAAAGATAAGAGGGAGTGGGTTTCATGCTAAAATACTTCTTAATAAATTTAAATTGAAATATAAATTACTAGAAAACATGTAGAAAGGGATAAGTCTTGGTATGATCCTCTAAGCGGGCCCTGAATTTTTACTGATTTCAGAGGGAAGTACCAGCTGTTATCCAAAGTCCGGTGGTGGATGAAGCTTATTTGATTTAAACCACCACATTTGTCTTTTCATAACGTATTCTTGATACTTATTGGTGAGTAATGATCCATGGATCGAGTAAACCAGATCCTCCCCCTTCACAATTAGGTAAATATTTCATGGTGGGTGTAGGATAAAGTATGGATCATCCTCTTCTTTAGTTTCTACTTGTCCAACCTCATATTACTCTTCCAATGTTAGATTCACATAGGATTCAAAATGAGCATCATATTTTCTTATTTCCTTAAGCTCATCAACTTTTATTTTCTCATGGGATTCCTCAAATGAATATTCATAGAAATCAGGGAGCTCCATGTGTTCCTTAGCAGGTGCATGTCCAGTTTCTTCATATTTCTCTAATGCATGGAAAGAATTGACCAAATATGAAAACTAAAATAAATAAAGAGTGATACTCAATTCAGAGTGAATAAAATCAGAAAATAAAGATTTTAAAGAATGATTATCTCCCTGATTTCATTCTAGTTCAATCACTACCACAGTGGTGAGTGCCTCTTAGAGTTGGATGATGTCAGGTGGAGGCAGGTAGTCTGGCTCCTCCATATTTTCTTAAAATTTAATCATTGGTGTGGCTTCCTCCTCTTCCATAAATAGAGTAACATGAAATGGAACTAGCTTTTCTACTTATAAAGTATCAGGGAGATCAAGTTGTACCTCATATTTATTCTAGAATTCATACAGATATTATTAACCTCCCATAGTCAGCTCAACATGTAAGTTTTCTGCATCATGAATCCACTTTAACTCATCATAGTTTTTTGGATTTGTCTCTTCGAATATTTAGTCTGTGGATACTCCTAAAGATAGTCCTCGACCTCTTTGATGTCTTTAGGGAAATTAGGTCACTTTAGTGGAACTTCCTTCTTGGTCTTCAGTATTTGATAATTCATTTTGACTTTATCAAACATATCTATAAGTTTCTAAAATTAAATATCAATGTTATAATAATTAATCATAATCTTGGTAGGTTCAGTGAGTTCACTAAGATTTTATAGTAGAGCCACCTCTTCATCATTTTGAATTACTAGTTCTTGCACCAGAGAATGATTATTCCATGAATTGAACAAAAATTGAAAAAATCATGGATTTTTTTTAGTTTTTATATTTATAAAAGAAATACAATCTATCTAAAATGTGAAAATATAAAAATTAATTAAATAAATGATTGTCTCCCCAGTAAAGGTTCCAGTTTTGATGTACACCTGTCATGGGGCATGGCAAAAGAAATATTAATTTCCAAGTACAGCATAGTGGATGTCCAGAGTTGTCTCACTTGAGGATCCTCTTTGTTTAGTTCACCAAATTTATCTCAATCACCTATGCTACTTATTTTTGTGGTTTTGGTAATTTAATGAAAAAAATGAAGAATCTTTTTGGATTTTGATTTTTCCTTAAATAATGAAATGAAAATAAAACTTTAAACTAACATGAAAATCAAAACAGATTGAAGTAAGGAAGAAAGGATTTGGTCTTGGGTTCAATTTTGGATTCAATCATTATTTTTCTTTAATTTTTTTATTTTGGTTTGATAATACAAACATGAAATATCATGTTTGAATTACTATTACTTATATAAAAATTGTGGAATATTTGAGAGCCTAAGAAATCTTAATTCCACCTCCTCTTATAATCAAGGTTGATGATGTACCATGGTCTTGGTGTTCCATATTCTAGGACCTAACTCCATTGATGATGTTTTATCCATTTATTATATTAGTTCCTTAATATAAAGAGTTAACCAATGGAGATAGGGAAAATATATTTAAATAAAATAATATAAATGAATTAATTTTCATGTAATTGGTGGTAAATCACCAAATTAGAGACATTCTCCTCACCATGCATACTAATAAAATATGCCACAAACCTAAAATAAACTTTAAGGAAAATTCAACAATACCTTAACCTCCCCCTAGGTGAAGCCTCAGGGTCAGCCTCTCAGTTTTGAGAGTTAGAGATCACTTGGTGGATAGAAGATTTGAAGAAGAAAATAATAAAATAAATTAGAAAATAATAAAATAAAAATAATGGTGGATGAGAGAAGTAAATTAAAAATGGTATAATGGGGGTGAGGAGATAGAGATAGATATAGAGATAATAAAATAGAATAATTTTAATAATAAAATAAGAAAAGAGAGAAGAAATATATATAAAATAAGATTGTTAAATTTATAATAATAATAATAATGAAGAAAATTAAAAGAAGAAGAAGAATAAGTAGTAAAAGAAGTACGTAATGGGTGGATAACAATTAACAAGCATGAATTAATTAATTTACAAAAATAAATTTAAATTACAATTTGAAATAAAACTAAAACTAAAGAAAACATTAAATAAAAAAATGAAAATAGGGACATGTAGCAACTTGGACTCCTCCTTGTTGGGTTCTATTCTTTCGATGTCAAGAAATATCCTTCATCATGGGTGAACTCTTCTTTATATAGGCCAATGGGGTTCCATACTTTGGTATTGAAAATCAAGATCTTCCAAATCTCCCTTGAAGATATCCTCTAAATTCTATTCATTGAATTTTTTCTCATTTTTAACCCATTTAATTACATAATTTGGGAATGATTTATTTTTTAAAGTTTCTCTCAATTATTTTATATACCCTCCAAATTTCAAAGTAACTAGACACATATAGATAAAGTTATGACACAATTAATGATTCATAATCTTTCTGGCGGAATGTTTCCTAAATCTTCCCCTAATTTAGAGCATCCAATGGCCCCATTATTGATATAATATCTCAATGATATTTAATGGTAGAATGTTTCATTAAAATATATTTCAAATAGAGTTATAATTACCTTAATTTAAGGTGTTTATCTTAAGTTATGACTCAATCACTTAGGTGTGGTCCATGCTGTCATCCAAAACAATTTTTCAAAATTATTTATTTTTTAGGGCCTTTGGATGTTAAAATAAGCTCCTAGTATAGAAGAAGAATTTGAATTAGAAAAATCAATGAATCCTGAAAAAAATGAATCACTCAAATTGGATCAATATTTTAAAACTTATGATCAAAATACCAAAATGATTAAAATATATCGAAATTCCAAAATTAATCAATTTTCACATTTTAGCCAAAAACACACCATAAATCCAAAATTGATGAAAATAATTTAAAAATGATAAATTGGTAGAGATTAAATCATTGAAAAACGATTGAAAAATGATGAAAATAATAGCTGTATCAATTCCCTCACACATAAATCATGCTTATCTTCAAGCATAAAATCTCAACAAGAAATTCAAAGGGCACCAATGTTATCATTATTCAAATTCCAAGGAAATGCAATCAAAAAATTATCAATGTAAAATAAAATTATCAAATTAAACATAAAATAACAATTAAATTTATCATTTTTCAATGAAACATCCAATTCATATGTTTTAATTTTCCCCATTTAAAAATGATGGAACTTCTCCTCTCATTCATTCAAGTTCCTTAATTTATAAATATTAACATACCAAATTATGATTTACCTCACCTAAATATTTTTCACTGATCTTTCATGAAGAAATTAAAGTATATTTATGATCATATCATGAAAACATGATCCTTATCTATAATGTTGTAAAAGAACTAATTTTCCACTTTTTAATGACAAAAAAACATAGAATTGCCTGGGCTTGCAATCAAGGTTTAAGTATCTCTGAGGCTTAAGGTTGGTAGGAATTGGTGTTCAAAATTAATGGCTCAAGGAGGGGGTTTATCTATTAAAACATAAAGCATGATATTCACAATAAAAGTTTCATGAAATTATCCCCTTGAAATTGTAACAACTCCCAACTTCCCCAAAACTCAAAGCAAGTATCTTGGCCAATTTAAGAATAATGAATGATTTTTGCAGCCTCTTGAAATTTTTTCTCTACTTTTATAATTTTTTTTATTTTTCAAAGAACCTTTTCATATTTTCTTTTTTCAAAAGTTATGCCAGAATAAACCTCGCATCCACCACCTAACCACATATGATAGAAATCATAGGTCTAGTAATAGTGATTTTTAGTTTTCCCAAATCCCAACCCATTTTTCTCTTATTTTTTTCTTTTTGTTATTTTGTTATATTAAGAGAGTAAAAACAATATAGTATAATGAATTAATCAAAAACCTTAATTTTTTCCCACAATAATCACCCCCTCACTTTTTCTTTATAATGTAAATCACCCCTTTCACAATGATTCCCTTCACCCCCATACTTCAACTTAAAAATATCATGAAAATAATAAGAGAAGGTTAGGAATAGATAAAAATGGATTGAAACATGGATCATTACTAACTAGGTCATTCATGGAATTTATGGGATAAATAAGGATTGATGTTAAGGTGTACTTTTATGGATAAGTGGTTTTTCAAAAGATACCTCAATCATTTTAAATGATTTTTTGCACAGTAAAATCTTTGACAAGTTCAAATGCATGTTCTTGTAGGTGGTAAGTCACAAGATCACTAAAGAAATATGATAAAGAATAAAATATGAAGTACTTGGTTTGTAAATACTCTCAAGAATGGGAATTGTGATTTTGGAAAATTGCACAAGGCATGATTTAATAATAAAAAATCAATTCAAGTGAATTTCATAAATTAAATTAATGAAAAATGGTTTGTAAATTTCATTTAAATGAATCAATTAATTACCTCAAATCATTATTCCTTATTTTAATATCCATGATTCACTTTAATTATCCAATTCCTTATTTTTAACATTAATTATAATTAAAATTGAAATCCAAAACATGGAATCAAAGGATTCATAATAAACTCATGTCTCTTAGAGTATTCAAGTAAATCATAGTTCAAGAATGGGCATGAAATTTAAACTTTAAAGCTAAAAACATGTTTTGTAAAAAATGTAAGGATTTTAAAAGATAAAAATTAAAAATTGAACTCCATTTCCCGTGAATCTTAGTCCTTCTCTTCCAAT
Organism: Viscum album; assembly: GCA_963277665.1. Taxonomy (NCBI): domain Eukaryota; kingdom Viridiplantae; phylum Streptophyta; class Magnoliopsida; order Santalales; family Viscaceae; genus Viscum; species Viscum album. The sequence goes on along the minus strand of OY728155.1, from coordinate 1,783,709,069 downwards.
GTTTGAGGGTGCCTTCTTCCATTATGAACCTACAAAATAAAATTACTCAATTAAGAATAGGTATCATGTCATTAATGCTCAAAAAGATAAAAGGGAATTGGATTCATGTTGGAATAATTCATAAGATATTGAAATTGAAATCTAAATTCATAGAAATAAAGTAGAAAGGGATAAGTCTTGGTATGATCCCTTAAGTGGGCCCTGTATTTTTACTTCCTCCAAAGTTTAGTACCAACTTTTATCCAAAATTTGATGGTGTATGAAGCTTATTTGATTTAAATCACCACATGTATATTTTCCTAGATTATGTTTCATCCTTCTTGGTGAGGAATTATCCATGGATAGAGTACACCAGATCCTCCCCCTTCACATTTAGGTATAGCTTGCATAGAGGGGGTAGGATGAATTATGGATCTTTGTCTTCTTTGGTTTCTACTTGTGCAACCTCCTATTGCTATTACAATGTTGGATTAAAATTAGCTTCAAAATGATAAGATTTTTTTTATTTACTCAGGATTAAAAACATGGATTTTCTCATGGTCTTCCACAAATTAATGTTCATTGAAATCGGGGAGCTTCATGTGTTCCTCAATAGGTTCATGTTCAATTTATTCATCTTTCTCTAAGACATTGAAATAATTGAACAAATATGAAAATTCAAATAAATAAGGATTGATACTCAATTTATATTTAATAAAATCAGAAAAGAAATAGTTCAAAGAAATATCATATCCCTGATTTAGTTCTATTTTAATCATTGTCTCATTGGTGAGTGCCTCTTGGATTTGGATGGTGGAAAGTGGATGTAGGTAGTCAGTCTCCTCCATATTTTCTTCAAATTCCATCATTGGTATGTCTTACTCCTCTTCCATGGATATAGTGACATGCAATTTAACTATATCTTCTACTTGGTAAAGATTAGGGAGATCACATTGTACCTCATACTCATTATAGAAGTCATCCAGATCCTGTTGATCTACCACAGTCAACTCAGTAATTATGTTTTCATCATCATGAATCCACTATATCTCATCTTGGTCTTTTTGGATTTGTATTTTCATATGGTTGGGTTTTGGATACTTCTCAAGAATGGTCTTGAACTCTTTTATGTCTTAGGTGAAATTGGGTAGCTTTAGTGGCACTTCCTTCTTGGTCTTAAGACTTTGATAATCCATTTTTACTTTATCAACCATATCTACTAGTTTCTAAAATTAAATCTCAGTGTTATTTCCATTTATCTTAAGCTTGGCTAGGTTAGTGAGTTTATCAATATTTTGTAGAAGATCCACCTCTTCAGCATTTTGAATTATATTTTCTTACACCTAAGTGTGATTTTTCCATGAATTGAAAAAAAATCATTTGAAAACATCATAGATTTTTTTATAAAAGAAATAAAATCTATCTAAAAGTTGAAAATAGAAATGTTAAGTAGATAATTAATTATCTCATCGACAACAACACAAGTTTTGACACACTCTTATCATGGGGAGTGGAAGAAGAAATATTAATTTCCTAGTGTAGCATAGTGCCTAACCAGGGTTGTCTCACTTGAGGAGCCTCTCAATTTGGTTCAACTAATTTATCTAAAACACCTATGATACTTATTGTTTTAGTTTTGATTATTTAGTAAAAAAATGAATAATATATTTGGGTTTTTATTTTTATTTAAATAATTACATGTAAAATAATAATTTAAACTAACATGAAAATATAAACATAATGAAGTAAGGAAGAAATGACTTAGTATTAGGTTCAGTTTTGGATTCAATAATTAATTTTCTTTAATTGTTTGATTTTGGTTTGATAATCCAAACATGAAATATCATGTTTGAATTAATATTCTTTATTTAGAAATTGTGGAATATTTGAGATCCTAATCAATATTATTTACACCTCCCTATATGATCAAGGTTTATGACACATCCTAATCTTAGTGTGCTATATTATAGGACCCAACTCTATTAATGTTGTTTCATCCATTTATTACCTCAACTACTTCATATGAAGAGTTAATCGGTAGAGATAGGTAAAATAGATTAGAATAAAATAATAAAAATATATTGAGTTGCATTTCATTGGTGGGGATTCATCAAATTAAGGACATTATCCTCACCATGCATACTACTCAAATATACCACAAACTTAAAATAAAATTTAATGAATTTTTAAAGAATACATTGAACTCCCCCTAGGACAAGCCTCGGGGCCAGCCTCTCAGTTTCAAGAGTAAGATATCACTTATTTGATGGAAAAAGAGAAGAAGAAAACAATAAAATGAATTAGAAAATAATAAAATAAAAGGAATGGTGGATGAGAGAAGTAAATTAAAAATATAATAATAGGGATAATAATATAGAGATAGGGGGAATAAAATAGAAGAAGTGTAATAATAAAATAAGAAAATATATAAAATAATATATAAAATAATATTGTTAGATTTATACTAATAATAATAATAATATTTAAAAGAAGAAAATTTAAATAAATAAGATTAAAATAAGAATAAGAAAAAAAGAGAAGAAGTGTGGAATGATTGGAGAACAATTGACATGCATGAATTAATTAATTTACAAAAATAAATTTAAATTACAATTTGAAATAAAACTAAAACTAAAGAAAAAATTAAAAAATTAAAAATAAAAATAGGGTCATTCAGTAGCTCAGCCTCCTCCTTAGTGAGTTCCCTCCTCAGGGTGTCAAGATATATCCTTCATCATGGGTGAAATAATCCTTATATTGGCTAAGGTAATTCCAGTATTAAAAATCAAGATCTTTCAAATTTCCCTTTAAGATCTCCTCCAAATTATTTCCACCAAAAAAATTCTCATGGTTGACCCCTTTAATGATAGAGTTTGGGAATTATTTATTTTTAAAAGTTTTTCTCAATTAATTTTTATATTGAACCTCCCAATTTTAATGGAATTTGACATATATAGAGGAATTTATGACATAATTAATGAGTCGTACTCTTTCTGGATGAATGTTTCCTAAATATTACCCTAATTTAGAGTGTCTAATGGTCGTATTAATGATAGAATATCTCCATGATATTTAATGTTAGAATGAAAATTTTAATTATATTTAAAATATAGTTATAATAATATTAATTTTAGGTGTTTATCCTAAGTTATGACTCAATCATTAAGGTGGGATCTATACTTTCATCTAGAAAATTTTTTCATATTTATTGATTTTTTAGGGCCTTTGGATGTTCAAATCAACTCTTGTTCCAGAAGAAGAAGATGAATCCCACATATTAAAAAATCCTAAAGAAATTAATCAATAAAATTGGATAAATATTTTAAAAGTTATGATCAAAAAAAAAAATTGATTAAAATGTATCAAAATTCCATAATTAATCAATTTTCACATTTTATCCAAAAACACACCATAAATCCAAAATTGATAAAAATAAGATCAAATTGATAAATCGGTGGGAATTAAATAATTTAAAAACATTTGAAAATGATTAAAATATTAAATATATATTATATACATATATTTCATTTACTTTCTTTCATTCAATATGACAAGAAAATAGAAACAATGTTCATGCGTATGTACGACCTACCGTCTCCATGAACAGTGTATTCCATTTCATATTTATATATTTTATAGATTATTATAAATAATTATATACTGAATATATATTATATTTATTTTTTTTTTACATTCTTTAAATAATTAAATCATAATATAATTAAGAGGATCAAGGATAAAAACTCAAAACATATATGAAAAATAAGGCAGATAATAGCTGAAATGTAACATTGACCTGGAATCGTTAAAAAACTGGTAATATAAATTTATAATAAAATAATATATGGTATTAGATATAATAATATGGTTATTTGGTATATTTATAATTAAATTATATTTATTATATAACAGTTTTGAATGTGTATGAATAAATTCAAGACTTAAGGTAAGGGTTTTCTCACCTCACTTTTATTTCTATAAGATATATGCTATATTCACCACTTATTCTTTTTTGGTAGTGTATATATTTCCCTATAAAATTTTATATCATGAATTTAATTTATTTAATTATATTAAATATTTTAATTATTTTATTATTTCATGTTGATCACAATTCCAATGTTACTCAAGTAGTAAGGGGTTTTCTAGTCTCACTTTTATTTATGCGAGACTTATACCATATTCACCACTTATTTATTTTGTGTAGTGTATATAATACCCATGAATTTATTCTATGATTATTATACTTATATTTTTGGTTATTTATATATCCATTTTATTATCTATCTTTCATGGGGTTTATAGTTCAAAAGTTACCAAAACGGTAAGGTAATTTTGTATCAATTTTCCTTCTTTAAGACACATGTTTTTATATGAACCTATATTCATTTAAGAGGTGTATGTACTATCCCTTTGACATTTTATATCATAAATATTATTATTTTTAGGATATTATAAGTTTCATGTAATGTTATTATCTCATGGGGATTGTGATTTAAAGTTACTAAAGTGGTAAGAGTTTATTTTTATAATCACGTCATTTATAGGGATTGTTTATGATTATGCTTCTGTTGATGAAATATTATGATCTATATCTCAAGAAATCACATGAATTTTCCTATCCTCTATTTATTCATGATATATTCATGTATTGGTTCCATTATTTTACTCTTTGGTACCTAATATAATTCAGAAAGTATTTTTAAGAAAATGTGACTTTATTTCTCTCTTTAGTTGGAAATCAGTTTTATTCAAAAACCATGTTTTCAAAAATGATTTCAAAAAAAATGATTTTATTAAATTATATTTTAATATAATTTTCAAGTAAAAATTAAGTTAATTTTTTTATGGTTTTCAAATCAATTTTCAAATAAAAAGGGTTTCAAAATTGTTTTATGTTTTAAAAAGTGTTTTTCAAAGCATAAAGGATATTTTCCTCAAGAAATTTTTTCAAAAGATATTTAAAAATTATTTTCCATATAATATGAAATCATTTTAAATATTTTATTCTTTAATTGGAATATTATACAATGACACCATTACTATTCTTTATTTTAATTGTTTATGTTTAAGATAACAAGGTGTTTATGAAACTCATTTCTCTTCCATGAGTTATATTCTTTTGACACCAACTTATTTTCATGGTTTATGATTTGATGAAATGATTATAAAATATCTATATTTTACATAGATTATGATATGATGACATGTTTATGATACCCATTTCATTTCATGGGTTATGATATGATGTTTATGAAATCCATCTCTTTTTATGGGTTATGATATGATTAAAGTTTTATTATATTATGGCATATGTATGTATGATTTTATTATGTGATAGGTGGGACCTATATCTCCCTTAAATTCATTAGGTAAATATTTATATCTCATGATATAATGATGGGAAACAATTTGATGATATTGATCCACTATGGGAAGAAGGGGAAACCCGATCCACTCTGGGAAGAATGTGTAACCTCATCCACTATAAGGGGAGGACTGTGACTGGGGATAGTGGTGTGTCCCGCCCAGTAGGTGTAGTCCCAATGAAGTTCCCTAATAATTTTTTGGAAATTATCCTTGAATTATAGGTAATGTTTTTATATGCTTATATGTATGCCACAAGTCTATGTCTTATGCCAATTTTATGCTCTCATTACTCTTGTTCTTTTATTTCTTTATGATTCATGTCATATGAACTGATAATATCTATTTAATGATTCATGATTATGATCTATGGTATGTAAGGTATGAGATTAAAATGTTTTTATCATGCTCTCATACCCTTATGTTAATTTTATGCTTACATATCTTCTTTATTTACCCTTATTGGGCATCTGATCTCACCCTTTCTTGTGTTTACTTTCCCTAGGTTATGAGGAATATTTTTTAGTAGAAGTACTAAATAGGAATATCTTTGTAGAAAAATGATAGAGAAAATATTTTCAAATATTTTATTCTGAATTTAATTTTTTTTAATCCCATAAATGTTTTATTTTAAGGTAAATTGTCATATTTTATATTTTTGAATCATTTTTTTAGCTTAATTTGAAAAATGGAATATTTTGAAATTGTAACACTTTTTATTTATTACAATGTTTCAAATATAAAGTTTTATAAACTGATATAAATTGAAAAATTATTCTTTTATAAGTTTATATGTTCAATTAGATTCATTTTATCCTTCTGGACCCAATGCTCAATCAACCATTTGAGGGCCCAAATCTAGCTCATAATTCCAACCTCAATAACTGTGTATAGATCTTGAAAATTTCTATGTTTAGATCATATCTCATAAAGGTAAAAACTTAATGATCTTAAATTCAACATGTATAAATAATAAATCTATAGTAAGAACTTTCATTAAGGTGTACATGCATGATCCCTTCATTTGAAATGCCATAAATGCATTGTAACGTACTACATTGGAATACAAACAGTCAATCTAGGTAGAATAAATTTCTAGAGTAAAATGGATATATCTCTCTCTAAACATGTCCAATGAAGTTTAAAATTTGTGGGTATAAATCTAAGACATAGGAAAACAACTTTCATGAAGACACCCTATGAAAATTAGGTCATTTATTAGGTAATCTACATGGTAAAGTTCAGAGATGATTTTTGGATCCAATTTTCTTCACTCCCTTTGCCTATAAAAGAGTATTCCTTGTTCATTCCAAAGCGTTGGAAAAGTAGTGGCCATTTTAAGTAGGTTTATATTTTATTTTATGATGTAGAATATTTTTAAACTTTAAATTTATATTATTATTCTTCATATCTCATTCTTCGATTTTTACTTTTATGTGTTTCTCCCATCATATTCTCTTCTAACTCCATGATTATTGGGAACTAACTTCAATATTTGTTCAAGGGAGAGAATGGTGGTTGATTGAGTTTCATTGTGCTTAAATTTAAATCTAATTATTTAACTCTAATAAATTTTGTGGTTGTTAAATTGGTTATGGTGTGTGATTTCCCCATTCTCTCTAATGTTGAGTTCTTCTCATTCAACATTCATCCTTCCCTTCACTATTTGAGTCATGCATATGATGGAGTATGGATTGCGTAGTGATGGTCAGAAAAGAGACCACATATATGGATTTATGAATATTATTTACCCACATGAAAATATCTCATTGTTGGGGTAATAACATTTTGAATGAGAGGGTGTAGTGTGACAGATCTTGACCACTACATTGAATTGATATTGAGAATATTTTAATGAATAATGATATCAACCATTATGATTCCCCAAGAACGAATGTATTATTTCTTTCTTTCTAACATCATTTTGTTCACATTGAATATATATATATATTATTCAACTTTATATTATATATTATTTAGAAAATAAATAGTGACAATAGAATTTCAGTGTTGTGTAAGTTGTCTCCTTGAGACCGACCCTGGGTGTGCACTATATTGCATGATTAGGTAAATAATATATTGATCGATGATCTACGACAAATCCCCACACATAAAAAACATTGAAGATATTTCACCAAGATTAGAATATTTTGTTCCAAGTTTCCAAATACACTAAACTATTACAGTCCTCAGGCATGTACTTTTTTGATGTTATGAATATTCATCTAAGGTGATGTAATATAAATGTATGTTAATTTTGGGTCATTATAGTTGGTATCAAAGGAAATTTTTAGTAAAACTTTGTTAACTAGGATGAGAAAACTTTAGTGATATCCCTAAGTATGTTTCTAAGGGTATGTCTAGGGATGTATCTTTGGATTTCTCTAAGGATGAGTTAATTTTTAAGAAAATGTCCTGGAATTTGGTAAAGGATAAAGTGAGTGGTTTCCTAGAAATACATCTATGTATGGATACTATAAGTGGATTTGGCTTTGTAAAATTTGTATATAGGGGTAAAAACCCTAAAAAACTGTATTTATCTAGACTCAATCAGGAACTAGTGCTTGAAAAAGGGCCTTGATGCACACCTGGTTTGACACTCCCGAGGGATATGCTTTGGTAATTCAAAAAATATTTATGAACCATCAAAAAGGATTTAAATAAAATATGACTATGAATAACCTAGTATAAAACTAAGCTGTCATATATTAAAGAATTAGGTTTCATGATTTAGACATCTTATAAGTGATTTTTCATGATTATGAGGTTTTCTGCCATGATAAGTGTTACTCACACTATGCTTTTTGGTTTTAGACAATGATGTTAACCAGAAGGAACTGGGTTAACATTGAATGTGATGGAAAATTTGTTGATGATCAATCAAATTGGATGATGAATATATTAAAGGACATTGTTATTATGCCTAATTAGTCTTCATAGAACATGATTAATAATGTGTACCTGAACCAACTCTTAGACTCTCCAAATAAGAGAAATAAAGAGTTCACTGAGAGTTTAGTTAATGAAGAACATGGAGAAAAAAAGATTCAATTTTGTTTGTGTCAGGAATGTGGAAAGAAGCACCCAAGTGAATGTCTTATATGAATAGAAATATATTTTTATTATGGAAAAGAAATGCACAAAGTAAGTAACTGTAAAGGGAAAATGAAAATATTGGTTAATGTAATGAATGATAATAATTCCCCCCCTAAGAAATAATCAATGGTTTTATGATTTAAATGTGTAATGAATGGGAATTATGAAAATTGATGTCCTTAGTTGAAAGATTGTGAAGAGAATTAGTAATGTTGTATGACTAATGGTTATATTATTGATGATTATGAGACTAAAGGTGAAATATTAAAGGAAATAGGTATTAAGTAATAGTATGAGGTAGCCTTGTTAATGTATTAAGGATGAAGTGGAAAAATCTAAATGTTTATTGATTTGGATTCAAGAATTATGAATTGTGAAATATATAGGGATTGTTTAGTTTATGTTTTTCACTAAGGATTTACAAGAATATGTTGAATGGTTCTGATGGACTAGAAAAGTGATTTAATGGCAAGGTGATATTCATAGGAACACAAGATTAAGGTAAATATACCCCTTAATATGTTCCTAATGTTTAAATAATTATGTTTTTATAAAGATATATTGGATATAAATAAGTAAATTGGATTGTATTTATTACCTTGTAACTGATTAAGTATTTTTTTAAAAACTTGTTTATATTATCACGAGTGGAGGTTATGACATTTTTGGACTTAAATAATATATCTAATAATCTTTAGAATAAGGAAACATGCATGTTTTCAATAAGGATTTATGGTAATTCAGGTTATTATTATGTTTTAAGGGAATACATGATAAAGGTATTCACATGTTTGGTATGTGATAAATAAGAGCTAATTTATGATATATTGAGGATCAATGTTAAGATAATTTTGTGACCTTCTTTCTAAAGTTTTGTACTTTCATCTTTGATAAGGGTTATAAGGATAACCATTTATGTAATGGTTTGTGTTAAACTTTGGATAAATTATTATCTTACCATATTAGGATTTATTCATATTGGATAACTTGTGCTAACATTTTTTTGTGATAATATAGATATAATAACCTTTCATTCGATTTATGAATCTCAGAATCTGTTAATTCTTCGGGAATGAAAATTTCACCTTTATTTCTTAGAATAAGAGATGAAGTGTAAATTGATCAAGGCACAACAAAGGGTGAGGTTATCCTGAAATCATGTAAGTATATCTTCTAATGAAAATTCTTAAACTTTAGGGAAAATCATCTAAAATAAAATGTTTCTCATTATCATCATTTTTTATGATATCGATGACCTCTTTCAAGCCTCTTCGGTTGGAATGGCCTGAAGGCCATCATTTTTTATTATTTTTGATAATCCACCTTTCAAGGGGTGAGGTAAAACCTTTACAAGGCCCAAAGGCTCAGAGAAAATTACATGACCCATAGGTCTTAGAGGAAATCACCCAGATAAGACAACTTGGAACTGCTCCTCTCCATAATATGTCATGATATCAGCACTCCACCTTCACAGGGTCGGTCGGCTAGTTGTCCTATGCAAAGATGCATAGGCTTGGTACTGATGGCAAAGCCATACCCACTCATTATTCCAATTCCAGTTAAATCTTATCTAGTGAATGTGCCTGCCCTGAATCCTCATCTGAAGCCTTGTCCATTGTAGTCTGACTGGTACATCTACATTCATGTGGCCTAAAGGCCTTGGGGTGGCCCTAAGGCCTTATGGATTTGTGATCATTAACATTATCATGACCATGTTATCTATCACTCTTCATCAGAACTTGATTATTATATTTCTCTTCCATATCCATGTTTTAACTTTCCACATATATTCTCTTATGTGGAAAACAAGTTATAATTTACTTTGGGTAAATGTTATGTTTCCAATTTTCCCTTTTTAAATAAAGTTTTAGTATTCATTTTTACGATTCGGATTTCTATGAAAGGAACATTAAAGTATTAAACCTTTCATAACATAGAAAAATTTAGAGGGTGAAATTTATTTTAAGGGGGGTATAATATAACAACATGAGTTTTTATGAATTATTTTTTTCGATTTAATTTAATATTTTAGATATTTTTTATTTCATGCAACACTGAATATAGTCTGTGTTATATGAAAGCACCATGTTATTATTTCTTTGTACACAACACCAATTCAATATTGCACTACACACAACACTTATATTAGCTTGTGGTATAGGAAACACTATGTTTGGATTTTGTTACACACAATGTCGATTTCCTTCAATAAATTTCATGACACTCAAGACCTAATTTTATCAAACTACAACATACTATTAATATTGTTATTAAAATATTATTTTAGTTTCCACCTTGATGTTGGAATAGAAATTATGAATAATATTTACTAATTTGTTAAAATATGATTTACATATGTAAATAAAATGAATCATTTTTATATCAATTAGTTAGAAATTAAAGTAATAACTATTTGAAAATAAATAAATTTCTTTTCTAAGAAAACCTTTTTTCTATATACAAACACCATTTTATCTCAATAAATTAAACCAACCACTTTTTGAGGAATTATTTCAATAAATTTTATATATTATATATTAAATAAATATTTTTTACACTCATAAAATATATTTTACAAGTATAATAGAAGAATTAATCTAATTTAATGAATAAAATGTTGAGTTTTTCTAAAAGATAATTTTACCGCCTTTTAATGATGCACCTATTTCAAATATAATTTTTGAAAATTTTATAATTTTAATTTGAAAAAATAAAAATCATTTTTAAAATCATAATATCAAAATTTACTTTGGGTGAATTTTTGTTATTTTTCTGGGAAGTTTCATTTTTTGATGAATACTGAAAAATACTGAATTTTAATAGAAAACTACTTTTTCATCTAATTTATATAGTTAAATTATTTTTTTATTTTGTTTTAAAGTATAATTATATAAATTATACATCAATTAATAAAATTTGGGTCATTAGAAGCAATTTTACTTTGAATTTTGATTTAAAATCATTTCAAACTTTTAAACTTTTCACTTTAAAAACTCATCATCTCATCCCATCTATGGGGTTAATTTTAAATTAATTTCTACCACTTCTAAGATTATAATTTTTAAAAAATGGATTAAATATTTAGAATCAAAATAATTTATAATTTATAATATGGTGAAGTTATTTTTTACTAAAAATAATAGTGAAAGTAATTAAAATTAATTACAGTGATTAAGGGAAAACGAGCTTGATTAATGACTAAACATAGAATATAAGGTGTAAAAATGACCCTAAACATGTATAAAAATTATTTTATGGATATATTTATACCATTAAACCTATAAATATATATAATGGTTCATTTTTAACCCTTGGGGGACAATTAAAACGTTGGGAGGACACAATTCCTTTCTGAAATACCAAATGTGTCATTTTCCCCACTTATAAAAGGTCACTGCCTCTTCCCCTATCTTCACGCATCTAAATATATTTTTATCAGAAAAGAACTATCCAAATATACTCTACAATTTCCTCTCTTAATCTTAAAATCATCCCTTTGAGCATAAATCCAACCAAGGAATCCCTTTGATGAAAACCAAAAGGAGATACCCAAAGAAGAGGTAACACCCTTCAATAAGAACTTTTTTTTATCTCTTTCTCCACCCCCATAAACTCTTATTATTCCATGATTATATAATTAAACCAGTATAATAAATATAATAAGATGTTTTTATGTTAATTTTTTGTTTTAAACTTATCCACATTTCCAATAAATGGGATACGTAATCATCGTTTATGTGTACGGCAGACTATTGCCTCGCGAACAGATGTCGTTCATTCTTTCCTTTCTACCTTTAAAGGTTGATAATAATTTTGAAATTTCTGTTTTTATATGACATATATTATATATATGATTTATTTATTCTTTTTTTTTAATTATTCTATAACACATACCTTCATTCTTTTCATTTTTTAGAAACACGAAAACTTTGTTTGTGGATGTGTGGACTACCGCCTCCTCAAAGTGATGTGATTCATGCACACTTTACATAGAATGTATTAAGGATGGTTTTAGTGAAATTATATGATATATATATATAATATTAATTATAATTTAATGATAATATATATATACATATATTTCATTTACTTTATTTCATTCAATACGACACGAAAGCAGAAACAGCGCTCATGTGTACATATGGTCTGTCATCTCCATAAACGGTGTATTACATTTCATATTTATATATTTTATGTATTATTATAAATAATTATATACTGAATTTATATATTATATTTATATCATTTTTTAAATTCTTTAAATAATTAAATCATGATCTAAGTAAGAGTATCAATAATAACAAGTCAAAACATATATGAAAAACAAAGCAGATATTACCTGAAACGTAACATTAACATGGAATTGTTAATAAAAGGGTAATATAAATTCATAATAAAATCATATATGGTATGATATATAATAATATGGTTCTATGGTAGATTTATATCGAACATATATTTATTATTCATGGATTTTTAACATGTACAAAGAAAGTCAGGACTTAGGGTAAGGGTTTTCTCATCTCACTTTTATTTCTATGAGATATATGCTATATTCACCACTTATTATTGTTTTGTGATGTATATATTTCCCTAATAAATTTTATATCATGAATTTATTTTATTTTATTATATTCAAAGTTTAAATTTATGTTATTCTTTCATGGGGATCAGGATTCAAAAGTTACTCAAGTTGTATGGGGATTTCTAGTCTCACTTTTATTTTTGTGAGACTTATGTCATATTCACCACTTGTTTCTTTTGTGTGATGAATATAATTCCCATTAATGTATTATATGATTATTATAATTAAATTTATGTTTATTTATATATCCATTTTATGATCTCTATTTCATGGGGTTTATGGTTCAAAAGTTACCAAATTGGTAAGGTAATTTTGTCTCAATTTACCTTCTTTGAGAAACATGTTTTTTATGCACCTATATTATTTTATGAGGTTTATATACTATCCATTTGAAATATAATTTACCAAGGTGGTGATATTTTATTTCTACAATCTCATCATTTATTGGGATTGTTTACGATTATGCTTTCATTGATGAAATCTTACGATCCATATCTCAAGAAATCACATGACTTTTCTTATCCTCTTGTTATTAATGATATCTTTATATAATGGTACCATTATTCCAATATTTAGTACCTAATATAATTAAGAAATTAATTTTAATAAAATATTACTTTATTTCTCTCTTCAGTCAGAAATCTGTTTAATTCAAAAACCATGTTTTCAAAAAAAAATTCAAAAAAATAGTTTTTTATTAAATGATATTTTAAGATAACTTTCAAGGAAAATGGATTTTAAAAATATTTCATGTTTTTAAAATCAATTTTAAAAGAAAAAAAATTCAAAAAATGTTTTAAAATTTTTTTTTCAAAGAATAAAATATACTTTCACCATTAAATGCTTTTAAAAGATATTTCAAAATCATTTTCCATCTAAGATGACATACTTTGAGATAGTTTATGATTTACTAGGGATAAAATACAAGGACACCATTCCTATTATTTCTTTGAATGTTTTGTGTTTAATATGAAAATATTTTTATGAAAATCATTTCTCTTCCATGGGTTATATACTTTTGAAATCCTCTTCTTTTCACAAGTTATTATTTGATGAAATTATTATCAAACCTATCTCTTTTCCATAGGTTATGATATGATGACATTTTTATGATACTCATTTCAATTAATGGGTTATGATATGATGTTTATAAAACCCATATATTTTTATGGGTCATTATATGTTGAGAGTTTTATTATCTTGTGGAACATGTATGTATGATTTAATTATGTGAAAGGTGGGACCTATATCTCCCTTCAATGCATTGGGAAAAGATTTATATCTCATGAGATAATGATGGGAAACAAGTCGATGGGCCTGATCCACTATGGGAAAAAGGGGAAACCCAATCCACTATGGAAAGAAGAGGAAACCTGATCCACTATAGGAAGAAGGTGTAACCTGATCCACTATAAGGAGAGTACTACGACTGGATATGGTATTGTGTCCCTCCTAGTAGGTGTAGTCCCCATGAAGTTCCTTGATAATTTTTTTCAATGATCCTTGACTTAAAATTAATGTTTTTATATTCTTATTTGTATGCCATAATTCTATGAATTATTCCAATTTTATGATCTCATGACTCATGTTCTTTGATTTACTTATGATTCATGTATTATAAACTACTAATCTCTATTCCATGACTCATGGTTATGATCTTTGATATGCAAGGTATGAAATTCAAATGTTTTTCTCATGTTCTCATACCCTTATGTTCATGTTATGCTTATATATCTCCTTTATTTACCCTTATTGAGAATCTGATCTCACCCTTTATTATGTTTTTTTCCCCTAGGTTATGAAGAAAAGTTTTTTAAGTAGGAGTAATAAATGGGAAGATCTTTGTGGAAAACATTGAAGAGATTTTATCAATATTAGAATATTGTGTTCCAAGTTTCCAAAGACACTAAAGTATTACAGTCCTCAGGCATGTACTTTTGTAATGTGATGAATATTCATCTAAAATGATGTAATATCAATGTATGTTAAGCTAAGGTCATTATATCCATGTCTGTATCACATTTATATAAGGATCATCATGCTCGTTATCATATCACATGGGTCATCATGCCCATATAGTATCACATGTTATGTCATGCCCTTATAGTATCACATTTATATAAGGGTCTATGTGCCTATATTGATATAATATGTTTGAGGGTTTTCATTACCATTTAGATATAACTAGGATCATTATACCCATTTAATATAATTTAGGTAGGGTCTCCATACCTATATATCATTATCGAATAATATCTATTTGATTTAATACAAGCCATGGAAAAATTCATAATTCATTTACATTTAATAAATATAAGGGTGTAACCATTGTTCATTTGATTAGGTGATGTGGGCTAACCACTTACCTCTAACCAATTCCATTTTTTATAATTATCTAGGTCATTATCCATGCCAAGACAGTAAATTTATTCCATATAAAAGAGATATCATCATTTTAAAGTAAAACCAAACACTCCAATATGTTCTTTGTCTATATGTACATGAAATCCATTTAGGCATATAAGAGGGCACAACCAAATTGATGTATCATTCTAAGGTAGTAGATCTCGATGTGATTTGGGTTCTAACAAGTCTACCAATTCAAGGTAGATGCAACTTAAAGAAATTCACAGTGAAACTGATGTGTGGAATAATGGAACACATTATAAAACATCAAAACTTGAGAGATAATTACTAGACCATTAACCTCATAATTGTATAACTCCCTACATCTAGTATTAACCCTTTATTTATCCTAGATCGAGAGAAATATGAAGAATGGATGAACGCACTGAAAATAGGGCATATGATACTACACCTCAATAACTTTGTCGAGAGGAAGAAAAATAGAGAACGATGAAAAGTGAATGTTTCTCTTACTTGAAGGAATCCAAAGAGACAAATGGCACTTTGATCGGACACCAAATGAAGATTCAGGATCAAAATATATCAAAGATGGATTTTGGGATCTCAACATGAATAAGGAGGGCTCACCTATACGCTAGAGGAGAAATAATAAGAGAGGTTTGTTTAAAATATAATGTAAGGGTAAAACCATAAATTTACCCAAAACATTTGGGTCACATGGTTTGGCTACACGGTTGTCCAAACCATGCACCAACGATGCACCCTTCAATGCTTAAGGAGGGAACCCACATGGTTAGTTCATAAGATTTGGGAAACCATGTTCCAAATATGAAAAACACCTATTATATATTTTGTTGAGATACTTGCATAGGCGTGTGGCACTTGTAGTACGGTTAGGGAAAAATGTGCTCCCTTCTTGGTCCTTTGTTCACACCCACATGGTTAGGGGTAACCGTGTGGCCTTCCCTACATGGTTTCTCCAAACCGTGTGGCTATTCTATTTCTCCAAAAAAGTTGGGTTCTAGGATCTGAACAATCCCTTGATTCCCACTGAAACACTTGTGATCTCATTAAGTGTCTATATTAGTCCAAAAGAAAAGAATTATACTGAATAGTGGTTTGATCGTGCTCAAAAATTTAATCATAAGGACATAAACCAAAAATGATGAGTCCTAAATGAATATTTTATCAATCAAAGGAGAAGAAAATAGATACAAATAATTGGGAAGATTTGTTTCTTCTCATGTGCCTCGATTCTCCTAAGTCTGGAAGCTCTTCATCATCCTATATCAATCTGAAAATGAAGAACATGGAATTATCCTCTCAATGATCCCAAGGTTATGCGGCTAAACCTAAAAATTTTCCATAATGGATTATTTATAGAGGGATTACATTTTAGGTCATTAAATGAATTAATTTAATTAATTAATTAATTAATTCACTTAGAATACCTTCCAATGGTCTCTTTATCTAAAAGTATCCTACCAACCAACTTTAGGTTGCACCTTGGGTAAATGTCGAGCTCTGGATTCAACTGTGGTCTTAGATTTTTTATTCGAGACTCTATTTAGGATATATTACATTATTTCTGAAATATTTTGTGTTTATGATATAAAATATGTTTATTATTTTTATAAAATTAATTTCAGGCACACCGGGTCTCAGAATCACACACCGTCTCAGCAGCTAGCTACTAAAATATTTCTTGATATATTTCAAAAGTCTTAAAAGGAAAAAATAAGGTATCTAAAAATATTTCATGCCAATTATCCTCAAACTAATATCAATTCATCACAAAATATATTATAGATCAAGATCTTATAAGGATATAGTTACATGGGCTTAGACCTATGGTCCATGCTAAGATAAATGAGGAAAACTAAGAATAGAAGTGAGAGAACTCACTTAGAATCATCAAGAGTCGATTCTCCATCATCGGGGGTAAAGATAATATCCTAGGGGTGGAAGGTATTTTTAAAAATCCCAAGATTCACCCTAGGGTTGAGAGTAAAGGGTGAGAAAAGGGTGGGTTTGAGGGGCCTCATATATTTATAGGAATTCTATAAAAACAAGCATTATGGAGCAGCACATAGGTCTACTCCATAATAGGTCCCAAAATAGAAATGACTATAGTGTAATGGAGTTAGACATGCCATATTGGTGTCTAGTCAAGAGTGTTTCTGAAATCTGCATAGTGTTCAATGGAGAGATCCTATAAACCAGTGAAAGAACCGTGGTGTAATGCCCATCACTATGCTACAGCTCCAATCCCTCCCATGGAAACTACACCATAGCCCCCGCTCCATGATATAGTGACCCTAAAATAGGTAGAATCACCTGAAAGCCAAATTCTAACCTCCGCATCATATCAAATTATCTATTCCTCATCAATGTCAAAATATCAATAACCATCAAATACCACTAGTATGCCACAATTCCCCAACTACACCACAGTCATACCCTCTATAATGTAGAAACATGGACCACAGCATATAAATTGGTTCCAACTAAAAAAACATTTCAAAATCCCTCTTTTAACTCTAGAACCAACCCTAGGCCATCAATTAAAATTTTAGGGTGTTATAATTCTCCCCCTCTAACAATTTCTCATCCTCAAGAAGTGCCTCTTGGATTCCTTCTCAACCAACTCGTGCCATTGGGCCTAAACATCTAACTCTCACTCCTATGTTTACTCTAAGATCTATCCATGGTTCCATAAGACATGAATAAGTTGAACCATCTTTCTCTGTAACACCTTTATACTCTAGTCTACAATCTTTATTGGACACTCCACAAAAGATGCATTGGGTTCCAACTCAATGTCCTTGTAGTTGATCACATGCATAGGATCAGGCACATACCTTTGAAGTTAGGAAACATGGAATAAATTATACATGACTACATAATGTGGGGAAAGGTCCAGTTGGTAAGCCACTTCTCTAATGCATTTGATTATCTCAAGAAGTCCCGCAAACCATGACATCGGATTCCCTTACTTCTGCAAACATCGATTCTCTAACTTAGGTGATACCTATAAGAATACCTAGTCACAAAAATGAACTCTAAAGGACATTCCCTCTAGACATCATGTGATAATGGCCTAATATGAGTAATGTTCAACCACTTACTAATCAATTTCACTCTCTCAGAGGTCTCTTATACCAATCATATCCCCACAATCGCTACCTCACCAGCCTCAAGCCAACATAGTCATGAATGACGTGACTAGCCATAAAGATCCTCAAAAGGTGTCATCTGAATAGAAGCCTAGAATCTATTATTGAAAGTGAAATCAACCAAGGCTAGGTGATAATATCATACTCCACCAAAGTCCAAGATGCATACCCAAAACTTATCATCATAAATATGGATAGTCTTATCTAATTGAAAATTGTTCTACGAATGATACACGGTACTCAATTTCAGCTGAGTACTTGAACCCTTTTGTAATACCTACAAAAACCATGATGTGAAGAATGAATCTCTATTAGATACAGTTCTCAAGGAAACTCTATGTGGGCATATAATCTCTTGTACATATAGCCTTCCCAACTCATCCACTGAAAGGCTCTCTCAAATCAATAAGAAATGATCCACTTTCATCAGCCAACTGACTATCACCCAAATGGAATCACAGCTCCTAGAGTTCCTGGGTAATCTCATCATGAAGTACATATTCACATAATCCCACTTTCACATAGGTACTAAAAGTAACTTAATCAAACCACCAAGATATTAACACTCAACCTTTATCCTCTAGCGGGTAAGGCATCACAAGACAAGAATATAAGTGTCTCTCTTCATACCAAGCCACAAAAAATAACATCAAATGTCATGGAAAGTCATTTTATACCCTGGATTAAATACACATTTTAAATAATGAGTCTCTCATCATCTCCTCCCTCAAAGAATCTATCACAACAAACCTCCCATGATGTTGATAATGCTTTCATAATATAAGGACCACTCTAGATCAAAATCATCCCCTACCAAACATTACCACATCACCAACCTAGATATAAAGAAAATATGATAACCAGGGGAGTATATGTCATCACACTAGGATTACTCTGATGCATCCACTAGCCACTCTACCAATAAACTCATCAGACATCATTCCTCCTATGAAGTCCACTCTCCAAGCTCCCGCATATCTAGCATTTTCCTACTAAGATCATCTGTAACCACATTATCATTCCCTGGATAATAAGACATCTCAAATGTGAATTCCTATAGAAATTCCACCCAATATCTCTACCTCATATTGATATCCCTCTAAGAGAATATATATTGTAAACTCTTGTGGTATGTGTAGACAAAAAACCTCTCACTAAAGAGTTATTACTTCCAAAACTTTAGGGTATAGACCACAACTTCTAACTCAAAGTCATGTGTCAGGTAGTTATTCTCATGGAGTCATAGATAGAATAAGAAACTACCAGATCCCTATGCAACAAAACAACTCCTAACCCAACACTTGAGTCATCAAGGTACGTTATGTATCCGAACTCAATCTATGGAAGAATCAAAACTGGAGTTGTCTTCAATCACTTCTTTGAATTAAGAAAAACTTCATCACACTAATCAATCCATTAAAACTTCACCCCATTATTGGTAGACCCATAATTGATACTGCTAAGCTATATAATTTCTATATGAATCATCGATAGTATCTTATAAGCTCAAGGAAATTTATGATCTCAAACATATTCCTGGGATGTTTCCAATACATCACAGCCTCTACTTTCTCCAGGTCAATAGAAATTCCTCCCTAAAAAATTACATGCCCAAGTAAATTCAACTCATGTATCTAAAAGTAAAAAAATTATTGGAATAAAGTTTATGCACTCAAAATTTGCTCAATACAATATCCAGTTGCCTAGAATGAATATATGAGTATATCAGGATAATATCCACAAACACAATGATGAAAGATTTAAGATATGGATGGAAAATATTTCTCATGAAATCTATGAATACCAATGAATAATTTTTCATCCCAAAAGGTATGAAAATATACTCATATAGTTCATACCTACTCCTAAAATCTATCTTAGGAATATACTATCCTCTAAATCATGGTTAATGGTATCATGAATAAAGACCAATCTTGGAAAACCATTGAGTGCTCCATAATTAATCAAAGAGATCATCAATTTGGAGTAATGGATACTTTTTCTTCACTGTCACCTGATTCAAATTCCTATAGTCTACACAGAGTTTTATACTATCATCTAGATTCTTGGAAAACAACATCAAATCACCCAAGGTGATTTGTTTAGTCTGATAAATCCGTTTATCTCCAAATCCTCATATTTTACCTTGAGTTAATTCAACTTAGCTAACACCATATGATATGGGGGAATAAATATAGGTTTCTACCCTAGATTGAGTTTTATCTCAAAGTTAACTGCTCTATTAGGAGTAATTCTAGATAATTCTTCAAGTAAGACATCATCGTAGAGGTCCACTATGGGAGGAAAGGAAGATTCTATTACTGGCTCTACCACAATAACCATGTTAACTACCTATGTGGTAATAGATATAATATAGCTCAAATATAATCCCCCTCTACTCACTTATACATCTCATTCACCAATCAACATGAACTTCTCCACCTTAGGTGAAATGAAGGATACCCATCTCTGATAATAGTTGATGAGATCATGAAAGATAGTTAGTCAGTCCATCCTAAAGATCACATAAAAACTAGTCATTTTAAGGATAATGAAATACCAAAGATTTATGTATCCAACAACAACCACGATACACTAAGTACATCACTATAGATTTTCTACTTTCATTCCTAGAGGCATGTTAAGAGAGAGAAACCTAGAGAATAACTTAACAAGTAAATATAGGTCAGAAACAATTTGAGCAGATATGAAAGAATGGGAGCCACCAATATAAAATATAGTGGTATAAAGAGTATAGATGATCAAGAACATACCTCAAATGATCAATGGTCCCTCTCCACTATCAATCAAAATATGGTCCATCAAATACACTCGATTTTCCTCAACTCCACGATCTTGACCCTAAGGTGCATGACTCACTTAATCAAACATCATTTAAGAAGTATGAAACCACTTATGTGGACCTTATCTGGATCCATGGGTCAGGGTTTGATCCTATCCTACACCCCTATAGAAACCTAACCTCTAATATCTAGAGTATAATTGTTGTAGATTCCCCACCTTTCCACATTATTGACACTTTTTCTGAGGTGCTGGGAAGAACCTATGGTAATGTAAGAACTTTACATAGTTTAAGAACTTTAGAACCCATAATAAAGGGGGTGAAGAAGCTAAAATATTCTCAAACCACCTTATTCCACCCCACTTCACATTCTTGGTCTTCGTATTCCTACTACCAGATGTGTCACTCATTATAGAGGTAGGAGGTCCACCCGCCTAAGTACTAAAGGATAGAAGAAGTTCGACTACCCAATCCTCTTCTAGGACCTTCTCAATAGTCAAGGCCTTTTGTATAACCTATGAGTATTTAATTGGTTTAGATATCCTAACCTATAATCTAATATCTAGATGAAGACCAATCTTGGACTTTTTGTCCTTCTATGTCTCATTTTTGACTAAGAGTGGAGGAAAAAAAAGTAGTTCAGTGAAATGGGTATTGTATGCATATATCGTCATGGATTCTTATTGAATCTACATGAATTATTGGGCATGATCTAGATTCATTGTTTCAGGAAATAATCACACGAATAGAAGGTTCTTTAAAGACTCCCAAGAAAGGACCTCACATCCGCCTAATTTTCCCATGACATCCTACCATCTCCTAGCAGGTACATAAAGCATAAACATCACTTACATGACCCATTGGTTATCTATTGTCTTGACCAAGTCAAATATACCCTCTATGATTTCTATTCAGTCCTCAATATCCTATATTTATCTAGTTCCCTATAAAGCTATCAAATTATGAAGCTAGAATTCATGATCGTAGTCAACCAAGGTCCTTTATACCCCTCTGACTTGGGAAGGTACAATTTGAAAGACTCTGGGAGGGAGTGGATCCAATTCCTGAACCACTGGAGTTGTTGAGGGAGTATAATCGGGTAAATACTCTTACATATCTTGTGGTGGAACCGGTGTGTCCACTATAGCTTGATCATTTTGACCTACTTCACTAAGTGGTCTAGTAAAGTATCTCTAAGGAGGCATTTTCTGAAGTTTCAAGTGAATGTTCATAATGCCTATAACAGTCTACTTATAAGAACAACTTGAGCCATTATAAGGTACACCTATGGGATTTATATCGAAATAAATATCCTAAGATATACTCATAAACAATTTGAACCCTCCTATTTTTACCCAAGGCTCAATCCTAGTCCTCTGTACCTATACATTAGTCACAATTATATATATACAAAACATAACAGCATGAAAGAACTAGTATACAACACACAATAGGTGTATATATATATGACATAAAAAATGTAATAGAAATCCCATCATCAGTAACTTAGAGGTTCATTACACATGATCTATCTAGGCACATATAGACTCCCCTACCTGATTTCCATATAGAATGTCTTCTTTATACCATAACCCCTCATCCTTTGATACCATTTTTTAATACCCCAACCTGGATTTCCTGAATAGAACCCAAGTGGATACACTATAAGACCTCATGTGTTCCTCCCCATATATAATAGGTTACTAACTAGTAGTGAGGTTCTATGGGTGAAGTGGAGAGACTATACCCTTATTAATCAAATCCATGCATCATAATAATAATAAAATATAACAACCTAGAATATCATAGTAGATGATAAAGTAAAAAAGTGTAATAACCAATGACACCCATGTTATGCATGTAAATAAGTCAGGTTCCCAATGTGGCAAGCCAAACTAGATTGTATAAGGTGTAAGAATATAAAAAAATAGAAACACTATGAAAATCCACTAGAGTCTATCCTGGTACCACCACCAACTCCATACTCCTTAGATCAACAATTTTTCATGGGCCCCTTTCCCTATAACTTCCTATCCTATATGCCACTAAAAATAGTGCCCCAAGCCGGTGGGTTACTAGGCCTCAATAATGCCTCATTATATTCCAGAGGTTATCCACTAGTAGTGAGGGCCTAGGGTGTGATAGTGGGAATACTATTCCATCATATCAGAGTAAGAAAACAATGAAAATAGCTAAGTATCTTACATAGTAGCAAACAAACAGAGTGCAGAAGCAATAAATAAACTGAAATAGAACATGATGTAGTAATAAATGAAAAATGATATAAAATCCCAAATATTTATTCTATACATATAACTTAGTTCACCCACTAGATCAACCATATAGATATATAAGTACAAAATAAACTTAAATAAAAGTATATTTAACTAATAATAACTCTGAGCTAGATAATGTATCTGGTCTCCAGACATTATCAAACTGTACCAAACCAATTAGAAGAACCCACTCGAGTAGCTCCACTCAATTATGCAACTCTGGGTCTCAGTCCTATCAACCATGAAACTGCACTCAACCTAAAAAAGAAGGCATGAGGTCTACACCTACACCATGTTACATGTAAAGGGGTGATAAATAATATCAGTAGGACTCCCCGATGAGGAACCTATAAAATATACTACTATAAGTGTATTAAAAGAAAATCCTCAACCTAGCCGACACACAACTGAAAAGATAAGTAAAACCAAACATGAAACCACAGTCAAACCTTGGGTCCATAATCTTGGCCAACTAGTCAAGTGCCACAATGGATGTCCATATCTATATACGTATACATGTATAGTATCATGCCTATAAATATATACATAAATGTGAATATTCATGAGTAAAGTGAAGAAATATCATAAAACCAACCATAAGTTTATCATTGGGTTTGTAATACTGATCATCTGGTCATTCTGTGCAAGGGCATTGTGCTGGATGTTGTACCAATCAATTCATGTATCATTAAGTCAATCTTTAGTTCCATAATCCCAATCAACATATACCTAATTTTTTCAACACTAGAAAATAACTCTAAGAAAGATACATCACCACTAGGGTATATTCATCCTACATTTGGGTTCACCCATACTCACCTCCAATCACTGAAAAAAGGATACTATATACTGATGGTCAATCCTGAAAAAGGTCACTACAACCGACTATAGCCTATGTTCAGTAATCATGTGTCATAACCCAAGGGTCATATCCAGGTATAAAGACCAAGGAATCATCATTGGACTATGTTATGTAATCACGTATATAACATCCATCATGGTCATGTCGTATAATCAACTTTCAAACCACGAAGGTCTGGATCCAAGGAATAAAAGACTAAGGCATCCTCATCGAGTCTAAGGATAATCTTGATGGAAACTCAATAAATACTTGGGTGGGATTCAAGGAGAATGTCAACAGACCATGCCCAAAGTGATCCCAAGAAATCTAGATCCAAGGGGTAGCAAGGCCCAAGGCATCCTATGGAATCAATGCCGAAGGATAAAACTCATCCAAGGCATCCACAACCATAATCAATATCCAAGATAAAATGCCCCTAACATCTAATGGAATCAGGATCCAAGGAGTTCATCCAAGGAAAACACTACCATAATCAACTAGCCTACGAGTCCATCCAGGGCATTCCTATAATGGGTAATCCAAGTATCATTCAAGGCATAAAATTAATCAAGCCTATGAGTCCACCCAAGGAATTCCTACAATAGGAATCAAAGTATCACTCAATTTTTACAAGCCATCAGGATTTAAGTAGCTAGAAACGTCCAAGGAATCCTATGTACATCATGTAAGGATCAACAACCAGATTCCAAGAAACACCTATAGCAATCCTAAACATCAGGCTCAGAAGTCGGATCCCAAGAAGAATGTTTGGGTATCCCAAATAGAAATAAATATGTCTCACATTAGGCTTAACATACCCCAACCAGGAAGTACCTCTGGTAAAAATATTTTCATCATAAATAAACATGTGAAAGATAAACAAAGAGTGAGGGTGGAAAAATTCCTACACCCAACATTACTGCCACAGACCCATGGGCTTAGAAGTTTGGCATGGGTTCTAAGGTGACACCCACAACTATCTCTACCCAAACCAAACGTATAGCTCAAGTTCGGTCAAACAACGAGCACCCGCTGGGTCCCTCAAATCAAAACACTAAAGATGCATCCTAATTGGGATCCTCAAGGTATAAACACAAGAAAAGGCATCCTACTTAGGATCCTTATCTATAATGGTAAGGGATGAATCCTACATGGGATCCTATAAGGGATTGCAAGACAAAGGAAACTAACTTAGGATCCTTGTAACAACACATAGGTGAAGGCATCCTATAGGGGACCCTCTATGATCGTATAATAAGGAAGAGGCATCCTACATAGGATCTTAGGAATGGTATACAAGTAAAGGGATCCTACAAGGGACCCCCAAAGTCATCATATAAGAAAATTCATCCCTTAGGGGAACCTTGGTAACCAGATAGAAGATAGAGGCATCCTACACAAGATCTGTTAAGTCCAAATGTAAATAGAAGAATCCTACAAAGGATCCTCGATAACAATTGGTCTCACAACCTCTCAGGATAGAAGGTAAAATCCCACAAGGGAGATGTCCCCATAGAGAAAAGCTAAAAAATAATAGGTCAAGATAGATATCTCATGTCTTATCTCAGAACAGTTCTCACTCTCAAGAGACACTGAATATAAGAAGTGGAGGAAGAACCTATCCAATAGGAAAATCAAAAAACGCCACTTAGAAGTCCTCAAAATTCCTCAAGGATCTTACAACTATGATCTATATGAAAATATACTCAGAATAGAATAATCATGGGTCCAATTATGACTCCTGGAAAAAAAGATACTAAAAACCCCCCAAAGGGTCACAAGGGGGTAGTACATGACGTGTCCCCATGGGTACATGGTGTGTACCCCCAAAGCCCCACATGGGCATGTACTCTCGTCATTCTGGGCATGTGAAAACCCTAGGTACATGGAGTGTTAAATAGGTACACGGCATATACCCTACATGGGCTACCCACTCGTGTCCCTAAAATGGTATGACCATTTTCCTAGCTTGGTCATGTACTTATACACCGTGTGCGACCCACATGGAGTCTGGCCGTGTACTCTATACGGTTGTGTGCCCCTACACGAACAGACTTAGATGGGTACTCAGCTACATGGTTGAGACCCAGTACACATCATGTTCACCCTATTACATGGTGTGTAGTTTGAAAACATCATATTCCCTGAATGAGAAGAACACATGGTGTGTCACCCTAAAACACACATCGTGTAGCCTGGTTTTCCCGAATGGGAAACCTTTAAAATGCCTAAAACCCCTATTTTCACCCTCAAATCAACAGATCAGGACACAAGGGGCCATAAGAAAGTATAATAGGGGTTAAAAACTAAAAATAACTAATCTAAGGGATATTTGTGGTAAAACTTAAAAATGGCCTACCTTTGAGTGGAAACTGCCAAAGTTCACTCAAATCTGCGGTCCACAGTTACCGCATATTGATCCAGTGTGCTGAGAGACCCACGATGGTACCTGCTTCTCTCCCTATCTATTTATCTTTCTCCCTCTCCCTCTTCTCTCTCGGTCACATGGTGAAGGAACCCATAGAGGGGTGTACATGAGAAGTAGGAAGGAAAAGAAAGAAAAAAAATGAAAAAGAAAAAAGGGGGCTCGGGCCGGCCCGGGCACCCAACTCGAGATTATGCCCCACCTAGGTAAAAATCCTCATTCTGGACTTAACGACAAAGATTTAATCTCAATTATATGCACCATTAAAAATATATGTCCGAATGAACCTGCACGAACAATTTAATATTTAATTATTAATTATTAATTATTAATTATTCTACTAAAATTTGAATGGATTGGAATTCTACCAAATGCCTATCCTAGGGTAAACAACCTATTTCAGGACCAACAGAGTAAAAAAATTATCTAAGATCATATTCTAGGGGGAAAGACCATTTTACCCCTTACAACCATCTGAAAGTAAAAATTCAAATTTCTATTCAAAACTGCAGTCTGAAAAAACACAGGTCCTTACAATCTCCCCACCATAAACCTTATCATCCCCGAGAACCCTGGGGAAAAGACTAGAAAAAATGGTATCAACTCGGTCATCTGTACAAAAAATTTATCTGGACTATCCAACAACCAACCTAATAGAATCTATAATTATCTCCTACACTAAATACATTTAACTACGACCGATTTGGTACTCCCTGTCATAGTAATGCATTTATCATCGTCTAAAATCCAAACTCTGAGCCTAGTGGACCACAGAAAACACCAAAGTTCAACTAAAAATGAGGTTCACCACCCTCAAATAGCCAACAATGCACTCCCTATGAGCCATGCTAATCATCCTATCAAAACCTAACTAGGATTCATCCACGAGTGAACCATCTCATGGTACATAATTTACTCATGATGTCACCTCTACTATTGCGGTTCATTTTTCATTTAACCATAACTCATATTCAACCATGCCATGGCAAGTCCTTAAAACCATCTATCCTTGAATCGCACCCGACCACTCACATATTAAGATTTAAACAATACCATGTGAACCAGCGTGTACCTTAAACACTTGAATCGCGCTCTAGTGAGTCATCCATTACAAGACTAGGATGATTTTGCTACATGGAACATCAGTCTAAAAAATCTAGAATATCCCATGGAACTCCTCTTCAAAATCGAGCGCCTTACCTCCACCACGATTTATTCCACAACCGCCCATCAACCGTTGTCATTCCATTCACTAGCATCTACCCGCACTCTTACAACATTAGAAATAGCATAAAACAATGGTTGACTAGTTTAGGTACCTGAATATTCTTTCCCATCTAATCCATCTTCAAAACCAAAGCACCCTAGGTGCTTATCAAGATTTGAAGGCATAAACATATCTATAAGGAAAAACATAAGCATTTATCATGCCTTGTTATCAAAATGATCATAAAACCAAGATCAATACCTGTAAGGGAATCTAAAAATAGAGGCCAACCTATCTCGTAGGTTGACCTCAAATTAAAATAACATCAACCTATAAGGGTATGATTTAAAACTAAGGGTCTCTAGGTATCCCACCTAGCCCTATAGAAAAATAATCATAAATGGGTCATAAGGTCCAACCACCTAGCCCAAAAGATCAAACCTCTCAAAAGAAGGTAAAGATCAAACGAACAATGAGGGGAAAAACTAAAAACACAGACTATAAGGTCTTAATCCTCACCGAGTATCCTTAGAAGGAACTGCTCCCTTGAGGTCATGATACCAATACATAAAAAGAGATTGAAATGAAACTCGTTGGGCATCTGAATACGATAATACCCGCTGGAGGTCTAGTTCACAAGAAATGTCCTAGTATCCATTGGAATTGTACTTGAAAATCTGAATAGATAATAACAACCTAAGAAACAATTCCCTACAAGGGGTACAACAGAAATTCATCGCGTTCCATATCAACCTACTAGGGTTACTGCACCTCCCATGTATGAGGACTGAGTCATCAGCCTCACAAAAAAATGCCTCAATGTAGATCTACATAACCTACCTTCATAAGTAAATATATATATATATATAAGTAGCCCCAAAATTCTTCATTTGTTATTAAAATCACACACTAGCAGGCCTATATGATGTGAATCCTACGTGCTAAATATGATGCATGAGACGCCTCTTTCCTTTTTCACCCAAGAGTTAAAATCCATCTATAGACTCTTAAAAATGGCTTGGAGAAAAATATCTATAGTAAATCATAAAATCCACACAAAATGTGCATCGCTCAAGGAAAAAATCATATAAAACTGTAACATCGTAGATCAGAACATAAATCCCATACACTAGAAACCATGACTTATTATCGAAACAAGTGTTCTCAATGCACCAGTCTGATATCCATCACATGTTCTGACACATTCTTAATACTCCTATTTACCATATTAAAAATATTAAATACTTTGAAAAGAATATCTCTAATACCACTTTGTAACATCCCAACCCAAATTCCACTAAAAACGGTGACTCAATCCGATGGGTTACTAGGCCTCAAGTATGGCTCCCCATATACCTGAGGCTGCTGAATTGCAGTGAGGGCCAAGGGTGTGATAGTGGGGAGAATATTCCCTCATATTAGAGTAAGAAAACAAAAAAATATCTAAGTATCATAAACAGAAGTAAACAAACATAGTGCAGAAGCAATAAATAAACTGAAATATGACATGATATAATAATAAATGAAAAATGCTATAAAAGGCCGAACATCTATGTCATACATACAACACTAGTCACCCATTGGGATAACCATACAGATACATAAGTACAAAATAAACTAAAATAAAATTATAGGTCTCTACTACTAACATTGATCCAGACTAAGTACTCGGTCTCCAAACACTATCGAACTGCATCATCCTGATCAGAAGAACCCACTTGAGCAGATCCACTCAATCATGAAACTCTAGGCCTCTACCCTATCCATCATGCAATTATTCTCAACATTAAAATCATATATAAGGTCTACATATACACTTATGTGCACGTGTAGGGGTGAGAAATAATCTTATTAGGACTCCTCAATGAGGAATCTATAAAATACACTACTATAAGTGTATGAAAAATCAAGTGCTCAACCTATCCAAGACACAATTGAAAGGATAAGTAAAACCAAATGTGAAACCACAGTTGAACCCTGGGTCTATAATCCTAGCCAAATAAGAAAGTTCCACCATGGATGTCCATATCTATATACATATACATGTATAGTCACATTCCTATTAATATATACATAAATAATAATATTCATAATTAAATTGAAGAAATATCATAAAACCAACCAAAAGTTTATCCTTGGGTTTGTAATCCCAATCTCATGTAAATACAATACAAGGGCATTGAGCTAGATGTTGTACCACTCAATCCATGTATCATTAAGTCAATCTCTCAGTCTATAATCCCAATTAACATATACCTTCTTTGGACAAAATTGAAAAATTTTATTTGGGTAAGCTATGTCACCATAGGGGATACTTATCCTACACCTAGGTTCAACCATACTCACCTCAAATCACTGAAAAAAAGGATATCATATACAAATGGTCAATCCTAAAAAAGGTCACTACAACCAACTATAGCCTATGCCAAGTAATCACGTGTCAGACCCCAAGGGTTGAATCCAAGGTATAAATACTAAGGAATCCTCATTGTCCAATACCATGTAATCACATGTATAACATTCATCAAGGTCATGTCGTATAATCAACTATCATACCATGAAGGGTTGGATCCAATGTATAAAAGACCAAGTCATCCTCATCGAGTCCTAGGATGATCTTGATGTAAATTTGGTAAAGATTTGGGTGTGTTCCATGGATCATGTAAATAGACTATGTCCAAAGCGAGCCCAAGTGAGCTGGATCCAAGGGGTAGCAAGGCCCAAGGCATCCTATGGAATTAAGATCCAAGGGGTAAACTCATATAAGGCATCCACTACCATAATTAAGATCAAGGTGGAAAACATATATGGAATCTAATGAAATCAGGATCCAAGGATCTCATCTAAGGAATCCACTACCATAATCAACTAGCCTATAAGTTCATCCAAGGAATTCCTATAATGTGGAATCTAAGTGTTACTCAAGTAATATAAGTCATCTGGATTATGAGTCTGTCCAAGGAATTCCTAAAACAGGAATAAAAGTATCACTCAAGGTGTACAAGTCATTAGGATCCAAGTATCTAGAAATGTCCAAGGAATCCTATATACATCTTGTAAGGATTAATAGATGGATTCTAGGAAACACCTTTGGAAATCCCAAGTAATCAGTCTCAGAAGAGAGATCCTAAAAAGAACATCTGGACATCCAAAAGAGAAATAAATATGAATCGTGTCAGGCTCAATAGACACCAACTAGGAATTGCCTATGTTAAACATTATTTCATCATCAATAAACATGTGAAAGATAAATAAAGAGTGAGGGTGTCATAATGCCTACACCCAACACAACTTCCATATCCCCATGGTCTTACAAGTTTGACATGGTTTCTAAGGTGACACCCACTACCATCTCTACCCAAACCCGACATATAGCTTAGATTTGGTCGAACAATAGGCACCTGTTGGGTCCCTCAAATCAAAACACTAAAAATGCATCCTACTTGGGATCCTCGAGATGTAAACACAAGAGAAGGCATGTTACTTTGGATCCTTAGCTATACCGGTAAGGGAGGAATCCTACATGGGATCCTCTAATGGAAAGAAAGATAGAGGCATCCTACTAAGGATCCTCAGAACAACACATAGGTGAAGGCGTCCTACCGAGTACCCTCTATGACTGTATAATAAGGTAGAGGCATCCTACATGGGATCCTTATAATGGTATACAGGTAAAGGGATATCACAAGTGACTCACCAAGTAAACATATAAGCAAATTAATCCCTTGGGGGATCCTTGGTAACCAGATAAAAGATAGAGGCATCCTACATGGGATCCTCTAGGTCCAAACATAAATAAAGGAATCCTATAAGGGATCCTCAATAACAACTGGTCTCATGGTCTCTCAGAACATAAGGTCACATCTCACAAGAAATATGTCCTCAAAGTAAAATCTATACAATCATAGGTCTTGAGAGATAGCTCATGGATCATCTCAAAATAGTTCTCACTCTCAGGAGACACCAAATACTACAACTAGAGGAAGAACCTCTCCATTAATAAAATCACAAAATTCCACATAGGATTCCTCAAAACACCTTAAGGGTATTACCACTATGATCTACATGAAAATATACTCAGAATGGACTACTCATGATTCTAATTCTGACTCCTGGGAATAAAGATATGAAAACTCCCAAAGGGAAACAAAGGGGTAGTACATGGCATGTCCCTTTGGGTATAGACATGTACCCCCAAATCCCCACATGGGCGTGTACTCCCACTGTCCTAGTCTTATAAAAACCCTAGGTACACAGCGTGTTAAATGGGTATATGGCATGTACCCTAAATGGGGTACCTTCCTATGTCCCTCAAATGTCCTATCCATTTACCTATCATGTTCGCATACTTCTACATGATGTGCAACCCACGCAAGGTCTGGCTATGTACTCTACACGATTGTGTTCCCCTACACGGGTAACCTTGGTCGGGTACTCGACTACATGACCAAGACCTAGTACATGGAATGTACACCCTTGTACTTGGAGTGTACTTTGAAAACTTCATATTCCCCAAATGGGAAGAACTCATGGTGTGTCACCCTGAATCACATGCCGTGTAGCTAGTTTTTCCTGAATTGGAAACCTTCAAAATGCCTAAAACCCTCTTTTCACCCCCAAATCAATAGATCGGGCCACAAGGGTCCATAATTAAGCATGATAGGGGTTAAAAACCTAAAAAAATGAATCTATGGGGGGTTTAGTAAAACATAAAAACAGCCTGCCTTTGGTAAGAAACCGTTGGAGTTGTACTCAAATCTATAGTCCATGGTTGTCGCATGTTGATCTAGTACTCTAAGTGCTCTACAATGGTACCCTATTCTCTCCATCTATATTTATCTTTCTCCCTCTCCCTCTCATCTCTTGGTCATGTGGTTAAGGAACCTATGAAGGGGTATACGCGAGAAGTAGGAAGGAAAATAAAGAAAAGAAAAAGAAAAGAAAAAAGGGGGATTAGGCTGACCCCAACACCCAACTCGAGTGTATGCCACACCTAGACAAAACTTCCCAATCCAGACTCAACAGTAGATACATAATCTCAATATGATTCTCTATTTATATGATATAACCAAACAAACCTATGTTAACAATTTAATATTTAATTTATTAAATATTGAATTTTAATTATTCTGCTAAAATTTGAACGGCTCAAAACTCTACCAAACTTATGTCCTAGGGTAAACAACCTATTCCTCAACCAACAGAATGGTCAGAAAAAATTATCCAAGATCATATTCTAGGGGGTGAGACCATTTTACTCCTTATAATCATCTGAAAGAAAAAATTAAAATTGTTGCTCAAAACTGTAGTCTGAAAAAACATGGGTCCTTACATTGCCTTACCTAGATCCATAATCATGAATTATTCATACGTATTGAGATTTACATGCAGGGTGTGAGTAATAAAACATAGTAGGACACCATTAATGTTTCCTTAACATGAGTGAAAAATTATAACATGTACATCCCATGATGAAGTAAATATGCAACCAAGTAATCACAAACATATGTCAAGAGTTCATGTGCGAACCAAGATACCATGAGCCTTGGATGTACCTACTTCAAATACATGCTAGAAGGATAGTCATAAGGATTTAAATATTGATCAATATATATACACAAGGTTGGACAACATTTCACTCAGTAGTCGCATGCCATTGAGTCGGATTGGTCCATAAGGTAATCGCATCCTGGATCCATCATGAGTCAGGCCTCAAGACCATCTAACCACATCTTGGTCACGGGTCAAACCTCATGATCTTAATATACTATTTATGACTTGGGTAATTCTACAAGGTAATCATACCCTCATTTTCACTACCTCAGCACTAGCCTCAAAGTCATTATACCCCTACCCGGTGTTTGGGTCCACCAACGTCATTGTTGCAAGCCATGTGAACTCTCACACTAAGGGATAACCATATAAAAATGGCCCACCTATTCCAAATAAAAGTACCAATGACTCCAAAGGTATGTTAAAACACAAAATAGGGTAGATCATATAAAGTAAGAACATAGCATGTCATCATGAGAATTAGTAGCAACATACAAGTACATGTAATAAAATTCAAACATGGTCTAACAATCAACATAATCATACTCATGGGATCAAGTATCATATATGGTCTCACAAATACAAATTCAAACACATGAAATCATAATCAAGCATAGTAAATCAAGTTATGTCTACACAAGAATCGTATAAAGGAAATAATTCTATATAAGGCCCTAAATGGTAAGAACTTCCCACCTCAAGAACATTGACATCAACATTAAGATTCCTCAAGAGTTAATACCCAAATCATGATTGTGTACCAACATGATCAATCCTACACACCAAAGTTCCTAAAAACAATATCAATTCATCAAAAATGAGATTCTATATCAATATCTCAAAAGAAGATAGTGACATAGGATTAATCATGTAGTCCATCCCAAAAAAAAAGAGAAAAAACAAAAATAACTAAGAGAGAACTCACCTATAATCATAAAGAGTTGATCCTCTATCGTTGGGGGTGAATCTAAGAGCCTGGGGTTGGAAGATATCTTGAAAAATTCCTATAGTCTCCCTAGGTTTAATAGGAAAGGTTCAGAGAAGCATGGCTTCGAGGGGACTCAGTTATTTATAGAAATTCTGAAAAAATAGGTGTTATGTAACCGCACATAGGGCTACAATGTAATGGGTCCCAAAACAGTAAGGACTACAATGAAAGGGATTTGGCCATGACACAATGGTGTCTAGTCAAAAGTGTGTTTGGAATCTGTATGGTGAGATCCTATAAACCAATAAAAGGACCACAACACAATGGTCATCACTACACTGCACCCTTCAATCCCTCACATGGACACTACACCTCAGCCACCACTCTATAGTGTAGTGACCCTAAAATTAGAAAAATCGCTTGAAATAAAACTTCTATCCTCCATTCCATAGCCAACACTCTATGCCATAACTATGTCAAAGTAACCAGAACCATCAAATTCTACTTTTGTTCCATACTACCTCAACCATGCCATTTCTATATCCTTTACAGTGTAAAAACATGCACCACACTATAGAAACTTATTCCAACTAAAAAATAAGCTCAATTTCCCTCTTTCTCCCTGAGAACCAACCCTATTTTATCTCTTAAATTTTGATGTTGTTATATTTATATTCATGAGATGAAATAAATAGTCATTATATCAAGGATTTGAATGTAAAGGACTTTATCAAGCTCAAATTAATCTATGTAAAATATATTTATCTTCATCTCATTACACTTATGTGATAAGAGAAGATGTTTGATAACAAAGATTTGTTATAAAAAAATGTTATAATTAATTTAATATGCATGGTTTATGATTCATTGGCATCTATAAAATGTTTATAGAAGAAGATATAGACAAAAGGGTTTATAGAGGATAAATTTTTTGTATCCAGTTGTTTGTTAAAAATATAAGGGAATTTGTTCCCACCTTGCATCGGTGATATATTTTAATAAAGTATTATTTTCAAAATTAAATGTTCCAAACACATAGAGTATCATATATGATGTGGAAAAAATTGTTCATTTATTTAATTTTCCTACTAAAATAAAATAAATGTTATCTCTTAACACAAAAGGACTTGTGTATCTTAGAAAGATATTTTGAAAAGAATATAATGTCTAAGAGGATAGTGGGAGTATGTTTATACTTAATAAAGTTCAAATTTAGTAAATAAAGGATCACACCAATCTAATGTTAAAGTGATTCCCACTCAATATCCTAAGGAGTTTAGGATATGTGATGGTAAAGAAAAATGAAAATTGTTGCATTTAGTATCCATTTAGAAAGAGAATATCAATATTTCATAAATGATTATACTATTATAACATTAAAGTGTTTTTCACTCAAAATCCAAAAAGATTTTAGGATATGTGATGATAAAGAAAAATGTAAATATTTCATTTAGTTATGATGAAAAGTGAAAGAGGCTATTTTTTAAGGATTGTACCAATCAATAATGAAAATTGAATTACACTTGATATCTTAAAATAGTTTAGGGTATGGTGGTAAATAGAAATGTAAAGAGTTAAATATATTATCATAACAAAGTGGATTTCACTTTGTACTGAAATAATTTAGAAGTACTAGTAAACAATAATGTAAGTAGTTACATTATTTTCAAGGAAAATTTTGATGAAATAGGGTTATAATTATGATGATAATGAACCTAGAAAAAAATTATGTAGATAATAGAAGTTTACATCATAACATTTGATGTTGTGAAGTTAATAGGTTTGAATATATTCAAGTAGTTGAATAATTATTAATTTGATTCTTAAGTCTCGCCATTATTCAAACTATATTGTTCTCACTAAAGAGTTTAGTAGGATGATTTTGTCTGATGTTTATATAGAGATGTGATAGGGATTACATGTGATGTAATGTGGTAATAAAACCCAAAAAGCATATAAAATATAAAGCTGGTATCATGGTTTGTAATATATGATATGATAAACTAGTTTATATGTTGGTTTTGTTAAATATTCTTAAAAATGTTATGAATATTAAAATGTATCAAATTTTAGGCTATCTTCACTTTGTCATTTTTTCATATCAGCTACATAAATGTATATATAGATGTACATTTCGTAAAGAGTAATGATAATTGACCTCTCAAAGTATGACTTTTAGTTTATCCCTAATTGATGTTCATCATGGAGTATTATAAGTTATGATGAAATGTTAAGGTTATCATGTGTAGGATTCTTGTATAGAGATAAAAAAATATGATCAAAATGTGCAAAACAAGGAATAGGATTATTTGTGTATGTCAGATGACCTACTAAGTATACCACATGGAGTTTTGTACAAATGTCTTTGGTATACTAGGGGTTCATAGATCATATTTAATTCCCATTTACATGAGGTTGTTGAGATACATGGCATGAGAACCTCCATAATTTGAAATCATACTTATATAAGACTACTTGGGTATGTTTTTGATCATGTCCTATGTCAGAGCTTAACCAAAATAGTATCTTTCCTCTCATATAATGATTATGACATTTGGTTCCTCAATTGAGATAGGTCATGGGAGTGTGTGTACACACCTAGATATTGAATATCTGTCCAAATAAGGGACATGTGATATATTCATTGATCAGATCAGTCTATACTCAGTAAATTGAGAATAGATGAGTTGGATATATGGGATTAATATCCTCAGTGTCCTATGTTCACTTGATGTCTTAGACAATGGAAAAATATAATAATGCAAGTTTTCATATGATATAGACTGGTGGACATGGGTATAGTGATACATGTGTTTGATGAAGATCATGTTAAATCCCTTTATAGCTTAAGTAGCATTGACACTTTTCTAGAGGCCTATATTTTCTTACATATATGGATCTATAGACTTATATTTGTTATCAATTCTATAAAGGCATATGGGGTCCCACTTTTTGGTCGACTGAATGGGGATTGAGTTTGACTTATAGAGCCGGTCTAAAAATATTTTATAGTTAATCCAAAAGTATTTTGGATGGGTATTCATAATTTATTTCATATGATGTGATTCAAGGTAAAATTAATGATAGATTTCCAAAAGTTTTTTGGAAAATATCAAAAAGGAGTTTAGGATATGATATCATGAGTTATTGTATGTGATACAATATAAGGTGTAATGGACAAAATTCTATTAAGATTTAGTACAAGTTGGATATTGAAAGGTATATGACCTAAATCCATGTGCATGATATATATATATATATATATCCTACATGTGATGCATGGATATATCAAGTGTATGGTATATGCATGCCACTAGCTTCGATGGTAAGGACATACGACCTGCATGTGATGCATGGTAACTTCACTTGAACCTCCTACTCATTTGGATATCATTTAATGGGACGTTTCATGAGATTGAATGTACTAGGAGTTACATCCATGTATATGATACATGATCTGGCCAAGGCGGTATTTACTCATGCGTTATAACACATGAGTAAATTCAACAGCCTAAGGAGAGTCCTTGAGGCTTATAAATAATATATTTATATTATGCTTGTGTGTGTGGTGTTTCTATGTTTCTTATCCAAAACTTCCTTGTACCTGAATATGTTGTAAGTTGGTGCCCAAGATCCAACTCATGTATGTAATTTGAATACCATTACATGTATATTGTTCGATATATACATGTTTTTATCTTACCATAATAGTGTTAATACTTCTATGTTCACTATATTTATATGGTAATAACCTTATATTAAATTTATTATATATCAAAAGGTTTATAATAATTCCTAGACTATAATGATAACTTGGAGAATACCATGGCAGTAATCTTAAACTTATTTCCTATGGTAAAGATACATCATACCGATAAGACACAGATGATGTTTTACTATCATGTGATGGGGGATCATAATCATTGGGATTTTTTCTCATGAAGTTCATAATTGGTGATCTCAAGTGGATGAGATCATGAGGATTGAACCACTATTAGGAACACCAAATGTTTCTGGTGTCATTGGTTATTCTTATCTACGAACACATGTAGTAGTCTCCTAAATTGAGATTATTATCAATGAATAATATTTGATTACATACTTTGATGCATGATAAAAACCATGAAATTTATGCCAAGGTGAGTATCTTGTGTTGGGAGCATAATTAATGGTATGAAATTGATTGGATAATCAAGATAGAATTTTTCACCTATGAAAGAAAGTGATATCTCTATCCCAATAAATCAAGATAGTATTACCTTCACCAAATCCATGGCCATGGTAGAATGATGTAATTGCATCTAGCTAGGTCAATGAATAATAAGTAAAGAAAGGATAATGACATAAATTGTGTGTCCTATTTATGAGATATCATATGAAAAAGAGATTATATTATACAACATGTGTTCTTAAGAAAGGTTATCATTAATATGAATTTTCCTTATTTTTTTAGGAGCCTTGATGGGTTGCTAGAATTCTCTTTTGGTATGTGAATAGTATTTATTACTATCAATATAAGTACCTAGAGGGTCACACACTTAGCATATTAAAAATTCTAGACTATTCTAATGAATAAGTGTATAGGAATTGGTGGGACCCACCAACAGGTCATAGAGATGTCCAAGAATAAATGATCTCCAATGAATAAATATATTCATTATTATTTGAGTATATAATTATTAGAGTTAAATTTATTTATTTATTGTATTTACTAGCATTTAAGTGAATACATGGGAAAATATTTAATGACTGAATATTATTTGAATATTAAAGAGTCATTTAATATTTACAGGAATAACGATTAGAGTTAATAAATCACTTTTATCACATAATATATATTTATTATATTAAAATTAAGTGATAAAAATATAAATGATTTTTATGACACAATTAGTTGTTCATAACGTGTCATTTTGTAATATTTAGTGGGCATTACTTATACGAGGGTTGCGGAGCCCTTTTTGGTGTTTAATCTCCACTATATAAGAAAGAGAGAGCTCTTTTCTGATGGAATATTCATCCAATCTAATTTGAGAGCTCCTACCTCCTGCTACCTAGAGAGATAAGTGCTTGTTTCAAGAAATCGATCTAAGATCTCCTTCATGCATTGAAGGAACAATATTGTGGTGATTTTTAGAATGTTGATGGCTTTGTCGAATCTTCATGATAAAACTCAGATATTGATGATCATCATTCCCAAAAACTTTTGAATTATGTGTGGATGATCTAAAGGGATCCTACCTTAGTTCCTTTGAGTAATGATCACCGATGATGATCGGCTATCGAACACGTCTTTAAATCGAATAAGGTAATTTTCATTTTAATTTTATGCTTAAATCAATTCACATGATATCCTCATCCTTTTACCAGGGTTAATTGTGTTATAAATGAAATTTTTATGTTGATCTGGTGATGAAAAATTTTAAATCATCAACTCACCTTATTCCATTGTGCACCCCAATACCATCGGAATACTCTCCTTGTCCCTCTCCTTTGCTTTAGAGGTGATGAGTGTTGTCGCACACACTCCCAAAAATATTTATGATTTTAATAAGTGTAGCACAGTGGCTGACCAAGGTTATTCTCTTAAGGATGAAGTGAATTAAACAAAACCTAATAGGATTGAAGAAACTGATAAAATAAGTGAAAAAAATGACAAAATATGGGGGGTTTGTTTGTTATTTTCAGACAATAAATAAAACAAACAAACGAGAAGAAACAGTCAAGGATACACTTTCTTTGAAAAACACTAATATTAGAATAAAAAATAAATCTAATCTACCCCCTTAACCATTCATTTATCATTATCCCATATGATAAAAATTCATTAAATTGTGATCTTCTAACCTTGTCAACCCTTGAACCCTACAAAAATTAACACGGCCATAAATATTGAAAAATTGATCCCTAAGTTAACTTTGAGACTTCCAATAGTAGCACCCTGATTTTATTGTGATCAAAAAGAAAAATTATGTTCAATGCCAATTAGTTTAGCATCTCATCCCTAGAGTTTTAAATTAATTTATTTTGGGGATGAGAATTTAATGCTAAAATTCTATCCCAATTTGATTGGATTTTGTAATTGAAGTTTCACTCACATGATTCACACAAGTCTGACCTCGCGGTCATGTATAAGTTGATAAAGTTCCTTAGAAATTAAAAAACAATTAATTAATCATAATTTATTGATTGAAACATTTTTATGTATTCAAATTAAATAAATGAATGGATTATTTATTATATTGACTATGAACGAAAACACTCTTTCATGGGTGGAGTTTTCATCATGGATAAATTTTACATAAGAAATGGATTGAATGGGAAACACCCAGTATCATATCCAAACATAGATTATAGCACTAAGAATAAAAATAATAATATGAAAAGAGAATAAAAAAATATTGATTAAAGAATAATTCAAGATACAAGCATGAAAACAAAGAAACACAAAGTGGAGGTGGGAGAGGAGATCCTTCTTGGAAGAGATCCTTTCACAAATCCATACTTCTTCCAAGAGGTGTGAGATATTTCCAAGCGACACCCTTTCAGAAAAACCTTCCCAAATCCTCAACCAACCCCCTCTAAATGAAAAAAACACCAATTTATAGAGTGGAGGATAGGCTAGGTTAAAAGAGTTTTCAAGTGTGAATGGGGAAATTCAGAAAAATATTTTATTACAAATTTCACCACCTTTTTTACCTTTAAAACGCATGAACCAGCTATCCTT
Organism: Viscum album; assembly: GCA_963277665.1. NCBI lineage: Eukaryota > Viridiplantae > Streptophyta > Magnoliopsida > Santalales > Viscaceae > Viscum > Viscum album. The sequence continues at coordinate 1,783,667,739 of OY728155.1, read as the reverse complement.
CCAGAATTATTATTGGTGTGAAATTTTTTATTATATATTATCTTCAAATTTGGTCCTAATAAAAGAAATTATGAAGAAATTATGGCCTAAATACTTAATTGATATCCAATCTAAAGATTCCATCCCAACTTTGACTTCTTAACCCATTTACTCCAATCAAATGCATTATTTAGCTCAGGTGTCCTGAATAAATGTTTTAGCCTATTAAGTCAGGAACACAATTAAAAAAATTAAGTTCAAATAATTCATTAAAAAATATTTATTTCCGAAATACTATAGTTAATTTTAAAGGTCAAAATTGGAATTTTCATCAAATTTTCAAATGAATGGTCTAATCCTAAATATTTTATAAATAAACATATTTAACACAATGTAAGGAAATTATTTCATTTATTTTCAATAAAATTGTGTTTTATCAACTCCCTCAAACTTACCCTTTTTTACTCCTAAGAAAAACCACATATCATGTAATCCAAAAAAAATGTGACAAGATATGCATATTTATATTTCTCAATCCACATTGTCAATATAGAAAAAGTAAGAATTCCATAAAGAGTAAATATCAATAAATTTGAAAGTTATTGTCTCACAAATTTTATCAAAATAAAATTTAGTTAGATTAATGACACTAATCATAGTGAAACAAATTATGTGTCCACCATGCCATTAATTCCCCACATGTGTGTGGGACAACCATTTCATTCTCATATCTCCACCCTTTATTCAGTATATTCATATCAAGTAAAACAATTCTTCTTACCTGGTTTAATTCACTAAACCTATTTTACATTCCTTTACAATCAAATTTCAATACCCTCTCACTTAAGCATTAATAAAAGTCAAATATTAATCTCTCGGCCTAGATATCCCCACATTTTGTACATTTCATCACTCCCCTCTTTATTGATATTTTTTTATTTGATTTTTTGAATTTTTATTTTTTTTAGGGAATACAACTGTCAGATATCAGGTATAAATGCATAGGTCAATTAGTTATAGAAATAGAATTAATCAGAACAGAAACAAATTTATGAACCAACCATTAATATAAGATGAATTATTTAGCCTAAATTGGTTATACCTTCAATTGAATATGAAAAATTTTACAAGTCATGGTTTTATGAAAAGTTGTGTGGAGAAATCAATGACATAATTTACCATGAAAAAACATAACAAAAATGGTGTCAAAATATAAAAGGTTTTATATTGACACAACCAATCATATCATCGATGGCTTCCATTTTTATAAAAATCAACCCATGATGATGAAATCTTTCTCATGTTTATCATGCTACCAATTAATTTTGAAAACATGAATTTTCTATATGTTCCACATGTAAATGAGAATTTTACATGATATGTTTTTTATTGGTTTATTTTTTAAATAAAATTAAAATAAAACCTAACATATAACACACACAAAACACATGAATGAAAATCATAAATATCTACCCCAAAATATTGTCCCCTCCCCCACACTTAAAATGTTTCATTATCCTCAATTTGAACCTATGAGATGATGTGTGCATATGAAATTTAGAATTTTAAATAGTAAAACTAATATAAAAGTGAAAGGTTTAGGAATAGCCTCATATTCGCAAGTGATGATGAGGTCATGTGGTATGATGAAATCAACTACATCGGTAGGAAATTCCTCAATATATTGCTTTAAAAGTTTCCCATTGACAGTAAATCTCCTTCTAGTGTCCTCTTGTGCGATATCCACTACACCATAAGGAAAAAAATTAGATACAACATAAGGACCTAACCATCTATAACATAACTTACCGGGAATTAGCTTCATCCATGAACTGTAGAGAAGGACTTTCTCTCCAACATGAAACTCCCTTTTTTGGTTCATTATATCATGATCCACTTTTGATCCTTCCTTGTAGATCCTTGAGTTATCATATGATTCTAATCAAATCTCCTCAAGATCTTGAATTTTCAGCTTCTGTTGAATTCCATCTTGGTCCAAATCCATGTTTCATATCTTTATATCCCAATATTCCTAATTCTCAACTTCCATGGGGGGATGACATGATTTCCTAAAAAAATATGAAATGGGTACATACCTATGGGTGTCTTGTATATTGTCTTATAAGCCTAAAGTAAATCATCCAAGAACTTGATCTAATCCCTCCTATTTGGATGCATGGTTTTCTCCAAAAAAAATCAACTCCTGATTTGAAACCTCATCTTCTCTATTTATTTGGGGGTGGTATGGTGTTGATTTTTTGTGTGTCTCCCCATACTTCTGAAGGAGGGAATCCAAATTCTAATTACAAAAGTGTCCATTTTTCATTGATGATGTCCTTCGGTACTCCAAACCTATAGAATATTTGAGCCTTGAAAAACTCCAAAAAAACATGAATGAGAATCATTAGTCCTGGTGTCCTTGGCCTCCACCCATTTTCTAACCTAATCAACGGTAACCAAAATATACAAAAAAAATAAAATGAACTAAGAAAAGGACCCATAAAATCAATGCCCCATACATCAAAAATATCACAAAATAATATGGGCTATTGAGGCATCTCATGTCTCCTAGAAATATTGCTAGTGTGTTGGAAATGTGAGCATGACTTACAAAATACATGAGTATCATGGAATAAGTTAGGCCAATATAATTAAAATTCTAAGACTTTCCTAGTTATTCATTGGGGTCCAAAGTGTCCTTCACATGAAAGTTTATGGAAGAAATGTAGAACTTGCTCAAACTCATGATCAAGAACACATATCCTAATAACTTAATCACTACACATGCACCAGATGTAAGGATCATTCCAAACATAAAATCTTGACTTGATGTTTCTTTAAATTTGTAGGAATTTCAAAGGCAACAAGGTAGTTCACTAAATCAGCATGCCGAGGATGCGTACCTGAGAGTACATAAAGATGTTCATCGGGAAAAGTGTCCTAAGTTGGTACATGTTCCTAGGTGTTAGCCTCTAGTGTGTGATTAATCCTAATCATGTGGTCTGCCACTAAGTTTTCTGACCCCTTCTTATCCTTTATCTCACTATCGAATTCTTGAAGGAGCATCCATCTAATAATTCTAGGTTTTGCATCTAGTTTCTTCAAGAGGTATCTCGGAGTTGCATGGTCAGAAAAAACAACTACTTTAAAGCCCAATAAATATGAATGAAATTTATCTAAAGAAAATATGATAATAAGAAACTCATTTTATATGGTTTTTTAGTTAGATTGGGATGAATCCAATGTCCTTGAATCATATTCAATCACATGTGAACATCCCTCCACCCTCTGTGATAAGATAGCTCCAACTGCAAATCTTGAAGCATCACACATAAGCACAAATGGAATGTCCCATTGTGGGAGCTGTATGATCGGTGGAGTAGTCAGAAGATTATTTATCTCATTAAAAGAAACCATAAAAAAATCATTAAACACAAAATTAGAATCCTTTTGAAGTAATCATGATAAAGGAAGAGCAGTCTTACTAAAATCATTAATGAAGCATCGATAAAATCTGGCATACCCTAGGAAATATCTAACATCATGCACACATGAAGGATATAGAAAGGAGGAAATAATATCCACCTTAGATCTATTGACCTCTATCCCATGTTTTGACACTACATTCCCTAATAAAATGCTATTATCTACCATGAAATGAATCTTTTAAACATTCAAAACTAGATTCTTCTCAATACAAAAATTTAACACCTTTCCCAAACTAAAGATACATTCATCAAATAAAGATCCATACACTATAAAATCATCCATAAATACCTCCATGTAGGTCTCAATGAAATCTAAAAAATACTCACCATGCATCTTTGGAAGGTACCTGGGGAATTGTATAGTCCAAATAGTATCATTTGGTAGGAAAATGTACCAAATGGACAAGTGAATATTGTCTTCTTCTAATCCTTCGGAGCTATAGGAACCTGAAAATATCCATAAAATCCATCCAAAAACAATATTATGTCTTCCTAGATATTCTCTCAAGCATTTTATCAATAAATAGGAGGGAGAAATGATCCTTATGAGTCTATTGATTTAATTTCCTATAATCAATACACACATGCCAACTATTTTGAACCCTTATTGGAATTAACTCCTCTATATCATTTATAAAAATAGTAATACCACTTTTCTTAGGCACAACCTGAATACGAATTGCCCAGTAGGAATCTGAAATGGGATAAATTATACCTTCCTCAATCAATTTTTCAACTTATTTTTTAATAACTCCCAGAAGAGTTGGATTCAGTCTCCTTTTTGGTTGCCTAACCGGTTTAGCCACATCCTCCAAAAGAATCCTATTCATGAAAATGGATGGGTTAATACCATATATGTCACCCAAGGTCCACCAAATTTTCCTAGTGTTCTCTCTCAAAAGATTCAAAAGTTTTTCTTCATGTTCAAAAGGGGTAATGTTAGTAATTATAATAGGTAGCCTATCACCACTCAAAAATTATGAGTATTTGAGATTTGGTGGAAATGGATTGAGTTCCAATGAAGGGGGTGAAATATGGATGGATACATTGAAGGAACTGAAATATGGTCACAATGAAAATCAGTACAAAAATAGACATCACCAAAATTAGAGAATAATGCATCAAATCCATCAGAATACTCAACAGTCATATCATTATCAGAGTGAGTATGATCAAAATCGAAATATGAATCCATTTCAAAATCAAATCTAAGAGAGTTTTATTCATTATAAATATGTTTGGAAGTTCTCTTAGACATAAAACTAGAACCAATTCTCATAATCTCTCTAAGAATAGGATAATAAAAATCCATGGGGTTTTACTTGGTGGTTCAAAATGGGAGGTGACAAAAGAAGAACGGTCCTATGAGGGGTAATTTATAGAATCTATAACATTAAATATCACAAATTAATCTCCAAACTCCATGGAAAGTGTACCCTTATATACATTGATGATTGTTTTTGAAGATTTGAGAAAGGGTCTACCTAAGATAATGGGAGCATGAGAATTTACCTGATCATCCTCCATGTTAAGCATGTAAAAAACTGCTGGAAATATCATGTCTCTTACTTGAACAAGTACATCCTCAAGGAATACCACTGGATATATTGTATCTCTATTCTTTAACTATATCACTACTCTCATTAGATTCAACTCACCAACCTATAAGGAAGAGAATATAGAGTGAGTCATCACATTTATGGAAGTTCCCAAATCACAAAGAGCATTAGAAAAGTGTAACTCCCTTATGGTACATGGTATGGTGAATGTCCATGTATCCTTTTACTTTGTTGGAATTTCTTAAGCTGGTGTAATGAGTTCCGACACGTTCCTTCCAAGATTGGTCCTCTCATTTCCCTTGAGCCATCTTCAATTGGTACAAAGTTCTTTTAATAATTTGGCATACCTTGGGATTTTCTTAATGGCTTCAAGTATAGGGATATTGATCTTAACATGATTGAACGTATCCAAAAACTCTTTTTACATCACCTCTTCATCCATATTATTGGTTTGTAAAACTCTATTTATAAATGGAAGGGGTTTAGAAGGAACATCATCAATCTTTTCCTTACCTTTTTCTTTCTCCTTCGGTTGCTCATTGGTTGGTCTTGAATGGGGATTCTCTGAAGTTATGGTGAATTCCAGTAGAATAGTAGGTGAATATTTATCATAAATTTGCTTCTCACTTCTCAATGTGATGGCATTTAAATTCCCCTTGGTATTTGGAGTGGGTTATAAAGGAATATTTCTAGATTTATTACTTTCTAGTTCATAGAGGGAGGTGGCAGTCTGGATCATTTGTATCTTCAACTCCCTCAACTCTGAAACTTGACTCTTTAGCTCATTCTATTGATTAAGAACAATTTTTTTCAAAATATCATTAGTATTAGAATCTACATTTGGTTGAGAATTACCTTTTTGTTGGATTGTTGATGCTTTAGCTTCAAATCTCCATTGGGGTTGTTGGAAACCCTGTTGGTAAAGTTGAGTCTACTGGAATTTTTTTTGAAAAGGGGGACTTTATTATTGTCTGGAGCCATACCTCATGTCTGATTGATCCTTCCACCCTTGGTTTTATTTTGTTTCAAAGTAATCATACTTATTTTGGGGATGTGGTTGTTGTTGCTGCCGATACGGTCTCCCAGGGAACACTACCATGAAATCCTCTATCTCTTATAGTTGGGGGAAATAATTGGTTGGGTGGTCTGTTTCAGTGAAAATTCTATAAGGCCTTTCTAGGGAGGTTTAGGATGTATTTTGATACAAAGAAATATATCTCACCATAGTGGTCAATTCTTCAAACTTAGTAGCAATTAAATGATTTTCAAAAGAAGGACTTACTTGATGTACTCTTCTAACGTGTGGTGTACCTCAGTTGCTAAATTGTTGGGAATTTTGTGTCATCTTGTCGATCAATGCATGTGTAGTTTTTAGTGTTTTTCGACCAATTCTCCTCCATTCACGGTATCTACCATGCTCCTATACATAGGTGTGTGGCCTTCGTATAAGTACTGGCTGAGTAGTTGCTCACTAATTTGGTGATGTGGGTAGCTTGCGCATAACTTCTCGAATCATTCCCAATACTCATACATTGATTCCCCTTGTTCCTTATTGATCCCTAAGATATACTTTTGAATATAAGTAGTCCTGGATTCTAGAAAAAAATCTATAATAAAAGGCATTTTAAATCTTTCCAACTTGTTATGTCTTCAGGTTGTAAATAATACATCCAGTCTTTTACAATTCCATCAAGTGATAATGAGAATGATCTTAGTTTTATTTGATCTTCACATAAATTTATTAGTTTTAGGGTTAAGAAAACCACATTAAATTCTTTCAAATGTTTTTTTGGATCCTCACTAGATAATCCATGAAATTTTGGAAGAAGGTGAATTAACTTAGATTTCAGTTCAAAGTCTGATTTGAGATTTGGGTATGCAATACAATTTGGTTGATAGTTAATATCTGCTACATCCAATTCTAAAATATTTCTATTAATTTAATTGTTATTTTTTTATCCATTGGTTCTTGTTTTAGATTTTATTCAGAAGTATTTACAATTTCATTGTTCCTAAAATGGAGGAATTCTCCAACTGGTTGAATATTGAAACTTCCCATAGACTAAGACTATATGATTCGAGCCCTAAGGTTGAATTTAATATTAAGGTAAATATCTAAGAGATCTATTAGATTATTTCATATCATAAATAAATAAAAAGAAAAATTAAATAGAGAAACATGGACCATAATAAAAACAAATTAAGTTTTGGTTAATGGTTCAAAAAAATAAGAGATAAAAAAAGAAGAAGAAGAAAGAAAACTTAAGAAAGGTAAAAGAAGAAAGAACTAAGAGAAGAAAATAATAAAATGAAAATAAAAAAATACCTCTAATTGGTTGAATAAATTACTTGCCTCCTCAAAAATGATGCTAATTTGATGAGCGTTGTCGCACACGCTCCCAAAAATATTTGTGATTTTACTAAGTGCAGTATAGTGACAGACCTAGGTCATTATCTTGAGGAAGTAGAGAATTAAAAAACACTAATAGGATTGAATTAACCAATAAAATAAATTAAAACAAATGAAAAAATCTTGGGGAGTTTGGTTGTGAGTTTTGAAAATAAATAAAACAAACAAATGGGAAGGAACAGTCAAGGACGCACTTTCTTTAAAAAAACACTAGTATGAGAAGATGTAGTTGATATAATATACCCCATTCACCATTCATTTATCATTATTAAATATGATTATAATTCATTAAATTGTGATCCCCTAACCTTTTTAACCCTCAAACCCTACAGAAATTAACACAACCACAAATATTGAAAAAATGAGACCTAGGTCAATTTTGAGACTTCCAATCACAGCACCCTACTTCGATTATGATCTAAAATAAAAATTATGGTCAATTTACAATTAAGTAATAATATCCCAACTAGAGTTTTAAATTAACTGAGTTTGGGGATGAGACCTGGACCCTACAATTCTATCCCAAGTTGATTAGATTTTTCAATTGAAGTTTCACTCACATGATTCACACAAGTTCGACCTCATGGTCATGTGCAAGTTGATCTAGTTACTTATAAATTAAAACTAAATTAATTAATCAAAATTTATGTATTATAGTATTTTTATGGATTCAAAGTAAAAAAATTAAGTGAGTATGGATTAGATCGACTATTAATGTAATCACTCTTCCATGGGTGGAGTTTTCATCATAGAGAAGTTTTGCATAAGTAATGGATTGAAAGAGAAAAACCCAATATCATATCCACTCTTAGATTAAAAAAATAATAAGAAAAATAATAATATTAAAATAAAATAAAACAAAATATTTATTGAAGAATAATTCAAGCAATAAGTATAAAAATAAAGAAACACAAAGTGGAGGTTGGAGAGGATATCCTTCTTGGAAGAGATATTTGCACAAAATCTTACTTCTTACAAGAGGTGTGAGATGTTTACAGGAGACACCCTTTCAGCTAAAAATTACCAAATACTCAAAAAAACCCTCCAAAAGATAAAAAACACCAAATTATAGAGTGTATGGGAGGATAGGTTAAAAGAGTTTTCAAGTATGAATGGGAAAATTTGTCCAAATATTTTATTCCAAATCGAATCGCCTATTTGACCTTAAAAATGCATGAACCAGATATTCTTTTAGAAGTATTATTTGTGTGAAATTTTTTCCTAGAGCTTCTCTTAAAATTTGGGCCCAATCCAATCATGTATAAAGAAGTTATGTCCCAAATACTAAAGTAATGTCTAATTAACAGAGTCCATACCAACTTTGACTTCATGGCCCATTTACTCCAATCAAATTCATGATTTAGCTCAGAGGTCCTAAATAAAAGTTTTATCTCGTTAATTTAGGAACATAGTTAAAAAAATTAAGATTAAATAATTCAAAGAAAAATATTTATGTCTGAAATACTATAGTGAATTTTAAAGGGAAAATGGAATTTTCATCAAATTTTCAAATGAATTATCTCATCCCAAATATTTTGTAAATAAAAATATTTAACACAATGTTAGGAAATTATTTCATTTATTATCAATAAAATATTCAATAAAATTGTTTTTTATCAAGATTATCTAGTAAGTCTTGGAGGAAGGATATATCTCATCCATATGATGGATGATTTAGGCCCAACATACATATACATCTCAAAGAGGGGATGTCTTTTGGATACCCTTTATGATATTTATCTAGCATATTATAAGGTGTTAGAAATTTATGAAGATGATTTAGATACTCTTTAGTGTACACTACACCATTTACAATAGTGATCTTCATTTCCATTTTATGCACGGTTTATATTTCTTACATGGGTGATCCTTATACAATGGTTTAATCTCTTCTTATTAATCTAATAAGTGTTATTAGTATCATTTAAAACCCTTTGGTTAGAGAATGTTCTATTAAATTGGAATTAAGTTAAGGAGTTATTTATCTCAAATTTAATTTCTTGAGACATATTTCATATTATGCACCATAATAACTTTAATATGGTTTGATTACTGCATAATGAATATTTTTTACTATATTCGCGTAATTCATGGGTTTTAGACACATATGATGTTATTTATTTTAATATATTTTGATTTAAAGGATGTCAATTTTTTAAGAGATTTTTCATATCAATTTTTCTTTATTGAGATAATATTTGTATTCACCACTTGTTTTATTTTATGGTGTATATATTGGTCATGGATTTATTTTTTTCATAGTTTTCATTCAATTTAATGGATTTAAAAATCCATCTCACATTATATCTTTCATGGGATTTTGATTCAAAATATATCAAAGTTGTAAGGGTGTTTCTTAACTCAATATCCTTTCAATGAGTTATAATACTTCTTCTTAAACTTCTTTTTCCCAAGCTTGGTTACTTCCACCCTAATATTTTATTTCATGGTACTTTCTATTACTATCTAGAGAGAATGAATTTTAAATTAAAATATTTTACTTTGATGAATTTATTCCTCAAAAAGTATATCATTTTTTAGAATAATTCTCATCATTTTTAATGATGGTTTCCCCTCCTTGTCCATATTTTCCTTTCCCACCAATGTTCACTTTTATATTTGGAATCTCAATTATGTGTTATATCATGTGAAATTTAAATTTACCTTTTCCTCTTTTCAAAAAGAAGTTTTATTATCCCAATTTATGATGTGGGTTTTCAAAAAAAAAGTATTTTAAATTATTAAAAATGTTTTTCCTTTCATGGTCATATGTTGTATCTTCCACTCCACATTGTTTTTAAAAACTTGTATACACTTTTCAAGGATCTATTATTAAATATACTTTTAAAAAATAAAATTTTTCAAAAAAAAATATCTTCACCTTTTTTAAAATAACTTTTTATTGGCCCATAAGAGACTGTTGTCCACCCTCTCTTTTATTAATGGTTTTAATAATCACAAATCATGTCAAATCCTATTAATCATGTAAAATCCTATTAATCGTGTCTAATAATTTCAATCATGTTTATTTAATTTTCAATATGTGAAATTATGATTATCTATGATCACATATAAGTTTAACACATTCTGATCATATTTATGTTGTAAGACAGTCCAAGTAGAAATATTTTCTAAGTATGACAGACTGACACCAACAGAAGAGATGAGACACCGACAGTTCAACTGAGTCATCGATAGTGCAATTAACACACCGAAAGATCAATTATCTCACTTATATTTCAAACAAGTATCAGGTGCATGGTTCTATTGATAAAATTACATATCGACACATGGTGCTACCAATGCATGGTGCTACCGACGCATGGTGCTACCGATTCAAGGACTTACCAATGCATAGATAGACTGACAAAATGAGACAATGATAGAATGAGTCACCGATACCGATAGAAGGACACACCGATGGAATGAGCCACCAACGGAAGTATATTCTTATAGAGGACTCACCGATAGACTATTTAAATTTCATTTTTTTAATACTATTTCTAACAGTTATATTTTGAGTGTTTTAATGTGACTGATTAATTTAATACTTTTTGTAGACATATTAAATGAGGATGTCATGAATTAAAGGTATAATACCTACCTAAAATATACACATTTTCAGGTTGTAAGAGTATAAAAGAAAAGTACTCAAGATGAAAGAGACACACATAAGAGTCGCATGAAATAGATACACAAGAAGACACAATTAGACACAGTATAAAACTCACATGAGCAATATAAAAAAGGAAGAAAACACGAGTAAACCCTCATTCATGCTTGCTGTGAACCAGAGAACTATTGTTCATTAAAGATACAACATCTCTACAGCATCCAACTGAACTGAAGGAGAAGAACATCTCATCCTCCTGGAAGACAAAACACAGTGCTCCACGACACTATGTTTTCAATGTCTGCTTCTAAAAGAGGACTCCAGCTTTAACTCTAATACATCAAAGATTCCAGAGCTGAACTGCATAACACACAGAGCCTTCTAAACCCTATCTAATATCTATTTCTTTATCGAGTTCCTTTTATTGTATTTTTGAGCAGTGTGTGCATCTCTACGTAAAACACACACTATCTCCTTCACTGAACTGAAGGATAATAGATATCCTCACACAACTATCTTTTTACACTTGTTTATCCCACATAGAACTATGGTAGAGGTCATATGTGACCTGGTTGTATTTTTTTCCCACATAGAAATGTGGTAGAGATCAAGTTACCTGGATAGTTGTAAACTATTTTGTAAACCCCAATCTAGGGTGTGGATAAAAACCCTTTATTTATATAGATTTATTGGTGGAAGGTGATCACTAAGTGGAGATAACTAAGTCTCAGCTTGAGACTGAACCTCTTGTTTTATATCCGTTGTGTTTTCAATTTTATTTTTCTCTATTTTTACCTATATTTTAGAAAACTGAATTTTCCTTTAATAGTAAGTCTTGGATAATGTTTATAAGTATTTTTACTTATTAGATTAATTTCAAGAGTTGTATTAATATCTCATATTTTTACAATTGATAAATAATCAATCTTGTAAGAAATTAGTTGAATAGTCAGACTATTATAAATTCACTATTTTGATTAACTGGCCTGTTTTTCTTTAAATTGGGGGTATATTTTAAATAAACTTTTTAACAGAAATTTGTATAGGAACTCAATTTACCCCCCTCTTGAGTGTCCTACTCCAACCAACATTTAGTATCAAATGATTTTTTTAAACTGCTGCTTTCAAAAGTTTCAAATCTTTTTAAAATATTTTCAACTTTGATTTAGGAGTGTTTAAAATATCTCTAAATTTCTGTTAGTTCTAAGATTTTTAACTCTTTAAAAATCTTTTCATTGGTATGGATAATAGATTAGAAGGTACTGATACAAAGAGATCTCCCTAGTTTAATGGAACAAATGATACCCAGTGGAATCTTAAGATGAAAATGCATTTATAAAGTATGGGATTTAATATTTGGATAGTTATAGAAGATCAATATGAAATACCAAAGACTGCTAGGAATACTTAGATTGATGCCACAAATATAGATTATAATAATAATTTCAAGCTATGAATGCTTTGTTTTGTGTACTAGGAGGTAAAGAATTTAATAGAATATATGCTTTTATATCTTCCTTTGAAATTTGGGAAGCTTTAGCTATTTCACATGAAGGAAATTCTAACATTAAAGAAATGAGACTTAACACTTATACTATTAAGTATGATAATTTTAAGATGAAGCCTGATGAGCCTATTTTTGACATGTATCTCAGGTTTAATAAAATTGTGAACACCTTGATATCTCTAGGAAGAGTTGTTACAGCCAAGCATAAAATCATGAGAATACTCATATACTAACCAGATAGATGGAGAGAGACTTTTTTATCAATAAGAGAATCATGTAACCTCAACACTTTTCCAGTGAAGGAGCTAATAGGAAAGTTGATGATGTATGAGGAAGAACTAAAAGTAAACAAAGAAGAGGATGATGAATCCAAAAGAAAATATGTTTCTTTCAAATATACTACATCCAAGTAGAAGAAAAAAGCTCAAAATGAAATTGAAAGTTCAAGTGATGAACAATCATCAATATATAGTGATGAAGAGATGGCTTAGATATCTAGAAGGTTTAAGAAATTTTATAGGAAGAAGAAACTCTTCAAAAATCCCAACTTCAAAGGTAAGTGTGATCATAAGGGCCAATGGAAAAAAGTATTGAAAAAGAGGTGATACCTCAAATGAGATAGTCTTTTATGAGTGAAAAATAAATGGACGTGTAAAGGCTGACTGTACCAAGCTAAAGTACAAGAAGAAGTGTGCTGATAAGGATAGAAAGTATAAAAAGTCCATGAAGGCAACTTGGAGTGTTTTTTAGGAAAGCTCAAGTGAATCAAAATCCTATTATTATGAAAATTCTAATAAGGAAAATATGTGTTTTATGACAAACACATATGAGGTAACACTAAACTCTCTTGAACATAATGCTTACTATTTTGGAGATAAAAGTGATTTTGAAAACATGAAAAATGAGGAAATGTTTGAATATTGAAAAATTCTAGAGGAAAATTGTAATAAACTGAAATATAAATACAAATATTTAAAGAAATATCATACTTTTACTACCACTGTTAAATCTGAACTTACTATAGAAAAGGAGAAAAATACTCAACTGCTTAAGGAAAACAATGAGCTTAAATTGTCAAATGAACAATTGAAAAAGGATTTATAAATATTTACCAATGGTAAAGAAATCTTAGTTCAAATTCTTGGTAAATAAGTAGCTCATAAATATACTACTAGAATAGGATACCAAACATGAAAGAGAAATATAGCTAAAACTCATTTTGTATCAAAATCTGGAAAATCCAGTTTTATTCCCAGTTTTGTAAAATTTTCTACAAGTTCTAGCTATGAAACATCTTCTACTATTTCAATCTTTTTTGGACCAAATAAAGTTTATTTTTTAAATAATTTACATGATACTTATAAGAAACTCATGAAGCAATTGTGGGTACCCAAATCTCTTATTATTAATGTTATTATACCCAAACAAATATGGGTACCAAAATCTTTTTTGGTCTGATCTATTTTTATAGAAAATATATTTGAAGAGCTATTATAAAAGATTATGGTATTTGTATAGTGGATGTCCAAGAAACATGGCATGAGATTACTCATGCTTCAATAACTTGATAAAGATTGATGGTGGGCATGTCACTTTTGGTGATAATGAAAAAGGAAAAATCATTGGCCTTAGACAGATTGGTAACTCTAAATCTGTTTTAATTTCCAAAGTAA